>OY390732.1:195713-2656963 GCA_959613385.1 Geotrupes spiniger | reverse complement strand
TTGGATAAACGAAATATTGCGATAAATTGCTTTTCATTCCAAACTTCAAAATGATTAGGACGTTGTTGGTGTTGTTTAGGGGCTCTGGGAATCAAAATATGCTCTATTAACTCCAAGAAGTCTTCATCATACGTCAAATCGTTATAATTTTCCATTTGGGCTCTCATTTTTTTAAGGTTAGGTTGTGGCAAGTTTTGACGTTTCAGACTGAACTGCGTTTTGTCCTTAAACTTGCACTTAAACAACATTTAGCGTAAAATCTGATTTTTCGCTTAAACCCGGTTCAAACTAAAACTTGGTTTAAACCAAAGTCGAACAACTGGTCCTAAATAATTAAGCCCAACCTAAACCCGTCATTCACTAAATAACACAATTTCAGTGAAACATGCAAAACATGCAAACATATTCCGTTGCATGTCTGCCGCACGTGACAAATCCGATCGAATCGATATGCGCGCGTTACGTCGGGCCCGATTTTAAATTCTGATGGCATTTCTGATTTGATCTCGTCGATATCCATTTGACTGGCGAATTGGCGCTGCCGATAATTTAGAATTGTGGCATTGTGTGGGGACGGACGCGCGATTTCGCGACCTTTAATCCAACGAATCCGGACGGATACTGCAAATGCGAGTTACGCAAATCGCCGGCGGTCGGATTTTATTGAGGTTTCGTCCGACGTAAATTTTCATGTTTGGAGAAAATTGTGAAATATTATTTAACTTGAACAGATTCTCTACATCCAGTGGGAAGTTTTGAAAAAAATAATACGACAAATTTTCCCAAAGCTTTTGTTACATAAGTCACTACGTATCTTAATAAAAGCTAACAATTCAATTACAATTACAAACTTTACACCAACTGGAGATTTTCACGGCGCGCCACGACCTTGACGTTGTTTATTGTCGGAAAATCAACAACTAAAACATGTTTACATAACAATTAATTAATCGCGGCGAACAATGCATCGCATTAACCTATGATGTGGATCGAACTGGTTCGAATTTACGTGACATTACCACAATGGCTGAAATTAATCCGCAATTATACAATGGAGTTGATTGTGTGGCCTCAGACGCACGTTCCCTCAATCGATGACGACGTAAACAACGCGTGCAAGTGAAAAAGGCAGGAAACTAAAAATAGTCCATATGTCCATATTACAGCCGAGGCTGGTGGAGAATAAATTGTTGCATACTATATAACGCCATTGCACATCTCGGAGAATTTCCCAGAGGAAATGGGCTAAGATATCTTATAACCGTAATATTCGTTGGATAATCGACTAATCGACAAATCGACACTCGTGGTTTATCGTTGGTTTTTCCGACGTGATGGATCCACTCGTGTTTTTGTTTCGTAGGTAATTATAAACGTTTTGAAGTAGTGGTGGCAATCGACATTGAACAAAATTAAATGTGTAAAAATACACATAGTTCGTAAGTGAAACTTGCGGTACTGTTTTTTTTTCTTATTTACACTTCATCTGGCGCTCCAGTAGTGTCCAAGGTCCGCGTGCAGAATTTTTTTTTGGCACGGAGAATAATTTCCAAGGACTTTGCATAATTGAGCAACATATCGGATAGACTTTGAAAATAAACTGTGATGTGAATGAAGAAATCTAAAACAGTTTAAAAGTAGCTCAAAAGTATAAAACATGGAGAACACTATTAGGAGATTGCAGAATTATGCCAAAATGAAGACTATGTAACCCATAGAGATCATAAACAACATGGCATGATAAACACACAAATGGACGAAGCAATTCATAAATTGAAGTTACAAAATACTTAAAGAAGGAACAATTACAGGAACAGATCAGGATCAGCCTATCCCAACCTAGCCAATTTAATTCATTTCATCCAATATACAAATCCAAACGAAACCAACAAACGTCTATACGAATGTGAAACATGACAAACAAAATCCAAAAGACACGGGAAGTCAAGCAATACAATCAATAGGTTGGGTCAAGTTAAAATCGCGAGTGAAATGCCCTCGAGCCCATCCAAAGCAAGTGAATCACACAACAACAGCAAAAGCAAAATAATATAATGAACGCATAATGGCTGATAACTACAACCCTACCAGTATTATTTTCCCCGACCAACATTCGTGGAACCCAACGTGCAGACAACTTTTAGCTCAAAAACATTTGTTAAAATATTTTTTATGGTACCGTAAGAAAAATTCGTAATTTCGGCTATCCGGCGAATGATCAGTCGTCTATTTGTCATTACCATATCGTGTATATGATTACCATTTTCTTAGGTAGTGACAATCACTGGTGGTCTAACACAATTCTCGTGTTCACATGTTTGCCTTCCCAGCTTAAATTCTCGAGACATATTTTTCACCACTTGGTAAGAAACAGCACCCTCACCTAATACACCTACCGTGTCTTCATACATTTTTTTTTGGCGTCTAGCACCCTTCTCATGTTCACATGTTTGTCTTCCCAATTTATGCTTTTTACTAAAAAAAATAATTATGCTCTCAGATATAATTACTGATTTTTTTTTTTATTTCATTTAACAAACAATTCATGCAAGACCACACTCGGTGGGTAAGCTTGCCCTGAAACTATTTTCCGGCACAACTTCACACCGTTTATTTACGCTGCGCATTATTTTAAACCTTGTTCGGGGGCGCAAATAAATTACAACGACGAAAATCAACGCGTTTGCCGCATTCATAATCCTCCCCTCGATTGAATGCAGTCCTGTCGCGGTTCGAACAAGACGAGCCCGTAAATTCGCGCGAATGAATCGAATTCAGTTTGCATTTTCCGAACTTTGTAACGTAATTGGATGATTCGTAACGATTTGTAATCCCCGTTTCGCGCTTGTATTTCTGCAGAACGAACTCCAGCTGGGTTTGCTCCGCGTTTGTACATCAAAGTACGCCAAATTAGATGATTTCGTGGAAGTTTATTGTAACGTGGAGGGTCTGATTATCGCAGGCAAAGCGACACTGCCGTCAGGATAATGAAGGACCCGCAAATTTCAGACGAGGAAATATTTGATTATTCATTAGGGTAATTGTATTAATTTTTTTTTTAATTTTATATTATTCAGAGTCTGGTTCTAACAAGTCTGTTTAAGGGGGGATCTTTAGCTTTAGAAGGCTAAAAAAAATTTTTTTTTATTGCTCAAATCTATGCCTAATATATCTAAGAATATGTATAAAAAGTTATAGCGGCTAATTCGCAATATTTTGAAAGATACAGCACTAAACGCAGTGAGGTGTCGCGAAAAAAATATACGAACGCATGAACGCTCGGACAAACGAAGCGCGCCCCCCTTCCCCCAGACACATAACACCTAACTATGTACTGAAAAAAGTTCAATCGGTCGTTCGAAATAATAATATTTTGAGTTCGTAAGAGCTATAGTAGGATTATAACGAGATATTCCGTAAGTAATCGAAAATTAACATTTTTCCTGATCGTAAACTTTAGAGCGCGTTTTCTCGCGTTTTCGTTTTCACGATTTTTCTAAACTGGTGGGCGTGATTGCGAGAAAACTAGACAAGCAATCAAAACGAAACAAAACTTTTGTTGGCTTCAGTAGCATTCTATTCGATTTGAACTAAAAAGATTAATGAAAAAAAAATTCTAAACAACTTTTTTAGTAAGTTGATTTTCTCTTCCTGCAAAGAGCACATTTATTTTCAAACCTGAGAAAAATCTTGAATTTCAAAATTTTGTTTTTTTTTAGTTCACATAGAAGAAAATATATGAGAATTACAATTTTCTTTGGTTTTTTTTTGTTTCAGACAAAAATTACGAGCTACATCTTTCCCACCGATTGTAGACTGCAATTGAAAGGTGTTATAATATGCATAAAAATCGGTTCCGTTTAAATATTTTTCTCTCGACATATTTTTTTTTAATGCTCAAATATGCAATAAAATGCTCTAAAAAGTTCAATAGACTTGCTCATTTTTTTCTGTCCTAAAAAAAATCCCCCAAAAACGCTATTTTAAGACCTCCTAAAGCAGGACCCCCCCCTTAAGAACTAAGGCAACTTGCATGAGTTTATTGATTGAATTTTTTAATTTGATTAATCTTCGTCGAATGAGCATTTGCTCTAAATGCGTATAAGACAATCGAACTTTGTTGTGCTGTAACTTTGTTCTACGATCTGATATTTCTTTGCAAATTTATATTTTAAAATGACTTGTCGGGGACGCTAAATAATGATCTCCCCTGGCATTTTGATCCACATTGCATCGATAAGGATTTTAATTAATTTATTTTCGTCGGGGAATATAATAAAGAGGCGCCGGGCACTACTAACGCAGCACTCTTCGCAACATCGAAACTTAATTACAAAAATCGATTACGTCAAACAGGCAATGGAGCACTCGTGAAAACAACGAGTGCTCCATTACCTGAATTTTTACGCGCGTTCCCCGAAGGCCTCGCTTTTCGCTCGCGCACCGACATCAAAGTCCACTTTCTTCGTCGACGCGCTCCGGGGCGGCTAATAAAGCAATTTCCCCAGCGCGCGCGAATGCAAAATTTGCATCCCTTTCAATCCGCAGGATATGTGCGCGACGAATAAATATGCATGCGTTCGAGCTGCTAGTCGAAGGGCGTCGTTGAATGTCAAGCGGGTCGTTTGTCCGCGCATATTTATTTAACAATGAGGGGCTCGGATTCAGCGGAGCTTTTGTGCAATTTTCCGGACGAAAGACGTGTTATCGAGACTTTTCCGGGAATTCGCCGATCGTCGATTCGATGAATGCGATCCGACATTTTCAATCGAATTTTCGTCCCTTGCACAAAGTTTATGTTGTGCGTCAGAGTTTCCAGTAAACGGTGACTAGTACTTATTACAATGAATCAATATACGAGGGGAGATCATTATTTAATTTAATTTATGGTAATTGGCGATTTTTTGCGAATGCGAACTAATATTTTTTTATTTAATCAACAATCTTAAAGGGTGGTTAGTTAAGGCGTCGATTTTATTCAAGGCAACAGTTTATCTCTTCACGAACCTGGACTGGAAAAAAATTGTCCAATAAAATAAATTAAAAAAAATAATTACTAAGAAGTGAAGATGAAAAATGGCCAATTATACACGAGTTTTCATCTGTAGCAAATATTTTCATTTAGAGGAGAGAAACGACAATCAAAAAAGCTGTGGCATTAAAACAAAGACAAGTTCAATTCCCTCAAACAAATTGAGTAGCGGCTAAGTTCTCTTTTCATCGCTGTAGTCATAATTTGAATACAGAAGCAACCGCCCTTAGCTTCGAAGTCAGCATCGAACTTGAAACAATGACACAATTCAAAATTACTCACAATGATGGCACAAATGGACGATTATAAAAATAAAATCAAATAACACAAAAACAAATGCAAACGAATCAAACGACAGTGAAGCAAATGAAACAAACTTAGGAAGTTCAAATTTGTGACAATGAAGAAGCCAAAGTTTATCGCAACAGGAAGGAAAAAGAATTGAAACTGAAAGAGAGAAAGATGAGAATTTTTTTAAATTAGACAAAATATTGCACTAGAGGAATGATTGCAAGCGTCAATGGAATAAATGAAACGTCAAGCAAATGAAAACCAGAAAAGTGGAGATAATGTTAATAACTGTGTTGTTACTGCACTTATGGATGCGAACTGTTAAAAAAAATAATAAAAATACTTCAACCAACAATCACAGCTGAAATAAATATCGCCAAACAAGCACAAACACAAAAAATAGAAATAATCAAAAGAGCCAAACAAACAAAGAAAAAAATTAGGACAAAATGAATAACAAATAAGCGATATCGGTGAAAATGAATGCCACATAGTTTATATTTCGGAATTCCCGACTCTGATTGGCCGAAATTGAAGCGGAAGCATAATTGTCTACTTTTTGCAAAACATGCCTCGCTTTGTATTATTAATCCGTAAATACTGATCTCGTACAACAAAGGTGTGTACTAATACATTGAAGAAAAAAAAACAGTAAAGATTACCAAATTAATTTAACTTCTCCATTAATTAACTTCACACAAATGAATGTGTGTAGCGAATTAGTTTGTTCTAAATCGAAGCTACATTTAATTACGGCTAAAACGAGTTATCGCCGACCTCTCTGTTATTGCAAATTGAAATGCAGCCAAAGCCACAATAACGGGGAACGCAGAGTAAATAACTATTGCGTAATTTCGAAGTTTAATTGCTCGCGTAGTTTGCGGTCGAAGCGAATACGTGTGTGTTCCGTTTCGCCAATGAAAAGAATAACCGGCTGCTCGACAATGACTGCGTCCCGAAACGTCCACAAAATAAAAAACCATGTAAAAGAAAATCGTTAAAAACATCCACATTGTTACTAAAAAAAAACGACAACCATTCGCGAGTTTATTCCCGAAAGCAACGAGCAATTAATATTTGATGCCCACGGATGTTGGCTGCATTCACAACGTTCCCGCTGTGTCACGAGCATGCTTTGAAAGAGCGCTTTGAAATGCATGTTTTTCGCCGCTTTGTAATTGAAGAATTAAAATGGAGTGCGAATATTAGGTTTGACGTCGAAATCCATCCACGAAGCCAAAAAATTAATATTTATATATATTTCTTGTAACTATGAAATAACACGTTATAATCATTAGAAATTGGATTTGTCAAAATGACTGCATAATTTTGAATGTCAATCTTTTTAATTCCAATTGAACACTCGCAGAAAAAATCGTACTCGCTTAGTTGATTTGCAAGGTTCACTTCATCGCTAATAACCATCACCGCCCGTTGAATAATATACTATTGTATTGTATTGTAGCGAAATAATCAAACAAACAGGAACCCAATCAAAGAACAAATATTCTGAACAAAAGTAAATCCAATGCATTAAAACCTAAACGAAGTAAGGTGAGAAATTGCATTCGTTTCCATGTTGGAATTGCAACTAATCAATGAACCCATACAAATAAAAAAGCAGTTCAGCATCATAAATTAAACGTAGAATTTTTCCAAGCTTTTTGATATACAATTCATTGACATTGAGTTTCGATAAAATAGGGTATGCCGAGTAAATCAAAATTTACCCCGATTTACCTTAAGGGTCATTTGCCATCGCAAAAAAAAAAAGCCAAAAAAGGCCCTCATTTTAAATTTCCGATAAAACTGTGTTTTTTAAACGTTATTTACGTCATCTTTATTTTAATTTGTGGTTCTATTTCTGTCCAAATATTTCTTGATATATAAATCTCGTAACAACAAATATATTTTTGCCAATTTTAACATTATATATTTTATGAACCATTTACGTTGACGTGTCCGACGCTATAATTATAATAAATGTGAAATATTATTACAAAACAATTTTTGTGTTGTAACAAAACACCGCAACGCAAACACGACGGCAAAGCAAATGTTGTCGGCGAGTTTCATGTAAATATCGAGCCTGTAACGTGATATTTAAACGAGCAGCAAAGGATCTCCGTTCGCGAAAACCATCCTAATTTATTTCTGAAAGCATAATTATATTTTCATGAATATTCGACGTCGGCCTTATAATGTAAATTTAAAATGGAAGCATTTTAATATCCGCTTTCAGGGAAGGCATTCCACGTTTGTGATTATCTGATACTCTGCTCGTTGCGAAGGTGATGCAAGCTGTCAGCTGAAATTCTAGAGTAGAAAATAGAACTCGTCTTTCCCAGCCTGCAATCTTTGACTTTTTCGAAATAAACTGCAAAGAATATTGAACTGGGAAACTGTGGGATTGGGTTTTTTTTACGCACGTAACGTAATTAATAGTTCTAATCGAATTACAAGATTAGACCAATGATCTCCATCAAATCCAATGAAATAAACATTTATGACTTCCCAAATCAAT
This sequence comes from Geotrupes spiniger, assembly GCA_959613385.1. Taxonomy (NCBI): domain Eukaryota; kingdom Metazoa; phylum Arthropoda; class Insecta; order Coleoptera; family Geotrupidae; genus Geotrupes; species Geotrupes spiniger. The sequence goes on along the minus strand of OY390732.1, from coordinate 2,649,116 downwards.
TTTATCTAATACTGCATTTTTATCGTCTACATTCCCGCTGTGAGGGGTAATAAATTTTATGGTGCGTTATACTTTGAAACGAACTATACACGACGTTCAAGTTGAAAATATTTTACGAATACGACCAGAAACGCTCAAAGCGTGCACACAAACGAGACTTTCGAGGAATCCGAAATAACTCGAAATGACTTATTCCGAAGCCATGCGTGCAATATGCAAAAATTACATTTTAGCGACCTACGAATGAAATGAAATATACGAGTTATACTGGCAGAGACCCATCGGCAGAGGAATCCGTCAAATAAATCCCCGAAGTTTTCCAATTAATGCTTCTTACTAATTACAATGCAAGTTCAATCGAGTGGCTCGGCGAGGAAGACGGCGACGCGAAAACATTTAAATTCAATCAAACTTCGGGCGAGACCGGATTGCCGGCGATGAGCCCTTAAATTAATTACGACCGATGGGCCGATGATTATGAATAATATTCAATTTGCGAAACGGATTGTAATTAGCCCTGAAAAACCGGCGACGTCAAACGATCCATACCGGACGTAACTAAACTTTGTTAACAAAAAAAAAATTGTTAAGGTGTTTCTATATCTGTTTTCGTTTCATTACTAAATTACCCTATCAATCGAGTTATGATTTTAATCTTGTTCTCGTGTTCATGAAAAAATATCGAGAATAAAAACAACTTGATGAACTATACGACAATATATGTAGATAATGAATTAACAAACTATGACACACAACAACATAATATGACGAAAATGATTGGAGAAGAAATAACGACATACGGAAGGCCAAAGGAAACAAGAAGTGGAAAAAGGGAAATATTAGAGAATCAAGAGATGTGTGGATGTGAAATAGTTTCTGGAGGGTTGGATTGGGTCGGGTTGGGTTGGGTTGGGTTGGGTTGGGTTGGGTTGGGTTGCACACAAGACTAGGAGTAACAATAACAATAACAGATAAAAATATGAAATGGGGTAAATGGAAAGAATAGACAACAAACAGGTGGAGATTTCAAGTACAGATACAAAAAACTGAAAGAGAGAACCAAGAACAATTGCAGATGAAGGAAAAAAGTAAAAAAAATTTAGAAGAAATCATGGCATAAGAAAGGACAAAGGGAACAAGTGGAAAAAGGAAGTAGAGAATCAGAAGAGGTGCGGATGTGAAACTTCTACTGGATAATGTGATTAATAGCCAGTGATCAGTAGTTAATAATAAAAGCTGAAAATATTTAATAAAATAATATTTAATAAAACATGAAATTAAAATTTGCGGGTGAAAGAATATTAACAATAAATATAAAGGAATGAAAAGAAGGAAAATATTTTGTAGCTGTAGCATAACCAAATCAAAATGAAGACACGAATATATAAGAAAACTAAAAGTGCCTCCAGAGTTTATACCAAGAAATATATCATAGCAAATGCAGAGTAACACTGGTGGGGGAACGAAAAAGGCTAATAGGGAAAGAATATTAAATGAATGTGCTGATTGGGTACATTCTCATTTCCAATATGAGGGGATAACCAAGTACACTCGAGTAGTGCACAGTCGTAATGAAAAATTTGTGATTAACTTAAACTTAACAAACATAAGAAGGCCAGAGATCAGTAGCGACATTTGTTAATAAAAATGAAGTGACGGAAGAAAGGGAAGAGCAGAGGGGCGTAAAAGTGTTACAAATTGACAACTAAAGGACGACTAAAGGAAAATACCAAGAATATGTAACGCAAGGGTTACATTATACAACAACAATAACTGTAGAAGCTATGTGTATTTAATCCAACACAATCAACCCAATCCAATCCAACCCAACCCAGCCCCACCCAACACAACACAACCCAATCCAACCACCCACTCACCCCACCTTAAACTGGATATTTCGTTTACGTTCCTTACGAAATAACTGCCTGTGCTTCCTAATAACACTAGGTTTGGCTTGTGTTGGTTTAATTCTACTATTGGAATCTAATTCCATTTCATCTTAAGACTTTTATTTTGGTTTTGGTTTTGGTTTCAGATCGAGACAAAATTGAACCCAAACAGGAAGCATGAATTTAAAAATAAATAACACGAAGACAAAGACTGATAAGCAATAAAAATAGTAAAGAGGAAGAAATAGATTGAACGAAGAACAGGTCAAGAGCTTTAAATGTTTGGGGGTGAGAGTGGTAAAGACGGAAAATTTTAAGAAGAAATAAAGGAGGGAACGGGTTCAGCAGACTTTTAATCGCGAAACAAATAAAAAATTTTCAAGAATTCTACGTTTGGATCGGAAGGCGTAGTAGACCCGTCCAACCCAACCCAACCCAACCCAACCATATGACCAGAGAAGACGCTCAATCAAATCAAATCAACTTAATATTACCATAGGTCGAAAGTCGCCCAAATACGACAGTTGTCTCTTTAGTTTTGCATATAGCATCATAGACGGCACGACTAATGAAACGCAAAAAATAACCTCAATCTTTCGTTAACGTAAATCCAAAGTTCATCAAGACACAGCAAGTGATATAGTCGCAGTGACGATAAGTTACCAGAAAAATGGAACAGAGTCGAGAAAATTCGCTGTAATTATCGATATCTCAACGTCAAGCTCTGGCTCGGTTGGTTTCTGTTTGGTGGTGAATTGCAACGTGGATACGTATCCTCGGCGACGATCGCCGAGCATGTCGATCAAGAACAGCAGTCACCCAGAGAAACGAGAAACATCAGTGATGGGCGCATCAAATTAATTTTCCGTTGGAACCAGCATCTTTTAATTGAACTGTAGTTAATTCCCAAATATTGAGAATGCAGTTCGTGGTTAACAACCCCGGAAAAGCAGTAGATACCTTCTAAATAATTCTTAATAATTGATTTGAACGAATGCCAATCGATAAATCGATTTTTGTGGAAGCAATAAAACACTCGTCGATCTACTGTCACATTTTACGACTATATGCAAAAGTAAAGAAGCAACCATGGTATCACAAACTCCAAAACACCAGAAAGACAATTCCAAAAACTGGGCTACTAAAAGTATGACCGTAATCCCTAACCAATGAAACAAGGCAAACACATAATAATCCAGTACTGATATAAATCATACATGAAATATCACTTGTTGGCCGAAATTGGAGGCATTTTGTTTTTTCATGGGAGGTCCATGAAAAAAGAAGATCAGAAGATGTACATCTGAAACACCCCGTTGACTTAGTTACTAAAGACATGAAGTATGCAAGAGGGCACAGTGTTGAGCTAAATCTGAAGAACACACGTAACTTCAATAGTTCAGCCTCCCATGGTACCAAACAATTTTCGGTCTTAAATGGTAGCACAACGTTTAATCGGTGGTGTACTGGTCATGCAAACCCATACATAAATACCGGAATATATCAAAGATTGCATTGGTCAAGGGTGGTTATTCAATAAAAATCATTCTGAAGTAATTCTGTCAAAGTTTGACAAACTTACATGTCATATTGTAGGTTATCCAAACATGCTCCATTAACTAGGTCGCAGGTTCAAAAATAGGCTTCAAGTAAAAATATTTTCCGCTCTATGGTCAAAACCATAATTCACAAACAACTTCACCAAAAAATTTTGACAATGAAGTAATGATTATCAAACGATACTATTTCAGATAATTATTTTAGAATGACCACTTGTGGAAAAAATTGCTATTCTGTTAGTTACGGACTCGCAATTTATGAGCAGAACTCTCACATGCCAATTCTTGATTAATGCCAATCCCTGCGAGTATTGAGTCTCTGTCTAATTTTGCTAAAAAATATATATATAACACCTTAGTTGTTGGTCATTGGTTAGGTTATTGAGTATAATTTTGCAAAAAAAATTAGCAACATTAACAGTTTGTGGTGTTTGGTACTATTTGCCGAGGAGCTCAAAATGAGATCGAAACTATCGTCCATGAATCCAAGTCTAGTATTGCAGTTAAAACTAATTTAGATCTTATTGTTTTTGCAGTTTGTAAAAGTGCAAATTTTCCATAAACTCCATTAATTTATTATTCTCCTGGTATTTTTCCATTTTACCAGCCAACCCAACCAAACACAAACCAAGCCAACCCAACCGAAGCAAAGCCAACCCGACATAAACCTAACACAACCTAACCCAACCCAACCCCATTCAACGCAACTATTTCTCGTATAACTTTAGCAGGAGGTCATTGTGACGTCTAAAAAATATGAAAATATCTTAGTACATCTAGGTATGCATGGGAGCATGGTATTAATTGAAGAAAAAATAGCGGATGCATCAGGCAATGACTGTTGGTTCGTTCTTCAGCACCACCGATTCACCATTTCAGGCGCATGTCGTAACGCAAACTTGAATTACGAGGAATTTATATAACGCCATCTAGATTTGAGTTGCTATGTGATCACAGAGGTCCGCTCCGACCGACCAGATCGGTACCGTCGAGACTTGTAACAACTTCGAAGGCGTCGGCACGAACACAACAAATACATTCGGATGCATTAATGTCTTATTCATAATGTGTTGCCCATAAATGCAATCACAAGAATCAATGACACTATAAGGGCAATGAGTTTATAAAATATAGATAAAAACCCTATTAATTACGTTCGTGTAGATTTCATCGACGTCGAGTCAAGATTGATGTAAACTTATTCTTTTATGTTCAATTATAGCATATTTCAATTTAAACTCATTACTTTACATTGAATGGAGGGAAATATGACTGAAGGCATATGACAGAAGAAACAAAGAGGCTTGGACAAGGAGACCAAGCGAGTGACACAACCCCACAATGATGATTAGTAAGTACGTAGGATATTAATAAAATTAGGAAAAAAATATATTTTCATTGTCAATATATCAAATGTTTAATATTAACATTTTATATTTGAAATGGAAAACATGTGATAAAAGTAATCATCATATTTACATTTTACCATTCGATGCATAAACAACTATTTCATCGTCCGGTACAAAATATTTTTCGTTTTACAACTTCCTTGTTCACAAGACGACAATTTTGGATCTGCTCGTGAAGCTAGCTAAATCGAATCCGTCGCACATTTATTTTATTTAACATTGTTATTCAAACGTCGTACTAAGGAAACAAACATCGACGACGTGCGATCCGATTTACACGACATTCGTACGTAATTACCGGAAACCCTTTTAATAATTCACGCAGGGTTTTTTTTTTTTTTTACTTGACACGCTACATCCCCGGGGGGTACTAAACAAGATCAAAAAGCTCCAACCACCCCGAGGGTCGCTCCGTATCCCTTATGAATAAACCGCCCCGGGCGGAAACGCCGCGTTTTCGCTTTTACTTTCCGAACGACTCGACGGCCGCGCATAAAGGCGAACGCGTCCGACGACTTTCAAAAATTACAAGTCTTAAAAGTGGCGGTGTTTATGTGCAATCGCTCGAAAGCTCGACGTGGCGCAGATTAGTTCATAGTAGCTCGCGAACGGTTGGCTTGTTGGGCTTGAAATGATAGCGGACGAAATAATGCGGTAAATTCTCCCCGGGGTCCGTTGGCGACGATGTTCTACGCCGCTGCGATTTTTATAACTGGGTTATTTTTAACGGGGTGCTTTGAAATTGTTACTGCTGCGGGGTTGAATAGATACATTGGGAGTGCAGGTGGACGCTAAATAAAAACGACCCCCCCCCCACCTATAAAAGTCTTACTACGAAGAACATCGCGAGATTGAAATACAAGAGAAAAGAAGTAATTAATGACAATATTGGACGAGACCCAACTAAGATACCCAGAAGAATCGACGGGAACCGAGACACAAAACGTGTAGCGGCCGGGGGAACCTGGAACGTATTCCGAGACACCAAATACCAATACAATTTTAGGGTTTGATCTTATATTTCATAATTATTGTTAAACGTTGGAAAACATTTCTCATCGTATCGTATATTATATTATATATCGTACATATTCGCTGGGTTGGGTTGGGTTTGGTTGGGTTGGGTTGGGTTGGGTTGGGTTCGTCACATAAGTAACGAAATTAAATCAAAATCAATCGTAATTTTGTCGCCGACCATATTAAAAATTCTATTTCACGTAAACCAATTAGCTTGAAAGAACAAATTCGAAATAAAATACTGAAACAATTACAATTTTATGCCGCGATGAAAAACATTCGAATGTAATTGCGCTTAATAAAACAGTACGATATTTGAAATTATTTCGGGCGTCAATTGTTAATAAAAATGAAAGCAGTTATCGAACGGGAAATGGAATTAAATTAAATACATTAAACTGCGTAAATAATTCGTTACGTAAATTTAGTTCTTAAATCGCAATAAACGTGGTGCGAAGTAAACATGGCCAAAATTTATATCAGAAACGTTTGCCATAAATCAAGTGACGATGGTGAAGTGATTTAGACGTACAGGCGCCTAGCTAATATTTTTGCTTTTATACCTGTAAAGTGTGTTTAACGCCAAATTGTGTAGTTAATTCAACGAGTACTTAAAACGTCGTAAATGTCGAGTTGGCAGCGTAACAGTAAATTAAATGAACGTCCACAATTAGGGTTTTAGGCGATTTAATTGCTAAAATGAGTAAAATTTATGTCTTGCGATTTTGGTAAAAGCTAAACCGTTCCGTCTGTTAGTAGTACAATAAAAATATTTAACGACTATGAACGCTGTTTCAAGAAACTGAAGCGAAATAAATCTGTTGATTGAACTCTTTGATCCCCACGTCCCATTAGAAAGCATCGCTCCCCCGGTAAATTTAGAATCAACGTCGAAATAATTCAAATGCAAACTTCGAATGGAAATGTTTACCGATTTTCTCCACGTCTTCTTAAACAGCCGTGACCAGTTCGAATTCTCATTTTTTTACTTTCCACGATTCTAAACGTAGAAAACGTTTTTTTTGCGTTAAAAAATCGACTGAAGCGTTTTAAGGAACAAATTGATGGCAGAAGTAAATTGTACAACCCCCCCCCCTAGAAGTTTCAATGGTATCGTTATTAAAAAAAAATAAAAATTCGTGCCCGGCCATCAACCTATGAGAGAATCTCAAAGCTTCTACCCTCAGTCAAGTTCGAAAACGGGGTATGAATTGTACGTTTGACAACATTATTACAACATATTTTATAAATGCAACGTTTTGACAGCAAAACTATTTTATTAGTTTTATTATATCACAACCCAACTCAACATTAGAAAAAAATTTTGTTGATGCTAAATTTGTTTGCTCAGAATTTGCTTCAACACCATTGCCTTGCACGAACAAATTTTCGTCTAAACCTGATAAATTATAGCCCCAACCCGACCCAACCCAACTCAAACCAATCCGAAGCCAACAACAAATAAGATTTGAATCATCTGGGCAATAGTTTTCTTTTTGAAAAAATGATGACTACCAAACTGTACCCAATCTAACACAACAAACTAGTAAAGTTCCGGTATTACATTTATTCGTTATTTTTTATTAGGGTGAGTTGGGTTGGGATGAGTTAGGTTGAGTTGGGATGGGTTGGGGTGAATTGGGATAGGTTTTGGTGAGTTGGATTGGGATGAGTTAGGTTGAGTTGGGGTGAGTTTGAACGGGTTGGGGTTAGTTGGGATAGGTTTTGGTGAGTTGGGTTGGGTTGGGGTGAGTTGGATTGGGTTGTGATCCGAGAAGCGTTGGTTTGATTTAAAAAATATGTTGTCAAAGCCGATAATATAGCCCAACCCAACAACTTCAAAAACGAATGAATTGGAAAAGAGATCAAAATTGACATGAGAACCGATCGCCGATCTGTACCTCAAGCCGACTCGAGACGATTTCAACCGATTCAATTTTAAAAAAAATGAAACAAGTGGATAAATTTAACGTTTTTTTTTTTGTCTACATAAACCAAAACAACATAAACTTAAAATGCCGACCAAGATGGTTCAATAGGTGTAATGCATGACTTTTTATGACACAAAAGGGCATAAAAGAAGCCGATTTTATAGATCTCCGTCTCTGGATTCGTTTCTTACTATTATATTATTGTAAATATAATTGGGCAATAAAATGCAGTTGTAAAATAAAAGTATAAACAACGAAACTATTGTAACTTGTGCGGGAGAAAAAAAATACTGGAGAATTGAACAAAACAAGCGCTTAGTTCTTCAACATGATTTAATTTGAGTGAGTCGTGCTCTTTTCGCGTTTTTGATTAACTACAACTTGCGACTTTATTTGACGTGCGTGCCACGTTTTCTTTTCATTTAAATTGATCCCGACGAACTCGATCGAAGTCGCTGGAAAAATCCATAAAATGCAAATGCGAAATAAAAACGAGCAATTTAATAATTCGCTGGAGACAATCTGTTTGTATGGTCTTGTTTTAAGAAAATATGCAAATTGAATTGGTACCAGTTGGTAAAATTTCCATTTAAAAAAAAAAAATCAAAGTCTGTTAAGTGAGGTGTCAATGCAGCTGAATTTTAATTACCAAGACAATCAAACCAAAGAATACTTGGCTGCTGAATTGGCTAACGAAAACTGCTTAATTGGCTTTGGTGCATTTCTTGATTAATTGCAAATTTGTTAGACATTCGTCCATCAGGCTAGAATCTTGTTCCAGGAAAATTTTTAATTTAATACCCCAACCAGGCCGGAAAGCTCAAAAATTGAAATAAAAACTTAATTCGTTAATTCAGAATACAATTTGATTCTAGTTTTCGAAATGCAATCATTTCCAACATCAACGAACTTTTTTTTTTATTTTATTTTATATGAGATGTGATTCAACATTACCAAAATAAAAGAATCTCAAATTATTTATATTAATGAACGATCGAAGTCTAAAAATTAAAAAAATCAGTGTACATAGATTGTTACATAATTCATTAATATGAGTTTTCCATTTAAGGTTCTCATCCAATAAGAGCCCTAAGAATTTTATAGATTGAGCCTGTTCGATGCATGTTCCCTGGTGGCGAATAAATAAACAGCTAGAGGTGCCACAGGAAGCTCTAAATTGCAAGAAAGTTTGTTTTATTAGTGTTGAGAGATAAGTTGTTTCTATTGCAATAAGTAGACATCTCAGTTGTACAGTTCACTACATGATGAACAAGTACTGGCAGACATGTAGCAGATAGGGCGACAGAAGTGTCATCGGCAAATTGAGAAACAAGCCCCTCACTAATATGCAAAGGCATGTCGGCTACGTACATTATATATAGAAGCGGCCCCAAAATAGACCCCTGGGGAACGCCGCAAAGTATACTACCTATATCTACCTGTCAGATATGATTCAATCCATTTATGGGCTGGTCCACAGACACCATAATTGAATAATTTTTAAAACAACTTACTATGCCTTACGGTATAAAACGCCTTGCTATTGTCGAAGAATAAACCTATCGCTACTTTAGAATTGTCGAGGCTATCGTAGATAACCTTTAAAAATTCTAATATTGCCATATTTGTTGATCTTCCTGGCACAAAACCGAATTGGGTAGTAGGCAATAAGTTATATTTAATAAAATAGTTCGATAATTTATCGTGCATACACTTTTCAAAGATTTTTGACACCGCCGGTAGAATAGATATGGGTCGATAATTTGATGGCTTCGTACGGCTCCCCCTTTTTTAGAACAGGTTTGACTGGAACCAGACTGGAAAGACCTCTTAATAAGGAAACAAATGACTGGTGCGTGGATATCAGCCACTATCTTCAAAATGGAGCAAGGCACGTCGTCGATTCCAGGAGAATTGTTATTTGCCAACCTCACCATTATATTAAAAACTTCAGCATCGGTCACTGGAGTTAGGCAGAGAGAGTTGTGTGACTGTGTGGTAAGGGTAAGTTTGTTTCAATTTAAAGTGATTCTTGTTGCAAAATGCTTGGGTTGGGTTGGGTCGGGTGGTCGCGTTGGCCGTTGAACTCAAAAAGTCGAACAGAACAAGTTAAACTAACAAGTCAATCATGCACAATAACAAAAACTTGTTATGAATCGAATCAAATGATTAAGAAAAAAATTAAACGAAACGAAATAATTGCCGTTTCATTACTAGAACCGAAAAATTTGTATGTTATCTTAAAATCGAATCAAACCTAATCGAATGGACCAATGACAGAAACTACAAGGCCACAACCAACCGAAATGAAAATTTCACAAGTAAATAAAAGATCAGGGGACGTACCAACAAGTCAAAAAACGCGCACTCATAAATAATGACTCGCTCGTCCGGAGACGAGACATGAAAAGCGGAGATTGTATTCGGCGACTAACTTTGATCTTCCAGCTTAATGGAGGGACCGTTTGGGAAATAAAGTTTTTCGTGCATTTACGTATTTGCGACGAGCAAACACAACGGTTAAACTTTTTGAAGTCGTGTCCCGTCGAATGTGACGCGAGTTTCATTCGAGGCTCCTCGGCCCCGTTTTAAAACGTCAAGGGAACATTACGAGAGAAAGGGAACAACTTCGTTAGGTCTTTGTAACGACGTAGTGTCTATTTCAGATATGATTTACGTTTGGATAGATTTACGCGTTACTTGATCCATGATCACAAATTAAAACAAAATTGCTTGGTTTCACTAAATTTTATTCCAACGACACAATTGCTTCACCACATTGGTGAAACAATTGTGTAGAGTTACAATAAAATTTAGTGAAACCAAGCAATAGTGTTTTAATTTATGATTTATGTTGTTTGGTGTAGATTGCGGCATTTCCGAAATGGAAAGCGAAATGAATTATCTCGATTGGTTTGCACGCTTACGCTAATTTGAAACGACGTCGCTGTCAGACGGACTCCGACCGTTACCGCAATTTCCTTCCTCTGGATTTCGTTCTTGTGTCATTCGATATGCTAACCGGTTTTTTTTGTGTTCCGGAGTTAATGTTCGTTTGAAAATTAAATTTGATACTTCGTTAATGCACTTTACTGGACTTTTATGGGTTTTTCGTTGCATTTATGTTGATTGAAAGATTTTTGGAGCGACGTTTGGGGAGGTTATGTAAAAAAATAAACGTTCGATATTCCTTCAATTTGTTTCCTTCTATGTCAGGGACCGTAAATACTGATGACCCCTCGTATATAGAAATTAAGTGCATTTTAGTGGAATTAACATTGACGTATTTATGGCTAATCATGACGTCGGTAATGTAATGCAGATGTTCCGATGCGTGCAACACACGGATTAATAAATACATAATTGCAAATTGCGCATTTATTGAGCCCGATGACGGATGATGCGTTCCGAATTAAATATTTGCGCTTCACCGAAATTCACAATAAATCGGCGATAAATCGATAAAATGTGCACCGGACGCGCATACATTTCGCGCGAGGCGAGAGCGCACGTTCGTAAATTTAATTAAAGCAACCAAAAACCAACGATTGCGGCAAAACAACGATCGGCGCAAAAAGGGTACACACGTCGCCAGCGCAAGCTGGATGTGCGCTGCCGTAAATGTAACGTAACGCTTCGGCCGGCGAATAAACACGCGCGCTCGGCGGCACAAAGCGCGCCCCTCGGCCCCGCCGCTTGCAATATTAACGACTGCCGCAGGCTACGGCCGATTCGGATCGGCGGGGCGGTGTTTCGCGTTTCGATATTGGCCGTATGAATAATGCACGGACATTCGGGGGTCGTTTTGGGATATTATTAATATTACATGAGACATCTGATTTCGCATGTTAGTGCGATATATGTAAATTGCGAGATGTTCACATTATGATCACAAATTGAGAAAAATTTTAACGCGATCGTTTTATTGCATTCGAATTAGTATTAAGGGGGGCTTTAGAAGGCTGAAAAAATCGATTTTTTTTATTGCTCAAATATATGCCTAATATATCTAAGAATATGTGTAAAAAGTTATAGCGGCTAATTCGCAATATTTTGAAAGATACAGCACTAAACACAGTGAGGTGTCGAGAAAAAAATATACGAACGCATGAACGCTCGGACAAACGAAGCGCGCCCCCCTTCCCCCAGACACATAACACCGAACTATGTACTGAAAAAAGTTCAATCGGTCGTTCGAAACAATAATATTTTGAATTCGTAAGAGCTATAGTAGGATTATAACGAGATATTCCGTAAGTAATCGAAAATTAACATTTTTCCTGATCGTAAACTTTAGAGCGCGTTTTCTCGAGTTTTCGTTTTTACGATTTTTCTAAACTGGTGGGCGTGATTGCGAGAAAACTAGACAAGAAATCAAAACGAAACAAAACTTTTCTTGGCTTTAGTAGCATTCTCTTCGATGTGAACTAAAAACATTAATGGAAAAAAATTCTAAACAACTTTTTTAGCAAGTTGAAATGATTTTCTCTTCCTGCAAACATTTATTTTCAAACCTGAGAAAAATCTTGAATTTCAAAATTTTGGGTTTTTTTTTTTAGTTCACATAGAAGAAAATATATGAGAATTACAATTTTCTTTGGTTTTTTTTTTGTTTCAGACAAAAATTACGAGCTACATCTTTCCCACCGATTGTAGACTGCAATTGAAAGGTGTTGCACAAATGTGCATAAAAATCGGTTCCGTTTAAATATTTTTCTCTCGAAATATTTTTTCTTTAATGCTCAAATATGTAATAAATAGCTCTAAAAAGTTCACTAGACTCGCTCATTTTTTTCTGTCCTAAAAAAATTCCCCCAAAAACGATATTTTAAGTCCTCCTACAGGACGGGGGGGGTCCTGTAGAAGTGTACGGTTTATAACACACGTCAACACGAATTTTCACTATGACAAGAGGGTACGAAATTTCGATAGATTTATCGATGGGCAGAAGAAAAAAATATACATGGTCTGAAAAAGTTTGCTTTTGTATCCAAGAGAACGATTGATCAATATCTTAGGTTAAATTTTTATTTATTGATAAATTGAAACAGATTAATACACAAATTTTTGTCAACTTTTGCATAGTGAAAAAAAGTTTAAAAGCGAAGCCTGTTATTTTTTCTTTCATGTCTGTAAGTGCATTCTCTCACTAAACCCCAAATGTAATCCCCCATCATATTTTTTATAATAATAATAATAATAATATCTTTATTGCATCTAATTACAGGACAACTAAAATTAAAAATTAAACACTGACAACAAATCTTAATACTAAGTAAAAAATCCGCGGTGGTCCGCACGAAACTTACTTATACTTAGTTATACTACGTTTTTCGAAAAAACTTTTCAAGTGAAAGTTGTTTGAAATATCAATATCTATATACAATAATTTATGTAAGAATATTTTTAATCACATATCCTAATAAAGCGAAATTGATTTTCCAGAGTGATCGTAGATAGGCGTTGTTGTTACTCGAATGAAAGATCTGTCACAGTATTGGAGAAAAAAATAAAATATTCCAAGAATTTCGATTTTTATTGATTTTCCAGAGTGATCGTAGATAGGCGTTGTTGTTACTCAAATGAAAGATCTGTCATAGTAATAAAAAAAAATTCAAAGAATGTCGATGCGAGTGGCGCATAATATTTGTACGAGATGTTGTAGAGTAAAAAATGCGATGAACCCGAGTAGGATGGTGTGGTACCATGAAATGATTTTTTTTTGCAACAGCCGAGGCGCATCAATGATATTGTTTAATAAGTCGTACTTGACATCAATCCGATGTCTCCGCAACTGTAGCGACTCCATATTAAAAGTATTGAGAAGTACAACGTCATCCAAACCCTGCACCGGGTGTAGGCCGGTTTTCTTGAAGTGAAGACATTTCAGAACCTTCCTTTGTATTTTATCAATTGCAACGGAGTGAATAGGAGACCAAATAACCGAGGCGAAGGAATAATATATGGGCAAAATGGGCATCGATTGATGTAAAAGTTCGGGTATTTCCGATCAAATATCCCGAAGTTTTCAAAGCGGATGAGGTAATGAAGTCGATGTGATCAGAAAAAGTTAGTTTTTCATCGAAGATGACACCCAAATCCTTGAAAACACTACAGCGGTGGATTGCAGTAGAGAACGATAACACATTGCATTTGGAGACATTCATTGGCGAGTTATTAACAGAGCACAACTATTCCAAAACGTCCAACTGCTGTTGCAGAAACAAACAGTCATTGGTGTATTACGAATTTTGAGAAAACAGTTTAATATCACCAGCAAACAATATTTTATTACATTCAATGTTAGAACATGCATCATTAATGAAAATGAGAAAAAACAAAGGCCCTAGATTACTTCCCTGAGGTACACCAGAAGTTGGGATGAACTCATTTGATTTTTGATCCATATAGCTTAACTTACATATTGCTTCCTATTCTTTCGATAGGAGTTGAATAAAGACATTAGGCGTGGGGAAAACCCGAAAGCATCAAACTTGTTTAAGAGTATTGTATGATCGATACGGTCGAGGGCCTTAAAAAAGTCAGTGTATAGGACGTCAACCTGCTCATTTACGTCAAAGGATTCAGATATATATATTTTCGATGAATTGGCCTTGATAACGTTGTATATTTTCCATTTTTCCTCTACAACCTTGCACATTCCATGTTTCCATATTCAAAATACGTTATCTTTGCTTCTTTCGTTTACCGTTCGTCCCGTCCGACGTCCGAGGCTCACTGGGATGTTTAACAATTTTTTTCCGGTGACAATTTTTCATTGTTCACATATTACTAACGCGTTTTATTACAAATACAGAGTCGTGGAAATGTCACCCCTTGAAATCCGGTCGTGTACAATTACGTACATAGGTTAAATGCGAGAGCTTCGTATTCCACCTTTGTTCTTGACGCAATACAGTTCGAGTGGTGTTCAATGAGGTCGAGGAGTTCCATGTATCACCCACACAGGAAACTCGGCTCTCGGTTAGCGCACTTGTCTAAACGAAAAGCGTTGTACCATTTGATTATACATTTTTCCATTAGAAAACGCTGCACGTGCAATAATCGCTTCGAATTTACTCAATCGTTTCATTGCATTATTGATTTGAATTTCATTAAAACGCAACGACAAATTAAATCCTCAAATGGAAATGAGGAGATGTCCAGTTACTTAGATATACATTTTCGTAGACAAATATCGATGCCCATTAATCAATCTGACAACAAAAAATTCTTAAATCCAATTAAAGAAAAATCATAGTATAATAGCGAAAGGTCTTTCCAAGTTTAGTGCATCTAGAAAAGTCAAATGACGTAAACTCTAAAATTCCTAAAATTGTAATCTTTCATTAATATTTAATAACGTCATGACGTCATAATGATGTTTTGTAACGATCAACAACAATTATGAAATCCAAGTTTAACTCCTACTGTGTATTTGGTTTCAGCGATTTATTCCACTGTCTCTATGCCCCTGTAGGTTTTGACTCTCGGTTCCGGTCGATTCTTCTGGGTTGATTAGTTGCGCGTCTAATTTTATTTTTCTTTTTAAATTTACGCTTTATATTTTATATAAAAAACGTGTTGCTGTATTTTTTTTTTTAAACGAACTTGGATTATTTGTATAATTATTTCTTATCGACGACTTGAATTTGGCACTTTGCTTCCGTTCGTCGTAAAACCTGAATTAAAATCTAAACGTTATCGAGCAATTTATCATTTTAATTGATGTTATGTAGATTTTTTTACTTTAGCTTTTATCGTATCGTAGCACTTGCACATGCGACCAACAAAATTAACGCACGTCGAGTAGTGCGAGTGGAATTATCGGTCGCTTGTGAACCACTTCGACTGCCTTTGCTTGTTGTCGATTTTTTCACAATTTCCAAATTTCTTTTAAAATAAAATCATTCAAAATTAAATTAAAACCATTTTATCTGCTGATTAACAATCTAACTGTACTTTCAAGTATTTGCAAATTATGAAACGTTTCTTATCGAAACAACAAAGTCGTCGGAACGATTTTAAAATTAAAGCTTCTTTGAGTCATTTGAAAGTTTTAAACATTTTGTTACTTTTTTTATTTAAATGTTATTTACATTTTCAAGAGGGATCCCACAAATGTTAGAATTGAAATCAATCCTGGAAAAATTACGGCAAAACGACAGATGCTTACGTTTTTCAATATTAAATGATACACCATTGTTATAACACCATACAGATAACGCATCCAAATCATCTTGCAAACATTTACAATCCTCAAAAGTTACATTTTTTTAAAAGCTTGAGATCGTCAGCATATAATAAAAGGTTGTTTTTTATAACGGAAACAACGTCATCAACAAACATAATGAAGAGTAGAGGACCTAAATTTGTACCTTGAGGTACTCCAGAAGGTGAGTGAAAAGGCTCTGAAATATAACCATGTTCAACGACATTGGTTCTATTACATAAATAAGTATCAAGTATGTAATTGAATAAAATTATTATATAATCCAAATTAATTTATAAGAATTGCGAATAACAGACGTAGAATGATTGTCTTCAAAAACAATTTTAATTGGTCGTGGCTTATTCATCTTCGGTTCTTTCCGTAATCTGTACATGCTATACCATCCTTGAGCAGTGCTTTCCGATATGATTCATTCGTGATTCATTCTGACCTCATTGATTCAAAATTTCAGGCACATTGTAAATAATAATTTCACGTTTTTTCATTTGAAAAATCTCGTGAATAGTATCATCGATAGTGTAAAAACCGGATCGTTACTGCCAATGGCACCGTTCCGCAAAGATGTGATGAAGTTCCATTTTAATTTCATTCAATTGCAGCCGTGCAAATCGTACAATTAGCGTTGATTTTATTTATTCAAAACAAGGCAACCCAGCCGAATTAAAACCTCGACGTCGTTGCGAAACGAGCACATTTTCGACGCGTCACTGGAAACCAAATTCACACATGAACCGTCACAATATTTCAGGATTTCGTAACGCTAATTATAACCACATATTTATTTATTCGTATCGGCGGCATTGGCAATTCCATCGGGATTATAGTCTGCCATTCGTGGTATTTTATCAACGGGGGTTTACATTTGAATAATTTGGTCGCATGTTGATTTTCGTGGTAAATATTTCAGGGAGAATTTGCGCATCGTTTTTAAAACCGTGCACGTCATTTAGCGATTTGTTTGCGTAATTCGCAGTCGATGTCGAACAAATTAAATTAAGTAATTATTTTTTAATTCGGTGTGAATAATTGAGCGTTTTAGGAAATGATTGGGAGCTGACCTGGCATTAATTTTTAATGTGGTTAAATCGTTTACTGCTGTGAACGATTTCGACGTTAATTTATGTGATCTCGGCAAACGATTTAAAAAAAATTGTTAAGAAAATGAATGATTGGTGGGAAGGCGTTAGAAAATATTATAATGAATTTTTTGCCATCTTCGTTGTACTGTGGGCGTTTGGAAAATTTATCGGATTTAAGCGACCCCTTCAGCTGTGTGCGTATTTTTGATTGCCTGTATTGCAGATATTTATGTGTCTTTGTCTTGTCCCCAGTTTTCTGAATTATTGGGTTTCAAAAGTTTTGCCCGTTTTTATGTCATGTGTTTTTGTAGCTCCATATCTCAGTACATATTATCGATAGAGAATTTTGTACTCTATACTTAATTTTTTCCAAATTTTAAATTTTTGCCGTTAAGCGATTTCCGACAAACTTTTTTTCCATGAATCCAAATTGAACCAAAGCGCTGCCGAAACAGCCCAAAAAATTAACCGGGCATTTCACAATGATAGTGTTAATGTCAAACGCACTGTTCGACGTTGGTTTGCGAAATTTCGTTCCGGAGATTTTAGCCTCGAAGATGAGCCCCCAAGTGATCGACCTACAGTAATCCGGGACGAGGATTCGACGACCCTGGTGGAGACTGACCCATCACAAACGGTGCGTGGGATGGCGGAAGAACTGGGCGTCAGCTCCCATGCGGTCGACAAAAATTGTCACGTTGCGCAACCAAAACGATCGTTTTTAGATCGGACGTTGCGTGTGAAGAAAAGTGGATCCTCTGCGACAACAGGAGACGTCAACGACAGTGGTTAGACACCGATGAGCCACCCAAATGCAAAAACCAACCAAAAAAAGACCATGGTTACTGTATGGTGGTCAGCGGCTGGTGTGATCCACTATAATTTTCTGCAACCGGGCCAAACCATCACAGCAGAGTTCTATTGTGAGGAAATCGGCGAAATGCACTGAAAATTGCGTCACGGCAACGTTTCACAAATCACCGTCCCAAACTTAAACGAATTGAGCGTCGAAGTTCTGCGTCACCCACCATACTCCCAAGACCTCTCGCCATCGAATCCCGAGCACCAAATCTTTATGCCGACGGAATTAATCGACTTGTGTTACGTTGGCAAAAGTGCACTGATTCAAACGGCGTCTATTTCGATTAAATTGAATAAGAGATATTACAGTGTTAACCCTAGTGGTTGGCGCTGCACCGGAAGTGGTGTATATCAAGCGTTCCAGACAAGCATTTTTATATGGACAAAAATATTAAAATAATCCACAAGGTGGTTAAATACGTAAGACTATTAAAAGGTCGTAGAGAAAGTACAACTTACAATATTTAGCTTTAAACAGTTTGGCGATATTTAACAATTTTGAAAAAATAATTCATTTTAACGACTGCGTTTAACTGGTGATTTTTTGGCTTTTTTTTCAAATCGACGAAATTTTTCTTCTTTCACGGTTTTTAACAATTGTCATGCATTCGGAGATATGTATAGTCAAAGTGGATTTGAGGTAGTCGTGAATATGTTCAATTTACGAACAATTGTAATAACTCCTACGCGAATCACTCCACGAGCGGAGTCAATATTAGATAATATCTTGACCAAGCTAAATTAAGGATTGCCACGTAATTCAGTGACATCCGTTGTGCAGTACATGCAAATAGTTCTATCAACAACAAAATTCTTAATTAATTTGAGTAAATTTAAACATTCAATAAAGAACGAAGTGTTGATCATGCCCATGACAAGTTCCATAGTTTATTGAACACGTTTCCGGTTGTCTATACAAAAAAAAAGTTTGCATACCATCAAAATGTATATATGAAGGACTTGATTTTTAGTTGTATGTAATTATTTTTTGTTGTTTTATACGGTATGTGTGCGATTAAAATTTTTCAAATAATATTTTTTTTTATTTTATGAGCCCCAGGCTGAAACACTAAAAATTATGAGAAATTTATTACAACTGTATTGAGCAAAATTATCAACTTATATTGGGAAATGTCCGCACTTCCATTCCATCGAACTTTTCAGCCCAGAAATTCAGTTCATAAAAACTTACAATCATGTGAAATTTAAATACCCAACACGTGACAAAAGTGACTTAACTTGACTCGTCGTGGGAACCCACCATACTCGTCAAGTTTTTCACTTTTACACAATTTACTATTTGCGAATTCCTGCAAATTGCAATTTCGTCTTATCTAACTTTCAGCCGCGTTCGCGAGCTTTGCAATTCAATCTCGATTTATTCCCAGCTGCATTTCTCCACCCACGTGGGTAAATACATATTAACTTTTCGCCGATGCAATCCACAAATAGCACGGCCGCTCGTGCACCAAGTTGATCCACCAACAACGGCACATTTTCAATCCGCAATAACCCGAGCGCGTTGTTGTTTCTGTAAGCAGCCGTTACCAGCGCTTCCGCGCTCCTCGAGCGTTAAAGGAAACATCGCAAGCGACCCTGCCCTGCCTAACACCCCGCCCGTCTAACAACCATTACTTAACACGTACGGCTTTGCAGTTAATTAATCGACATAAACGGCTTACTTTACGAGCGTGTGCGATTATAAACAAGCATTTACTGGCGCTTGAACCCACTTGTTGCGATCACTTTTCGCTTTTATCGGAGATAAAATTGCACTTGCGATACGCAAACAATACTCTAGAACGTTTCTGATCAGGTGTCAAGATTCCTGGGACCCAACGTGCACACAACTTGTTTAGCCCCAAAATATTTGTTAAAATATTTTCTATAGTACCATAAGAAAAATTCGTAATTTCATGTAACCGGCAAATGGTCAGTCGTCTATCTGTCATTAGCATATCGTGTATACAATTAACATTTTCTTCAGTCACTGGTTGTCCAACACCGTTTGCGTATTTTTTTTGCAAGTATTTTATAACACGAATCTTTAATTTTTTCATTTTTAGAATTTTTCAAATTTGTCTACTTAAATTAGAATTATTTGAACAAGTGACAAAACTACAATTGAACCAACGTAACAACAATAATTAATACTTCAATGTGTCAAATTGATTCAACGTCACTCAACGTCTACTTTGTGAGGCCCCCTCGTACGTTATATATTTTCATTTTGACTTTCCACATCGCCAATTACATACGCACCAAATAAATCGACACTGGTTTACGGCGTCAATCGAAAATTTAGCTCCGACAATCCGACTCGTTCAGAGGAAACCGATTTTATCATCCGCAGACCGCGGTTTATTGCGGTCGCGGAATGCGCACGTTGCTGCGTCCTTAAGTGGAAACCACACTAATACGTAAATAAACACCAACTTGTTTATTCGAACTGAACGACGGACGTCGCCCAGCGTGGAAGATTTATCGGCGGGTTTGCTCGCTCCAAACAGAAAACATGCTCTCGAAATAAGAACCCATTAAGCGCTGCAGTTGTTATTTTACCATTACACGAGGAACTGTAACGGCAAACATGATATGGGAAACGTATGCAAAGCGCGGCACGTTAATGGATCTGAGTTATCAAAAATGCCGGAATCGGAAGCGAAAGCGGGAACGCAGACGCGCAAGCCCCAATTGATTGGGTTGGGTTGAATTGGGAAAGCATGACTGGAAAAGGTCGGATCGCCCGAGGCAAAATTTTATACGCGATGAGACACCAAGAAAGGTTTTTTCTGCGAACACAAATGCTTCGGATATTCCCCGGCATACAATTTTCTAACATCCCACGTTGAAGTATTAATCGTTTGTTGTTACGTTGGTTCAATTGTAGTTTTGTCACTTGTTCAAATAATTCTAATTATTCAAGTTTAAAAAATTCTAAAAATGGAAAAATCAGAGGTTCGTTTTATAAAACACTTGCAGAAAAAGGGTTTTCGCCAAAAAAAATCATGAAGACATGGTAGATGGATTAATTAGGTGAATGTGAAGTGGCATTTGACTCATCGACATTTTTAATTAATCGACCGGTAATATAATAAACAAAACTCCCTTCGAAATGGACCAAGAAGTAAAATGTAATCGGAAGTTTGTTCCTCGTTCTTAGACTTAATGTGTAATATTTTCGGCTAAGCACACCTGGGAAATTAAGGTATTGTAATATCTCGGGCGCGTGTCTTTAACGCGACAGCTTGTTAATACTAAACCATCACAAAGTGTAATTATTTATGGCCGAGACGTCCGCGTGCTTTGCGCGTAGAAATGTGGCTTAATCATCTCGGAGACTGATTACAACATTATTTATTTATTTAAATAAACGCTCTTATTATATTGATCTTGACGTTTGCGATCTTAAGAATTTCGTTTCTATTGCGCTGATGACGTAAAGATCTTGTTTCAATGAAGAGACTCGATTAAAATAGTATATTATGTAACAAGCAGAAAATCATGCACATGTTGCACGAGTGTTGCAATTCAAACGAGTGCAAAATTGCTATTTTGTGCGAGTTGCATACTATACTTTTTCTACGACAACGACAATTATAAAAATAGATACAAATAGATATGCAAATATTTTATTTATTGCTTTGGATCCATGAAAATACGAAATTACCTATTCATCAGCAGAGCCTGGACAGCAGTGCCCAACCAATTAAGAAGAAGAACTATGAAATAACTTCCTACCTACGTATTTTATTTATTAAAGTTAAATGTGCAATTATTGAAAATCATTTTGGGAGAACTTGTTGCAATAAATTTGGTGTTGTTAAATTCGTTGCTTCTGTTATATTTGGAGGTGTCAATTCCAAGTCACTATCGCTATTACTTTCCATATTAATTATCTGATTTCTTGGAAATAACTACGAAATTATTTGTAATGCACAAACTGATGACATCTGCCGTTTGACGTTGTATTCTTTAAGCCACCTTAGTTTTTGTTATCAAAAACAGCAGACCGGACACGAAATATTTCATATTGCATTTGTTGTCTAGCAACTTGCCTAGCAACCGATGCGAAATGAAATTCAGTACAAAATGTAGCTTCTTATGGTTCAATTTACACTTTTGATATGAACATTTTGTTGTCGTAGAAAAAAATAATTTAATTGACATGCACTCACTTTCATATGAAATACACCACCCATTAAGAATTAGACCACAATTTTGAAACGGTAAAATAATGCTTTATTAGCAACCAAGAAACGATGAAAGTTTCCGCCGAAAAAATTCAACTGTTATGTTTCCTGTACCATTGTTATCTCCAACAAAGAGACCAGCTGCTTATTTTTTTATTGAATCCTTAACATCTTCTGAAGAAGTCAGCATTACGAGATTGGTTATCGAAAAAGGATTAACCGCTTTGGTAAAATTATTTCAATTACGTGTGACGATCCGGCAACAAATATATCAATGGCTTAAGGGGGGATCCTGCTTTAGAAGGCTCAAAAAATCGATTTGTTTTTTATTGCTCAAATCTATGCCTAATATATCTAAGAATATGTATAAAAAGTTATAGCGGCTAATTCGCAATATTTTGAAAGATACAGCACTAAACACAGTGAGGTGTCGAGCAAAAAATATACGAACGCATGAACGCTCGGACAAACGAAACGCGTGCCCCTCCCCGCAGTAACATAACACCGAACTATGTACTGAAAAAAGTTCAATCGGTCGTTCGAAACAATAATATTTTGAGTTCGTAAGAGCTATAGTAGGATTATAACGAGATATTCCGTAAGTAATCGAAAATTAACATTTTTCCTGATCGTAAACTTTAGAGCGCGTTTTCTCGAGTTTTGTTTTTACGATTTTTCTAAACTGGTGGGCGTGATTGCGATAAACTAGACAAGCAATCAAAACGAAACAAAACTTTTGTTGGCTTCTGTAGCATTGTATTCTATTTGAACTAAAAAGATTAATGAAAAAAAAATTCTAAACAACTTTTTTTAGCAAGTTGAAATGATTTTCTCTTCCTGCAAAGAGCACATTTATTTTCAAACCTGAGAAAAATCTCGAATTTCAAAATTTTGGGTTTTTTTTTTTAGTTCACATAGAAGAAAATATATGAGAATTACCATTTTCTTTGGTTTTTTTTTTGTTTCAGACAAAAATTACGGGCTACATCTTTCCCACCGATTGTAAATTGCAATTGAAAGGTGTTGCACAAATGTGCATAAAAATCGGTTCCGTTTAAATATTTTTCTCTCGACATATTTTTTTTTTAATGCTCAAATATGCAATAAAATGCTCTAAAAAGTTCACTAGACTTGCTCATTTTTTTCTGCCATAAAAAAATTCCCCCAAAAACGCTATTTTAAGGCCTCCTAAAGCAGGATCCCCCCCCTTAAGCTATTGGATTAAATTTAGAAAATAATAAAGTATTAAAGGCCGACGTATATATTTTCTTTTGGATTACTCCGATATGATAAAGTTGACTAGAAACGAATTATTTCACCAGGAAATTTTCTTTGATGTGGTGGAAATGTAAGAAAATTATTTGTTTGCAATTCTCTCGTATAAGAATTATTTTTTCAGGAAATTAATTTTAAATGTCATTTACTGAAAGATTTTCAAGAATCTGAAACTTTGCATTTGCCGAACTGTATGGAGATCTTTCTTTGAAGAAACGTTTAACTATTTGAAGAATATAAAAATAAAATGTAGCAATTAAACCAAAAAAGAAAACACCCTTAATTGGTGTTTTAATTTTAATAAAAAGTTTTGCGTAAATTTTTGATGATTATATAAAATCAATCTCCATTAAAGCAGTTGTTGTAACTTGTGTATGTTTTAGATATTTAACATACAAAATGAGCCAAGATCATTCGGAACTATTTTCGTCCTTAGTAAGAAGCCGAGGAGGGCATAATAACAATCCACCAGCAAAGCAGTTTGTAGCTGCATATAAACTGCTTATTCGCCATTGATAAATAATACTTTGACACTTAACGTTACTAATTAAATAAGTCTCACGAAGACATTATTACAAAATATGAATTATTTGATGATCGTCAAGGATAACAATTGCCTACCAAGCTTAACCAATCTTTCAAACTACATTGAAAATGTGTTAGAGTACATGGCTAGTTTGTTTAATATTTATGTAAAGTTACAAAGAAAAACTTGTTCAGAATGCCTTTTGTCGGTATTATCGTTTGTGCCCTCAAATCCATCTTTAATATATAGCATACAAGACTAATGGAAAATTAATATTTCAATCCAAAATATGTAAAAGTGCTGAAGTAGTTTGTAGGAAAGTGTTAAAGGCAAGAAAAAACAAAAAAATAACCTCCTACGATAAAAATTAAAATATTTTAAATCGTATAATTACGACAGTAACACACAAAAAAAATTCCCTCTTAGGGTGAATTTTTTTGACAAGTATAATATCCTGAGAGCACATAATTATTGCAACGTTTTAGGATTGGTTAGGTCTTGTGCTCGTTCAGTATAGATTTCATGTGTCTCTAAGGGTTAGGGGCGAATATTTCGAACAAGGGTGCGAGCACAAAAATCGGATATCTTGAGAGCACATTAATTATTGCAACGTTTCAGTATTGGTTAAGATTTTGTGCTCGTTTAATACAGATTTTACCTCGTGCGGCTCTTACTGTTAGGGGTGAATTTTTTGCCAAAGGTGTTGAGTTAGCAAGTTCTCTCCGGGGTATTTGGAACGCACATAAATAGCACATAATTATAGCGACAACCAGATCTCTCCTTTCCAATTTTTTAGATGTGTGGGTGCTAGCTTGACATCAGGTTAGCACCCCCACTTTTTAAATTCAAATTTTCTCTATGACCGCTTCGAGCACAAAAATCGCGATTGCCGAAAAATTTGGATTTTCAATTTGTGGGGTGGGGGTGCCAGATTGACAGACCTCTATTTGTATGATAATTATAAATACTGAGCCTTTTTAAGTTTCCAGCTCATAACGCCTATCTAACATGGAGCCCAATTAACCCATAATTTACGAAAGGTGGTGAGTTATTATCGTCAAAACCATTCACCATTTACATTTGAACGCAAAAACTACGCCGCGAAATTTTTATCGCGCCTTTATAAACGAACTAAGAAATACTCTCATCACTAATGTAATTTTATTTTTGCATCAATTGGAATAATTGGGGGATTTATTGTTTCTTTGATTTGTTCGCGACAGACTGATATTAAATCATTAATTGCTTGTTCTTCTGTTAAAGAAATTTCGCAAAAGAACCAATAAAAAAAATTCTGACTCATAATCATAATCCGGCCAACCGAGCAAACCGGCACAAAAAACGCAAAACATGACGTCACCCGGCGCAGACTACCTAACATAAACGCTTTAAAATTGCGCCGCTATTTTTCAACGAAAATACAATTACGTTGCGCCCCCCCCCCCGCGTCCATCGAATTATCGTTAGAATGGACCCGAATCACCACAACAGCAAAACCATAAAATCTACTTACTATTTGTCGATGGGATGCCAATGGCCGTCGACGCTCGCACATCGCCTTCAAAAAGTCAAACACTGCCCGAAACGCACGCCGGCACGACGAAAACACCACACACGTTGAAATTTAATCGCGAAAGACATTTTTCGAAAATTAAATCAAGAGCACGACGCGGATAACCGTCCGTTGAGTCAACAATCGACGCGATTTGAAGATATTGACGCACGACGACTGCGATGCACCTTTGTTACTAATTGAAGAGTGCAACGGTGACACGATTGCCAATTTACGTAACCAGCAAAAAATACGTATTGATAACGAGTACGAGCGGACCACTTGATTTAATACAAGACGGACGTGTGTTTACTATAAGTGGGTAATATAGGTGTTTATCAACATGAACGATAATTTAAAATGCAATCATTTGTTTTAACAATAACTTTTTCTTGCGAAATTAATTGTTAACAACATTTATTCACTGCCGCACTCATTTGCACAAAATTGTACTAAAATATTTGTTTTCGTTATATCTGTTCATTTTTGATGTACACAAAAATTACAAAAATTCCTATACGGTTGTTTTTGAAAAATTCCATAGTGGGTAGGGGGTGGACTGGTGTCAGACAAGTCCTTAATGGTCTCAAATATGTTTCAATTGGTATGAAAATTCCTCAAAGAAAAATACTACGTATTAACCTACTTTGACCCAAATCCAGTTTAGTTTCATTTTTGAGACTTAAAAAATAATTTGACAAAAAATGCAAAAAATTCGAAACGATATGTGACGACATCGACGATTAAAGTCGACACAGATGCAGAAAAATCTCAGTTACAAGTAGCTGAATATGCATCCCATTTTCGAGAAAGTTCAAAATTGACGGAATTGTAAAAAATCCGCACTTAAAATTAAACACGAGGACTATAACTAGTATTTTTTTTTTTTTAATTTGACGTCGAAGTTGGCAATGAATGTTTAACTGTGAACGAACCACAATTTTGTACATACACTCAAACGTCACTTGCGTAACAACTTTTGACAATTAAAAGTGAGGTTAAACCGGTTAGACATAGATTAAGATGTCAAATTAATAATGATGGTTCGTTCGCAGTTAAACATTCACGGCCAGCTTTGACGCCAAATTTTAAATAACACTCGTTATACAGTGTGATCGAATAAAAAATTAGTCAAAGTTGGCCATGAGCAAAAAAAACGCCCTTCTTTTCCTAAAATTATTTGCGAGTGTCAATCTGACGTATATTGACAGTTGGAAGAAATCACACCTGAAATGCTTATCCGCGTTACTGAAAATATGAAGCGACGCCTGCGGTTATGTCTGGAAAATAATGGACAACACTTTCAACACCTTCTTTAAATAAAATACTGTTTTAGTTTTGTCACTGTCTTTATTCCAAGCATTACAACTCCAAGTTTGACTTGTCAGTGTCAATAATTATTTTCAAATATATGAACTAGGAAAAGATATGCGGCTTTTTTTCCATGACCTACTTTGACTAATTTTTTTTTCGATCTCGCTGTTTTACACGTGGGGTTGGTAACTGACAAAATAATAAATAATCTAAAATCAGTGATTAATAGGTAAATTAATTAATATTATCGAATTATCAATTAAGTTATTGTGATTATCCATAAATTAATGTATAATTTTAATTTGGGTAAGCCACGACTGTGAATTTGCCACAACCACGCCCACTTTTGAAGCATCCAACGAAACTCGAGCATTTTTGGCGGAAAATAAAAAAGGTAGACCTAATTCCCATGTTCACGTGACACAATACTAACATATAATTATTAAAATACTTAAATACATCTAATTATTGATTTTTAGTCCTGGGTATCCAACATCCAACAAGCATATTTTGTTCGAAACTATTGACTACTGCTGGAAAGTTGTTATGGATTGTTACAAAAAGCTGACAAAGATACTCGATTCCTTCACCAGAACGTCGTTAAAAGTATTTACTATTACCATTTAACATCACCGATAACTTTTTCACAATAACACCTAAGTTATCGGCACTTTCCGCTTCTTTACAGATTCACTCTCACAAGGTTCCATTGGCCTCGTAGCACAAAATTCATACATGGGCCGATAAGATTTAGGTTTAATTTGTGGCGTAACTCCTCTCTCCTTCGTGTTTCTGTAACGCTTGGTTTCCCATTCGTTCTTAGGTTTGATCGATCTATATCCATGGGGCTTCTTGAACCAGGTGTTTCTGTTTCTTCTGTGCGTTGGTGAACTCGTGCTTTTGAACTTCGCAAACATTCGACCTCCTTGGTGCCCTGGTGGCAGACCTGCTGGGCAACGCATCGCCGCAACACTCTGGCGGCGTAACACACCCCAATTCCTTACAAACACTGTCGGCATCAAACTCGTATTTAGGTGTTGCGAATGAAATTTGGCGACTGGGTCTCGTGTCGAAATCTGGTTCGTAATCAACGTAGGTTTTTCATCCTGTGAGATGATAGTCAATCTGTTCTAGTTGAGTATAGTCAATTGGTTCTCCCATTTCAACGCTTGTTACCTGAACCAGACGGTGTTGCAGCTCTGTGACTGAAGCGGCGTCTGATAGTATCGACCAGTTGTCTGCAAAAAAATCGCAGAACTTACACCTTCTACAAGTTAATCCAATATTTATTGCTTCTCTCCTCATTTTCGCACCTGAATCTCGCGATCACTCTTTCCTCCATCCCTGATCTACTCCCATATGTATAAATTTCTTTATATCGCTTATTATATGTTGCCTTCCTCATTCTCCCTTCTCTTCCTTCAAACTATAATAATCGCAACATTTTATGCAGCACTACTTATACATTCCTAGGTACTTCTAAGTGCGGTGGGTACTGACGTATAGATCACGCTAGTACACTTTTCGTGACTTGTATTCGAATTACTACGTACGCATTGCCGGACGCATCGTAGGTGATCTGATGCATCCTGAAGGACGAACCAGCTGGAATCATCTGCTGAAATATTTTTCTGTTGTTTCTTTTATACTTTATTTTCTTCAATGTTTGGCGATCATTTTAGCAACACTGCCAATGTTTTAAAATTTCTTGTATGACTAAGTTTACGATTTTTGAATTTTTACAATTTTCGTATTCATTGCGAAGATTTTTGCCGATCTTTACTCGTCTTCATTGTCACGTCCTTGACAGAAAACCTGCCTTGTCATTCGAAAATAAAAGTTTTCAGAATTTAATTCCGACAGTCGACGCAAATGATTCAAGGAACAATAAAAAATGTCAAGGAATTTCAGGTGAACTTGACAAAAGACGAATTAAATTACGAGCGGCAGCCAATTCACTTTGATAAATGTAACCCGTTCAAAGCTCGACACCGGGTACCCGACATAAGGAACCAAACCGTACCGTTTTTATTTGGGACCATTTCATAGCAGAATCGCAAACTCCGTTATTGCAGAGAACTAGTTTTGTAGTTCGAGAGTAGTTTACCCAACCCAACGCTATCTAACCTAACCCAGTCGTACCGAACCCAACCCAGCCCAGCCCAGCCCAACCCAACCCAACCCACCCCAAATGTTCCTTCAATACTTTACAACTTCTTAGAAAAAGTTGCAACTCTAAAATTTTAAATGTTTTTATCTATTTCTGTATACTTAAAAGTTCAAAATTTGCCTTACATCCCCCTAAAATTCGAAAAATCGCCCACTTTTATATTACGCCCGCATATATTTGAAACTGTGGGGAAGCGAGGACGGAGTGCTTGCCACCGTACACATCTGATACAATAAAATTTAATCGTATTTCTCGTTAAATATTCATCGTAAATTATCTACAGGGAAGTTTAGCATATTTACAAAACGGAATTTGTTGACATTTCCGATACGCTATCAAAATGATTCAACAATTCTCCGAAATGAGTTTTTTTTTAATTTGAAGTAGATAATGTCGCAATGGGAAACGGCATACAACGTATAAATTATTCTTAGCGGCTAATCTAAACTTCATTACTGACTCACTAACACTGTACTTTTATGAATTTATTCTAATTAATTTTATTTCGACTTATGTACGACTATGCGATTAAGAAAAACGTCCAAAATTATGTTCCTCTTGGACAATTATAATTAGAATTATCAACTTAACGATAATGTTTGATGTAATACCAAATTGGATAATAGTACATTACTCTACGAGCAGTAATGATGGTTATTACTCAAGAGGGCGATGTACACCATACAAATAAGTAATCACCGGCCATCACTGCTAGTATTACTCATTAGAAATTAAATATTAATTACATAACTAGGCGATTTAATATACAGACCCATCGCTATTTCGATTATGGAAACAAACATTCATTGATTATTTATCTTTAAGTAATTGCCCAACGCAACGTTACGCGAGTAGGGATCCACTAAGGGGTAAGTAATTATTACTGATGTACAGACGACCCGCATAATTAATTAATATTTACATTACGTTAATGAAAGTTTTGTTTCGGCAAAGAGAGGGAATAATCAGCGTAATTAAATATTTAATTGCGACCCAGAAATACAGCAGTCGTGATGTTCACATCGATCGTGAGATTTTCTGTCGTAAAATCGAATGTGCAATCAACGTAATTTAAAGATTTCAAACTACGTCGACACTAATTGTAAACGAAATTTTGAATTTTCGGAATCGAAATAGTTTGACGTAAATTTGAAAAAATAAAAAATAATTGGTTAGAATGTCGATTTTTTTATTACATTAACTGTGTTAGGGGACGACGAGTCATGTCAAAAATTACAGGTTTACATCGTTAAATGTATTTGATGATACGTGCAAGACCTGTTTCTTATCTCGTTGATGTCATCGGCAGATCAAATCCGATGTAATTAATCTCGATTTGGAAATAATTGTGCGAAAATCAATCTTCACACATTTGGTACTAATCAATCATCGAGATCGGGGGTGGCGATACGTCGGTTCGTTTTCCCCCATTGGAAATGATTTATATTGGAAAATTGGTTGCTATTGGATTTGCAAGCAGTGAACGCTGATTGGTTTTTTTGCAATAAATTATCTTTTATGTCCAGGTCTTCTTGTGCGTTAATTTTAATTTCTTGGTTCACTGCCATGTCGTCCATACAATAAAAATAATGGTTTCACAGTTTAAGTACCGAGTGCGTTCCCCAACAATGTTCAACAACGCGTTCCGGAGATAGAAGCCATTTTGTTTCAAGATAGCGGATATTTTTTTAGTAGTCTACGTGCCAAGTCCGTTCTCCAACTATGTCATTACAAGAGATAAAGAGTCGTCATTTTGTTTCAAGATGATGGACATTTTTACATAACGTATGTAAAAGTCCTTGTTCCAGCTATGCCAATGCAAATTTTCAGTTTTATCGAAGCACACTGACGACATAGGATGTCGCGATCAACTGCAATAAAAGATTTTAGGAGAATTTGATATTCACTCATCTGCATAAAAATATCACGAAACCTAACAATTAATTTAAAAAGATGGGGATTATGCGCAGCTTTTTCTCCGCTTTTGTTCCAAACAATTGCAATAAAATTCGCGCTTCACTTAACGCATAATTTAACCATTTTCATTTATTCTCAAGATTGCATCTTTTCTCGATTCGAACAATTTGCCCCCTGGGCAAAGGCGTGGAACGCAAAGATATTAAAAAAAAATAATTAAGATCTGGTTATTTGCCAATATCGGAATATCGTATTGAAAAACGTGACAAAGAAATTCAAATTAAATCTTCGCCTGCAATCGACGACAGGCTCACGAACGTCCTTTCCAATTTATTGTCGTCAAACTTTGGCGACTTTGTGCGAACTAAGTAGCAATCCTAATTATTCCGCGATGTTGGATTTAAAGGGGGGCTTTGGTGACTGTTACTGCGCATATTGTACATTCCCCCCGGGATTACCTCGCCATACATAACTCCGTCGGTGAATTCCTGTGCAACCCGACCGCGTCGCGGAAAATTACGACGCGTTGGCGAGTTGTCACCTTTTTCGTCGTTCATTGTCCGCGCAGTGACGTTTATCAAATTGTGTTGCTTATGGTTTCGTGAACAATGACGATGGCAGATAAGCGTGTAGGGAAAATAAACAAAATCGTTTTGAATTTTTTCCGCAACGAATACCAATTACGATCGGTGAAATTAAAAATTCAATTGACGTCCCAGGAGAACTACATCTAATGCGTGCGCAATTAAGTAAAACTTCAAACGTTCATTAAATGTTTACGGGCTCTTTGATCGCGATGAGTAATAACGAGGACTGCTTCATTTAATATCGTGCTGGTGGATCTTTGAGCTTCGTTATGAAAAAAAAAATTCTGAGATCGTTCAAGTTTGAAATTTTTGTATTTTCTATTACGCAAAAATGCATTAATTAAATTAACAATTAATTGGCAAAGGGAAGACTCTAAATTGGTTGGTTCTACGATTTTCAACCACGTCATCAACTATTTACGGTATTTTTCCCGAACCCAAATTAATTTTTATATTTCTTGCCTTCAAGTTTCGCGTATTTCAACGATTTTATTATTTTTAATAATTTAGCAATGTTTGCTAAATTATCCCCTTTTGACAATTTTGGATTTTTGCAAGTTTCTGCGATTTAGACACCGATGACTAAATCGGATCGGGTTTTGGTTTTAAAAATAAGAATTGGTTCCATCGGCTTGCGTCGTATGAATCGCAAAGTTCTGGGCTATGTTTGTCCGATGAAAGACAAAAGAACCCAACTTAATTATCTCCATACTCCATCGCAACTCATAAACATAGCATCGATTGGTTAAAATTGTTTGGGAATCCCTGGTATAAATATAATGGCAAAACAGGGCGAAAAATATCCCAAGACAAATACCAAGCCGACACTCGTTTATTTACCTAACTTCCTGTCAAACAAAATAATCTATTTGATTATAGATAACGAATTATGAG
Organism: Geotrupes spiniger; assembly: GCA_959613385.1. Classification (NCBI taxonomy): domain Eukaryota; kingdom Metazoa; phylum Arthropoda; class Insecta; order Coleoptera; family Geotrupidae; genus Geotrupes; species Geotrupes spiniger. The sequence goes on along the minus strand of OY390732.1, from coordinate 2,616,710 downwards.
ACCAACGGCGAATTTGGCCACGTAAATAAAATATTACATCGCATTCAAGACACGTCAAAATCACAATATATCGTTATTAAAAGTACACCAAAATTGTATTTTCGTATTCGTTGACTTAAACAAATTAAATTTAAATTTAAGTCGGGGAGCCTCCCACGTTCAAAATTTAAAATAACGAAGGGCTTTCCGCGTCGACGAAATTGGAGGTCAAGTTTTAGGTCGCCTGCACAAGTTTTAGGCCGTTTGACTTGACATTGACACAATTACGTACGCACGCACGCACATTCGATTCAACTCGCGTGAAATTGAAACGATTCGTGGACCCAATCCCGAACGATGCACTCCAATTCGAATATAGTCACACATTAATTAATTTTTCGTCGGGTTTTATTTCCATGGTAACGTCAAAAAAATTTGCGACGTCAAAATTGAAAAAGTGCTTGCACATGTAACATTTTTAGAAGCATCGAAAAAATTTATTCAACACGGACCGACTTGGACGACCGAACATAACCTCAATCGATTCGGAAACAAAAACAATAATTGCTGGCGCCGGAGCGCTGCTAGGCGCCCGTCATGTATGAACGTCGCGTTGCGATCGTTCGTGCGGTTTTCGAGCGGTAAAGGGAACGTGCATAAGGGGCGTGTGTGTGTGCGGTAAAAACAGACATGCAATTAATAGAGGAATGCGACTTACACGACCATGCCGTACGCCCCTTCGCCGATGTACGCCAGATTCGTGTAGCGGGGCCCGACTTCGAACGCCTGTCCGCGTACAATTTCTACCTTCGAGTTAACACTAGATGCACCTGTGGCCTCCGCCATTTTTTCAAGGAGTTTGAACCGAGCGAACCGAACGACACGACGACCTCGCGCAAACTGGCGTGTTATTGTACGCCGTCATTTGATACGGATCGTATGGATTTTCGCGTCGGCACCGGGGCGAAAAAGTCCAACGAGTCGCCGCGAAAAAATCAACGATTGCGACTACATCATCAAAAACGTCCGTATCATACGACGCAATCGAATCCTTGCGTTAAAAACGCATCCAAAAATAATTCCCATTATATTAAACGCCATTGCAGTACTTCGATTTACTCGCAGATGTCGGTAGTGTACGACAATATTATGACAGCACATTGTCGTGTTAAAAAAAAACTTAATACATAAAATAATATAGAAATAGTAATAACAAAATGAATGCACCGCCGACTTTCGAATCGTTCCTTCTATACGAAGGCGAGAAGAAGTGAGTATTTGCGATTAATTTCCTCGCCCGTACATAACCAAACTTATTTTGTAGGATTATTCGCGAGCAGGACACGAAAGTTCCGAACGCCGCGATTTTTACGATAAACAAGGAGGATCACACGCTCGGAAACATGATTAGGAAGTGAGTTGTGAGCGAAGCGTTTATCTGTTAATTTAAACGATTGTTTTCAGTCAGTTGCTTAAAGATCCCAACGTTTTGTTCGCCGGGTACAAGTTGCCGCATCCGCTGGAGCACAAGTTCGTTTTGCGAATTCAAACGACGTCCGATTATTCCCCGCAGGAAGCCCTGATGAACGCCATCACGGACTTGATATCGGAACTGTCGCTGTTCGAGGAACGTTTTAAGGTGCGATTTTTATTTTGATGAAACTTAACAAACGTGGCGTGGCGATTATTGTCATTTTGAGTCGATTATTGTTTCTACGAATTGCTGTTTTAGTTAATTTGATTTTATGAAAAAAATCGAAAGGGAAGAGATTTAATTTTGTAAAAGTTTTGTGCTGCAACTGAATGAAAATTACCATCAATTTGCCTGCCAACTGTTGTTTTTTAAACGGCAACTTATATTTGTTTCTAGACGATATGAAAAGCAAAGTGTGTTGATATTTTTGTATTTTTTTTAATTCGACAATCTGAGCCCTGAGGACATTTCTCGTTGTGGTTGTTCGTCCGTAGAACAGGGAAAAACACCTGTTGATTTGATGGTTACGTCCTCTTCTTTCTCACATTTTTTCTGGTTATCCTTTCATGAACTTTTTCGTCATTTTGTAATATTTCCGCACTCACAGCAATTTATTCTAATACAACAGTTCTTTGTCTCGACGATCAGCGAACGACTGGGCATTAAACGTCGCAAAATGCGCATACCTAAGCCCTACCAACTTCTCGGGACATGCCCTTGCTATACAAAAAGTCATAAATATGTAGAATCCAAGGCGAGAACACCCGGATAGTATCAAACAGATGACAAGGGTCTACCTGCGCCCCGTTATTCGTTGCTTACCTGGTCAGCTACAAAACTTCGTCATTACTGTGAATTTCCTTATGAAATTTTCAGGGTGGACAGTCGAAGGATAGTACTTTCAAATGACCACCTTTTTGAAAAATCGATGTATGTCTCTATGCTTCGTTTTGCTTCTACAATAATTTCATTTCTTCTAACTTACACTTTTACAAGTTACTGCATTTTCTGAAAAAAAAGATTTGACAATGTTGGTCAATCAATCCACGTTTTCCGACTTAATGTAGTACTGGTCATAGCAATAGATTTATTTACTTAATGATGCAGAAGGGTTGATGTTCATTTCTTCACTAATACTAATGGGCTTAAAAATCGTCCTTTTTCCAAAACCATTTAGTATGTAGATTTAAGACCTTAAACCCATATAATTAATAATTTATCTGTTTCAGGAAGCAATCAAAGAAAAGAAAGAAGGACTAGACTAAACAAATTTACTACTCTCATGTATAATAAATTAAATTAAAAAGTCTTATCATTATTGTAATAATAAATAACAGTATCAATATTATTGTCTAATAGATGCTCTATCATTAAATACTACCAACAACATATTTTGATGTTCCTTAAAAAACGTCCGTAGAAGACGAAAATGTACAATTCCTTACTTTATTTACCATTGAACTAAAATCTAAAAGAACACAATAAATTTATATTAAAACACTGGTGTTTTCCTATTTATTATTATTTTTTTCGTGTTTAAACCTAGAACGTCTGATCTTCCTGACAGTCTTCTGTCATGTGACCAAATGCTGCAACAAACGTCCATTTAGCGCAACGCAATCAATACTTAAAAAAAGCGTTACCTTCACAGATATCACAATACGGCCTCTGCGGTGGTTTATCTTTAGGACTTTTTTCGCGGGAAGGCAGGTCTTCGTTGGCTTGCTGGGGGCAATCTTCGGTCTCGTGCAAATCGAACTCTTCGCATATATCACAATACATTCGAGGGGGGAGTTTTCTGTCGGCAAAACCGAACCTAAAAGAAAAAGACGGTGAAAATTTACCAAACATTAAAAAATGACGTTAGAGTGACGAGTGTTGACTGCTCTGTTTAAAAAAAAACTATATGTAAAAAAGAAGAGTCTTGTTGTAATAATTAATGTCATGCATTTGCACACATTCTGCAATACTTCACAAAAAGTAAAGTTTCATATTTTTTTTTATAAAACCTGAAACTGTAAATGAATAATGAGGATTACATGTGAGGATAAAAATGAAAAAAGGGGAGAGATAAGGACAAGGAAGACAAAATTGGGTAAGGAGAATTGCAATATATACAAATGGGAGAATTCCACGCAACTTCTGCGTGAACCAAATCAAACAAACTCAATTCAACTTACAACTTAAGTTCATCGACGGCGTTCGGGCTATAACCTGATTCCAAAATTTCAATCCGAACCTTCTGCTCCTCGTTCTTCTTCTGCATATCGACGATGATCGAATTTAAAAAGGCAACTTGGTTCTCGGCGAACAATTTCTCCTCCATCAACTGCTTATTACTCGACTGATTATTGACAACTTTCGACTAAAAATTAAACCATTAAATAAGACTCTACAATCATTCGAGACCGGTCACTTACGCTCACCGGCACTGCGATTTTCGACGTCCCATTCGTTGTCCTGCTAACCTCCGAGTTCTACAAACACGCAAACGTTTAAAATCCACAAACAACGTCAACGACAGTACCTTTTTTAATTCGTCCCCTAATCTGATTATCTCGGCAGTTTGCAGCTTAATCATATTTTCGGCCTCCTGCTGCAGTTGTTCGTATTTAACCACCTCGCCTTGCAGCTGCGAAATTTTCTCATTGACCTCGCCATCGTCTCCCGCTTCGATGTTCTCGACTAATTCGACGAGCTTGTTCGAACCCTCGGCGTTCCAATAAGTACAATTTTTCGAGCTGGTTTGCAACAGTTCGGTTTTTTGTTTGTGCGTGAGCTTCAACAGCTTCAAAATGGTCTCGTAATACTCGTTCAGCGATTTAAAATTGCACGATGCGTCGTTTACTTTCTGCAGTTCGACGGTCAATTGCGATAGCTTATCGTTCATCTCCGCACATTGCTTCGCGTTTACGTCCAGTGCTTCGTCGTTCTCTTCGAGTCGTTTCAACAGATTTTTATTTTCATGCTGCAATTTATCGACGAATTGGTGATTGAATTTCAACTCGGACTTCAACTGCGCGATCTGATCGTTCATTTCGCCAGACGCCACCTCGGTCTTCGAAGCTCCAACTTTTATCTCCTGCAAGTCCACGTTTAATTGTTGAATTTGCCTGTCTTTGTTGAGAATTTCGCTAGAGTGCTTCTTGGCGAGTTCGTCCAATATCTCTTTAATTTCAGTTTCACGTTGTTTGGTTTTTTCGACCAGGGCGTTGAACTCGGTGTCTTTTCCGATGAATTCCGTCGTTTTTTCCACGATGAACAATTTCATTTCGTTGTTTTCCTTCTCGAGCCGAGCGATTTTCTTTTGGTACTCGCACAGGTTCGACTGCAGATCCCCCGACGCTTTTCCCAGTTCCTGCTTCAATTTCGTTTCTTTTTCTCGGGCCTCGTCGTTGATGTTTTTCAACAACGCGTCTTTCTCGACCAAGCTACCTTCGAGCTGTTTAATCTTGACGTTCAGATCGTTTATCGATTGTTCGTTTGCGACGATGATTTTTTCAAAGTTTCGAATCGACGCGTCCCTTTCAACCGACATGTTTTTCATGATTGCTTCGTGTTCGGCTTTGTCGCGTTCCATTTCCAACTGGATTTTTTCGCGGTTCGCTTGCAGCTCCGTCCTGCTCCGGTCGACTTGGTCCAATTTTTCGCACAACTCGGTGTTTGATTTCTCCGCCAGTTTTAATTTTTCGCTCTCGCGTTCGCTCATCTCGACTTCGAGTTTTCGCAAACGTTCCTGGAACGCCGCCTTTAATTCGGCTTCATTTAACTTGGACCATTCGGAAAATTCGTTGTATTTGCGTTCGGCCTCGATGAGCTCCATCGATTTTTTCGAGAGATCGTCTGCCGCTTCGACGTTTTTGACCGTCAAAGCAGAAATTTTGGTCTCCAAGTCAGAAATCGTCAGTTGCAATTCATTGGACTTTTTCTCAAATGCATCCTTCATTTTATCCCCGTTTGTCTTCTCCGCTTGCAATTTCTGCAACAGTTGATTTTTTTCGTTGACGTCGTTCTGCAATTCTTTAAGTTTCGCGTTCAAGTCCTCCGTCGCTTTGACGCTCTCGATTAGGTGGGTCTCGTAGCGTAACTTCAACGATTCTTCGCCCGTGGTCATCTGTTTAATTTTTTCTTCGTGCTCCAAGCGTTCCCGTTCGATTTTAAGAACGACGTCTTTGTAATTCAACGCGAGTTCCTGCTTCGAGCGTTCCACGTCTCGAAGCTTCGACGCGAACTCCTCCTTCAGTGAGTCAATCACGCCGTCTTTTCCGCGCAGTTCTTTGGTGAGTTCGTCCAACTTCGCGCTGTAATCCCCGGACGAGTCGATCAACGATTGGACTTCCCCCAGCAGTTTGAGTTTCTGCCCCGCCAATTCGTTGATTTTATCCTCGGACGTGGACAGCAACCGTTCTAAATCGCCGACTCGCAATTGCAAATTATTTACAGTGTTGTTCAACGCCACCGAAGAGGTCGTTTCGGTTTCGAGCTGCCTTTTCGTCGCGTTCAACTCGGTTTCGGATCGCAGAAGTCGGTCGTTCTTCGACCCGAGCTCGATTTCTAATTTCGCGATCAAATCCGTCGACTTGCTGAAGTCCTCGTTCATTTGGTGGAGCTCGGACGCCAATGAACCGATTTTACCGTCGGCTTCTTTTAATCGCCGTTCATAATGGGCTTGGACATCTCGAGTGCCTTCGGCGAATGTTTCTTTAATCTTCGACAAGTCTGCTTTTAATTCCTCAATCGTCGACAAATAAGTTTGCACGGTTTTGTTGGCCTCGTTGATTTCATTAGTCTTATTCGATAAAGTAACAACAAATTCCTTCTTGACTTGTTCGACCTCCGTAATTTTAAGTTGTAATGCCGTCTTGCATTCCTCCAATTCTTTTCTTAGGGCGTTCTCAGTCGCCTTCATAATTTCCTTGTGTTTATCGACGTCGGCGCTTTGGGTTTCTTGGCGAGCCCTCAAGGTCTCCAGTTGCGATTTAATCGCTTTGATCTCCTCGTCCTTCGCCTTTATTACCTCACCGCTCGTTTCAACATCTAAACTTTTAGCGCTCACTTCCATCTTTAGCTTTTCGAGCTCTTTGCCCATGTTTCCTTCAAAATCCTTAAGATTGCACGATAGTGCCTCAAACGATTTCGTCTTTTCGTCGAGCATCTGCTTCGTTTGGGACAAATCGCTTTGCAGAGCTTCCACCAGCTTCTTCTGCTGCAGACATTCGACCGAACTGCTCTCCAGCTGTTTTTTGTAACCGTCCAATTCTTGATTGAAATTAACTTTGGCGTCGCTGAGCTCGACCGATATTTTCTTATCGTCCGACTGGATCTTCTCGATCGTTTCGTCCCTTTCTCGCAAGACTATCTGCAACTCGTTAACTTCTCTTTTCAGCGAATTGATCGAATCTATAAAATCGATAAAGTGGTGAAGTGAGAAAAATTAATTCAACAAAACTGACCTTTCGCCGACATGCATTCGGATTCGATCGACAAAATCTTCGTGGTCGCCACCTCGACCTCGTACCTCAAGATCTCGTTCTCCTCGCGCATCCTCACCATCTGTTCCTCCGCCTCGAACAATTTGTTGGAGTCGCCCTCGAGGGCTTCGATTTTCCTCTGCTCCGCCGCCAACCTCTCCTCGAGGTTTTTGATTTCGATGATGTTCGTCTCGTTGGCAACCTACGTCAAAACTTCGAGTTAATTTCAACGTCCGCATTAAAATCGCAAAAAAAACCACTCCAAACAAAATCACGCCAATCAAAAACGAACACAACGAACTTACATTTGACGAGGCGAGGCGTTGCTGAAACAGGCACAGTGCGATAAAGAAAAAAGGTCGACGGGAAATTTAAAAACGTACCTCGATGTCGCTCTTGGTGATGGACGCTTCTTCGTATCGAAACTGGAGATCTTCGTTCTTCCTCTTTTCGTCTTCCACGTTGGCCAGCAGCTCTTCATGGTCTATTTTGAGACGCGTCAGGAGGTCCATGTGTTCCAGGAACTTTTTGTCGTATTCAGCCTTATACTGAAACATTTAGACCGTAACATTCAAGGCAACCATTTTTTTTTACTTTAACGTTCAACATAATTTTAATGAATTTAATGAATATTTTTGCGACGCCGTTTAAATTTAAAAAAATCTCATACTTGCTCATATTCTTGTTTGAGTGTCGCGTATTTCTGCTCGTTCTCGTCGGCCTGGCTCGAAGCTCTGGCGATCTCCGCGCGTTCCAGGTCCCTCTCCTTGAGCAGCTGTTCTATGTGCTGTTGCTTCTCCTTCAGTACTTCCTAACGTTTAAACACAATCGTAAATACAAGTAATTATACGTTGCGTTTCACCACTGGCCCATTTACGCGCAAATCTAAACAATAACGTATGAACTACCACACATTTCATTCGATTTCAATCTTCAAGTAACACAACCCGACACAATTCATGTCAATTACCTTCATTTACGTGACGTTTCAATTCTGAGTATTTTTGATCTAAAATGATTTAATTTGACTGTTGCTGGCGCTTTAGAGGAATCGTGACGTCGTCGATGTCCATTATTACTGAAATTTGCACTGGTTTAGTTGAGGTTTCGAAACGAGTGATGTTTGACGCGATGAATTTTGACGATGTTGTTCGTTGAAGCCAACGTGATTTATTGCGATTTTTTTAGACGAGTTTTACGAATTTTCCGTTGATGTAAACATTTTCTTTAAACCAGTGTGTACTGATGTAATTTTTTTTAAATTTTATTTGCCACGCAATATAAATAAGAAGTTTTTGACCGTTGGAGTGGAATTTCCGTTTATGGATCAAGAATTCATTAATCCATCTATTGGGGTCAATTATGCGATCAAGAGCTCATTAATCCGGTTAAATATTTGAAAACATCCCAACGTTACTGTTAATTACTCCCAGGCCAATGGAATTTTGATTGGATTTGTGACATGGCCATTAGGGATTTTTTGGCACGATTTAAAATATACTATGTAGAGAGGGCCATTTAATGATCCTCTACAAACCCTAGCATTTTTTTCTTTGCTATTTTTTTGCATTTACATCAAATATTTCTTACAATTTTCTCATTGAGCAACCCAACCCAACCCAACCCAACCCAACCCAACCCAACCCAACCCAACCCGATTCAACCCTCTACTTGCACGATGCATATTTTGACTCACATGGAAGGAAGACGAGTACTCGATACTCGCTACCCTTCAGATGATGGGAGGAAGAACGGAAGATGTGAATGGTGGGGTAGACACGTGGACTACAAGGAAATTGAAGACCATAGAGGAAGAAAGAGTCCTTGCGAAGGAAAATTAAGCAAAAAAACGACCTAAATGAGGAAGGGGAAGGCACGATGAGGTGGCATAAAAAGAACTGGAAGATGAAATTACTTTACCTTTTGTTCAACTTCATTTCACATTTGTACTCGTTTATATCATTGGCATTTGTTTCGTTGTTAATTTTGATTTCGTTCACATTATTCGTTTTAATTTCGAATTAAATAAATTGATGTTATATAACACTCGATTCCATTTTGCATTGCTGTCGATGGGTTGAGTTGGGTTGGGTTGCAATGGTTTCCCTTTTATCGGATTTCATTCAATTTTCGTTCATATTTCATTTTAGGTTAATTTATTTTGCGTTTTTTCTCGTTCATTAATTTTATTTTGAGTTGTTTTAATATTCGTTTATTTTTCGCTTTTTCGAATTCGTTTTCTCCGATTGCATCGATTTTTTATTTAAAATAATTTAATTATTTTCACCACTCTTATCTTTTTACTTATTTACTTCGATTGGTGGACGCCCGTTCATTTTGGTTAACTAGGTAATTTAATTGCAGTTCTTTTTTCGGTGGTTTACTTTTGGATATTTTATGTGCTAATGTGCGACAGTAATTTGAAACTACAATTAATTTGAACTACGTTTTATTCATTAAAAATAACCCAATTCGTCCATAATTATCATCAACCGCTAAATTACGTGAATATAAAGCGCGCTGTTCAACATAATTCGAAACGCCGCCCGCCCAATCTGCCCGATATATGAAAAAATTAAATGAACAAAGGGTAGAGAATTAAAGTGCCTAATGGAAACCCTGCCACTGCACATATCTATCTATGAAGGTTTCAAAGTGGAATATGTACAACATTTTTGCGGAATCTAAAGTTGCTAATTTGAACGCGTCCCATTTCTAAACTATAATAAATAGATACTTGTTGTCACAATTTAGTTCCCTACAACTTTATGGGCAAATTTATGTTATTTGGTACCGTTTGCGCCCGTCGACCACTCATATGGCCAGGTTGAGTGCGCAGAAAACGTTATCGATCATATCTAGCGGGATTTTCAAATTTTCATTGGTTTTGATGTCTGGTGTCCTTTGATTCGCATTAACGTCATTCGAATATTCTACTGTAGTAGACTTAACGACTTAACCTTTGACACAAACTTGCCAGCGAACCTGGTCGTGACCTTGATATTGACTTTAGAAACTAGAAACTTCTTCGAGGAACGATCTACGTCAAGGACGAGGTCACGCAGTGCAATATCGATCTTGACCTAAATTGTTCCAGGACGAGGTTTACGAATTGACACTACATTAAATTTCTTCTGTATTCGTTTTATTGCCTCCAATTTTCCAATTTACTATAATTTTCAATTTTTTTAATGGATTGTTTGTTTGATTTTCATTTGCATTTTTTACTCACTTTACTTCATTTGTCTCCGTGTTTCCTTTTTATGTTTGATTGTCACTTCGTTAATTTCGTTGATTGAACTGTGTTTCGCCTAAAATAAATTTTCACGCGATTCCTTAGCATTTTTTGCATTGGGTTGGGTTGGATTGGATTGTGTTGGGTTGCAGTTGCATTAATTATTTAAATTTTTGCCTGCAATTTATCTTATGTGTCATCTAGTTTATATCATCCGTTTACTTAATAATTTCTTGCAAACGTTCTGTTTTTATTTTCTCACCTGTTCGTGGACCCTTTTGTCTCATTTACAGTTTTATTTTTGGTTCGTTGTGCTTTCATTGTATTTACTTATTTTTGTAAAATTTTAAAGATTTTTAAAACTTTAGTTCATCGCTGATTTTTTTTAGTACAATAACGAAATTAACAAATCAAGTTATCAACGTTTAATTTCAAAATGTTTACTTTCGATGATTTTGAATAAATAACTGAAAGTAGCCAAGTTTATTAGCCCAACAGCACTCAGCCCACGGCGTCGGGCTGTTGCGAACAATCATAAAATTATCTCGTAATTATCAATGATATTGGACTATTACAACTTCGTTTCGTTTTCAGATTCTCAATTATAATTTCCCTTGGGGGCTATTACTACTGATAATGGATAATTTTAATTTTGATTGTACTTTTAATATTTGCATTTTCAACAAAATTGCTAAAATGTCTTACCGTACCATCGAGCATTTATAACTTTTTTTATAATTTTATGCATCTTCAAGCAGGTTTCTGTCAGGCGACAGCACTCTGCCTATGACATCGGGCGTCATAAAATTATTTCGCAATTTTCAACGCCATCAGACTATCTCCACGATTTTTTTTTCATATTCTTTTCACCAAATCACTTACCTTAAATGGGTATCAAGGTAAAAAATAGAGTAAATACGTATTTATTAACAAACACATGAACATACAACATTAACGTGTTAATCCTACATAAAATTTCCGCAAACTTTTATAAATCTATCAACAACAGTACACTTTTAGTAACCGGAGATAAAAGTTCGCCCACGAACAAACGCGGGCGCGAACGGCCGTTAATCGTGATAAATGGGCCAGTGGCGGCGGCGATAACGAGCCACTTAATAAGTTACCTGGAGAGCTGTCCTGGTGGGGATCGGCTTCGAAACGACCTTCGGCGATATTTTCTATCGTAAGAGAACACACAGGTCGTATTAGTTAAACGCAATGGGGACGATTAATCGGTAAGAATCGGACACAACACTAACCAACGATCAAACCATGCAGTACTTACGTATTACTACGACAAACAATGCAACACCGAAAAAAAAGCTATATTCTGAATGTATTTTCGACGAAATTTTGCATAATTAGTCGTCTTCATCGAACTGATGAAAATTTCCATGCATCTCGATGTAATTTGCACGAGTTAGTGATCGGCGTAACAAAACAAAAAAAAATGTAACAAAAATAGGGAAAAAAAATAAAAATGTAATAAAATCAAAAATAATAATAAATCATAAATAATAATAATAACAATAACACCATGGCAATAGTAAACATATACAGGGTGATTGTTCGAAAGACACAAACGCAACGATTAGAAAAAGCTTTAATAATCAACGTACAATTAATCACAAAACTTAAAATACATTCAAAATACACTTAACCTAAAACGACCAATTACGACAACAAACAAACAAGTACTCTACAATCACAGAGTCGTAGAAGACACGAAGCCAGTGCGAGTTACCTTATTATTACAATTCAAGCTTTCCTACATTTCGGTTGGTTGGTGTTGATGTAAATTCGCAAGCGCAACACTCAACCTACCTGCGGATGCGTCAACGACGTCACGCCGAGTCTTACCCGTCTGACGCCGGAGGCGGCGCTCGTGATGGACGTGTTCGAAGCCAGCGACTCTCTGGAATTCGCCCGCTTGAACCCGGACGGGGGGATACCCGGACCGGAGTGGACGACGCAGTTGCCCGGCTTGCGATTGGAGGGCGACCTGCTGACCTTGGTTATCGGCGCGAAGAGACCGAAATTCGGCCGGCACTCAAAGTACCTAAGCAAATCGACTGAAGTTTGGTATATTTTCGAAGAAGAGGTGACGCATCAGTTATTGGCTTAAACATCGTCCCGGAGGATTTTCATTCCTTATTGTTTTTAAACTAGTTGTAATAAATTTCAACGAAATTTTTAATGTGAGAGTATTAACTCCATCTGGATGTCGATGCCCCCCCCCCCTCACTCATTCTATTACTGCAGTGGATAAAGACTTTGTTGAAATCAAATTTTAGCTAATGTATTAGGCGACGACGGCCGTTTCGCCCTCTATGGGCTCATCAGATCACCAGGTATACATCCGCAGAAGCTGTATAGTCATATAAGCACTTGACAAAAAGTTTGTGTGTGAGCATTAACGCCATCTAGTCGTTGATGTTAATTTAAATTTGACCAAATTATTTTATAAACGGCAATGGAAAGTTTTACAATCTTTAATATTATTTGTGATATTTAAATAAAATTTCTGTTACAAATTTAGTTAAGCTTGGTCTTTTATGTTTGCAAATTTCGTATTTTCTGAGCCATTTGAATTTAAGGCACTGCTACAGTGACTACACTATTTTTGTCACTCGTAACTTAGATTGGGTTGGATGTGTCATAAGTGAAAATTGGTAACTTTTTTTTAAATTTGGATGTTCTGAATCATTTATTCTGCCTCTGGGGGTTGTGTAACAATTTTTCTTCATCCTCCTTCAATGTCGGACATTTATATCTTTCTGCTGTCAGCTCGTTCCCAATTGTTAATCTATTGTATTAATTCATTTACGTACTTTTTAAGATCCTGTTTTAAATTTCTTTTGATATGTTCTTCCATTTTATTTTCAAATGTAACGGATTGCTCTGGCTGTTATAGTTCGATGGTTAAGCATCTCCAACGATATAATGGATGAAAACGTATATTGATTTAGTCATACAGTAATGCGAAGTGCTTGCATCGACAAGGCTGTTAGCACGTGTCGACTCTGCTTGTACTACTTGGATTTTCTTCTTCTACATTTTAGCGCCACAGTCCACCAACGTCTTCTGATTAGCGATTTCAATCAATATATCCACCCATTTTCTTATTCCCTTGTAGACCAACATTTTCATTCCTTTTCCAAACCAGAGGCCGTTAATGTTTCCTCCGGATAATCCATCTGTCGACTTTTGTGTTATAGTTCTATTTGTGTTGTGTAACTATTGTGATCATGTCGTTACTGAAGAAAATTTTCTTATCCTTGATTATTTCTTCAGCTCCATTTTGTATCAAGTCTTCATTTCCATCTTCATGTTTGTATTTATTTTTGTGGTTGATTAGATTTCTGACTTTATGTCAAGGTGATGTTTAAAGATTTCGTCGATTCTTCCATAACTGCTTCGTCTATGTCGACCTATATCTGTGACTATCAACTTGTCTTTTTTATGTTTCTCTTCTTTGGTTCTATATTTCTAGCAGCATTGGGGGTTTTGGTCCACCATTCAGGTCTCCTAAATGTTCCCTTCATTTCCGGTTTCCGTTCCCCAAAGTCGTTGATATTATTGCTCAGTAAATAAATCTTGATATTAATTATGATCTATATTTGTTATCGATGCCTCGTTTCGTTCCACAACACACCCAACCCAAGCCAACCCAACCCAACCCAACCCAACCCGACCCAACCCAACCCAACCCAACCCAACCCAACCCAACCCAACCCAACCCAACCCAACCCAACCTAACCTAAGCGCTTTCTTCTTCACATGTCTCTTCCTCTACTAAGCCAACTCACTTCAATCCATTATTTATTATCCAAAATAGCATTTGGTTAAATTGCCTGACTAGGTTTTACATTAAAAAAAAATTAATAGCCTTTTCATTTTTGCATCTTCTTAAATTAACTGAATTGAATAGTTTTTCGAGTTATTTTTAAGTGAAAACTGAAACTGAAAGATTTTGTGTGATGGCGATTCTTGAGTCTTTCATTTTTTTGGTTTCCTTTCATTTTAATTGTGGTGGACACCAACATTTCTTGTTTTCGTTTCTCGTTTTTTTTATTTCCATTTTTTTAAAGTTCTTGCAATCATTGTTTTTTAGTTCGCTAGTTTTCCTATAACCTCGATTTGTTTCATTTAATCATTTTACAAAATTCTTAGATTTTGATTATTTTTTCGTAGAAATTAAATAAATAAACAGCAACGCGAAGACGAAGCGAAGCAATAAATATTTATTTGGAATAATTAAAAAATCTGGGATTTAAAGCAAAACTGAGAGCGAACAAAGTTCAAATTTCAGTAAATATAATCTCAACAAAAGTAACAAAACAACGTATTATAAATGGATTTAAAGATAAAATTCGGCCGCAAACTTAAAAATAGTTTATCCCGACGCGAATATAATGAAATCAACGAGTTAAACACTTGTACAAACAAATGAACGTTTAAGCCAATAATCTTAACGCCATGAAATGCCCCCAAGATTCGTTTAGAACATTACTGTGACGCAGCTTCGATGCGTTATAAAAAAAATCGCACAGTTTAGTTCTTCACCTTTTTCCTTCGACGGATCCGTCGTTTTTCCCCCGCGGCTCGTCCAGTTCAACCCCGCACCACTCCCCCGGCGCGAAGTCCGCGCCGCCGATGTACCTCAAGACCCCGATTTTCGAACCTTGGCTCGATTTTATTATCACGCGATCTCCAAGTTTGAAATCGACGACGACGGTGGAGGCCAGGCTGGTGTTGGACGCATCTAAAATTCCGCGCGACGCGTGAAATTCGCAGTTGACGTTGCGAGGTGACCACGAGGTGACATCAACAGAATTATTTACCAATGAGAGTGGAGAAATTAGTTTATGAGATGGCGACGCAAATTGAGTATAATATACAATTTTGAAAAACTAGACTAATTTGTGCATCCACGTAATCAATTTTTTGAATTTAAACAATTTTGATGTTAAATATTCTTATGCAATTCTAGTTTCTTCGTTACCTCGATATTGCCATTACATTGATTAAATAAGATATCACCGGTGGTCACCTTGTGAGAACAAATTTCTATACTAACTCAAGGACGGTGGCGACTTAAAGGGACTCAAGCTCCCGCTCGGAGAAATCGGGCTCCTCCTCGCCCCGTTATTGAGGGGACTCACTGACATGTGATCCCCGGATCCCATCTCCGCGTTGCCCAGCGGATACCTCGTCAGCCGCGTCAGGCGCGAAAACACCCCCTTCTTCGACTCGCACTGAAAATAACGGGTGCCGCCGACGGAACCGTCGTTTTTACCTAAAAGAACCCAGCGTTACAACAGTGCGGGCGCGCAAAGGGCGCCGATAAAAATAGATTTTTGAACGAAAACGTGCCACGTGAGGTGTGCCGCAAAGCTACGCGTGTACAAACTACTCCACTACACCGTTCTACGCCGACGACCGCCACTACATTTTACTGCTGCCTCCAAAAATCTATTTTCAGTATCAAACGCGCCCGTCGTCCTTACCGATGGGCTGGTCGAGCACGATCCCGGCCCATTCTCCGGGGGCAAACTGGGTGTCGCCAATGTAGGCTATAGTGCCCGGTTTCGTGCCACCGACCCACACTCGCTGTCCGATTATGAAACTGTCGGTGTCTTCCGTTAAAATTGTACTATTATCTGTCACGAAAGGAAATTTAATAGATCCGGTGAAACGTGCGATGGGCGAAATGATTGAAAATGATTTGTTTGATGGGTTGAGGTTGATCGAGACGAACGAGGCAAATTGTAGCAAACAAAAAAAAATGAAAAAGAAATGAAAACGGGCATGTACCTGAGTGGCGGCTGAGTCCAGCCTCGCTAAGGCGGCGTGGATGCAAGTCCCAAAGATAATCCATGGAAGAAGCAGTACTACCAACTAAATAGCAACACATAAGCATTCAAAACAGGCAAGTGCACAATACAATACCAAACAAAAAAATAAAAATAAATTCTCACCTAGATGACAATTTAATCATCATCTAAGTGTACACAAAACAATTGTCACTTCTAAATAAATAACAACAATAATAACAACAACAACAACAACAACAAAAAATACCTGCTAAGTACACATTTGGATTTCGTTTATGATTAATAAGTTAATTAATTTAACATAAACCATTACGACCAGTAAATTACTATAATCACAATTATCTCGGTTCAGATACAAAAACCTGTAGGTTAGAAACGTTATAGTCATCGGCATCCATTCCGGAGTGTTTGTGTATGATTAGAATGATTAGAGCTAACGATGATTATTTTAATAAAGCAATGAGCGACGAGTTTTAATTAGGGTTCGAGAACCTCACGATATTTACATAGATATCGTGAGGTTTTTGACGTAATTGACCAGAGTTATTTAACGTCATAGGGTAGTTTAAAATAGTTAATAGTTAACGATCCTCAGTACGGAGGTAAAAAGTTTAGCTAATCTGAATCAAAATTCTAAAACAGAGAGATATATAAGCATCAAGAACTTTGGCTAATGATGTAGAACATCGGACGGAAATATTTATTAATTTTTTTAAATTTTGCAAAAATATTAATTGTCAAAATTTGAATTTTTTAAATTTTAAAGTATTTTGTTTTGCCTGTTCAACAAATTTGATTTTTATGTATGCCATGTATAACTTTAAAAGGGGAGAAAAGGAAACGAATAAAGCATGATGAGAAAAATTTAAAAACTGAAACAACAGAAATACTGGATGAATGGAGGGAATATTTTAAGAAAACGTTTATAGCGAGAAAGGGGGAAAAGGCAGCGTACAGGGAGGGGAGACAAATACAAGACCATGAGAAACATAATGGAGAAAATATAGAAAAATGAGAAAATCTATATATGGCTTTCATAGACTTAAAGTCAATTTTCGACCGATCAAGAGTCTGGAAAATATTAAGGAAATGGGGGGGGGGGTCGGAAAAAAATATAAATGTAATAAGAAGCATATATAGAACAGCGATGGGAGAATGGAGAATCAAGAGAAATTGAAATGGAAAGAGGATCGAAACAGGGGGATAGTTTAAGCCCGCTACGTTTTATAATATATATGGACGACATAATAAGGGAATGCGAAAAGGAAAAGGAGAGCATGGCATACGCGGACGATGTAGTTCTGCTAGTCGACACGGAAAGGAGAATGCAGAAAATAACAAACATCTGGACAAAAGAAATAGAGAAAAATGAAAAGCAGAGTGATGGGAATAAAGGAAAAGAGAAACTTTGATAGACTAGAAAAAGTAACAACATTTGAATACGTGGGAACAACAATAACTAATGACGAAAAAATAGCCTGTGTCAAACAAGATAAGAAAGGCAACTAGAGCATACTACCAGATGAACAAGGATATTTTTGGAAAAAGAAATAAACAAACAAACAAAGAAGAAGGTATATAACACAATAATGCTACCAATAATATTGCAAGGGAGTGAAAGTTGGGCAGTGGAAAAGAGACACGAAAGGAAATGAAGGTGATGAGGAAAATTCTGAGAGTGACAAAAAGGGAAGAGAAATGAATGGCTACTGGGAGAGGACAGAACAGTACGAAGGGTAATGTAAGCAAGAAGTGGGGGAAACAGAAAAGTTGGAAGACCACGAAGGAAATGGGAGGATAGAGTACAGGCAAATCAATGGAGAAAATGAAGATGACAAAGAATGGAGGACATGGGTGAAAACACCAAATCCGCCGTAAATGGCATAAGGAAAAAATAAAGAAGGAAAAGGAAAAGAAATGTATGTTGTGTATGTTGTGTATGTTGTGTATGTTGTGTATGTTGTGTATGTTGTGTATGATGCGTATGTTGTGTCTGTTATATATGTACTGTATGTTGTGTATGCTGTGTATGGTGTGTATTTTGTGTATTTCGTGTATTTTATGTATTTTATGTACGTTATGTACTTTATGTGTTTGATGTATTTCTGTCAATTTTTCATAATGTCATTTTTGACATTGCTGTGTATATTTTAGTTTTAAACATTATGAATGTGCTCTTGCAATTTTATTCATTTTCATTTTAAACAATTAACTATCGAACAACTTTAAGATTTGTTTCACATTAAACCAATTTCGACATTGTTTCGTTGAAAATTTTATGATTTTTTTAATATTGAAAAAATGGCAAATTTTTAAAATTTTTATAAAATAACTTTTGTATTTTACACAATTTTGTCAACTTTTCTGCCCGTTTAACAAATTTGTGTTTTTTGAAAATTTGACGTTTGGCGATTTTGTAAATATGACATTTTTCGTAATGTTAAGCAAGTTATTCACATTTTCATTTTTATATTATTGAATATTATACCATCGATTTTTTTTTCATTTCTTTAAAATCTTCTGATGTTCGTTTTTTTCTTTTTCATTTTTGTTGAACATGGAGGATTTTGTAAATTTTCGAAATATTGATTTTTCTTGCACTTTATGCAATTTTGTCTTTTTTTCACTTTGTCAAAGAAGTCGTAATGTGGACAAATTTTTCATTTTTTTTTTTTAATTTTGTTGAATTTTATTTTTTTTTCTTTGCAATTTTTATTGAGTCGTTGAATGTTAGTTATTTTGTAAATTGTTCAAATGTTGAGAAATGTCTTGCTTTTGAATTTTGACAAAATTATGTTACTTTTGAAACTTACGACCACCAATTTCGCCAATATTTGGTCATTATACATTGCATTTGGCTAATTGAACAATGATTTTTTTTTTTGAAAATTACGACTTATTTCTTTGGAATTCAAAAAATGTTTTCTCTATTTCGAGGATTTTTCGTATTTTTTGATAAATTTTGACAATTGTTGATAAGTTTACTGCATTAATTATCCGAGTTTTCGACATTTCTTGAAATTTTATTACGTTCATAAAATTATTTGCATTTTCGTGAATTATTTTTGAAACTTATGACCACCGATTTGGGCAAATACTGATATTTTTGAAAATTTCTTGTAATTTTAAGTTTTCGCATTTCAGGCAATTGTGACTTTGGTAACTTTTAACATTATTATGGCATTTCTTCGTGATTTTGACAAAAAAATTGACATTTTTTTCCTTTGCAAATTTTATTGGATCGTTGAGTGTTAATTATTTTGTTAATTGTTCAAATTTTCAGAAACATCTTGTTTTACAATTTCCGCAATTTTCATAACATTAATAAAATTATTCGCATTTTTGTGAATTATGTTTACGACAAATACTTATTTTTGTAGAAATCTATTTTTCGCTATTTCAAGGATTTTTCGTATTTTTGACAAATTTTTAAATTTTTGCAAATTTTGCTGCATTAATTATTTTCGAAATTTCTTGCAATTTTTCAAATGATTGAAAAATAAAACATTCAGTGTCAGTGTTTTTATTTCGTTATTAATATGGATCACCACATAGTAATGGTCTCAACCGTCCTTTACATTAACACAATTTAATTTACGTAATAACGAAAATATATTCTATTAGAAATGTGAAAAGAAAATTAAAACAGTAGACAAACTTTGAAATTGCACAAAAATGAATGACGAAAAAGCAAACAACTACGTAAATCGATATTTTACATTTCTTAGTCACAATGTGTCAGCTCATTAGTAGTACACGGTTACATAAATGCATTCCAACCACACAAACACGATTTACATAATCTTCAATGGAAACGATCATATCCAGAAACCATTATCTAATAAATCGACAAGTGCGCCATCGGCGTGTTTTCATTGCTTGCGCAATTTTGACTTTGGTCGTGAGGAGTCGTGATAACAAGGACGTCCGAAAAATAATAAAATAATTAGCACTTGTTGGCGACATTTTCGTACTTGCAGCCGTTTTCGTATAAGACTACTTCGAAGGCGTACAGCACAGACATACTCAAGGTTTGAAACGCGCGGTTGCATTTATTCGAAACGCGATTATTGTACGTCAGAGACACGGCTTTATTGATATTCTGGAAATTAAACGACGCACACATGAAATAAACCTAAAAAAAAAAATTCATTCAATTGTCAAGATACAAACATTTGTCGAATAAATAAAACGACGGAAATTATGTAGAAGAAACAAGGATGACTTTGATTTACCACGACGATGTACCAATACAAATATCTTGTTGCGATTGTCGCCACGTTGGGCGCAAAAACTCGTAATAACGTGGTTTCAATTTCTAATCAATGTTGGAAGTGTGAGAGATTAAAAATGAACGACACGTTGTGTCCCAAATAAAAGACGTAAAATTAATCATTTTCATGAATCACCTGCAAAATTTACGTATTTACGAAGGACACCACTGCATATATAATTCTATTACAACAGGTGTCGTTTGATATGATTAATGACTTTGTTTACGTCAGCTGCATAATTCAATAAAAGACAGCACGCATAAAGATCGCACTAGATGAGGAGAATAATTTAAAGAAAATAATTCACATGCATAACACGCCGCGAGAATAAAACATAGAACATTGATTCAAATAGGAAGATTCAACCGCAGCAACTGCAATCATTTTTTATTAATTATTATTCCGCATCCCTTCGTTAATTGTCAAATTAATAAATAAGATATAAATGAAAATGTCAGAGAAACAAAATTTTTAATTCAAAATGTCGTACCAATGAAATGAATTTTTAAAATAATGTTTATTAAACAATTAATTCTAACGATTCTTCACTTGCATGCAGAAATTATGGTAAATTTATAATTTGTCACCAACTGATTTTAATACCGTCATCGGTAGTAATTAATCCAAACTAACCAAATATTAATTACGCGTGAATTAATTAATCGTATTATCCAATTAAGCCCATAAAATCTAATCCTAATCCAACACGTACGACATGAAACCAATCGCGATTAACGTAATATTCGATCGCTTAATCGTTAAACCTCACCATTAACTTTTGATTTGCGTGCACCGTTATGCAGTTAATAAGCGTGCAGCCAAGCAATTCGATCTACACCACCACGGCATTCACTTCCATTAAGAACAAAGTGAGTGAAACTTACTAGATGAGTATCGAGTGCGCCTCGAGGTATTTACAGGGTTTACGCCGACGTCGTCTTCGTTTTCCTCTTGCACATCTATTAACACACAAGCATGCGACACAAATGTCAACGGGTCATGCACGGGGGGTTTGTGAGACTGTGCCGAATTGTCGCGCGGCTTGTCGATCAACCTTACCTGTGAGCCGGTGTCTTCCCAGGTCGTCCGCGAGCCTCCGCGCGGAATCCTCGGAGCCGTCTACGGAGAAATCACAAAACGCAAAATAACAACGAGCGATTGATAAAGCGTCCTAGTTTGTAACCACTTCTGTCGGTTGCATTGAAACCGTTATAAGTTGACACAGTATTCTTAAGATCAGCGAAGTTGTGATGCGAAGGCGACGACGAGATGTTTTAAATCTTAGGTTTATTTATAATCACGTTATACCTACTTTGATCTCGTTTCGTTGAAGACCAAATAACCGACTAAACATTATCGTAAAAATCTGTTATCAATGCACACTATTAAGCACGTAATTTTGAACAACTAAAGTATCCACAATTTTTGTTTACGACTTTACCACATATATACAATTAATATAATATTAATATACAAATCGACCAAGACAGCTTACAACATTGACTTTACTTATAAATATCCAACTGTCGACGATCATTCGACTCAGACAGAGTACAACATTGACTTCTGTTATAAAGAACGTAACTGTCGGCGTTAATTTGACCCACACAGATCGCAACATTGATTTCTGTTGAAAATAATCTAATCGTCGACGTCAAATCGACCAAGACAGCTTACAACATTGACTTTAGTTATAAATATCCAACTGTCGACGATCATTCGACCCAGACAGAGTACGACATTGACTTCTGTTATAAAGAACGTAACTGTCGGCGTTAACTTGACCCACACAGATCACAACATTGATTTCTGTTATAAATAATCTAATCGACGTCAAATCGACCAAGACAGCTTACAACATTGACTTTAGTTATAAATATCCAACTGTCGACGATCATTCGACCCAGACAGAGTACAACATTGACTTCTGTTATAAAGAACGTAACTGTCGGCGTTAACTTGACCCACACAGATCGCAACATTGATTTCTGTTAAAAATATTCTAAACGTCGACGTTAAATCAACCAAGACAGCTTACAACATTGACTTTAGTTATAAATATCCAACTGTCGACGATCATTCGACCCAGACAGAGTACAACATTGACTTCCGTTATAAAGAACGTAACTGTCGGCGTTAATTTGACCCACACAGATCGCAACATTGATTTCTGTTAAAAATAATCTAATCGTCGACGTCAAATCGACCAAGACAGCTTGCAACATTGACTTAGTTATAAATATCCAACTGTCGACGATCATTCGACTCAGACAGAGTACAACATTGACTTCCGTTATAAAGAACGTAACTGTCGGCGTTAATTTGACCCACACAGATCGCAACATTGATTTCTGTTAAAAAAATAATCTAATCGTCGACGTTAAATCAACCAAGACAGCTTGCAACATTGACTTTAGTTATAAATATCCAACTGTCGACGATCATTCGACCCAGACAGAGTACAACATTGACTTCTGTTATAAAGAACTTAACTGTCGGCGTTAATTTGACCCACACAGATCGCAACATTGATTTCTGTTAAAAATAATCTAATCGTCGACGTCAAATCGACCAAGACAGCTTGCAACATTGACTTTAGTTACAAATATCCAACTGTCGACGATCGTTCGACCCAGACAGAGTACAACATTGACTTCTGTTTTAAAGAACGTAACTGTCGGCGTTAACTTGACCCACACAGATCGCAACATTGATTTCTGTTAAAAATAATATAATCGACGACGTCAAATCGACCAAAACAGCTTACAACATTGACTTTAGTTATAAATATCCAACTGTCGACGATCATTCGACTCAGACAGAGTACAACATTGACTTCTATTATAAAGAACGTAACTGTCGGCGTTAATTTGACCCACACAGATCGCAACATTGATTTCTGTTAAAAATAATCTAATCGTCGATGTTAAATCGACCAAGACAGCTTACAACATTGATTTTAGTTACAAATATCCAACTGTCGACGATCATTCGACTCAGACAGAGTACAACATTGACTTCTGTTATAAAGAACGTAAATGTCGGCGTTAATTGGACCCACACAGATCGCAACATTGATTTCTGTTAAAAAAATAATCTAATCGTCGACGTTAAATCGACCAAGACAGCTTACAACATTGACTTTAGTTATAAATATCCAACTGTCGACGATCATTCGACCCAGACAGAGTACAACATTGACTTCCGTTATAAAGAACGTAACTGTCGGCGTTAATTTGACCCACACAGATCGCAACATTGATTTCTGTTAAAAATAATCTAGTTGTCGATGTTAAATCAACCAAGACAGCTTACAACATTGACTTTAGTTATAAATATCCAACTGTCGACGATCATTCGACCCAGACAGAGTACAACATTGACTTCTTTTATAAAGAACGTAACTGTCGGCGTTAACTTGACCCACACAGATCGCAACATTGATTCCTGTTAAAAATAATCTAATCGACGACGTCAAATCGACCAAGACAGCTTAGAACATTGACTTTAGTTACAAATATCCAACTGTCGACGATCATTCGACCCAGACAGAGTACAACATTGACTTCTGTTATAAAGAACGTAACTGTCGGCGTTAACTTGACCCACACAGATCGCAACATTGATTTCTGTTAAAAATAATCTAATCGTCGACGTCAAATCGACCAAAGCAGCTTACAACATTGACTTTAATTATAAATATCGAACTGTCGACGATCATTCGACTCAGACAGAGTACAACATTTACTTCTGTTATAAAGAACGTAACTGTAGGCGTTAATTTGACCCACACAGATCGCAACATTGATTTCTGTTATAAATAATCAAACTGTCGATTTAAATCGACCCAGACAGATTACAAACATTGACTTTAGTCATAAATATCGAAGTTTTGACATTCATTCGACCCAGACAGATTACAACATTGAGTCTTATTATGACTTTTTATAGCAGCGTAAAAATTACGGCATCCTATGCCAATTTATACATCACGAACACATAAACAAATTTTTACATTCTAAACACTCTCCAGATTACTTAGTGCTCGCCACAAATTCTTTGTTTTTTTTTTTTTGAATTATCTTCAGTTTCAATTGTCCGTAATAAATTTAATTAGCCTTAAAACTAACTTTATACAACTTCATTGAACTTATCCTGGTGGATTTTTGATTTTAAGTGGTAAGTTAGTTGGCGCCTATTCGACCATTTGCTTCATCCCGAAACGTACCCATAACCCACCATCAACTCAATTCACATTCACCACACCGACAATCAATCAATTTGACAAAAACTAAATTAACTTTGAATCAAATTAATAAAATACAATGACTAATGATAAACAACAACCGCGTAACGAACTTCACAGCAACACATTTCGCACGAGTTTACGTACACACGAGCAATTTATTTTTGGTACCACGCCAGACAAAAACCAAAACACTCAGCGCTTACTAATTGAATTTACACTTTGCAGTAAACATTTTTTTTATATATACAGACCCGACGCGCAGTTCGCACGTCGACGGAACGCTAAAAGTGTTCGAAAAGTTCCTTTCATGTTGCTTCAAAAATACAAACGAACGACTACAACAAAGGCAAATTAGACACATCAAGGACCCAAACACGCCGTGACGAAGAGCCTTGTTGTGCGAAAGCCCAACGAAACATTTAGTACCCCATCGGCGTTTCAGCCATACATCTCCGCGGCCCGTTGCCGTAGGTCGTAAAACGTGCCTGAAAATTAAACGCGGCGGCAAATTGCGTTTATCATGCATGATCGGCGACGTCGCACCGATCGTGATTGAAATCCAGTATCATGTTTATATATAGCGTTTCAATAAAAATGTTTACAAGTTTTTTCCGACACGTCAGCGTGACCGTAACGTTTAATAAAAACGCGAGGTTGTGGGACGAAGGTGGGCGGAAGACAATAATTCTTTGCGATTTAACTGCTGCTGGTTTTTAAATATAATAATGAGTTGCGCGCTAACGATACGCGAATGTTTCAAGTTCATGTGAACGGCGGCGTATTTTCTATTTTCTAAATGTAATGCATTGATCTGCCAAAATAATAATTTCATATATAAATTTATTCGGAGCAAATTATCAGAGAGTAACTTGCAACTACGTAACAGTGTATTACAAAATAGTTACCAGGAGACATCAGTATTTACGGTTCCTAACATAGAAGCGCACACAATCGCGCAATCTTGAAATTAAGTTGAAATAGTAGGAGCCTGTTGTTGCATGTCCACGTTCCAAAAAATCAGTCATCAAGATTCCGTCTGCGCCCCAAAAAATTGTGGCTATAACTTTACCAGCGGATTGCAAAACACGAATTTGTCTATTTAAATTCTAAATTATTTGAACGGGTAACAAGTGACGAAACTACAATTGAACCAACGTAACAACAAACGATTAATACTTTAATTTGTCAAATTGATTCAACGTCACCCAACGCCCATTATATCAGGGACGCTAAATAACGATCTCCCCTCGTATATACCCACTATATACAAAAATAACAACGGCTGCCTCAAAAAATCAATTCTTCCCAGAATTTCCCTCAGAAAAGTCGTAAAACATCTGCGGCGAAGTTTACAAATCCATAAAATCTCGTTTCGATACACGAAATTAATTTTGTTACGGCGAACCTTGGCACGGGTAACATTCTAACGGCAATAATTTCAATTGATCAACAGCAGAAATTACTCTCGCACTTGTGTTATGAAAGGCGATAAAATAGTGACATAAACATTTACACCGAACGACGATATGTTTAACTTGGCCGGATTGAATAAATATATAAATTCCTCGAAAAAATCAACACGTCTGGCAGTTCCGTTACAACAGACTCGGTCGCGCGTTAATAGGATCTATGTTGGATATTTGAGGGGAGATCAGTATTTACGGTCCATAACAAAATGAAGAAATATCGAACGTTTATTTTTCTACATAATCTCCTTTAAATTCTAAATTATTTGAACAGGTTAGGTTGCTGCTTCGAATCTTAATCCCAGCATTGGAATTTCCTTTCACATATGCAAAATATACTCAGTGACATATAAACTGCACCACCTAGAAGGGGTGGGAATTTTTGGACCAAATTTGGCAGAAACATTGGACTAGTCTAAGGTAACAATTGATTAAAATTTGATAAAGAAAACACTTCAACTTTTTGATTTTTCTTTAATAATGTGTTGGTCCGCCCCTATTTCCGATACACTCATTGACCCGCATTGGCATTGATTCCAGCAGGTGATCAATGTCTTCTTGGGGTATGGCATCCCAAGCAGCCTGTACTTCATGCCGAAGAGGTTCTATTGTCAACGGTGGGTTCGGTAGATTCCTCAATCTTCTACCCATCATGTTCCACACGTGCTCAATGGGCGACAAATCGGGAGATCTTGGCGGCCAAGGCAAAAGATTAACATTGGCCTCTTCAAAGAAGTCAAGAGAAACCCTTGCTACGTGAGGTCGTGCATTATCTTGCTGGAAAAGTGGGTCTTCCAGCCCTCGAAGATATGGAAGAACATGTGGTTCTACCACTTCGTCAATGTAGCGTCGGGCGGTCATACTGCCTCGAAAGAAGAGCAAGGGTGACCTACTGCCGTAAGCAATAGCACCCCATACCATCAACCCCACAGTTCGGTGAACATGCCTCGCAATCGAAAAATCAGGATTGCGCCTTTCTCCACGTCTTCGTCTAACAATCATCCGACCATCATGCATTGCTAAACAAAATCTCGATTTGTCACTAAAGACAACTCGATGCCACTCCAAGTTCCATTGAAGTCTTTCCGTGCTCGAGGCCAAACGTTCCTGGCGATGTTGAGCAGTGAGGGGTAGGTAGCACAAGATGTGGGCGGTAAGACAGCAAGCCAAATGTTCTTATTCGACGATAAACTGTTCGCAAGCCTATCGGACGACCTTGTTCACCTAACCATTGATCAGCTATTGATCTAGTTGTAGAGAATCGGTCTCTCAAGGCCATTAGTCTTAAGCGGCGATCTTGACGTTCATTGGTTCGTCTTTGAGCCCCAGTGCCTCTTCTCCGACGTTCAACCCCATGTTCAGACCACGCTCGATAAACATGCATTATTGTTGAGTGGTGACGTCCCAAACGGTTGCCGATTTCTCTAAACGAAAAACCTGCTTCTCGTAAACCAACAATCCGCCCTCGGCCAAAGACACTCAACTGCTGGTAAACTTGAGGTCTCCTTCCTCTAGGCATCATTAAACACTTGAAACACTTTAAACTAAAGAACGGGATCCGAAAAAGTGGAACAAATTCAAAAAATGACTCGATAATTGCTTGTCTATCACCACCTCTAAAAAATGACACAAACGTCAAAAATCCCATGACTACTTGATGATTGGGTTTCAAATTTTAATCAACTATTTCCCGGGACTAGTCCACTATTCCTGCAAAATTTGGTCCAAAAATTCCCACCCCTTCTAGGTGGTGCAGTTTATATGTCACTGAGTATATATACGACGCTTGAATTGGAACTGAACAAGCTACTAGGATAAAATGTCTACGTATTTCTTTCTAATAACTTTAAATAAATGGTGAACGCAACTCAAAGTGCAATCCTTACAGAGATGGACATGACTCAACCAAGTCATCGAAAACTAATAAATCGTTTCATTCAAACCGCACAATCTCATTTATAACAACACAATTTATGTGTTCGTCGAAAGTCGCCGACGATCGAAGGAAACACAAGTTTATATAACGCATGCGATAATAATAAATCGCATTGTGCATTTGCATAGATAATTGCACATACCGTTGCATATTCATTAATGCGTGTGTAAAATTTCAAGCAAATGTGTCAGGGAGAGATTATAATTGCATTTCGAGTGAGCCTCTCGGAATTTATACGGATCACCGACGAGACACAAAGAGAAACAATATTAATTGGTGCAATTAGCACGTTGGCACCCATACAAGAAATGCTTCGAGTTATAGAGCTCCATTATTACACACACGCACAACATATTGGCTAAGACGTCTCAAACTCTCAACGTTACTTAACAATTAAGCAGTTTTTTCCCACAAATTGATTCGAGCTGCGACGACATTTGTGATACCATTTTTTTTTCAAATTAATTAATAATAAGTATTTACAAGACGATGTAGAAACAGCGGTGGCGCATAGTCATTATGATTGTTATCGTGGAAAGTCACTTTTACTATATATTTTAATTATAACGTAAATGCGGAATTCGCATTTTCACTTTCGCACGGAAATGCGTCGAAAGGTCGCCGCAGTTATTCAACTATTAATTAAAGATTAGCATCACGTCTGCACAACTTTGCATTCTAAACTTAGACGCAACATTTTCCATCCAGCAAAAGGTTACCCCAGGTACGTTCTAATTGTTACGAAATGCCAGTGACTTTGTGTGTCAAGTTCGCATTATTACAAAAGCCATACATTAAAAACATCGCATGTAATCAATCCAATACACATCGACGTAGCAAACTTTAAAAAAAAATTACAACTCGTAGTCCGATCCATCCACAACAACATTTTCATGTTATAGACGCGTTTTCGTTATTTTTTAGGTCAAATAACGTTATATTTGAGGCGAACGATTCGATTAAAATTCACGAACGCCGCCCACTATTCTATTTAATATGTACACAACATATTCCAGTGACATGGCCGTTTTTTTTGCCGTCGTTTGCAGGACCTTTGGTGTCAAGGATATGTAACTGGAGATCTGCGTATCGCCGCGAAACAACTCCACATTTGGAATGCAATGCGCATTGTCATTGTTTTTTTTTTTTGCACAGCAAGATTTAATGCACTTAAAAGCGCATTTTGAGACCTATTCGACAATTAAGGTGAAACTGTGTTTCGTGACGTAACGCTTAGTTGTGTAAAACATACACGATTTATATTATTATCGTGGTACCGTTGACTCGTCGAGAACAATTTGCTAGATATGCGATATATGTTTTCAGGCGTAAAAAGATCAGAAACGACAAACAAAAAATAATTAAATTAATAACACCAGAAGTAAGGATCTAAGAAGTTGTGTAAGTGTACTAACGCCATTTAGACCTTAATACCATCACTCGTGCTCATATATGACCACAGAGGTATATTTTGGGCGACTAAGTCGGTGCCGTCAAGACTTGTAACAACTTTTCAACCGTCGGCACGAAATACCGCTTTACTGTTGCCACGCCAATTGTTTGCATGATGACATGCACCTCAGCGGATGTATCGTTGGTGATTTGACGAGTCCTGAACGACAAAACAGCTGTCAGCAGTTGATACATTCGCCCAAATTTATTTTCAACAGTATAAGTACAAGGATAATTAGAAAACACCAGAAAACTTATTTTATTTAGTCGAAAAATTTAACGTAAGATAATTTGATTTTACTTATGTGATACAACGTGGCTACTTGGCATAGAAATGCTTTAAGAAGGGGGAACCGACAAGGAATAAAATTGAACACTCAAACTCAAAGAAATCAGTTCTTCCTTAAGAATTAATTCTATTAGTCCAGATAATCTTCCAACAAATCCGCAAAATTCAACAGACTTGGATCCATACCTCCAAGTGAATAAAACCAAAGGTAAGCTAAATTTTATTTAAAAAAAATAATAAGCTAAGATTGTCGATTGTGGTGTATTTTTAAAAAAAGTATTGGGCGTAGATCATAAAGAACTGAAAAAATTTGAATGTCTAAATTATTTTATTACAAAGGTACGTTAAACGATTTTGCGCAGTATTACCGTTTTTTACTCTAAATTACTGTTATTGGTTACCGCAGCATAAAATAATGCCATGCACGGCATAGGTTCGGCAAAAATATCCATCCAATGACAATCGAACGTATCTGCAAGCAACTAAGTAAAAAACTTGACCGATAGCGTTCGAAAGCCGAGTGTTTTAGTTATCCCTTCCTTTCCTATTCATTGGCGTAGTTCCTTGTTGATCGTTAAACGATTTTGCGCAGTATTACCGTTTTTTTACTCTTAATTACTGTTATTGGTTACCGCAGCATAAAATAATGCCATGCACGGCATAGGTTCGGCAAAAATATCCATCCAATGACAATCAAACGTATCTGCAAGCAACTAAGTAAAAAACTTGACTGATAGCGTTCGAAAGCCGAGTGTTTTAGATATCCCTTCCTTTCCTATTCATTGGCGTAGTTCCTTGTTGATCGTTAAACGATTTTGCGCAGTATTGCCGTTTTTTACTCTAAATTGCTGTTATTGGTTACCGCAGCATAAAATAATGCCATGCACGGCATAGGTTCGGCAAAAATATCCATCCAATGACAATCGAACGTATCTGCAAGCAACTAAGTAAAAAACTTGACTGATAGCGTTCGAAAGCCGAGTGTTTTAGATATCCCTTCCTTTCCTATTCATTGGCGTAGTTCTTTGTTGATCGCTAAACGATTTTGCGCAGTATTGCCGTTTTTTACTCTAAATTGCTGTTATTGGTTACCGCAGCATAAAATAATGCCATGCACGGCATAGGTTCGGCAAAAATATCCATCCAATGACAATCGAACGTATCTGCAAGCAACTAAGTAAAAAACTTGACTGATAGCGTTCGAGAGCCGAGTGTTTTAGTAATCCCTTCCTTTCCTATTCGTTGGCGTAGTTCCTTGTTGATCGTTAAAAATCGCAAAAATATCCATCCAATGACAATAGACAATCGACAATCGTTTTTAATATTATGTTTTAAATATCGTAACAATATATATGTATACTAAAAAAATGCAGAATACCTTCCTTGGAAGCTATGCGTTATGCGTTAAATTCTCCTATATTTTCTAATTTTCTTCTTGATTTTTTTTTACTCATTTTCGTACGTCGTAATATTTTATTTTTAGTTTTTTTTTTTTTCGTTTTCAGCACCGAAGGTAACTAGTAATTATATTCTTTAATTTATTATCAATTTCTTCTGTTTTAGATGTTTCTCGAGAACGATGACGTGGACACTTCTGAACCCAGCGAACTACTTGTTTATAATATCAGCGTCTTTAGTCACCTAATCGCACACACAACCGATCGTCTGGCAACATTTCTTGTTTCTCGATTTCGACATCCACTTTAAACTTTGATTTATTTGATGAATTGAATCACCCCATTAAACAAACTAACTCGCAGTAAGTTAAGGATAATAAAGGACCACGATGCACGTGCTGCCTTTTCACAACGCGAAACATCTTCAACCATCGCAAAATATTTTCTCGGAAAACAACTCGACATCGACGCCGCAATTAATAACATTTTACAAACAAATCGAGACAAATCGCGGAATTTCGCGCATCCGCCACGCAACGCATCAATTTCGGAATTCGTGATGAAATATTTATTTGTGTTTTCGCGCGCAGTTCATGCAACTCGCGGGGGCCTGCTCGCCGCACAATTTATGGTTCCGTTGCGCCTGTGTATAAATTTCCGCATACATAGGTAGCGCATATTTGCTTTTTGACTCGGCGCCCACGCGTCCTCCGTTGAAATTCGTCCTATCCGACGCCCACGTCTTCCACTTAATTAGCGACACCTTGGCGGAAAATGTTTGAGTAATTGATCCATGTGTGCGCCTTTTTCGTCGTTACTGTCGACCTTCGCACGATCAACTTGTAAATAACATACTCGATTTTTTTATTCAGAAAACATCGGCGGTGTATTTAAGCGAATACGGTACGATTTTAACATGTTTTGGTTTTAATTTGTTAAAAAAAAGCGATTGCTGCTAAAACGTACGCCCAGTTCGCGGTCAAACCGAAATTCGATCGCAAGGCTTCGAAAGTCGAGTGCGTGTTTAAAATTTTTGACAATAGGTCACTCTCACGATAACACCGAGGTCGAGGAAAATCCCAAACAATGAAGCAATAATTAACAAGTAAAATTTTGCGTGCCACTTAAACGACAAAAATATTGTTTTTGCGCCGCTGAATACCCTATGGCAATTGCAAAGTCCTTGGTGCATATCAAGTAGCTATTTTCGTAAGTCATTATTACATAAATCATGTCACGTTTGCAAGTGAATCGTGTTTATGTTGTCCGACCGTTTGGTCGAATCGTATACACTTTGAACTTCAACACGTACGTTAAACTTACATTTTATGGTTTCTTATTAAATTCGGTCGTGAAAAAATTCAGTTTAACCAAATCCATCATCGAGCTGGCCTATTAAAGCAAATCCATTGGAGATTTCAACTTTCGCAACATTTTGATCGCAAATATATAAAGTGGCGTATTTTTTGCCTCGACTCGTAGCAGGTTGCGGTGCATTGCCGGGAATGATCCCCGGTCACGACTTTTCGATTGCATAATTTACGGCGCGCCTACTCGTTGTTTCTAGAGCCCAACGCCCAGCGAGTTTTATCGCTTGCTTCCAGAATGTTCTTTTGTTGTTTCTAGGTTAACTCGACAGTTATGTAAGCGGGGCGTTCGCCGTGGGTTTTTTGTGTTTTTCTGCGATCGCTTTGCGTCGACGACTTCTGAGAATGTTAATGAAGTGCGTGCGAGTTTATATTTAGTGTTTGGTTTGCGTGCGAGCGTCGGTTAAACTTCGGCGTTCGTTGGGTCGTTGAAGTGATAGAAAATTGAACGACAGAAAATCACACTGTCGCGTAAAAGATATAATTATTTATAAAACTCACTCATACGTAATTCTACACAAATAAACACGAGTATTGTGTAAATCAATCATTCTATTGTGTAAACCGGTTAGTTCATTCCTATCATCCGGAATCAAACAAACGACAGAGTTGAGCTCAATGTTCCATTAAAATGATCAGCGTGGTATCAAAAGGAAATCTACGAACTAATTAATGAAACATGAAAGCTAGAAAGAAATATCAAATGTCTAAGATTTTTTACTATAAATAGCTCGACGGGCCCATTAGCCGATTTACCTCCATTCTGCACCTTCGTTCTCCACCTTGGTTCTCTCCGACTTTGGCTTTATTAAAACTTAAAACTTGTTCTCCTTGCTTGCAGTTCTGAGCTTGAATTTATATTGAAAATAACTTTCCTGAATTGAAAATGAATTACTGATAGATATATGGCTGGGTTGGGTTGGTTTTATGTCACATCCAATCGCCTGGAGGTACCAGGACCACCTGTATTAACCCAACCCAACCCAACCCAACGCAACCCAGACATAAATCTCAAAAAACTTAATTTTTCTACCAATAAGTTGTAGTATGACCTACACACACGGTTGGGTCGAAGTATTGGGGTTGTCCAAAACTAAAGCACGCATTCAAGATCAAGGACAATGCATGGAATTGTTGGGCAAGATTTCACAGATTTTTAAAGTAAAAAAATCAAGCAAAGTGTTTACATTTTCTTTCATTGCACTCGTGGCCGATCGTTCGAATTATGCCGATTGTTTCAAGATTACAAGGGACGCGTCCACCAGAGACAACGATTGATATGTGTATCCGATTGGAAGACACGATTGGTGGAAAATTAAATCGCCTCCAGTCGAATCGTCGAGCACGCTTAACGTCGAATCCTACCAAAATAATCCTCCACATTCTAATAATAGCTTTAGAGTTGGGTTGGATTGGGTTGGGTTGGGGTGGATTTGGTTGGGTTGGTGTCTCCTTAGAAACAAATCTACAGAGGCACACACCCCATAATATTTTAGGAAAAGTGGTTCCAACCCAACCCAGCCTTTTTATAGACAAATTACGTCAATACGAATGCGAAGGTCCAACAATACCAACAGTGAGAGAAAAGAAGGCGAATTTGAAGGAATATTTATTTTTTTTACTATTAAACGTCAGTACGGCACTTAACTTCCAAACCAATTTCAGGAGTACACTTGTTTTGCGTCCACGACCAACTTATAATTGTATTAGAAAATCAGGTGCATTCACCGTGAATCCTCGAGGATACTTGTGCAAACCTCAAAAGATCCCCCCCCCCCATTCATTGACACTAATCATTATAATTTTATCTATGAAATAAATACGACTCGATCTGGGATTTGAACATGGAACCTTTCGATCAGCAGTCTTCGACGTAGACGACTATACCAACCACCTTGCCTCCATACAATACATAACAAGTTACAAATACCGACCGCAACTATGACAATTCACACTGAATACATAACTAACAACCGGCGAAAATGAAAACGATCCCAAAGAATTTCGAAAACATCTTTCCGCGCTCGTCGCTTCCTTTAGCGCAATAAACAAATACGGTCGCACGCGATTCAAATGACGCACTTGCGGCCCAAGTGGTCCGAATAACAGACGCGTCCGTTCACGAAATATCCCACAACTGCCGCAACGTTATGAATGACTCGTGTCGACGCGTGGGCGCGAATACATAATGGAGGATCTTCGCCGGGTCGGAAAAATGACATCATGTTCGCATGTCACTCGGGGGTTACGCGACGGTGCGACGCAACCGCTCTAATTGTTTCCCACGGAACGAGCTCGGCTTCACCGAGAACAGGTGCACTTACGAAATAATTCACTCTGTAGGACGTCACGTATTTTTACGGTGGATTATGAAAGCGAGTTGCTGTTTTTGATGAAGGTGGTGCTTCAAAGTGCATATATTTCTGATCTGAACCAGGTGTAATTAAGTTATTTAGATGCACGATAGTGCATGTTCTTTATTTATAGTTCGACAAAAATTATTTCCACACGTAGCGAAATAAGTTTTAAAATTGGTCGAGACTAAAAAAAAAGAACTATTCGTTTAAAGCTATGAGACGAACTAAAAACGTATTTGTGTCCCATATTTTGGACTGTTATCAACGTTAGCAAAAATTGTGACTTTTCTAAATGGAAAATTTTAAGGAAACTAATGTGATTTAAATTCCAATAATTTCACCAAGAGTACGCTTTTTCTTAGGAAATTTACCGATAGTACCATCGATTAAATATTGCTGGTGGTGATCGCCACTGTCGAAAATTCGAAAATACCTGATGGAGCTATTCGAGGCCGAAAGCTGAAATGTGCAATGGCAAACGTACCTTCCTTACTTCCCCAAAAGTAAAAAAAAATCAGCGTCCAATCACTGACAGCAAAACTAGGCTGCAACAAATTAACAACCGTACTATAAAAAGTCACCATAGTAGTATATAATATCTGGAAGCCGATAAAAAAAAAGAAACCCAACAACAAAACCTTCAATGACAAAATTTCCCACTCGAATCCAACCCAACTCAATCCTTCCTCACCCCTTCAAGGATAGGAATGGCCACAAAGAAAATCAATAACACTCAATAAGAAAATTGCTAACTCCAATTCCAACCTAACCCAACCCAACCCTTGTCCACCCCTTCTAAGATGATTCCCCACAAAAAATGACACACCAAATCTAAGAAAGGAGCCCTAAAAATACGTCCCATTGCAGCAAAAGTGTTAAAACAATGATCAAAAAAATAAATATTTAATGCAATACTTAAACTTGAGTAGTGGCGTCGATGTACAAAATTGGACAAAAATAATACTAATAATACGTAAGCCTGGAAAAAATCCAACGAAAGTTACTATTATCAACCATTTCGAAAATGCTCGGGATCAACAAATGCAACCTGTTCAAAAATGCACTCCAACTCTTAACAACTTCCATAGATTATATAACATTGCCTTGCAGCGTCATATTTATGAAATGATTTCTTCACTCTTATTGGTCAAAAGAAAAATAATCATGTCGGTTACAGACCGGTGTTGTTGTTATTTTTTTATCCATCAAATAATCTATTCATTCAAAACCTCATTATATTTTACATGCGATTGAAATTTATTCTAATTGACGAACATATTTTTTGTTTAAATGAAACACCCATATATCTAGCGCTCTTTTAGGAATCACGCTCTCTTACGCCACTTTGTTATAATAATTTTCGGTATATATTCGAGTATATTCGAAAATATTTTAGTAAATAATCGCTCACCTACGTAAGTAAGTTAATATTTCGGAGTTATAAATTGTAAATAATTAGTTTTAATTTTTTACACAATCAACTAAAGAACAATACCAATGTGAATTGATTTATTTCAAGAAATTATGGTACAGATAGTATTAATGTTCCCTCGTCGTCACTGGTGTAATTAATTAATTTTGATTTACTATACATCATGACCTACCGTCCCATTACCTGCATAACGGTGTATGCTCGTAATGTGCCTATAATGCAATTTGTTACTGTATCCAATTGGTATTTATATCAAAAATAGTGCACGTATCAGCGCAAATAACGAGTTATTTTAGTAACTTTTAGCTATAAAGCAATTTTTGTAGTCATCAAATAATTAAATGATATTTACTTCTCACCAACAATTCAATTAGTACATACAAATAAAAAATCTTCAACGACACTCACAATTGCAACAACCCGAACGACATTCACATTAGCAATTACAACAACCCAACCCAGCCAAACCCAACCCAACGCAACCCAACCCAACCCAGCCAAACCCAACCCAACGCAACCCAACCCAACCCAACCATAACAAACACCCAGAAAGAAAACTATCAAGTGCAAGGGACAAGGGGGGTACATTTTAAAGTACCAAACTGTTCACCTATATATTACTATTAACAAAGCAGGCATCGATTAATTCTTCCAACCCACCTAGACATAACTTTTAAGGAAGAGAACGTCGATGAATTCTTCCAAACTTATCATATCAGACAGATTATTATAACTAATGCTGTAATACCACCCAAAACTCTTCAGAGAAAAATGTTGGAAAAATAGCAAATATCTTGGACTTTTTTTGTTACCAATGACTTTTGAAAATTATGTAGTGAACGTGGGAGCAAATTGAAAAAAAGCAATAAACATAAACACACAGAAACTTCCTAGACGACTACAACATAATTTTAAAACTGACATAAGAAGATTGCAAAAAAACAATCGTAAATCAATCCTACAAATATAATTTGAATTAAAAATCTGTGGGTTGCGAATATGAAGGCCAGGACAAGATGTCACCGAAGAGAAAACCACATACAACCAGCTGAACTCAAATCGAAGCTAAAAAAGCACAAAACCAAATATTTTGAGATCCAACCTCTGAAACTCCTACTCACAGGCCATGGGCGAGAACTAAAGGCTGACCTTTTTTCTGAACATCTTTCCATCGTCTTAACCCCCCCCCCCCCCTCAAGGCAAGCTTTACCAGCTGATAAACTCATTGGCAATATTCTGGAATATTTTATAAACAATCTGATAAACTAAATTTCATCGTGGGAAAATTTATCGTCTGGAAAAAAATGAAATTTAACCCAACCCAACCCAACCCAACTAGTTCACGTACCAAAATCTAGGGTACGTGAACTAGTTCACCGTATGTAGGTCGTGTTATCACATATTACAAACGCAACTAAAAGTATGTCAATCCAACAAGGCCATGTAGTGAAACAATGGACATGATACAATATATGAACGGACGAAAGCGGTGCAAGAGAGAAGAGTTCGATATGTAACACGGTTTGGGTTGACTTCGATCTAACCGTTCGACCGCGTCAAAGAAATAAGGCCAGCGTTAATCGCGCCGACGATGCACCGTCATTGAATCGTAGTAGTAGATGTCAACATCACTTCCTTCCACAAGCGTTTTAATCTACAAGAACCCATGGACGCTACAAACATTTTTGTTAGTTCAATAACAAGTTTATCAAACCACGGAGCAAACAATAAAGTTTTTTTGCTTCGACTATGTAACTAAGGTAGTAAACAAACTTTTACTTTCAAAAGTTGTTTATTTACATAGTTAAAACTTAGCAGTGTTCAAAGTGGAAAGTTTCAGAGTGTTATTGATGATACACTGAAACTCACCCACGACAATTCTCAAGCGATTTAAAAATTACAGTAGGGTTACAAAAAGCTTACCCACTTATGTAGCACATTAAACTTTCTTTCGCTTCCATTTACGGAGCTTTTACAACGGAATAATCGGGAACACAATTAGGCAATAACACATTAATATTTACAAATTTGTTAACACTATTCGCAAAGCAAATCTGTAAGTAATACGACGTAATGTCAATTTAAATTGTCATATGATTTCTCGTAATTTTTTTATTTTGTTTATTTACGATTTAACGTTATGTTAGTCTCTTAGTTAATTTATTTGTGGCGATTTTTTATGAAGTTGTATTCTACACGTTCCATTTCTCTCCAGATGTTTCTGTCTTATCTTCGCATGTGTTGTTATTTGATCATCATTTATTTATATTATTTAAATATGTGGGTCGTTGTGCATTTTTGCATACACATCGGATTACTCATGCACTCGCACGATCGCCTATTTAATTCCACGTAACGTATCCCTTTAGCAAAGTTTAAGTAACTTTAAGAAATGAGAGTGGTCTGCAATCATCACCTTGGGGTACTCCATGTGTTAAGTTCATTCTTGCAATTTTTTTAATAATGTGTTTAATTCCATTAAAAATTCATATTGAAATTGAATTTTTTGCGAATTTTCGTTAACTTGTGTGAAATGGTTTGCATAAGAGACTGTTCAATCCTACTGTGCGTCAAGTGAACTAGGGATTTCAAGACATCCACCGGATTATTCCCAACATCTTTTTCCGCAAATAATTCGCCATAATTCTAAATCCTAATGTTATTAATGCAAAACTAAATTTCCCAAAAAAAAAAAAATAATTGTACGAATTGAAAATTGAAAGTTCCCCACTCCATCCTTAACGTGCCCATAAAAACATCAAATACTTCACACGAATCGCCACATAATAAACACTGGAAGTTTA
Source organism: Geotrupes spiniger (assembly GCA_959613385.1). Taxonomy (NCBI): domain Eukaryota; kingdom Metazoa; phylum Arthropoda; class Insecta; order Coleoptera; family Geotrupidae; genus Geotrupes; species Geotrupes spiniger. The sequence goes on along the minus strand of OY390732.1, from coordinate 2,577,688 downwards.
ATAAAATGCAAAGAACTTAAATTTATCACAATTGTAAATATAGAACGTTAGATAGTTTATGCGACTGGGGATAATTTAATACGCATAATTTTACAAAAACGCTTCGACACTATAAACGAAAATATATCAACGACTTAACGATTTCTGGAGAATCCGCTCGTGATAATTAATACGTCGCCTTCGATCACGCGTTTCCTGTTAACATCAATTAGCGAACGAAGACATGAATTATGGAACGCGTTATCGCGCAAATTTATTGCGTGCGATTTATGCAACAAACGATCAAAAAGTTAAACGTGCGACTTACCCAGTTCGACAATATATTATTAATATTAATTTAATTGCATTGCTACGAACGCCAATTACCGAGCTATTTATAAAAGTTACGAAACGAGAATTTTCCACGTAAACTTGCGCATAAATAACGTTCGTTTATAAAACTGTTGCGATTTAAAATTAAAATAAAAATCCCCAATCGCGCAACAACATCGCAATTATTTCAATTCGTCACGATGGCGTACCGCAACGTATCTATCAATTGACGCCGACTAATGCCCTAATTGATCGCCGCTTAAATTACGATTTACAACAAATTATATCAAAGTTCTTTTTAATAATCCGATAATCCGCCACACACATGATCACAAATTGCAAAAAAAAAAACAACACGAAGTGGTTACAAATTAGGCGACTGGCTTAAAAACGAACGAGCTCACCTGCAGAGTTCATATCCAAACACGCGTGGAGCCGAATCGGCATTTATCGCAACGCTCTCGGACGGAAAGCAACAACAAACACAAGTTGAAGGCGTGCAGGCACACGAGAGAGTGGTGTAGAGGTGTCCGAGGACAAAGATATTCTAGAGTCACATGGAGGGACATCTGAACCCGTTAATTTGCAAATAAACACGTCCGTTCGTGCGCGACAGGTTGTATATCTAAGTTTTTTTTTCTCTCAGTGGATCATCTCCACGATAACATAGATCGAAGATTAATCGTAAACGCAAATTCGTTACAAATCTTATCAACCAACGAATGTTGTTTACGATTGTGGCGATTAGACGATGAATTGATCGTCGATCCTAATCGGTAACAATAAACAGGAACGATTGCAAACAATTACATAAAAACTTTATAAGATTAATTAAAAGCAAAGCAAAAAATGTAGCAATTGAAATTTTTCGTGGTAACTTCGAAAGTTAAACGAGTGGGACAAATAACCAGAATGATAGAAAATAACACAAAATTGGATACACAGTATTAGAAGTAAATCAATGGAACATTAAATAGAATTAAAAAACAATAATTTGAATTATTATGGCTTGGGGTGGGTTCAGTTTCTTTTTTTAGGTTTTGTGAAAATGTTGTTTAAATATTTAACAGCTTTTGATTTGCAAAAAGTTTATGTGTGAGTATTAACGCCATCTACTCGTGAATACCTTCACGCTCGTGCTGCTATGTAATTGCAGTGGTCATTATCGACCGACAAAGTCAGTACTGTCCAGACTTGCAACTACTTCGCTACATATATTTTCGCTATGATCGACTTTTGATTTTGTTTATTTTTTTATTACGAAAGAAAATTGTACAATTTTTGTCGTTTTTGGATTTAGATTTTGGAATTTGAGAAAAAGTTAATTTTGTATATTTTCGAGTTTTTCAAAATTATGAATGACGCATTATTAAAATTTAGTCTCATTGATTTTTGAAAATATTTGTTTTCTACTTTATTGAAAATTTGCAAATTGTTGGGTTGGGTTGGGTTTTAGTTACTTGAAAATTACATTTTTATATTTTGTTAAACAAGTGCAACACTAAAAGCTTTAAAAAATATATTGCTATCAATGAACAAAAATTACGAAAAGGTTGTCAAGCGACACAGGAAAGCATTCAAATCAAAGCGTTCAGCAGAATAGTAAAGTCAATTTTATTAGGGGTCTGAGTACGCTTTATATAAATAAAGTGTTTAATGGGTTTCGAGACATAGTTAATGTGGTTAAGTCTGGTACAGCGAAACGCAACCAGCCAAACTTAAAAACCATAAATGAATTACGACCCAAATAAAATATAACGCAAAACAACAAATTTGGGGTTATGTAGAACGATACGCACCGTACGAGGCAAAACTTGCGATCGAATAGTTTAGGTGCGCACCATTTACGATCTAAATAAATGTAAAGTATAAAGAAGCATGAACTAACGATAAAACCCAAAAGTAATTCCAAACATTATAATTCATTGAAGATATCACACAAAAAAATTGAGCGAGATACACATGAGAACCAAATAAACGAATCTCTTAGAACTCGAAACATGTAATCAATAATTTTTGTAGTCGAGAATTTTTGCAATAATTAAAACCGATTTTTGTTTTGATATAAACCGTGTCATGACTCGAGTTATGAGCCTTATGATTGAAGTACTTTGGAGTCAACATTGTTTAATAAATTTTATTTAACTTGTTTATTGACAAATTCAGTTTATAATTATAATCTACTGCTTCGACGCAAGTCTATCCGTGTGTAAAATTTTAACATCGACTTATATTTGCAATTTCGATTTTAAACCCGGTTTTAACGCATTGTCCCGATTCTCTTCATTTTTTTATAGCTCCAGATTTTCATAAAAACCCAAAGCTAACACAGTTTCAATTCTTTCTTGCATTTTATTAAGTTCAATGTTCGTAGTCGTCGAATCGGGACAGTAGATTTATTACGAGCCGCTTTAGACTTGCCAAGTTGGCCGTATGGATTATTAAGTCGTAGAGCTAACAACGTGACGCAAAAGTCCTCGTTTTAAGACATAACAGATAGGAAGTAATTTCGCTCACGCTCATCACGAATTTACTATCCTTGCGTGAATCCATTGATAAATATTTGTTATTTATCGTTTGCCAAGATGTGAGAATTGGAACGTCGAAGTTAAAAATAGCTCCGTATTGATGGTCCCAAGTTATTAGACTTTAAATGCGTTTTACAACGGCGTAAACAATAACTGCAGGTAGCCATTTAATAATTATAGAAATGCATAATTTTGCAATTTATTTACTCGCGAAAGTAGTGTGCGCGTCCCACTTCTGCTTTTTTAAAATTAATGATTTTGCGTCACACGGCGATAAAACAAACATTCGTGGGTCGCCGCCGATGGATCCGCGATTGTTTTATTACTCGAATTAGTTACGTTTTCTTTATACGAATTGTAGATTTAATGGTTCCCTCATTCAGGCGTTCCACTAAATTGAAACACGTGTGGGAATTAAATTTGTATTTTAGTCATTTATTGCCCCAATTTTCGCGTTTTCACGTTGCGTGAGGTATGTACTATTTCGATTACTTAATTACGGGGTGGATCCTTATGCACCCCTGACCGCCTTAAAAGTAAAACTACAGTGGCATTGTATTTTTTATTTTTCGAGATAGTCTCCCTCTACACTAATACACTTGGTCCGTGGGTGCTCCAACATCTCAACAGCCTCCTGGAAAACATTTTGTCCGACCACTGCAAATCACCTCTCTACAGCGTACATCACTTCTCATCATTATTGGAAAAAAATTTCCCGCGTGAGTTTTCTTTTAATTTGGGGAACAACCTGTAATCACTGGGGGCGAGATCTGGCGAATATGATGGGTGCTCCACTAATTCAAAACCTGATTGGTGTATAGCAGCATTTTTATGAACAATCACGACACACAGTTCAACAATTACCAACAGCACAACAACGCTTTGAGATACAAAGTTGATATTTTGTAGATATGATCTACAAATGTCAGTTAACTAACTGTCAAAAACATTAATCAAGCAACCACTTAGAAATAGGTCAGGGGCGGAGCATAGGGATCCACCCTCGTAATATTAATAACCAAACTTGGTGTTCGTCGTCGATTCGATATCATCCCTAAAAAAATATACGTGCTGGCGAACACTGCCGGGGTTTCCTTCTTTCTTTTATTTACGTTATAATTTAGACGATACGCCCCACCACTCAACCCTCAACTAGGCCATACAAAACGATATTCGTTTACCTTTTAGGGAACAAAAATAAAAAATGTATTTATGTGAAAATTCCCTTTCACAATTAGGTCTTAATCTCATCGTCAAAGACTCCGCGATCTGCGCCGCGTGTGGTTGACGGACGTGGGTCGTTTCGTGCACGGATGTAATTAACTCCGCGAAACCTTCGCGTTTCACCTGCGATGCGAGGCGTCGAAGATTTCGCCGCGCATTCCGCAGCGTCTCGAAACGATGAATTATTTACGAGGCGAGGTGCATTAGAGTTTATAATCGCGGTGATGAGCGCCGCATCCTGATCTCGATGAGTTGTTAGGAACGGTGCGTGGGCGTAGCGTTGTTTTCGTTTCGTTAATGCATCGAAAATTACGAATAACGTTGGCCCCTCTGCTGATCCCTGCGGAACGTCAAAGTTTGCATTTTTTATTGAAATTTAATGACATCTCTGTGAGCTGTCAAATAAGATTTGACCCACTTATACAACATTTTTTAGAGAAATCGTATCGTCTAGTTTTGATAAACTACGATTTTCATATAGGCTGACGTCATTTATTAATTGGCTTTAATTATTGCAAAAATTGTTTTAACAATGCACCTGAATGTCGTAGGAAACATTTCGATAGAATTTGTCGAACGTATTTTTAATTTGCACGCTTTCCGTTTCGTGCCGCGCGTAGTTTCATGACAACCATCGACTAGGTTGAAAAATCGTGGAGAAATTTATTGAAATTTTAGAATACAACAGTTGGCGCCAAACATGGGGCGAGATTGTATTCCGTACATTTTTTTTATTCATCAACATTTCCCGCCAATCTTACTATAGCAAATACATACATTTCCCACATCAGGACTTATTATTTATTGATATAAAGATGTAAAAAAAACTAAATTCTGAAAATGCATGGATATAATTTTTAATTAATTTCATTTGAATTTCACTTATTTGCGGAATCGAATGGACTTGGTAGCTTGTCGAGGTAAGACAGAACGTCAGTAACGCTGGCAAAGGCAATATATAGAATATAACGACACTAAGATGTTATTTCTATTAGTTTATTACATGACAGTCCTGCCTAGGAACTAGTAGATAGAACAATTAACGTATTACATGGTGCGGTTCACATGTCAGTACAATTGGATCCTGCCAGCTTGTCGAATACCAGTGGAATATTTTTTTATTGTACTGATAATTAAATGTGTGTGCTCGGGTTTCATTCATAATTATTCTGTCAAGTTAAATTGTCGATTTTGGCCTGTTTTAAAGTTTCTACGATCAGGTGTGATACTATCCATTATTTCGGTAACGTTATCACTTTTGCAAAATTTTACAGTCAGTTGTTTGTGATGATGAAAATTTCAAAAAGTTTAAAAAAAATAGTAAATTTGCTGAAAATACTAAACAAGTACATGATATGGTAATGACAGATAGACAGCTGACCATTCGCCGGATAACTGAAATTACGATTTTTTCTTATGATACTATAGCAAATATTTTGGGGCTAAAAAGTTGTCTGCGCGTTGGGTCCCGCAAATGTTGACACCAGTTTGGCAAAGTTTAAAGCAGGTGCGGATGAATTTTGTAGTGCAAATATTTTTATAGATGCATATTTTCAATAAAGTGATAAACAGTGATTCTGACGCCTATTGGTTCTCCCGTAACTCAACGGGAGAGCGACGAGCACGTCAAGTGCAATCTTTCAGGTACACTAGCATACGAAAATATCCGGAAATAGTAAAGGTAAAGCGTGCTGCCGTTGAATGGATGTAGGAATGCCTCTCTAGCACTTTATTTGACGAGATGATATCAGTTTGGCGATAAACGGTGAGTTGACAATTATTCTGCTGCATCCCTTTGATTATTAATAATAATCAAGTAATCGAAGTAAACGTCTATCTAACACTATTCTAATAACTAATGCATTTAGACCTGTTACCAACTGCCAAACTCTTCGGCTTCGTTTAATTTTCCTTTCAACTTTTATTCAGCACGTTGTGCAATTTCTCTTAATCTTGATCTTGCCTTCATTGCTTTAAATATTTTAAAACGTTCTTTGCATCTCCTCGGCGTTAACATTTGTTTCGAAACCGCAGCAGCCATCCAGCGATGAGCGTCGGTCGTCGTCGTCACAAAAATGACGTTGCGACTTCGAGATCGATCCCTTAAAAACGCATCTGCACGTCAAAAACCGAAAGAACAAGAAGAAATCTTAGGAAAAGAAGTCGAAGAGAGCCATTGTAATTCGCGTAAATTTCTTCACAATGGCCCTGCAATAAAAAAAATTGATCTAGTTCCTGCTGCCAGAATTTTCGTCAACATTTCATCTGTCGTAAAACTCAAAATTTTTTCACTAATTCCTCTTCAATTTAGTTCTTGGCTACGTGGACTTTTGTTACATTTTCCTTCTGTTCACTCCACTTCACTAAATCACGTGAAGTTAATCAAGTCTCATATTGATCACGAATACCTTTGGATCTTTACCTTCCACTTCAAGCAAAAAAAAATATTTCACCTGGCATATCGTCAACTATTACGCCAGGTCCACCAAATCAATTGATGGCACAAGAACCCATTGCGTTAGCTACGCCACATTTTATTAAATAATTGCAGCCTACTTAGAATTATCTTAAGAAAGTTTTATTACTTTCCGCATCCTTATAAACAAACGAGACACTCGCACGCCTCATATAAACGAAAGTGTCGTTTGAATTAAATTTCAGTACCAATGAAAGTCCATTATTTGTCCCGACTTTTCTATGAATCTATGGCGAAATTTACAACGTATATTAATCATATTAATTGTATATATTGTGGTAGAAATTCGAGTCATATAATGCCAGATTTTGAAGCAGACGTAACACCAATAACTAATTTAAATTTTCATGCGATAAACAACTTAATTTTGATTGTGAAGTGGTGCACCAGGTTCTATCCTTTCAATGTCACGATCGAAAAACGAACGAACTACACAACACTAAAAAAAAACTACAAAAGCGCACACGTGAAACAACCTGTTCAAAGAATAACGACAACGAAGCGACCAATCGGAATAAACAATCAAAACTACTTACTTTTCGTGGGCGTCGCGGGCACAGCCGGCTTCTGCTGCTGCCCCAAACACGGCCTGCCGATCCTAGACGGCTGCGGCGGTTTGATCCCGCTCGGCTTGGGAATCGCCGACAGTTTGCTCTTGTGCACCGACGCCGCACCATCGGAATGTTTATTAGAGGACGTCGACGCACTATCACTGTTGTCGACGTCGTCCGCCGAAACGCCGCCGACGCCCGCCTTCGAATCGCCACTCTCACTCATTTTTATCACAGTTTCACCACAGACGGTCGCCGCGAACTCGATCCTTTCGTCTTCGTCCGGTGGAGGTGCTTCTTCGAGCGATGGAACCGATACGTCGCCACCTGAAACGAGAACGGCGACGTCAGCTATTTTCGGACGTTGCTCGCCGGAACTGCCGAGCTTTCGCTGACATTGCGAAATCTCCAACGACTCCGGAACGAATCGCGCTTTCAAATAGTGCGGTGCAGATTTCCCTCGGTTAAAAGTGCGCTCGCCGGCGTCGATAAAACCGAACTAACGGGAACGCGCGGCGGCGGAGAAAACTTTCAATTAATTACATGCGTATTATATGCATAGGTTTGCGAGTAAATTGCGCATTATTGTTCGTTTCGGCGAATTATAAGATTATAGTGACGTGGAAAAGAAATCGCTGCCACCGCCGGCAAATAACCGTATCTGAGATCGGTGCTGTTTAATGTATGGAAATAGAAATTGTCTGAATACAGACAATAAAATTATTATTATCAATTAAACTTATTAGAGTGTAATCTAGAACAAAGAAAGGAAAACGAACTCAACGCGTAAAACAATAAAAAGGTTAAGTGAAAATCGAAGGAATTACAGTTACGACAAAACTGACCCCGATTTACCTTTAGAGTCTTTTGCCGTCGCTAAACGTATGATTTACATCGAACCACTTTAATTAATCTTCCTTAATTCTTTGACTATCTGCATATCTGAATTGAGTTCTAATGCGGAGCTCATTCTATTTTTGTCAACTTTTTCAGAATCAGAAACAGACTTGTTTTGTAGCAAGTGTCCAAAGACTGGATTTTAAATCAGTTAATCAAAAAGCACGAAACAATCAAATTTATCACCTATTGACAATCACAATGCGATTACACACACAGGAAACGATAACGCAACAACAAATCGTACATCGAAAATCGAAAGCGATGTGCGTGAGCCACTCAACTCGAAACGATCTTTTTTTTTCATCAACTAAACAAACAGTTTTTAAAACTTGGCCAACTTACGTAAAAATCCACAGCCTCGCCACACTCACACACACAACCGAACCGTCACAATCACACCCACAACGCAATTTGCACGTTTCACGCTCCGCGGACGCGCTCAGGTTTAACAAACGGGCCGCGTTCGAGTTATCCGTCGGCGTCGCTGGAAAACGCAACTCGAACGTAAAAAAAAAAACTCCACCTATAACGTTACACGGGGGCGACGTAACGAGCTATCTGTTACGTGTATGTAATCGCGTCCATCACCGAGCAATCAATAACGAATAAAACCCGAACGTAAAACATATGTAGCGACTATATTTACGCCCGGTAAATAAACAGAGATTTTCGACGACGGCGACGAAACCCGCCGTGGATAAACATCGACGGTGGCCCCGTTTCTTCAATATCGAGATTGCGGCGACGATGAAACTTGAGGGCACTTCGAAATCGATCGGCGTGTTATTGTTGGTTTTAAATCTGAAATAAACGCATCAGTGGGCCCGTTAATCTTGTTTAATGCGCGCTTAAATATAGCTCGAGTGGATTACCGTATAAACAAACATTCATATCGGGCACAGAATGTTTATTAAACGATTTTGTGTTTGTTATTTTGTTCGGCGCGCACGCAATGCGTTAGTATCGCTCGCTTTGGGGGAATTCGTCGGATTGTTGCTAAATGTTTGATTGGTGTATTTTTGTTTTAATTAGCAATTAATGTTATTTGTTATTTATGCTAATTTTCTAAAAATAACGAGACCGAGTCCTTCTTCTTAATCAATAGGTCAATAGATCATTGGGAAGCGAATAATTGATTTTGTTTTTTTTTTTAATTTTGGACGAGGCTCCCGTGAAGTGACGAACACTTTTATCGCAAACACGTTCAACTAACTTTATTTGCACTGCAATATATTTATACAATTTGCTTTTCACTTTTTCAGTTGACAATTTTATAAAATTTACAAACCATTCAATTTTATTAATTAAAGTCAAAATAAAGAAAAAAGTCTAATGTTACATAAAAATTAATTGAAGAAACAAAATCGACAGACGACAAAACAAAAGGGCGACTGGAAAAATCGAAAAATAAAACAGAAACACGTTAAAAGCAAACTATGAAAAAATCGTAAGCAAAAAATTAAAAAAAAGTAATAGAAAGAAAAGCCCCAGTAACAAATTGCAACAAGTCATAATTAAAGGAAAAAGGACCCCAATCCAACCCTGCCCAAAAAATACAACAAGGTTAAACTGGAATGAAAACAAATCCAAAACCCAAGTAACAATTTGTAAAATGCCAAAAATAAAAAAAAATGACAAAAAAAGAAATGATCTATTACGAACGAAATAATACGAAAAATACAACAGGAAATAAAAAATGGAAAACAAATCCCAACCCAACCCAACAAATGTAGGATCAAAACGCGATGAGGGAGCTCTAGGCAATGGAACCTCAAAGAAATCAAAACATGAAAAATGCCGAGAATTAAAGGAAAATACAAAATAGAAAAAAAATATTTAATATAATTATATTAAGTAAATGCGGACCTGTCAACACAACCCGCTCCAACGAATAAAAGAACAAATGGCGAAGGAAAAAACGAAAACTTAGCAGAAAATGAAACCACAATGAAAGCAAAGCATGAAACGATGCGAAAAAAAATAGCAAAAGCCAAAGAAACACTGACAGATTCCAACTCAAGAATTAAAATAAGAGTGGGAGGAAAAAAAATCATAAAAAATCAAAATATGAAAAAGTGACGAGAAATGAAATAAATGATGACAATAAAAAAATCGCCAACAAATAATCTTCCCCAAATTTTAACAAATCGTTTCATCGATCTCGGCATATGCAGCGAGGGTAATAACACATCGTTAGGGTGAACTGGGCTTCACAGCCAACTGTTGGCCACCTTGGTGGCGAGTTTTTCCATATCCTAGAATCTCATTCGTACGAAAAACCCAAAAGCAAAGTCACTGACGAACTTGTTGTCAGTCGCACTAAGCACTAATCTCCCTTCCAATTTGATTTCATATGATTAAATAGTTCTTACTACTGGTGATGTCACGTTCCGATGATATACATAATCGTGCAACAGCTTATAATAAACGCGTAACCTAATTTACATTGCCATGACATGTGGTCTGTAATACTAGAAACCACCATAAAGCCTGGCGTAAACGTAGTGCAAGTAATCGTAAATTTGTTTGTCATTGTTTTAAGCCCCGAAGAAATTGAAATCAACGCATAATGAATAAAAAATAAATAATCAAATCCTAATAAAACGAGTTAGACGCAAAATTACTGAATTTAGTCAAATCTTTATACCATCCTCACCGCGGATTTTTTTCCTTCCAGCTTAAAACTTCCTCGGGTTACCCAAGTCAAAGTGACATATTTTAGTATATTTGGTCGAAAATAGATAAATATGCCAGGAAATCTTTTATGATGCAATTTGTAGATTAAAATATCCGACACTATTGTACTCGGCTATTATTCTAACGTCATTTTTTTCAAATGTTCGAATATCACCTTAGATTTTGGTTGGGTTGGGACACTTAGATTTGGGTTGGGTTGGGTTGGGTTGGGTTGGGTTGGATTTGTATAACACAAACGTAAATGTAAATCTTTTCATGGTAATTTATTCTATCTAGTCATATGGTGTATGGTCAGCATATCAATTAGAATTAGAATTCGATTCTTGGTTCTCAATCACCAGGGCATTAAATTATTAAGCACCAAATATACGATTTTGTAAATTTTGGACGAGGCTTCTGTCAACTGTAACTTCACATTCAAGTCATTCATTAAATTTGATTCGTCGCGATTCCTTTAAACTTCGAAGGATCAAGGATTACAATATAAATCAGAAAATGTGAAAATGAATAAAAATTTAATAATAAATCGAATAGAAAAACAAGGAAAAATTTAAACAGCCAGGAAGTAGCGACAAAAGTAATATAACAACTCGCTATTAAAGTAGACGAACATATTGTGGTAATACAACGCATGACGTCTATAAATTAGACTGCGTATAAACTAGTTCACAATTATGTATATTAATACACTTTGATTATGAAATGCGACATCAGCAGTAATACGAACTGTTTAGTAACAAGAAATCAATACGGTCGGGAGATTACTGCTTGCTACTGACAACGAATTGGTCAGTAGTAGGTATCGACAGGTTGGGTAATTTTGAACGAACGAAACGATGTTCTTATTGATTTATAATTTTTTTTAATATTTATTTAAGGCAATATTCGTCGAATAATATCATTGGTAATATTAATAATTCCAATGTATATTTAAATCCCTGGCACACACCACACCACATTAATTTAACGTATTTTTGCACACCGTTAACATTAAATATTTACATGCAATCCAATCACGAGGCAAAATTTGCAAGACTCACCAGGTGAAACACCCGCATCGTGCACGCGATTCAACTCGCGTCCCGGCGAAACTTGGCCAACGCTCGGACGTCAGATTATTATTAACAAACAGATCAGGAACACGGGCACGCAGTGGAACCGGAACGAAATGTTGCGCAGGCAGAACAACACCAGCTTCTCGCACGCCTTCTTATAACGCATCTTTCATGTTCGCGCGGACCGCGCGGAATTTGACGAAACTCTGAAACTGCGGCGGCCGACGACGACGACGACTGGATCGCGCTGGACGCATTCCAAACTGAATCGGTGCCGCGATCTGGAGCACGCCGAGCCGCCGAGACCGACGGGAGACCGCGTATCCGTCGCGGCGGAAGTGTGCCCGATTTTGCGGGATCGCGGCGGAGCGCGGACGCCGCCGCCGCCCATTAATAAAAGTGTGAAATCGAGCCGGACGCGGGTGTCCGATGTAAAAATAAACCGGGGGCGATGTTGGACCCGTCCGCCTGCACGCGCGATTGGGACCCGTCCATCGTGGATTGTTGGATTTTATTTTAAGTCGGGTAATTCGCAACGCGAGTTGTAAAGATTTTGATTACTCGACCAATTAAGTTGTCGCTGATTAAAAGCATAATTTATTAATGTTGGTACTCAGATCAAAGGTCTTTCCGCATAGAAGTCAAAAATGGCAAACATTTCTGGAAATTTCGACTTTTTGGTTTTGTAAAAGTGCTCGATGTCGTACTCAAACTAAAGGTCGATCAAAGTCGAAGTCAGAATGACAAACATTTCCGGAAATTTCGACTTTTTAAATCGAATTAGGATTTCATTCAAATTGAAGCAGCAATCAAATTAAATTATAACTATTACGTGCGTTTTATTATGTCGGAGCAGATAATTCGTTTTACACGTCGTTATAATCAATTTATTAGATTAGATTAAATTAGATGTAATGAGAAAAAAAATTTCATATATTTCAGTTCCCAACACAAATTGGCGTGTTTACCTTAACCAACAAAATTAAGACTGATTGCGAATCAATGAAATCAGCCTCCATCATACTGTGTGCAAATAACTCACCATTCTCTCAACTATCAATGTTACCGTAGGATTTGTGAACAAAAATAAATAACTTTCACAACAAATATTACATCCATACTTTCAAAACATGTCGAAAAATCTCAATGTGCTCAATACACATGGATCGATTTAAATTCTACAAAAATCAAAAAGACGCTTTTTTAATTAATTAATTAATAATATCGCGTTGAACACACACAAGAAACGATTTTGTTTTTTTTGTCACTTTTATTTAGGGTTTAGGGGAACGCGCAAATTAAATTATAATTAATACTTGCTTTTTCTAATGTAGAACGAACGGTAATCATGTAGACTTTCCATTATTTTGTTTATGTTGCAATTACTCTTTTAAGCATTCAGCATTCATCATCACTCACACATCCATCATTCATCATCACACAAAAATACGTGCGTTCCATACAATAGCAATTTTCAAACTAAAAACGACGAAACCGAGTTCTCCCATTCAGCACGCACACATTTGGTAGCGGATCATCTACTCAATCAACCCAACCTAACCCAATCTAACCCAAACTAACTCAAACTAACTCAAACTAATCCAACCTAACCCAACCCATTGCTTAAATCGACTTATGATCGACCAACAACAACGTTGTACTGTCTTTCTATTTAACAAAACACAAAAACATATGAGAATTTGACAGTTATTTCCAATTGTCCAAGTGTGACATTTCGTTAAGCAACGAATGAAGAAAACTATTTCGAATTTTGATTTTTATCCGTCTTCGTTTAATGTAGATATGCAATCGATTTTTAAATAACAACATACGTTTTTTTAGCGTCCAAGGAAACGGGTCTCGTAAACTTCGTTCAACGTTTCAAAAATTTCTACGTTAACTTTAGCGTTGCGCACGGCACTTATTGATTTTTCTAAATTAAAATCGCATCGACGTGGACACCATGCTTTGCTTTGCTTAAATTTTTTTACGATCTCAAGAATCCGTCAACTCTGTTTGACGATTTCTAATCCCATAAAACTTTATTTACATTTTTAGAATTTTTTTATAACACGTTCTTAACGTAACCTCCCTGACAGTTACACTTAAATCACCTGTACCACAATTTCATTGCTAAAATGTGGTTTAGTTATGATACGACATAAACGACTGTTGTGTACTTGCGCTTTCATTGTTTGATTTAAAAGCAAATATTTACAATGTAAATGGTTGACAAGACTTAAATTGAAACAAAGTCACATATTTCGAATGTACGTCCTAAATCAATCTTAAAACTATGAAATAACAACTTGTTTTGTGCTCCACAATAGTTCTCCAAATAAATCACTATCACTTTGTTACATGCAAAGTATTATCACTGTCACTGTCACTGTTAGTATCGTTGTTACTGTCACTGTCAGTATCGCTGTCACTAGAGATGGCTGGCCTATATTTCATTTCAAGATGTCAATCAATTTTTATGGCCTATTTGTGACGTTTGAGAGTTGGCCCTGCTATGTCGGTACAAAATGTCTGCTTCATGAATCCATTACATAGGTGGCTGGCCGTTATTTGGTTTCAAGATGGCGGCCACTTTTCTATAGGTAATTGTGAAGTTGGTGTCCCGGCTATGTCAGTGCAAAATGTTTGCTTTATTTTCTTTCTATTCGATATTTTCTTATTTTTTGATTTGTTTTTTTTTGACATTCCTGCTTGTACGTACAACAATTTTAACTTTTTTTACACTGGTTGCGTTACCGATATTTGTGTTTTTGGTTATTTTAAAATGTAAACTTTTGATTCCTGTCAGCCTTTAAATATTTTTATATTTTTTCTTGTAATTTTCGTTTCTTTTGAAACATTTAACAAATTTTAATACGTTTTTTTACATTTTTTTTTATTTTTTCTTACATTTTTACATTTTGTTGACATCTTTTTACGTATTTTTGATTTTTATTAATTGTCGCACACGTTTTATTTTTATTTTGCAAGTTAGTTTTTATTCACATTTTCAATTTTCTCCGATTTTTTTATATATTATTTCCGCTTATATTTTTGAACATTTACAGTTTTTGAAATTTTTTAAATTATTACAAATTATCTAATTTTCTATTTTTTTCATTTTTATTTTTTAAATATTTTTGGATTTATTAAGTGTTGTTTTAAGTTTTTGGACAGTATTTAATTTTCTCATTTTTTGTATTTTTGCATTTTTCTTCAATTTTGAAAATCGCCAAATATTTGACTCGTTAACGAATCGTCAAACTTTTGACGATTTGTTAACAAGCTGTTAACGACCGATTAGCGTTTGTGAAACTGGGCATAAGAATCATAGTCGTGCTCTCACAGTGGCGTGCGGGTTCGCCTGGGGGGTGTTTGTCGCAGTAGTTGCGTTGTTATTGTGTTATTTGTATTATGGTCATTGGTGTGACGTAATGACTAGTATAACGTACTCAAAGCAGTTGTAATTAATACAGCTCAATAACCATTACTGAGTGGTTATTGATATATATATATTAATTACAACTGCTTTAAGTACGTTACAGTTGAGCGAGTGATTGCCAGTGGAGTCGTGGAACTGAATGCAGTGGTGTTGTTGTTGATGTTGCTGATGCTGTTGCCGTTGTTGCGGCTGTTGTTGTTGTTATTGTTATATGCAACCTGGTTCCCGTATTTAAATGTTATCGTTAGCCGGCTTGTACTTTTGTCATGGAATGTGGAGGTATGCATTCCTGTCAGCGTTGCAGGGCGGGGTCGCACTGGCGCACATTGACACAATTCGATGAAATGTTGGTACGCGAGCTGTCTGCCGAGGGCTTGTGTGTGCAGGCATGCAAATGCACCTTATCTAGCGGTATCGCAACACGCATGATGGTCGCATTGTATATGTTCTACTCAGATAATGGGCGCGGGCAACACAAGTGCATCGTACGTGACTTACAAATCTCAGTTTCATGCATCGTTTCCAATCATTGACTAACTACGTACGCTCTACCTTTACGATGTATTTCGGCCGCTTAACAATTGTTTCGTTATCGTTTTGTTACAATTCTAACTTTTGTGAAAATTTTAATTTTGTTATAAATTTTAACCACAAAAAATGGTCCATGTCATCTCTTTTTTGTGCCCGACTGACAGCGCAATGGAGGGAGACTGCGACGTAATCGCGTCCGGATATCGTTAAATAGAACTTGGAACCGTTCACTTTGGTTATTTTTGAACACAATAACTTTCACGCATTATTTATTTATTTACACGCCCAGGTACCTGACACTTACAATACGCCCCAACCCTCACGTAAAAATATATAAAAATTATATGCGTTCGGTTCAATTAATAGGCCGTTGTAAAAAATAAATAAATTAATAATTATCCGTTTCACTTGTGGCGTTAAATTAAGGCGTTGTCTTTGCAAAAAAACTCTATTCTTAATTATTTCATAAAATTACGTGGGTACACGTGCATAACTCAATGATTTAGCACAGGAAGTGCCGTAATTACAGTCTACGCTCTCGGCAAAAAATTAATACGTTTTATTTACATGTACATAATTATAATTACAGTCAGAATCATGGAAACGCGAACTTAATAAAACAGTGCGAGAAAACCGATCTTGGTTACCGTATTTTTTGACATAGGAAACAATGTAATATAAATAGTGAGGCGATTGACTCACGTCAATTGATATGTATTTGTTATTATTTCATTCGAACGCCGAGCGAAAAATATCAATCAAAGTTATTAGCAACAATTTAGAAAATCATATGTTCGGTGTCCGTTTACATCAATATAATTAAATCGTAGTACATAATGAATACGTTGGAAATTACAACTTATTAGTTGTTACAAATTGTCAACATTAACCTCCATAAATCATACAATTTCACGATTTCAAAGCACGTGCCCCATAATTGACGTACATTCTCTATTTGGTGCGATTACAACCAATTAAAATGCGATAAATTTTATTTGCATTGTTTTACAGCAACATTACCTGCGATTTAAATCTGGTCAGAGATAGATTAAAGAAACGCACCACAGCAATTCGTTATTAACTCAATTTATTTACATCGACTGGTTTCAATGCATAAACAAATTGAAATTGCGCAATCCCACTGTTTATAAACAACGTAACGTGATTCACAGCCACGAATAGTCCGAAAAAACCATTTTACTTGTAATTCACCGAAACGAAATAAACATTTTAAAATTAAATCAGCAGCGTAGAAACAGACGTGTTTCGAGAAAAAAATTCTAGGACGACTTCCATTTAAGAACCTGCTCCGTAAACAATTATTTACAATATGCGCCTGCTAAGGAACCTGATTTAGTGGTTGAACGGTTATTAATACTCTTTGACTCATACCAAAGCGATTCGAATAATTTGCCCTTCCCAGCGTAGCTGGCCTGATTTTTACCACCTCGATCGTTTCAAATTAACGTATTCTAATCTGATGGAACTAATTAAGATTTATAACGTAACGATAGTAACAATCAAAGATTGATTGATTTGTTTACAATTTCCAAATAAGGACAGCTACCTGTTCTTCATAACCTCAAATATGAATTTTACGTCGGCGGTCCAAATTTAGCCCGGCGAACGCACGTTTCTGAATGAAATCGTGCGCCGTATTGCGTCGTAACCTTGATTTTGAACGTTTTAAAATAAGGCACCTCCGTCACACACGTAATTAGGCTATAATTACAAAGCATGATTTACGACATTTGCGTTTTTAATGGTTTCTGCGAAAAAACGCGACGTGGACGAATCAACGCACACAAACTAACTACTCGCGATTAAAATTAAGATAAGGGCATGTAAATGAGACGCTTGCTTACCCGAAAAATATCTTCGTGCACGACACCATAAAATTAAATTCTAAACAGCTGTTAAATTGACAAATCAGCGCCAATTTTTACTCCAGTGTCGCCACCTGACGGGCAAAGTTCGCCGAGTTTGATTCTGACAATCGCTGTCATCGAAAAATATGTTAGCATCACGTATTACAACAACTGTTCAATATCGCAAAATGAATAGGACTTTATCGAAATGAAACTGATATACAAGGAACTGGACAAAGATGGGGAAGGGTACGATTCGAATTTAAATTTAAATGTAGGTTATATCACATGTGCCACCTGCTCTTGTGGAATTATTGCAGGACCATCTGTCTTACGCCGGAGGAGCCCGAGGACATGTGGCACGCGTACAATCTCATATCGGAGGGGGATTCGGTGCGGGGCCCGACGATCCGCAAGGTCCAGACGGAGTCGTCCACCGGATCGTCGACCTCCAGCCGCGTCAGGACCACGCTGACGATATCCGTGGAAAACATCGAATACGACACTCAAGCGTGCAAGCTGCGGCTGAAGGGACGGAACATCGTCGAGAACCAATACGTCAAGGCTAGTGGTGGTTTCCCTTTTCGTATTGAAAAATTAATCGTTTTGTTGCAGATGGGCGCTTATCACACGTTGGATCTCGAGCTGAATCGAAAGTTCACGTTGAGGAAGCACGAGTGGGACTCGGTGTCGTTGGAACGCGTCGATTTGGCCTGCGATCCGGTTCAGAACGCCGACGTCGGCGCCGTCATCATGCAGGAGGGTCTGGCTCACGTGTGTTTGATCACGTCGAGCATGACGCTGATCAGGGCCAAGATAGACGTTAATATACCGAGGAAGCGGAAGTATTTCGTGCAACAGCACGAAAAGGTATAAGAATGTAAAATGCAATATTTTTTAAACTTGTTACAATTTGCCACGGATACACTTCCACTTTCTCATGAAATAACATATTCTTTAATGACGTGACGCCTCTTAAATTTGTCTGACCAGCCAGAACTTGCTTGGAACTCTTCGTGACCTAACATTTGTGTATATTCCACTGCGTTGTCTTTTATGAGTGGTCCTGAGATATGCATGTTTTCAGCTCTTACCATCTTTAGCCATTCAAGAACATTCCACATCAACATAATTGCAGGTTTTTGCCTTTTTTCTATCAGGTCCTACAACTTCACAAACTCACTTCACAACTAAACTACCAATTTATGAATTGTTATCTTGTTTTACACCCCACTGTATAAATTATGTCATTTACACCAAAGTCGATTCCCAAGTACTAAACAAATCTAACTGCTTTGACTTTCTTTGATTTATGTCATCTTAAATGTTTCGCGAATTTCAGGGTCTCAATAAATTTTACGACAGCGTGATGCAGGCGATTCTTCGACACGTCAACTTCGAGATAGTGAAGTGCGTCCTGATCGCGTCCCCCGGCTTCGTCAGGGACCAGTTCTTCGAGTACATGTTCCAGACGGCGGTCAAAACCGACAACAAGGTGCTTCTAGAGAATAAGGGGAAGTTCATGCTCGTCCATTCGTCGTCCGGCTTCAAGCATTCGCTGCGAGGTGTTTACGCGTACGTCGAACCGACGTCATCTTCTAACTTTAAGTTTTCTAGAGGTGCTGCAAGATCCGGGTGTCGTTAGTAAAATTGCCGATACAAAAGCGGCGGGTGAGGTCAAGGTCTTGGAGAGCTTCTACACGATGCTGCAGTGCGAGCCCGCCAAGGCTTTTTACGGGAAGCGGCACGTTCAGAAGGCGAACGAGGCCCAGGCCGTCGAAACTTTACTTATATCCGACGGTTTGTTTAGGTGGGTTGTCGAAACGGGTTGTGGGTGTTGGTTTAATTTGGATTTTGGGTTGCAGGTGCAAGGATGTCGCGCAGCGAAAGGAATATGTGCAAATAGTCGATTCAGTGAAAGAATGCGGCGGGGAGGTTAAAATATTTTCCAGTATGCATATCTCAGGAGAACGTAAGTTATATATATGATAATAATGATTATTATTTTCGTCTATAAACATTAATGCATAGTGCATGCAAATATCAGATTAAATATATTTCATTACATCACATTTTAATTTCAAGCATTTAAATATTTAATATATATATATATAAGTACTCAGAACACATCCTCTTGAACACTCGCACATCAGTTTGGTCTCTGATTGTTGAAGGCAATTTGTTAATGCTGATTAGGTTTTTTGTATTGTTTTCAAATTTCTTTGTCTCGTTTCATTATGAGTTTTGTGAAATAAATATATATTTATTCATTATTGCAACTGCAAAAAACAATGTTTTCTCTGAAAGTGTTAACTTTGTAATTTACTCGTTTTATTCAGACTTGATTTTTTACAACAGTAACTTTGTTTCAGAATTGGAGCAACTGACCGGAATTGCTGCCCTACTACGTTTTCCAATGCCTGAGCTGGACGAAGACGACGATAGCGAAACTGAAGAATAAACTATTAATTGTAACTATTTACTATGAAATTTTATAAGTTAAATGTTTGTCGTACGTTGTAATCATGTAAGAAAACTGTCGCGTGTAATTAATTAATTAATAGCGTAATTATACAATATATTTTAGGCAAACGGGAAGAAGCATTGCCCCGAAAGTTTTTTAAATGAATTTTAAATGTGACGGAATTGTAATTTATAATTTCGCATTTTTTCGTTAGTACGTGCGAATCTTGAAATTACGTTCCTTGCATAAACACTGTTGATAAAATTTAAACGAACGACTGCTTTTTATTTGTTTATTTATTTGAACCGAGAACGTGTGACATTTAGTTCGCGGGTTCGGTGTTAATTTTTCTTCCTTTTTCGATCCTCTTCTTCAATTTACGCTCGTCCTTTTCTTTCTCGTCATGCAACCTTCGCTTCTTTTTTAACAGCCAGGTTTCTTTGCCTCGCTCTTGTTTCGCTTTCATCATGCTCTTGTACAAATTCCGTTGCTTGTTTTTCACCATCTTTTCTTTTAGTCGGTATTCTTGTCTTTCTTGCCTCGCCTTCTCCCAGGGTAACTCTTTGTAGACTTCTCCGGTTTTGACCGATAATTTTTGCTGCTGTAATAAATTTTTCATGTGCGAGTTAACTGGCGATAATAATTAGCAAGAAATGAAAGGAAATGGATTTGAAAATAAAGAAAATATATTGGCTGATCAGAAAAAGCCAATTTCAAACAAAATTATACTTTTAATATCTACCTTTGTGTCAATGTTTTCATCTCGAAGCTCTGATTTTTTAACTTCCTCTTCCGCATCAATATTTTCAACCCGTTCACGCTTATCATCTTCTTGATCACTTTCGACGTCGTCTTCCGACTCCTGTTGGTGCAGCTCTTCAAGTAGTGACGAATCGTACAACGCTCTCTCTTCCGGCGGCACATAATTCTCTTCCCTGCCTTTCTCGACGAACGGCGACAAATGCGGAGGCAAAACCTCGCCAATGAAATACTTGTTCACGGGCAACAGCGCCCTCGCGTTCACGCTATCAAAAACCCATTGCGGCTGCACGTAATACCTCGAAATGTACTGCTTGTCCATGGACGGCCTGTCCACAATCTGATGCGTAATTGTTTCATCGGTTTCCGCAAACGTCGATCCCACGAAAAGCGTCTTGTCCCACGACACCTCCCCGCCGAAGCAGCGAATTATAAAAACCAACGGCTCGCGCGGAACTTCCCTGTTCAAGTAAAACTTCAAGCCTCGAAACAACGTCTTCAAGTTCTTGATCTGCTCGGCTTCTTTCCGCGCCTCTTCCAGCTTCTCTTGGTTTTCTTCGATGTCGAAAGTGTCGATTTCGACGTCGTCCTCGTGGTTCCCGCTCGAGATCTTCGACAGCGGGAAGTTCAACGCTGAGATCCGTTCGGACACGAACGAGTTTTCGTCGACTAGCGATTTGTCGTCGTCGGTGGTCTGATCGGCGGTGAATTTCGGCGGGTAGTACAAATTCAGGCTGTTGTACAAACGAAAGTTCACGAAACCTAACATTATCGTGTAGAATTCGACGAACGTCGCCATTAATTTAAAGTCGACTTCTCGCCGGGGTTGCGGCTCGAACGAAAAGTGATGCGGGACGATCCACGTTATCGTCTGACCTTTGATCTCCGCTTGATAGTAATATCCTTTAATCGAGATGAAAACTTTGCGAAGCGCCTTGGCTTCGATGACTGCGTGTAAAAACTCGACTGTTAACCTCCGACATAAATGCGACTCCGATCTGGGAATGTGTGACAACGACGGGAAAGTGCTGAATAAGAAACAGAGCGTCAAGCAGTCGTCTAAGTCGTTAAGCGCGTCTATGAACGTCGGGTAGCGTTCTTTGACTATATGGTCCAGTTTTAAAGTGGGATGGTTGTCCAGGTATCGTCGCATCGCTTTGAAGTCCTTAATGGCTTTTGCTCTGCCCACCTTCCTGTTGAATATCTTATATTCGCGCAGCTTCCATATGATTGGTTCGTGCAGCAAAAATTGGATGTCTTTGACGTGATACAGGGTTTTTATTCCGGGTGATCCTTTCTGCGCCCGTTTCCTGTTTCTGGGTTCGCGAGGGTAAATTCCTTTTATGATGCATAGTTTCCTGAAGTCGTTCAAAGAGAGTTGCAATTTACGAAGAGCGGCTCGTCGCGATATGAATTGAGCGCCCTCACCGGTCGCATACTGTTGACGAAATTATTTTTAAAGCATTAAATGTAACGTTAATTAGACGTATTTACCTTCTTTTTTCGTTCTGCTACCATGTCTGGATTGGAAACGTGCGAATTAAGCAACACGTGCACTATTACTTGGTTATGTTTAGTATTTTAGGTTGAATGTTCAGTATCGCCAACGTGATACCATTTAATCATTTCAAGCGAAAAAGTGTCAAAAGTTTTTATTAAATTACCGTATCATTTTATTCTTGCCATTGTGTATAGAAATGTGAAAAGAAGTTTTTAAAACAATGATGACAATACGTATGCGAAAATTAAATTGGTGGTAAGTAAGTTTTTGGCCCCGGTGGCGCCAAAAAACCCGGCCCCGATTTTGAGAAGCGCTAGCTGCAGTCCAAAAAAAAAGAGGAGAAGTGCGATCGTGCAAAACCTCTAGCGATAATAATATAGAACGTATTTTGAAATAACTGGATAACTTTGACGAACAATAACTTGAATTTTACAACGTTCTTTATGTTTTTTTAGTTCGGGTATTCGTCAGTAGATAACAGCACAGTAGTTCTCACCGCACATGATGTTCCTGAGCGTACAAACATTAAAACTCAATTCTACAAGTATAGTATAAAGCCACTTTACTCTACTCTAGTATAAAGTTTTCATAAACGTTTTACAAAAGCAGAATAAAGCAGTGGTATGTTACTCCATCATACCTGGTTCTGATTGGTCGTTATTTGATGCCGAAGAAGAAGAAGAAGTTCGTGAATGGATTTGAGTTTATCTGACAGTAATAATTTTGTTGATATTTCGATTTTTGAATCAGATGACGAAGAAGATTCAAAATATTCCCCGAAAGCGTCATCCGAAGAAGGTAGGTCGATTAGATTATGAAATATTGCTTAGGTAATAATAATAATAATAATAATAATATAATTACCCATCAAAAGACACTACACAATTTCAAGTGATGTAATCCCCAAAAACATATCGAATACGTTAACCAAGATTCTATTAGAGCATGATCGACTAATTTTGCTGTATTTTTATCGGTGTCATTCCTAACAACTATTAGTACGAAACAAGTCTAGCCGCCAGATCATGATCATGTGTTCAGTGTATCGCAGTCAACCCAACGGAAAAACTTAAAACTACGCACTTCCGCTAGCACTATGTTGTCGATATTTAAGTGTAACTCGTGCATTTTGCTTTTGTACATTAAACAATTTGTCTTACTGATATTTATATTTAGTTTATTTGCATCAAACCATGCTTTTACCAATTTCTTGACAAATATTAAATATTTCAGTTTCGTTGATCAATGTAACCAATGAATTGAATTTCGAAAATGATGTTTATAGTTGCTTACATAATGAAGTGCGTGCTAAACACTTTGATGCTCCATCGCTTTTTGAGCAACTTAAAAACAAACCAAATCGATTTGCAAAATAAATACCAATGTAATACTTTAAAAAGTTTAATTGTAAAAACTATCGTCGCAAATTCATACAAACTTAAAACTAGGATGACTGATTATAATACCTAATCATACGTATGTACAGGACCAAAATTACAAAACATTTCCTTTGGTTCTCTCCAGCTATCACAAAAAAAAACAAAAAAAAAATAAGTACATCCTACCGTACAGCAAAACTATCATCGCATTTTTACACATTTCCTGAGAAACCTAACTAATTCACGCCTAAGTACCAAAACGTTCAGAATGTTCCAGAAAATGTACAGTGATTAAAAAACGAATAGATTTCGATTTGTCCAACAAATGTACAACTAATAATAAATAATCGTTTAACATAAAATTCGCTCGCTTACAAAAAATTATTTACAAAATCTACAGCTATTTACAGTAAGAGATCAGTTTGTTTAACTAACGGGCGGGTCGTTTACACGGCGACGATCTTGCTCGGGTCCACCTTAACCCTTATGAACATTGTGTCGTCCTTCATGAAGTGCCTCTTCTTCAGCATTTCGTGCGAGACGAACCTGGGGAACCCGAATCCCAGAGAGTCGGGCTCCTTGCTCGGTCGCTGGAAGTTCTTCCACGTCGGGTCGGGTATGAAGCTTTCGACGATGTTGCATGCCTTCTCCGGACACGTCGACTGATCGAAAAGGGTGAAGGAGACGGAATGCGCGAAGGGCCACCGCAGTAACGCGTCGTACTCGCCCGGTAGGATTTTGATGTAGACGGAAATATGGGTGTCTTCTCCTGCACCGTTGCCGTTTGGAAAAAGCGAAGCCTGAAATAAAAATATTATTAGATTGGTTGAATAAAATGTATGTACACTTTTGTAGAACATTTGTGGTAAATGTAAAGGCAGAAATGAGAGTTTTGCACAATAAATTTGAATCGAATTTAAAGGACAAATAACATAAATAGAGGGAAAACTAAAATCGTGACAGTATTTTTCAAAATAAACTGAAAATTAAACCAATTGTCCAAAAATCGAGAAAATCGAGCACAACAAGACCTAAAAAGAATCCTCATGGTAGAAACGATCCTCAAAGTTCCACTTACTTGTAATTTATATCCATATTGACTAGTGTAGAACGGCGGTGAGACCAATTCCATCCCCTCCTTGGTCTTAGCCTCGGACATCTTGGCGGAAAAATCGCTAATCTTCCAAATAAGCGTCCCGGAGTAATTTAACGACAGTCTCGAAAGCGCGCTCTTCAGCGACGTTATCTGGTGCTGTTGCTTCGTGACGACGTTGCACATTAGAGTCAGGTGCTGTTGGCAGTTTTCCTCGAGGTGTTTCTCCATCGAGTACCTTGGGCCCTGAAAAACGAACGTTTGATTTCTGTCCAACGACAAGTGAGGTGGTATTTACCTTAAATCTACATCCGGCGTCTTTGAAGGAACAATTCATGACCGACACCGTGCAGTGGTCTTTCAAGTGAATCTCTAATTCTTCTCTCGCGAGAACGTTAGCATCACATCTGTTGGGGCAGGCGACCGGCACTCTTCCGCATTTGATGTGGTGCGCGGCGAGGGTGTCGGCGACGAATTCTTTTGAGCAATAGCGACAGGCGAGGAGTCGCTTCGAGCATTCGCCAAGTTTGTGCTGGCCGAGGTGGCGACGTTGGATTTTCATCCCGCATTTGTTCTCGCAGTACATCGGCTCGTAGCCACAGCACCCAATGTGATTCTGTAAAAAAAATTAAATCGGATATAATTAATAATTAATCCAAAATTAATCGAATAAATAATTTTTCTTATTATTTATTTTGTTGGCCAATAACTGGTATTAAATTAAACTTTTTTAATGTATCATAAATCAAAATGCAAATGTCAAAAAATTGTCAAAATTGCCGACAATGAAAATTAAGTCGTTAATACATATATTTATTTACCAATAATGTTTAACAAGTTACAAGAATAAGAATGTGTTGCTTTCGTCGATGACGTTGTGTTATATTATCTGGAAATCTGATTCTTACAAGCAATGGAAGATTTACCATTCACTTACAAATAAAAAATGGAACATATCAATCGAAAACGTTACTATGCCTAGTCGTCTTCTTAATCCTTTGAACCAACCCAAGCCAATCCCACCCAACCCAACCGAACCCAACATAATCCAACCCAACCCAAATGTTTCTATCAAAATGTGAAGATCTAAAATAAAATTGATTGAACATCATATTTCCCTCCTCTAAAATTGAACAATTGCAAATTGGTAAGATATCATTTTTGTCTATAATTTTACCAAACAAATTTTTCGTTACGTCATTATTTTAAAAATTATTTGAGTTTTCAACTATGATGAAACAAATACACAAATCACACACAAACATACGTTTATTTTATATCACATTCGCGGATTTAGTTCGTTTAAAGTGCACGCATAAATCATTTTAACAGATCTATTGTTAGTCGAAACATATGATTCCAAACCATTTATTCATGAACCAAACTGTGTAGTTTTAATTATTGTTTATTTTTAATTCAAAAACTCTTTAACATTCAATGCTGCGATATACTAAGAAACATGAACAATCTGTACACAAAATGTAAAAAAAATGCACAGTTATCTCACTCGAAAAAGATGTCGTTAGTTATGTGGATTTAAAAATACAAAATCATTCGTAATAGATCGGACAAACCCAACTCAACAAAAAAAATTGGATTGTTGACAAGTTTTGTCTCAATTTTAAGCAATTGTCATTCTGACAAGTGTCAATTTTGATAGTTTGTCAGAGCAAAATGTTGACAATTTGTTAAATTGTCATTGTGTTTCAATTTAATTTTTCTTGTAATTTTTGACAATTCCGCAATTTTCGCCTTTTCATAATTTAGAAAATCATATCATACCGAAAGTTGGTAGTTTTGACAAAGTTGATAATTAACAACCCAACCTGACGCAACGAACATCGATGAATACTTAACAAGTTCGAATAGAAAATTTAGATTTCAGGAAACTGTCAAAGTTTCAGTTCGACTAAATTTATGTTTTATGTCTTTTATCACTGCTTTCCATTTTACAAGTTTCGTCAACAACTTATTACAATTGCGATATTTTTATACTTTGTGCCAATTTTAAGCAACTGATATTTTGACAATTTTCGCCGTTTACTTGTGCGTAATTTTGATTTCTTGGCAATGTGGACAATGTGCACATTTTTACAAAAAAAATAGCATTGTCACGTTCTTCTCAACGCTTCTTCTTCTTCAAGTATCTGCAATTTTTCACCTCGTTTTTAACGTTCGAGTAAATTTCCAATTCCAATTATTTTTTATTAACCCGTACACTTAAAGTTTACATGTCCCTGTTGGCACAATTCAATTAATACTTTTATACCATTTCAGTTTTTGTGTCCACGACAGCACAACCGACAGCAAAGAATTACGCATCACCAAACCATAAAATATTAGTTTGGAGGGATTGGGTTGGGTTGGGTTGGGTTGGGTTGGGTTGGGCTGGGCTGGGCTGGGTTGGGTTGGGTTGGGTTGGGTCGAGTTGGGTCGGGTTGTGTCTGATTGGGTCGATGTTAACAAACAGATCAATGTTTGTCAACATCGTCAACTAAATGACACACTTGTCAATGGCGTCAAAATATTACAATTATCAAAACTACCAAAAATCACTTATACGATTGAACAAAAAAAAGTTGTAGGAGGAACTGCATTATTTTTATTAAATAAACAAAGAAAGAAATTTACAAAATTTGCTCTGAATACGGATCTGGGTATCCAATCGTCGTACGCGGTATTTTATGTCCAACTTCGCAGATATGTTCCTCGATCGTAATCGTAGAAATAAGAAAATTAAACCTGAAACAAGTTCATTCATGCTCGCGAGCCCCGCCCATCGTCAACCGTATGACCTTGGATGACCTCGCCATTTTCTCTCGGATCGAGTTAACGTTTACTATTTCTGCGACGCGAAGCGACGATTCGAACATTGAAGCTTACAAATTCCGAATAAAAATCCGTTTCGGTTCCCGTTTTAGTTCGTAATGTATTTCAAATTAAATGCCTAGACCAGTAAAGTATCTTTGGTGTTAAGCACATGCCAATAAAAATAATGCAGTTACTTTTGTCTGGATGTGGAGACGTCGGTTATCTGTATCGTGTGTATTATGTTTCTCAGAAATGATAATAAAAGCAACTTGTGTACTTTGTTGTGTTCGTTGTTGCGTTTCTTTTACCAGTTCCACATATCACATGTTCATTAATAATTGCAATCTCGACGAATAACTCGACCTAAATACGACTCTGATATTTATTTCAAATGAAAAAAAAATAAAGCTTAGTAAATAGACGCAACATTCAGTAATTAGCTAGTGCTGATTTATTGTTGTGAATAAACGAGAAGAAAATGTATGTGATTTATTTCAAATTAAGTCGCCACTGTTACAGCGTTACAGGGTTGGACTTGGTTCAGGTACAAGTACAACATTTCGAATTTCTTAATTAATTAAATGCAATTAAATCTGGACTAATAACTTACTCAAATAAATTAAAATAAAAACGTACCTCAAGCGTGTGCCCGGTAAATTCCTTATTGCAAAATTCGCAGCGGGCCCTTCGCTGCGGACAAGTGTACTTGAGATGGTCCTCCATGAGAACCCTCGGAATCTGGGCGCCGCAGTGACTGGTGCAGGGAATCGCGTCGTGCTTGCACGTGTTCAGGTGCCCCTGGAACGAAAAAAATCTCCGTTGTACAATTTTCGCCGGCAGTCGAAGAAAGTTCAACGTTTTTCGCGCGGCCATTTTGCGCAAGAATCCGTCCGTAATTACGACGCTCGACGGAGCACACAACGTTACAGTGCATGGGCACAGCGAGGCGATAAAAAACGCCACGGTGGTCTCCTATAACGCGGGTATATGTATATATATATATATATATATAAAACCGTTTGTTTTATGCCCCTGTTTATTTTTAAGATGTGGGCGATAAAAATGTGTGCGTGGCATATGTCGCGGGATCTTTTGTTCGGCGGTAGGGTTAAATACCGTCGTAAAACCGTAATTGGTTTTTAAGAAAACCGATAATTTGAGTCACTTCGTTTTTTTTTTACCAATCGCATGTTTATCTTTGATGCGAGGCAAAGAAATTTAATCTGTGTGTTTATGATAATACACGAGGCGTCGTATTTTATTAGAAATTTAATCATTAAACTTTCCAAATGAATCATTTTGTATTAAGCCAAATATATGAAAATGTTTAATCAACAAATAAATTAAATTGAAACAAACTTATCCTTACCACACTGTTTGCCACAAACTTACTCTTACCTGTGGTAACACAGTTGTGGTAAGGATAACCCAACCATAGTCTCCAATTTACTATAGTAACAAATAAATTAATATTTGTTATAATACCTAGTGGAATATAATCATAATAATAATTTGTACTTTTAGTTTTCTCCTTTATGAAAATGAATTTCAGAATTTCGACACAGGTCTGACCGACTGTTTCGACCTTTCTGGACTCATCATTGGACGTTCACTGAATGTGCATCAAGTCGTATCGTAACAAGCGCAAGCAGAGATCTGTAATTGCCGAGCACGAGTGTATGGTACTGACGTCTAGATGGCGTTAATACTCACAAACTGTTTCGTTTATATATTTGCGAGTCTTTATTATTACTATTATTGACGACATAGATAGCGAAATCTGCCGATTTTTCCTAATCAATAATATCTTTTGCCTCGTCGATTAAATTACGATACACGTTAGTCGGTTAGAATTTTCTCAAAACGTACCTTCAATTTTCTCAATTCGTCCGACCATTTGCAGCCCTCTTTGTGGTGGATGCAGTAGACGACCGAGCTCATGATAGCCTTTTCGGATTCAGGATCGGGATAAATCTGAAACGAAGATAAAATATTATAAATGCGCGGTTCACGAAAATCGGGAAAATCGACAAAATGGTTATTTCGTAAAAAGTTTAAAAATTGGTGAAAATTAAAAAAAAAACTGCCCAGAAACGATATAAATAAAAAATACAAAATTAAAAGCGCTAAAAATTTGCCATAATTATTAATTACCAAATTAAAATAATTATTACAAATCGTAAAATCTGTAAAAAAAAAATAAAAATGTTTATTTTTAAAAACTGGATTTTAAAAAAATTCAACAATTAAATTAAAAATTTGGAAAAATCTAACAAATAGTAAAAAACGTAAAATAAATGATACGAATCGTAACACAACAAAAATTCAATCATTGTAAAAATTAAAATCTTAGAAAAGGGAAAAGAGAGCCTAAAGATAAAAATTAGTAAATATTGTAAACGACTGGGTTACAAAAGAAACTAAAAATCATAAGAATGATAACAAATCAAACAAATCGTAAAAAGTGTAACACAACTTCAGAATCTACATGTACTGTTGGGTTGGGTTGGTCTGTGTTGGATTGGGTTGGGTTGGGTTGGGCTGGTCTGTGTTGGGTTGGGTTGGTCTGTGTTGGGTTGGGTTGGGCTGCTCTGTGTTGGGTTGGGTTGGGTTGGTCTGTCAATATGAGTAACTTAGCAAACAATAAAAGGTGGCGTTGGGTCCACAAAAGTAGTTTCCCATTCCTAATTCATCCACCATTTATTACAACGTGCGTTCAAAAATCTTAATTTAGGAGGGCTCTGAAATTCAATTGGTGCTCAACGCTACTTTAGCCACACGTCAAAAGTCAATACTTCTTTACTAATTAAAAATAGTTGTCACGACAGAGCAGAAACCAAATTATTGGAATGCTCTTTTCGAATAGGGCGAAAAGCTGATGGTGTTTGGCATTATTCCATTCCTCAGAGCTTTACACATTTCCATGAAGAATATGTAATGTGTTTTTAGAGGTTAGAATTTCATCTGTCAACACTGTCATTATTGTAGTTTCTTTTGATTGTGGCTAAAGTAGTTTAAACACCATTTGAATTTCAGAGCCCACCTAAATTAGGATTTTTCTTGAACGCACGTTATAAGTAAACAAATCGATTAAGCTATAAAGATTCCGTACACGTTGAGGTCATTTGAAGTAATTGGTGTGGTGGGGTACGCGGTCTGGTTAGTAATACACAGCTTGCGGGTTCAAATCTCGTCAACGTCATTGGGTTTTATTTGGCCTGGATGTTGTACCACCTGGTGGTAAGGTTTTATTTACACTTTCTTTCCTTCATTAGTTAATGGATAAGAACTCTAAAGTAAATAAAAGTGTTTCGTAGACGAAACACCACAATTTCGATCGATGAGATTTCCGCAACGCTACGAATAACATAAACTAGAGGCAATGGACGCAAAACGAGTTAAATAAACTCGTCGCAACTTACGCGAAGATAGAACAATGATATCGCTACTCACATTTCTATTATCCGATGGAAACATTCCAACCCAGTTCACTTTATCCAAGTAGGACTACAATTACAATTACGCACTGCAACGCTGGCTCGATTTACGCGGCCGTAACCGAACGCATTTTCTGCTTCATGATTAATTAATAATTTTGTCTCCGTAAACTATCGGGGTGATGGAAAGCGAAGATAAACGATCCCGGTGACGAGGGTTCTGCGGCGACGCTCCAAATATCACTGTTAGGTGCTCACCGTGAAAAAAGACCACCCTAAAACGGCGAGCGTGACCGATGCGGTAACATCGAAACGCTTTTTAAAGTTTAGTTGCCTTGACGTGTTGCGATTGCCGAATTTAATGTGCCATCGGACAAAGAGATCTGTGCACTGGCGCAGTTCGACTTTTCATGCGCGTACAAGCGATGATTCAACTTCGAGGCGCGTTATTATTGGCGCGGGCAATTAACGTACGCTGAAATTTGCGGTGATAAATTCGCTTCCGTAATTAGCAGAAATTGAAGCATCAATTTGGGGGGGGGACGTGTTATTAAACGTCGCGGTATTTAAGCCAGAAATAATGGAAATATTATCACCACAGTGCGAAAAAATATACAGGGTGAATCCTAAATGGCGGGTAATATTCATAACATCCAATTCTGCATCAAAGATGGAGCAATAGAGTCTTATAACAATTTGCTGTGAATCTCATGGATGAGGAGTTATTGGCAGTCTTAAGTTAAATTACGGGTTGCTCATCGTACTATATTTTTATGAAATAATGTTTTTTAGCTGTAGTATAATCAACAAAAGGAATCGCCAATCTGTAATTGTAGTCATCATACTCTTGGTTTACGTAGAATTTTCATTAGAAGCTTGAACTTTCTGCAATGCTTGAGTTTTCCAAATATGTTGCAACAATGTGCAATACAATTTTCACATTTTGAAATAAACGTAGGCTGTTACGTACTTTTTACTTTAAATAATTTGACGTTTAATGACATATCTGTGACAATTTGCTGTAAAAAAGGACGTGTTGAATTGTCTTGTTGTTTATTATCTTATTAATTAGGGTCATGGAGTACAGTTTTGTGGAATATGCAGACATGTATTTGATATTAGGAGAATGTCATGGCAATTTGTACGCTGCTGCTAATTTATATGCTGAACGGTATCCAAACCGAAGGCATCCAAAGGCTAATGTTATTCGACGACTGAATCAACGAATGCGAGAAACTGGAAGAACTGCACCTACTCCAACAGCTAACAGAGGCCGTCCTCGTCGAGTATCACCACAGGTTGAAGAAAATATCTTGCATGTGGTGGAAAATGAACCAGAACAAAGTACCCGGTCCATTGCCAGAATGTTTGATATTAGCCAAAGAAGCGTTCATCGCTTATTACAGCAAAATGGCTTGCACCCGTATCATTATCAGCGAGTCCAGGGATTATTGCCACAAGACTATCAGCAAAGAGTCAGATTTTGTAGATGGCTACTTCGTGAGCAAGAAAGGAATCCTGGTTTTATTGGACGTGTCTTGTGGACTGATGAAAGTACGTTCACCAGAAATGGAACATTTAATATCCATAATATGCACCAGTGGAGCGATGAATATCCCCATGCATTGTACCAAACGAATCATCAAATTCGGTTTAGTGTTAATGTGTGGGGTGCTATTATTGGTAATAGGCTCATAGGACCACACATTTTGCCTAACAGACTAAACGCGAATAATTTTGTTGAATTTTTAGAAACTGATTTTAAGGATTTATTAGACGATGTGCCACTAGATTTAAGAAGAAATATGTTTTTTCAAATGGACGGAGCACGAGCACATTGGGGAATTCAAACCCGAGAATGGTTAAATCAGGAATTCCAGAGCGATGGATTGGTCGTGGCAGTGTTGTAATACCTTGGCCACCAAGAAGCCCAGATTTAAACTGTCTAGATTTTTTCTTGTGGGGAACATTAAAAGCATTTGTGTATGAAGTGGAAATTGATACTCAAGAGCAACTTCAGCAACGAATCAATGAAGCAGTTATAATGATTCAACAAAACAATATGCTTGAAAATCTAGAACAGAACATAATACGAAATAGTATGAAATGCATAGAGGTTGGGGGTAGCCACTTTGAGCACTTATTGTAATTTCAAATGTATTTACAAAATAAAAAGCTTATGGCGTAATCGATACTTCCTTACTAGTTATGTGCTGTTAATCTCAAAATGCAAACAGCACATTAAAATTAGAATATTACCGTGAAAGAAGTTTAGTATGCATGTGTACATACATTCTCCTTAGGTTCCTAATTAAATCAAGTGCGTTGTTATGTGAGTCGCAGGAGACAACACTCAGATTAGTACCACTTGCCACACAGTGTTGCCTAGTTCGTAAATCTTTAATTAAGAATTCTTCAAAAACTAAATGATTCCGAGCAAAACGCTTGTAAATTTCTTTGCTCAGTTTTTGATGCAGAATCACGTGATGTAAATATTATCCGCCATTTAGGATTCACCCCGTATAAAGGAAATCGATTATAATTCAAGGTAGGTAACGCAAAAGTTGAAAAAGATGTAAAACGTGAACATGTGGGTTCATTTCAAAAATGCTCAATTGGAGATTCATAACAGATGCAAAGATTTGCTGAATTCCTATTCATAAATTATAATGAAACTAAAAATTTTTTGGAAGTACGTCATAAAGTATGATAAATACTAATAATGCAAATAAGCATAGGTGGCATAATTTTAGTTTAGTTTAACACCAAAACATATCTTCTTGAACCACATTTTCGATCAATTGCCATACCAACGCAACTCCAAACTCGAACCAATTATTACGCAGTCGGCGCGCTAAATAATGCCACCGATCGAAACACATCCTGCAATGTTTCTGAATAAAACGTTAGTTATTTGCATAAAATCAACTTTTCCAATGACCTCACGACGTCGCCGACTGAAGGTGTTCGTAACCGATTCCGCGGTGTTGCGGGATAACGTCATCTTTTATTGCCGCCTTGCCTCTGCCATCCTCGGCCGTCGCTGAATCCGCTTTTCAGTTCGTTGCGATAATTAGTTTCCCCATAACGAACAATAAACACACGGAAACGACTCGTGTTATTGAGTGAAACTCGAAATAGATGCGAATATTTGCATACGCGAGGTTGTCGACCTTACGAAGAATATACGCGTACGCAATTATATTTAGTCGTTGCGATAGGAGATGCAACGCGTTGTTTGTGTTGTCGGAACCCAACCCTGCGTTGACTTCTTTCGTCTTGAAACCGCCGAGATTAAATGAACGACGCACGCGGATGCATTGAATGAAAAATTCGTACAGATGGTGGTATCGTTATCTGTCTTTAATAGTTTGAAAATAAGGGGCGGCGTCTTCAGTTCTACACAACTTCGTTCGTGTAATTCTTTTTATGTGCCTTATGGTTATGGTGGCTTCTCAGAGTATCGTGTGAAGTGTCGCGGTGCGCTCATCGTTGTTTTTAATTGTTTGTGTCACTTTTTCTACCGAAATTTAATCGAATAAAAGATTGAATAGCTTCGCAATATCAAAAATGTATCTTTAAAAATTATTTGTGTGAATTTACTACACTAACACTCGAGCTGCTACGTAATCACAGAAGTAACTCATCTACATGACTTGTTATTTATGTAGATATTATTATTATATTGTGCCAATTTTATTTAGATTTTTTTTACTCAATTTTAAACTCTTTACCATAATCTTAAATAATTTTAAAATTAAAAAAATAAAATACTACTTAAAACTACTATGAGTGAAATCTCAAATCACATCAAATCATGTAGCATCATCTCGAAAAAATTCAATCGCTTAGTTCCAACATCTATATAATATTCAACGACATGCCCCGTCAATAAACACACAGCGTTCCTTCGACCTGAATTTATTTATCCGACAGGCTCTCGACGAAATTCCATTGTCTCAATTCATCCGATTCTCACGGATGCGCAACGTACGAAAGGAAAGCTTAACGAATGGAAACATTTCTCGTCCGAAACTTATTAAATCTCAATTTAAAATATTTATGCAACATTTGCCTGCCTATTGGAAACGTCAAGGTTGACGAAGTTCGACCTCGGCTAACAGTAACTCGGACGCGCCAAAGTCGAAGAACCAGAATCCGTTCGATTCGATTTATTAAACGATTTCGACGGATTTCATTGTTGAGTCGTTCCGGCGTGAAATAAGAATGTAAATTGGGAACGTCCGCGGTGAATTGTATTGGACGGCGCAAAAACTAAAACGTCGCCGATTTGCGAAAGAGAGTCTTTCGAACATTCCAAGTATGCGAGCCCGGCGGAAATGACATCGGCTCACAAAGAATGCCCGCCAACAGATAAAAGTTGTAAAGTGATGTTAATAACCACTTTGTGTGGCGATGTATGGCTGAAAGCGATCACTGGGCGATTATAAATATAAGTGCCAATAAAATAAACGTCCTCCCACTTCATGAAAATATGTCCAGTGTAAAATTTTATCGGTGTACGGGACTACTGCAGGTCGGCAAGGGTGATAAACATTTACGCGACGATTACAACGGTATTTTCGAAAGATTTAAGGATTACGAGGGGAGATCATTATTTACGGTCCCTAACATAGGAAACAAATTGAAAAAATATCAAACGCTTATTCTTCTACATAATCTCCCTGAACGCTCCAAAACCTTTGATTCCTCTGGAAAAAATCTTTAGGTTGCTCTTCCAACCAGTAAGGAGTAATATCGTGTGTCATCGTTACATCTTTCCACAGCAGAAGTGGATATGGCCGTTTGATTGACCGAGGTGCTAGCTAAACGCCTCTACGTTTCATTCGATGGGGCATGCGAAGGTCCCAAGATACGATGAAATTGTAGAAAATCGCCTGAAATAAAATCCGCGACAGCGCATGTTTATCTGTAATAGTTTAGAAATGGCAAGCGTTCAACGTTCGAACTTCTGTTTTTTTTCGGATGATATGGTGCAGTACGTTTATTCTTCAAGTAATTTAACGGCGTGTTATAATTTCAAATGGTGGGGAGCAGTAAATGTGGATTTGGAGGATGCTGGATTCATGAGATGGGAAAGGAGTCGGAGACAGTTGAGACGTTGAGCCCAACGCCGTTCAATACAAATATGGATGAAATGACGAAGGATTGTAGGCGAAAAATACAAGAACTATCTAGGCTATCGAAATCTAGAGATTTAATATAAATGAGAGCTGGACTAAAATAATGATGATACCCAAAGAGGGGGAAGATACCAACACGGGATGGGAGAAAATGGAGCAGGTACAAAAATTCAAGCAATAGAAAGATCTGGAAATGAAGATATAGACATAAGTGAAAGAACTGAGAAGACAATAAAAACTTGAATGGAAAATTTATAAGAAGGGAGAACAATGAGACAAAGTTGACGCGAATATTGACGTAAGACAACAACTAGTGATTGATTCTATATATAGAGAAGTACATAAAAGAGGAAAACAAAACGCTGGATGAAGCCAAAAGAACAGCAAGAAACTTTTAATTTTTCTTGACATCTAGTTTCCAATTTTTTTTTCTTCAATTTTGAATTTATTTGAATATCATGGAATTTTGAATTTCATCATTACGCCTGCCCACGTTGGTTCGTCGTAGTTCTACACGATCGACAGTACTGAAACGACCTTGTCTAACGACCAAAAATCTCTTCTGAATCCATCTTGTTGTTCTCCTAATGTTGGTTCTAATATATCTCTTAATCTCTTTTCTAATATCCTTGCTAGGGATACTGGTCAATGTAATTCCTCGGTAGTTTGCCCATTCTCTCATGTTTCCTTTTTTATCTTTGGGTATTTCCCTTTTAGTCAAAATATCATTCTATAAATTACAGAATTCTTCGTTAGCTTTGTCCCCCATGTATTTTAACATATGTGTTGTGATTTGGTCTTCTCCAGGTGTCTTGCCTGTTTTCAGTTTCTTGGTAGCTTCTGTAACTTCTCTTGTTATTTGTTGGATATTAGTTTATCTGCCGTAATCTAATTGTGTTTCTTCATCTTTTCCGTATTCTTCGTCATTTCCCTCTGTTAGCTCTTTAAAATATTCTCTCCATCTTCGCATTATTCATCTTTCATCCGTTAAAATATTTCCATTTTTGTCTTTTATGTTCTTTAGCTTTGGTGGTTATTTTTGTTTTAGTTGTTTAGCGTACCGTAGAACAATTACTGTTATTCTGGATAATTTTCTTCCATTTTGTGTCCAAATTCTTTCCATGATTACCTTTTTGTATTTTTAATCGTTCACTCTTTTCCGCTTATGTTATGGTCTATTCTGATCGTCTATGTGTGATTTTTGTCTGTTTCATTTTCTTGTCTTTTACTTGCTGTTGTATTTCTATTGTCCATCATCTGCTTTTTACTTACTTATACATTATGTGTAAGTAAGTACAGGAATCATGAAAATTTTCGAACTCGAGATTTCAACGGATATACACGTTTTGCGGTCCCCTGAATCGATTCCGACTATTTTTGGAATGACGTCTGTGTGTCTGAGGGTGAATAGTGATTCGTTCGGACGGCAGGTTTCCGTATATCTTCGTCGAGTTTCTTCGCTGCTGTGGCGTAATACAGAACATTTGAGTCCTGCCCTGCGACAACCAAATATTTTTCTGCACGTCGTTTTGCATTTGCGGGAAATTGTCTCCAGCAAACATTCTGGTGCCGGGTCGGCATTTGTTCAGCGACATGTTCTAGTCCACGATTAGTACTCTTCCACCCCCACTCCGTAGCATCGGCGTGATACTGCAGCCACATTAGCACTTGCTGATACGTCCTGTGCGTATGTTATCGCGGTCGTGGTGTGGGAAGAGCTCGAGCGGGAATGAGGAGGTGCGGCAAGGTAAAAACAAAAAAGCGCAAATAGAAGCGATTAGGAAACCCCGGCGAATCGCACGATGGCATAAAAAGTACGTATTCGATTCCCGAATGCCGAACTGCCAGTAACCCCTCTCCCATCGCCGATTCGCGAAGGAAAACCGCACTTACTACTTTTCCAGGGCGGTACCTTTGTTGGTCTAATTCAACTGGACTACGTGCGCTATTTTTTGCTGCAGCTTCAAACGATATCTGCGGAAGGTGGGAGTAAATTTTCGATCAGTAGTGGAGCCTTATTCTATCATACTTGACCCTTCCTACAGGTGGGGTACCAATTGCGTGTAATTTTTTTTTCCTTTTGAGCCGCCAATGACAAGCGCTTCACGATATCGATAGATCACTTTTTACTTGCTTATACATTACGTATAAGTATAGGAATCATGAAAATTTTCGAACTCGAGATTTCACCGGATATGCACGTTTTGAGGTCCCCTGAATCGTTTCTGACTATTTTCGGAATGACGTCTGTGTGACTGTGCGCGCTCTAGCGTCCAAACGATTATAGCTAGAGCTCTGAAACTTTAAACTTAACATTTGTATGTAGCGAGGAGGAAAACGGAGGAACGCAATCTCTCAACCGGAAGTGATGGTTTACTCTTATCACCTTTTTCCATATCTCGAAAACGGTACACTTTAAATTTGAAATTTGAAAAGTTTTTTCGAAAAATGTAATATAACAGAGTATAAGAAAGTTCAGTGCGGACCACTGTACATTTTTTGTATAAGTAATCGTAGTTTTGGTTACTCCAAACTACTTGGTTACTCCTGCTTCTAGTTTGGTTTTTTAAATTGCTTCCATTTGTCTTCTATTTCTATTGTAGTTTTCATCTTACATTCGAGTTCTATATCTACATGTTCTTGGTACATTTGTTTGATTCCGTTGTTTTCCAATTTATAACACTTTTGATTTTTGTCATTTTCTTTCTCTTTGTTTCTTTATCTTTTCTTGTGTTTGTCATGACTTCAATTTTCGATAGTGATCGCTGTTTATTTACGTCTTTTCACTCGCACATCTTTCACCGTTTCCAATTATTTTCTTGCGTTAATGCAATTCGTAAAGATTCAAAAATTACTTGCTCGCTTCGGACGAACCCACTTAAAATTTTCCAATCGATCACGATTGCGAATCTAATCTCGCGGATCGAACGTCCCGTGCGCGAGTTTAATAAACGGGAAGAGATGGCATTAGGGGGCCCCGCCTCGCCGCCGGGACGTCGTAGGAGGCTTTCGAAATCCTCCATCCGAACAAAATCGATGGACGAAATGGCTCTCGCTAACGAGCGGAACCGCGATGTATGTTACCGGGTAACTGCGAGCGCAGCGCGCGCTGATCGCAAGGCAACTAAATCAATTGCGGCGCACAATCAAACTTAATTGCATTGCGGTGGCACAGTTCGAAAGTATGCGATATGTAAATGCCCCTGCTTATCTCCGGCGCGAATTGGCGCCGGTGCATCGTGCAAATAGGTTCGGGTCTCGGCGAAAATTTGCATAAGCTCGATTGAGCGTGAAATATTGCGGAGTCGGTCTGGATATTCGACTGTCACTTGTACAAGCATAGCGTGCTTCGTTTCGTTGCCACTACATTGTGTAAAGAATATTCTTAGTATGATTTGCGTCCGGTTTATACAATAGGGTGAGCGATTTATGAGTTTTGTATGTCATATTTAGTTTCATATCCTATGGAAAGTTCTGTTGTGTTTGCTAAAGCAGAGTCGATATAACTACGATGGTTTTATATATTGAATTGGTTGCTAAGATTGCTAATTTCGTTAATTTTTTTTAAATTGATTATTAACTGATTTTTAACTGAATATCATCATTTTAATTTAAAAAGAAACACGAACTGTAAATAACTTCAACGATCGAAATAAGCAAGGCGGAAAAAAATCAAGAACTACAAGAATCCGTCCTTTCATCTTTTCGAGTTTCGCCAAACGAAATCACACGAGCTACACGTCTATAAATAATTTCAGTACACAATCAAAGATAACCCTTATCGCTGTGCAAATAAACGCACTGCTTCCATTGTGAGCCGCATGCGAATCCAAATCTTATCAACAACGTTTGAACTTACGCAGATACAATAAGACGCGTAACACAACAAACGCGCGATAACTCGACGACGGGACGCGTCAACGCGAATTTAAATGTTTAATTTTTTTATCAAAGGAGACTAGTTGTAAATTAAAATTTCAAAATGTGAAACGTCAACGCCGCCGATTTATCGTACACAAACGTCGACGATTAAGAGCCGATTTTTCGGTCGACTTCCGGCAACCGTATGATCCGTGAAAGCCTGGGGATCTCGACGAAAATATCCATCGAAAATCGACTCGCGTACACAAACGAACAGAAAAAAAATAATGATCGGTTGTTGATGTGCGTATGCGCAGGAAGTGGAGAATTAAACAACGGGAGAGCGATAACTGTACAAGCAGCGAATTACACAATGTTACTTCTATGATCGGATCGAATGAATGAAGCTAATTGTAATGGAGCTCGTAAGAAAATATTCTGTGTATTTACAATTAATTTTTGTTTTGTGTTAATAACCAATTTTTATTTTAATATTTATCCATCGTTGATTGGAAGGCAACTAACCTTGCATATTTATATATACAAAAAAAAAAACTTTCTTTTTCGTCTGAACGAGTTTCATAAAAACAAATATTTCCCGATACTCACTTTCGTGACTTCTCCAATCGGCGCGCCGTTCATCATGTTGTTAATCTCGTTGTTCTTCGCGCAGGGAGGAGACAGCGAATTATTGCTGGGGGTCGGGGTGACCGTGGGACTCGCGGGATGCACGTTGATGACACTCTCCTTCGAGGTCTTGTTGGGCGAAATCCTCGCGGGAAAACTGAGGGTTTTCGTCCAGTGCGCCAAACTGCGAACCATCTTCTCGCGATACGAAAAAAACCGATCACAAATAAACCACCACCGTTAACCGTTTCACCAGTCAGCAAAGTAGCACAGTCGACGTCGGCACCGTCTGCAACAGCTCGCGATCGAAACGCTTCTGAGCGATTCTGATTTTGTTCTCATTCGGCCTTCTCTTGGCCTTTCCCCCACCGCCGCGTCGAACAGCTGTTGCGTCGCGCGCGCTGGTGGGGACGTTCGAATTGCATGAACCGGTAAATAATTACGAAGTTTTTCCTCCGCTTATGGGTGGTTTCTCAATGGAAACGATGCGCCGACGACGACGCATTTTTGCGTGTGTTGGTCGGTTGGACGCTGCTAAGAAAATACTCTTTAAATTGCCTTCAATTATCCGACGGCACGAATGAGTCATGTGGTTAGCCTCGATTTGCGCGGTTTTTGTCGACGGCGCAAGTGGCAATCATTCCCGACGATAAGTAATGTTGCGTTTTGAAGTAATTGGTGCAAAAATAAATCTAGTTTTGAAATTGAGGATCTTGTATCACGATATCCATGAACTGGGCACGTTGATTGCATTTTTTATTTTTCTTCATATGAAGATAAGATTTTCGTCCTTTTCTATAGCCATCAACGTACCGTTAATACCATGAGTTATTTGAAGTGGTATGTCGTGGTAAACAAAGAAAATAATAAGAGAATTCAGAACTCTTTGCTTTCAACAAAAGCAACTTCTGATATGCTTATGTGGCCAAACTTTTCATTCGCTTTATTCCTCAAACTAATCCAATATGGTACAACTGTATCAATTGTATTCATGCTCCTCAATGAGAGCATTTTCATCCCTTCAAGTCGTCACGCAGCTGTTTCATCCCTTGCTACAATGGCTATATCATCCGCAAATGCACACACACACTGTGATCACAATCTTCTCAACATTTCTGTATCCTATATACAGCAGTTTCGCTTTTTTTTGTTTCGTGGTCTTGATTACTTCATCCATGGAGATTATAAACAGAAGCGAACTTAAACTCCCCCACTGTCTTACCTCCGCGAATATATGATCTTGGGTAGATGATTGCAAGGGAAACAAGAAAAATAGAACTAACTACTCAAAATGGGAGAGACACAGGAAGATCCTTTACGAAAAAGCAGGCGTAACATGGTGGGAAGCACTAAGGTTAATGGGAGAAGAAAAACAGATGGAGGGAAATATATTGGAAAGATGGAAACATGTAGAAGCCCAAGGAAGAGAAGGGAGAATGAGGAA
Organism: Geotrupes spiniger; assembly: GCA_959613385.1. Classification (NCBI taxonomy): domain Eukaryota; kingdom Metazoa; phylum Arthropoda; class Insecta; order Coleoptera; family Geotrupidae; genus Geotrupes; species Geotrupes spiniger. The sequence continues at coordinate 2,535,584 of OY390732.1, read as the reverse complement.
GGCGACATATAATAGAAGATATAAAGAAATTTGTACATATAGACCGGAATATTTGAAAGGGGGGAGATCGGGGATGGAGGAAAGAAGTCCTGCGACGGGGGGAAAGATGAGTGGAAGCATTGGATAGAGGATTGTGAGGGGATAGAATGGAATAAGGAGGAGAAAATAACGGGAAGAAACTGGAAAAAGATTTTGGATGCGGCAGAAGAGGGATTAGAGATAATGAAGAAAATAAAGAGATTAACGCAGAAGAAAAGAGAACAGGACCGGAGGAGAGATACAGGGGGGAGGAAGGGAACAGGTTGTCGAGATATGGGATTTACAATCAGCCTATTTATCAATTGGAAAGTTAGTAATATAATTTAGGAACTTGAGCCTTGTGCACATTGTGGTTTTTTTTGACACGACGCAGACAGTTTCATTTGGTGTAATTGATGACTTTTAGTTATACGACATACTGATATCACTGGATGGCGAGCTTATTCCGCATTCCCAGAATCGCTGACGTACATATAAACTACTTTACGACTATGCACACATCAACGAAGTTGTCATCCAGTGCGATGGAATTACGACTCACCTTCATTTTGAAACATGCCATCAGCAATAGTAAGATTAGTTTAATTACATGAATCATTATCAACATCACATTTTCTACGAGTGCATAATATCCTATATCATAAAATATACACAGAATCGCCTACGTACATATAAAATAGTTTACGATTATGCACACATCAACGAAGTTGTCATCCAGTGCGATGGAATTACGACCCACCTTCATTTTGAAACATGCCATCAGCAATTAGATTAGTTTAATTACATGAATCATTATTGACATCACATTTTCTACATTTCATAATATCCTATATCATAAAATATGTAGCCCACTACATTGGATACAATTCTTACTGTTTCAAGATTGTGTAGAAAATTTCTGGTTAATTTTACTCTTTCTTTCCATCATTTCACCAAACCATGTTTTCATGTTTTTATGCATTGATTCGGTTACCATGTTCTTTACTTTACTTATTTGCTTCTTATGTTCCTCATAGCTTGCTCGTAGTCTTCTTATGTAGAAATTTTGCCAACTATTCTTTTAAATTTTGACTTGCTGTTTAATGCCTGCTTCCCACCATGCTGCTGGCCTTTTATGCTCACTTAGTCTATTAGTTACACATACTGATCATCATTAATAATATAACAAGACCTTGTTTTTAAGATGAGCTTGATTGAGCAAATTTTTTATGAGTTTCATGTAGTGGACGTCAACGTGGTCTTTTGGCTAAATTGGCCAAATTCTTGGTACTGCGAATTTCATGTCTCATATATCTTATATCTCACATCGATACCAACCTGATATAAAATAAAGATAAAAACGAACATGTTATACATTTATTTATATAATAAACATTTCTTTCCATTGTTTACCTTCTACACATCTTCACTATTTCATTATATTTTCATTATTCATTTTTATTTTTACTGCATTTGCCAAACTAATGCAAATGCAGTAAATTTTATTTTGATTAACTGCTTTGTTTGAGTTTAACCCTTTCTTCTGACTTACACTGATAGTTTACGTTGTCTGTGCGTGTCGCGAAAATTTGAAATGGTCGGGTTGGGTTGGGTTGGGTTGGGATAAAATTTCAACCCAATGAGATGTACCCGATTTGGTCCGTTCATTTGGCACAATTTTACTGGCACAGTCGATGTTCTACACGAATGTCAGTAAGTTGTAAACAAGAAATTAAAAATTGTTTCAATTAAACTTATCTGTTAAAGGCACGCGGATGAAAACAATAATGCACGAGAAGTTCAAAAACATGTTAGATTGCTTCCGAGAATTTTATAAGTTTATACAACGATAGCAGTCACGATTTTGTTCGATTCTAAACAAAGACTGCTTACGAAATGTGCGAGGAATATTAAAACGTGTTTTTATATCGATTGTTATTAGCCTAGGTGTTAATTAATATGTAATAGGGTTGTAGATTGAAGATAATTATCTTTTGGCATTATTTATAAAAAAAATGATTGTTAATAAAAAAGTTTGATTTACAGTTATTGCCCCAAAAATCTTCGATTTAATGATGAAATAAAACAATTAAATGTGTTTATACCACAGATAATTTATTGTTACAAATATACATTTGTACATCAATGTAATGCACGACTTAAGTTTCGGCTTTTGAGGGCCATTATCATCAGAAAAAGAAGTGAGGGAAAAAATAAGTCGCATAACGTGTGGTCCTATAGGGATTTAAAATGTGGTAATTTAGATTGCGGTACGTCCTTTTGCCCGTTCAACAGATTAACGGGAAGATTACACGAGATTTTGTGAATTTCATTAACAGATTAATGCCTTTGTTACAGTTGTGTAACATTTTTGGTTTATTACTTTCGAGAAAGGTATGATTACAATTTATATAATGATTTGCAAAAGTACACGTATCGTAATTTAATCTAAACTCTTTAAAATGTATAGTATATCACGTTTCGAAACTTCGCCCTGTTTGGCCTACATATACGCTGATGCATTCGGAACATGAGATTTCATAAACACCAGATTTCTGTAAGCGATTGATTTTATCTTCAGCATTAAAAAACATATTTGATAATTTGCAACTTGGTCTGAACGCGATTTGTTGATTTTGTTTTCGAAGAATGCGCGCCATGGTTTCTGTGTTTTTTTTTTCAAAATAGGTTAATGTTCTGAATGGATCTTTATTTAAATTGAAGTTTTGGGATAAATGTGAAAAATTGTGTTCTGGTATCGTTTTTTATTAATTTTGTACAAGACTGGAAAACCATTCATATGTCCTATGGATTTGATATAATTTTATTCAGATTTTAGTGTAACAATGGAATTGAAAATGCTTTATGAAAATGCTCACTGTTGAAAATTTCCTCATTCAACTTTTATCCATTTCTTCAGACTTCTTGATTTTATTTTCACACCAACCTTAGAGATCACTGTATCACATCACCGTTTTACCTACCAAACACACATTTACAAACAAATCTCTTTCACTCATCATCGGCACTCAACTGATTGGAAATCTTTCCATTGACGACCACTTCAAAGTTGATAACGTCTCGGAGATCATTGCAGATTTTGATGTGATAAATGATGATTGAATTCCCATTCCGAAAAGATCGAGTCCAACGGAAGAATATTTACCATCATCGTTCTCAACCGTCGGAGAATCGTCTGGAGCACAAAAATGTACCAGAATAACCGAGATTATTCTAAACAGGAGCAGGAGCCTGTTCAGTGGCGAGGCGTACCTCGAGGACGAGGACGCGGAGACTATCGAGGCCGAGGAGTCAACAACAAACGACGCGACCAACAGCCTCAAGACCAATTTCGCAGGAACGTAGGACAGAAAGGTATGGATCAAGAAGATGCACGTCTGAAGAAGGAAATTTTAACTATTCCTGAAGACGTACAAGACAATATAGGCGCATCAACTGTTAAGATTACAATACGAGGAATCGGAACAAGTACCGGACAATTCTTCTAGGCAATAGGAAGATTGCTTGACAACCAACAAATGCAGCAAGTCAATTTAAATTCATTTTACCGTTGCAACTTAGCATTGTTGGAATCGAAAATTTTCCAAGCCTACGAGGCTGTAGAGAGAGTTAAGCCTATGCGATGACAATTGAACCAATTAAGCGAATGGTTGATGCAATAGGCATTGTTAAAGACAATGAGCAACATTTCTTCCCGGGGATAGCTAGGCCAGGATAAGATAGAGCTGGTAGAGAATTATTTAGACCAGAAAAATTTGAAAATGGAAAAGTGGTCATTGAGAATGTTCTCGGGATTCATCGGTCGGATAACTGGCGCTTTTATGTTCGAGACATGCTCATTGGTTTTCGTCGCATCAATGTTAAAATGTCATTGAAAATTAATTTTCTACATGCACATATTGAAAAATTCGCTGAACAATCACCAACCGAATCAGATGAGCACGGCGAGCGTTTCCACCAAGTAACGGCAAGACTAGAACATTGGTATAGTATAGGGAAAAAGTTGTGTTTTCTACCATGGACTAATCGATGTTGAACTTTTCTACTAGGACAGTGTAATTATACCATTATATGACTTATTTTTTTACGGTTTATTAATATTATGTGTAAAAAATTTAATCACTTTAATATTTTTATCCTACTCAAAGGGTTAAGATCCTTAAGGACCCCCCATTTTTAATCGATTGTACCATTTTCAAACTGATTTCGTTTAGGCGCCTCGATGATGTAAAAATCAGGATCAATAAATTGTTGCCGAGCATGACGTCGAGGATGGTTATCGCCGAACTTTGTACGTTTGTAATGCTTGCCGATAGGCGTGTTTACTCTACAGTAAATACAGTTATCGCGACTTAAACGCGTTTTACGTTAAATACGTTGACCTTCGAATTTATGGGAGCTTCGTGTATTTTCTAGACATTGTTGCAAATTATATGGTAATGGGTTTACTGCAGGGGCAAAGTTCAAAGGTTCTGTTTGTTTGCTTCGCCGGTGACTTTATTTACTGACTGGAGTTGTGAAATTGAAAACGACGTTTATTTTCACGTTGATCGTTTGGGTCATGATTTAATGTTGGTTTAAAATTCAAATCGGGTGAATTTTATGATTGAAAGTTACATTCAAAAGCATTTATGTATTTACAACTAAAATATACTCAGTGACATATAAACTGCACCACCTAGAAGGGGTGGGAATTTTTGGACCAAATTTGGCAGAAACATTGGACTAGTCTAAGGTAACAATTGATTAAAATTTGATAAAGAAAACACTTCACCTTTTTGATTTTTCTTTAATAATGTGTTGGTCCGCCCCTATTTCTGATACACTCATTGACCCGCCTTGGCATTGATTCCAGCAGGTGATCAATGTCTTCTTGGGGTATGGCATCCCAAGCAGCCTGTACTTCATGCCGTTGAGCTTCTATTGTCAACGGTGGGTTCGGTAGATTCCTCAATCTTCTACCCATCATGTCCCACACGTGCTCAATGGGCGACAAATCGGGAGATCTTGCAGGCCAAGGCAAAAGATTAACATTGGCCGCTTCAAAGAAGTCAAGAGAAACCCTTGCTACGTGAGGTCGTGCATTATCTTGCTGGGTCTTCCAGTCCTCGAAGATATGGAAGAACATGTGGTTCTACCACTTCGTCAATGTAGCTCGGGCGGTCATACTGCCCCGAATGAAGAGCAAGGGTGACCTACTGTCGTAAGCAATAGCACCCCACACCATCAACCCCACCGTTCGGTGAACATGCCTCGCAATCGAAAAATCAGGATTGCGCCTTTCTCCACGTCTTCGTCTAACATTCATCCGACCATCATGCATTCCTAAACAAAATCGCGATTCGTCACTAAAGACAACTCGATGCCACTCCAAGTTCCATTGAAGTCTTTCCGTGCACCAGGCCAAACGTTCCTGGCGATGTTGAGCAGTGAGGCGTAGCACAAGATGTGGGCGGTGAGACAGCAAGCCAAAGGTTCTTATTCGACGATAAACTATTCGCAAGCCTATCGGACGACCTTGTTCACCTAACCATTGATCAGCTATTGATCTAGTTGTAGAGAATCGGTCTCTCAAGGCCATTAGTCTTAAGCGGCGATCTTGACGTTCATTGGTTCGTCTTTGAGCTCCAGTGCCTCTTCTCCGACGTTCAACCCCATGTTCAGACCACGCTTGATAAACACGCATTATTGTTGAGTGGTGCCGTCCCAAACGGTTGCCGATTTCTCTAAACGAAAAACCTGCTTCTCGTAAACCAACAATCCACCCTCGGTCAAAGTCACTTAACTGCTGGTAAACTTGAGGTCTCCTTCCTCTAGGCATCGTTAAACACTTGAAACACTTTAAACTAAAGAACGGGATCCGAAAAAGTGGAACAAATTCAAAAAATGACTCGATAATTGCTTGTCTATCACCACCTCTAAAAAATGACACAAACGTCAAAAATCCCATAACTACTTGATGATTGGGTTTCAAATTTTAATCAACTATTTCCCTGGACTAGTCCACTATTCCTGCCAAATTTGGTCCAAAAATTCCCACCCCTTCCAGGTGGTGCAGTTTATATGTCACTGAGTATATCGATATCCACAACGTTATTCTTGAAAAGTAATGCAAGAAAACAACAAACAATTTTAAAATTGTCAACTCAATATTTTTATGGAACTTTCCATCGTTACACGTTCCAGTTAGGCAATATATTTCATACTTGCAGTGAAAACGAAACTAGGTATTATTTATAACTAGTTTGATTTTTTTCGAGTAACTTGCATGCGAGCTGTATAAAGTTTATGTGGTCAAGCATTTCCCGGGTTTCCTTGTGCGCTTTTAATCCGACCATTTTTTGTGCGAATTGCGCAACATGTTAAGAAATACCCAACCGAGTTTAAAATCGTTAAATCATTATTTAATCCACCGCGCTATTTTCGCACGTTTTAAACGGAACTCATCAACAAATATTCTCAATCACGTCTTAGTCCATTAAACCCGAAGGATTCCGAGTCTAAATCCGACACAGTCAGGACGCAACAATGCACACAAAGCGTTTTTATTTGTTCACCTTTGCGTCGTCGAACAGCTGACCCGATCGCGGCGTCACGAAGGCAATTATTTCGTCGACTTTCTCTGTCGGTTTTCGGAAACGACGAATGGTCAAGAGGTCTGCGTAATGGTCATAAGGGTTACAACTAATGCCGTTTACTGTTATGGTCAAAAGTGGGACGTCGTCTCTTCATCGGCGATGAAATGAAAAAAATGCGATTTAGGAATTTATCGCACATAAATAAAACAATAACGAATGAGCGCTTCGTAGTGGAATGTCTTGGGAAGAGCACGAATATCGCAGACGTTTCCGCGAATAAACGTGTCATGAATTGTCTGGGAATTGTCTTTTGAAACTGCGTTCTTCGACGCGTATCTGAAAACTTTACTAATACCACGGCGCGGTTCGCTGAAGTTGCACGTTGGATTTCTTATAAAATGTTGAAATTAATGTCGTTGGACTAAGCGGCAATTTCTTTTTAATATTTCGCTCCATTTATCACACAAGCTGTTAATGAACTAAGGACACATCCCCGATGGAGCTTAGAAACGAAAGTTTACGGCGCAATTAGCTAACGAGTACGGCAATTAAGTCAACAACAAAATGAGTCATAACGAAGTAATAGGAATTAAAACTGGTATCTGATTTCAAATAACCCCTGAGGTAATGCGTGTACCTGCAATGCGATTAAAATTTGGCCCGTTAGTGCCCACTCAATTTTAGTGCGTGAACTATTTCACCAAAGTCCATTATTAGCAATTTATTAACAGATGATATGTACGAGGGGGGATCATTATTTGATTTAGCGACCCTGACATAGTAGGCGTTGGGTGACGTTAAATCAATTCGACACATTAAAATATTAATAATCATTTGTTGTTGCGTTGGTTCAATTGTAATTTTGTCACTTGTTACCTGTTCAAATAATTTAGAATTTAAGTTGACAAGTTCTGAGAAATTCTAAAAATGGAAAAATCAGAGGTTCGTAAAATAAGCAAAAGAAAATGTTGGGAAATTCATGAAGACATGGTGGGTGTATTAGGTGAGGGTGCTGTTTCTAGGTGAAAAATATTAGAGAATTTAAACTGGGATGACAAACATGTGACCATGCGAAGGGTGCTGGACGGCCAGTGACTGTCACTAACCAAGAAAATGTTAATCATATACACGATAGGGTAATGACAGATAGACGATTGGCCATTCGCCGGATAGATTAAATTGCGAATTTTTCTTAATGGTAGAAAATATTTTAAAAATTAAAATTTTTTTTAGACTGGGAAAAGTCAAGGTAGCTGCTAAATCTAGACCACTCAAAGTTGTATTAAACTCAGTGAAGTTAAAACTGTTCTGCGTAATGCCAAGAACATGAAGGATTATCCCAGTGAACAGCAGATATTTATTTGATTTGATGGCTACAGATATTGTTCAGCAGTCAGAATTAAGTTTTAAATATTACTACCAAAATGTGGGTGGTCTGAATCTGAATACAAAAACTTTGGAGTTTTATAACAACCTCCTGTCATTTGATGACATTGACATTGTTTTATTAACACAGACCTGGGCGAGTGACAACTTGGTCAATTCTGACCTCCTTACATATGAATTTACTGTATTTAGAAGAGATCGGAATGGCCGTGGCGGTGGGGTCCTTGCGGCTTGATTATGCAGATGAAGACTTGGTTCGGTATAATGTGGATGTCATATGCGTTCAGCTACGTGAACGTAATGTGACACCATCGTTTATTTATGAACATTTATTTCACAAACTTGAGTTACTTGCACTTTTTGACAAAAATTTTATATTTGCTTGGGATTTTAATATTCCCTGTTTGGGAAGTGATCGATGTTTAAAATCTAATAGTGTTGCGAATTTTCTAGCCATAACGAATGCTGTACAAATTAACTAATCACTAATCAATTTAATAAATGTTTAGATTTAATTTTTTGTTCAAAGCATACTTGCAGTAATATTGAACGTTCTGACAACTTGCTTGTGCCAGAGGACTCATATCATCCTGCGCTTGCGAATTTTCTTCAATTAAACGGTTTGAAACCTCGTCCAACTCTGACTGACTGGACATCTGTACTGGTTGCCACTGATGTGATGTGATGTGTACTGGTTCCTACTGATGATGTGAAAAATTTTACAAAATTTTGGGCGGTTACTTTCAACTTATGGTTCCCCTAAAATGAAAGAGAAATTGTTCGCTTCCGTGTTGGTTGTCTGCAGAGACCCGCCGGAATATAAAAATAAAGAAGCACTACCGAAAAATGTCAAAGAAGTCTAACTCGGCATTCTACTCACACAAATTCATAGAAGATAGGAAACTGGTCAAGGTGAATATTAAATCGGATTTCCGAAATTATATGACTGAAATTGAAGTCAACATCAAGAATGGGCCAAAAAAACTTTTTTCCTTTATTAATGAGAGGAAAAATCTAATGCGTATTTCGGGTTGGGTTGGGTTGGGTTCCATGATCGCAGACGATGAAATAACTGACTCCCCTGAAGATATTTCTAACACACTTGCCGAGTTGTTTCAAATCTGTTTTTAAACTTGAATGTGATGTTGATGACGATGATTATGACAGTGCGAGTTTTAATGACGATATTTTAGTTATCAACAATTTTGAATCATCTGATTTCATACGAACAGTTGAAAACTGGAGTCACCAAGGGTTGTGATTTAGTTCCTCCGTTCCTTACAAAACATTGCAAACATGTCGTGCAGTTGCCGATGTTGCACATATGCAACCTAATCTTAAAGAATCGTACATTTCCGGATTGTTGGAAAATATAACGAGTAACAGGGTAATAAAAACGAGTTTGTCAATTACCGGCCTATTTCCATAATGTCGAACATCTCAAAATGGTTTTTTGAGCCAATGACGTTTAAACCGTTAAATTACTTTGTTGAGAATAAGTTGTCAGCTCGGCAACATGGATCAAGTTGATACAATCTACACAGACTTCTCGAAGGCGTTTGATCAGATTCAGCACAAATTCTGATTCTGGTAAATTTAGATAAAATAGTCGTCGGACACGACTTGATTCAAGTATTCAGGTCGTATTTAAAGCATCGGATGAACTTTGTGCAGCATCGAGGTTTTCAATCATACGAATACATGTCTGTCAGTGGAGTACCGCAAGGTTCCATTCTTGGGCCTCTGTTGTTTCTCATTTTCGCAGATGATGTTGTGAATTGTATTTCATCGGAATGTATGATGTTTGCTGATGACCTTAAAATATATAAGAAAATAGCTTGCTTTGCAAAAGGATTTATACTCTTTATATAAATGGAGTAAGTCGAACTAACTGACTCTGAATATCGACAAATGTGCAGCTGTATCTTTCTCAAGAAAGAAAACCTCAATTCAGTACCCGTACAAAATTGACAATGAGACTTTGCAACGTAAAGAAGTTCACAAAGATCTTGGAGTGATGGAGTACTTTGATGAAGAACTGACTTTCAGCTTTCATATACGGGAAGTTTGGGATGTTAGGATTGATTAGAAACACTAAGACATTTGTTGAAAACGAATCCTGGCTACGTAAATTATAGTTGTGCTTTGGAAAGTGTTCAGAAATTTTTTTTAAAACTTTATTTTACCAAAAATATGGTATTTATTTACACTATGGTTACGATTATACTGTTCACCGCAATTTTCTCCACCTCCATTAACAAATCAAGACATGATCGCAAAACTCTCAACTAGACTCGTTAATTTTTAAGTACTGTTTGAGAAGCCCTGTTTCTTCAAATCAATCGAAATAAATTCCCTTCAAGAGCGCACTTATTAAAAAAAAGATAAGCACCGAGTTTTTAAATTACGACGTGCCGAGCCGGGCGTTCATCGATAAGAACGCGTAATTAATTCCAAGTCGCGGGCGTTTTTATCGCATCTGTGACTTTTTTTTTTTATTCAATAATTCTCGTGTCCGACGATAACCCATGAAATACGTTTGTTTACTTATTTGAAACGGAACCGTTGTCAGCGAAGAAAACGACACGATACGGTTCGCCGCCGCGCGATCCGTAACTTAATTTTCAATGAATGCGAGCGAGATCTAATCGGCTCGTCGAGGACTGTGGGGACGACCGGAGAACGGCCGGCGCTGCCCGCACCGACCGGGGCGACGCGTTACGGTATTCGTGGCACCGTTTATCCTCCTTCGGATCTGAGAAATCGCTCCGTAAATGCGGTACTTTATTTATATTAATGTTGCGTGGCGTTGCGCAACTCGTTCGGGTGCATTTCATATGCGATTTTTAGTTTAGTTGTGGTGTGTAAGCTCGTGGTATTCAACGGAAATTTACCTGTGTACGTTTTTATTTAGTCGTTTCCGTTCTTTCCACTCTTATGCCAATTTTTTTACTTCAGTTGATCCGTTTCGCCCCTTTCGTGTTCGTTTATATCCTCTTCGATTAACTCCTTGGGTTCTTGGTTCCTTTTTTATAAACACGCTGATGATAAAGATAGGAGAACTATTGCAATAAATAAGCACAAAATATTCAAAAACCGACCAAAACAAATATATGATTCACCCAACGAACGAAAATCATTTCACCGTGATGCATAATTCGTTACCTACATTTTTACACATCCTTTAAAATGGCATCACACCGTCGTCCCCTGCAAACGAACTTAATCTACCTGAACCCGGCGTCGACGAAATAAGTATCATTGTCGTTTTATCTTCCGTATCGGGAGCTCACCTTCGTAATTTTTTTTTTGTACCGTTGAGCACACAATAGTGTAACACGTGGCACCCGTACCATATACAACGGGTTCGTTTATTTTACGACACGTTGTGCTCGAAAACGTGGTACGTATTGTATAATCGGCGTTTTTTTTCTCCTAACAGGAAACGTGCGACTACAAGCGAAGGTGTTTTAACGAAGCACGACTGCGAGTTTTATTAATTGCCGCTAACGAATTAAATCGAATTTCCTTTCTTTAATATGTGCAATTTTTGTCGTTTGTTTACATAAACAAGTGAAAGGGTACAATTGCAAAATGCACCAATATTTGTATTGTTAGTTGGTGAAAGGTCGAAGTTGTGTAATACGACCTTAGCTGCGCTAAAAAAATATATGAAGAATATAATAGCACTTGATATTTTTCAAATTTTTATTCCATTCGAATTTAAATGAAAATTTCACACAACAAAGCAAAATTACATCAAAAAAATATTTCGTTAAAACGATATACGGTCAGAAAGTTCAACATAACATACATATCATGTATCAAATGTCTATATAAAGAAATCGATTTGCTCACAAGGTATATGTAGTAAATATACCCCACACGTCTCTTGAACATGATATTATATTTCAAGTCTGATTGCTTCGATGCCATAAGAAACTATCCTTCGGAATATTTATAGGCATCGGTTATGTTAGATCTGTGTGATGGAACAATGGAATTGAAAATAATAATTAGACAAATTGAGCGAGGTTATACATATGTAGACGTTGTAAGGTTAATAGTGGGAATAGTAAATGTTGGCATAGTAATGAGTTCATAAAGATGGGGAGCAAGGGACGGGGGCCATTATCCAATGTGGTTATGACAATGCGAAGGAAAGGACATTTAATAACACAGAAATCGTAGCAAGTAGGTCATTTAGATGTACTTTTAAATATTTATTTCGAGTCCAAAAATATAGTTGATTTAGAATTACAATTAAAATATTTCACGTATCCAGACGGATACAATCCACAAAAATGTAATCAAACATTCTTTAATATTAAGTATCGGTATTGAATATAATGGAAAATATTTTAATAGCTTTCATAACATGAGTAATTGTAACACGTTTTAAATAATACGAGATGAGACGTTTTTTCATTAATGTGCATAAAGAACAAAAATGTGATGGATTATTTGAATGCTCGTCCGGTTAGAACCTGTATCCGCTCCCACAAGCGAAAATTTACATATCGACAAATCTCTTTTGCAGTTTACGTTTTTCGAAACGCATTTTCATAAAAAATATTTCAGGAAAGACGTTATTTGAACTTTTTTTGTTGGTGGAGTTGATTATTTTAGATATTGTTTTCCGTGTCGCAAAATAAAAACTTATATTTTTATTAATATTATTTTTCTGAAAGGATAAATAAGTCATCTAAATTGTTTAATAATCCAATTAAAAATGGACAAGCTTATGATATGGAGGAATTTGAAATCAACAAAACATTACCTATAATTATAGTTTTCTCTGATACAATAAATAATATTGAAAGAATGGTTTTCAGCCTTTTTCAGTTAACGGTCGAAATAAATTATTTCCCCAAAGTGATTTTTCTTGCACTGAAAACCATGACTCTCTGAAATATGTATATACAATATTTTTTTATGACCGGAATTTATGAAATTTGCATATCGCTTATTATTTTTGCTACAACAAAATCCTTTAGTATTTACACGAATTTCATTATTTGTAGTTGATTCAAGCACACTAATTTTTGCATATTTTGCATGTAATTGCAATTTCTGGAGATTTTATCATATTTGACATATTAGTGCATATTTGTGCATATTTTAGAATCGTTTAATATATTTTTTAATAGTTACCTATTTTTACTTCCTTATACTTTATGTATAAGGAAGTTTAGTAATCATGAAAATTTTCGAACTTGAAATTTTAACGGAAATATACGTTTTGACCTTCCCTAATTTTCGGAATGACGTCTGTATGTGTGTCTCTGTGTCCACACTATTGAAGCTAGGACAATTAAACTTTTGATTTAAGATTAGTGCATGGCAAGGAAGAAAACGTTCTATTTTGAAACTACCGATTCTTGCGGACGATATATTGCACATTTGTTAGTTGGTATTTTAAATAATTCAGGTCCTAGTAAATCATATTTAATTGCTTGTAAACAATTGGAAAAAACTAGCAATGCCACAATTTTGCGATTTGTGAACGAATCTCTAACGATTTTTTTCTTCCGGAAATTGCACCGATCGAATTTCTTTTACTAATACTCTCTGATGCAGCAGCCCATATGGTTAAAGCAGTTAGCAGCTTAAAATCATGTATCCTAATTTAATTCAGGTGACGTGTTTAGCGCATGGTTTAAACAGAGTGGCAGAAGAAATCAGGAATCAATTTCCGGATGCCAATACATTAATTAGTAATGTTAAAAAAATATTTTTGAAGTCCCCATTGAGAGTTCAAATATAAAAGGAAAAGTTGTTCGATGTTCGTCTACCACCGGAACCAGTGGCATTTTTTATGCCAACCATTTTGTCCCCTTAAAAGAATTAATGGATTTCGACAACGAAACTAGTATTGCTATTAAAAAATCTGCAGTTTAAAAAAAATATTGGGTGCTGAACTAGCATTTATTCAAGCCAATTATGAATTTATAAGTCAGATTATTTTAAGTTTGGAAACACAAGAAATGTCGTTAATTAAGTCTGTTGAATTAGTTGAACAATTTTAAATATGTGTAAATAAAGTACAAGAAGAAATTGGTGAAATTATAGCCAAAAAAATTAAGCAGGTTTTAGATAAAAATTATGGCTATTTTATTATCAAAGGTAGCAAACACTCTGAATGGAGTCTTCAATGTTGATGATGTAAATTGCGTGTTGCTACGCCACCAACTGAAATAAATTTGAAGGAAAGACATTACACAAATATTCATTTTGAGTCATTTTATTGATTTTGTTCATTTTGAAAAAATTGTGACATTGCAGCGTCATACAGACAACCCAACCCAACCCAACCCAACCCAACCCAAATTTAATTAATAAATCAAATAAAATTTTAGGTTCGACAGTTCCAACGCGATTTTTACATTAAAAAGTTTTCTGGGTTCAATACTTTTAACGAGATCTTTACAGTAAAACGTTTTTAATTGCAACTAAGGGATAGTTTTGGGTAAAATGGGAAGAAATAATAACAATGAAGATAAAAAGTTAGAACCCTAAAGAAAAGTAATTATCGTCCAATATACAACGAGCCCAACCTGACTTAATTTTGTAGATCATATAGTTATAGCATATCAATATTCATGTTGACTTACTCTTGGGCTTAAACGACTAACCGCAGTTCCATTGTTCGAAGTTAGATCTCGGAGAGTGAAACATCACTCGAAATAACGTACGAAACGGAATAATAACCGTACATCTGCGATACACGTCCGCCTTATCTCAGATATAAAAATAATATCACGAAAAGCCCATTAAGGTCTACTCCTGGTTGATGTTACACGGAAGAAATTTTAATATTTACCAGAGTACCGTACGGGCACCTTGACACTTAACATTAATTACCATGGCAAATGCACTCGTTCCTCGAAATTCGCCTCGACCGCATCCATAGAGACGTAAACACGGATCGCACACACTCGAGTTTTGTTATAACCGCGTTGTTAGAGTTAGCGATGGCCTAGCCCGGTTGAAAAAGCCGACGACAATGCGACGACGACATTAATCGAATATCAACGCGAAGGTTGCATAATTACGTCCAATTACGGAGGAAACCTATGAGCACTTGCGATTGCGAGCGCATAAATTATTTATGAGCGGTCCGGCGATTGTTTCGCCTTGTCGGGCCGCCGGAGCAATTAAACGCGCAAGTGCAGGTAACTGTGAGATTTTTTTACGAAAGAATGCAACAATTATGGGTAGCGTTCCCACGTTTTCCGTTGAAAATCGCACGGAATGGAAATCCTGGTCGGTCGACTGGCGCAGTTATTTTTTCCGCGTTCGAAAATTTGAATTCGATTTGCGACGGTTGTGCGCGCGAGCGACGTTCGTTAAAACGAGGAGCGGCGGAGGATTTTATCCGGCGGTCGGTTTATCTAACGAATTTAATCGGTGAGTCACAAACTGGCCCGACGCACAAAAGCAGGTAGCGTAGAAATTTGTCTTAAGTCGACCGAGGATGTTTTCGTATGGTTGCGATCGTTTTGCAGTCGGCGACGAGTTTATAAAAACAAAGAAATAAAGTAAATTATAAAAGACCAAAGACATTAAATGAGTAATTTTCTGCTTAATATAGTGATCTGAAATTTTGTTATCAATAAAGAACCAACAATGTTAATGTCATGAAGCATAAGGTGGGGGGGGGTAAAGGAAGAGTGGAGTGCATACAAAATAATAGGCGACTAAAGTGCTAGTGAAGAAAAACAAGCCATTTACTACCACAATTTTTTCTTTGTTGTGTCCTTGCCAGTCTGCTCTATTTATGTTCAACTGTTAGAGGAACACAAGGGTCCTCTAGATCGTGGACCGACTTCATGAAGTCGATTCCTAACTGTCCTGATCGACAGTCTTGCTTCAGGACCGTTTTGCAGCTCATGAAGTCTTCTAGCATGATAGATTAAAAATCTATCATCCCTAATACAATATAATAAGGCTGACAAATTTCTAGACTAACCCGGGCGACAACTGCATGCACGTCAGTTATGAAGCCTGAAAATGTATGGAAAATTGATGGTTATATTTAATTACAAACTATTTGATGTTTTCTAACGACGACGGCGGGAATAGTATCGAATTTTAGTGTTTAGAGGTCTTGTGAACCTCGTTTGACGTTTCAAGTATTGTGAATTTAACTTCAGTTTGACGTTTCATCAATGAAATGGAAGTTATACCTCTCAAAAAATGTACTGCCAGTGCCAGCAGCTTGTATTAAAAACGGCTCGAAATTGGATCTTCTCTATGCTTATTGGTCAAAAACGATCTCTCGGTGTTGTTACTATGTCAACATTTTCCAAATTTTGCATACAAAATACATTTATTAAATGTGAAAAGTAAAACCCTGTTATGTGACACAGTTATACTTCTAGTGTAGTGAGTAGTGTATACTTCGTGCACTGATTTTACGGATTTTTATTTACAATCATGTGACGTTTACCGATCGTCGATTGATTTGGAGATGCCATCGATTTTAAATGACGTTGATTGTAAAAAAACCGGTCTCGCGAACTTCGTTTGACGTTTCAAGAATTGCGACTTATAGTCAAAACGGCTAGACAATATGATATCATTCTCAATTTTCATTTGGTCACGATCACTTCATTTCTCCAAATTGTTAATATGTCAAATTATGTCAGTTTTCACGATTTTACATAAAAAAATATTGATGCTCATTTATTGAGAGAGGAAAGCTAAGTAAACTGGAATTTATTGTCTGCTTTCTGCTCGAAGTTTCTCTTTAGTTCTCTGGACCAGGATTGCCATGAAGTAAACTGAGCGAATTTGGAACCGGTACTGTCGTTTTAACTACTACCCTTCTCGATTGATGCCCTTGTAGCGCCCGTGGGTTGTTGTAGATTCAAACGTCATCCTGGCAGGATCACCATGAATTAAACTGTGTCTCTACATCGCGCTAATATAGACAATGTAGCTTAATGAGGCGGGATAATAAACACTTGCATCTAAATTTGATACAGTGGGTTAACACGTAAATAATTATCTTGCTGATTCAACAAGGCCGTGAATATGTACGTGAACTGACACCGTTGTTGGATCGCATGCGATTCAATGGCCACGCATAGCCGGCGCGATTGGCACTGACCATACATCGTTCTGCGATTGATCAGTTGATGCGGATGTTTTATTGTGACGTACCTTGTTTCATTATACGACCTTGTTAGATTGCGTTTGTGAAATCACACAATACGAAGAATTATAATTTTATTTGGCTTATTTGGCTACTAATAATAAGTAATAAATTTTCATCAAATTACGATTTGTGATTTAATTTGCATATTACACTTCCCTCGCACCTTCACAACCGGAAAAAATCCAAAAAACGCCGACCCAAATTTACAACAAACACATTCATCGCCAACCATAAATTTAATTACACCGATATTCTGGGTTTCTAGGTTGAGTATCTCCGAAAGATTTCATACGAAGCATCTTTGCCTATGGCAAGGTCGCCGACAAGTTTCGACAAGTTGAATACACTGGCTCGCGTATGTGCGAGCCATACCGACGGATTTCGTCGAATGCTCCGGCTGGCAGCGGCGAATTTTTAAACGTTTCAATTTGAATTATCAATCGCGGTTCTCAACGGTCCGTTGGACGCGAGTAAACATTTTTCTTCTTCTTCGCGCGTAATTATGCTAATTTCGAAAATAAACTGCGCCGCGGTTACCCCGCAGACCTAGAACTTTGCCTCCGCGAGTTCGGAGTGATTTGCTATCGCTAACAATGTAATTAAACTAATTAAAAGCGGCCGTCGAGTGAAGGTCGTTTATTTGCGGATTTCATCGATGGGCATGGACCGTTAGGTAATTTATCCTTGATGAAAGTTACCTGTGACGAATGGTGTTATTAAATAAATAAGATTCGTAAATTAGAATCGACGAGATGGTAAAATATTTCAATTGTGGTTTAAATTGTCGCCAAATTAGAAATTTATCTTAAATGATAAATGTTAAGAGGCCTTTGGCTATAATTTGTTTCTAATTCATTATTATGTTTAACTGCTGATGCAGAGTTGTACGATCGTCAATCGTTTTAATTTGTGCAAAAAGCTTGAGATCGTCTGGTGACATAAATCATTAATGAAGATGAGAAACAATAAGGGCCCCAGGTTGTTACCCAACCCTTCACGCCCAAGGCTTCACGCACTGACACAAAATTTCCCAAATTTAAAGGAGAAGTTTAAATTGTGCATTCCAATCAACGATTTTTCGTCATCACGACCAAGGAAAATTTTCGAATTTACGAACAATTTGTGAAACAGGCGAAAGTCGTCGAAGGTAGTTGATGGGTTGAGTTCGTTTTCATTTCTAACCCTAATGATGATCTTTCATATTGGGCTTCCTTTTGACCCAATTACAAGCTAAGTCTATTCAAACAATCTTATGTTAGATTAGCCAGTCTTTGGCAATTTTAATATTTTGTGTACGATGGGTACTTCCTCTTGAGCTTCCTCTAAAGCAGAGACAAATTTTCAAAACTTACTCAAGGCTAACGAGCTGGGCTTTAGTTGGGCTCCAATTTAAACCCAAAAAAATACGAGCACAATAAATGTTACACGTCTAACAAATAAA
The DNA here is from genome assembly GCA_959613385.1 of Geotrupes spiniger. Taxonomy (NCBI): domain Eukaryota; kingdom Metazoa; phylum Arthropoda; class Insecta; order Coleoptera; family Geotrupidae; genus Geotrupes; species Geotrupes spiniger. Next base: position 2,516,977 of record OY390732.1, on the reverse strand, counting down.
AAAAATCAATTAAAGGATTTTCGTTCGAAATCTGAGACAAGTAACTGGTGTTTTGTCTTTGTAAGCACTTTAGTGGATATAATAATCTCTTGCCAACTCACTTGCATCAACGTCAACGCCAACGTGCAACTATGTTGATCTTCAGCAACGAAAATCTTGGAATACAGACATAATTATAATTATGGCTATGGGTTGATAGTTTTCAATAGAAGCCCCCATCCCCCATCCCTATGTGCACAGGGCATAAGACAAATATAAATTGATTAAGTGGCATAAAGGCGTTGACAAGCACAGTCCCTAATTGTGAAACTAGGGACTGCACCCATGACCCATTGTGTGAGTATTCTTCAGTTTTTTGAGTGCTTTAAGGACATCAGATTCATCAACAGTAAGGACATTAACAAGTGAAGAATCGATAGGACTAGTATTCGTCACATCAACATCAGAGGGACATGCGCAAACGGATCAGAATAATGAAAATGGTTCAACGATTTATGGGATGGACACATATCAAGAAATATAAATAATTTTTTTTACTAATGTTGGGTCATCGAACTTTGATTTTAAATCGCAACATTAACATTTTACAGATATATTTCACAAATAACAAATCAGATATTTTTTTTTCTGTTGGCTACTCATGTTACTGTCTTAATAATTTGTGACCTAAATTTACATTAAAACCATGACAAGTATATTGTCATAGTTTCTAAATTTTACTTAAATTAATTACAAATCCACTTCGACAAACTCATATTTACCCTGCTTGAAAATGCTCGACTCTGATTGACCGAACCGCCAAATTTTAGTAATTTTGTGAAAAATAACCGATTCGTATTTAATTGTATTTTGAATTAAAATTATGAACTTCGTTCAATAAATTCACATTTTTGAAACTAATTTCGATCAAAACACTGAGATTTGATTAATTTTTATTTGGATTCTTTCGGACTGGGTTGCGTATCGTTTCTAATGTTTTTTCTTCATAAATTTAATTAAATCATAGAATCGATGAAGTTTAGATTTGATTGAAAACGCGCTTGATTCGTTCGTGGAATTTCGATGTCGAAATTTACAATTTTTCTAAACGAATTTCTATTGTTTGTGTAATTCAGTTATCTTTTATTTATTATCAGTGACGTTCGTATGTTTGACGTTCACGTTTCATCACTTTTAGATTTGTTTTGTTTTAACTTATCATAAGATTAGTTACTGAAACTTTTTTTGCAAATTGTTAACCCTTGTTGCTATTATAACTTATTGTCGTTGGTGTGGTAGTACCCGCGACGATTACCGTTTTTGGGACGATTAGGTCAGAGAAAATAAAATTAAGCGTTACGATATTGTTTAATTCCTGTCACGACAATCAAAAACAAATATTTTTTTTTCAAATTTGTAACATAATCCACGCTTATCGCTCTAGATTTACTTTGATGTGATCGCAAAATATACGCAGCTTTGATTGCGATATCGAAAATAAGTTAGATTCAAATTTATATCACGTTATTTGGAAAGCAACCAACCCAACCCAACCCAACCTAACCCAACCCAAAATTGTTCTTCACCCACCCCTGTTCTTATTTCAATTGTGCACTGGTAGCTTCAACTCTACGCTTGCAAAGTTGATAGCCAAGGTGTGTTCAGCGAGTTTGCAAACGTCCCGATTACGTTAAACATACCCAACGATATTAGTCTAGGTAAGAAGTTAAATGTAAATAACGCAATATAATTTTATGTTAAACTCAACGTTATATGTTGCAGCCGAACAATTCCATTGCCTTCTTCAATAAAAAGATTAAGAATTACAACATTTTATATATGACGTCAGCGTTAATGTAATTTATATATATATTTTTTTTAATTTCGCCGCTCTTCCAAACCTCAACCCACGAAACTCGTACATCCATCGTCGAATTCCCAAAACTGTTTACAAATAAATCGGCGTTTTGATCTTTCGCGTCGCCGCCGCCGCTCGCGAGTCAGTTAATCTGTCCCGAATGATACAAGAAAACCGACCGTGCGTTTTATCGTGGGTGAGAGTCCGAGCGGGCCGCGGCGAAGCCCATCGTCGAGATCGTACACGACGCGAACAAGTATTGACCTGTTCGTCATTACCGGTCTCACGTGCGAGACTCGAGGACGGAGAATGTAGAATAAAGCGAATTCTTTAATTCTGGCACCACGCTGTGTGGCGTTGCATAGTCGTTGAACTCTTTGTTACGGCAGGTTGCGTCATGTTCTTCGGCGTTTCGTCGTCGGTCTGCGGCGCAGAGTCTGATTTAGTTACGTCGTGAACTTGTGAAGTAGCCACTTAAATATTTTAAAATGCACCCCTTCGTGTTTACTAGTTTACCAGATATTTCTTCAATTTGTTTCCTTCTATGTTAGGGATCGTACATACTGATCGAGGCCCCTGTGCACTTTTTGATTTTTGATTATTCACAAGAGAATTTTAAAACGACGACCCCCCCCCCCCCTCTCCCTCCCGGAACCGCCTCTGCACGCTCCGACATCCTTCATTATCTCCATCGGTCGAACCACAATAAAATTATTTGTGTTACATGCGTGTCCTGTTTCTATTAAATGATTTGCAAGACCCGAAGCGGTTAGTTAATCTAACCGATCTCGAATGTTCAATGAACTTGGTTCGGAAATCGCGACCTGTTTGCCGCGAGTGTGCGGTTTCGTAATTAGAATCGATTTTGCTAATTGCCCTCTTTGTTCTGCGCGCGTATTTCAGCAGATTGTAAAGAATTAGTTTGCTTTGGATTTTAGATTTAATAATAATCGTATTTATTCATTACTGTAATTATTATTGCAAATTATTTGTGTAATATAATTGAGGGACGTGTATTTAATATAATGCCAGTTTAATTATTTTTATGTCGCACGACTAATAATTGGTATATTGTACGCGTGTCAAAATCGTAAACACATCTGAGGAAGTCAAATCACCGCAGGCGATTATCTGGTGAATCATATCTGCACCCATCCATTTATTTCCTTGCCTTTGTTACATCAGATCGTATCCGAAGTTTAAGATGAATGACACGTTATGTCCGCCCAACAAAATATATAAAATTACGAGCAATATAATTATGTTAATGTAAAAGCATGTGCTCGTCGGTTTTTGGACCCTTCGTTGAGTCTTTATTCGTTTATAATTTAAGTGTGTAGATTACGGCCATTAAATCGTCTCCATTAATGAATAATGTTAAGTTAAAAAAATTATAAAGCACACATGCTTTAGAGATTATTCTCACAAATGCGTAAAATTTTATTTAAAATTATATTTTATGCTCCCCACAATATTAAAATATGACAATGAACAGACGAATGGTAATGAATTTAATTTTTTTATTAGTTTTTGATGTTAAAATAGAGGACGAATGCCTTTTTTTTAAATAAACATTTATAACCCATTCATTAAAACAAAACAATTGTGTTAATTAAATTTTATCGAATTTTATTGTCATAAAATCGTAATTGTTTTAATACATTTTTCTATAAAAATAAAACAAAATTTAATTGAATTATTGTAGAAAATAAACCGACTTCCTATACCACAAAGTTGATAAATGCGTGTCCGTAAATGACTGTCTTGTAGCTGGAAATTAGATTGTGCCCGCGGGCCCTTATAATTTATCTCGAGGTAAGATAATGCGGGCGGGAGGCTGTCAGGAAATATTTCATGTCACATTTTCCGTAACAGTCCTCGACTTGAAATTCATCAAGATTACCCGGTTAAGTGACAAACTGGTTGAAGTTGAAGCCACCCGCTTACCGGACACTTGACATTATCTGCCTAATGTGTGTGCGAAGAATTTTTAATTTTTAACGATCGCCGAGATTCAAGGGGTACGGAATTTGGTCTCTTTTGAAATCTTGAAATGCATAATTTTTCCAAGTCACACAACTTACTTTTAAAAAATGTGTAAAGTATCTTGAAGTATACTCGTACCTTGCCTGACGTTAATTTTTAATGCCGATCGTCTCAATGAAGATAATCCAGGCAGAGGGTACTTCAATTTATTCCTTAAATATAAATAAGATTTTTTGCTATGGTAACACAAAGTCAATGCAATTGCAATTGACGACCAGTTAACCCTTATCTTTTTATTTAACAGAAATTTGGTTAGTTGTAAATTTTTTTAATACCTTCATTTACGAACTTTTCGCCCTCACTTTTGACTAATTAATTACTTACTTTTTTTCTAATTTAACAAACTAAGTTATAAACTGGGCTTAACGGCAGAAATTTCTATATATTTGAAATATAATACAAAGCTCTACGTCATTAAAAACACCACGTAAGACATACTCGTCATGTATGATGCCATTAATTATATAAAAATTAACCCCGATATACCTTTAGAGTCATTTGCCGTCGGGAAATATTCAATTCGCGGTATGTGTTTGTCTACACAATTTTCACCATAACAACCACATAATTTTTAATTTTTACTACTTCTTACTGTATCACATGTTTTTTTTTTAAGGAACTAATTTATGAGTCCTGACTAAATCGCATGAATCGTTCCCAATTTCGAAATCGAAAATTAGCAAACGCAAAGTCAGATCGTCCTATGTGCTATTTGAAAATGGTTATCAACAAAAAGTTGATACAACATTTTCACTCGTCCTCAAATTTCTTTAAAAAGCTTAAAGAAGCACTAATAATAATTTTAAGTAACCGACTAAGAAAGCAATGAGTCATTTGCACTTTTTTTGCAAACCGTGGAGGTTCAAACCAACTTTGTCCTTATAAAGGACAAAGTAACTTACAGTCTCTTTATTTATTACTACATATATGAATTGAAAAGATACCCCCTTACATTTATCCTTTACAACTGTTAACATGGCCAAGTGAAAAATGTACATTAATGAGAATAAGATTGAAACAGAATAATCTTAACAGTTTCAGCAAACTGAATGATTTGTTATTTAGCAGGTCCTGTGCATCTTTATTTGTTTTGTCAATTTTTCGTTAATTGTTGTTGTCAATTGGTCGTTCGATTTGCCTAATTTATCTTCAAAATTTCCTTCGGGTTCCCAAAGCATGCCTGTCATTAGGTCTTTATCCTGGTCCGTCTTGGCCATCATTCGCATAATCGATGCATTATTATCTTCTTTTTCCTGTTGTTTTTTTTTTTGGTTCTTTCTGCAAAATCTGTACCCTCAATGAGTTCGGCTCCTTCACCTCGGTCCTCTCTCGGTTGGCATTTTAATTTATTTACTATTTTTTTCGTCGTATAATTAATTTAGTTTCTATATTTGTTTAATTAGGTCCTTTTTACTATTTTTTTTTATTAAACTTTTGAAAGATTTATTGGTTTACTTATATTATTTCTGTTTCGTGTCTGTTTTGTTTTTGCTGATTTATTTCGAGCCAGAAATTGTTATATTTTGTATTGAATTAGCCTTCACGTTTTGGGTGTCTTTGTTTTAATGTATATAACAAATTAGGTATAGCCGGACTAGACTTAGACAAATTGGTGGTTATGATAAAATAATTCAGAACTCGTATATCCTCTCTGCCAGCAACGGCCGAAAAGTGTCAGCATTGATACATCCGGCAGAATACAAAATAATAATAAATTTACGAGCTTTTTTACAGTTTCCACGTTCTTTTGAGAGTGTTAACCCGATCGTAATCGTTACACCTAAATGTATTATAAATCCGTCTTTAAAGCTTAATAAAAAAAATCAAATTCCAAGAAAATACCACTGACAAGCCACCCAATGATACCATGAGCCAAGGCCTCATAAACAAAAATTTTAGTCGTTAACAAGTGAAATAACTGCAGTGACATGATGAAGCCGTCCAAACGGTACGAGTTGCGTCAAAATTGCACAAAAATGAAGCTGTAGACCATTGAATTCTCTAAAATAAAATTTAGGCGGTATATGTTTATCCACAATAGTTTAGAAATGACAAGGGTTCAAAATCGGACATTGCAAGGTAGCAATTTAATTCACTACATAGTTTCACCTCGTTGTATAGCATCAGTTGCGCCACTGTGTCTCATGAACCAGTAACGTTACGTCACGTCATTAATCACTTTTAATCGCAATTTGATTTGGATTTCCTGCAATGCAATACATCGGATGCCCGCGCAGTTAACTGCAACATCGTCGTGACATACACTCGATGCAATATCCGGCTTCGATCGGAATCAATATTTAAACGAACCCACGTTATACAAATGTGAGACTCTCGTAAAATGCACCAACGTTCAGTTTAATCGATTTTGCTTGTTATTCAATCGCGAAACTAACTAATTGGCAAGACGGCGTATAATTGACAACAACGCAATGCAACCGTACCAATTAAAAGTTCAATTATTAACCACCGTTAAAGCGTATTTAGAAAACTATCATAAATGTGTCGCCAGCACCGTGAGAATCGAAATAGGAAGGACTGAATTAAAAGGAAGGTTAGCAACGTCAATTTATTACGAGTCCAAGACGAACGGTGGAAAGGTCGTCTCACTCGCTTTAAATATCTCCGAAGCGGTAATTTCAACGTCTTTCGATGAAATAAAAGTCAACGTTAATTATTAAGTGCAAAAATGCCCGTGGAAATTTTCAACGACCGTCGACGGTAACTCGCGATACCACCTTCCGAGCCGACGACTTGGACTAACCTAGAAACGAGTACCAAGTATAGTATTAAACCGGGCAGGTATCTTGGGTGCATAAAATCTAGTCGCCGCGACCTTGCAGCGTTGCGGGTGTTGACCTTTTAGCAACGTTCGCGTTTCATCGAATGGTAGTAATTGCATGAGCAACTATTTTGCTTAGGGGCGCAATTATCGATTATTACGGTCCCGTGAAATTTTATTGTGTTTCGAGTCGAGAGGGCTTACGCAAATTTAAGATGGACGTTTTTATGACGACAGTCTTGACACAGAAATTAAACTGAGGATTATATCGTCGTCGTGTTTGTAGTTAAGATGACATAAAAATGCTTTTTATCTCTGCGTTCTAAATAGCTGAGCGATGGGTAAGGTGGGTAATTAAGAATGCTTGAAGGGAAAGTATGACTGGTGAAGAGATTACGATGAGATTAAAAAATTACGAACTGCGAGGAAATTCGTCGTTGGTTTTCTGAAAAATATAAGATTAAAACGTTGAAAACTTTCATTTCAATTCATTCAGTGGCGAACTAAATCACAAACGGGAACACAATGACAACAGCAAACATGAAATTTAAGAAATAATTTTTTCCCTTTTGCAGTTAATTATTCTTTTAAACTCGCCGATTATATACTCAGTGACATATAAACTGCACCACCTAGAAGGGGTGGGAATTTTTGGACCAAATTTGGCAGGAATACTGGACTAGTCCAGGTAAATAGTTGATTAAAATTTGAAACCCAATCATCAATTAGTCATGGGACTTTTGACGTTTGTGTAATTTTTTAGAGGTGGTGATAGACAAGCAATTATCGTGTCATTTTTTGAATTTGTTCCACTTTTTCGGATCCCGTTCTTTAGTCTAAAGTGTTTCAAGTGTTTAATGATGCCTAGAGGAAGGAGACCTCAAGTTTACCAGCAGTTGAGTGACTTTGAGCGAGGGCGGATTGTTGGTTTACGAGAAGCAGGTTTTTCGTTTAGAGAAATCGGCAACCGTTTGGGACGGCACCACTCGACAATAATGCGTGTTTATCAAGCGTGGTCTGAACATGGGGTTGAACATCGGAGAAGAGCCACTGGGGCTGAAAGACGAACCAATGAACGTCAAGATCGCCGCTTAAGACTAATGGCCTTGAGAGATTCTCTACAACCAGATCAATAGCTAATCAATGGTTAGGTGAACAAGGTCGTCCGATAGGCTTGCGAACAGTTTATCGTCGAACAAGAACCTTTGGCTTGCTGTCTTACCGCCCACATCTTGTGCTACCCCTTACTGCTCAACATCGCCAGGAACGTTTGGCCTGGTGCACGGAAAGACTTCAATGGAATTTGGAGTGGCATCGAGTTGTCTTTAGTGAAGAATCGCGATTTTGTTTAGGAATGCATGATGGCGGATGACTGTTAGACGAAGACGTGGAGAAAGGCGCAATCCTGATTTTTCTATTGCGAGGCATGTTCACCGAACTGTGGGGTTGATGGTGTGGGGTGCTATTGCTTACGGCAGTAGGTCACCCTTGCTCTTCATTCGGGGCAGTATGACCGCCCGACGCTACATTGACGAAGTGGTACAACCACATGTTCTTCTATATCTTCGAGGGCTGGAAGACCCACTTTTCCAGCAAGATAATGCACGACCTCACGTAGCAAGGGTTTCTCTTGACTTCTTTGAAGAGGCCAATGTTAATCTTTTGCCTTGGCTGCCAAGATCTCCCGATTTGTCGCCCATTGAGCACGTTTGGGACATGATGGGTAGAAGATTGAGGAATCTACCGAACCCACCGTTGACAATAGAAGCTCTACGGCATGAAGTACAGGCTGCTTGAGATGTCAGACCCCAAGAAGACATTGATCACCTGCTGGAATCAATGCCAAGTCGGGTCAATGAGTGTATCAGAAATAGGGGCGGACCAACACATTATTAAAGAAAAATAAAAAAGATGAAGTGTTTTCTTTATCAAATTTTAATCAATTGTTACCTTAGACTAGTCCAATGTTTCTGCCAAATTTGGTCCAAAAATTCCCACCCTTTCTAGGTGGAGCAGTTTATATGTCACTGAGTATATAAACATTAACGAATTGATAATTTAACCTTTCAATCTCTCAACACAGCTCGTAAATTCATTAAAAATATTTTGTAAACATTTTATTCAAATAAAAATATTTATCGTGACTGTTCACCATAACTTCGAGGATACGCGTTCGTCACTCAACCTACCGACAAAGTAGTAATGTGGTTTCCTAAACAAACACTCCAGACATTTTCGAGACGATAAAAAGCAACGACCGACAGCGTCCCGGTCGCATTTCTGTTATCTCGAAAAAGAGAAAACACGTTAAAGGTGCACATAATTGCGCTAATTCAAAATATCGTAACTCGAGTCCCTTTGTGCCCGCTCCAGCGAGGAATTTCTATTGAACGCACAAAACGATATCAAAGGGCGCTCGGCGTCATTGTCCGGACGACGAAATCATTTGCATACGAATGGGATGTAAACGCACGGTGATTTGGTCGGAATTTATGGGGAAAAAATATGTGTATCGAGTGACCCCTTTCGGCGCCCCGAGACGTGTAAATCGTGACCGCGTGCGTAATCGTAAACTTAGGTCAGAGCTATGGCTCGTAGGTGACTCACGGGCAATTTAAATGAATTGAAAGTGCGTCTTTGATGCATAATGGATTAACTGCGTTAAACGACGAGGTTTATGAAAAATTCACGTATTTAAATAATTGCGTTCACACAATGAACAGTTACTTGATAAATAGTGTGGTCATTTGCTAACCCATACGTCGTACGTGCCATGAAAAAATTAACAAGTCGAGTGGTTATGATTTAATATCTTTGAATAGGTACGCCGACTTAAGCAAAGTAATTCTTCAGTAACTCTGACTAGGAATCAAATCGTATTCCTGTAGGTAATTAAATCTCATCCCCTATTAAAACTGACCATCCTGCACCGAATTATCTCAATCGAAAACACAATTATGTTCGATTCTATGCTAACATGTCCCCACCAGTTGTGTGCCAGACGGCGACGAAATGGACATCTTCGTCTATTCTATGATTTAATTTTTATGAATTATTTTAACTGTTATAATTACGTCATATCTGTATTTAGTATTAATTTTACGCACTTTAGTCCACATCTACGAAATTTTAAGAAACATTAAATATTTCATAAAATTTTTATGATTTTTGTCAGGAATAATATGACAGGAAATGTTTGTAGAGTACTTGACGATGATTGTGCTTCGAGACAAGGTCACAGAAATTTTTCTGCGTGTAGAATAAAATTAATCGTCTCGTTAGAGATGCACAATTTCACAAACAAACAGAGATAAAAAAAATTCAGATCAATGAAGCGTTGCGCAGGACCTTATAATTATTAGGTTTTGTTGTTTGCTACGCGGAATTTTTCGGATTTTTTTTATATAATATGCTACACTGTGCTGATTATGGTGTCAATGGGGATCACTTTATCGATGTTATTTAACTTTTGCGATTAATATTTACGAATTTAGAAATATACGAATTTGTGCGAATAATTTAACAATTGACTGAATAAAAAAATTTATTAGCAAATTCGCAGGGCTCAATAATTTGGAAGTTTGTACGTAGTATGTGTCGAAAAAAAATTGAATGGAATTTTTTAATAAATCGTAAAAATTCTATAAATAAGGGGGCTGCGCAAAAAATCGATTTCACGTAAAATTAAATAAAAATGCAACGATTAACGGGCAAGAAATTGAAAGAAAATTAAATTGGGGGGCACGACTCCTCGGAACATGTGACATCCTTTATGGTCCAAAATCCGTTTAAAAATCATTTTCACAAAAAAATTTAAATTCGTGGGGCGCTCAACATATCAAAAAAATCAACAAGGGGTATTTTTTACTAAATTATTTTGCCGATTTCTTTTTAATCGTAAAAATTCTATAAATAAGGGGGCCACACAAAAATCGATAAAAATACTATTAATATGAATCTTAAATATTAATTTTAAATAGAAATGCAACATTTTGCAGCCAAAAATTTAAAAATATAAAAATTTGGGGGGGGGGGGGCACAACCCCTTGGGACATGTAGCATCGTGTGTAAATTCGTGGGGCGCTCAACATATCGAAAAAATCAACAAGGTGTATTTTTTACTAAATTATTTCGCCGATTTCTTTTTAATCGTAAAAATTCTATAAATAAGGGGGCCACACAAAAATCGATAAAAATACTATTAATAAAAATCTTAAATATTAATTTAAAATAGAAATGCAACATTTTGCAGCTAAAAATTTAAAAATATAAAAATTTGAGGGGGGGGGGTACAACCCCTTGGGACATCATCGTGTGTTTAAATTCGTCGGGCGCTCAACATGTCGAAAAAATCAACAACGGGTATTTTTTACTGAATTATTTCGCCGATTTCTTTTTAATCGTAAAAATTTCATAAATAAGGAGGCCACACAAAAATCGATAAAAATACGATGTTTAATTAATAAGAATCTTAAATATTAATTTAAAATAGAAATGCAACGTTTTGCAGCTAAAAACTAAGAAATAGAAAAAAATTATGGGGGGGTACAACAACTTGGTACATGTAGCATCGTGTGGCGCATTTTTAAATTTTTGGGAAATTTGACTTTTTAAAATGATATTTTGACATTTTTGAGGACGTTTTGGGCAATTTTTGAACCACAACTTTGATGTCGTTAACAATCTTGTCGCTTTATGCATTTTCAATTTGTAAATCTGTTTCGCAATATTTTTTTTAAGTTTACATGACAACAAAACCGTTGTCCAAGAGAATAATAAAAAAAAAACTTGCAAGATTTAAAAAATCAAAAATTTCACATATAATTTTAAAAAAATTTTGATAGTTTTAATTTTTCTGTTTACCATCGTCAACATACGTTTATTATATTTTAGATAATTTTTATATCCTGACAACGTTGTCTATTGTGGTAAATTTAGTATTTTCAATAACTTTGCAATTCGCACAATTATCAAATTTAAATTTTTAAAAAACGTTGGGTTGGATAGTTGGTTTGTCGAAGAGACTCAAATCAGGAAAAATTTACCACAGCACAAACATTGAATAATAACGAATAGAAAATAATTTCCAAAAAACAACTGCTGCAAGGTGGGACCAACAAAACGTCATCGTTTCCCGACCCAATTCTAGGAAAGACTTATAATAATATTTTTTGGAAAGACTACATAAATTATTTCGTGCAGAAATAAATGTGGTCGAAATTTTACATAATTTTATTTTACACATTTTGGTTTCGCGGTTCATCCATTTCTGATGTCGTCTCGATGCCACCCGTCTTTTTATTTGTTTCCAGCCCAACCCAACCCAATCCAATCTAACCCGACCCAACAAAACTTTGAATTGAGTTGAAAATGTTGAAATAACAATTTATTTGAAGCAACTAAAATTAATAAAAATAAAATATATCGTCTATTCAGACGAAATAATAGACAATCAACGTGAAATTAATTATAGTTAGAATTCAAAAACCCAGATAGCCTGGGCCCACTTTCCCACTGGTCCGACTTTGTTTTCATATCGTCTATTTTTTATTCAAAAATTTGATGCGGTGCAAATAACCGAGAGAACATTTTCCTCAGCCCATAGAGAAGAATTAAAAATATTGAGTCTACGTTGAGTCTACGTTATCGTAACTAACAACAAATTATGATAAACTATAGAAATGGTCCACGTGACTGAGGAGATAAGACTTTATCCCTGACACTATCCCGGATGTATTAATAAACTGTACGAGGGCAAGAAATTTCAATAGTATTTGTGAGGTTTGTGTTGGGCTGGGTTGGATTAGGGTGGTTGTGTTCGTTTAGGTTGGGTTGAGTTTGGTTACGTTGATGTTAAACAAAAACAATTTTGTCAAATGTAATCGGGGAAATAAATTTTCGTAAGGGTATTCGAAGCGTCGAGCTTCATGCCCATTTTTCCATTACCAGGAGACTGAAAATAGTTCATCATGAAAAACGACTGTAAAATTCAATTAATCCTGGTAATATCAGGTGCATATTGAATGAATGCCATCCTGCATGAAATATATTTATCGTTTTAGTATCACATGAAAGAAGGAGACATATGGATTTGACACCTGATAAGGGAACGAGGCTTTAAGGTATTACGCAGACCATCATTTAATAACGGAATTAATTTTTTTCAAATATGATTATTAATCAAGATTAAAAGGATTACTCATGAACAAAAGACGTGGTGATAATTATTATTTTACAATAATAATAATTTGTAATAATTACAAATCAATTCAATCGGACGATTTCTGCTTCATAATTTTATTCAAGTAATAGGTATTTGCCATCCACGTTATCCTGGAACAATCTAGGTCAAGGTCAACATCACACATCATAATCCTGACATTGATCTGGATTGCTTCACGAGGAGGGCTATGAATTGTCAAAACTGGTAAGGTCAAGGCGTTCAAGGTTAAGTAAGTTGACCATGAACATGGCCGTTGCAGTGCATGTGTCCTTGACCCCCTGAATTTTAATGCAATTTTATCCGAGTGAAATGTGATTTGCGGCCTAATTTCGATTTTAAACTCGGATGTGATGACTTGTTTTGATGTTTTTGATTGTATTGTAATTAATTCAATGGATATTTGCTGCCAAAATCATTTGTCTATAGTCATGTATGGGCTATAATTTTGACATTTAATTTTCTCATCAAGGTGTGCTAACGACATCGTGTGGCAAATTCTTCTTTGGTGTAAAACGGGCTTTAGTTTGCGGAAAAACTCCACTAAAAGATCGAAATAGAAAATGTACAAAATCTCCAGTAGATTTATTCGAATATTTTCGACAATTTCCTGGAAATAACTGTAAAATGTGTTCCAAGTGCAATGTCGACAGTCTCGATCCTATCGAAATAGACGATCGCAAAATTTTAAACAAAACCGAACCTTTGCGATAAAACTCGATAACACGTCTGCGCACCAAATTTCTACCTACCGGGAGCAGATGCGCGCAAGTTGGGGCGGAAGGACGAAGGACGATGGATGAAATAACACCCCACATGTTCCAGACGAACGAGAGGTGCACCACCGATACCTGGAATCGAGTGCTAAATTCGAGCTAACGAAATACGCGTAAGACAACAACGCCGATGATAACACGCCGCGTTAGAAAAGCGGTTTTGTCATGTGAACGACTCGTTGGACTTCCGGTGACCATCGCATTCCTATGCACTCGAAAGGTTTACTTACTACAGTCGCGGACTCGCGGTGGATACCCGCCGCGTTACGTTCACGTATCAAAATGTTACATCGTGAGAGAGCTTTCGTCGTCTACGTGCGCAAAAACGTGCCGATTATTTCGCGATAATGCGTGATTCATTTGAATCGGTCACGCTGCATTATTGTTATTATTCGTTGTGTTAATGCAATTTATTTGCAGAAAGTACAATTCCAATTCCAAGTCTGATTGAAAATTATTTTATTGATTGTGTAAATGAGGTTAGTTGGAATTAAAGGAGTCGTCGCTAGGTGATGAGACATTTACTGTTAATGGAAGGGGTCGTTACTACACCGGTTTTGAGACTAACCCGTGAAAGACAGTGTTTACGGTCCCTACCATAGGATGAAACCAATTGACGAAATATCAAAAGTATTTTATAAACTGATTTTTTTCATTTTTAGAATTTCTCTAAATTTGTCTAATTAAATTCTAAATAATTTGAACAGGTAACAAGTGACACAACTACAATTGAACCAACGTAACAACAAACGATTAATACTTTAATGTGTCAAATTGATTCAACGTCACTCACTGCCTACTATGTCAGGGACGCTAAATAATGATCTCCCCTCGTACTACGATTTTTTTTTAGTCGCTTGAGAATTTTTATACAAAAATTATGAAAAAATCTACATTCTTGTATTGTATTGTATATAAATATATATAAATAACATTAATAATAATATAAAAATAGACAACATTTTAAAATGTCTTCACACTTTTTTTCATCGTTATTTATGTGGGTCACGTGCCCCTATTTATTGCCCTTTTACAAACATTTACTCTCGTTGGTTTTCAACAGCTGACGGTGTCACTTGAGCCCCCTTCGCAAATATTTTACTACAAATTTCCCGACATCAGGGCGAACCGAATCGGGGAAAGTTACAGCAGCCGTAACACAGACCGCGTTCATGGCGTTGCTCGCCTCGCGAGCAAATATACCAATAAAATTTTTCAGGTCCGTGTTTACTTTTAAAATTGACTTCACTTCGTTGTTAAACTGCACTTTGAAGGCTGAAACATCTGCTCGTTGTTTAGAATAACTTAATTTTAGTGCACTGCGAAACGGCACAAATGGCGTAATAAACGTCGACGTTCGTTCATTCATCGTCGAGCGTTACATTTGTTTGGGTCTTCGCTCCGCGCGCTTTTATGGCCCGTTTGATTGCTCGGTAAACACTGTCGGCGCATCGAGACTAATTACGAATTGCTTCAATTAGTTTTGCTGTAAATTTCGAAATAATTTAAATTATAATTGGGGGACTTGAAAATAGACCGGGGCACTCTTTGCTTTCATGGCTTTGCATTTTTTTTTACTATCGAATGCGATGCATTTTTATGAAAGTTTAGTTGAAAAAAAAACAAAACAAAAATTAACATTTTTCAGGAAAAAGCTAGTAGTGGGTTTGCATACCCACGCGCACTTCTAACCATGCTCACATTAAGTGGTCGATGTCGGCCTGGGGTATCCCGTTCCATGCAACATCTAGATGGTGTCGAAGTTCATCCAGATTCTCAGGAGGTCTGGGTACTTGTCTTAGTCGCCGACCCATCATATCCCAGATATGTTCAATCGGCGACAAGTTCGGCGACCATGCAGGCAAAATCTCCAATCCAACCTGCTCCAGGAATCTTCTTGTAACCACAGCAGTATGTGGTCTTGCATCATCCTGTTGGAAAGTGGAATTCTTCAACGTCTCCATGAAAGGTACTATCACCGGTTCCAGAACGTTGTCGATGTAACGACGTGTGTGAGGTAAAATTAATTGAAAAACCCCTATGTGCAAGCATCATAAGGAAGTGCAAGAAGACAAGACAGCAAACCAAATCTGAAGAGCAACGGACTAAACTAAAAAATATAAAACAAAAACTACAGGAGAACGGCTTACGCAAGGCCGACAAAGGTAACACGATAACGATCCTCAAGAAACCCGCTTATGTCCAGAAAACACTGGAATTAATTGACAATGAGAACTTCATTGTGTTAAAAACAGATCCGACGCCTAAATTCCAAACGGAAATAAGGGCCACAATCAAATAATGCGAAAACATGTTCGGAAAAAATGAAAGTTATCGCTTATCTGTCACGAACCCCAATCCACGTATCCTGCATAGCTTACCCAAAATTCATAAAAGTGGTTGTCCTATGCGACCCATTGTATCCTACATTAATGCCCCAGCCTATGTCTTGTGTAAACAACTAAATAAAACCATACCAGACCTCCTTAATTTCCATAGTAAATATCCCATAAAAAATTCATTGCAATTAGTGGATAGTATTCAAAACCTAAAAATCCCACCTTCTTCCGTTGATATCCTTTGACGTGGTAAGTCTCTTCCCTTCAATCCCATCAAAAGACTTAACGAAGGCTATGTCAAAACACATCCTGGGCACTCACCACCTTACCCAAGATCAAAAGGAAGAACGACCAGAGTGCGCTTGAAGCAAAGTTTTTTACATTCAACGATGAAAATCTACCAGCAACTAGATGGCTTACCGATGGTCGGTTCGCCACTATCACTATTATTAAGCGAGATATTCATGGCTAATCATCTAGAAGAAGAAATCTTCAAATCCACCAATAGGCTAGTAAAAAATGTACTGGTCCAGATACCTGGATGACAACGCCGCACTCAGCTTTCACGTCAAATTTTCTCTTCTTCTGCCTGTTTTATGTTTTCATCTTCTTCTTTCCTTGTTCTTGGTTTTCTTCTTCCTCTTCTCGTTGTCCTTGATTAGTTCTGTATTTTTTATGCCTAGTAGGTCTATATAATACTCTCTTCATCTGACTAGTACTTCTGTTGCATTTGAGATAGTGTTTCCTTCCTTGTCCTTTACGTTGGTCAATGGATCTTTTTTTTTAATAAATTGTAATTTAATTGCATTTTTTCTGGTTTTCCTTCGACTACGCTAACTAACTGAAGCGGTATGCCTGGTTGAGTTACCCACGACCTGCTTCATCTTCAAGGCTCCCGCACGACTCTTTGGAAGCAGTTTGTAATGCTTTACCGCTCATAAGAAACAATTCTACATTTATTTTAATAGCCTAAAATATAATAGAAAAAGAAAGAAAATTAAGACTAAAACTGGTTGGACTGTTACCAAAATACAGATGCAAACATACAGGTCACAATTATGTGCAATGTGTACACTGTAATTAAAAAAATGGCACTGGTCTGTACTGTCGCGATGACAGGCATCGTTCAATATCTTACTTTACCGAAAGATTTTTTTCGATAATTTCGTGGTAAGGTGTCTGGAGTAAATCATCACTTAAGGTTCAGATATTGCTTTCAACATAATAGCTTTGATTCATTGTTGGCTGTAAAAAAATCTGCAGCGGTCCGCACTGAACTTCCTTATACTTAGTTATAGTACCTTTTCGAAAAAAAAAAAGTTTCAAATGACCAATATCTTTACTTTTTTACTTTTATAACAACAATTTTTTCGATAACCGCTTGTTATTGTTTTCAAAATAGGGGCATTACAAGGCATCTACTTGACAGTTTGACCATAAAATAAATTGACAATTTGTGGGCAGAAATTCATTAAGTGCTAGGAAGAAAATATTTGTTGGAGATAACAATGGTACAGGAAACATAACAGTTGAGTTTTTTTGGCGGAAACTTAATCGTTTCTTAGTTGATCATAAAGCATTATTTTACCGAAGTTTCAAAATTGTAGTCTAATTCTTAATGGGTGGCGTACTTCAAATGAAAGTGGGCGTATTTCGTTTTTAAATGTTTTTGGTTCATTCTGGTCGCTTTCGATTTGTCACCTTCGGTTGATTTAGTAGTTGAATTTTAATTTTCGCTTTGACGTAATTACCTAACTAGACGTCGACGTGATTCGTTGCGTGCGTCAATTGCAAATTACATTAACGCGAGGGGCCCCCGTCTGAATCAAAAGCACCGAAAGCGGAACGCAATTTTAATCGCGCTAATGTCGTTGAACGTGCTTTAATTGTGCGTGCCGAACTCGACGAGTGAAACGCGCACACGTGTATCGAGTTAAATTCGACTAAGTTGTTCTTTCAGCTGAGAAAATTCAGCGCCGTATTATTTCCCCCCGACATCTGGAACTGTTCCAAACGCAAACGCCGCGAAGGACCCATTTAAAATAATTACATTGCCGACGAAGTAGTAATTTAACGTATGTGTAACAATGAAATTGTTTTTGTGGATATTTTGCATTGTTCGGTTGTACACGACCGCGTCGTGGTCGTTACGAAACGACTTCAAACAGACGCTGTTGTGTTTGAAAAATATGGTCGTTGTTATTAAACTTTTCAATGTTTTTTTTTTTGTGAGAAAATTTCTATACACATTTATTATATCGCCACATCAAACATATTTTCGGACCGGTCGTTTAAAACATTTAAAAAAATTATATCGGTAATACGAAGTGCTCCATTAAACCAATTTTGATTGTCATTGTCCGCGCTCGACCGACATTTTTTGCCAGTTCCTGCGTCGGTGTAGGAAACTCTACCGCACGACCTGCATACGTCTTTGATAATAACCGCTTAAGCCCTAAGCCCAGACATTCTTTAGGAAGTAAGACAATAAAGGAAGGCATCTCCGTAACACGTGTTTCGGTTTCCGTTGATATTCGACACCGGCTGGCGAGCACACCAGCCAGACGTTCTCAATATCGACGGATTCGTACGAATTTTCGCGTCGCATGTTAAGGGTCGCCGGAGAACGCGACGGTTTTGATGAGGATCTCCTTGTGTGTTCCGCGGTTGAATGAAGCTCCGCATTGAGCTCTATTGTGTCGATCACGTGTTCGGCCGTTGCACGAGTTTTCGTTTCAATTTAACGCCGGTGCAAATTTTAGTGATAAAAAAAAGCGAAAACTATCGATATGCTTATTCAGTGTCAAAGGTTTTTATTGGATAGTTCAAAAAAAAAAATAAATAAAATTATCAAATTTCAAACTTGGTGAACCGATAGAGTGATTAACAAGGACAATAAAGCTCTTTGCATTTTAAGTGAGGAAACGTAAACCAACGCAAACAAATGAGTTAAGAAAAATGCAACCCTTCATCATAGAAAACCAATTAATTGAGTTAAGCTCCATATGGAAACAAAATTTGTCGATTTAAGAAAAGATTAGGAAGTATTCGTAAGTGATTTTTGTGAATAATAAATAATAAATTCCAACCACATGGAATACAACTCGAAACTCGATTGCGTAAAAACATTAGCAACCTCAACCCTAAACAATGTGGGTTTTAAGATAAAATCTTCTATACCTGCCATTAAATAAAAAATTGAAGAGTAACGAAGACCAAAGTCACCATCAATTTTCTTCAAAAGCCAGTTACAGATTAGTCGTCATTGTTAGATATCAGATCAAAATACTTCATGACAAATGCCTTGAAATGAGAACAAGTTTTCACCGAATTAAAATAAAAATATAAAGTAGTCGCAGAATGCTTTTTTGTATTTTATACAGATCGATACAAAGGAAAGTCATTATCTGCCATCGCTATTTTATTTGTTTGATTACTTGCAATGCTTTTATTATTCTCAAAAAAAATAAGTTGAAATGACGTAATTATCGTTAATTATGCAACCTATAAAATCTATAGAATAAAAAAAAATAAATTAAACTAACTAACTAACTAACACACAATAGTTTGCTTATAGTAATTTTTATGTTTATAACGTCAGGAGAACTGAAACGATTATTTACAAAGATTTAGATTAATAGACTTTCAATGAAAACATTGATAAATATATAGCCTCGTACACTTATTTCATTCTCGTTTGAAATGTTCAGGGGCCCACATCAATTCTTAATAATCAACCTTCGCGCTAAAAGACGATCAATTATGCAAAAACTAGTCAGTACTCCCCGTTCGCGCAGTTCATTTATTCATTTAAGTTCGCTGCGTGATTAACATCAATTAATCGATATTTTTTTTATTCAAATTTTGATAAATAAGGACGAATTTAATGTGGAGAGAGCATTTGCCTCAGCCCACAGAGAAGAATTAAAAACATTGAGTCTACGTGTTTTATCGTTTGAATTAATTCGACGGTATAAACTATAGAAATTGACATTATCCCCCACCCCCACCCCCAATGGATTAATATAGCTGTACAAGGGCAGGAATTTCAATAGTTTAAAAGTAAGATACTACGGCGTTCTCTTATAATAACTTTTACGTACTGACAATGTAAAAACACCCATTGTCTGCAATTGATTTACTTTTAGTCCACGTGAACCCAACAGATTATTCAAAGGTCAAATATGCAAATGAAAAATCGATTTTGTATTGTTACATTTTATACATCGCACGGATTAATTTGCATAAATCGCAAACAACCAATTTCAGTTAGGTCGGTTCGTTTGTTATTCGACCTTCACAGTTGTGTGAAATTATAAATAAAATAAATTAGCCCATATACTGGGGAGAGTAAGTAATAAAATTTTACCTTGGCGTAGTCTATGGGAACGCTGGCTTCTGGTCCTGTGAATATTGCTTCACTGCAAAGAAATAAAATGTTACAATATACACGAATTAATTCATAAAACTGCAATTTTATGCAGTGTCATAAAACATTTACAACACATAAATTAAATAACACTACCCAGACCAACCCAACTCAACCAAAAACAAAAACAAACCTCAAAATTGTTAAAAATAGAGAATTTAAACAATTCAATAAAAAATAAAAATCGTACGGTTAATGTCAATGAGAAAAATCCAAAAGAGTCGCAAAATTCTCAAAAAACTCACAAAGCAAAGAAAATAAATAATTGCCAACCTTTAAGTCATTGAAATATTTGCATTTTTGACATGTTCGCGTTTTTGAAAATCATGACCAAAACCAATACGATTTTTTTTTCAAAATTGACAAGAACTATAAAAAATAAATTGCATCCATGAAAAAATCGAAATATTTAACATTGTCAAAATACAAACAAAAATTTTGAATTAAAAAAAAATATATTTAATACAATGTTATTGCATTTTGAATTTTTCTAATTTTCCTAAATAATTTTTTGAAATTTTGTCCTAATTTCGATAAAGATATTGGCATATTTTAATTTCATTTTATTGTTTTTGTGTTTAAATCAATTTGACAACTTTGAGCAATGCTGAGAATTGTTGACTTTTTATTAAAATTTTTTGAATACCTATTTTTATTTTTTTGATAATTTTAACATTTTTGGTTTTTTGCAAATTTGTTTTGCAACTTTGTGAATTTTCTGATTTGTTCTTGCATTTTATACGATTTTGACATTTCTTGCAATTTTTAATATTTAGCTGATTTTCGAAAATATATTTTTCTCAATTTTTAGTTAATTTTTAGTTAATTTTGCCAAAAGTTATTAATAATTTTTCAGATAATTTTTTGCATTTATCGTTTTTTGAAAATTAGTTCAACTTTTTACCTTAGACAAAATTACTAATAAATAATCGAAATTATAAAAATCGACCAATCGAGCCAGAACCCAACTCAACCCCACCCAACCCAACCCAACCCAAAAACAAACATCGAAATGTTAAAATTGACGAAATTGTTAAAAAAAGAATGTAAACAATTCATAAAAAACAAAAATCGTACAGTTAATGTCAATGAGAAAAACTCAAAAAACTCGACAAAGCAAAGAAAATAAATAATTGCCAACCTACAAAATAATTATCGTTACACATACGTTAGACACTTTCGTACGAGCCCAATTGAAATTTAAAAATTTTCAGCCACAAAACATGCTTGCTTGATATAATAGAATTTTGATGACAAGATAAAAATCTTCCAGAACCAAAAATACACAATTCATACGAATCACGCTCTTTACGTAAAAAAAATAAATAAACCAAGCTGCCTCGATATCCACGTTCGTTAGCACATGTTATTCAGAAAACTCAATTATACGAAGCGCATCACCCTATTTTTGTTTCTTGCGTTGAATAATTTTTACGCACCTGGCGCAGGTGGCCCATGCACCTGAGATTTACCAACAGATGAATCCGGGGGGGATGTTTGCATATGGGACCTGCCTCCTTCACGTGCTAACTTTGTTACTCTTGTACTTGGATATTTAATTGTAATTGTTGGTATAAATCTGAACTTAATTTTCTAAAACGCCTTTCAAATAAAAATCTTATGCGAGCCTTATTAGAATATTAATCTAACGAATAAATTAGATGAAATACAATCATTATTTCTCATAGTTGACGTATGTGAAAGTTTATTTTCCATTTCTTACTGCCGTCGGAATTCTCTCGGAGATAATGCGCTCAAGACACAATCAGCGGAGCAAAAAGAACGGATATCATCAATTGAGGCTCTTAATTCACTGGGCATAAAATTTATTCATTGCGACGTCGGTATTGTACGTACGAGGCACGGAGGGCGCCGTCCCTCATCCGGAAATTAATTAATATGGAGTGGAATTGGTTAGTCGTAGTTGAATTGCGTTTCAAAGGCATTCGTTTAAAAAATTAGTTATTGAAATTGCTAAGAGATGTGACACTTTTTTCATTTTCGCGAATTGGCAAACGTTTCATAATTGTCCAAAAATTATTAATTATTGGTAATATTGTCAGAATTATGATGAGACTGAGAAAATTGTCTAAATATCAAGCTGACATTGTCGAAGTTCACAAAAAGCAAAAAGGAAAAAATGCAAGGTTTCAAAAGAAAAAATCTGACAACATCCAAAACAGGAAACACTAAGAGTGCATAAAATTGAGTAATGCAAAAATATTTGAAACCTCCAAAAATTGATGACCAAATCGAACATTTTACAAAAATTTGATTATGTAGTACTTTTTGCATTTTAGAAAATTTTTAAATTATTTTACATTTTTCAAGATTAATAGTCGTTGGGTTTCAGTTATGACTTGCTTATTTAATTTTTTACGAACGGTTGGTGCAGCGTTTCGAATAATGTGGGGCGAGGCATAAGGCACTGCCAAACAAAAGAAAACTAAAAAATAAATTAAACATTGCGTTGGGTTGGGTTGGGTTGGATTGTGTTGGGTTGTGTTGGGTTGTGTTGGGTTGTGTTGGGTTGTGTTGGGTTGGTTTGGGTTGGATGTCTTAGGTTCGTTACGATTTTTGCAAATTTTTACCATTTTTTGACAATTCTTCCGTCGTTGATTTTTGAAGATTCTCAATTTTTGGATTTTAACGATTCTGATATTATTTACAATTTCGTCATTTTTAATGTGTGCTATTTTATCGTTCAAAAAATTACAATTTTTTTATTTTAAATGCAGTTTTTAACAATTCTCTTATTTTTTGTTACTTAAAATTTTTATAATTTTGTGCAGTTTTTGCAATTTAAATTATTAATGATTTTTTTTATTTAGACATTCTTTATGTCAAAGTTTTCACCGCGTTCTTTCCGACATGTTTCAGCGATTTTTGCACTTTTATTAATTTTTACGTTTTAACAACTTTGGTATTTCTTGGTGATTTCTACATTTTTACTAATTTTAAATTTTAAATAAATTTTACGTCAAAAATTTTCAATAATTGTTGTTTTGGACGGTTCCACAGTTTTAGTAATTTTTCGATTTCAATGTTTCTTACATTTTTGTATCGTTTTTTTTTACATGTTTGACCAATATTCTGATTTTTCGTAATTGTTATAGTGAGAGTTGTAATTTTTTACTAATTTTTGGATTTTGAAAAATGTAACATTTCCTAAACGTATAACGATAATAAAAAAAAATATAAGAAACGTGATTATCCAAAAATTGACACCAACCGTCAAGTAGACATAAAAAATATTAAAATTGCAAAAACAACAAAAAATCGAATTGTTAAAAAATACGGAAGTGAACTTTATTAAAAATAAAATTGCTCAAGAATGTAAGAAATCGTAAAAAAACGTAAAAATCCAAAAAGTATCAAAGTTTAAACTTGTGAAAAAGTCTTCACAACAAAAATATTAAAATTCGCAAAATTATTGAAAACCTTCAACGTAAAGACTGCCCAAGAAGTTTTGACGATTCTACATTTTTGATTATTTTTGGATTTTGATATTTCTTACTTTTTTAGATGATTGAAAATTCGTAGCCAATATTTCAAAGCAATTGTCAAAAAATGTGAAATGTGAACAAAGCAACAACAACCGAAATATTGTCCAATATTGTTAAAAAAAAAAAAAAAAACGTCAAAAAAACCCCGAGAGAATTCACGACCGAAAATTTATGAAAAATTATCGAAATCGTTAATCATATAATTAATAAAAAAGTGTGTGTACCGAGATACCAGTGGTCTAAAATGTAAAACGATTGAACGTAAGGTATGCATGTCTTACTTACGAAGCTATGCAAAGGCAGATGTCTGTTCGCCTGCAAAGGCGTCATTGATAATTTCCAATCTTTACGAAACGTTGCGTTACTGTACCGACGTGAATGTGAATATGCGTATCCGATTTCAACGAATACATTGGCGGTGCTCTGATGAGCCGAGGCGGCGAAACGTCGTCATTCAGCAAACACGTTCGTCGATATTAATTTCAGACATTTAGAGTTCTGACAAAGTATTTAATGGGCGCAAATTATTATTAATTTCATTTAAAAATATTAGTTGAACGATTTATTTTTCTGATCATTTTTCATCAATTCGCAAGCAAATATAATTAAAAGTTTTATTTCATCCTTTCTCTAATGCTGTTGTCAATATTAACAAAGTTGTCTTAAATGATAAAAAGCAACACAATTAAAACCAAATCGCCAAAGCATATACAACGCTTCCATTTTTCTTTGTATCCCGTGGCATATGCAAATTCAACCGCAGTTTAATAAAATCCCAAACTAGTTATAACATCCGGCGAACACAATTCTAATTTTTCACCTCGTACTCACTCCTCCACATAAATATTCATGGAGCAGTCGCTCCGACGATTTTCAAACGAACATGAAAAAAAGCAACAGCAACCGTAGCCTCATTATCAAAACAATAATGACGCGGCAGCTGCTGGACGCGCCATCTAGAGGCGAATCGATTAAAGCACGCCTGAAATTCCGCCGCTTACTTTATCAGCCCGCTCGCGGACTTTTGTTTTCTGCTCTATCGATATCAGATAGCATCGCGGCTTTACATGCCATTAATGTTAAGTTAAGCAGCGACGCAATGATGAAGCCTCCGCTATGAATAATGTAGACAGGCGGCCAGGCAGGCAGGCGAGCCGCGTACGAATGATAAAGTAAAGCGTTTCGATTTTTCATTAAGTTAACTGAAAAAACGCACAGATACGATGTAAATTGATACGATGTTTAAAAATAAATCGCTCGCCGCCGGAAACGCGATTTTAAATTTGCAACTCTCTAATAAGTGTCAGGTGTTTTGCGGATCCGGTATTTTGCAAGGTTGCGTAATGGAAAGAACAAGCGGACGAAATAACCTGCGCGTAGAAAGTTGCACGAACGTAATGCAGTTCATGCAAAAGCGCAGAGGCGGACTGGAAAGAAAATGGAAATTTTAAAATATAAATATTTTGATACAGCAGATAAAAGAAATCAAATCAACAATACCTTTACAGCTAAACAAAATTGCTTCACCCAAAGAAAAAAAAAACAAAGAAATAATTATTTACGACCGTTCTGTTTTAACACAAAAGTATGAAAGTCAAATAAAATTTCACCGAAACATCTCTTTGGTTGTCAACAGTCGTATAACACTTAAACGTATAACACCTAAAAGTATGTGAATATTGGTGCAGGGGTCTAGATCGTGGACTAGTAACTCAAAAGTTAATGGTTCAAATCTACCCTGGTTCATCGAGATTTTATTTCAGATGTAAAGAAGTAGTTATAAATAAATACATCGATGATCCTCAATTAGATTCGAACCGCTAACGTTTGGGTTACTAGGCTACGACCTTAGACCCCTGCGCCAATAATCACTGAAGAGGAGAAAAGCATGGTTTCATTTCATAATTTGCGAAATATAATACAAAAGTTTTATGAGTTGTGGCAAACCGAAAAAAGTCAATAAACAGAAACGCAAGCAAGGAAAGCGAGAAGTGAAGAAAATTGCAATAGTTTTATGGAAAGAAAATTAGAAAAATGCCCTAATAAAAAATTAAAGAAATTACAACGAATTAAGAAATCAAAAAGTGGGAACGCTAGAAAAAAGCAGTTCGCGAATCCAATCCATCCGACCATACAAATAACAGAGCAACGTGTGAGAATAAAAATTGAAGCTGGAAATACAACCAGAATAGAACAGAGAATTAATAAATTAAACTTGTTAGGTTAAATATCGCATGTTTTACCTTTCGCCCAATTTAGCAATTTGACGAATTTAAATGTGAAAAATACTACGACAATAGGAAATAAAAATTAAGTTAATAAAACCAAAAATTGGAGGAAAAACAAACACATTCGGAACCTAATAACAAATCGTAAGGAGCCAAAAATTATTAAACGTTAAATGTTGAGAAAAATTAAATCAAAAAGTAGAAAAAAGGCAGATGAAGCAACTGAACCTAAGCCAAAAACAAATAATATAGAAAGGACGAGAATCAAACTCGAAGCATGGAATAAAACCAGGAAGCAAATTATAAAAACTGACGATAAATGAGGCAAAAGCAAAAAATTACTTTAATACAAAAAAGTTACTCAAAACCAAATAAAAAAAACAATCAATTCGTTGGTGAATTTGAATGAAGTTTGCAAATAAAATCAAAACGAATTCCAGAAATCAAAGAGCAAAGGTCGAGAAAAAAACTAACTAGAAAGTGACGAGAAGTAAAGGAAAGATCGATAGCCGCCACTCCTGCGGTCGACGAGGGAGGCTTTCAATCTGATTGTTGATGTACTCTAAGGGTACAGCATCCCAAGCATCTTCAACTGCATGACGAAGGTCATCTAAAGTGGTCGGGGGGCGCGGCAAATTCTTAATGTGGATACCCATCCAATCCCACACTTTTTTGATGGGCGATAAATCTAGCGAGCGAGGTGGTGAAGGTTAGGTGGGTATATGCTCCTCTTCTAAGAACATCATAGAGGTTCGCGCAATATGAGGGCGGACGTTATCTTGCTGAAAAACACCATCTTCAATCCCTCTTACATAAGGAAGACGTGTTAAGTCTTCCTGACATAACGTGCGGATGTCATTGTGCCATGGATTACGATTAGAGGAGATTTGCCACCAAAAGCAATAGCTCCCCAAACCATGAGTCCGATGGTACGGTGGCCGTGGCGCTCAACACCAAACTCGAGATTACGATGTTATCCTCGTCGTCGCCTGACCCGCCCTCTACCATCATGATTCCCCAAACAAAATCTAGATTCGTCAGAAAAGGCAATGTGATGCCATTCATTGCCCCAATTCCTGCGTTCATTGCTCCAGTCAAGACGGTGACGACGGTGAACAGGTGTTAAAGGGAGGACGAGACGCGGACAGTAAGAAGTTAGGCCTATTGAGCGTATTCTGTGGTAAACGGTGCGAAGCCGAATGGACCTTCTCACAGCTGCAAATCAAGCATCAGCAATCGACCGAGTAGACCTCCGTCTTTCTCTAATCGAAGAAGACGATCTTGCTGTTCGGTAATTCTTCTGGAGCATCTAGCTCGCTATATTCATCGCCCTCCATTATCATAATCGAACCACACTAATGTCAAAATTGACGTTTTTGCAGTAATAACATCAATCAGTTGGAAAAAAACTTAAATTTCTTTTTCAACTTAATTCTTTAAAAAAAATGCAAACATTGTCCGAATCATATGAAACGGTAATCGTTTGTTATAGACGGTGCCCCCACTATTTAAACAAAAGTTCATTTTAATAAAATCATTTTTTCGGGGTGTTCGGATTTCACTTGCGACCAGTATAGTTAGGTTGGGTTGCGTTGGGTTTGGGTTGGGTTCGGTTGACTTAAATTTTCACGTGTACTCATAGACGCCATAAACAGCTGGTAGATCGATTTCTCATACTTGCTCGAACATTTCTTAGCATATCAGGTGTTATGGACGGATTGGGGAGCTTCTCTTATTCTTTGCTTTAACTCCTCAGAGTTTCGCGGTTGCATTATACTTTTTCTTTGAGAAATTCCAAAAGAAAACATGATTTTTTTCTTTAAATTTGCAATTTTCGGTTTGGTTGCTTTGTTGTTACGAATTAAAAAGGTCGTGAACGTACATTAAAGGTCAAGAAAATCATTTTCAAAATAAACGTCAAATTCAGGCCATAAACGTAATCGAACTGAAATCAAATATTGCAAATGATACCGAAGGCGAAATAAATTTAAAAAAGGCAATATTTTTAGTCGGTTTGAGTTTGGTTGCGATATCATGAACGTGAATGTTCATGAAGGATAATGAAGAATTGGACTGGAAAAAAAATTAATGCAAAATAAAAACATTACACCAAACAGTGCAATAAGATGAAATGGAATCAAATCAAATAAAACTTGAAACGCCCAAGATAACTGTGACGAGGCCACAATCAGAAATAAAATGAAATCAAATCGAATGAATTGAATGGGACAAACTGAGAAAAAATGAAATAATATTAAATGGAATGGAATAAACTGAAACTCGAAAACAATTTGTATGTTAGGGAATTTTCTGTTTCATATATTTTCAAATAGGTCCAAATAGCTTCCAACCACCCTTATGCTTAGTGTAGTGTCTCGTATCTAATGTCTAGTACCTAACATCTTGTGTCTAGGATCTAATGTCTAGCATCCATTGTCTAGTTTCTAATGTCTGATATCTAATTCTACAGTCCACTATCTACTATCTCCTGTTAACTATCTGCTATTTCCTATCCACTGTCTGCAAAGTGTTGTTCATTACCTACTGTCTCTTATGTACTGTCTATTGTCTACATCTGACAAGCCATTCAGACACTAGAGACAAAAAGTGAGTAGTAGTTAGATGCTTTCAGATGTTCAGTCGTTTAATTCAACGGTTTACCCCACACCCCCCTTGTGCCACGTTTCGACAGTAACGAGTACGTCACAGCCTGCGATTTTAAACGAATTGATTCCACGTACCAATACCAACGAAAAAAAAAAATTTTCGACGAGTTCGATTCCAGTCCACCCCTGCAGATGCGCGAGACAGAAATCACAATGCGGAGTGAATAAAACGGCGCGTACAATGAGCGTACGATCATGTTGATGCAGGTATCAAGGACGATTGCGTTGTTTCACCTTTGTTCGCCACCTGGTACAGGTGCAACAGCCACGCTTAGCATTTACAAAATTGGGTTACTGACGTGGCACCGAAATTATTTTCGACGCCTAAAATAAAACTCCCGTGTCGTACGTATAAGTTGTGTACGTAAAGTTTTCTACTTGCTTTTTTGGGGCGTATTATTTTGACTTGGTCTAGTCACATAAAAAGTAGACATGTTGTAAACTGGATGTGTTCACATTTTTGCAAAAATTTCATCGATTTTCCATAACTCTTCACATAGGAATCCACATGCTAGTATGTTAAAATGTGCAACACAAAAAATATGGAACAGGAAGTAAGACACATAAATTTTGAAAACTGAAGAAAAAAGCTCATAAAAACGATATATAGACCACTAGCAGAAGATCAAAATACAAAGGCTGGGTCGGGCACGAGGAAAAAAGTACGAACATTATGATAAGGATACCATGTACTGTTTACACCTCTTGGAAAAATTGTTGTTACGATCCTCAAACCAGCTTAGGAACAAACCATAACACAAAGGTACCAAACAGGCAACGAAATAAAAAAAAAACCTTTATGGCATAACCTTACATTACAAATATATATTTAATTTCAATCCCTGTATTTCCATCCTAGTTCTTCCTACGTCATTTTCTCTCTTCCTTGGTATCCTTTCCTGCCTGTATTTCTTCAATTCCTTAAGCTTCGCCAAGAATGTCACCCCTCTCCGTTCTCCCCCGTGCTTCTTCTCCTTTCCTCTTCCTACATCTTCACTTCTTTACATCCTCTCATCCAGTGCTGTATCTTCGCCTTCCCCACAGAATTCGCATCTCCTTTACTCCTCACCCATCCTTGTTTGTCTTTTCCTCGTTCCCACACCCGCACCTTGCTAAAGTCTCTCTTCTTCCGGCGTCCTCCCATCCCTCAAATATCTTGGTGCCCCTCCCTCCACTTTTATTTCGTTACATTTTCTAATGTATCTTGTCTTCTCTTTCTTGAGCTTCCACTTGCCTCCATCTATCTTTCCACTTGTTTCCCCTATCTTCTTCTCTTCTCTACTTCTTCCTGCCTTTTCCAGCAACGATGTAAGGATTCTTGTGTTTTAAAGTCACCAAGTTTCACCATTCTTTTTAATTGTCTTAGCAGGTAATAAAATAACTTTAAGGCGACCTGAATTATGTTTTTAAGAAGTTTTCTAAATAAATTTCGTCAAGTTTACTTAGCATTCCAACTTTTCTGGGGCTTCTCGGCACTTATATAATTCAAATCAAATCAAGGATGTTCAAATAAAATTTGATTGATATATTTATATTGCAGTGAAAATTCCACAGTCTTATATCGCAACCCAATCCAAAAGAAATTTATCTAATTCGCAAAAAAATCTAATCAAATAATTCGAACATAACCAACCCAACCCAAACCAAACTAGAAGACGACAGAATTAAAATTTGCTTTTACAATTACAAATTACAAAACCACAAAATTTTCATAAACTAACCCAATTATTTTTGATATGATGGTTAGATTTAGCTTTAAATCCAGTGTATTAGGTTGATTTTAAAATTAAGGCAACTAAATGCATTTCAAAGAAAACCTAATCAATCATCTTAATTTCAAAAATGTAATTAATTACCGAGCAAATCTGACTCGTTAAGAAACTCGCAAAAATAAAATAAATTAATAGGTCGTAGACAAAAATCTCGTCGAAGGTGATACCGTCCGACTTTTCGCAGAATGCAGGCAACGAAAGAACTAAATAAAAAAGAATTAGTTCAAACATGGAAACTAACCACGCAAAACCCAAATGAAGTAAACTTTACTAGAAAAAAAATCAAGAGCTGTTAATCGTAATTAAAGCGTTGAAATAAATCGAATTTTCCGCTACGGCCCAATCTTAGTGCTGGTATTATTAATTATTAGAAATTGATAGATTAAAATAATTCAGCCAACGCGTGTTGATTACAATAATAATTAAAATGTTTGAGTAAATAAAATTCTTCCGCCGCGACCTATTTTCGTTGCGTGCTGGTATTAAAAATACAAACTATTCCCGCTACATGTTGGTATTAATAGTAACTAAAATATTTAAATAAAACAACTTTTCCGCTACAATCTAGTCGGGTACATGTTAATAATAACTAACATTTTTAAATAATTTTTTCGCGATATACTAACAACCAGAGTTACGATTATCGCCTGGAAATTAGAAAATCAATCGTTACAAATCTTAAATGCAACAGCCGCAATAAAAACAACTTAATAACCATTTTAAAAACGATGCAATTAATTAGTTTGCTAATTTTATTACGGAACGGCGGCTAACTGGACAAGTCGTAAATTTCTACACACGACCGTGCGATATAAAGCGACACCGCGACGATAAACGCAAGTACCGCGACACTTCCTTCGGTACGAAAACCACGACGGATACTTTCTTGCAAAGTGGACAACTTCGACTTATCAAACGACTTCCTGCAACGCGAACCAGCAGGAAGAGCACTTGGTTCGATTCGCGCAGATAAAACCGGCGGTGAAAAAATCCGGTAAAACGGCGAGTGAAATGACACAGTTTTGCAGGTTGTACGATCCGGCGCACCATTAATTGACAGTCGAGTAATTATCGCAAATTAAAATTTCAAAAAGCGAAAAGATCGGAATTAAAAAATAGAAGTTTGAGAGAAAGTTTGCCTTGAAATAGAAACAGAAATAAATCAAAAAATAATTGTTGAGGACGTATTTTAGTTTTTTTTTTAAATTTTTTAACAATTTAAATTTTTATGAGTGTTTGCTATGGAGACTTTAAATGAAAATAAATCTTGCGATGAACGGGACGATGAACATGGTTTGACGTTTCTTGAAATTTCTAGGTTAACTTTGTTGTCCTTAGTCACCATTAGGATCGCTTCCGGATTCCGCAAAAAAAAGGACGCAAAGCTTACTTCCAATCTTAAAACAAAACACTTTCACAAGAAATTGATTATTTTCATTTACGTTGTGTTGTGACGTTTCGGCGAAGAAAATGAAATAATGGTTTAGGATTTGGTGTGGGTTTTACAATCAATCAAGCAACATTAGATTAAAATTATACTTGCGATTAACAATGAAGCGGAACTTGTGTACTTAGTTTGACGTTTCCCAATAATGTTAATAAATAATTTTAAGGTATGTATCACTAGACATAGCTACGTGGAGTGTGCTATTAAAAATGGTGATCCTATAACATAGATTTACATAAAAAAAAATTCGAAATATCGACTCGACCACCATCACTTTTATTGTTCCAAATACAAGAACAAGCAGCGCGATTAAAATTAAAATTGAAGTAGAACCAACGCAATTTGCGTCACATTACTGCTACGTAAAATCGTTGGAAATGTTTAAGGTCGACAATTTGCGGTGTGTTGCGTCTCCGTGACACACGCAACGTTTCCTTTCGCATCGAAATATTTTATTGTCTTTTTAACAATTCTGCAGTCCATTATTTGTACACAACGTTAACGACGTATAATTACGTACAATTCGATACGGGTTTCGCGTTAACGATTTTAAAGTGAGTGTCGTTGCAAACATTGGCAATATTATTGAGAAACGCATGTGATGCAAGCAGATGGAAACCACTACGTGAATAATTTATTGAAATAAATTATATTGTGTTCTGCTGCATTATTTTTTTTTGTAAAAATAAAACGAGTTCGTTGATAATATTGTGAGGTCGTATTGATACGTCGTCGATGGTAATCCATATAAGAAATTAAATTCAAGGATCTTCGATCGCACGATGGTTTGTTGCCGACTTAACGACATCGATCAATGTGTTGTTGTTGGAATTTTGTGATACAGTCAATACAAGTGGCACCATGATATGTGACTCGCATTGGCTTTATGAGGGTTACAAGTCCATCTGTTCGCTGTTTTCACTGAAATAATTCATTTCTAGATTTCTGCAAATCATAATTTTTGATTGTTAATATGCCCAGAAAATCGGAAATGATGTTTAAAAATATTTTGTAGGTTGCATTAGGTCGCACATTATGATTCAGTTTAGGCTCTTTAGGTTCATTTTCCTTCTTTCTCCTACACTCCTCCACTCTCCCCCATGATTCTTCTCCAATCTTTTCTTTTCTTCTTCTCTTCTTTTTCTAAACTCACCTCTTTGCACCCTTCTATCAAATGTTATTGTATCCAATGTATTTGTCGTCCATCCAGTACTTGTTTGCTTTCTCCTCGTCCCCGCACCTGAATCTTGCTAAGATTTGCTCTTCTTCCATCGACCTTCCCTCCCTCTAATACATCGGTCTCCCCACATCCACTTTTATGCCTTTGCATTTGGGATTATATTTTGCTTTGGCGATTTTACCTTCCCTTTTTTGACCTTCAACCTGTATCAATCTCTCTATTATCTCTCTTTGTACTTGCTTCCCCCCTCTTCTTCTCTTCTCTGACACTCCTGCGAAATTCAAACATCTTTCTCCTTCTTCCCACTTAGATATTTCTCTTCTATTGTCTCCTCTTTTCGTTATTTCCTCCATTGCCATCCTCACTAAGCTTTGATCAGCTCCTCCCCTCTTTGTCATTTCATACCTCACCGCTCTCCTACCTGCTTCGAATCCCATCCCTTCGCTCCCTGTCTCCTGCCTCACTATATCTTCAGGCGTTGACCTCTCCAAATGCAGTGCTCTTTTTATATGTCCTTGGTGTACCCTTTCTAACTTTTTCCATTCCTTATGTAATTAAGTATGTGTAATATTTTTTTGCTTACAGACTGAATGTTGTTGTAACCCATGGTTATTTGTTATACAGTTGTCATTGCCTGTGACTTCCTGATTTCTAAAAAATCAGAAGGTTTCATCTAGTGGTGAAGCCATATGTTCCATGCTTATTTTAAGTTTAAGGGATTTTGCCAAGTTGTTGGTCTATGAATTATTTATTGTATTAATAATAATAATAATAATATTTATTTGCACAACAGAAACCAATTACAGGACAAACAAAAACAAATTAATACATTCATTTTCTACACCACTCGGCTATAAAAATTAAATTACTTTGTGGATTGTCAGCATCAGACCGCGTTCCAATAGACGAGTAAATTTTTATATCATCCGCATAGGCCAAAGAAGAACAAAGACAACGAACATAAAAGATCATCAATAAATAATATGAAGAGTAGAGGACCTAAATTCGATCCTTGCGGCACACCACTTGTAGCAGCAAATTCGTGTGATTTATATCCATCATGAAATACGTAATTTATTCTGTTGTTTAAGTAAGATTGCTTGGGATTCAGTATCCAAACAGCAAATCCAAATGAGCTCAGCTTATGCAAGCAACATTATCTTCAATGAAACACTTAACTTATATACTGCGCTATGGTGACCCAAAATCTCCTTCTAAATTCATTTCCTGCCAGGTTAAGTGACCCCTGGAATCTCCTCGTCAGCGATTTCGACTGTTCGACTAATTTGTCTGCAGTGATCGTCGGGGTTGTTCGAGACTGATGAGTGTTGGTGGAACGAACTTATGGGAAATCCTAGGTTCTCGTCGTTTCCACCACAACCTACCAACCTACACGAATTATTATTTTATATTTTTTCATTGCAGTCGAAAATTTTCAAATTTCAATGTTTCGATTGCTAATGACGTTGGTGCTAATTACGTAAAATTGCAATGGGTACTCAACCGCAAGAAATTAGCCATCGCCTCATCACCTCGTCATTAATTAGTGCCACAATGAGATTTAGTGCCAATTACGTTTCTTTGTCTTCTGTTGCAACCACGGACAAATTCTCTTGCAGTATCGCGTCAAAGTTTGCTCCGAGGCGAGACGTCGATTCTAAGTTTATCGCACATGTGATTGTTTTACTGCCGTTTTATTGCCACCGCTGTCTATCGACGGCGCCACGGTGTGGAAATAATGTATCTTAATGACGCTAATTAAATAAAAGTGAACGTATCTTTATTTCCCATGTTTACAAAACTCATCAACGGCTTCATTGTTGTTGTTTCGTCCGTTCCGTTTCTGTTGGGCGCGGATCGAGCAAAATCCACCCGAATGATAAATTTATGGGCGATTCGAGCCTCGAATTATTTCCATGTAGCAATTAATGTTTTTAAATATTTTTCTAGACTGGTGAAATAAAACAATTGACTACGTTTATACAATTTGTTGAAATATATTACTAATGCATATATGTCAATACAAAACACGACTATGTTTCGACTTTTGAGGGCCATTGTCAACTGAGAACAAATTAACAAAAAAAAATCGACCAAGTTACCAGTGTGCTACATATTTTGTCTTCGAGAACAATTCAAATTATAGAAAAATCTATAATTTTCTTTAATTATACATTCATCTCAAAAGTCTTACGCTGCATCCTGCAACGTATTATTTGAGTACATAAATTAATAATTAAATATATATATAAAAAAATGAGAACTGAATCGAACGACCACAGCCTATAATCCACGCAAGTTACGCAATCAATTATCTTATTTTCTCCGCAATTATCAATACCGGAAATGTTACGCTTTTTGTTCTTCGAACGCGATTTTTCGCCCGTCATAATCGGCTTAATTTAATTCAATGCTGCTGCCTCAAATCGAATTACGAGGATTTTTTTCGCGAGACTAAATTACCGACGCAAACGTTATATTACATCGATAGGATAATCTCAAGACGCGAGACATGAGCGTTATAAATCATACGCAATTATCACGATTTTTCCTCGGCGGCGGTAAATCGCACACGCGAAATATATTTCAAGGGAAACTGGATATATCTAAACGCCGCACAGTGTTTCGACTAGTACAAGCTAGCAGGACAAAATTATTTCTCCACTTATTTCAATTGTTTATGTATATTCCAGGTATCTTAAGCTATTTTAAGAAAAAATAAAATAAAAATGTGTACTGTATGTGTATTAATCGAAATACATATGCAAGACGAAAGTGGTATATATCAATTATTTACAATAACAAGGTGTATAAGTAAAAAAAAATAATATTAAATAACTTATATACAAAGGCACGAATTCTAAGCAACTACAACACACAATAAAATAAGAATAATAATTACACTAAAAAATACATTAATCTACAATCCACCATCAGATGAGTCGTCATCACTGCTCTCCCATTCAGTTGAATATTCAGAGAGTAAATAATCCTCCTCATTTAATTCGTGATGATGACTTACTGATGGTGATTCCGATGGCAATGAAGGTGGGATAATCAACTGCAGAACCTCGGACGGCAAAGAAGTAAATTTTCTTCGCGGTAATTCTCTATACGAGTTGATAACAGGATCAGACGTAATTAAAAGCATTCTCAAAAGATCTGTATTTGTGGCAATACGTGACCGTTTCCTGGTGTGCCGCTCACGGAATCTACGACAGTCTTTATTTCTTGCCTCCTGGGCTTCTTCGGAGAGTTGTCCAATGGGAAGAAGAAAAGACTTTATAACTTCCGCGCTGTGTACAAGGATTTTATGCACAGTAACGGGCATGGAATACCACGAATACAGGTCAAGGTATAATTTTCTAGTATCAGCACAAAACTTTTCGAATTCTGTATAATTTATGTCATATCCCGATGACAAAGTTCTTAAAATTACATGAAATCTACGAATAAGGTTTACGTCTAATCCTGTAATTTCGTTGCTTAATTCACCTTTGGAAAAACATCTACGTGCTGTGTTTCCATCGTTTGTGTTACCATACCCGGGTTTTGGTTTATCTACAATGAGACCCATACGATCTTTAAACAGTTTTTGTATCTCTTGTGAGCGTTGCTTCACAATAGCTTTGTCGTTATCTCCCCTGACTTGCCACTTTTTTATTTCTAAACGATAGCTGATGTGAAGCAAACACTCAAACGTGCGGATCCATGCATGTAAAGTAGATAAACCAAATGCAAAGCGTTCTTCGTTGCTGGGATACTTCTTTGACTCCTCGTTCATAATAGACGGGGTGGCACCGCAAATATAACACTTTTGTGTTGAAACTGTGTCTGTTAAGGCATTGCACACTTTTCCATCAGTCATTGTCAACAACAAATCGTGTTTAACAGAGATTTGAGATCCAGCAACGTCACATAATGTTGGAAGAAGCTGACTTACTTCATCTAAAATTTTAGAAGTTTCTTCTTTCGTAAACTCTTTTGTCTCCTTGGCAAAAATAAACTTAATAGGACGGCAATATAAAGTAGAGGAAGGTCTTGGATTTTGCCAGATCACAGTTTCGCCATCAAGCAGTCTCAAAGGGACAAATGAGCATGCGAACAAAAATTCGTCTGTAGCGTTAGTGTTCTCAAATTTCTGCTTATACGTGCTATGCCCCGAACTCCCATCACATCATTTGCTTACCAACGTATAATATGAACGAGGTAACACACTTCTAATGACTTCCGTCTGAACTTTAACTAATCGTTCAGCCGTTTTATCCAAAATCGCTTGAAGTTTAATTTCAGCTCGAGATTCAGTCACAGAAATATATTCGTCAGAAGGACAACAAGAAGCTTTGGACTTACTTAAACTATAAAACGATGGATACACTTGATGTCCCGCTTTCATTGGCCACTTTCTTGTTTGCTTATATGAGTGAGAAGTCGATTTCGAGTCCACATAATAAGCTAAAGCTTCGTCTGGTGTTAGCTGCCGACTTTGTTGAGAACACTTATTCTTTTCTGTAGTTTCACTGACCACGACCTTATGGATTTGTTTAGCAACACCTCGATGCCCTTCTTTTCGAGTAGCTAACTCAGCTGCTGTTATAAGTTCACTTGCACTTCGTGATTGCAAAAGATCTTTTACTCTGCGTCTCTTCGTTTTCGTTGATGAGTCTTCAAATGATTTTCTGGGTCGCCCTACGGATAGAGCAGCTGATGATGTTGAAGTGCACGGCTGGTTAACACACATCTTTATTTCCATTCCGGATCCCTCTAACCAATCTTTATGCTTGATTAGAAACATTTCTTTGTTACACTTTAAAGAAGTCCACTTTTGATCGAATTTTGCTGAAAGGCTTGATATTTTCATTTTCAGTCGTTTTAAAGAATCGTCAACAACATCAGACATATTGAATTTTTTACTTATATAATAAAAAATACCACTGTTTCGTTCAGTTTTGTCATGTTTTAGCCATTCTTCAAAAAACTCCATTTTCGTCACAGTCACGACTCGTTCTGGAAAAAATTAAATAATTTGACTTTCGGGCCTTTTCGGGGTCTATAATATATATAAATCTGTTCCTCAATATTGTAGGTATAACATATAGAAAAATCTAGGTGGATATATGTGGATAAAAAAAGTTGCTACCCTTTAAAGTTTACAATTAATATAAAATTTGCTGGATTTATCTATACATTTACAAATTGATATTACACCAAAAGTATACATATTTTTTATAAAAAATATAAGTCATAATAGAGTACATACCTTCAACAGAATATTCCATCACAAAAAATTCGTTTCACTTTGCTACCAATTTTAAAATATGTTATCACAAGTGTGCTTAAAATGCAACTGATTTGCAAATGAAAATGACCTCTCTAATAAGGGTTACTTTGACCCCTGATAAGATACCGTTATGAGGTGATAAACAAATTATTTCTTGAAATTCCTTACCTGGGGGAGGTTGATTACAACTCGTTATATGTCATTCCTGGAAATTACGTCATGAATTTTGTCCCGCTAGCTTGTACTACTCGAAACACTGTGCGCCGATTAAATATAATTGGTGAACGTGTGTGTAACCGTTTTACTTTCATTCGTGGAAAACGTAGACGAACGCGATTTAATTAGTAAATACCGTTCATGGATTTTCCATTGAACATTTGCATTGAAATTTTCGTTACGTACACACGTGTGAAATCGCGAAAAATTATGGGACGCGTTACGGTAACGAGAAAATCTCGATGAATCGCATTCTTCGACTCGTACGAGGATATTCTTCCGCATATACCACCGCGTGCACTGTTGTTATAAGCGATAGAGAAAAAAAAAGTTCATCATGAAGATAATAATGGATGTTGCTTTGAAAATAATTTCTATTGTATAGGAACTAATGATAAAAATATCATAGATAATGATTGTGTTAATTGCACTTAAACGAAGGAAAATATCGTCGACTAAGTAAACGTGCGGGACGAGCCTTGGGATGTGTGTGGTGTGTGCGTATGTAAAATTAAAACCTTTCATCGACTATGTCTTTGAGTATTAATTTGTTTTATTCAACTACACTTTTAGTTGGTATTTTTATCCTAGATTGTTGTAAATAATGACGAAAACTCCAAATATATGATGTCTTCAGGTGAGTTCATATGCAAAGTTGTTTTGAAGCCCTTGTAAGTAAAATTTTGTGAATTATAAGTAGTATTCGGATTTCAAAAAATTGCCTTGTAGATGGTTTGCAAACGTCATGAAAAATGTTAGAATGTAGACCTATATTATTAGTCCTGCTATTTTAGTAAAAAAAAAACGTAAATAATTCTCAATTTGAAAGCAGAAGTAGCCGTAAATAAATGATGTTGTCTTTGCAAGTAGAAGTTCTTTATAAGAATTGACAGGCATTTCCGGTTGACTTATTAACGCCAACGCAACGTCTCTTTTTGGCTGTCGTTACACTGATGACATCGTCCTATTTTTCTCCAATGTACATTGCATCGAATGGTTGGTAAGAATAAACACAGAACTTTGCTTAGTTAAAATTTTATTGTTGATAAATTTTATTTATTATATGTAATTACGTTTAATTTTTTTTTGACAATAATGCAAGAGTTAAGGACAGGGTTTTAAGTCAAATTTGAGGCATACATTCTAAAAGTAAAAATGACATAACGTTTGGTGTAAAACTGATATCAAAATTTAGATTACATTTGGAATTTCAAAATAGCATATTAAGGCATCAATGCAGGACATCTAGGGTTAATAGATAATTACGTGGCCGGAAATGCGAAATGTTGAATACAAAGATTTCGATATTACATCTACCGTATTGATTACGGATCAAGATAATCCTCGAAATCAAATGATTGTTTAAAGTCTTGTTTTGTTTGCAATTTCATTGTTAATAAATTTTAGTTCTTTTGATGTATGTGTAGAAATTAGGTTTGCACATGTAAATTGTAATCAAAGTTGGGCACATTTGATTTTTGCGTCGTTGAAATTTAGATGAATCAAGTTCTGATTTTGACCAATAATGGATGATTTGCGAAGGACGCTGTGAATTATGACTTCGATGCGTTGTTCCGCCGTTAGGGACAGGATAGTTCAAAATTGCCACATAAAAAATTTGAAACGTAAAAATTTGGATAACCTGATTTTCAACAAATAAACTCGCAAGTATTCGTAACAAGTAATTTTGAACGCACCCTTGGACGCACGACTTTTCAAATAAAAGTTGTTTGAAACTTCAATATTTTTTTCGGCCGCAGTTTGTGATATTATTTTGTTTGTCAGGGCGTCCCTTTGCCCCTACGCCTACGTTGAATCTTCAATGGCTTCCTTTCGTTTCTATAAAGATACTGCCCGTTCTCATTTAAAAACAAAAGTCGTCATTTGAAAAGAAAACGAAAAATTCTTCAAATCCCAACAACGTGCCCAAAAACTAGTAAAATTGTGAAAAAAAATTGATAGGATCGGCAAAGAATCATAAAAATGTTGACGACATTATTATAAATCGAATTTGTGCCGAAAATGTAGGAAATTCAAAGTCGTAGAAAAAAAGAAAATTATTATTTATAATAATAAGGATTTGTCCTTGAAATAGTTGAAATTGAAAATTTGTCATGAAGGTTAAATTAATAGAATAAAAATTGTAGACAAGATAATAACAAAAAAATCCGCAACGCTTGCCGACTCAACCGCTGCAAAAAATCGACAACTGTTGCCGACTCAACGGTTTATTGAACCGTTGCAAAAAAGCCCCAACATTATCAATTTTTTCAACCAACGAGTCGGCGGGTTGTCGATTTTATTTGCAACTTGTTACATATAAACGAAATTGTTAAAAATCGTAAAGACTCGAAACATCCGAAAAACAAATTGTTCAATATTGTAAAAAATATAACATGATGGAAACTCATTAAAAATCGAAGAGTCAACAAAATGATTTATTGTCGACTTAAAAAATCATTTTGAAATGTTAAAAATCAAAACAATAAATGGTTTAAAAATGGTGAAAAATTGAAAAATAATACGAGTATAAGCTTGTAAGAAACATAATCAACATCGAAATACAAGCAATAAAAACAGCATACTGGGAAAAATTCTCCAAGGATATGGAGCGAGATCTTTATGGAGGACAGAAAAAGATGTGGAATATGCTCAGAAGAAGGAAAAACTCAGAAACAACACCAACCATGCCTTAACACAAATAGATGATAACACTCACCGACCATGGAACATATCCCGGGAGAGAATAGAACAACTAGCCAGCAAACTGGAGAACAGAAAGTCGCCAGGGGAGGATGAGGTATCCAACGAAATGATCAAATACGGGGGTAAATTACTACTGGATCAGATCCAAGTTCTTTTTAAGAAGATACTAGACAATAAAGACATACCGACGCGGAGTGGAAGTACAGTGTAACAATACCAATACTCAAAAAGGGAACAAAGACCTTCCTAGCGAACTACAGAGGAATCGGCCTCCTAAGTACGATGTCAGAACTCCTCACGAAGACCTTCGAGGAGGAAGTTGCTGCCTAGAAAAAACAAGTCCACGATAGACGCAATATTTACCATACGCCAGATAACTGAAAAAGCTATAGAATTTAATCGACCTCGCCCAAGCCTTCGACAGAGTGAGGCTGACTGACGTTGGGCCGCTGCTGCAGAAGAGAAACACACGCCCCAGCATAATTACAATCATTGCCAAGCTAAACACCAATAACTACACATCAATAAAAGTAGCAGATAAGCTATCCGGGAAAATGCCCGTAGCAACTGGAATAAGACAGGGAGACAATTTAAGTCCTACCCTATTCAACATAATCATGGACTAAATGATCACAGGTCAAGAAGGTGGGGCGAGGGTATCGGATGGGGGACAACGAAATCAAAGTGCTATGCTACGCTGACGACGCTGTATTGATATCCGAGAGCGAAGACGATCTGCAACGGCTCCTTTCATGACATACGCCATCGAAACCAGAGCAGAAAGCGCCCCAACGAAGCGACTGCTCAGAACAGCGGAGCTGAAAACTTTGAGATGCATGACAGGGTGTAGTCTACGAGATCACATTAGAAGCGACGACATCAGGAGCGCAGTGCGACATGGAAGATGTGGTGAAATGGGGCCGCAATAGAAGATGAGAGTGGAGAGACCATGTCGACAGGATGGAT
The DNA here is from genome assembly GCA_959613385.1 of Geotrupes spiniger. Lineage (NCBI taxonomy): Eukaryota > Metazoa > Arthropoda > Insecta > Coleoptera > Geotrupidae > Geotrupes > Geotrupes spiniger. The sequence goes on along the minus strand of OY390732.1, from coordinate 2,474,580 downwards.
AATTCCAGTCTACCAAAAATTGCCAAAGAAGGACTACCGGTATCGAAAAGACCCCCCCCCCCCATACGATGGTACGAAAGCTAGAGCTCGGCGTCTCAACAACGGCTGTAATCGTTGAAGACAAACAGGATGCAATCCTACAACAAAGAAGAAGAAGAAAAAGTTGATATTTAAATATTTTAAGAGCACCATTTTGACTCCAGTCCCCAAATCGCTTTAAAAAGCTCGAATTGCAACAAAAGCCACCAAACCAAATGAGATGGTATCGAAATTAATTTTGTTGGAAATCAAAACTCAAAGTTGACGTAAACTTAATCATTTTTTGTTGGGTATAAATGAGAAAAAATAGACGTGTTATATTTTATTGGTGGTTTTGGTTGGAACGATTTTTTAAATTTACATTCATTCAACCTCAGGTCTGCCAACAGCAGAACAAAACCAATCAATCTAAACTCTAGCTCAGACTATTTACTTTATTGTATATGGCTGGCGTACATTTCCCTTTTGTTGGATCTTATCTACCTCCAGTTTCCCGACCTCTTGACTTGGGTTTTATTGAACAATCTCTGAACACTAAATCAACAATTTTCCAATCAAACCCAACATCGACGTGAACTCATGGAACTCCATTCGGCAAAACAACGTCCGATTCAATTTAGTCAAACTCGACCAAATTAATTAGTCAAATTGTATGGAATCCAAATAAATATAATTGACGTTCAGTTCATTTAAATTTAAATTTTCATGCATTGCATTGCATTGCATTCAATATTAAAGGGAATTAGATTTCTTTTACACCCTACTTGCCGAATGAACTTTACAACGATTAAAATGTTTATGCGACACGCGGCGAATTGTATTTTAATCTCCGTATTTCTCTGCGTTCTGATTTTAAAGCAAATTCTTTTTTATTCAAATTTGCAGAAGTTTTCTTGGTTCATTTATTGTCTTCTAACTAACATTAACAAGTTTGTTACTTTTCGGTTGGGTTGGGTTGGGTTGGATAATTTATACTGTAATTGAATACAAGTTGAGGGTTATTGATGTCCAGATGGCGTTAATACTTTTTGCCATTCTTGCTTAGCATCATTGATGCGCCTTCATTGTGGCGATCTGATGAGCTCAGAAAGACGAAACGGTCCGTCATCACCTATTACATTCGAAATTTATGATCTAAAGTGTTGAAGAAATAACACGGTGGCGAGATTGACGACCAATTGGGAGAAAACGACGTAACGTTTAACGTATGAAATTAACAAGCGCAATCAAACAGCTTCGCCCACTCGGAAGTGTCGATCATAGAACGGTTTAGTCAACATGCGAAATTGTTCTAAAAATTAGACTTTTTGAAAAAGATGTTATTACTAAATCTATTAAAGTTATTGTTCTAAAAATTAGACTTTTTGAAAAAGATCTAAATCTATTAAAATTGTCCAACGTGTAAAGATTAACAAAACTTCAAATAAATGTAAAATTTAGGGAAATAATCAAATGTCAAAAATGAAAATTCTGTAAAATGCTAAAATAAAATATCAAAATGCATTGTCGAATGTTAAATGCAATAAGGTGATGACAGTTGTTTCTCCCTTTCTCTGAGCTCGTCAGACCACCGCACATACATCCATTCGCTGTGAAAACTCTTTGTCGACGAAGTTTTGCAGCTTGACAATTTTTCTATATGCATTCCTGAAAATTAGTCTCAAATTACAACGGATTTTGAATTTTGTATTTTTTTAAAATTTATGCCATTTCGTCAATTTTGTTGTTTGTTCGTCCGATTTTTTCTCCTGTTATATAATTTTTCTCCTATTTTCTCAGCGATGTTTCCTTTCTTTTGTTTCAGAAAAATTTGCAAAATTTGCAAAATTTGCAAAATTGGTAAATTTCTACAATTTTAGTATTTTAACAATAATTTTTTTTTAAATTTTCTCCAAAATTTATCTCGTATTTTTCTTAATGTCATTGAAACAATATTAACTTTATAATTCAGAATTTTCTATATCTTAACTAATTTCGTGAAAAAATAAATTAACGAAAAAAACGCAAAGTGTACCATTAACCAACCCAACCCAACAAAACCCAACGCAAGTCACACCAGAGAGAACCAGTTTAAGAAAGACCTCCTGTCAAATGACAAGTGTACCCACTAAAGAAATCAAACAATGCTGCACATAAAACCTAGTTCTTCTATGTTAGCTAAATGTATACCTTGCACTTGATCAGTGACAAGCTACGCGAATGGTGAGTGCCATAATAATGTTTGCAATTTTTTTTTAACTTTGTTAGTAATGAGAACGATCATCCAATAATTCAAACATGATGCAGATAAAACCTGTCGTTCGTTATATGCGACATTTTTGTGAGTAATTCTAAAATATAAACTAAGCCGAAAATGTACTGTAGCGTTCGTCTGTTGTTCAAACAATGTTTATAGCAAATTGACATGTTTCACGTTTTTAGGTTCAATCTAATTTTTTTTTTAAATAAGTTGAAGTATGGAATATAAAATTTCTACAGCAGCCCTTATAAGTCTAATTTGGTGATTTTATGAAAGTCACTATTTCCCCTTTGATATTTTCTTGCGTTTGCATTTACAGTTATTATAAGTGCTTATTTGAGCTTTTTACGGAATTTTAAGTTGCCTCCTGCTTTTTTTTCCAACAGAATCAAACTTTGTTCTACTGAAACTATTAATACCAAATTTAATTCTGTTGCACTCATATTCATCATAGTATGTTACAAAAGTTTTTTTATATTATTCTTGTTTTTTTTTTTTATAGAACCATGAAATCCACAATTACAGCAATTCGTTTTATAATCATCTCCAAAAGTACCACAAAGAAGAAACACTAAACGAACACAAAGAACAAATTACGCACAAACCATATTATTAGCAATTTACATTTTGCAGTTTCATTCATAAAAAAAAACTGATTGGAAACTTCATGCATTATGAATTTAATACTCGTATCACCACGAGAAGAGATTGAGTAATCATATGTAATTAAATACTGCAAGTTATAAATCTACATACAATATGATACGTACCTACTTTTATAACTAGACATTTCCATAACTTGGCAACTCTGATAGAAAGATTATGCACATATGCACATATAGGCGCACGTAGTTTATTTGTTACAGATATTTATTTATGAAAATCGATTACTTCATCTAATGACCGTAATGACTAAATTACTTAATTATGCAGATCAAGCTTGGAGACACGAGGTGCAGAAGTTCTTTTATGACAATCACTAAAAAATAATCACCATTTAACCAGCACCATAAACGAAAAGGAACTGTTGTCGCGAGACAATTTAAATTATATATCGTCGTTTGGTAGATCATCTAATTGATTGGAAATTTTAAATAGATGCACAAATCGTTTCTCTCGAATTAACTGTTTTGTTTCCAGTTGGGTCCGTTTAAATGCCAGGTGTAGGCAATCGATTGGGGGTAAGATATGCGAATGGCGAGTTCATGATCGAAGCATCCCAATTTAATTACAATGCGTTTCAATTAAGAACGAGGTTTCATTGAAGTAACATAAATACATTTGCTTGCAATTGCCGAATTCGAATATTGTTAAATGAAATTAAACAAAAAATTGTATTTATTAAAAAAAAGTTTCTTCAACGTAACAATCGAAAACATGTCGCCGCCGTCGCGCGATAAATGCCTTTTAATAGCGCAAACTGAAAACTTTCACCGCGACGATGTTCTTTGTGACTGGCGCACAAGCGACACCGTGTACGTTGTACGTATTGAATTTGCGGCGTCTGGCCTCATCGCCGTATTATGAGGACTTTGATGAACGCATTGAACCTGCATAAAGGACCCTTTGTGCGGACGGCCTCTATAAACATTCTACAGGATCTGCGCTGCCAGGTAATCGTTTTCGTAGGTGGCATCTTCGATGGCGGACAACAGATTGTGTGTTTACATGAAAACTTGTTAATCGAAGTAATTACAATTTTGCTTATGATTCTGAGAACGTAATGGTTTTGACACGTGATAAAAATTTGAATGTACTATGTGAACTGAAATTAAAGGAAATGAAATAAGATTATTTATGCTATTGATGTATTTCTGTGATCTGTGCCATCGCACTTAAAGATACAATTGCTGCCCAAAGCCTTTGAGCCTTTATATTACCCATAGTGTGTTTTTTTTTGTTACTCAACGTCTCTTCTGGTCTTTTCAGGTTGACATTACGTTTCCTCTGTTATTTTTTTCTATGTTCTTATATCTTTAATAAATCGACTCCCCGTAATTCCATTGAAAATGTTCCTACTTCGATCACTTAAATAAAATTGGTCTAATTCTACTTTAACAACAAATTTTTCAACCCAACCTAACTCAATCCAACCCGACCCGACCCGACCCGACCCGACCCGACCAAACCCAACCCAACCCAACCCAACCCAATCCAACCCAACCCAACCTAACCCAACCCATTTTGAAAAAAAATAATTAAGATTTAGAGTGAAATCCAATTCAATTTTTATTCTCGTTTGTGGATGTCCAAGATGTTGATCATTGAGATTCACCAACGACGATGAAGTGTCGAATGATATTTAAAGGCGAAGCTACGCCGCCTGTCAATAAGCAAAAAAATGTATGTGAAATTTTTTCTTCAACATCAGATATTCTCCAACTCATCATCGTAGTAACATCTTATGAAACAGATACTAATGTCCAAGTTTGTGCTTGATGAAGGCTTGAACGATATGTAAAGACCGTCTCCTAGATCGGAGTTGCGCCGCTGTTGGAAACCGTGTTTTTCATTGTTGGGCTTCATTTATTGTCATAGTTGGGTTGGGCGCATCTAGCTTGGGATCACTTCAACAATTGAATTCTGACTCATAATTTTCAATATTTCTTTAGTTGTTGATTATTTTCATAGTTGGGCTGGGCACATAACTTGGGAATACTTATTATTGACTTCATTATCTCCAAAGTTTCTTTAGTTTTTGTTTGTTTTCATAGTTGAGTCGATCATCTAGATTGGGAATACTTCAAAATTGAATTTTGACTTCATAATTATCAAAATTTCTTTAGTTTATTTTCTTAATTGGGTTGGGTTGGGTTGGGTTGGGTTGGGTTGGGTTGGGTTGGGTTGGGTTGGGTTGGGTTGGGTTGGCGTGGGAATGCTTCAAAAATTGAAAATTGAAAAATTTTGACTTTATAATTTTTTAAATTTCTTTATTTTTGTAGTTGGGTGGCACCTAGCTTGGGATTACTTCTACGAGGGTGGACAGCTCACATACGCCAACTGTGCGCAATGTATTTTTTACCCATTGCCCACGAATTCTTTGGTTTCATTTGCTTTCCCTTTCGTTTTATTGATCTGCCCGTAAATATCAAACAACCTACCCAGTGAGCTTTTCCTTGCTATACCTCTGAATACTCATCGAAAATGTTTTGTAATTAACTATTTCCGCGAAATGTCGTTAAAATATAGTTTAAATTTTAACATTTTTCTAACAAAGATCACAATTTTCCACCAATAGCACTTGTGATTTGTTATAAAGCGGAGTTGTGAATTGTTCTGCTTTTATAATTCACAAATTATGGAAAACTGTTGTGTTGGGTTGGGTTGGGTTGAGTTGGTTTCTGTTGGGTTGGGCTGGGTTTGGTTCGGTTGGGTTGAGTTGGGTTGCTACCCGACATGAACTCATCGACGTCAACATAATATGGTGGCCATGCCTTTTTTGTACGTCTGAATTTAGTCTGAGTTTTACGTTTTATTGCAATGGCTCACAAAGTAGAAATAAATGCGAATTGTTGTTTCTTGTAGCCCACTCAAAATTCCTATACGTCGGGGAGCACGTTAGCATTTTATCTGTGATTATTGTAATTGAACTTGATCGCCTTCCAAATAATACAAATGACTATAATTTTAAAGCATATTTATTCATATTTTTTTTCTTACAAACCACACAAACTAGAACCAGTCGAATACATAACATCCCCGGTGGACTCTACCCAAGGCCGGAGAAGACAAAATATGCAATGTGGTTTCTTGAACCGACAAGCATACCAATCGGATGACACTTGAAAGAAATGTGGAGAAGAAATGAGGTGGAAAAGAAGTAAATTTGAAGGATGTCTGGTTTGAAGATGAAAGGACGAGGTGATGATTTGTTTGTTAAAAAATGTGGTAAGGGTTTTTAATTTTATAAATATTTATATTTTAATTTTGTGTGTATTATTTGAAAGCCACAGTCTCCGTCGGTCGATTTATTTGCAACAAATACTATTCAAACTGACATTACCTCAGCAGTTGACAAGTGGTACAAAACAGAAATTATGGATTATGAAACAAAACAATACATAAATCAGACTAATAGTATCCAACATCAAAGTCCCCAAAAATATATGTCAAATATACTAGAAAATAAATATCATATACGCGATTTCACCAAATTCATTCAAGAACGAAACATTCCACCAAACTCTCAACTAATATCCCTAGACGTTAAATCACTATACACAAACGTACCAACCAATGAAATCTTAAACGATATGTGACATAAGCCCTACCCTTTGTAGTGTCCAAAGTCAAATTTTCGCCAACTTAACTCATCATCGTTCATAATTCCTATATCTTTAATAAAACGACGCAATAGTTTTGAATCATAATTCGTTTTTAACTCATTACTTTACAATCAGCAAACTTTAGGTTTAGTCGTGTTCAAGAATGTTTGATACTGCAACGCAAATTAATATAAAAAATTGAATTACACCGCTATTAGTTTTAAACAAATTTGTTTTTTTTTTCCATTAAATTAAAATAAAAATTTTCCCTGCCATCAAATTCATGTGTGTATCGCATCATCTAAACATCGTGGTTAGATTAAAGCAACGGTTTACATTTAAGGACATTTTTCGTTCGTTTTCATATAACTTTCTGCCAATTGTTATTTGTATTGTTAACAAGAATGTGTGAAGTATATGCTTCGCGTAATAAAGAGAAATACAGCAACATTGACTTATTTGAACATGAATTATTTTGACGAATATAATTATTGTGTGAACGTCGTTTGCAGTGAATCAGAGATAAAGTGTATGCATCGATTTTGATTTATATTTCGTTTTAACTCATTACTTTACAAGAAATAAACCTCAGTTGATTCAGCTTCAATCACAAGAATTTTTAATACAATATAAAAGCATCTGGTATATAAAATCGAATAAAAACGCCAATAGATACAATTATATGAAAATTATTGCATTATTGTTAAGAATTCATTTCAAATTGAAATATTGTTTATCATAATTTTATTATTGTTTTAACTGAATCGACGACTTACTTAGTGGACTACGGCACAAATTCCTATTTGCAATGAAACAAAGATAAACAGTATACATTGTTTTTGAATTAAATTTTCTTTTTAACTCATTACTTTACAAAAAGTAAGCCTCGATTGATTTTAGTTTATCTTAGTCAACTTTGTTATTAGATTGGTCGTTGAGGAGGTCAATGTATGAATATAACTGGTGGCTAGAATCATCGGCGCAATTATTGCAAAATTTTGTAGATTTGTAAATTATTCAGAATAATATTTTTATATTATATTATATTGATGCTTGATCGAGAACAAAGTTTAAATGTATTAGTAACAATTTTTCAATCTTTAAAAACATAACAAGTAACGAAAAACCACTAGTTGCAAAAAAATATCATTAACTTAACGAATGCTGACATGACAGTGTTGCCTTCGTGATTACGTGATGGCAGCAAATTTCGTTTGTTCACTTGTTTCCACCATTGCGACGAACGTACCAGCAATAATTATGGCTGATATAGAATTTTAGAATTTTCTCAATCACAGAAAACGTCACATCGATTCATATTGGATTTAAATTACGAACAACGTTTCTTAGTAGTAAAATAAACATATACGGTTGCAATTTATGAAACGATCTACTTCATCTAACCGGATGATAAATGGCACGGGATGACAAATCAATGCAAACACAAAACTTCGCCTAATGAAATTATTTTAATTCTAAATTAGTCGTCGGTTATACACGAAAAATGACCGATGATAATGCAACTAAAATACGATTTTGCATAAACAATTTATTCATTCAAAGTTTATTTAATTACCTCGATCAAATCAATTAATATTTCTATTACCTTTTATTATTATTTATAGCCAGTTTCATTAAATACCAACGACAAACATGAATTACATTTATGTAAGATACAGCCAACGGTGCAGAAAATTTGAATGGTACGAATGCGTGTATGTTTGCGTGCAACATTTCCGAGCGCATAACCTGATTCATAACGTTGGCCGTTCAAGTTTCAATCGTAACACGCTGTTCACATCCACGTCCCGCAAATTAACGCGGGCGATCGCTCCGCAAGTGCAAATTTGCACGCGTAATTCCCAAAGCACACAACCGTAAATTTATTCGTATGTACGTGCGCGGCGCAAAAATCGTAGGAGTGCACGCACACACATTTTATTCGACTTATATGGCGAGCGAGCGAGCGTCGTCGCGAATAAATTACCGGCGACTTTCAACACGTCTCCGCCACACTCACCTGGTCACGTCGAAAAGGACCCCAACTGGCATCGTACTCGACGCTACCCTTCACCACGGCAAACCTTGCGAAAATTTCAGTCGGGCACGCGCGCACCTGCCGAAACTGAACAACACCGCGGCGATAAAACTGCGCGAGTATCGTACGGAACGCGGGGATACGCGAGCGACGGCAAAGTTATAATGACTTGGCTATCGTAACCGCGAGCAGGTGAGTGTGAATGTGTCAGGTGCGAGTCGAGCGCGCCAGTCGGGCCCCGGACTCCGGACCGTAGACCGGATGCTGGCGGGGAACGAACTTTTCAAGAAATATGAAGTAATCTAATAACACGTCTGTCTCTATCGTGCACGCCAGGTCGGACGTCGCGTTTTCCAGCCCATTTTTCAAAAAGGATGTTTATTTGTTGCGAACGTCCTCGTACGGCGGAGTCGTGTAATTTTCCTCAATTTCATGCGCACAAAGTATCGTATCATTAGCAACATGTGCGGATGCGATACTCTTGTTTCATTGTGTTTGGTATATTTCGTTTGCAATTAGTTTAAAAACGAACTAAAATTTTTTAATGATACACCTTCATCCTTAAATTAAATTAATTGTTTCCATTCGCCTAATAAATCGAGGCCTCCAATTACCCAGCGACGATTTTAGTCGAAAAAATGCCCGCCACCGATTCGTCCGACATTTTCCCCATTGTGCTCGCTCCGTTCCAGTTTTCCATTGAAACTAAGTAGGTTTAATTATCTCGACACAAGACGTTCACACATAAACGTTTGTCTCCGAACGACGGAGCAATTTCACGTGTATCGGAATGCGCTCGTTGTCCGTTGTTTCGTAACGAAAACGCGTTTCAGCACCCCTTAAATTTAACGAAGCGAAAAATTAAAAGACTTTGTGACGGAAACGAGACCATGAAACTAAATAACGCGGCTAATCCGTCCGATTCCGGTGCATCCGTCCGACTGCAACAGTAAATCTTAACTGCACAACGTGACGATTTCGATTTTTGCGACTCGAAATGGTGAATAGCGCGATTAGAACAGTTAGTTGAGCGCGAAGCAACCGAAAAACGCGAACCAGCAAGATCCACAATGGTTACAATGAAATGTGTGTTGAAACGCCGACAATAACGTAAGAATGCAACTTTTCAAAGTGACAGATGGTCGTTTGTGTGTTTATGTGTAATTGTCGCAAAGTAACGTTTGTGCACAATGCATGAAAATCCGTTTATTTTACATGAATTTAATAATAACAAGTTAAAAGTAACGCGTTGACGAGGATTGCGAAATTTCGCTGCTTTTCAAATTAACTTAGTCTAAATGTCAGAATTGCTGCAGATAATAACGTGGGGTATTAATTGAAAACTAGTGTTGATTGTAAATTAGTAAATTACTAGTCTTCAAGTCGAGAGTCATAAATCTATTATTAGAAAACGTGTGTATGTAAAACACGTCGAGCTGGCTGACGAATTAAACGTTTATTACAAATTTTTTTCCATGAAGCTTGTAACACAATCAACATGCAGTGAAAATTAATACAAACGTAGCTGGCGATTACAAAGTCTGCGATTGTTCGCAGATTCAATTCAATCGCGAAAAGAGAATTCTAATTCGCGAACCATTTAATAAATACGTGGATAAAAAATTGGACTCATAGTCACATCGAGACAATAATTCAAATGGAGCACTGGTTTAATTACAAATGTCGCCAAGGAACACGTATGGATGATATTTCTAGTTATTCGATGTGTGAAGTATCGTTGTTCATATTTTTGTCGGAAAATCAACGAATAAATAATAACACGAATTCAAAATAATTTGCATTGTGTTTTGAGGCATAATGGCGGGTCTTTAGTCTCAGGGATATTGGGAATGAAGCTGACATCTCCATAAGATCTGTTAAATTGTCTTAATTAAAATATACTTGAACTGATTTAAACTGAATCATTGCATTGGGGAACATAGTTCATGTCGACTTCGATTTTCTAGCTGTTCCAGACGAAACTGATTTCAAAACTGCAATCACCTACTATGTAATTACAGAGCTCCCCTATGACAGACTAAGTCGATACTGTCGAGACTTCACAGCAGGATGCATCGTTGGTGATCTGGTAAGTCCAGTAGAACGAAACAACTATCATCACCTGATATATTCGCTGAAATTAATTATCCAGTCGTGCCAACGGCTGCGAAGTAGTTACAAGTCTCGACACTATCGACTTAGTCTACATGTATCGTTGGTGATATTATGAGTCAAGAAGGATGAAACAGCTGCCACCACTTGATACATTCACTGAAATTTATTTTCAACAAAGTCTCGATGGTATTGACTTAGTCGGTCAAAGCAGACGTCAATAATTACAAATCAGCTCGACTGCGGGGGCCTTGCATTTAGATGGCGTAATTTAATGTTTACAAACAAAATATTTTATTTCAAATAGTTATGTCGAAGGTGATGAAGTGAAATGACTTTAAATGAAAAGGATGATAATACACATAAAGAGACCTGGAAATATGTTTCTGCTTCATTTAATGCCATCAGCAGACCACACCGATTCTCTGTAATTTATCTCATTCTTAAAAAAACAAATAATGCAAATTTCGTACCAACTAACTGTCCAATGTAATTCATTTTCGATGTGACATCAAAGTATATGAAAACAAGTTTCCGGGTCACCTTGTATATATTATTAATCTCAGTTAAACTTAACCACAATATATAATATGTCTTTTTTAATAAGTCGATGTTCACCTTTCCATGAAATTGATTGAATTGGTTGCAGAACCAAATGCAAAATGGCGGAGCTTCCGTTGTGAAATTACAATGAAAATCGTGCAAAAACTATCACTGTGTTCATATTAATAATTACAAAATATATTTTTTGCAATTTTTGCAAAAAATTGCAACAAAATTTCAAACTGACATCTAAGCAAATAAATTTTAATCTGACAGATAAAGTAAATATCAAATTGATATGTAAATGTCAACGAGACAAGCCAATGTCACGTTGACAGGTCGATATAGCACCGACAGGTAAATTAAAAAATGACAGCTAATGATATGTCAACGTCAACGTCAAAACTATACATTCCAAACTGCCAACTGAGCCTACAATAGTCACACTGACATGAAGGCAAATTTTAGTTCATTAGTTCTTAGTAGTACGTCACTTTCAAACAATATTGTAATTTTTACGATTAATTACAATAATTTGACAAATTGACTGTAAATGAGACGTTTGACGTTTAATTGTCAGTTTAACGTTCAATTGCTAGCTTAACGTTCGTTCGTCGTTTTTACATTCCCTTTGAGTTTTGTTCTAATCAATTTGACGCAACTGAAGGATGAATTACTTCATAGAACTCGACAGCTGACGCTGTCAACAATTTCATCACAACCTAACCCAACCAAACCAAACCAAACTCAACCCTATCCTAGTTGGTTTTGGTTGGGTTGGGTTGGGTTTGGTTTGGTTGGGTTGGGTATGTTAGGTAAATCGGTAAAAATCATAAAAATCGTTTAAAACGGTGCAAAATCGTCCTACTGGTTAAAAATATTCAAAAAGTCGTAAATTATCAAAAAAAAAAAACACGAAAATCGTAAAAATGCGTTAAAAAGAAAACGTCCAAAATACAAGATTATCAAAAAATCATAAAAATTGTGAAAATCGTTAAAAAACTGTAAAAAATTGTAAAACGCATAAAATTGTTATTAAATCGTAAGTTATAATGAAAAATCGTGTAAAATCATTCGAAATTCGTTAAATATTAAATAATAATCAACAATTTTATAAATTTAATATTGCAGTGTCCAAAATTAAATGACACACTTTTCATACTTTTCAACTACCAATTAAGGCTATTTCACAAATGACCATGAAATAGTTATTTACGTATCAAGTTGTATATGAAGGGCTTTTATTCACTTGTTGTGAATGTTCGTCGAGGCGTTCGTCGAAATATAAAAAAAAAATACAAAAAAGTCTGACTTTTATTGGCCATAAACGACAAGACAAATTAAAAAGTGCTGAAACTATTCACAATTACTTTTATTTTTTATTAAGTATACTTAAATTTTCTTGAATTCGTCTAATGTATTATTTCAGTCTGGCTGTGTACTATAGCAATTCATAATTTATTTACACCATTACGCACAAATTACTTATATAAAGCTCCACAACCCTGGTGATTTTGAATTTGAATTTGAATTCAATAAAATCAAAGTGGGTGAGCTATTTTTAAAAACATTGCCAAGAGACGCCAAGGGACATTTAGAAAAGAATGTCTTAATTTTTACACGAAAGATGGTCGAATCCTACACCTCAATGGTGCAGTGAACATTAATTAAAACAGGTCCATGAAGACTAACTGGTGGATCGCTAGACAATATTGTTTCTGGGTTATTACCCTTCGCCAGTAGCGATTACCAAGAACCTTAGTTGTTGAAATACCTTTACATGTAAATTTTTATATAACAGCCGCCACCGAAATTTCAAGTAAAGATCCCATTTTTAAATCAATGGAATTTTTAAACCCACTAGGGGCATTTTCACCAATTAAAAATTGTTTTACCAATTTATTGTCGAACTTGAATAGCATACAGTACGTCTTCCCACGAGGCGTTAGACCAATAGACCAAATGTGGCTGGAAGTTGGAGAAGCAAAGAATTTTAACGACGGAAGTTTACTTCATAATTTGAGAAAACTTGCCATTATAGTTTTGAGGCTGCCACATTCAAATGCTGAGGGGCAGAACGAATCTTTTCATTTTTAGCAGACATTAGAACAAAGAAACGAAATCGAATAGGGGAGGAAACATTGAAAAGTTATTCGCAACGCAACCAGAATAAACCAACATGAACACACGAATTGTTGAAAAACACAAATAACGATATTTAAAAAAATAATCAAAAATTTGTTTGTTATTTATCGAGATTATATTTTATTTATATTTTATTTACATTCCATTACATTTAATTATATTTATATGCCAGTCCAATCAATTTCGGGCGAAAAATCATGGCCACTATGTTTTGGGACCGAAAAGGAATCATTTTGATCGATTCCAAGAAAAGCTCAAGAGAACAATTCAAAACAAACGGATGGGAATCTTGAAATCCACACATTCTGCAATCCTACAGATTTCACGAAGCTAAAATGAAATTGTGTTATTTACCTTCCACCTGGATGTCAATTTGAAACCAACGATGAAATTTTTTTATTAAATGGATAGCCAACGCTGGTACCCGAAATCTCATTGGGGAAATAGTGAATAAAGACAAGATTGCGCTAGGTTGGGTAGGGGTTGCAGAACGGAATGAAATATATGAAGGTCCATTAACCCAACGCAACAATGTTCAGTTTCTAGTAAATGTTGCATACCATCTTTTCTCTTGTTTTGGCATTTGCTGCCCTCCCCACTCATACCCTATAATAGTCAGTAATACGATGCTCGGGTTTTCAGGGAGTTGATCAAACAAAGCACGAAACTGAAATTTCTTACAACATTGATATTGACAACAAGTATTTGGAAATAGACAGAATTTGGCATATTTCATAACGATTCAGAAAATTCTGAAATAGAGTGCACTTGAAAGTGGCCACGGTGCCACTTCGAAGCAAGAGAAAAGTGAAACACAAGCAGATGATCTTGTATGATTTTTTGGGGAAAATGGGAGGCACCCTATAAAATAAAAACCTGACACGAGCAAGAAAATCTGAGATCATTTTTTGGATTTAAATTCCGAACGTTAGCCAAAGATGTCAGATCTGACTCGACAAACTTCTATAAATACTGACATTTGGGTTGAATATTATTAGCCAGTTAATCGCTCGTTCTGATGACGACGAGGTAGCCAAAAATGATGGGAGTAACTTCCTCTCTTGTATGGAGCGATGCGAAATGTGGACTATTTGTCATGCCGTTTTAGTTGATATTTTTAAAACAAGTAATAAAAAGTTTCGCTATTTTATCAAAAATTATACAAAGTAATATTCGTCACTCATTGGTAGTACATGAAAAATAAAACCAGGGTAACAACTTCATATTTTCCAACTCAACTTTTTGACGTCTCATTTTAAATGCAAGGAAAACGTGAAATATTGGAAAAAAACACATATGACCAACGAGCGTGGAGAATCGTCAATTGAGATGAGGTTGTAACCTATCACCTTGCCAACCTTACACGTACTAGTGATAGTTACAAGTTTAGTTATTTTATTTTAAAAGCTGGTATAAAAAGGATACAGGATAAATGATTATAAAATTGCAAGTTCCCAACTCGTTATCTCATAATCCCAATAATCATGTTTTAGAAATACATATTTGTTAAAAAATTTTAAATATCTTCATTTTCAAAACATCACAACGTAATACTAAATAAGGACAATCCTCAAATTTCTAAATATTTTGCGAACCAAACAAATCAAATACAATTTAAATAATGAAATATTTGGTATTTATTTATTTATCAAAATGATTTTAATTCACGAAGCTCACTTTTCGTACATACAATCGTTCGACGAAATTATGTCACGGCTGGTAAGGTCGTTGTCGCCCGTTTCGACCGGAAGATTTTCAACCGGAACGAGCGGCATCTGCATATTGATGGACTTATTGTTAATATTTTGTCATGTTCAATAAACATGTGAATATGTTTGGCATTGAAGTTTTCCCATTTCGAATTCAGTACGAGCCATTACGCTTTACCATTTTCGTCTTCGAAACTCGAAGCAACGCATAATACCACAACTGCGATCGTGTGTCAAATGCCATTGCTGCACAGCGCACTTGCGTGCGTGCAAACCGACGAGATAAATCAAAACGTAGGTAACTTAGCATCGGATTATAAAAACGTATTATTTTCCGCTTTGTTATCGCGATAAGCCGGGCTGGTTACTCACGCCATTTAATTGCATTTATATTTCCGGTTGTATTTGAACGTAGTTGTGTTCCATGGTAAAAGAATTATATTAATTTATTAGGAAATTAAATTAAAATTAATTAAATTAAATTAATTATTGAATTGTTGTGTAATAATAATTTGGTAATTCATCGAATTTTTTTTTTTCTAGTCGAATTGATTGGAATTTTTCTCGTCGACTGATAATTTGCCTAACAGTCTGTTTCGAGCTTTGAGGAACTTTGTGTATTTTGTTATCATAAATACTGTCAAAGAAGTAACTGTTGTCGATAAATATAAAATTCCAATTGTCCATAAAAATGTGTATCATTCGTAAAGAAAATAAAGACACCGTGGTGTAAAATTTCTGTAGAACGCAAAACCCAGCCATAAAACAAACGGTGCGAAGACAAGTACCCACTAAAACGGAGCGACGACACACAATTAAATCTTTACAGTTGATTTCTAATTCTCACAATCCGAACGCTTCGATCGAAGCGATTTTTACGCCCGCTTCCGAGTAAAGTAAACCGAACGAAGACCACAATTGATATCCGCTCAATGCGAACTATTGTCTCGCGCGCAAAACTGGGCAAACCTCCGGAATAAATTTCATCCGCGTTAAACTTTAAGTTGAAAAATAACTCAAAACTTAATTGTAATTACGATCTAGTCGTTCACCTCAACAAGACACAATAGAAACGCGGACAATGCATCTGAAATATATGCAGCTGGCGGCGCACAATGAAGAAAAAATAACTTTTATTTATGCACTTAACTTGGTTTCCTTTGGGGATCATTTTTTCGATCTTTGCACTTCCGTTTAATATGCACGAGTGCGCCGAGAACAATACCCACGACAAATACCTTAGATTCTCTTCTCACACTCAAAGTTGTTATTTTCAAGTCTGGACGCTTAAATCTAATTAATCGCGTTTATAATTCGCGCTGGTTATAAATCGAGTGGTTTGTGGAACGCGTGCGTTAATTTTAATTAAAAAGTGTGGGTGATCAGCATCGCACGACTTAAGAGTGGCCAGTTTATTTTTTAATCGATCATTGCTGGCCGAGTTTTTGAATTATATTTTTGATTGTTAGAGAAATATTAAAAAAAAAAACAAATCTAACAAACTATCTCAACCCATCTCAAAAACTATCGATTCTCAACTACGAGCTTATTTAATTTTCCGCACCTTGCATCGTTGCATTCGGACAAAATGCTGCGCTAAAAATACGTAGCAAATGCACTTAATAACCGGCGAACATGCAAACCGTGACAGAATATCGGCGAAGGTCCATTCGCAGGCGTGGAAAAACAAACACTCTTTATCCACAACCACCAAGCTCGCGCGTAGTCTAATTGGAACATTTACCTTTTAAGCGATTGACCCACACACCAACCTTATCGAGTTTTTAAATTGGAAATCCAATTACGTCGCCGCCGCTCAATGCCGACGCAAATGTTAACGGCGCCGTTTTTAATAATTCTTTGGCCGTTTCAATTAATTACGGAATATCGCCGATTGGATGCGAGTCCTACGCAGGACGTAGTAGTACAACTAATGTGTTTACGGCGATTATTGCGGTTAATATCAGCGCAGCTCCGACGTATTTTCTCACATTCTTTGTAAAATTAATGGGTCGTTCAGCGAAGAAACGTAATTATAGGTAATATGTATCTTGTCTCGGTCGAAATAATTCATATTATCATCTCAGTGCAAAGAAGACGTATGTGTGTTTAGCGCAATGTTTAAGTTGTACGGAGCGTGTTCTGTAATTATAGGGACATAGGCTGATCTATGTGCGATCCGAAATTTTTCCATGAACTTCTCGAACTTAAAAAAACCCAGTTTAGAAATTTCAATAATTTGTCGATCAACTGACATTTAAAACTAAGTAAAAAATTTTGAAGCTTGAGTTTTTCATTTCTAAATTGCATATTTTCAGAAATCAGTAAGAAATAGTGTCAACCAACCCCAACCTAACCCAGCTCAATCCAACCCCACCCATCCCTCCAAAGTTTGATAGAAGGACAGAAAGTCTTCGTGCATTTCAACCCTGTTAAACTCTTGTTAACGGTTGTAGAGACATAATTCGGGAGCCGTCAAACTAGTCAATTCATTTTATAAAAAAACTTGCACATTTATCACAAACGCAGTCTGACAACCGCTAAACATTAACTTGTAACTCCAAATAAATAATTTGGTTAAACTTTGATTTGACAGATGTCAACATGTTGGTAAGAACAGCGAAGTCAAATTTCGTCCATTATTTATTTTAACGATTTTTTTGTTATGGAAACAGTTTGACATCTGCCAAAACGCACATGCTGCCTTATTTACCGATGTTTGATGGGCATCAAAACAATGTCACAGCTGCCCGAGTGACGTTTACAATTATAGCGTCGAAATGCGAATTTCACTTGGAATGGAACGATCGTCATTGGATAGGTTTACAGTTGTGCGCCATTTAAATTGTGAAATGATGACAGGTAAACGACGTGTTATCTTTCGAAGAAACGTTGCATTATCGCTGTCAAATTATCAATGTAACAGTCAAATTTGGCAGCTGTCAAATTATCAGTTTACGATAACGGTCAAATTTGGCAGCTGTCAAAATGTTGGTCGTAATAGCTGTCAAATTAACTTCATTCTCGATAAAACTTTCACAGTTATCGAAACGTGGTTTTATAGTTTAACATTATGACCACAGAATAGCTGTTGAATACAAGGTTAAAACGGCAGTTACAGACTTTGTTCCCACAAATGGGAACCCAACCCAACCCAACCCAACCCAACCTAACCCCGCCCCTTTCAAGAGCATAGTATCCTTCTTATATCATCTGTCCCTCAAAATGATTGAGCAATAAATTCAGATAAAAATCGGCGCAAAGTAAACTGAAAACGTCAGATAACACAAAAACTGAAGTTTATGATGAAAATGATGCTTGCCTAAAAAAAGACGATTGATACGATAAAATAAAATCACAAGCATGTGTACTTCATATGGCCACGATTAAAATACCAACATCTTTAATGCGTGATTTTTTTCGACGCCGATTGCCAGATGAATTTCCTAATTATTTTAATTGCTTGTCTTCAAACGTACACTTAACCTTTATCACTGCGACAAGTAAAAATAAAAACAAATAAATAATACAAATCGTATAAAACCGTTCCTGCGCCACCCCAGTCTAAATTCTATCTGTTAATTGCACATTGTTTTTGATTTACAACTGCACTCTAAATTATTGACGTTTACGACTTAACTACGCCTAACAAAGTATACAAATTTGATTTATATCTCGACTTTACAGTGCTATAAACCTTTAGAGTAATATCTGCAATATTCCTGATCGACATATACTTCCCTCATTATTCACGATCAAATTGTATTGTTTACTATTATATTTTTTGATTGTGCCATTAATAACAAACACATCGACTCTGCAATAATTACATTCAAATCTTCCACGTCAACTAAAACAACAACGACCAAGACACCAAGTGACCTATAAAAACTACACCTCGTTAATTGTACTCTTCAAAAAAAGGCGTTTCCACTTAATTTCAGCCGTTCATCGCCGCACGTTGTTGCTTTCGAAAGCAATGATCGTCAAACGACCGGGATTGTTTCAGCGCCGTAAAAGGTAAATGCAAGGAGCAGACTCGTGAAGACGGTTGCCTTGCCGAAGGCGACGAGTTTCCGCGGCGTCCATTCTTCGCGCGCGCGTAGGCCCCATGCGCGCAACATTTAACGACGCATTTCGCTAACAGTTAACAGTACTCGAGAAAGTAGTGGATTTAATTAACTGTAAATGGTCAACAGATTTGCGTTGTTTTAACGATCGCTAACGTAAATAATTCTCGATTTATTTTAATTATGAAAATAGTATATTTTTCGACGTTTGGCTCAGCTGAGTGTTGCAATTATGTCAGTTGCGAAAACGTTACAGCGTTTTCTGCATAAATTACCAACCTTGGTGCCAACGTACAATTACGACTCTTTTATGTAAAATGATAATTTAATATCGGGTAAAAATGCGATTGCAAAATGAATTTGCAATTAATTTATTGCGCCACGATTTTTACGGGGGTCGGTTTGTGAACTTATACGTCTACGTATTATAATCGAGTAATTATTATTAGCAAAAAAATGCGACGAGAACGGAAGTAATCACGATGTGCAATTTTCTACAAGTGGTTAGTGGAATGCTGGGCGTAGCACGAGGTATTGCTGTGTAGTACTATTTTTATTTTTAGGGCACGGGTTCTTAACCGATACAAAAAATATTTATTACATTCAAACATCAAATTTAACATTTTTTTGCACAACACCTTCGTCAGGAGTTCTCTACCTTTCGATTAATTGAAACACTTGGATCAGTTAGATCATCAGAGGAACATGATTTAGAAAATAAAATAAAGAAACAAGACAACATATAATAATAATAATAAACTAATATTTTTTTTCATTGCACTGTTGTTCCAATGCACCATTAATTCATGTGTTCCAATGATTTTTTGCAAACATTTCCACAAGAGCTGTTGTTGTCCATTTGTTTTCACTGTATTCATGTTGGTGATAAAATCATCAAAATACTGCTCAGCCTTTTTTTAAATTGCTTGTTCAACATGTCAAAATAACTGTCAAACTTGACGACTTATGTGCAAACAAAAAATCCAAAAACGCTACGACAATAAATTAAAATTTTTTTTTACTACTGTAATCATATGCACATAAAACGAATATTAACACCACATCACGATTTTCTAACAAATTTCTGACAAATTTATTTTCCTAACTTAGTTAAATCATAGCTCATGCTCTTTGATAAAATACGTTCAATTAAAAAAACCTCAAATCGGCCATAAAATGTTTAGCACCGCGCATTAATTTGAACGTTTGTTACATTTAATCACCAGCAAAATCAGCCAGTAACTTTACTGTGTAAGGAAATACAGTAAACATGAACGTCTTCGACCTTGAAATTTTAACTGAAATACACGTTTACCTCAACCGGAAGAGTCATACATTTTTTATCTCGAAAACGGCAAGAGCGGTTCTCATAAAAGTTAAAGAAATCGATTTTTTTACAACTTTTATTTGAAAAGTTTATCGCTGCTGAATAATTCTTTGTGGTCCTATCAACGAACGGTAAATATTTCCGGACGCGATCGCAAGGGCGGGGACGGTCACAGTTGCCGTGGCTGTCAGATGTTACTACTAACCTATATGTTCGTAATTACGGAGCGATGCCGCAATCGCGATTTCTATTTATCTAAGTATAAGAACGATCAACGCGAATCACTGCATATTTTTTGTTTAAAAAACGAAATGTTTAATGAATTTACTTTTCTTCATATTATCCCCCCCCCCTCCCCAACAAGCTTTTGATGCTGAACATGTAAACATGTGTATCGTTAGAAGTTAGAAATATTTATTTGTTTGCATAAACAAAAATGCTGGCCGTTAATGTTTAACTGTGAACAAACCATCATTATTAATTTGTCATCTTAACCTATGTCTAACCGGTCTAACCTCACTTTTAATTGTCAAAAGTGACGTTTGAGTGTATGTGCGAAATTGTGGTTCGTTCACAGTTAAATATTCATGGCCAACTTCGACGCCAAATTTTAAAAAATCGCGTTTTGTACAATTTTTTTAATATTGTTATTAAACGCAAATATTTTTAAACAATTTACACTTTTTTCAATATATTCTTTTTTGTTTCATTAAAAGTACAAAAAATATTTCTAACTAATTTACATATTTTCCAATTTTTATCGTTTTTATGTTTGTTGTCGAACTGTAAACTATTTTAATATATTTGTAGAAAATTCTCATTTTGCATTAACATTACAAATAATAAACATTGCAAACAAACTCAATGTACTAATACTTAATTTATTTATTTTCAATCAAACAAATCTCAATACCCCCTGGACTTTATTTATATTTCTTAGAAATGATTGACATTTTTTCAGAAATTTCTCCAACATTAAAGTACTAAACATAACGTTGTTACCCAACCCAACCCAACAGAATCTTCAAATATTTTTATAAACTTAATTTATTGACTCGTCGGAAAGTTCTTTAAGTTATTCTTTATGTTTATATTTTTTTCTATTTGTAGATGAAATGTAAAATATTTTAATATATTTCAGAATTGTCTCCGGAACGAACTTTAAAATTTAATTTTTTGAGTGATCCATTAAATTAAAAAAAATTGCTCTAATATAATTTTTTTAATTGAGAAAAATTCGTTAAAAACAACAACAAATCGTTAAAATTGATTAAAGTCATTATGATCGTTTAAAACAAAAAAAAATATTTACATTTAAACTCTTAGATCTTGCGATTCAAAAATCGCAAACGAATCTTTGAGAATCAACTCAAGTGCGAGTAAATCAAAATTTACTGTCGTCGGCGATTATTGCGGAATAGAGAAGTCGCCTAGGAAACATTTACTTAATTGTTGCAAAAAAAAACGATGCCCGTTGCAAGAAATCCACAACAGTTGAGCCAACCATTGAGTCGAAAACCGTTGTGTCGAGAGGCGTCGTCGATTTTTTTTGCAACAGTTGAGTCAACCGTTGTGGATGATCAATTCGAACGATTTTTAACAATTTCGTCTACTTTACGATTTCTTTAAATTTTCATCGCAATTTGGTACTACAAAAATAATGACTGAGAAGGATGGCTCCATCAATTTAATATGCACGACAAAATGTTATCGCACGTTATTGATATAGAATTTTTCGACGATTTTACATTTTTTATCAACTTGTAACGAATTGTCGCGATTTTTCGGATTTTACTATTTTAGTCGTAATTCGATTTTTTGCAATTTATTATTTTTGAAATTTGAACAATTTTTACATTTCCCAGTCTGGTTCGATTTTTCCCAACTTTCATTAAGAAGTGAAACCTATTAGGTGTGCACTCAATCTAATAATAATGTCATTCAATCATCGCACGCAATTTTATTTTCGAAAAAAAAAAGTCTCGGATGTCGTATTTTCTGTACGTTACAAATTGCACAGCTGAGATCGACAATAATTGACCTGTTTTTATATCTCAATGGCAGTTAACTGTTTTATATAGAAATGTTTTAATAATTACACCCAACTTTATAATTATCGAAAATATCACACGAGTTTTCAGCAAGCTCTGCTAAAAAAACCATAATCACCCAAAAGTTAATTTCAGTGGCCAGCTGAGAGGCAGCTGCCTGAAAGATTACTTCGTGAACCCGGCTCGAAATGTGCTCAACATAAAAAAACACATAAATTAAACAGTCCACAACAAATTGGAAAATAATTCATTTTTTTCCAATAAACTTGATCGTTTAAAACAATTAGATTTATCACCAACGACGTGAAACCAATCGTCGTAAACAACTTCAACCGACTCGAATTTTAATAATAAACCCATTGCGAATAAAATATTTCATTTGACAGTCCGCTAGGCTTAATTGCGTCTTCAGTCGCCAGATACGCAAAAATCTACGGAGCCAATTAAAATACTAATGGCTGCCCCGTTATGTCCCGCGAGTTACGCGCTCGATCCATTGCCGTCCACACGGACAATTCGGAACGCCGCGCCGGCGACTGCGATACGTCGAGATGACCGAATTGAAAACACAAAAGTGGACGGCAAACATCTGTCCCGCCATATGCACGTTACACATTCCTTTTTGCCAGGTGGCGGCGGCAGGACGGAATGGGCGACTTTCCGCAGTTCCTACAATTCCACGACCCGTAAACATAGGCGTAGTAAACAAACCGCCGCTGCCGAACAGATGTTCGCAGCGTTCGGTGATTTTCATTAGCATTTCGTAGCGATTCGTTTATCGCATGCAAATTCGAATGGTAATGGCAAACGCGATGTAAATAGCGCCCGCAAACGTCAACAGGGCGTTAAATGTTAAAATATAACCCCGGCGATATATGACGCACGGGTAGAATTGCGATGACTATTACGCCACAAAGTATGTTCAGTTTGCAAGATGAATAGTTTGTTTATAAAAAATCTATTGATGATCATAAAGATCTGAGATAATAAAAATTTATTGTTCATTTTATGGCTTGAGCAAGATAGAGCTTAGTTTATTTGTAAAAAAAAATGGAAACAATAGATTTCTTGCCAATTTTGGGATTTTTTTTTTTTACTATGAGGTGTAAGACTATGAGGTTGAGTTTATTAGTGTTTTCCAGTCCAGTTTTCATTTCATGGATCCGTCTCTCCTGCACCATTTTTTTCACTGTTGCTCTTTAATTTACTCCTTGGACCCCCTTGCTTCTTATACCCTTTCCTTAATCCTTTCATATGATATTCTGTGGATGTGCCCAAGCCATCCTAGTTGTCGATGTTTGTCAGTATTAGTTTTATTTTCACTTTAAAAATCGCATTTCTGTTGCATACTTGCATATTATCTTGCCATGGTCTTTATTTGTGAATCCATGTTTCACTGCCATATGGTGGCATGATACTTTCTTTCACAACTTCTGCCTTGACGTCCTTTGCTAGTTCTTTCTTCCCAAAGTATTGTCGATTGGGTTTAGAAGTTTTCGTCATCTCTGGATTATTTTACCTTATTATGTTTCCATCCTCGCCAAACATACACTTTTTCCCGTCCCTGTGGCTTTTTCGCGTTGCTCGGGGCTAAAGGACGTGGAGTGGGGGTGTAGACAGAAAAGGAAGACAAGACAGCAAACCAAGCAAGACATCAAGGCACAAATTTCAATATGAAATCAAATGGTGTTCGATAAAGAAGGCAATGGGTGTACGATAAAGAGGGCCAGTGGGCATAATTATCGTTCTTCACAAATTTCCGTGACTTTTGTTGCTAACGTCATTCTCATTTTTCCTCTTCCATTATTCCCAACGTTTCTTCTCCTTTTCTTCCTTTAATTTTTATGGAATGCCATGCCATACAATTTGTCTAATATCAAGAGTGACATTTTACTTAAAACCTTTGGATTAGTTTTTGGTGTACTCGGACAGGAAGACAAGACAGCAAACCAAGCAAGACAGCAAGGCACAAATTTCAATATGAAATCAAATGGTGTTCGATAAAGAAGGCAATGGGTGTACGATAAAGAGGGCCAGTGGGCATAATTATCGTTCTTCACAAATTTCCGTGACTTTTGTTGCTAACGTCATTCTCATTTTTCCTCTTCCATTATTTCCAACGTTTCTTCTCCTTTTCTTCCTTTAATTTTTATGGAATGCCATGCCATACAATTTGTCTAATATCAAGAGTGGCATTTTATTTAAAACCTTTTATTAGATTAGTTTTGGTGTACTCGGACATAGTACTTTCCGCAGTTCTCCGAAGTCATTAATTGCTTCCCGTGTATTTCTTTCCTCTTCTTCTTCGCATTAATTGCTGTAGAACACAAAAACAAATCCCAACGCAACCAAACCCAACTCAACCAAACCCAAACCAACCCAACCCAACCATACAACAATTTTGACATACATTTTGGGTTGCGAAACGTCGACGTAATGGAATCTATTGGGCGTCGAAAAGAACGCCAGAACCTAACACAACCCAACTTAATTCACTTACTTCAACCAAATCAAACCAAACCAACCCAACCCAACCCACTTAATCGCAATTATGAAAGCACACGAAGTGAGGAACTTGGATTCAATATCCATTTTTGTTGAGGGTCGAAACTAGACCGGTTTTTTTTTGATGTTCGTGAATTCTGAGTGCAATCGAGCCGATTTTGCTTCGTTGTGTTGGGTCTTCTTCGATAATTTGCGTTCTCTTCGACGCCCAATCCTCCAACCTAAACACGACTCGACAACTACACGATACACGACCATTTTGACTTGCATTTGAGTAATGTCGACGTGATCCAATCCAGTCCAACCTAACCAAACCAACCCAGACCAACCATTTAACCTCAATTATTATGAAAGCACACGAAGAGAGGAAATTGGGTCCAAGTTCCATTTTCGTTGAGGTTGCGATCCAGTCCGTTTTTTGATTTTCCTGAATTCTGAGCGTAATTGAGCTGATTTTTGCTTCGCTGAGTTGGGTCTTCATCGATCATTTGGGTGTTTGCGTTAGACGTCAAATCGATTGGGTTGGGTTGGGTAGGGTTGGGTTGGGACCCTTATACAAGTGATATTAGCTCAAGCTTCTCAATATCTTAAGATTCTCATTGTTAACTTATCAAGTGAATAACTGGAATGATTTAAGGTTAAAAAATCTCTGAAAAAGAATGGTTGCTGAGCTCGAATATTAACGTTCAGGATTATGTAAATGAACATAATCCTGGATTTCTAATAAAATATGCTAACCAAGCTATAAAGTGAATCAAGTACGCGATATAGAAATAAAATATCTTATTTCTACACAACTTTAACTTTGTCCTTTGGGGAGCTTCCAGAGAAATATAATTAGTTTATTTACACAAAATTCTGTAGATAATAAAAATTTATTGTAAATTTTATGGCTTGAGGAAGATAGGGCGTAGTTTATTTGTAAAAAATATGACAAACTAAAATATTTTGTGGTGTAGTTTGGGCTGTCTCGTCAAAATGTGCAATTTTTCTGGACCCCAATCCGGCACTGGCGTCGCTCGATTCGACCCAATCGTTGCAAACCAACACAGATCTGTCAACCCACCGAGCCTCAAACAACTTAATTTCAACTTATTCGACGCATCTTATTTTCAACAACGCACAGAGGCACAACTTATCTCGTCGAAATATTTTTACATCACCTGCGCGAACGTAATTGTGGGGCTAATCAACGACACAAAAAGTAACCCCAACCGTAACCCTTTCCGCAACAAAGTATACGTGTTACCGAACGCTCTTGGATAGACGACGACGGGGGAGGGAACGTCCCGAAGTCTGAAGAATGAAAGGCAGCTGTGAGGCGCGTGGCTCCGCCGGCGAGACATAGGCGTGCGCATTTTCGTCAACAACGTGCGTAATTTGGCGATTTGTTTACGATATTTTCATGGGCGAGTGTTTTGCTTTGTTGCTATGAACTGCGTGGTTAAAACGATATTTTGGATTTTTTTCAAAAGTTGCAATGAAAATGCGACGTTAACTGGAAAATGTTTTATTAAATCGACTGAGAAATTGTATATGACTTGGATTTATCGAGTACTCTAGACAGGGCCCCTGCCACCTACAGATCTTTGAAATAAAATCATAAAATCCTCCGAAGGATTTATGGTCCTGTCCAGAACGACAATGATTCTTGGAGATAGATGCCGCCCATGTATCTTTTCAACGGAACGAAGCGAAAAGTCGCAGTTGAAAAACCAATTGGAAGAAAAAACAGGGATGCCACGAAAACGCTGACTTGAAGATGTGTGGACGACATTCGATCAATGCGTATCACGAGATATGGAGAAAGCTTGTCCCTGAAATCCCTGAGAGAATGGAATGGAGGAATGGAATGGAATGAATCGTTGATAAAAAAAAAACACTAAACAAATAAACAAAATAAAATTCGTTGTTCTCCTCCCCGCAGATATTCGTAAACTGATAAAAATCTATCAAAACTATCCGCCAAATCAATTTCAGTTTGTAATTGTTTTAATTTAACGTGATTTTCAAAACATTTAAAAAAAACAAACAAGAACGTCATCCGTTACATCATCGCCAACAAACCAGCTGTCGATTTATTGTAATTGATTTAATTCTAATGAAATAACTCAAACTGTATTCGTCGACTTTTAATTATTTTCCGTGTGACGATTTTGAAATATTAATGCAAGTTACGCTGCAATCAATTTTATCTTATTTTATTTTATATCATCTAATGCACTTTTAACATCGAGTGTGGCAAATTGTAATCATACGTTTTTTTTTCTGGCTGTTATTCTTAGATTGGAAACAAAACGTTGTGCTCCATTGTTGTCAACGACATAAATGGATATTTAACTGTATTAAATAATAATTATCAGTAAGTATTATTTAAGATGCGACCGGTGAAAGTTAAACGAACGACATGTTGCTGATGTCCATAACTAATAAGGATAATGCCGGCGAAAACCGTTCGTTCTCACGACGATTTTTTTTTCGT
Source organism: Geotrupes spiniger (assembly GCA_959613385.1). Classification (NCBI taxonomy): domain Eukaryota; kingdom Metazoa; phylum Arthropoda; class Insecta; order Coleoptera; family Geotrupidae; genus Geotrupes; species Geotrupes spiniger. Next base: position 2,447,055 of record OY390732.1, on the reverse strand, counting down.
CGCAACCATGACATTTCCTGATCGTGGGCTCGCACTTAATATCACTGTTGCGTTAAATCGTAAAATTAATGCTAAACAACAAAACTGGCTGAATTGGTAAAATGAACTTTGAACAATTAAATAAAATTTTAAAAACGAATCTTTCATCTTAGCACTTTGCTTCAACGACTAGAAGGATGGAAAAAATTACGAACGAGGAAAATTGTAAAAAAATCAAATCACAACACCAGGTACTTGATTGTTAAAGATGCAACAATTTCAAAAATGATAAAATAGAACATGGGCGATTTTTTTTAAATTGTCGAAACTAATCAAATGAAAAAAAAACTTGTGTCAGAAAAAAAAACCATAACAAAATTATTTACATAAATGTAAACATATTTGCATAAATGGATCCAACCCAGTCAGGGTTTGGGTTAAATTGGGTTGAATCACAATATTTATAAACTAATTTGTCATTTAAGAAAATTTAAGAAAAGAACACATCAGAATTTTTAATTCAAACCAGAGTTATGTTTTACATTTTTTTGGAAATTACTTCAATTGGGAAACATTTTTGATTTTTTTTTTATTTTCAGACAATTTTAAAATGTTAACAAACATCTATAAGATAATGTGGAGAATTTCTAAATATTTACAAATCATAAACCTTAATTAATTTGATATAATTTCATATAATTTGATATAATTATTTCTTCAAACTTAAAAAAATTTAATAAAGAAATCTAATTAAAATAAACTCAAATAACACCTCACAGAAACGAAACGCCCATCGTCATTTATCGTAATATTTGCACCTTGGCGAACGTCGCATTGAATTCAAACTAACGTCAAATAAAATCGAGACTTACCTATCGACGTCGAAGTACAACGGCAATTCCATAACCCGCAACCAGACGTCTTCAAATACACCAGGAAGTAAACTGCAAGAAAATTATCAACATTACAACCAATCAAAATATATAATTAAAATAGTATATTATGTAACAAGCACAAAATGATGCACATTTTGCACGAGTTTGAAAGTTGCAATTCAAACGAGTGCAAAATTGCTATTTTGTGCTAGTTGCATACTATACTTTTTCTACGACAACGACAATTTAAAAATAGATACAAATAAATAAACAAATATTTTATTTATTGCTTTGGATCCATGAAAATACGAAATTACCTATTCATTAGCAGAGCCTGGACAGCAGTGCCCAACCAATCAAGAAGAAGAACTATGAAATAACTTCCTACCTACGTATATATTTTATTTATTAAAGTTAAATGTGCAATTATTGAAAATCATTTTTGGAGAATTTGTTGCATTAAATTTAGTTTTGTTAAATTCTTTGCTTCTGTTATATTTGGAGGTGTCAATTCCAAGTCACTATCACTGTCACTTTCCATATTAATTATCTGATTTCTTGGAAATAACTACGAAATTATTTGTAATGCACAAACTGTAACAAATTGATGACATTTGTCGTTTGACGTTATATTCTTTAAGCCACCTTAGTTTTTGTTATCAAAAAGCAGGAGGCCGGACACGAAATCTTTCATATTGCATTTGTTGCCTAGCAACTTGCCTAGCAACCCATGCGAAATGAAATTCAGTACAAAATGTAGCTTCTTATGATTCAATTTACACTCTTAGTATGGAACTGCGTGACTGGAACCCCCCCCCCCCCCCCCCCCTATTCAATTTATCCAACTGGTTATCATATCATTCGTGCCCTGCACACAAATAATTTAAATATAAAAATTTTAAAAAATATCGGGGCGCTTGACACGTAAATTAAATATCATTCAAAAACGGCTCAACACATTTTTTTTAGTAACGCCCCTGATTATCGAGTTTAGATAAATTGAATGGGCCATAAAACGGGAACGATACAATTATAGAACGAAGGACAGATCTTCGTATGGAACTTCCTATAATTAGCAGCGTTAATATGAGCGCTCTCTTAAGTCGAATTTACGACACAACCATTTTTACAATTTTTTTAAACACATCAATTTGGTAACTTCGTAACCGTTGCGTACAAACTTGACATTTTAAACGAATTTTGAATGACAGCTATTGCGATCCGCGTTTAACGTCAAAGTTTGCAAACACCGTTTAAATTCAAACTAACCTCGGATAAAATCGCGACGTCTTCCAAACTACACAATTCCATAACGACACCACGCGTCTTTCGAGCACGAACTTAAACTGATTAAGCGCGAGTTACGAAATATTCGAGTAACGAGAGAAAAAAAAACTACGTAAAAAAGCGATATGCGAACGTCTCCGGCGACCCAATTTACTGTTATCAACGCACAAAAAAACTCACAACATCCGCAAGCAGCACACTTATCGCCCCGTTTCTAATTTGAGTGCAACTGACATCGGACGAATGCAAGTAAATCCCGAATACGACTTTGGGAGCCGAACATTTGTCTCACATGCGGCGTTTGTGTTTATTTTGTCGTCCGATGCGAGGAGCACGCATCACGAAATAAACAGTCAAGTAATCTATTGTGCGTGTGTGTAAAAATACACGTGCAGGCACGTTTAGATTTGAACGAAAATGTTTACGTCGGATGCACGCGAAGTGTCAAATCTGTTACGCGAGTCGGGAGCGCGAGGGCGCTGTTCGCAATAGCATCGCTGTTTGTTTTAAAATTTGACGTTTGTGAGAAGCGTCACGACGAGATTTTAGTTTTTGTGTGTGTGTGTCAAATTCAAACGTGCACGTTTGTGATTTATTATGGACGTCGATCGGTGAGTTTCATTTACTTTTATTTATTGGTATATTGGCTCCTGTATGAATTGGACGAAAGAATAGCGTGGCATATTTGAAGTTAACGCGATTTTAAAGTGAGAAATGCAATGCATTGATTGTGACTTATTTAACATTGTGCGTACGTTAGGCCACCGGATTATTGATGTGTTGTGTATTAAATAGATAAACATCGATGATCCAACGTCTATTGTATTGTAATACGTATTTAAATTAGTAAATACATTCAAGGTCAGCTTGCGTTTAATTGGCGTTTATTTGAAAGTAAACATTGACGTGTTGTTAGAGAATTTGATTAAAAGCTTGATTTTATGCCAGTAATATTTTGGTTTTGTTAGTTCAGGTATTTGTCGGTAGGCGTCGGCACGGTACAGACAACTCCACGCAACAAAAATTCCTATACCACTAATTATGTATTTTTTTTACTCAATTGCATTGAATAAAGAACGCAAAATGTTCTCGATTATTAATCTGTAGCGTAATTAACTTCATTTTATTTATATTTTGTAACAGATTATGAAGTTGAATAATGTCGTTTGTTTTTTTATCTCAGGGGTGATCAGTGCTGCTTGCGTTTTTAATATATCGAGTCTCACATTAAAACTTACTGTAGATACTTAACTAACGTTATTTACATATTTTTTTTCAATTTCACTGCAATTTTTTTAAACAAAAAATCAAAATCTCGACAAACTGTCAATATTACGAAACTACTCAACACAACATCATAGCACATCTTATCAAACGATGATAACATATATTTTTATTGACGTCTCTATGAACGATGTTAACGAACGACCACAACGAACGCACCATTGCGGTCGTGCAACGCAGGTTTAAATAATTTTTTTTAAATTAAATCATGAGCAAATAAGTCATGATTGTGTTGACGTTTTTTTGCTGTAAGTTTCAAGTAAATAGAGCAAAAGAAATACAAATCTAATGGTCATTAACGTTACGGTTGCTTCACAGCAAATGAAAAATTACCGAAAAAAAATTAGAGAAGCAAAAAATTGGTCAATACTCAGACACTGGTGCTGCTAAGTCGGTACTCTATAGACTTAACTACTTAGCAGCCGTCGGTTTGAATGATCGCTTTGTTAAATACGAATACGACAGGTGATGACTGGCATTTCGCCCTGAATGGCCTCATCAGACCACCACACTGCTGAAGACGCATCGAGTCATGCAAGCACGAGTGACAAGACACAAAACTGTGTGTACGAGTATTACGGCTGCGAAGTATGGGGGTTTTAGTGGATCGAATCAGACCTCTGCGTAATTGCGTAATAGCACGATGAAGGCATTGACGTCCAGATGGCGTTAATACTCACATACAAACTTTTCGCACATTTGCATCACTTGATGTACTTGAGCTCATAGAGAGCGAAACAACCGCCATCACCTGTTACATACACTGAAATTTATTATTATTTTAAATTCAGCAGAAAAACGTACATTAAAATAACGTTTAAAGAAATCGCAAAATATCAGAACGTTCAAAGAGTTTGATTGGGTTGGGAGCAGGACGTGTTTGGCGTAGAAACAAAAAAAAACGACGGAAACTAAGCAACTAATAAAACCAGAAAAACTAAAAAAACAAAATAAAAAAGAAAAGTTAAAGTTGAATGAAACAAATTACATTAAAAATAGTTTCACGTAGAAGCAAAAATGATACAGAATTCGTTTACAATAAATAAGTGGCATATGAATTGAAACAAAAATTGAAAATAAATTAAAATGTTGTTGAGAATATTGCAAAAAAGGTAATTTGGGTTGGGTTGGGTTAGGTTGGGTTTTTCCAGAACTTCATCAGAATATTCACCGTGGACAAAAAAAAAGAAATTTATCCCAACCCAACCTAACGCAACGCAACCCAACCCAATCCAACCTGCATCAGCCCAACCCAACCCAACTCAATTCAACACAACCCAATCCAACCACAATTTTAATTGATATGCATAAGATGAATTAGAAACTAATGTGTCGAGTTGAATTGCGAGGAGTTGAGAAGAAAATATGGTGTCATGATTTGGGCATAATGCATAATTCAATTGGTAACTGAAAACGGAGGACTTGAAAATTTCGGAGTTGAAAACACTGTCGGCCTGTTAAGAGTTGAGTTGAAAATTAAACATCAATGTCAGTATTTGTTCCAAGAAAGCGATCTGTCGTTGTTGTTGTAGTTTGTAGTTTAGAAAAGGTGTTGGAAATCATTAAAATCAATTGCTGAATCCCCAAAAAGAAAACACGTATGGCGAATAATGTGCTAAAATAGGTCAGTGGGGGGGGGGGGGGGGCATTTAAATCAAAATAAATATCTTGAATTTTGAAACACAAAATGTGCGTGTCAATTTGACAGGCTAAGTAAATTTTGAATAACAACCAACCACGACTTTCACCTAAACTAAACAAGTACCATTTTTGAATGTTTAGACTTTGGATTGGGTTGACTTGGGTCGGGTTGGTTTGCGTCAGGTTGGGTTGTGTCAGGTTGGGTCGTGTCAGGTTGGGACTAATCACTCTTCAGTCCTTGGTTTTGTCTGTTGGTATACGAAAGACTCGAAAACCCTTTTCGCTACGATTTGTACAATGAGGTAAGCAACACGATGGCATTTTGGTATTTCTTCTTAACTTGTTTCAAACTAACTTGACGATAATTACAAAAAACACTGAGTAATGAACTGTCAGAGCGTTGTGATGCTGTCATCTGCGAACGGTCGCCATTTTTATACCAATGTCAAAAAGTAATAGGGGATTTGATTGCGGTACTCCATAAGTATAGAACTAGATTTGTTGCGCCATCTGTCGTCTTGATGCCAATATAATTTATTTTTCGTATCCAGGACATTTTAAATCTCTGTATTCGTCGGACATAAAAAGCTTTCGTTTAAACAAATTTATTTTCCATTATAGATCAGTTGACCTCTAACATCGCAAATATAGTTACAGTCGAATGCAAAAAAAGTAGACAAAAACAGTTTCCTGTAATTGATTTTCCTCAAATTGTTGTTGTATAAATGTGGCTTTTAAAATCCCCTTCAAAATTTGACATTCATTTTAAAATGACGTTACTTTATTCCAATAAAACAAAATTTTCTCAGTAAGTTTTCTTAATCCACGTGATATTTGATTTATTTATTCAGTAACGGTGGTTCGGGGCTCTAGTTGGGGGTACCTACGCTTATGGCTCACCAGTTCATTAACATGTCACTGAAATGATAATATTGACGTTTACATGACATTGCTAATATCAAGCAAGTTTGTTCAAGCAGCCGAAAATTTCGTGTCTACTTTTTTTTGCATTCGACTGTATATTTTTTATTTATTCGTTGCATGCATTTTCTCTAAATTAGGTTAATGAGAAATGTGTTCATTTATGTTTTGTCACCGAAATGGTAACTGAAACAAAACCATTCTCATTTGTAAAATTGCTCGACGTCGACGTCGTGTTGTGAAAAATGACGTTTGTAAATGGAAGCAAACAGGGCATAAACAAAAGGAACAAAGTTTGAAAATATACATTTATTTGGCGAATAATTAATTATGTTATATTATATTTTATTTAACCTGCGAATATTAAAACTGCCATAACCAACAAAGCATTACAAGTCGCCTTATACGAAGCGCTATCGTAGATCGTTAATTCCTCGGTCGTTCCATTCTCTTGGCTATATTCAATCTGTATGACTTTGGGGGGAGTTCGATTCCTAGCGTCGCAATAATCCCGATATATAACGCCGTTTAGGCACTTTTCGTAAATTTTCGTGAGCGTATTGAGCGGTAACTTGCACGACGTGAACGCGCAAACGTTCTTGTTATTCTCGTTCAAGATCTCTCTGTAGAAGTTCCTCACGTTGAGGTGCGAGTGCCCGAGCCCGGTCTGGATGACGACCCACCCCAATTTTTCGCACGAGCACCACAGGATATTTTTCTCGAAAATTATCTTCGTCGCGACGTTATCGTACGCCACGATGTCTGGATTCAACCCTCCGACGTCCGCGTAAACCACCTCGTTCTTCACGAACTCGTACACGAACCGCAGCATGCCGAAGTTCGCCTTCGAGTCGTACAACAAACCGGGGCTGATTTTCTGCAGCGCCCCCGACTGCAAATAATTGAATTTGTTGTTCGTCACGTGGACGTTCTGGGACAGCAAACAGAGCGCGCCCGGTTGCAATTTCCCGATCGTGTTGCTGTCGAAATTGAAGGTGCCCATCGTCCCGTTGATCGCGCTGGCGTGCACGTCGCCGAAGTGGTTCCCCACGAAGGACGCCCTCTCGCCGGTGACTTGGAACGACAAGTGCTCCATCGTCTCGATCCTGCTGTTCCGGATCGACATCGCCGCGTTTTTGTTCAGGTCGATTTTCAGCGCGTTCGTTTGCATCGTGGCGACCGTTACGTTGTCCCAGACGAAATGGTCGAAGTTTGTCAGGTCCATGAAGGCGCGCGTTTCGATCGTCCCGATGGTCACGTCGGCGAAGGTGAGGTTGTTCAGGTTGGATCCCTGGGCGCTGCAGCCGGGTCGGTAGGATCTCTTCAGCAGCTGCGAGAATAACTCTTTCGGAACGAACGGGATGTTGGATATGTTTTTGAATGTGGTGATTTGGGGGACGTGCGAAAAAACCGCCGGCGTCAAGTACAAGTTGGTTATGTTGACTACGGTTAGTTGTTGGATGAATTTCGCTTCGCCGGTGCATTGGAGGTTTAATCGCAGGGTTTCGCAGTTTTGTATCGTCAGGTTGCCTATGTTGGCGGGCGATCTGAAGGCCCAAATGTGAAGAGTCACATCCTGGAATAAAAAATTGTAAATCAGGCACATGACGAACATCTATGATTTTTTAATATATTTAATAATTATGTAGACTTATTGACGTGTGAAAGACAATGTTGTTAATTTTAACATGCAATCAGGGCTGGCTCTAGAGTTATTAGATGCCCCCGATTCCCCCCGATGCGAAATAACATGTCGCTGATTACTGCAATTTATGAGGAAGTTGTGTGAGTGTGCTGACGCCATCTAGACTACATGCACTTGAGCGGATGTATCGTTGGTGATCTGATATGAGTCCTGAAGGACGAAACGGCTGTCATCATCTGATACATCCGTTGAAATCTAGAACTATCAAAAATCATTTAAATCAGTTAAATACGAATTTATTTTCACAATTTATGGCTCGATTTTGATCTGAAACCCGGAACTAACTCATTGTTCCAATTATACCCATCGGACATTTCAAGTTTAGAGTCACCGTAACATTTCAACCGAAAATTAGACAATAAAATTACACTTTTACCTGTCCCGTTTCGGCGTTGCAATTTATGGTGAAATTTATCTTGTTGTTTGGGGTAGTTATACAGCTCATGCCTCCTCGTCCACACGATGCGAAATATAACTGCGCGCCGATGCACTGGTGCACTAGGTTGCAAATTAAAACGCAGCGGGCAATGTAAGCGTACGCCATGGTGGTGTCGAAGTGAAGACTGAAGAAGACAATTGTGCGAAATTGTCGACGAAACGTGCCTTTAATTGCACCACGATAAACGAGTTCCTGTTGATAGGATTCTGTTTTATCTGTCCGTTCGGGAATTTCAGCCTTGACACATCTGAAACGGGTATTTACGCGATGTCTCTGATTTCGCGAAACAAAGGGATTTCTATGGCATAAAAAAATCGGTTCTTGTTTATTAATTGGTCGATTTTCGTAGAAAAACTCAACATGAACATAATGTTAATATCAATGTTCAGTAACGTTACTCATTAAAAATTATGATAACTTGCGGCAGTTATTTTCGTATTTACGTGGCCTCGGATTGAAGCGGCTTAAAGAAATTAAATTTATACGACACGTAACGTAACAGAAATTAAATTTTCCTAAGAGTGATAACAATAAGATATCTAGTTAACGAAGAGATGTATCCCACCTAACTTGTATGTAGTTGAAACTTAGCGTCAAGTTAATCGGTATCGCAAATCAATCATTCTATTGTGTGAACCGGAAGTATATGACTTGGCTCCAACGCGGGGAAAAGAACAAAAATTTAATATCACTGATTGTTGTTATTCAGGTTTTAGGTTTTTCAAGCAAATTAATTGAACACCTTCCTTATATTTTAACGTGGTGTCTACGTTAGGTTGGGATTGTTTCTTGCCCTTTACGTTGCAGTGTTTCCGGATACGGCTTTTTTAGATTGGGCTCTGAATATGCCTCGTCGCGCTCAAGCCTTGTTTGTGATGATTATTATTGTCCATACAAAATGCCCTTGCTTATAATTTCAGTTTCTAGCGAAAGCCCACTAATCGTATAATGAAATATGTCGAAACTTAGGTTTAGATTTGATTGATTTTTTTCGTTTAGGTTTTAGGATATTCGGTGACGACTTCACTTAGACTTAAATGAATGTATTCGTAAAATAATATTAAATTGTCTCGGAATGAATTAAAATTTATAACACCAGAGTGCACTGAAGTTGAACTGTAATAAATATAATTTAATATGATTGCACCCTTAATCGTAAAAGACTCGGTTTATTTACGATTCTGCTCTTTAATGTAATCTTCTTAAGGCGTAAAAAATGCGGGTCCATATTAATCAGTGAAGAGAAATTTCATATTGAAAATAGACATTTATTTCTTATTTACAACGTTTTAATTTTCGAGATACATGAATTTTCAAACTCAACGTTAATACGAATTCAACGAACGCAACCGTTGCAAAACATCAGCCGAAACCGTTGTAAATTTGTGCCAATGAAACGCATCCGGTTTGCGTTCGCTAAACTTTAAAATTTAAAAACCGGCCTTTTAAATTTTAAAGTATTTTGCATTGTTTTGATTGGTGGTGCCAATAGTGCTAAAATCGAAAATCTGCGACGGCGCCACTGGTAACAAAAATTGGTGCAATAAACGAAATCTACTTTAACGGCGCCTCCATTTTCTTCGCCCATTTACGATTTTTGAATGACGTTATTATTGTTGTTGGCTTTTCCAGTGTTTGTGAGTATTATGTGACCTGTACGCTGCACGCGATGTTTATTGACTTGGTAAGTCCTTTCTTACTTACGTTATTCACAAATGTCTAGGTATTTACGAATTTAATTCTTCAATCGCTCTTTAAAGTACACTTAAATATATTGATGATTTAATGATTTTCTGTTAGAAACTGCTCCGATCATCACGTTACATGATTAATATTAAAACGCAATTTTGTCTTCGTTGAAAAACACGAATGGATGAATAACATCGATTCAAACGAATTTATTTAGTCAGTTCGTCATGGCCACCACGTTGCTCCTTTAATCGTTTAAAAACCAAACAGTTTAATTTTAGCACCGTAGTGTTGGCACCGTTAACGTATCGCTTGATAAATATAAAATACACAAACGTCAAATTATTATGATATTGTAGGCAGCCAGCGTTGAGTATGCATTTGAATCCATGAATGTTTGTTTACATTGTCATTTTATTTGACAGTTATTTATAATGTGCCTTACACGTGGACTTTTCAATTTCTATAACATTGAATCAGTCATGCAATAAAAATGCCGGAGGAAACGAATTTCACCGGCGACGCTCCGCACTTCATCGCTCCCTTCGAGGTCGTGATCCACAACAGACCGGACGACTGCTGGGTCTCTTTTCTGGGAAAGGTTTGCGACTTGACGCCTCTGATCGAGGAATATTCCGGTGAAGATCTCGTGAAACCGTTGATCGCGCACGCCGGCAAAGACATAACCAACTGGTTCGACCCCAAAACCGAGGACATTCAGACTTACGTGCATCCGATCACCGGCGCCGTCGTTCCTTACTGCCCATACGGCAGGATACCGCACGTCGAAGCCCAAGTACCGTCGACGAAGTGGAAGCCCATCGACGGGAAACCGTGGTGGAAAGATGAAAAGTAACGAACGTAACGATAACGTAAGACGTGAGGTGCCGATTTGATAGATTTTTAGATACTACGTTGGTTTGTTGACGAAGAGGGTCCGGCCGTTGCGGATAATAAACACGCTCATTTGCAAGGAAATCCTGTTGGACGTATGTTGCGAGGACACCTTGTTGAGGATAATGGAGCGATATTCGATTTTTAATTCGGATCCCGACAGTTACACGTGGAGGTAACGACGCGACGTCGGTTTCGCGCGAATGTAAGTTGACGTTTCAGATGCAACGATGTGAATTTGGCGATGGATAAGACGCTGGATGAAAACGGGATAAAGGACGAAAGGGACGACTTTACGTGTTTGGGGCTTCCGGCTAGTTTGTATACGCCGTGCATATTTTTGTACTATAATGACGACTTTAAATGGGAAGTGGAGGAGTAAATTGTTTTCTTAAAGTGTGATTTATAAATAATGAATATTTAATGATAAATTTCAAATAAAGATAATATGATGGAAATTAATAGATTTAAGCTTTTTGGATCTATCCAAACTATTATTCTTGCACACAAATGCAAAGAATAACTATATCGTCGTGTCAAATTGGATTTGGACTTACTTGATTACCTTGTTCTCGTGGTAGGAGACTTCAACGCTCCGAACTATATTAACTCATATTGACTGTAAAGTAAACATTATTAACAATTTTCTGCATGTCTTAGTTTGAGTCATGTTAATGATGTTTCCAACAGCTTCGCTAAATTGACGGATTCTTAAAATTTCAATTTCACGTTAGTGGGCACGGATCAAGTCCCACGAACCTGGTCCGCCAAAAAGTCCGCTCGTGTATGGAACGAGTTAACAATGCCCCGTTCGTTGACATAAATAACAAATGGATGAAGTATGGCTTGTGAATTTTTTCAACGGATAGCAAATTCGACAAGTAAATGTAATTTTTTTCAATGACTTCTAATATTCACTTTGATGTTTCGATATGATGTGGTGACCCGTCAGCGTCCAAATCTTGCTAGCGTTTTTTTAAAAAAGTTGTCTTCTACCAGGAAGTGATTTCACTGTCAAGTGCACCCAATTTTTATTAATCCTTGAATACTTCTACCAAATAATCTCACAGTGCTTCTTCACTGATGACCTGAGATTGTTATAGCATATCTTATCATCTTTTGTATTCAAAGTGCACATTATCTTTTTTCATTAAGCAGTGTTTAGTGGTCTTTGGTGTAAACACACAGAATGTGTGCCTGAAGCATCCACACACCACTGTGTGTGGATGCTTCAATGAACTGAACTGAACTGAATTTTGAGGAAGCAATTTCAGTTTGAGATTATATTGCAACAATGGGTTGGGTTGGGTTGGGTTCATTTTTGAACGTTTTGTGAAGGTCATATCATCAAGCATGAAGATGCAGTGGAATTTTTCATGACGAGATTTGTCCTTAACTATATAAATATATATAAAATATGCAAACTGTACTTTCTAAATATTTTATTTTGTGCTGGATACAAATTTTACACAAATAAATAAAACAACATACGATTCCTTATACTGTAATGAAAATAAAAAAGAACTATGTATAAGCGAGAATTAAACAATAATAAAATTTGAAATTTAAAAACACTGAAAGTAGACACTTTAAAAAGTTGTAAGTAGATAATACGAATATATGTATATAATATTGCTATAAACTAACTTGCTATAAAATATTCATTAAAGAAGTTTTTAAAACTATCAAAAAAGCATGTAAAATGGGTACCGTTTAAATAACAAGTTTAAGTAATGTTTCCTGTGATTTCCAACGCAAATTGTAATAGCACCCAATAAAGTTTACTCCAATAATTTACGAATACAAGTTTCTAAATATATATACAGAACGTGCAATGCATCACATCTCAGCACACCTAAGCAGCCAAGCTCAATGTTAAATAAAAAAAAAATACATACAAAAAATGAAGTTGCGTCTTCCGACAAGATTAAAAACGCAATGTTCATCCTACAAAAAAAAAGAGAAAACTTAAAACTTGCTATTATTTAAAATCTATTTAATACATTAGGAAGTTTTAAAATTATTCCACACCCACATTTAAGTGAACTCAGTCCTATTTAAACCACAGCTCTATGATTCACACGGATAATAAAAAGTTATAAGAGCATAAAAATATAAAAATTTTAATATTACACTTATGTTAATATAATATGGTTAATAAGTATAAATATTACGTTAGTAAACATCTCAGTCTGCGATATTAGTCTCGGGAAAGTGTGAATTGTCTAATATAAGCTTGTTTTCCACTGGGGACAGATCCTTCACGAGCTGTGGCTCGGTCGATATTATCGTCGTAGTCTCTTGAACTACTGTGGTTACGCCGTTGGACAATCCGTTCTGTTGGGGCTTCGTTGTCTTTGTGGGTGTTGGCTTGGCAGTTTTGCTAGGAACAGCGCGTGCACTTTCTGTTGGTTTCTTCGTAGATTTGATCGTGGTTACGGTCGTTTTTGATGTGATCGTTCGTGTGGCAGGAGCCTAAATCGAAATTGAATTTAATTAATATTAACTCTTCAAGGTGTGGTTAACATGAAAAGCATTAGGATGTATATAAAAATGATAACGTACGTAACAAGAAATACATAATTTTATAACAGTAAATCTTTATATAAAAATTTCATCCTGGGTGAAGTTACAGTTGATATTTTAAAGTCATAGTTTCTACTAGAGATGAATGGGAGCGTAAACAACTCGCCCTGTTACAGGCAGATTCGCGCTGGTTCACGGATGGCTCTAAGAGAAGAGAACTGCAGGAGCAGGGGCTGGGATGTCCTGCCGCAAACCAAGGACTGAATTAGAATACAGCCTTGGCAAGACAGAAGTCTGTGCCATTGAAATGTGCGCGAGAAAGCTATTAAAAAACCCTCGGTAGCACAGGACAATAAATTTTTTTTCTGACAGCAGAACAGCACTTGACGACAATCAATGTAGGTTGATGTCGACCAGGCACTGCCACGCAGTGCTCTCTCAATTAAGTACAGGCAACAAGGTTAGCAGCCGATTCCCTGGCAAAGAGAGGAGCTAACTGGGAATTTATTGGAATTACAAGAGCCCTGGCCAGATGCTCAAATAAGAGCTGAATGGAACACAAGGTACTTCAAACCTGGCAGGAGTGCAAGGGACAAGACATTTCAAGGTAGTACTAAAGGGCCATCTGCTGCACGTACCAGGACACTGTTGGGTTCGGTTGGGTCGAGTGGCTGAGGCCACGGAGTGCCTACTATGCCTTGAAACTGAGGAGACAGCCCCACTGCGGACCAAATCAGGTTCAGTCTTTGGGGAGACAAAACTTGAGCTAGGCTATGTAACTTGACAAAATTTCACTCTAAAATCCTCCTCTAGGTAAAGAGAATGGGAATTGAGGATGACCTATATATAGTTGTCAGCCACAATAGACCCTTGCGGTCGCAGCCATTAAACACCCCCCTCATTATAGCTAACTAACTAACTACAGTTGATGCTAATCTTTTAAATATCTGAAATGCGGTACTTAATTTCTATCTCGTAATCCTAATAATAGGCAACTACTGAAATTGAATTTGAATAATACAATGACTTATTCTGAACTTAAACAACAAACACCGATAGAAAGGCTCAAGACACAAACCTTAACCTCCACTTTTCGCAGTGTTGTGGTTCTAGTTGACGTCGCAGTTGAAGATGCAGTTTTAGTTATCGTCCTTGTAGCTGTCAACTGCTTGTTTGCAGATTCCTTGATTTGCTTTTCAGTGTCCGGTCCTTTCGACAGAGTCTTCGGAACTGGAGCCTTGGGACGTGATATCGGCGCAGTGGCTGGCCTTGGTTTGGCAGTCGCAGCTTTGGGCGAACTCGCAGTGGTCGTTTTAGTTTGTGCAGTTGTCTACATAAATAAACGAATTAATGTAATGACATGGTCTTAAATTTCAACATCACCTTTGTTGCTGACACAGAAGCGGCCCTCACCGAACTAGTAGTGCTTGTGCTGGTGGTTGACTTCGTTGCTAGAGTTGTGGGTCGTGGTTTTGGAGCGGCCGTGGTGCGTGGGAGCGATAATTTTGGCACCGCAGTCGCAGGACGAGTGCTAGTTGCAGGCTTGGGTTCAGAACTGACTTTCGTCGATGTTTTACCAACCGTAGAAGTTGTCGGGGTTTTCTTTGTGTTTGAAATACGAGTTGCGGTGACTTTTGGTTCGGCAACTTTTGTATCCCCGATTTTTGCGTCGCCATTCATCACAGGTTTCTTTTCGGCAGATTTGGTTATGGGCTCGGGTCTGGGTCTAGGGGTCGTTTTGGTTGTGGGTGGTTTGGCGGCAGGTGACTGCGTAAGCTTGGAAGATGTTGGGGTTTTTGATGTACGAGTCGTGGGTGGTTTAAGAGGAGAACCGACGGGTAACTTGTTTGCAGCCGGTTTTGATGGAACTTTCAGGTGTGGAGACGGCTTGGTAGGCGATGTGGCGGTTTTCGTTGGTTTTTTAGTTATAGGAGCCGTTTTTGCGGATTTTAATGTTTTCTTGTCTTTGTCGATCGTTGCTGCAACTGCAGCAGCGGCACCTACGGTTACGACAGCAGCTGCGACGGCAGCAACGGCAGGTATGTCTGATTTCTCCTTATCAGCTTCTACTTCGGGTAAAGCGGCAGGAGCTTCTTTAGGTTCGATGGGAGTCGCAGAGCGTTCCACTTTGATATCCTCAGATGACGAAACGACAGTTTCTTCCGGATATTCTGCAGTTTTAACTTCAGATTGAACCGGAAAGTCACTGACGAAATGGCTATCGGTTGGATACACGCACGTCGACAGAGGATTCATATCAACCAGGAGAATTTGTTCGTCGATTTGTTGTTCATTCGGACTCAAAGGTGACGTAACATCTGGGATGTTAGACCTATCTAAGAATGAATTGATTTCCGCAGTCGCAACCGATTCGGTGTCTACTTGTTCGCTAGTCACAGATTTAGGGCTGGAGGTAAGACACGGTGTTTGTTCAACGTCTTTATCATCTGTTAACAAAGTTGAAACAGCATCACCAGTAATAGTTTCTTGCATTGCGTTTGATAACTCTTGGGCGTAATTCAACTGAGTAGTTTCCAGATGCGGTTGGTTCTCAACGATCTGTTTTTCTTCAATCTCTTTGATAAGTTCCTTTTCGGTTGTCGTTTCTTTAGTTTCTTCAATATCCTCACCATACGCCACGGTTTCGATTTCTTCGATCACTTTAACGTCCCTATCTTTAGTCTCTTCATTGTCTTTAACGGCATTTTTGACCTCCTCGATTGTATCAACGGTGGAACTTAAGTCATCTTTCACTGAAGAAGTAACATCATCCACATCTTCAGATAGAATTTTGTCTTCAAAATGATGCGTAGGTTGTTGTTCTGAGCTGGTAAATTCGAGAACATCGACATTAATTTTTTCGATAATTTCCACGGGATTTGTTAAAGTTGCGTCAAATTCAGTACATGTCGGGGGTACGTCATGGGTCGTTGGCTCGAAAGATACCGGACGCATATCTAATAATTCTTCTGTAGCTTCAGCTGGCTCGGGTGTAGCCGAGATTGGCGACTTTGCAACAAGTGCACACAAATCAGAATCGGCTGCAATTGTTAAATCCGGTTCTGGTGATTTGGTTCCTATTTGGCATACGTTATCTTGTACCTCTGGAGTTATAGCAGCTGGTGACAAAGTATTTAAATCTTCAAGTTCTGGACTTAAAGCAGCCGGTGACACAACATTTGAATCAGTCGGTTCTGGACTTAAAGCAGATGATAAAACGCTTAAATCTTTAGGTTCTGGAGTTGGAGCTGGTGAGAGTTCTGGAGATATAGCGATTGGTGAGGATCTAAGTTCAGGTGATATAGCCGTTGGTGAGAAACATCTTGAATCTTTAGGTTCTGGAGACAAAACGGCTGGCGACAACGCTCTTAAATCTTCTTGAGGTTCTGGAGATAAAGCGGCCGGTGACATCGCTCTTAAATCTTCTTTAGGTTCCGGAGATAAAGCGGCTGGCGATAAAGCTCTTAAATCTTCTTCAGGTTCTGGAGATAAAGCGGCTGGCGACAAAGCTCTTAAATCTTCTTTGGGTTCTGGAGATAAAGCGGCTGGCGACAAAGCTCTTAGATCGTCTTTAGGTTCTGGAGATAAAGCAGCTGGCGACAAAGCTCTTAAATCTTCTTTAGGTTCTGGAGATAAAGCAGCTGGCGACAAAGCACTTAAATCTTCGTTAGGTTCTGGTGTTATAAGACTTGGTGACAAAGCACATAAATCTTCTTTAGGTTCTGGCGTTATAAGAGTCGGTAATTCATGTTTTTGCAAGTCTTCTGTTGAATCTGGTAATTTGCTGGTTAATTGGCAAAAGTCGCCGATTAATTCTGATGTGACACCTGGAGACAACTGGCATGTATCTTGCGTCGGTTCTGGTGTTACAGTATAAGATAATTTGTTCGAGAAATCACATACATCTGCGGTAGTTTCCATTGGAAACTCATCCAACGGCTCTGGGGATTCAGCAGTGACCAAATCACTGACAAGGTGACTGGGTTCTTCAGTTGGTTCAGGCGTTTGGACGTACGGGCTCTTTGTAATTTCATTGGTTGATTCAATGTCTTGATCCGGCGAGAATGTTGAATTTTCTCTCATCAAATCCTCTGTTGGATCCGGTGTTTTAGAAAATATAGCATCATCAATGGGTTCTGGTGTAGTTCCAATTGGTGACTTGGATGTCATTTGACATAAATTCTCGGACGTTTCCGATTTTAATTCCTGATCGAAGTCATCAACATGTTCTATTAAAGCATCAGTTGGAAGATTTCCGACATCCCCACATGCATCAGGAGAAACTAAGTCAGAATGGTCTTCGGATAACGTATCTGATGATTTTGCCTCCATTATGCATACAAATTCGGGTATTTTTGGCGATGTAATTTGGCACACATCTTCCGACAGATTTTCTCCTAAATTGTCGGCGTATTTCTCCGAACAAATTTCTTCTGATGGCAGTGGCGATTCGATGAGGCTCCCCTCGGTGGGTTCAGAAGTATCGGGAACAAAAGATTCGCAAACAACATTCGATTGTTCGATTTGATCATCCAGCGGTTTCGTGCTACTCAAAATTTCAGGTTCTGGTGTTCTGGGCAGTTTGCAAATCCCAGGGACCAAGGACTCTTCAGACTCGTGATCACTGGGTTTATCCAAATCAGTGGTCAGAGCCGCGGGTTCGGTTTGTTCCAGCGGCGAGTGGTCCGGGAGGTCCGATATCGTCTCGTTGAACGATCCGTTTTCGCACGGTTTTTCTAAGAAATCGTCGAGATTTTCCGGCAGTATCTGGACCTTGTTCAAGTCGAAGGGGTTGCTCTCGTCGTTCTTGTCCAGGTAAAACGACATGGACATCGGATCTTGTTCTTTGTTCGAGGGTTGGGCGCCGTCTTGAGCGCCGCCGAACGGATTCGACGAACCCAATTCGCTGAACGAGCTTTCGAAACCCAGATTTTTGCCATCGAGGTAGCTGGCGGACGATTCGTCGCCGAACGTCGCTTTAGTGGACAAGGCGGTTTCGGATTGGTCCAGGAGTTTCGCGGGAGTTGAAAAGGGAGTGGCGTTTGGACCGAAGTGGAATTCGTCGGGATTTGGACCCTTTCCCGGGGTGCTCGGGTGGAATTCGATATCTTCGATATTTTTTCCGTTTAGGAGGTTTTCCATGACTTCTTGTGACGATAATTTATGGGCCTAAAAACAAAAAAGTCAATGTGTTTCAATTCCAATCCCTTTTGCTGTCTTTCTTTTAAATTGGGGAAAAAGTCTGTGATGTTGAAAATATTTTTATGGTCGAAGCAATGTCACTACTGTGATCAAATTATTAATGTCTGAATTATAATTAAAAGTAACTTACACTATCACTTTCGTGGCCGTTGCTGTAAACGTCACTAGGTCTTGACTTCACTTCCTTTTCAAAGTCCAGCGGATTTGGCAAACTAATATCTATATCAGACGGCGGTTCCCTGCTGGGAGACTGTGCGAACACAGTGTCGTTTATCAACGCGCGGCACGCCGGCGAAACCCTCGTCGGAGATGCCACAGGCACAAATTCAGCAGCGTCGGGGTTTAATTGAGACATGTTATCGGGATCGTCCTCCTCCTCTTCTTTAGTTTTCGTTATTTCCGCAACCTGCAAAACGAAACGTTCGATTACAACAACCGCGGCCGCGGCGCGCAAATCGACCCTCACCTCTTGGTCTGCTTTGGAAGAAGAAATTTGCTCCTTTCCAGCGGCGTCGCCTTTGTAATAGTTCCACTCGTCTTCTGATTCTTCGCCACTATCAGCTACATTCTCTTCTAGAGCCACATCGTGCACTGCAATTCAAATAAAACGATCGTTAATTTGGGCTCTTAATTCAAATACGAAGATCTCAGGTCATGAACGATAAGAAAATGTAATTTGTGTGACGTCATATGTAAAACAACGTCGAGGTTATTCCCCGGCGGTGATAATTTTAAATAATAAGCGACGCGCGGTGAGATTGGCAACCACGCCCGATAACGAACAACGTGACGAGACAGTTGCACACAGCTGTCGCTAAGCGCGGAATCGATCGCGAACGTGGTTCCAGTAGTTAAGAGGGCGATGCCGCGGTGGTGGGCAACAGGTTGCTCATTACTGCATAACAAGGCTGATAAGGGTACGTAGGTCTCTATTATGATCACAATGGCCATCGTTCGCGCATCAATTCACCGCGATATATGCAAATTAATGAACTGGAAAATTGCAACGCACGTCTGGCGGCGGACGCCGTCGTCTGCGCGATGTGCGGCTGAATGCCGAAAGCGTTAATCCTAACCAGGAACGCACAAGAAATTTTTTACGAAACACTTGGCTTGCTTACTAAGTTACAAAAGAAACCAACCATGACGAAATAAGAAAGTGGGCGAAATAAATGAAATATTAAGAGATCTAAGAAAAACGAGATTTTTTAACTAGAAAATAAACAACAAAATGGGTTTGCCCATATAACAGGGATGGATCCCAATATAGATTCACAAGAAAAATACCAGAAACTAGTGAAGAGGGGAAAGAGAAATAGGCAGAGGAAGAGTTGGTGGTAGAGATAGAAGAAAGGAGAAATTAAACAATTAGCGATGGATCGGAAGAAATGGACAAGGATAACAACAGAGAACAGAAATCCGAAAAGATGTCTGGGGAAAAAATAAAGAGATCAGGTCAAGTTGACAATATCAAAAATTTCAAAAAAAAGAATAGTTATCGCAAGTTTCGTTAGGTTTTAATTCTCGACAAATGTTCGGAGTAAGATTCTTGGAATGAATTTCTCGCCTTCGTCGGACATCGCTCGACGCAACACGAATCCATACGAACGAACGGTGGTACGCATGCGACCTGGTACGCACACACACAAACTGCTTACAATTAGCTTCGTTGTCGTACTACGCGAATAATTTAAGGTGCGGACCAATTAAGTTATTAATTAGGCTACGTAACATTAATTTCTCAGCGCGTTCGTTAATTAACGGCGTGTGCACGCGGATGTGCAGAGTTTCTCCGGCAAAGTACAGCGAATATTGTTTTTCGTTCATTAGACGTCGACGTATCAAAAATGCAGTTATGCGATTATTGCAGGATGTAACTGTTATCGAGTAAATATTTATGCGTAAGCGAGCGCGCTCGTTCGAGTAACTGTGCAGATTAATCCAGTAATCGATTTAAAAGAAGTTGCGAGAGTGCACTTGCATAAATGCATGATGTGGTCGCTTCTTGCTCGATCAAAAAATGCTGTCAAAGTTATTTATGGGTTCGACTGATTAAATTAAAGATTGGCGATGAACGGAATAAAATGAAATTGAATTTTATTATGTGATTATTATTACTTTGTGACCTTGAGTGTTCACAACACGATATGTCAAAATGGTGTTGTCAAACAAGTTTTGACGTCAATCAAGAACAAAAATTATTAAAGTTAAAGACCAAACGTCAAACCTTGATTGACAATTCAGTGCGATTAATAAAACTGTCACTTTGACGTTCTGACAAAAGAACTGTTATCTAGCAAAGCAAAGATAACAGTTCAGTAACAGTAACAGACTCAACGCCCAATTGACAGTTCTATTAATAACAGTACTTGCCAAACAAATTATGATGTCAGCCAAGCATAAGAATTAACGACGTGGTTACTATCATCTACAGACAAACGTCAAACCTTGCCTGACAAGATTACTGTCATTAATGAGTACCATAAGAACTGTCAAAAGAATAATTATACGATTTGCTTTAACCTCAAGCAATTTTAATTTCGAATATTGCAAATTACTCTGCTCCGTGCCAGCTGCATCGATCATGGTGTACGTCGCAAGCCTAAATGCAAATCAAACAGGTATTTTGCGTATTCAGAGCCGTACACACAGTTTTATTATACCGAGGACGCATAATCTTAAACCGACAGCAGCGTTTTCCACCTAGAATTTAAAACAAAATCACGCTCGACGACACTTAAATTCTCGCGAGCAATTAGACCCGAGATTAGTTAGTCACACTTTGTATTTTTCTTGAAAAACGGTTAGGAGTCGTTATGCGACTTTCAATATCGGCTTACGTAACGTCGACAACATGCAATGAATCACACCGAATCGCCCATTACGCCAATTAAACGTAACGTTTCCACAACATTTACAACCACGTACCTATATCAATAAGCGGACGGTGAAGTAACAATATGCAAATGCGCAAACGGCCCAACGCGTTACACCTTACTGCATGCGTTCTAAAAATAAAAAACCGGATCGCAAGTATTTTTCGCAAACGCCGAACGATTGTGTATTAATAGCCCTGTACGCGTCGTTGTTGATAAAGCGGAAGTTGGAACGAACCGAAACGCTGTCGAAACGTTTCGGGAGACCTTGTTATCGTAAACAGTCTTCGGCAACGTCGTCGTCGTCGTCGTCACCCACAACGAACCTCATTCGGCGGCACCGTGTTATTCACTCGAATGAAATTTCTCATTTCCTTCGCCTTCGCGGCTGGCGGTGGATTCTTATAAAAGTTCGAAAACAATGAGGCGCTCTGTGTCCCACGCTGAGCGTATTCGCAAACAATTTTATCATAGGTCAGACAGAAGTTATTTATGAGAAACTCTATTGATAACAATTACACTAACGAATGATTCAACTCGTTCGTACATCGAATCTTTAATTCTATGCGAACAAGGTCGTCACATTTGTGTGAAATAGCAATAAAAAGTGGCGAAAGAAAACGTGCGAAAAAGTCCTCGGCGACACAATTCGTTAAATAAATCGCAAACGAATCAAATTTAAAATACGCCGATTAGAAATTAAGTTAATGCGTTTGTTCGATTTAGTTATTTTCGTGCTTTTACCTTACAAGGAACCATCATGCGTAAAAAAGAGAATGCCATAACTAGGAACGTGCACCGTTCGTGCGTTTACGACTTAATTTAATAAAATAGCACAAATGCGTAACAAACGTACCTGCGTATGCGCGAAGTTTCGGTAAAGTATCACAGAAAACGATATTTGATAGAAAATTCAGGCACTTTTTAAGTATTAAACAACGTCAAGGTAATCACAAAGACCGGCTCCTAAGGAAACTGACGGCCGGGCTGGGTTTTAGCTTGCGCACGCGCACGATCGAAAAACTCGGCTACATGATGCAGAACGGAGTGGCAATGGAACACACAATAATTTGTATTGAAAAAATTACACTGGAACGTTTTTTCCCACCGATTGTTGTGCACAACGGCAACCTCAAAAGCACGCGTAAAAATGAAGAACGTAAACACGTCCGTTCGTGCGACAAGAACGTCGGAGTTTCGGGCGTGTGCGCAACGACTGGGGAACTCGGCGACGCGGTTAATTTGAAATGATTTCGAACTGCGCGTTCGCTATTTCCTGGGCCTATTCGGATTGTACCGTTCGCGGGCGATTGAAAATGCCAATGCTTGGTGGTCGGAGGAGGCGAATTTATTTGTTAATATGGACTTGACATGCGGACAAACAGTTAAAATAGTACATGAATCGCCTGCACAATCTCTACGTAAAGCAATGCGGATCCGTAATTCCTGGAAGTTTTATCATGCGATCGAACACAATAGTTGCTTTATGCTTAGATAACGAAACGTTCGTAACTCAATATTTTTAACGGCGGCATTAATCGTTATTAATAAAATTGCATCATTTAAATGTAAATTAATTTGCGATTTGTGACTGGTATTTATTTATTTATGTAAATTGGCATTAAATGTAATCCTAACCTACTTCACAACAGCCTTTCAGTTGACAGGTTAAATAAATAAACCAAACTGCGACCCACTATTTATTAAAATAAAAGATTATCAACCCACTTGACCTATTTTTTTTTTTCGATCGACGGATACGGATATCATATGGATATCACATGATGTTAGTTAAACGTGTGAACTTTAACGCGATCTTAAAATTTAATATATTCATGCGCGACGTTGGTGTATTGAAAGGGGTGGGTGACGAAATACTAAAATAGTTTGCCCGATATTGGCAACGCTGTGTTAATTTCACTCAAAACAGTTCTCAGCTGTGGGTATTGATGTTCCGTCAAGTGATTGGTAAACAAACATTTACTTAATCTTATCTAAATTATGAGTTAATTCATAAAAGCGGGTGGCATTGAATCGGCACACTGACCTGCGCAAGATTGCACTTAAAAAACTTTGTTCGTCGGGATCGAGTCGAATATCCCAACGACGCAGTGCGGAATTTGCACAGAAACGGTGGCAAAAATATATGTGATCGATGAAATCATATTATCGTTAAATTTTGTTAATTTCTTTGCATATACAATAATTAATAAATATAAATTGAAGTCACGCCATCGGAATCTGCCCCCCCCCCCGTATTGAACGAGTGTTGCAGAAACAAATTGTAAAATATTCAGATTCAACAAAGTTATGGACAAAAAACTGCGAGTATACGTTTTTATGAATGTTACTGTAAATATGACAATTGGTGCGATGTTGACATCCAAGACAGCTAAAACAAGGTACATTCTATCTGGGTTTTAAATCAAAATCGATACAAATTGAGAAAATAACACATTTAGTGTAAGACCAATATTGTCGTTTGAACATTTCAAATACACAAAGATATTTGAAAAGAAAATTTTGATTAAAACAGGTTTTAAATCAGCTTTGTAACGATAAATATAACGACAGGAAATAAAAACTGCTAAAGGAATGAAAACAACGTATTACTTCATGGTTGTAGATTGAAACTGGGCCATTGAGTTAACAAATTCCCACACACTATAAATACAGTGCATACCAGCCAATAGCGTTCCGAATATCGCGAAAATAATACGTCGTCTTCAAAACTGCGTCTCTTGTTCTGGCGAAAAATCGGGTAACTAAGGCAAGGAACTCCCATATCGAAAAAAATGATACACAAAGCTAGACAGGCACTTTGGATGTGTCGTAGAATTTGTGGAAAAACGTGGGGACAAGCAAATGTGCTGGCTGTATGTGGTGGTTATTTTAGATACAGCATCGGACTGCCCTGTAAAGTCATAGTTCCTACTAAAGACGAATGGGAACGTAATCAAGTCGCCCTGTTACAAGCAGATTCACACTGGTTCACCGATGGGTCTAAAACAACTGCAGGAGCAGGGGATGGGGTTTTCTGCTGCAAATCAAGCTCTGAATTAGAATGCAGCCTTGGCAAACATGACATTGAAATGTGCGTCAGAGAGCTATTAAAAAGCCCTCGGCAGCGCAGGAGAATAAAAATTTTCTCTGACAGCAGAACAGCATGTTAAAGAAAGAGGGACGTCGTATGCCCAACAGCTATAATGCTAGTAATTTTCGCACTAGCGGTTGCCAGCAATGCGTTGCTTGGCTAAAAAAAATCAGAAATGTTTATCTTTTCTTCTTCTCTCAGAATAAACGCGTTTATCTTGAATCATTATCGACAAAGAGTTATTTTATCTACACACAAAATCTAACACAGCACTGCAAGTCCTTGCTGACAATCAATGTATGTTGATGTCAATTAGGGACTGCCGCACAGTGCTCTCTCAATTAAGTAGAGTCAAAAAGGTCTGGATACCCGGACACGCTGGAATATAGGGAAACGAAGCTCATGTAAGAGCTGGGTGGAGCACAGAATGAGACATTACAAGATAGTACTGAAGGGCCCATCTGCTGCATGTATCAGGACACTGTTGGGTTTGGGCAGGAAAGACCTACGCACTCTAACAACCCTAGCTACTAGTCATAGTCGACTAAGGCATCGCATACATAGGTTGGGAGTGGCTGAGGCCACCGAGTGCCGACTATGGCTTGAAATTGGAGAGACAGCAGAGCATATCATGTGTGCCGCCCCGCAGGGAACCAAATCATGCCATATGTCCTTGAAACAATACTGAAAAAGAGGTTAACTGCTTTCTTGGAAAAGAACACAATACTGAATAAATGTCAACATGGCTTCAGGAACCCACAGATCAACAAACAGCGCTCGTAGATTTGTTGCAAGGAATAGTTGATGCCTATACATAGATCGTAAGAATTTGCTGCAACCTAAGTAAGGCATTCGTTGCAGCGCTACGGAGTCAGAGGGTCAGGCTCTGTCAATTATAAAATCTTACCTTGCAAAGAGAGCGCAACGCGTGAATTGGAAAAATGATGCCTCTGCAGAGGCAAATATTAGCATAGGAGTTCCACAAGGTTCTATACTGGGTCCGTTGTTATTTGTGGTATATATAAATGACCTTACAGAAAATGTATTCAGTATTCACCAGACTGTCTGACTGATTTGCTTCAAAAGACGAACATTTCTATTGGCGTGGTATCCACAAATTGCCAATAATTTTTTTTTTACTTTCCCATTCATTACATTTTCACAAAAAAAACGCTCACTTCATACCCTGCATTCTTAGTTGCTTAAAGTTTGTTCTGGAGACGAAGAGTATTTTTTTTCAAATGCTGCGTTCCACTCTTATAACACGAGAAACAAGGGGGATTTCGCAATCGAACATCACCGAATTAAAAAGACGCAGTAGAGCACGAATCACGTATGTCTGAAAATTTACAATAAGCTCATCCCTGAAGCTATTACCCACCGCCAAACTGATGACGCAAGTTAAGTAGATACTTCTATCGGAAACCTATTATTCTATTCAAGAATTTTTGAGTAACGTTACTGAATATTGATAGTAAAATTATGTTGAGTTTTTCTATGAAAATTGACCTGTCATGTAATTTTCTTGATGACAAATAAATTATTATTGTTATAGACGGTGCTGCAGCATATTTTGCTGTTGATGTTAGGAATTATTTAAACGAAATTTTTCCTGCTCCTTTATGTGACTTACATTAAAATGTGCCTCACTTGAGATAAAATTTGACCCAGTCGAGGATAATCTAGTTCCAGATAATGTTTAATAAGAAATTTCACTAAGATAATTACATTTAATTCGGTAGTTGTGATGAATGGAACAATTTTTAGAATCTCAAACGTTCGTGGATTCCTCATGAAACGGTGTCGAGTAAGAACCGAATAAATGAAACGAATCAACTCGAAAGTTCCCACCATCATATCGAAAAATACTCAAACA
This sequence comes from Geotrupes spiniger, assembly GCA_959613385.1. NCBI lineage: Eukaryota > Metazoa > Arthropoda > Insecta > Coleoptera > Geotrupidae > Geotrupes > Geotrupes spiniger. The sequence continues at coordinate 2,420,767 of OY390732.1, read as the reverse complement.
TGAACTTTGCGTCTGGCACGGCGAAAATTTGGCACAGTATTAAACGCGCCCGCGAAGGGGGCCTCCGAGTCGTAATTACCCGTCGTAAATCTGCCGGCCAAGCGGACCCGTCCAACGTAGAAAGCGAACGACGACAAAAAAAGACAACCAAAGCGATCCGATCTACAACGTATCCCTCCATATAAGCGTGACCCACTGCAGGACCAGTCAAAATTTTAAGTTACCGTCTGCCCACGTCGCTCCCGATCGGGAACCGTCCGGCGGCGCCGGCGGATCTGACGAACGCAAAATGCAATGAATAATGCACGCAACGAAGAGAAGTAGGCTTCGAGAATTCGTGGGATCGCAATTTTCCAACGTCGACGACTCTATATACGCGGCGGCGAGGCCGAATTTGCATAGCACATGTCGTGATCGCATCTGAAATTTCGAGACGAGATAGCATCGAGGAAGTGCCACGAATGAGAACGGCGGCAACCGGTCGAATTCTTCGATTAAATGAACCGGCGACGCCATATTCGATCCGAAGCAAACGGAGCCATATACATTATTTATACGATTAGTCAGATTTCTGTATGAATTAAATGTATTTTTATTCGATCCCTTATCTGACTACCTGAGCACCCCATAGATGGAACCATCACGTCCAATTTTATTTCATTGATCTCATTTTTTCCTGGTAAACTAATCCGAACCAATTAATGTCCGAATGATATTTTAATTTATGCCAAGACCTATGACATAAATTCGTCGTCGTTAATTCTTCCGTTGGCCGTTTAGATCGCCGATTAAACAACAACAAATGTGAACAGATGTGATTCGGTGTAACGCCCACTTACATTTAACGCTCGATATATTCACGAGACCGTCTGGGAACGAAATAAATGGAAAAAATTGATACAGATTATGCAAGCGACCTGGGACCTGAAGCGATATTGATTGCAATTAGTGCCTTTGGACGATCGTTTGAATGGTTAAAAAGTTTCATTCATCTGCGACGCGTTCCGTACAGCGCATTAATTTTCTTTTAAGTCGGCAACAATGGGAAATTAAACAATAGTTGTATTCAACCGCAATAATATAATTTGCATATAGAGAGATCGCATCGGCATTGTTAATAAGACTAGTATCGTACGGATTATTAATTATGAACTATAGTTGAGAGTAATTAATTACTGCCACGCCTGTGTGTAATTAAAGAACGGCAATAAAGTCGAGACGTGCCGTTATGGACAAGAAAGTAAATTCCGGGTCGTAGACGCATGCAAATTAAAAGAGTAATCGGGATTCTTTGCATACGTGTGTACGTGGCGCACTCGATATCCACATGAAATAAAACTTTAGGAATTCCTATGTATGATGCACGTATAATACACAACTTGACTATCGAGATGGAAACGTATTAAAAACACCAATAATCCGTTTCTTTAAATTTATACCTAAATCACGGCAACCCAGACTAAGCTAGACCAGTCCAACCTAACCTAATCCAACCCAACCTGATTCCACCAAATACAAATTTATAAAAATACAATCTAATTATTTTCATCTTATTCAAGTCCAATGCAATAAATCAACAGATGTCGAAACCAGCAATCAACGTCAAAGAAGAGAAAGATGAGAAACCAAAAATCCCATAGACAAAGATAACAAATAATGGAACAAAAAGTCTATGTGAAGTGCAACAAGCAACACACAACGCAATCGAAAGTAATCCAACCCAATCCAAACCTGAACCAAATAGTGAATATAAAAATCGATTAGAAATTAAATCCAATTAGAAATCTAAATAAAAATTTAATCAAAACTGAATACCCTTGATTTCATCCACTGCAAGCCAAGTCAAGCCAACCTGACCCAATTCAACCTAACCAAGCCCAACCCAACCCAATTCAACCTAACCAAGCCCAACCCAACCCAACCCAACCCAACCCAACCCAACCCAACCCAACCCAACCCAACCCAACCCAACCCAACCCAACCCAACCCAACCCAACCCAACCCAACCCAACACAACACAACCTAAATAACGGGGGTTTTTAAAAATGTGGCCATTGAATGTTTAACTGTGAACGAACCACAATTTCGTACATACACTCAAACGTCACAACTTTTGACAATTAAAAGTGAGGTTAGACCGATTAGACATAGGTTAAGCTGTCAAATTAATAATGATGGTTCGTTCACAGTTAAACATTCACGGCCAGCTTTGACGCCAAATTTTAAAAAACACCCGTTACAAATGTAAACAAAATACCCGTTGTTGAAAGTATCGCCAACATTCCAAAATGAACACAAATGCTAATAAATTTTAATTAAACAGTTTATAAAATTGATAAATTCTCCATAAATGCAAAAATTCAAATACGTTACAAGAGAAAAAAAAGAGTTTAGAGACTATGTGAACTAAGTTTGATTAAAAAGTGACCTACCCGTTTGTGGTAGTTTTTTTTATGAATCAATTTTTGAATTCAATGTCAAAGTTCGAGCTCCAGCTATGTCGATACAAAATTTCAAATATTTTGTTTCAAGATGACGGGTATTTTTCATAGTCTATGTGAAATTCCTTGTTCCAGCTATGTCAATGCAAATTTTCAATTATCTTGTTTCAAGATGGCAGATATTTTTCATAGGCCAGGTGTAATTCCTTGTTTCAGCTGTGTCGATGAAGATTCAAATCTTGTTTGAAGGTGGCGGATATTTTTCATAGACTATGTGAAAGTCCGCGTTCCAGCTCTGTTATAAAATTTCAACTTAATCGGTGCACACGTTTTCTGTCTAGAACCCCCCCCCCCCCCCTCCATAATAAGCACTATTTTTAGTAGTGGGATAATTTAATGGAATAAATATTAATGATCGAAAAATAAAAAAATATAAAAATTGCAGAAAATAATAACATTTCCAAGAAATTAGCTAACAAAACTGCCAAATTGGCCAAAATTCGACCAAAAATAAATCGATTTCAACGTCAAAAAGATAGTTAGATAGATAGATAGTTGAATTTCATGAAAACCGTACACTTTCATACCAAAAAAAATTTCACGAGTGCGCCACTTACGATATTTTGACAAGTAATTATTTCAGTTTGGTAATAACACTCAACCAGTTGAAGTACCCAAAGCACGGCGCCGTCGAAAACATCGCCGCCGTGATTGCATCCAGATCCATAAAACGAAGTTAATGAACTCAGATAACAGGTTCCATGACGCACTCAATACCATTCGAGTTGAAGATGATAACGCTGACAGATGATGAACGGGTAATACAGATGGTTAATAAAAATAATGCTATTTGAGGCACCCAGTTGGCGTTACGGCGTTCGACGAGTCTTCGAATCGCTGGTGCAAGGCAAGTTAAAGTAATTAAAAAAAAAATAAATAAATAACCACAATTGCAGAAATGCGAAATTCAGATTTAAAATGTGACGTTGCACCCTGTGGCATTTGATTATAAGATAATTACGTAATTGGTTAACGAGTTTCTGTGTCATTTGCACGGCAAGCATTTGAGCAAGAACAATAGTCTAGACAGAAGCCCATTCAATTGGACTGGGTGGACGTCTTGATTTCACTGCTCGTTTCATTCGAAACATTAACTGCGACATTAACATATTTACAAATAAGTCATTGTTTAAGTCGCGCAATTCGTTTCCTTTTAATAAACGTGGCATTAATTTACTTTGCTTAAGTCGTTGATTAAGATTTTTTTTAATTGAAATTATTTTTACGTGACATTTCAATGTTAATTTGAAAACATTAAAAAATATAAATACGGAGATTTATAGTAACATGGTTGGTTGTTCGTTAATTTGGCCTCTACCAGACTTACAATGGAATCAATTTTCGAATATTAGTAATTAGAGATAAAGAGTTTGTATGTGTGTATTAACGCCATCTAGGCATCAATAAAACTACTTCGCTGTCGTCGGTACTAAAGGTCGTTTTGTTAATAATCAATGTCAGCGATGTATCAAATGATGACAGCTGTTTCGTTGTGTCTGAGCTCATCGGCTGCGAAGTGGTACAGCGCCGGACTTAGTCTGTCGATGTAGTCCATTGCAATTACGTAGCAGTTCGTTTGTATTAATGGCCTTAATACTTACACATATGCTTACATGACTTCGTGCACATTCAGTGAATGCATGTGTTTGATGAGCTTGGAGAGAGCGAAACAGCGTTCGGTTTAAATTATTTTCAATAACATTTAGAACAATTCAAATAAACGTCTTAACCTCCATGTTGCGGTTGTTAATAAAATAAAGTTTTCCAAATGCGCATTAACTTTAAACATTAATACGCTACCAGGAAGTTAAAATAAAAAATCATATAAAACGGACAAACCGCGAAATTAGGGTCACGTCCGGCCGACAATTCAGCGAAATTCGCTTTCGCGAGCGAGCGAAGAACGACGTTTTAATTGTCTCGGCGATTTCGTTCGGAAAACGCACGCGAGATCCGAGTGAAAACGCGCGTACGCTTCGAATCACCGCATTAAGTCGTCGGCGGTGCTTCGAGGAGATATTTTCCCTCGGCGAACTTTTACTCGCTAATGAAGGGAGCGGACTAGCGGGGCCGTTCGGTTCCACGGCGCAGAACAACGCGATCGTGACATGCGTGAGTCGAACTTTCCACGTTCCCAGCCGCAAGAGCGGAGATATTTTGCTGGAAGATCGCGCGATAAGGAGGAATTTACATATGAGTTAATCTTTATGGTGCCATTGACTACGGCGATTTATTGTTAACCTTGATGGCTTACGCAGTGTTCAAAAGTTCCACGGTTCGATAATAATGATGATCATTGTTGGAGTTATTTTCAGTTCAAACTGTTTTATGGCGGTGCATAAATTAAGCCAAACCAGTTCTGGGGATGGCGGATGAGGTCCGATACTAGATTTTAGTTCATAAACCAGAAAATACGTAATTGGTTACAAACTTGATTTTTAAAACTTCTCGATATATTTCGAAAAAATAGTAGTCGACTAAAGCCATTCGTTTGAAAATATCAGTCGAATAAAAATAGCAGTCGATCAAACTATTCGATTATAAATATAGGCGACTGAAATGATTCGGTAAAAATAGTTGTCGAACGAAATCATTCCAATGAATCAAGCCATTGAAATACTTGCAACCCCAAAAAATATTACCGAAACAACTTTATCCGTCAAATCAGACAAGGGCAATACCCGTTATCCAAAGGGATAATTAATTATCGTGTCTAGTCACGGTCGTTACGGTTGTCAAGACCTATGCAACAATCCATTGTCAATGCCATATGGTAAATGAAAATTCGCTATATTTTACCTACACGTCGTTTGCTTTGGGTTTGCGGCCACGACTGTCTTACACTTGTTTGAATCTACTTCAGTATTCACTGCAAAGAATAAATAGAAACGTGAAATAATTTATCTCAGTAGGAAGCCAAGCTCAAAATGAAAATAATTGTGAATCTAGACTTTGACAGTTGTATGTTATACATTGTCTCAATAACATCAACGCCAGCCGAACTACGCAGTCCAAGGTGGCGAGGTTCATTTCTTCTTAAAATGTTAATGGACAACGAAGGCAAATAAATCACGTACACTCGATTTAGTTGGAAAGCTGTGGATTAACTGGAGAACGCCCAACCCAAACACTAAATCCTCAGGGTTACAATTGACGTACTTATAAATAACATTATTCGGACTAATAACGACGTTATTGGTGGCGAGAAGGAGATGCATTGAGGTACGAGCAAGAAGGAGCCAACACCTATGTAGGATGAGAGGTAACGTTAGACGCAAACTACGTTGTGTGCTTTTAAGCTTCGTTTGTCATAGCCATCCTTTTATTTCAAAATTTCTCTCTTCAATTCAACCATGGTGTGTGAAGGATGAGTCAACAGATCAATAAAATGGTGATAGTTTTTTGACAACTCATTAAACATTACAACCTTACAACCGTCAAAAAGATTTGTTGGAACGTATGATGACTAGGTTTGAATGCTGGATAACCAGGAAAGAGGATTTAATGCTGTTAATATATTTTTTTTCAATACAAAGGAAACGTGTTGTAATAGTTAGTAGAAGTGGCGTCAACTACACCATTCTGTCAAGACTTTTGAAATGAATAAGCTTCGCGTCTTGCCCCATTAGATCTGTTAAATTTGACGAACGAGATATTAAAATAAACCTGCCCGGTTTTAACGAGTCCCATTCCAAATACACACGACACAATAAAACAATCTGTGAGTGTACCCGTGAATGTCTGTCCGAGACGCAAATAGCCAGACGCACCAAAACTCCGACAGTATAAATATAATTCTCAAGGATAGGTGTCGTTAAATTTACACCACCGCACCCCCTTGGTTTGTTTTCGCGGCGGTAAATCGTTTTAAAACCCACTTAAATAAAATTTCAACGTCGACGCGAACAATTAAAAACAATCTTGAGCAACGAACCGGAAAAATAACAAATTTTAAACCAAACGGAATCGAGTTCCCACAAAAAGAAACCGTTCACGTTCACAATTTCGTTAGGAGAGAAGATGTCGACGAACCTTGAAACACAAAACTCGAAACGAGATCGTACCGATACACAAATTCTTTGAACACAAAGAAATCCCACCGATGATTTTTTTCATCCGGTTAATGCGGCGTAAAATCAACGTCACGCCGAATTACGTGGATTTCGCCAAATAAACTTCGAGATTAGTCCAAGGTACTTAAATCTATCACGTGATTAAACGACCGAGATCGTGAAATTCTCGATCTGTTGTGTCATTGTGTAAAAAATCGAGTTAAATGGAAAAGGCTGCCGTGCGGTACATTGAATTGTTTCATGTTTCAATAAATCGTAATGGATTTGCTTCGTGAAGCCTGGTTTTTCATTACGGTTACAAAAATGAGCCAACGCATACCGAAATGTTAAAACGTCCGCACTGACGACTTAGCACATAAACATTTACCTAAGAGCGTTTACATCCAAGAAATTTAATCATATATCGCCTATCAACACTATTGACACTGATACAAACACACAATCAAGAAACAGTACATCTGTTGCAGCTTCTCGCTTAACACTGCTTCACTTAAGCATTTAAAGCGGTTATTTTAAGCTTTTAAATGCAAGAGGGTTCATTAACACGAGGACTCTTTCAAAAATAAATGTCCCCAAGACGACCGTGTGCTCCTCCGGCTGAATAAAATAAGGCGAGCGGGCGCGGCGACCGAAGATCTCTCCGGCGTATCCAGGCGCGCCGGTTTCGACAAATTCGCCTTTGCGTTCCGAAACGATGCGCGGGGCTTCGCAATAACAAACGCGCGATAAGGAAGTCTCGGCATGCGAGAGATAATGGGCGCCGCTTTAGTTTGTGTCTTTGCGCGCCGAGTAGTGCAGATACGCGTTGCTATACGTACGGAGATAATAATAGATTGTGAAGAGCAAGTTCGAACTTGGTAGTGGTGGGCAGCACGTTTCGTGGTGAAACTTTCTTGCTCGTTTTAACGCCGGTTATTTATACGCTACGAAAAATGGTAACAGGAAATTAATGGAGATGTAAATGGGTTGGTGTTAATGATTGGACAGGATTAGTAATGAATAATCAAGCGAGGCCTTTGAATTAAAAAGCTAAGTAAAAAATATGTACGAAGAAGAAATTTAAATTTTAAACTATATTACGACTAATAATAAGTTTTTATAAGTTGTATGCCGACAAAAATATGCTTTAAAGAACTTAAAAAAGATCTCACCTTAACATAACTGATGCGAAGTGCAGTTTTGGATTATGGTAAATTATCTTAGAAAAGGAGTTATAACAACGTGTCAGTTCATAGTTTTAATGTAAACGTGACACAATTTGTAAAAGTAGCAAGACACACCTATTTAAATTGGATCCATTATACAATGCACATACTTTGTGTACAGCAAATCGATGCTGAATTAATTAGAACATAATATTAGGACCTATAACAACGTGATATTTCATAGTTTTAAGCTGAATTTAGGCCATAAAATGAAAATTGAATTGATACGTGATTTGGGTGTAATGCTAGTGAAGTTATGATTTTGGCTGTAAATATTGGTCGACATCAAATGATGGGGGTGCAAATATACAAACATTTAAATTGTATCATTGACTAATAATCTCTAAATCATATTTTATCTATGAAAAATTGAATAGATAGAATAGCAGCTCAACCCTACCCAACCCAACCAAATCTCCTTTAACTTATGACTAATCCTGTCACACTTGATCGTGATAGTACATACATTTTATTAACAATTAATATTTGTTTTACCACATAAAGCTTTCATTGGATGCAAATTGGTGTGATGATGAAGTCTATTATATTTTACAGATAAAGCTGTCGCAGACGACGTGGTCAACCAAGTGGACACGAAACGGCGAAAATGCTAGAAGGATTCCTGGGAAGAAGGATTTCAACACAACGAATCAAAAGTGATGGTGTTGAGAAAAATGGGGAGGTAACTGGATGCAAGTACAGGTCCTATAGGTGAAATAATAGAACATGTGAAGGAATTGATGTATTTAGGGTATGTAGTGAGGCAGAACAATCGCGGTGGGAGGATTGATGAGGAGACCTCGGGGAAGAGTAAATGGAAATTTTACGAAACAATGGTGGTATGGAACACATGTATCAAGAGCATCCTGAACTGCCAGCTAAAAAGGGCATTCAATCTGGAGAAGTCAGGGCCAGATTATATAGTGAGGCGGAAAGAAGAAGTTAAGGGAAATATAAGAGAAATATACGAGGTGCGAGTTCTGCGGAAACGGTTGGGATGAATGGGAACATTGGTTGGGAAGTTGTGAAGAGATAAGCTTGGAAGCAGAAGAAAAAAGAAAGGAAAATACTGGAGAAGAAATTTGGCAGGACGGATGAAGGAATGCAGGAAAAAGAAGGACACATAACTGCAGGATGAAGGAAAAAAATAATACTGATAAGAGAAGGGGTAGGAGGAGATCGAAGAAGAAAGAGGTGGAGCTGAAACGGGATGTCGGAGAGAAATGATATAAAGAAATGTTAGAAAGTGAATGTGGCAATAAATGTTTTTTTAATTTTATATTTTACATTATTTCACCCTTTTTATGGTTGATATGTATTATGGCTAATACGGAACATGAATTGTAAGCTTTCTTATGCAGATATTCCTTTAACGAATTCTTAAATTTAATTTTGTCTTGCATTGTCTTTATGTACTCAGGTAATAATTTAAAGAAACAACCACCAGCAAACTTTAACGATTTTTTTAAAATAGCACACACTATGTGATGGCAACAGTAAATTATCTACATTTCTTGTGTCATGATTATGCACATCACTCATAGTTTTATTAAGGACTAATGCGTTGCGAAGCATAATTTTAATTTTCTATGAAATAGATATCCATTCTTACAAATTATTTTGAGACTCAAAAATGCTATATAAATAGATTCAAATATAAATTGATTAATTGATTTTCACGTATTTAATTAAAGTTGAAAATACATTTCAGATGACGTATCAGGTGATGAGAGCTATTTCGTCCTTCAGGACTCGTCAGATCACCCGTTGATTTGATCTTTTGTTTGTTGCCCATTTATTTCCCGTTTGTTGTGCAATATTTTTTCAAAGTAAATGTAAAAGTATCGTTAAAAGATTTACGAATTTATCTGAATTTTTTACTAAATGCACACAATACAATATTTGTGAATATGTGTGCAGTGTTATCAAATTTCTTTGTAACATTTCTGCGTTGAATACAAACTTTAAAGGTTCGAGTATACGTAAATACTTAGATATTTACGTTTCGTGCCGGTGTCGCATTTCCACAATCGAATCTGACGTGCCGACCGAGAACGCCAGACGAGACGCAACCGGCTTACTCGAACGACGTGACATTTCCCAAATGGAATTCTATACTTCATCGCGAATCGCGTTACAAAATAAACCGCAAACCGACCGAACTGTCGAGACGTTTCTGCAGTAACCGGAACACGGCGACAATTTACAATACACCTCGGACATTCGAGCATCGTTTGGATTTCTAACCGATTTGAAGCAGACGCGAAGAATTTTCCCATTTTTCCCCAACTTTTTAAATCGCAAAAAATCGAAAAGAAGTTAAAGTGAAGCTCGTATTCAGACCGAATCGCTACACAACCTGAATTTTGATTTGAATATCTGAAATTGGGGACGGGTCGAAAACGCATTGTTAAAAATTCATACTCGAATAAACGTTGGCTACGGCCGAAAGTGTTAATTAGATTTAAATCATTTAAAACAACGTGCGCGCCGTTTGCCCGGAATGAGTGAGTGATCGGCGAGCGCACGTCCGCAACGTAAATGGAAATGTAACGTTTTTGCAAAAGGACACGCGAAAACGTTTTAATTGAAATATGGATTTTGTGTGCAACTGTGGAAGAACGCTCATACCCAGTTAACGTGGAAAATGAATGCTACGGTTCGCCGTCGATTTGAAACGAATCATTTACGCCGAGTTTCGTCCGTTTCAGCAACTGGCCAAATGAAACGATAGACACGTTACAAAATTCTTCTAAAAATGATCGACGTATAAAAATATGTCATGATTAAACTTTGATGTTTTTAAATATCTGAGAGATCTTGGGAATTTAGCTTGCGTTAATGTTTACGCCAATGTCAATCATTGTCACATTAAAGTGAATATTTGTAAAATTTGTATGCACCTTGGTTTTATTTTATTCAGTCAACTTCTACACTGTGTCAATAAATTGGAGGAACTAAGAAAAATAGTAATTTATTTTCTAGTTTTATGAAAGTAATGAAATCTGATAAGCTGGTGATATTATCATTTACTTACCATAAGACGCAACCAATTTGATTGTTTCAATCTTATTATCAAACAAAAGATACAATGTGGGAAACAGTTTATTGAAAAAGACAATTGTCAATTCGATAGCTCCACATTCACAAAGAACCAACTGTCAATTTATTTATTATTAATGATTGTTACTAAAATCGAGTATCATGAGGCATCTAAGTCAAGTTCGCAAGAGCCATAACATTAATCAAATAAGGGTACAACTTACGTCACGTTGCCAGACAATTTTATATAAGCACTTCTGTCATATCCAGGGTTTGGAATCGGTAACTGGAGACATGAAGTTATGGTAGAAGAGCTGGCCATGGCCGGAAACGTGCGACAACCGCTCGGTAAGACAGATTTTTGCGAAATTGTGTACTTAGAGGACGCACTAGACTTGCAAAATTACCTTAAAATTGCAAAGGGAATCCAAATTTGTACGGAAACTGTAAGAAAAAGGTTGCGAGAAGATAGCCAAAGGTTAAGGAGACCAGTCCGAAAGCCACGGCTGACTTTAGATCACAAAACCGATTAGCATGTAAGAACATGCAGATTTGGGGATGGAGCAGTGGTCCTTGGTGCTTTTCAGCGATGAATCCAGATTTCAGTTGACACGTGCCGATGGTTGTCTTCGAGTTTGGGCTCGTACAGGTGAATGCTATCGCGAAGGACTGGTTCAGGAAGTGGACAAGTTTCGAATGGGATCAAACATGGTATGGGCTGGAATATCGTTCCATACTCGTACAGATCTCGTTGCTATAGCTGGCCGAATGAATGCTGCCAATGAAAACATTCTTACAAATCATGTGATACAAGAGCATCAAATTCCAGTTATGAATTGGCCAGCTCTCAGCCCATATGTGAATCCGATCGAGCATTTCTGGGACACGCTATATCGAAAGCTCAGAAACAGACCTGTGACTGCAGAAACTCTTTAACAGCTTATGGTAGCTCTTCAGAAAAAACCGGGTCAACATACCCTAAGAGGATATCGAGAGGTTAATTGAAAGTATGCCATGAAGATGCCAGGCCGTTATTCAGTCTCGTGAAGGACATACGTGTTATTATATATATATATCCGTGGAAGTTTATTTTTCTCTGGTTACTTAAGCCTAATTCGTTAATTGATGAATTTGTTTGTTTTGTGCTAGTTGTATCTTTTGCTGTGTTTGATTTTGGAGTAAAATGAGTGCATCTTATGAGAAATAAACGACAATATGACCAGCTCACAAGATGTCATTACTTTCATAAAACTAGAAAAGAAATTACAAATATTTTTCTTAGTGTTCCTCTAATTTATTGGCGTTGCGTATTTTGTAAGACAATGACGATCGTGGGCGTTTTTAAATTGGATTTAAAATGCATTTTAAGAAATATAGATTATAACTTATAACAAAAGCACAAAAAAACATGTTGGCCTAGTGGTCGATGTTATTACGCATTATTATTACGCATATGCAATTATTAAATTTTTTAAATATTTGCTTTTTGTCACTGCGTGTTCAAGTTTATAGCCTTTCCTTGTTTGGTTTACGTTCACTATCAGTCGTCCTCTTATCGGCCAATTACTTCGCCGTTTTTACTGCTCGAAAGATACGCACCAATAAAACAATTCTTATCCTATAATAATAATCCGTAATATCCTTCGTTGGATAAATCAATTAAACTGAAAGACTAAATTACCAATTAAACAGTTCTTTACAATTACGTTGTTTCGTTGGAATTAATTTTCTAGATAAGTAATCGTAATACGTCGGCACTAAAGACACTTTGTTGAAAATAAATTTCAGCGACTGTATCAAGGTGATGTTTCACTTTCTCCGAGCTCATTAGATCACCGCATATACATACGTTGAAGTTTGTTAGTGAATATTGACATCAATTGATGACCACGAAGTAGTTGGAAGTCTGGTCTAGAAGTACAAATGTGTGGATATTATCGTCTAGATGCGGATGTATGTGCGCTGACCTGACGAGCTCAGAGAGAGAGAGAACGAAGCAGTTGTCATCGCCTTAATACATTTACTTATTATTTATTTTCAACAAGCTACTCTGGACAGTACCAATTTAGTCGGTCTATAAAGATCACTGCAATTACGTACCAGCAATATTGTGAGGATGCGAATGCACGAACTCAAATCACATCAAATTCAGTTAAAACAACCAATTATGATAAAATAATAAGTGATAAAACTAAGCAGGGAGAATACACGAAGAGCACTAAAACCAAGGATACTATTGCAAGGAAGAAAATTTTTGCACCTTCCCAAATATATCATCGGTTGATTTCAAAGACCATGGAATTTTAAATTCTTTAGAATAAAAACTATCTCATATATCGTCAAAATGGGGTGTTTTTTTCTTGTACGATTTGGCATAATCATAATCAAGTGTGTAGCAAACGTGGCGCCCTTTCATTTATTATCGCAACCATTAGTAACTGTTCAATGCCCGAAGAGAAGAAATTACACCATAGATGCCAAAGTTGACATAAATATTGTTCAAATTTAAAACTAAAACTGAAATTAAATATCAAGTGGTAGCACAATCGCACTAATAATTGCGAAGTAATTTTAATGCAGTTCAAAAGGACTCTGTTTATCAGTGGCCCGATGCCGTAGGCACATTGCTATTGTCCTAAAGAGACGTTCTTTGCAAGAACAGGAAAATGAAACGTTTTGGTTATTATATTATTTTCTACGCTTCTTGATTTGCTTTGAATTTTCCAACCGTTTAATTATTGAAAATAAATTTCATCGAACCTAATAGAATGGTCGCATGATAGACTTAATGCACATTCAGCGGATTTATGTGTGTCTGATGAGCTCGTTTATTAGCAGTTTAGAAGTTGAACATTTCCACAATCTGGCTGCATAGGGTTGGGTTGGGCATTTTTTTCAATAATTTGACAATGTTCGTTATTTTTTAGTTTTTGGACATTTTAGCCTTGTTGAAGATTCCACCTACAGGAATATTATGTACTTAGTCAGTTCTTCTTCTTCTTTTTTTCCTTATGCGTTTCACCATCTTGCTCTATTTCTAGAAAGTGTCTTCATATCATCTCCTGTATTACACATTACTTGTCCTATTTCCTCTGTGTGTTTCATGTGTGGTTGTTGACCTTCATCTTCCTCTCCTTCGGAGTCGTTTGGCTTCATTATTTTTTGTTACTGTCTTGGAGTCAATTTACATCACGTATCCAAACCAAACAGTTCTTCTTTCTCTCTTTTCCATATTGGTTACCGTATGGTCATCTTTCGTCTCGTCTTGCAATTTTTTCTTATTTTATCCAACGTTGTCTTCCTTGTTTTTTTTTTATTTTCATTTCATTGATATCACTAATATGGTTCTCTTGAATTACAAATCGTCACTTGACAGTTTCTCTTTTCCCTAACATTGTTTTGCTCTGCCCTTGACGTATTTAAAACTCGTTCCACTTGTATTCTGCATGGCCTTATGTATTACTGTTGTAAACAAAATACGACTAAAGCTATAGGTCAGTGTTATCACTTTATTTCTTTCAAAATTTCTCCATTTTTCCTCTGCCATTTGAACGGTTTCTTGGTCTTTTTGATGCTCTATTATTTAGATGCGTTTTCCTAAAGATTTCCAATTCCTATACCTACTTCCACATTATTCCTTTATTGATGTATTGCAAGCCACCCTTAGATCTATAAATGTTAGTAATAATTCGTAACTTTTTGTTTCTTTGAAAGAATTTGCTTATTTAACGGACGTTTCTTCTCAAGTGGAGGCTTAGCCAACGTTCAATTGTCCTCCTCATCGAATTTTTCAGAGACTCAGTTCGCTTAATTTGCATTTAAATTTACTCGCCGACAAAATATAATAAAGGATGGAATGTAATTAATGGTAAAGGTATCGGTAATTGTAAATCAGTTGGTTAATATCCTTTTTACGCACTTTCAACGGACCCCCTAGATATCAATCATTGTCATTCACCACTCGCCTTCGTAACTGTACATTCGTTGCGAGAAAATTTTACATTATGGCTCTATTGTTACTGGCAAAATATTCATACGTTTCTGCCTTGTTAATGTAAAGAGCAAAGAGATGTCTAGACGAATGTAATGGAATATACATCTGAAGGTTACTTACCAGTCGCCGGCGCTGGAACATAGTAACGTACCTATTTAAACACCGAGTACATTTACATTATTGCTTTTTTCACTCCGACGGATATATAAATAGACCTGTCGATAATTTTAAAACAGTTACGGGCGTTTTCTAAACACAATACTTTTATTAAAAATCACTGTTGGAAATTACAGCATTTTTTGTGATTGGTGCTTTAATTGCCGATTTCAAAGAACAATCGGACAATCGTAAATGGCTCCAGTGAATCGTTAAGTGTGTTTCATCGCCCAATTAATCTAGTTTGAGTGGAAAATTTTTATTAGAAAAATGTCGTTGCTAAATCGATTGTGAACCAAATGTGCGAGAATTTATGTGTAATAATTTTCAGTTAGAGCGAATTATTTTACCGTCGATGCTTAATAAATTAATAACAATTATTATTTCTTAACAAAGAACTACACAAAAGTAGAAATACCTGCATATCATATAACTCACGACCAGCAATTACGCAATTTAAATATTTCCCCGGTTACGCGCAAAAAAGAACATTCTCAAAAATGCAGGATAGAAATATGTTAATCGCGTAAACGAGCAGAGGCGCATAATT
This sequence comes from Geotrupes spiniger, assembly GCA_959613385.1. Classification (NCBI taxonomy): domain Eukaryota; kingdom Metazoa; phylum Arthropoda; class Insecta; order Coleoptera; family Geotrupidae; genus Geotrupes; species Geotrupes spiniger. The sequence continues at coordinate 2,405,246 of OY390732.1, read as the reverse complement.
TCATCTCGACTGCCGTGGATTACTGCGTTTAAAATTGCTCGCTAACGAGAATGAATTCATTATAATCATAAAACATCGACCACTATGTATTCCAATAATTACGGGTCTGCTTTAATCGAGTTTCTATCATTTCAATAAATTATCCGGCGTAACCAACTTTTTCAACTGGCGTTCGAGGAAACGGCGATAGACAACCGGGTGACTTTCTAGAACGCGCTGTTTTTTTGCGAGTTTTACTCCATAAATATTCACGTTGCTGTTTGAAATTTTACGACAAAATTGTTTAACTTTATGAATGTCAAAGCGTCAGAACCATGACAGGATTGGAACAAATAATGTTTAAACAATATTATTAAGGGAATGTCAAAAGAATTTTATTCGACATCGATGGCTGATACGTCGGTTGTATAGAATATAAAAAGAAGGCGACCTAGTACGGAGCCTTGAGGTACTCCCACGTATAGAGTATAATCAAAGCTCGCTGCACCGAGTTTGTTGATTAAAGTATATGTTAGTATAGAAATATTTCGCACGCATCTTACCTATGCGTCTAGTTTAAGTGTTCATCGATTTTTTTTTGATTAAAAAATTGTTAAAATACTTTGAAGGAAAAATCATTGCTTTGGGGGCGAAGTCAGATGTAACTGCTTTCGATCCTTTTTGTCAAATACAAATCTCAGGGTTAGTTCGACCACCAGTACTTTATTTTTAATCGTCGGTTTGCCACTTTATTTATAAAAATGACTTTATTTTTCTGACTTTTGATTGTTCGAACTATCAAACACATAACTTTTCAAATGTCAAAGTGACGTGGAGTAGCGTCTATGAAAACCGGAGAATTACTGGATTAAATGTCCTCCATGTATCGCTTCGTATGCCTTTTAACCTGGAAGCATGGTTGATGGTCTCGAAACCGGGTGTGTTTTTTTTTAAATATGCAATGTGATCAAAAAATTTTAGAAGGAGTGTGGGGAAATGATTTTAGTGAAAGTCGTTATCTTAATAAACTGTAAAAGAAGCGTCGGAAATGAGCACTGTCGAATCCAGGTAATCCAAAAAATATACAAAGATTTATTTCATCAATAGTATGTACTTTTTTGATCAATGAGAATGGAGAAGCATTAAAAATGGAGGCTATTAAATGCTGACGTCATGTTGTCAGCTCGTTGTTATGTAAGTTAGCGCATTTTTAATGACGTTGTATCCGTGTCGATCGATCTCATAAAAACCATAAAATTTTACAGTAATTAGTGTCAAGAATTTATATGAACGTTAGTGAAAATTATGCGAATGCAAATTTACCGTCATCATCATTATTTAGTGAAAGTCATAATGAGCTTTGTTACAAAATATCCGACCCAACACAATTCAACTCAATTGAACCCAACTCGACTCAATCCAACCCAATCTAATTCAACCCAACTAAACCCAACCCAACCCAACCCAATCCAATTCAACACAACAACCAACCAAGCTCGCCCCTGACCCAGGTTTACAAAAAATATTTTATTGGCAATATTGAGAAGAATCCACCTCAACGACTTCACAACTACATATGAAAAATCGACGTCCAATACAAAAAACGAACGGTGATATTTCAAGAACAAGAAATTCGTCAACGTCGAAAAAGGGACAGTTACCAGTATTCAACAAAAAAAAAAACAAGAACAGACTGAAGAGAAATATTCCAGTCTATAATACTAAACTGCCAGATTTCAGTGGCTCCGAGTGGTTTAGTGGATGGTGGAATTTTTAGCCAAGTAAAAAAGAAAAGAAAAGCTTAAGTTAGATCGAAGAATAATGCTGTTTTTCCTATTTAAGTTAAGTCGTTTATAAATAATATAACAAGGAGGGGAACTTGCATAGAGCCCTGAGGTACTCCCAAGTGTACGTCACAATCAGATCGTATCTAGTCATTAATATTTTCCCGGAATCCCAACCTGTTAAGCTTATTAAGTGAAAAGGAAAAATTTGTGAAATAAAATACTTTAGTTAGATCGAACAATAATGCAGAACTTTTTGTTTCGTATTTAAGTTAAGTCGTTTACAAATAATATAAAAAAAGAGGGGACCTAGTACGGAGCTATGAGGTATTACCAAATGTAGGTCATACTCGGCGCTCGTAGCACGACGTTCAACATTCATTTTACGATTCGTTAGACACGAAATCAGTCTTAATTTCGTTCAGTAAGAGAAAGCACGTCATTTTGTGGCAAGAATTTAACTTCAAAGTAAAATAAAACGGAGAGGCAGGTGTAATATTAAATTACCTGTTATGGCAAAAAGAAACACACATATTATTATAATTTTTGATTATAATTTGAAAATACTCTGAAATTTTAATTTAATATAAAAATTCTCCAACATTTTTCTGTGTAGGTTGAGTCTAGTTTGACAATTTTAATTTATAATAATAGTAATTCTTATTGTTTCTGCCACAGGAAAAAGTTATGGAATAAATTATTTGGTTATATCAAATAATAACACAAAGTTGAACACAAGATTTTTTTGGGTGTCAAAGTTTGGCCGCACCAAATTTACAGTTAATAGCTAACATTTTTCGTGTTATGAACTTTATGACTATGTCTTTATTTAGTCCAAAAAAAATAGACTGTGACAGACATGTGGATAGACAAAAGAGAGATCAAATAATGCAGTTTTTACAATTTGCTGGACAGAACCCTAAAAATCATATCCTACATTTGAAATAAACCGGTGGCCTAACAACTTTGTGTCAAGACAGAAATCACAAATGGCAACTGCTGTTAAGACTGCTTGGACATTTTGAAAATTATCGCTTTTAGGTAAGAATTAGGTAAGAATTACTTTGTCTCATTTTTTGTTATAGAGGATTATGAGTGATTGTGACTAACCTTCATCGGCTGGAGGAGTCGGAGTTTCCTCTCTCGGCGATCTCGCAGGGTCGTATTCGCTCGTCTGCTGCTTCTGTATGTTGAGCTCCAATTCCATGGCCTTTTCGTCCATGTCGGTGGCGAAGGGATCGAAAGCATCCGCGTGTTTGTTATCCGTCAGCGGATTGGTGGTGTGCTCGGTGGACGGCGACAGCGATATGTCATCGACGGCATCGACGTCGGTCTCCGGCCCCATGTCGTCGTCCTCGTCGAATTCGTCGGCCGATCTTTTCCCATTCGTGGATCGCTCGAATAAATAGTCGTTCGACGGCGATATTTCGCTGCCGTTCTGCTTGAACCCGTCGCTCAGATTCAGCAGGAATCCGTCCTTTTGCGACAGTATTTCCGTGCCATTGGAGTTCGCAAACGGGTTGTTGGTGGCGTTGGCGTTATCTAGGCCTGCATCCATGGTCAAAGTGTTGCGGTTCGGCCAGTGGGCCTCCGCGGCAATTTTGGACGGTTCACGAAGGAAGACAACAATCACCGATATATTATCCGAAGAGCCTTGATCCTTCGACAACTGGGCTAGGCGCTGACTTATTGATTCTGTATCGTCTGCAAAAGAAAAAAAATAATATAGATATAACGCAATTGGCAACGCGCGTAATCACATGTGTCCATGTTCCATTATAGGTTATTAGGAAGTAGATGTTATTAATAAAACTTGTGTCATCATTGGCATAAATTGCACGGTATCATCAGAGGCGGCTGGACAAGCAGTGAGGTGTGAGTGCCAGTCGTGGCGAAAGCTCATCGGCCGTAAAGTGCAGGAGTTCGTCGACCTTCTCCAGTCACCGTCCAGTGCAGACGATCTGCAGGTGGCAACGGAGACTCACGGTGGTCTACTTTTACATCGCGCATTAAAAAGTATCGATACGAAAAACTACCGATTCTCTGCAGCAACGGGGACCATTTATGCAACAATAAACATCGCTTGAAAGCAACAGCTGATTTATTCACAACCCGATTTGTATCCAGACGAATTTAATTAATTAATTTAAAATTTGATAACGCATCATTTTTTTTTAATATCGAGTTGCACTTAGTCAATAACCGTGCTGCAGTTTTCGACGGGCAGCTTACCATATTATTACGCGCCGCATTACAATTTAATTAAAAAGCCTGCAACGCGGATTGGTTCCGTAATTTGCGTTCGACGTGAATGAGCAATTCGAGCTTAGGAATTGTTTTCTTACTTCCAACGAATAGCGGTGAACAAATGGGCACAGAATTAAACCGTATACGGACGTAATTGCAATTAGATCGGACGAAGTGAATTATCGCAATGTCGCAAAAAAGGACCTAACAGGAGAAAATAGACGGCAACTTGTGATAAATTTAATAGACATTTTTGTACCACGTGGCGAAATGCGTGTTTTTAGTGCGTGAGAATGTGAAGTTTATGCGAACATGCTAACCCATTTCGCACACTCGAACGATATTTATGAATTATTGTATGAAATAATTACCGCGACATAATGTTTTACAAACCGTGAAAAAAAACGCGTCATTAACATATAAAAAATATCTTCGGGGGACCGGTTGGGGAATACCCTCGGTTGTCGAATGAAGCTGTTAAATGTTTGGTTCCATTTGTAACATCATATTTATGAGAGTTAAATTTCTCATCTATGACTGCCATCAAAACGAAAGTGTGGAAAACGATATAATTGTGCGTCTCAAATACAAAGTCTAGAGTTGTAAGACTGGTTTTAGAAAAACAGGCGCATGGTTCCCATTAGCATTAAAATGTTTTACTTTTTGACTTTCCTTATAGCTTTCCTAACATCGTGCAAGTATGCAAGTAGTGTCTTTTGGAGAAGAGGACTCTAAAGATTTGTTATCTTTATATATCGCATATAATTTCCACGGTACAGTATATTATTTTTAAGTAAGGTAACATATTTTTTTGTTTTGTAATTGGACTGGGTGTAAATTGATATTACTGGAGGCAAAATATCAGGTTTACAACCTTTCAGTAGAGCTGGAAGAAGTCAAGGAGATTTGCCTCGGAATTCAGGTGAGGAACTAAAATATATTTGTATGGTTTTCGTACTAATATAATAATAATAATAATTTTATTTCTTTCTATATTACATGTAACTGTATAAAACGTCAAAACAATAGTGGAAAAACTAAAAGTAAAAGTACAAACATAATAATAATAATAATAAAGATAATGAGGAACTAAAGAAGGAAAATGTTAATATAAGAAAAGATTACATGGAGATTAAAAATGAGTTACAAGACACAAATAAGAGATTGGTACAATTAGAAAAAGAGAAGAGACGCAACAATATAGTAATATCAGGACCAGCTATACATATAAAAAGACCAATTGAAATAAAAGAGGGGATGAACAATTTAATTCGAGAAAAGTTAGAAATTGAAGTGAAGATTAAAACAGCCTATAAAATAGGGCCAAAAATGTGCTTAGTAGAATTAGAGAGTTTCGAGGACAAAATGGAGATAATGAGGAATAAGAATAAATTAAGAAATATAAGAGGAGAGAAAATATTTATTAATAACGATATGACAAAAGAAGAAAGGGACATCGATAAACAAATTAGAAACACAGCGATGGAGGAGAGAAAACATGGTAAAAACGTTAAAATTGGGTATCAGAAGATGTTCATAGATGGGAAAGTATGGCGATGGAACAAAGTAAAGGGAAGACTAGAAGAAGGAGAAGAGAAAATAACAGCTGATTCAAAAAAACTAATTAATATCAGGTCGGAACACAAGGTTACGAACACGGCAAAGAAAAAGGACGTTGAAAGAGACAAAGAAAAACACAAAGTCAAAGAAAGAATCTGGAAACTGGGAACATGGAATACAAGAAGCGTGAAGGAGAAAGAGAATGAAGTAATATTCGAGTTTAATAGAACTGGAATAGATATATTGGTGATACCGGAGACAAAGAAAAAAGGAAAAGGAGAAAAAGAAGTAGCAGATGGATATGTACTCATATACAGCGGAGTACCAGAAAATAGTAGAGCAAGAGAAGGTATAGGGTGTTTAATTAAAAATAAATTAGCAAAAACCATTACGAAATGGAAAGGATGGTCGGAAAGAATACTAGAAGTAGAGCTCTTGATCGAAAAAGAAATAATTACGATAATAGCAATATATGGACCAAGTGAAAATGAGAAAAAGGAAATAAAGGATAAGTTTTGGGAGGAACTAACAATGATTACAGAAAATGCTAAAGGAAAATTATTTGTAGCAGGGGATTTTAATGGCAGAGTGGGAATTAGAAGGAGCGATACAGAAAACGTAATAGGGAAATATGGAGAAGAAGAAAGAAACAATAATGGAGGTAGATTGATAGACTATTGCACATTAAATAACTTGATAATAACTAATACCTTCTATCAACACAAAGATATACACAAATTTACTAGAGTTGTACCAAGTATAGACCAAAAATCAATAATAGACTATATATTGGTAGAAAAGAACAATAGAAAATCGGTCAAAGATGTAAGAGTAAGAAGAGGAGCAGAGATATTTAGCGGCCATTACTTACTAGTAGGGAAAATCAAAGAGATGGGTAAGGAAGAAGAAAGCGAAAAAGAAGAAGAAGGCACAGAACAACATGAAAGTATAAAAGTATACAAATTACAAGAAACAAATATAGAGGAAAAATATAAAGAAATAATAGATAGGGAAATACAAAATGGTAAAGAGAACTGGGACCAGATGTCAGCAGAACAAATGTGGCAAGAAATAAATACAATAATTATAAAAGCAGCTAGACAAGCATGTGGAGTGAGCAAAATAAATAAACAGCATAAAAGAACAGCGTGGTGGAGTGATGAATTAAAGGCGCAAATAAAACTAAAAAAGAAAAAATGGGAAGAGTATCTAACAAACAAAACAGAAAATATGTACAATAAATATAAAGACCAGCGAATAAGAGTTAAAAATATGGTACACGAAGCAAAAAATAACTCCTGGCAGGAATTTGGAGAAAAGCTTGAACGCAAAAGTAGAGAAAACCAAAAACTATTCTATAAAGTTATGAAAACTCTAAGACAGGGTAAAACAGTAAGAACCACAACAATAAAGAATAAAGAAGGAGAAATACTAATTAAAAAGAAAGATATAATGAATAGGTGGAAGGAATACTTCCAAGAATTATTAGGAGAAAGGACGCAAGAGGATGAAAACATAGTTGCAGAAGAAGAAGTTGCAGATGTAGACGAAGAACATTCAAATGAAGGAGAAATGGACATAACAGAGGAAGAAATGAAAATGGCATTAAGGAAAATGAAAAATGGAAGATCACCAGGACATGACAAGATTACAGTCGAAATGATCAAGAAGATAGGAAACGAAGGAAATAAGTTACTAATAAAAATGTACAACAAAATATGGAAGGAGGAAAGGATTCCAAAAGACTGGGAAGTTGGGCAGATAGTGCCGATCTATAAAAAGGGGGACAGTAAGGCGTGTAATAACTATAGGGGGATAACATTATTGAGTACCCCTCTGAAACTTTATGAACAAATATTAGAAAGGAGGTTGAAGAGTGTAATAGAACCGACACTGATGGAAGCGCAAAGTGGTTTTCGCAAAGGAAGAAGTGTACAAGATAACATATTTGCTATCAAACAAATAGTTACAAAAATAACAGAATTCAAGAAAAAAGCCTTCCTAGCGTTCATTGACCTGGAAAAGGCATTTGATAAAGTACCGCGAAAAACATTATGGGAAATTATAAGCAGAAGAGGAGTCAGACCAAAAATGGGAAGAGTAATAGAAAATCTGTACAAAAAGACTAGGAACTATGTTATTAGTAATAATAGCACATCCGAAGAGTTCATCACAAAAGAAGGTTTGAGGCAGGGAGGAGTTATGAGCCCGGTATTATTTATAGTATTTATGGACGAAATCATTAGGAAATGTCACACGAACATTAAAAGGTTACATATAGGATATCGAAATTTGCAACCGATATATATAACAGAATTTGCTTTTGCGGACGATATTGTTATAATGGCGGGAAGTGAGCAAGCTCTACAGATGAATCTTGAATATTGGAGCAAAACATTGACTGAACATGGGATGAGCATGAACATCGACAAAACTAAGATAATGGCAGTAACAAAAGAATCACAAAGGCTAAATATACAAATAAATGGTAAATTAATAGAGCAAGTACAAAAATACAATTACTTAGGAGTGACAATTGACCATGTAGGAAACCAAGAGATAGATATAACGGAAAGAATAGAGAAAAGTAACAAATTATACTATGCAATAAATAAGACGTTCATAAATAAAAGAGAAGTGACACAGAAAACAAAAATGAGTGTATATAAAACGATTTTTAGACCAATATTGACGTACGGATGCGAGGCGTGGGTCTTGTCGACAAGAATGAAAGCAAGATTAGAGGCAACAGAGATGAAGTATCTTAGACGAGTTAAAGGTGTCACATTAAGAGATAGAATACGAAGCAGCCAAATAAGAGAAGAATTGGAGATTGAACCGTTGAGAGAATTTATAGAAAGACGACAGTTGAGTTGGTGGGGTCACCTACAAAGAATGGATAGTGGAAGAATAGCGAAGCAAGTATGGGAAGCAAGAGTATTAGGAAGGAGAGGAAGAGGGAGACCGCACGAGACATGGGATAAAGGGATAATAAAAACATTAATAAAAAGGGGAAAAACGTGGAGAGAGGCGAAGGAAATGGCAAAGGATAAAAAAGTGTGGTGCAAATTTGTGCATGGAATAAACATTTAGTTTAGATTAAGAACATTTATTTTATTGTAATATATGAACCCCTACACCAAATTGGTAGATGGGAATTGATTATATATATATATATATATATATATATATATATATATATAATAATAAACACATAAAATAAAAAAAATCATACTGCAGAATAAAAACGCGATACGCGGCTACAGAATTTCCCCAAAAAATCACTCCGTATGACAGCCTGGAAAACATATTAGCGTATTATGCCGCTAATGCGGCCTCGATGGTAACACATCGCGCTATTGTTCTAAGTCCATAGCAAGCACTTGATAACTTCTTTGACAGACCATCAATTTGAGATTTCCAGGACAGTTTGGTATCCAAAATCAAACCCAAGAAAGAAACTTCGTTGTTGAAGGCAAGTTTATTGTTTTTAAAAGTTATAGCTTCCGTACCACTATTTGCAAAATCAATAATCCGAGTCTTTGATACATTCACTAAAAGATTTTGGTTCAAAAACCATTTTTCTAAAGCCTCCAAACCATGTTCCATCTTCAAGATACCCTGTTCCATTGTATCAGCCCGAATGACACTACTTGAGTCATCAGCGAACATAATCATCGGGTTGTCTGTAACCTGAGGGAGATCATTTATATACAATATAAAAAGGAGCAGTCCCAATATAGACCCTTGTGGGACTCCATATTCAACTCTTTGCCACTTTGATCGTAATTGATTTCCTCGTGCATACTGCTACAATACATTGTCTCCGATTTGATAGATACGATTTGAACCACTCATGCACTACACCACGAAAGTCCATTTCGTGCAGCTTTTCACAGAGGGGTTAGTGATGCACAAAGTCAAAAGCCTTTGATAAATCCATCAGCACACCAGCTGTCCAATCTTTATTACTAAGGCCTGCTACAACGTCTTCAAGCAGTTGATAGACTGCCCTGGAGGTAGATCTTCCCTTTACATAACCATTTTGTTTGGTGCTTAAGATGCCATATTTTTTTATAAAATCAAATACTCTTTTCTGTATTAATTTTTCTATGATTTTAAATATATTTGAAATTATGTCTATAGGACGGTAGTTTATGAATTTCATTTTTCTCCTTTTTTGTAGTAAGGTATAATGAAACTATCTTTCAAAGCACTGGGAAAAGTTCCCTGTTAGAAAGTCATATTCACAATATGCACCAGTGGTGTCGCTATCTGCTCAACACAGTGCTTCAAGAGAATCACCGGAATTTCATCTACCCCTACGGCGTTGGTGTTGTTTAGTTCTTTGCTGGTCGGGAAAAAAACAAAAGGTTTTTGGCACCTTTTTCCCAAAACAAGATTCGACGAACTGGGTGGTATTATGTTCTTCGCCACCCCCACAAAATAGCTATTCATTTCATCTATAGCATGTTTAATTTGTCCTTTATTTTTAAAATCCTCTATGTTAAAAGTATTTGGTCGTTCTTTACCCAAGATGCTATTTACCACCTCCCAAGTACCCTTAATCACATTTTTAGAACTTATTATATGTTACGTATATACAGATCCAAGAATTTTCTCACCTCGTCTCTGAGAACAGCGCAAAATTCCTTATAAACATGCGTCTCGATTCGTTTCCCCCGCATGGCCTCATATAATTGCCTTTTTATGTTTGATAACATTTTAATTTTTTCTGTGATCCACCCGTTCTTAAAATGGTCCTTCCTTTTCACAACCCGTGTGGTAGAATAAGTGTCTAAGGATGACAATAGTATTTCCATGAATTTAGCATAGCTTTCTTCAACATTTCTTAGATTTAAGACTTCATGCCAATCTTTCTCATTAAGTGCGGCCTTAATCAGGTTTTGTTTCTCTCTAATTTTTCAAATTTTTATGTAGTTTTGTTTAAACGTTTATTGCATTTGAAACTTATTTTTTGTGCTAAGTGGTATATCTAACAATTTATGTTTGTAACCACGATTTCCTGCAGCGTCGAGTTGGATCACGTGGGTGCAGGTCGTGGCAGAAATTTGATGTGGGATATCGTACCAGGTAATTAATTCGATTCAAATTGTGCAAAATTAAAGCTAACGTGACTTTCGGAGATTATCTTGTTTCGACGATGCAGCTATTGTTGGATTCGTTCGAGGCCTCCGGCGAATCCAAGAGATCGAAATGACGAATTAATTGCGAACTTTAGATTTGATATGTAATTTTTTTTTAAATGTCACTATTATTTATAAATTAAACTGCTAAATTTACAATGGTTTTATTTCTTTATGTGAAAACTTTGCGCGCTTGACATGTTTCTGGTGTACTAGATTGCAAAAGATACTGGCTTAACAAATTATTGTTTATATCGTGATTGCACTTGATGCTACATTTCACAAAATTACTTCATTCCGTTGGTCCATTTTAAATAGCGTTGACGATGTACTGACACAATTATAACCCTTTGGTTATTAATATTAATTAAGTAATCGAAATAAAACGCCCACCTAATTAATATAAAATTTATATATAACGTTAAACGTTCTCTTTAAATGGTGGGGTACCAAACTCTATTTAATTTTAACCCAACAATAAATTTCACACCACGCCCCATTCACATACAATTGAATGGTATCCTTGTCCTTAATTCAACGCGACGACGCATTTAATAAAATCGTCGACCGGAATTCGCACGCGAAACGTTCATTTTTAGCAGACACATTTTTGCCTTCAATTTCAAACGTCATAAATTAGACGAAAAGTAAAAAATCTCGTCCAAGGCAAATACGTGAAAAGATAAATCACAAGACGCGCATCTCCTCCTCGTCTATAATGAAAATACCTCTGTAAGTGATATATGCAACATTCTTCGCCTCTCCATATAGCATTCTATTTATATCTTTACTGCTGCTTACCCACCGAGCAAGCACTTCTTGCGATTGTTGATTTAACTCGTGCTTTTAAGTCGCGGTTGGATTTTATGAAACACGAAATGTTTATTTTCGGGTTTACGGCCGCGACGTTTATTTAACCATGGACAATAATTGTCTAGCGCGAGTGCGTTCGGTTGTTGAAAAAATCGGTGATGAAGCCCGTCGCATTTTTAGCGCCGTTAGGAATTAGATCGTTCCGTTTCTTTTGCACTCATGTTCTTAGATCCGGCGAAGTGATCTACAGTTCAGAATTTTCACGATAATATATCTGGGTGTCTGTGTTTGACATGAAAATCAGACTCGTGGGTCCGTTTGCAGAGTCCGCAAACGAAGCGCCAAAATCCTAATCAAATCCATTTCCTATCGGCACAAATTGGCCATTTCGCACTACGGCGCATTCGACATCCGAATTACAAATTACAAATTACCACCTTTGCCAACTCGATCGAAAATGCAACCGTTGAGAAGCCCAATTACCGAGCGGAGGTCCTAATTGAGCCCCGAGCGTCCGATAACTCGAAATACGAATTTCGATCGCGATTAGTTCGGAATCCAAATTAAATGTTACTTGATTAACGACGCTGCGAAATAGTTGGCTAATTACACTCGTGCAGCTAACAATGGACGCATACAATTAAAAGCTTGCGCACACACACATGACGTTTGTGAAGTCAAACGCGGATGCGTCATTAACTCATTATGGACAAATAATGGGCTAGTTCAATGCCCATGCAGACATTAAACAAAATGCTTAATAAATACACCGCGCGATTGGTTAACCTGGGATATAAAACTGTGGTATTTTTAAATCGATTGCTGTATGATCGTACTTTGTTCAAGACACGAAATGATCCAGGAAACAATTTTTATTATATTATAATAATTTTCTCATTCTCTTTACCGCTCACATAACAGCAGCAACTAAACATAAACAACAAGGCGTTTATATCCTTAAATTATTTTTAATTTAAAGTTCAAGCATACGACGAATTATTACAAGAAAGGGTCGTTTAACGTCGACAACTTGCTTTAGTATCACTTTATCTTTTACGTGCCTCAAACCTGATTAGTAATCTCGAAATATTTCATTAAAAAGTCGTAACGTTATGTCGCCTCCAATATACATCTACGAGACGCCCATGAATACGTCCATACGACCCATTGTGTTCGTTATAAATTATCATAATTTCACTTACAAATTGGACGCGCCGGGAGATATTGGATGCACACTTCACGGCGCGGCGATGAAATGTAGGGGTGGCTGGCAGTCTCTAATGATAGGAGTGCCAACTTTAATATGTTAAACACACACACACACACACACATGCACACCGCGGCAAGGAGTGTAGTCTGATAACAGTACACTATGCAATCAGTCAAAGAGGCGTGTCGGCTCTAGATTAATCAACCACCAGCTAATTAGTGTAAACGAACTCCGGGTTTACTTTCCATTATTTTCCGCCGCTGAACTTGAGGTATTCGCGCAACTGTACGTGGCGTATCGATTATTTTTCTAACGATGAGGAATTCCAATCGTCTGATAAAAGCGCATCGACTGCCGAGAAATTAATTATGTGGAATCGACGTAAATCTCCGTGGAAAATACCGGAGGATCGTTTCGTTACCCGTCGACGGTTGTGTCACGGCGATAAAACCGCTTGTGGATTATTATTATGTAATTTACCGTTTCCTATTTGAGAGTGAGCGAAATGAGCTTTCTCTTTTCAAATAGTTTTACTTGGAAATTGTATTAAGTGCCTGTAACATAACTTAAATATATGTTATTTATGGGCGAGTTAAAAAATACCCGACCCAACACAACCCAAGCGAATCAAAAACAAGGTAAAATAGAATTTAATTTGATATTATTACATATATTTTTAATAAATAATAGGAAAAAATTCGTTTAATATTCGTAAATATTCGTAATAGTCATAAACACCTATGATTGTACGGAGTTATAACAACGTATTAGATCCTTGTTTTAAATTCATTTGTGACATTAGTTGTAAAAAGTAGGTGGGATTTTGAGAAAGGACGAGATTAAAATTTCAATTTCTACACAATTAGAGCACATTAAAGAGAACCTGAATAATGGTTTAGTTCTACGTTTTAAGGCAACTTGAAAAAAAAATTGTAAGAAAATACCAACATGGTAGTTAGTGTAGGAGAAAATTAAATAACATTTATCTCGTGAAGTCAATCTTTGGATGAAATACTTAAATTTGTTTGCGATAATTCAAATTTTTGACGCAAATTTTGAAAATAACAGCAAATGAAATTTGGTGCGAACTTAATGTAAAAATTGAAACATTTAAATACTTTTAGCAGTCATATTTGAAATTGAAATTATTCGAGTGCAATTAAGAGCATCAAAACAACTTACCATGTCAACGTTTTAGAACGAATTTAAACCGCAAAGTTGAAAGTTCCAATGTCACTATTTTATGTGTCAACATTATCAAAAATGTAAACATGTTCTAAGATATGTTATTGCCAATATTTTTCAGATTATACAAATTCAAAAGATTGTGAAAATTATCGCAAAAACTAGAAATTATCAAAATAACAAATTTGTAAAGAATATAAATTGTATAAAATGCAAAATTAAAAAATGACTAGATTGTTAAAAATTCTAAAATATTTATGAACGGAACAATTGTCAAATTTGCACAAATGATTTCTATTGTCAAGTCAAAATTAAAGGAAATATTTATTTGACAGTAATGACAAAAATTATTAGCAGATTGATTGACTTTAAGTTACATTGAATTATTTTTATTAATAATATTAATATTATTAGGTATATTATAATATTAATTATTGCTCTTTACGAAACGTCAAACGAAGTTGCGAAGACCCGTTTATCGACCTTACAAAAACGCAAGAATATGTTCCTTTAAAGTTGATTACATTTCAAAATCAAGCCATACCCTTAAACATTCGAACCAATTTATTCCATTTTCATTATCAAACGTCACAACATAATTATAAATAAGTCTGGGTGGTAAGGATTCAAATAAAGTTTAACTTTCAGTTTACTTCCCAACCCAACCCAACCCAACCCAACCCAACCCAACCCAACCCAACCTAACCCAACCCGACATAACCCAACCCAACCCAACCTTTTGTATCAAAAAATTAAGAAAATTTTATTTTTCTTTATTATATTTTAAAAACATCAACTTTACAAACAATTTGATACCCAACGTGTCAGCTTACATATCATAATTTGACAAGTGCCGAATTAATTTAAAAATGCGCAATTTTTCATAACACTGCATTAAAGATTTCTGAGCCTTTTTATTACAAACACATAAAAATAAACAAAGCACCGTAAAACTTTCTAAAACATTTTATGTGTGCAATGCAACTTAATAATAAGTACGACAAGCCTTTATGTATGTACCGTTTATTATTTTAATTATACGTTGACACCATTTTATTTTGTCTGTACGACTAAATCCTCCATTGTAGGACATAATTCAAGCCTTGTCGATCCCAATCCAACCCTAGACATAAAAATTCATTTACCTTTAACAAGATTCCCGACGTTGGATTTGTACCACAAGCTATGAAAAATTTCTTCTCAATTATAAATCTCAAATAGGAAAAATATTGTGGAAAATTAGATACCTCATTTGTTATCCTACACAGATAGAAGGTTAAGGTAAATGAAAATCTTGAACTTGATTTTGGAACAAATCCAAGAAAATTGTCGCAAGTGCACCACAAGAATAGCAACGTAAATACTAAAGTCAATGGTGTTGGGGTTATATCTTCATCATTCTTATGATGAAAATAAAAAAGAATGTCACACAATTTTTTATAGGGAAAAATTTTTTTTAGAGATGAAGCTGCTGCTCCAATATCAATATAAACATGTACACGCGTGTCCCCACCAAAAAATATAGGAAACACCTTTGCAACATAAATGCAACTTAAAACGAATTTAACCAAATTTTTTTGTCACATTTTGTGTAACTCAAGGGTAACCTTTGTGCAAGACAAGGTTTTAAAACGAATTTAAGCCACAAAATCGAAAATAGACGACTTTGACGTAAACATTCACTTCAACATTTTAAGTAAGACTTTTAGGGAAAAATAAAAAAAAATTAGCCCAAGCAACAAGCCCCAAAACGTCCCCCAATTCGCATCAAAATCGTCACCGACGACCATAAACGTTTGAACCAAACGCAACGGCCATTGGACGGCCCCCAAACGATTAAAATTTTCACGGTACAATAAAACGTTTACACCGAACAATATAATTAGGCGACCAATTAAAAGGTTCTAGTGCGCTCGGTCGGAGGCAGATGTTTAAAAATAACTATTAAGTCATTACTTAATTGAGTTAACGGCCTATATTATTAAAGATGAAATTACAGAGCCATTAAACTGGAGTGAACTAAGTGTCAGATGCTCGCGTTTATATCGCTGAAAGTACGTCAAGCAATTAATTGATTTCGCAATTTTAGATATAAGTATTCTTATGAAACAAATAAGTCGCTAAAAGAAATTAATAGTTGTTGATAATTAGGAAAAATAACGTACGTTTAATATATTGATTTAATTATTAGTGTTACATTTGATATTTTGATGGAAATAATTAAATATATTCTTCATATTGTGGTGCGCACGAGGGCACATGGCACAATTCTATTGTTGATATAGAGCACGAATTGTTCAAAAAATAGTTGAAGAATTCTTTAAGGAATTAAAACATCCAACTTACGGTCCTGGACTAACTCCCTAAGATCTCTTTGAAAAACTCAAGAAACATTAAGAGTCGTATTTTACAGAATTACCCAAAGATTATTAGAAAATCGTTGAAATAAATAAAACGTTGCTTGTCCTCTACATTCATGTTTTCATAGCTCCGTTTGATAGTTTTCCTAATTCCTCTGGGCTTTTTCGACAAATTTCGACAACTCGGTCCCGGAACAAAATATTCGTCGAATTTAACCCACAGCTCAGAAATTGATTCCGCGGCTAGTTAAATACCAGACAAATGACATCCTAGGCGCCCATTAAGTTACAAAATTAAACACGAGTGAAATAGATCATGCACATGTTTGGTTAGACATCTGTTTACCACAAGACCCCGAAATGCGAATCACGCCGATTCCTCACAACCGACTATGATGCAGCGAAAATTAAAATACGTGAAGTAAGCGCGAATTTAAATACATTTCGAAAATGATTCAATGAATACCGCGAGACAGAGACGAAACGCGCGACGCGCGGTAAATTTACTCCGCGGATATTTAGTCACAGTTCCCCTTATAACTGCGGCACGTCTGCAATTTCCCGTGATGTCATCGCTTTAAATTATAGAAACATTGACATCGGGCTTCATGAATATTCCGCACACTTGTAAATCGTAATTATCGGTGCCGCGCGGAGCTTCAATCAAATAATGCGGCGTTAACGACACTAAACAATGATTAATTCGAACGGCGCGGCGTTGATGATTCCGAGGAACGCGTTTCCATCGGCTTGCGATTAGGTGCGTCGAGATCGGTCGGCCTTTCAATGGCACCTTTGCGTTTTCCTTTAAAAAAATACCAGAGCGTAAATAAGCCCACGCGACATTTGCAATTAAAATCACAATGAGAGCATTCCTACGCTTATCCTCAATGCGGGTCGCTTTGCTTAACGCATTTCCGATCGTTATTTACGCAATAAATTCCTGCAGATTTGCGCACGGTGTGCGACTATTTTTAATCGCGATTCATAAACATCATAGGATGAAACGCAAATTTGTTTTGCGTCCTGGTATGCGCCGTGAATTGGGTAAAAATTTCTCAGCGGCGGTGAATTGGAAAACTTGCAACGTGCACGGAATAACGAATTATGAAGTAGGTTCAAATCTTAATTTAATCCCTGTTGGGAATTGGAATATTTTAAGATAGCAAAAAAATTCAATATAATTCCAAAAGTTAATATTATCGAAAATGTAAAATAAATGTTTTAATCTCAATTTTAAACTCAAAAGTAAATAATTTTGACTAAAATTTTTAAATTGTTAACGTTAGTTAAACTTTTGAAATCTATAAAAAAATTTGTTAAAAATGTAAAAAGCAAGTTAAAATGCAAAAAAATTACAGACAAATTCAAAAAGGTGCAAAAATTAATTGTGTGACGTTGATCGGGTCGGATCGATTCAATTTGAATTGGAAATGTTCAAAAGAAATCGTGAAAATAAATTTCAGTGACGACTGTTGTTTCGACCTTCGTGACTCATCAGTTCATCAATGAAACATGTGAGGGTGGATGTAGTCATGCCGACGTGAGTTACGAGTTATTTTTGTGAGTATACTAACGTCATCTAGACGTCAATATGATTACTGAAGTCTGCAATGATATACAAGTCGAGGCTTGCAACTACTTCAGAGCTAGCGGCATAAAAGGCCGCTTTGTTGAAAATAAATTTCACCGGATGTGTTAGGTAAAGGACGAAAGAGCCATCAACAATTTGTTAAAAGATCGAAAACTGACAAAAAGCGTAGTAATTAATAATTTTTGTTATATATCAAAATTATAAATTGGCTGGGATTGGATTGCTTTGGGTTGGGTTGGGACGGGTTGGGTTGGGTTGGGTCGGGTCTGGTCGAGTTGGGTTGGGTTGGGTTGATAATAATTCGATAATCCCTTATCAAAGAGATCGAAATTACCAAGAATGCAAAGAAATGTAAAAACTATTGACTACAATTGACAATAATTTCAAAATTTCAAAAAAATGAAATTTAAAATTACATTGGGTTAGTTTCGGATCGTGAAAACGTTGCTTAAAATGCTAAATTGTACACATTCAGTTCGGAATGCAAAAAATGTAAAAACTTGACGAAATTACACAAAAGTTGGAAACACCAAAAAAATTATAAAAATAAAACTAAGTTCCTATGACAATGAGTTTGTCTGTGAATGTTACCGCCATCTAGACGTGAACACCTACACAATTGTCACTGCTATGAAATTGCAGAGGTGTTTTCGACCAACAACGTTGGTATTGAAAAAAATTGTAATTACTCCATAGCCGTCAGCAATAAATATCACTGAAATTTATTTTCTACATCCATATGGTAAAACAATGGACTTTTCTGTGATTTTTTTTTTCAGAGAGATTTGTGAAGAATGGAAGAAAATGTTAGAAATATAAAAAAATATTATTATAATTATTTAGAACATTCGCAAAAGACTTTCAATCAGCGAGTCCTGAAGGACGAAACAGCCATCAAAAATATGTCAAATTATCGAAAATTGACAAAAAATCATAGTTATTGCAAGTTACAGCAAAATTACCAAGAAGGCAAAGAAATCTAGAAATTGAACTATCGACGACAATATTTTCAAAATTTCAAAAAATTACGCTAAATTTCAAAATTTTGGGAATTGTTAAAACATTGTGTTCGAAAAAACTGTTCAAATCATAAAAAATTCATTTAGTAAAATGTCAAAATTGTAAATATGCACCAAATGCCCCAACTTGTCGAAATTGCAGCAAAGTCGGGAAACATTTAAAAAGTAATAAAAACCGGTCAACTCGGAGAGATTGGTAAAAATAATGTTAAAATGTTGAAAATGGAAGAAAATATTAGAAATATAAAAATTCGATAAATATTTTCAATGTTTTAGTCCAAGCATGAAAGATAGCTTTGTTGAAAATAAATTTCAGTCCCGAAGGACGAAACAGCTGTCAAAAATGTGGTAGATTATCGAAAATCATAGTTATTTGATTTTAGTTCAAAAATATCAAAATTATAAATTGGGTTCAGTTGGGTTGGGTTGGGTTAGGCTAGGTTGATGGCTGCGATTATGAAAGAGACCAACATTATCAAAGAACTATCGACAATAATGTAAAAAGTACAATACAAACATTTTCAAAAAAATATGAAATTGTAAAATTACGTTGGGTTAGTTTAAATTTGTTAAAACATTGTAACTGTTGAAAAAACTGTCAAAATAATAAAAAATTCAATAATAGCGTGCCTTCAATTAAATTCCTCATTATGGTGGGCTATGATTTCATTGGTTTTTCTCCTAAGATTTGTAGCACCGATAGCTGTTCAGTTATTTAATTAAAAATGTGTTTTTTAGTAATATAACTGACAGTTACTTACGCCAACTTTATAAAGTAAACACAGCTTGCTTTAATGAGGAATTTAATTGAAGGCACGATATTATGAAAAAAAATTACAAATGCTACACTTGCTCTAACAAATCTATATACGTATTCCGGCAACTAAGTTGCCATGTTCAGTAGAAACCTAAAAAAAACATAAAAAAATTGAAACTAAATAAAGAAAGGAAAGTGTTAATGTGTTGCATTTGAAGATACACTCTTCACTACATCACCAGCGGAATAACACTGAAGAGCAAGACATTCGCTAGAAATACTAAGTTTAACATTTTTCTTTCTTTATTTAGGGTTTTTGGTTTTTTCAGGTTTTTTAGGTTTCTACTGAAGATGGCAACCTAGTTGCCGAAATACGTATATAGATTTGTCAAAATCAAGTATAGTAGGGTTCGTTACATTTGCAAATTTGTATCTATGACTTTTTTCATATTTAAAATCCACGGTCGCAGTTAATTTATTATTGTCAAAATATCTAGTTTTAAAAATGTCAAAATTGTAAACATGCAACAAATGCCAAATTGTCGAAATTGCATAAAAATTGGGAAATAAAAAAGTGAAAAAAAAAACTATGTCGGAGAGATTGGTGAAAATGTCAAAAATATAAAAATTAAGGGCAAGATTTAACTAAAACATCAGATATTAAAAAAAAATTCACAAAAATTTAATCGTCATATAACTTTGACATTTTTACAACTGCAACTACAAAATGCGATCGTTTTGAATTTAATAACTCGACTGGTGAAATGCCATTACCTCGATTACCACCTGAAATAAATTGAACGACTCACTAATTCAATTCACCCCGTTGACTGGCATTAAACAATAAAAGTACACCAAATTATAAGGTGCATGTAGCTTCGACCGTGAAATTGTCAAGGCAAGGCAACCGTGCGACAGTTTCGCCGGTGAATCTTAAAAATAATATCTCGGCGTTGATGGATGTCGCCGCGGACTTTCTCCGCACCAGGAAATTCGGTCGCCAGCAGCCACTTGTTACATTATCTCCATTTATGTCCACGTGTCGCAACCGGCGAGAACGACAAATTATATTTCCTTAAATTCACAACTTGTCGGGCTGCACTTTCATTTTCTTGCATAAATACGACGACATCAAACCCGACGTGCGCGTTTTCCCTACTTGCGAAACTAGTTTTCATATGGTGTAACTTAAGGGGGGATCCTGCTTTAGAAGGCTCAAAAAATCGATTTGGTTTTTATTGCTCAAATCTATGCCTAATATATCTAAGAATATGTATAAAAAGTTATAGCGGCTAATTCGCAATATTTTGAACGATACAGCACTAAACATAGTGAGGTGTCGAGGAAAAAATATACGAACGCATGAACGCTCGGACAAACGAAACGCGCGCCCCTCCCCGCAGTAACCTAACACCGAACTATGTACTGAAAAAAGTTCAATCGGCCGTTCGAAACAATAATATTTTGAGTTCGTAAGAGCTATAGTAGGATTATAACGTGATATTCCGTAAGTAATCGAAAATTAACATTTTTCCTGATCGTAAACTTTAGCGCGTTTTCTCGAGTTTTCGTTTTTACGATTTTTCTAAACTGGTGGGCGTGATTGCGAGAAAACTAGACAAGCAATCAAAACGAAACAAAACTTTTGTTGGCTTCAGTAGCATTCTATTCTATTTGAACTAAAAAGATTAATGGAAAAAAAATTCTAAACAACTTTTTTAGCAAGTTGAAATGATTTTCTCTTCCTGCAAAGAGCACATTTATTTTCAAACCTGAGAAAAATCTTGAATTTCAAAATTTTGGTCTTTTTTCACTTCACATAGAAGAAAATATATGAGAATTACCATTTTCTTTGGTTTTTTTTTGTTTCAGACAAAAATTACGGGCTGCATCTTTCCCACCGATTGTAAATTGCAATTGAAAGGTGTTGCACAAATGTGCATAAAAATCGGTTCCGTTTAAATATTTTTCTCTTGACATATTTTTTTTTTAATTCTCAAATATGCAATAAAATGCTCTAAAAAGTTCACTAGACTTGCTCTTTTTTTTCTGTCCTAAAAAAATTCCCCCAAAAACGCTATTTTAAGGCCTCCTAAAGCAGGATCCCCCTTAAACCCGGTTGTTTTTCGTGTCGATGCGTCGCAATTGGAGTTACGACGATGCATTATCATTACGTCATTTTTTTTTATAAAACTGAACAAACATAACACGTGCAGTTTAATACACGATCGTAATTTTCGATTGCAAGTGACAATCGGAAATAAAACTAATGTGAGGGGTAAAAAAATCCCTATGAATTGATTCAAAGAAAAAATCTTTTAGCACCTCGTTAAATATACGATTTTGTGGAATTTCTCTTTAATGTATTCTTGATAAACATCGGCAGTTTAAACACAAATATGCTTTATCAGTACATCAAACAATTCCATGTAACTTGATGTGGTTTTAAGAAATTAACGGTGTGACGCATAATTTGTCCAAGTCAACGCATGAAATGGGATCAAGTAACCGAATATTTTTAATAGAAACCCATGGGAGATAAATATTAATTAATATAAATAACGACGATTGAAGAATCCAGGATCCCAAAGCTTTAATTCACGATTGTTTATTGTTAAGTTAAATACTTTTTAAGACAAAACAAAAAATATGTTGTGCATTTCGAAAAATGTCCATCAGAAATTCGCATTCCATACAAGGGACATTGCCAGCAACCGGTTCGCATAAAAATAACCGTATGGACGAACGGTTATGCGGTAAAATTATACGTCGTAATTTATATCGCAGCCAAATCCACTGCCCGACCATTAAAATAAAGCATATGATAAATGCCATATAAAACAGAATTTAGATACTCAAATGCTGCTAAAGCTATTAAACAGGACTAACGCTGATCCGACGAACTGATTACGTTTGAAACTATTCGCAGATATGACGCAATAGGAATCTTGTTGGCTTTTTTTCGCACATTTGCTCTAAAGTGATGACACACCACCAAACAGTTTTACCATCTGCTGTAGGAATTAGATCGGCCGGGGAGGGATGACGTCAGGCCCGAACTATTTCCTTTAAATCGACGGCATATTGCACTTGGTAAATTTTAATTGTCTCGTCAATATTTTTCAAAATAGTGACGAAAACCCGTGGACACGAAAATTGAAATAACTGATAACAAATCATTTGAATCCTTCGACTAATCATTAAATATTATATTTATACAGGGACGAAGTAGGATGTAAATCGTAAATTCTTTGCCAGGAATTTCAATTTTTAGTAATCGTAATGGGAAAAATTATCAATAGATTATATTGATCCAGCATCCACATCTACCAATCCACATTACGCATGCGTTAACTTTGTTGGTAAAACAGGTCGCGATATAAATCAATAAAGTTGATATCGAATCTGTCATAAGTAAAATGAAATCGAAGTTGATGCTGGTCAGTGCTAATATTATGACTTATTGATTTGACTGGGCATGTAATAGTAGGTAAATTACCCACTGTTCTGTATTACCGGCACCATATGTCATTTCTAATTATGACTCTACTGTCTAGGGTTCTGAATTATCGACCATTGAATCAATTTAAGTTTGCGTCGTATCGGATATGTATGTAATTCGACGTCACAGAATTATTGCAATATAACTGAACGTACATGGGTTGGGTTGGGTTAGGTTAGCCCCTATTGGCGTTAGCCCCTATTTGTAAGTAAGCTCATGCGAACTTCGCCCATTCACTGTCATCATTAATACTCGTTGAATAATATACTATTTATTACACGACTACTACGCTATCTATGTATTTTAACAAATAAATTAAAATGTTAGCAAACATTTGTTTAAAGTTTGCTGTTAATCGACCTGTCTGCGAATTAAATTAAATTGGTCATCGAACGTGTCAGGTGTACCAATTAAAGTCAACAATTAGAACAAAAACTTAAATTAAAAATTGTAGTAATTTGCGTCGTCAATTACACGCGCCACTGACGTTTTTATCGTTATTTATTTTTAAATAATTTCTTCACAAAACACGTTTTCATCGCGAACTTAATTTTTCGCGGTGAACGTGAACGACGTTTTTGCGATTTTAGCCAGAATCAACGGTCTGCTGCAAAATCGTTGTAAATGATTTATCTGTCTTTCGCAATTGGGAAATGAAGGAAGAATTTTAATAATACAAAACATTAAGTTGGCTATAGCCACGAAATATACTGAAAACGTCGCTGTATATAGAGTTAGTTAGCTTGTGAATAATTTGTGGAAATGTGCAGTTCTTTGGTGCTTCAGTGGCTTGAGGAAGTTTGGTGGTAATTTGTTTGTCGTTCGTGATTGGCAAACGAAGGAATTGATTTTTAATAACAAAATGTGTCATTGAATTTAAGTTGATTATTTGGCTATGTAAGAATATTAATTAATGGTTCGCTGGAATTTTAATCAGTTGTTCGTAATTGCGAATTTATTTATACTACGACTTTGCTCTTGGTCGTTTTTGTTGCCTTTTTTTTAACCCCGACGGGCTCTTGTTTTCTTTATTAAACTACTACGAAGTTGACAAAAATTCTCAATCAAATTGTAGAAAATATGGCAACTTGGGAAAAATGCCATCTTCTCAAAGATACAAAATGATAAATGTGCAAAAATAATCAAAATTATGAAAACTTCATAAGTAACAAAGAAAAATCTTTATTGATGTCGAGTAAATTTTCGAAGTTGCTGAAAGCTGAACAACTTTTATATTTTGACATGAACAATTTTTATATTTTGACAATCTCAGATTTTTCGTAAATTTTGACTAGTTTTATAAATTTAGACTTTTTTAATTTATGATAATTTACAAGGAGTTTGTATGTCAGTATTATCGCCACCTAGACGTGAATACCCAAGTTCTTGCTACTACATAATTACAATGGTTTTTATCGACCAACTAAGTTGGTGCTGTCCAAACTTGCAACTATTCCGCAGGCGTGGGTAATGAAGACCTCTAGATGGCGTTAATATTCTCACACAAACTCATTGTCTACAGCGTGACATGTATGTTTGATGGTCTGATGAGCTCAAATAGAGCAAAACATTTGTCATCGCATCAATACATTCGCTGAAATTTATTTTTGGATAATTTACAAAATTTTACCCAAGTTTTCGACAATTTGTTAGACAAGTTTGATCTACAAATTTCCTGTTTTTGACTGTTTTTGCAACTTTATTTTAGACAATTTTTAACGTTCTTGATCATTTTCAGGAATTTGCTCGATCATTCTGACTATTTTTACACATTTAGATTTTTTATCTTTGACAAGATAGCATCTTCAGCAACAAACAATGTTTCTATTTTTGATTAATTACATTTTTCAGTGTCTCAACAATTTCGACAGTTTGGCAATCTTGTTTCTCTCAATGTCGACGATTAACAATTTTGACTATTTTTGACATTTCTCACAATTTCGAATTTTTGTCTACTTCTTAGTAATTTTGATAAACAAAATAAGAGGCAATGAGGATTCAAAGAGAAAGGTGACTTGAAAACGACCCAGAGCAAAGAATGTTTGGTATGCACCTCTAGATGGCATCAAAATTTGTAAAAACAGTCAAAATTGACAAAACATCAGAGATTGTCAAAATGTAAAAATTGTCAACTGCGAAAATTTTCAATCCAGTATCCAAAAAATTGTTACAAAGGTAAACAAAACTAAATTTGTTTTGAAACAGAAATTGTCGAAGGTATGACATTCGAAAAAATTGGAATTGTTCAAAATACAAAATGTGATAAAAATAGTCAAAATTGTTAAAACATCAACGATGACGAAAAAATGTTGTCAAATCGTCAAATTGTTTGGATTTCTAAAAATTACAAAATTATCGAAAAAATAGTGGAAAGCGATCGTAAATTTAAAAAAATGGTAAATGTTTTATTTGCTAAAATTATTGTGTTGACAAGAAAATCGAGTTTGACCAAAATGTCGAACTCACGACGATGTTGAGAAATGTTAATGTGAAAGGAGAATATTTCAAAAATTGCTCAAACAAGTAAAAATTGTGAAAAATGTAAAAATCGTTCAAATGCGATTGAAAAAAAATTGCAAAATCAAAACAAATTCAAGATTGCCCAGCTAAAGATGACAACTTAGTTGTCGAAATGTCCATCTAGGGTTAATAAAATACTGTGTGGTAACGGTAAGCTTTTTCAATTTATTTGCCCACCACAGTCTCCAATTTACAATTACGTTATTAATAGATAACCAGAAAACAGATCAAAACCTCAAAATTGACTAATAAATTGGGGACGATGTCAAAATTGTTCAAAATGAAAATTGTCAAAGTTCCAAAAACAGTCAAAATTACTAAAACATCAAAATTAATAAAAATCGAGATAAAAATTGGAAATAAATTAAATTGGAAACTGTCATTAACTGTCATTTCAACCATCAACGATAATGTACGTTTTGGAACTTCCCCAATGCAACGAAATTCTTTAGAAAAAATCACCGTGGAAACAACACACTACATTAGCAGCAAAAAAAACTCAAACAAATCGACGAGTTCAAAGATCCTTAACGTACATTTAATCGCCGCAAAAATACGCCATGACTTTATCACCAGCAATGACCTATAATTTCACCCGTGCTATTATTAAGATGCGAAAACAACGAGGCTGTAAATGCGACCATTATGAGAACTGGAAAGGTTATAACTGCGTGCGCTCGACAAAGGATAAATCCGGTGAAACTGTTACTTTAACAATTCGATCATTTTGATTCTGTTAATAAAAATAGTCCACGGGATACTTTGTTTATGGTTATTTATCGCGTTCGAACAAATATGCATACGTCGAGTACCTGTTGTATTGCACACACCTTGTTGCAAACAAATCGCGTGAAAAAATGCGACAGGTCACCACGTCAAAGGTCAAATTAATATAGCGAGAGTGAGTCACTTCCATTCCATTTGGGCGCGTCGTTGAATGAAGAAATAGTCCGTGCGATGAATAGATTCACACGAAGATTTTTGAGTATGGGTATGTAATGTCTACGTAAGATACGAGGGGAGTTTTTTTAGTTATCTACATGCCTATGAAAACAAGGAGTTAGAGGCGAAGCAAAATTAGATTTTGAACGTAAGAATCATTAATACGTTTATTCCAACGTTTTGTAATAAAGAAATAAAAAAAAATCGAATCGTGAGAGATAAAAAAATAAGAAAGTCAGTTTCCACAAATAAGTAACCTTGCAACCTTGCTCCGTTTTAATTATAGAATATCACAAAAGTGACGAATTTCGGTTTTATTTCCGTTGCGAGTGCAAATTTCAAACGAAAGCGCTTGTTTACAATAACAATCTATTCGCGTTTAAATACGGTCGCATTTAAATACAACAATAAAAATGACGACGACTCTCACTCAGTCGGCCTCTATATCTGAAATATCTTATCTCGAATCGATTTTATTACACGCAATTAAACGTTTCAAAATATTCATTAACGTTTATGAGTAATGTGCCATGCAGTCAGTCGAAAGGGAAACTTTCGACCATTGTAGAAGACGTATTACGCAAGTCGTTGCTGCATATTGTAATTTTAAGCAAACAAGTTTATGACTCACGGTGAACGCGCTTACGTAAAAAAAAAACGCAATTACGTTGTTGAAAATATATGGGAATCGCGTCGCGAAAACAAACAACCGCCAAAGCGGGAATAATCGCGAGATCCTAATGGAATTCGAAGGCGAAGCGATTTTAGAAAGGACGGGGTGCAGAGAACAATAAGTTTTTAAATCGCGCCGCTTTTAAGGAGAAACGTTCGTTAGTGCACCAGGGCGTGGCGAAATGCGCCCATAATTCCGCGGTTATGGCGTTTCCACGATGTCGTCGGTCGATCCCGCAACGGGCAACGTTCATGCGTGGGTTCGCCTTTCGATTTAACGCCGTCGTTCGCCACCAAAACGACTGCTAAATGTCCGATCGTAATTTTCTGCATCACGAAGGATGCACGGAACGAGGTAACGTTGTGTTTGTGACGCTTGGAATGAACGCGCGCGGTCACGATCTTTGCGCTGGACGACAATTTGAAATATGTTCAGGTTTCATGGCCGGAATCGAGCGATTTTTCATTGCGATTTTATGTAGTAGTAGTAATCCAAAGTTTGTGGGTTCGAAACTCCTAAGGGCCATTAGAATTTTACTGCAGAGTCCTGTTCTGTTCGAGCTTTATTTTTTTTTGCAATGTTGCAAAAGTTGTATGAGGTTGACTGAGCCCAACGATATGGATGACTATTGTCGAAAATAGTTAGCTTTATGATAATTTAGCAGTCCATTACGAACCCAACCCAACCTAACGATTGACATTACTGTGATAATAGTTGGCTTTGTGATGATTGATGATTTACCTGCCCGTTACGAACGCAACCCAATCCAAATTAACCAAACCGACCCCACCCAACGATTGACACGATTGTAATTGAAAATAGTTGGCTTTGTGATAACTAACAATTTAGCAGTCCGTTACCAACCCAACTAAACCTAACGACTGGCATTACTGTGATTACAAACAGTTGGCTTTGTGATGATTGATGACTTAGCAGCCCATTGGAAAACCAACCCAACCCAACACAACTTAACCAAACCCAACCCAGTTCAACGATTGACATTACTGTAATTGAAAGTAGTCGGCTTTATAATGATTAACGATTCAGCAGCGCATTACCATTGACCGAACCCCGTCCAAAATCCCTAATAATGAAATTGTCTGATTTTTTAAAATCACGTCCTTTATTGAACAAAGTTCAGCATTTTTTTTTTGTTTCAATTTGTCTCAGGATTTTCGTCGGGTTTATTTCCTTTATGTACAAATCTTTTTACCACGTTGTGAGTTATCCATTTTCCTCAGTCCGTTACACTTAACAGGAGCATCGTCCGAACTCACTAATAATGGAACTAGGCCATGTGGAATTCTCCACTATTTCTGATCCTATATGTATTGCACATCGTACATTCTTAGATCTCATCAATCGAACGGTAAAAAGGAGCCACAAAAATAAATTTGGGTCAGGTTGGGTTTGCTTAGATCTCGATTTGGCTTCATGTGGTGACCGGAGCTTTGTCTATCACTATCACATTTTTTTTTTTTAATTATTCGCACACAGGTCGTCACGTTCATCATATGGCAAAATAATGCTCAGAGAAACGCTAAAAACATTTGACGTTTATTTTTAATTACAGTCACCTTAACGTTGCGGTAGTGAAAATGGGATTTTTTAAATCAACATTAAATAACCTACACTTGCGATGTCGAGTGTCGAAAAGGAGGTTTTGTAGTCTTCGTTTGACGTTTCAAGAATATCTCGATTAACTCACGCAGTAATTCTCGCGACTCTGCGACCCAAATATCTATTAAAAGTTTTTTTAAAAATGTCGATTTTTTTGTCGAAATGGCTTATTTCTAAAGATCTTTCTTTTTTTTGTTTCGAAATTATTGTATAATTGCATTGACTACAATAGCGCATTATTTCTATTACAAGACGGGCAACGTTTGGCCGGGAATTAAATGCAATTGCTGGAAAACAATAATTCGCAAAAAATTGTAAAACCACACCATAGCAAATAATAATAATAATATTAATAATAATAATAATAATGGCAAACTGTGTTGCAAAACTTGAAAAACCAACCGCTGCAGCAATGTTGGATACAATATTTAACTGTCACTGAAAAACTAAATTTGTTAAATATTTTAAACGTTACACGTTACTTAAAATAATGAAACGCAACCCCCAGACGTTAATTACTACACGTTTTATGCAAATTCTTGTACTGGAATAATTTTGTCGACTGGAGAACTGAACATGCATGTGCCGAGATACATTTAAACGCACGGCGCAGGTGGTAATAGCTTGTAATTTTATTGGGGTCGTCCGGCCTTACACAATAGAATGCTCGATTTACGAGAGCATTTTGGCCATTTGTCATTTGCATTTACATCCTCATTTATGTCCTCATTATCATTACACTTGACGGGGGAGGAAACCTGATGATTCGCGTGATGGATGTCTTTTATACTTGACCGACCCCTCGTCTAAAATGCGTTTTTTTTATATAATTTATTTACAGTTCAATGTGTCTTTGATGTTATAACTAGAAAATAAAGGCGTCGAAAAAATTCCATTTATAGTAACGAGCAAAAGTTGAGTTAAGTTGGTCTACCTCGTGCTTGGGGCAATTCTAAGTGAATATGTTTAAAGATTTAGCAATCCATTGTACTTGACAGGAGTCTCGTCCGATGAGAAACAATATTTCATGTATTTAAAATACAAGAAGTCATTTTTTAACTCTTGTTCACTATCTCATTAGAAATGTAAGCATCACATGAAGCCACATAAAAGCGTTTTTATTTCATTTTGTTGGGTTGGGTTGGGTTGCGTTGGGTTGGCTTATGGTAAACGACTTTACTCGCGTTTACAATGACCGTCGTAAAAATTCCTGCAATATTTCATATTGTAGTTCCATTCTCTACTTATTTTCTAAATTAGCCGTGACGTTTTCGCAATCATTAATTAAAGAAGTCACATCTTCCCGTACTAAAAATACAAATTTCCCGCACGATACAAAAATGACTATTCAATACCCTAATTTAATCATCACTGCATATTCATTTCAAGCGCTCGTTACTCTCCATGCAAATAAATACTTAACTATCCAAAAAAGCAGCCAATCAGATAACATCGATAAAGCCATTTCCCTTACAAAGAACGCCATCTGATAATTTGGTAAGGTGTCCCATACGATTAACTCGGCCGGGTTCGCTTTGTCAAGAAGTTATTCGATTAGTTTCCTAAGCACGTTGGCCTTGCGGCCCTCGGCGACACGGTCCGCCCCGCAGTTCCCTTGCACTTCAAACATGTCAGAACGAATTTGATAACATCTCCGTCTGCGGATAATGACGTGGGGCAAAACGAGTGAAGCGACTCCCGTCGAAATTCCATCTGTGCGTCGCGTCGTCGCTGCGATCCGAAGCATTCGCTCCCACCCTAACGGGGTGCCTGCGGCGATGGCTTAATTTCGCTCATTAGAAACGCCATTTCGACGCCGAATCGGGGGAGATTTGACTTTATCGATGGAATTAATTACGGCTGCGTTCGGTTCGATTGTCTCGACGCATTCCGTTTTTCATCACTCTATACACAAAGGAGGTGAGGGGGTGGGGTGAGGGGGGTTGACTGGAATTGATGATTAACTTGCCTTTGAATGTTTGTGTTTCTTAATTTTTATATCAAAAATATAAATTCTAATAAATTAAATTTTAATCTAATGCACCTGCGATAAATCGCAGAATTTCAAAAGGGTGAGTTTTTGAATGAATCAATGAAATTAAATTATTAAATGAATTAATTTTTTAAATCGTAGCTTATTTTCATTATTTAGTTAACTATAAGTTTAAAAATAAATATCAGTATTAAGGTTGTTTCGCTCTATATTGAGCGCATCAAACCACCACACGTACATCCTTGCATAAAGTCATGATGCAAGGATGAGTGAGTATTAGCAACATTTAGACGTCACTACCCACACATTCACAAGAAGTAGTTGCAAGTCTGGACAGCATCAACTTAGTCGATCGATAAAGGCCACCAACAAATTACTTAGCAGAAGAGTGTATGGATTTTCACGTCTAGATGTCGCTAATACTCACACACAAACTTAATTTTTAAAGTAAATCAATCATTGAAAGTATTTTGCAAACGAGAAGGCTCAAAGTAATTATTATTTCTTTGTTTCCATTAAACAAACATTTTATGTTATATATCATTCTTAAAACTTTCATAAAATACACGATAATGATATTTGTTTCATTCTCACGCACTAAAGCATTTCACATATGTGATACAAACCTATTTTTTACATAACTGTGTTATAATGCAGTTATTAATTTTTTGTCTGTAATATTATATTAATATACGAAATTAATTATTACAATTATTAGACAACAAATTTACTCCTTAAGGGTTTTTATATGGATACAGAAAAATGTTGTTTGTATCACGTCAGTACGTCGAAATAAAAATCGTTTCAATCAAATTGCAACACTCATCTCGCCAATGAACATAACCGTGCTTTTTCGAGCATCAAGAGCCATCTCAAAAGTAGGAATCCCCATAAAAAGATTTCAAATACACATTGCATAGCGAAATTTATCGGGTTCAGGTGAAAGTGTAGCAAGCAAATTAAATATTGCACAGTTCGTGAGTTTTTTAAAAAAATTTATCCGCGAGATCTTAGATTCAAAACTTGGTTATGAAGAGCTGTAGTGCAAATGCAGAAAACAATATTGTTTGTCACGTGCATGAAGTATTTTCATTAAACCCGAATAACACTAATTTCCTTCTCGTTTTATTTATCGTTAATTCACGTTCTCGTAAATTTAAACAATATTTCTAAATAAATATCGTCGCCATAAAGAATTGTTTCAATGAATGAAAATACGACTCTCGCCTCGCCAACGAACATAGCCGTCCTTTCTCGAATTTCTAGAGCCATCGGAAAAGTAAGAACAATTTTGCGCTTTAACAAAGAACTAGCTGCGTTAAATGTTGCATACATGGTGGTTGTTTTTAACAGTGAATTTTTTTCTCTGTATCGATGATCACGACGTTTTTGGAATATATTTTATCACGTTAATAATTATTAATAAGCTCTAATAATACAATATAATTGTTGAAAAAAATATTGTTTGTGTCCACGTGCTTATAAAGGAGTATTTTATATTTTTATCAAATAATGATCAAAATGATCCTTTGAGTCCTTAATCCCATATTGAGTCTAATAAGAACAAGTGCAACAAAATTGTACCTGGAACACCTCCATTTTTAACTCTTTTGATGTAAATTGAAGAGGTCATCCAGTAAATTATTCGAATGGGTTGGATTGGGTTGGGTGGGCTCGGGTGTGCTTGGATTGGCTTGGGTATGATACAAAAAACTATTATCCTTCAATCTTAATAAAAATTTGTTCGTACATTAAAAATGCATTTTATTTCTTTATTATGGCTCAAATAATCCCTTAAAGCCTTAATCCTTAAAGTCAAATTAAAAAAAAGAGTTACACAAGATTTCATCTGGAGGATTACTACCATTTTTAACTTGTGACAGCTGACACAATCAAATTGAAGAGATCACCCAGTTATTATTGAAATGGGTTTGGTTGGGTTGGGTTGGATAGAAAAAATACGATCTTTCAATCTTAATTAAATTTCTTCGCATATTAAAAAGCGTATTTCATTTCTTTGTTAAATAATGGTTCTAATGATCCCCTGAGGCCTTAATCTTATATCAAGTCAAATAAAAAAAAGAGTATAAATTGTATATAAATTATTACAATTTTTAACTTTTTTGTTGACAGCTGGCAAAATTAAATTAAAGAGGGCGAACATACCCAAAGACATTGTAATTTACCCGCACATGGAAGGACAATTTTTCATCGATGCAATATTCACCCCATAGCCAAGCTTAACATGTTTTTGGACACTCTTTCCATTTAATTTTCTTTAATGCAATATTTTTAATTTCTATTGTAATAAACCAAAATTATTTATCGGTGTTTTTTTTTTTTAATACCGACTGCGCCAAAAATAGTCACGTTAAACATGAAACGAAATATTCGTCGCTTTCAATACATTCATCGACTCGGTTCCCTCGCAACAATAGCGTATTCAAATCAGAGACGTAACCGGGCAGGTGTGACCGGTGTCTCAGCACCTGGCACGAAAGCTCAAGAAGGACCAATCGCGGTTCGGCTCCATACATACTTTTAAAATACCGACTACTGCAACCATTCGCACCTGCTGATTAAAGTCCAATTTTATCGAAATCGGGGGAAATTGTTGCAGAAAATTAACATTGATTTTAACGTCTGGGCAGGGACTATATATATATATATGTAGTAAAAATCAATATTGAATTATCGTCCCCCATATAAATAATAAAATGTAAAAGGTTGTGTACGGAACGCGTGTCCATTAAAATTTACGAGGGTGCCGGTAATAGCATATGCATGTTAATGTAAATTCGCCATAAATCAAATTCGAAAATTTTTTTTTTAATACATTTCGATTAAAATTCGGGTTTAATTAGCTCAATTATAATCAGAAGTAATATTGTTTTATATTTGTCTATTTTTTATATTGGTTTAATTTTTTTTTAATTTGGTACACATTTCAATTTAATTTGTATAGTTACTTAAATCTGTGTTGCTTTTAATTTCTTCGATGTTAATTTTGATTGATTTTATGTTTTAATTTTGATTTTTGTTTGTGAGCTTAAAATTTTATTTTTGCTCGTTTCTCCTTTATTGAGAATGAGTACATTTTGTTTGCCTGGCAAAAAATATCAAAAAAATATATATGTTATTACATACGTCGACAGCAAAAATAATAAATACTAAGTTGTAAAGAAAATATTATCATTATTACCGTGGCATATATTTTTTTAATCTTGTCATTAAAAATCCATTACAGATAATTTTTATTATCGCCAAAGTTAATTAACAAATCAATTTTATTGCTGTCGTTTCTACTTCAAATCTTCAAGCAATATTTGCACAAATAAATTCCTTCATAAGCAACTCGAGGTGAACCAGGTTAATAAAACTATTTTTTTTTACCTGTTAGATGGTCAACACTTTACAAACATAGGGGGGCTTTGGTTGCCCCAGAAGGGATTAGAAAGTAAATCAAAGCTATTTTAATGATAATTTGAACAGAAAAAATATCCCACAAACATCACATCAATATTTTCATATTTTTCTTTCAATCTAGCGTTGGGTTATTTTTTCATTTGTTATATAATTAAAAAAGACAATGAAATTAATAAAACATGAAACTAAAAAATCCACAATGAAAGCAAAAAATTAATGGAAACGACACAAATCGTAATAAAACCAAAATCACCGAAAAGAAAATAAATTAATATTTGATTGCACGAAATAAAAACAACTAAAATGAAAATGTACAATGAAATAAAATAAATGAAGCGTCAAAGATTATAAATTAAAACTAACAATTGAAGAAACGACAAAAACGGGATAAAAATTAATTAAAAAATAAATGATTGCAAAATTAAGCAATGTAAACAAAGGAAATAAAGCACCCATTTTTGTTTGTCGAGTATTCATATTTTTTAATTTTTTTTTTAAAAATCTCTATTAATTCAATTTAAGTTTTGTTTCGTTTATTTACATTTTTTCACTGCAATTTTCGGCTCGCATTTTTGACATTTTAACAAAAACATTGAAATTAAATTTGAAAGCTCGCACTTAAATTTTTATTTAAATTTATTTCGAACGCTTCAGTTGTTTCCGCATTTCCACTTGGGTGTACGTTATTTCATATTTCATTGTTACGTTAATATTGTTGTCGGCGATCAACTTTTTGAACTTTTATTGCCGTTCATTTTGTTGATCACTCGTGGTTTTACGACACAAACAATTGCTATCTTTTAATAATAATACTGTTTAACGTTTAATAAGTGCGACGTACGAAATCTTTTACGATTTAATTTTACACAATCCATAAAAAAATTGAAAATTTTGTTTCAAGGGTAGTTTTCGATATGGTTTAATTTAATTTATTCATAAACCAACGTGAAAAAATTTAATCAATGGTTGAGTAAAAGGCATGAAACCATTAAAAAACATTTTAACATTCGGCGCTACAGCCCTCCATCCACTTGGCACAAATAAAAAAAAAACGCACTTGGACGCACGCGATTCGCGAAACGCCGGCACACGCAACATGGAAAACGGCGAGAAACGGCTAGAATACGTAACTTACATCGGTCGTCTTAGAGCAGTTCGGGAGTAAGTCGCACGTCTGCAATATCGCTTTATAATCCCACAGGAATTGAACTTGTCCGACACACTAGCGTAGTACGGGGGCCACAGGAAAGCACAGGCGGTCGGAGCAGACTGGCCAACTTATGGACAACCGTGCACACTCTGTTCGAGGCTCGGCGGGTGAGTCATTGCACACTCTTCCCCTGCCGAACCGTACAGACAGACACGCGACCAGACTTAGCAACTCACGCATTCGCCGGCTACGGCCGCGGGATGTGCAAACATCATTGGCGTTCGTACACTGACCATTTCGATTAGAACTTTGTCCACTTGGTCCATTTTGCGTTCTAAGTGGAAAAGCAGGCGATAACGTTTCGTTGTTATTTGATCTTGTCAACAACGCATATAAAAAAAATCAGTTTGTTATAAAATCCAACGGTAACTTTATATTAATAGTAATTACTACCTTGGCATGTTACGATTTCAACCAATGTGGATGAAGGATTCTTTGTATGGGGTACGAAAGGGTTTGGAAATCGTGCTGGGAATTTGTATGTGAAAGAAATAAAATTTATGATAATACCAAATTATTGTAAAACAAAACGTTGTGGAACATGATCAAAAAAAGAAAGTAGCACGTAAAACGAGAAATGATTACCTGCTTCAGCATAATGGAACGCAAGTAATAGTTATAATTCAATTTGATTGCACCTATAATAAAACAAATCACTAAAATATTTGTTTAATAGTAAAATTAAATAAATTGAAAAAGACACCAAGTTGTTCATTTATGTTTATAAATTTCAATTTCGCTAAAAATAAAAATAAACGTTAATTTTCGATGTCGATTGTCGACTAATTTAGTTAAATATTTTTGTAATTAAAATCGGTTTAAAGTTCGAATATAATGTACGATAATGCAAACACTGCCAATCTCCTTTATTTTTAATTCTTCCGTATTTCATCACCATGTTGATAGATAGATAAAATATCAGAATGGTCAAAACTTAATAAAAATATAAATAAAATATAAAAAAATAATAATCTAATTTGTAATAATGTGCAAGAGAACTGGCAAAGTTTTAAAAACTTACCAAAAATAGCAAGAGAAATATTAATTTGACAAAAAACAAAAAATATTCTTGAAAGTTTTTCAAGAATCTCCCCTCACAATGGTAAAAATTTTCAATAACACAGAATGTTAAAATCGTCAAAATCAAAAAGTACCCAAAAAGTCCAGAAAAATGCAAAATTACATGAAATTCCAAAATCCAATTCAAAAATGTCGGGTCTTAGAGTTCACATTGCCACAAATGCAAAAATTTTAAATTAAAAAAAGTAAAATATTCATGAAATATAAAATTTGTGACAATTAATGAAAATAATGTACGTAATTGCTTCCGCAAACTTGGGATTTTTAATTCTTGTCAACTTTTGACATTTTTCGAAATTTTGACATCTTTCAAAATGGTGCCGATTTTGCATTTATTTATTTGCAATTTTGGAAATGAAATTTTTCAACACTTCTAGGCCCTTTTTGTCCTTTCCTCAAATTCGGAATATGCATTTTCGGAAATTTGGCACAACTGTAAAATTTGTAATAGCAAATTTTTCAAATTTAATTTTTTTTGAATTTGTAAAATTTCGAATACCCAAAAATTAAATAAATCGAAACGCAAAGTTTGTCTAAAAAATGCCAATTATTTCAACCTTTTCAAAAATTACAAAAACGTCGGAAACTCAAAAAAATGATCGAAATTGGCGTTAAAACTGGGGATTTGATTTGATTGTGTCTACAAAAACGTTACATATACAAGAAAACATTACATATACAAACAACATAAAAATCCAAAAGTTTCAACCTTTTCATAAATCAGAAAACGCGAAAAATTGATAAACATTCAAAAAGTATCAAAATTCAGTGATACGATATTAAAAATTTCCTAATTTTTCCATTTTTATATTACAAATTTCTCAGAATTGCGTGAAACATGCCAAAATTAAAAAAATATATAATTGAGAAAAAATGTGAAATTAAAAATAGATTGTTGGGTTGGGGTTTGTTTGGGTTTTTAATCTATACGCCACAATATGTCAAAAAGATTAAAATTAAAAATTAAAAATTGTAAAAATGGTAAAAATTGCAAAAAATGTTAAAATTATAAAATATTCACAAAAAATATCAAAATTATCAAAAAAAAAAGGATCCACTGTATTTTTTTCTTATGCCCATGTACACAGTTTATCCCTTTTAAATGTAGTAATCGTATTATCAACGTGTAATTAAACAAAAGTTGTAAAATATGATGTTGTCATGAATGTAAAATAAAATAAAATTTTATATCTTAACACGTTTATCCAGGGAACAAAAATTAGACCCGCTCCCTCCAATACCATTTGTTCATAAAAAATTTGCAAATGCATTACATAAATAATTAAAAAAGAAAAACAATATTTTACACCATGTTGAACAAATATTTCATAATTAATTTTTATTTCGTTCAAGTTATAATATTTTTTTAATTTGTTTAAATATTGAAATATTTAAAATAATGAAAATAGACAATGCCCCCTGTCCGAATGATCGCTGATGTCAAGATGCAATTCTAATTTACAGAATTAAAAAAAATTAAGAACACAAATAACATACATTTTCTAAAATTAAAATATATATATATATATATACGTTGCCAAACAATATCAACCTAACCTTAAATGATTTGTTTCACAACAAAGATCCCCCCGTACACCCATAAATCGCAATTGTGGACAATTTAGAAAGACTACGTTAAAATTAAAAAAAATTCACAGGCAAGCGTACCCCTCTCGCCCGTAAATCCCGATTTTGTAGAATTAAAAAAATAAAATTATTAATTATCTAAAATGTAAAAATTCACCTTCCCGCCTGTGACTGTCACAATTGATTTCCTATGAACGTCACAATTTTTTAGAATTCAAAAAAATTCAAAAATGTCTACGATGCCGAAACTGTCAAGTGAAATTCCAAAACATCTGTATATTTATAATAATTACCATAATGAATTTTTTTTATTGAGATAACAATAGCGCTTAAAAAATTATCGTGTATCAGGAATTTAGTAAAAAATCAAAAATGATGATTCTATAGAGATATCAAATTAAAAAAGTTCAAAATTACTAAAAATCAAAGAAAGCCATTGATGATTTTAGGCAATTTTTTTTATTGGTTTGAAAATTTTCCGTAAAGTTTAGCAATTTTTAGAAAATTTGCAGGCTCGAAAATGAAAAAAAAAAATCGAATTCCAAAAATTCTCGCCGTTTTATAGGTTCAACTAATTTGCAAAGAATTATTTCCTTAGAGCTCCGCTAACTTGTTGAAACTAACGAAATTTTCCCTGTCGTTTTCACGACTTACACAAACTATTGCATGTAATAAACAATTATTTTCTTATCGTTTTTAATTTCTTTATTTTACGCCCGAAAGTGAAATACACAAACTCAACCGAAAATTCAACCCAACTCAACCCAACCCAACCCATCTAATTTATCTAATTTATTTTTTTAAACAAATTTTAAATTATTTATATTTATAAAAAAAATTTTAAACACATTTTTTTAAAGCAGTTTTGTATTCCTCGACGACTCATTTAAAAACATTTAAATTATTTGTCCTAATCGACGCGCCGACATTTCAAATTACGCACTATAAACAAATCGAATTAATAATAAAGTAAACAAAAAATACATAAATTATTTATAATGGAAATGCTACATGATATTAGAATAACAAACAACGGACGTCCGTGCAATCTGACCTAAATAATTAATCATTAATTATAAATAAGAACACAACATCTGCCAATGAAAGAGGAACGTTACTTAAGAATCTGAAGTATGCCACATATTTATTTATAATGAAGATAAATCAACGGATATAACGTCTACGAATGTGTTCATGGTGAATTGATTAGAGTGAAATAAAAAAACGAAATAACTCAACCCAACTCCAAATTTTCCCTAGTTGTCAAAAGTAGTGAAACGTTCACTTTGCTCCAAATGATTTTTTTTTCTTAGTGGGTACCAATTCAGTTGTATTGGTTAGGAACTGACACGACAAGACGATCACGATCACGAGTTTACAGTTTAGTTGGTCCAAAAAATCACTAAAAACAGACAAATGCTATTTAAAAATGTTATAATTATTTATTATAACTAGGGTAAGTAGCCTTTGACAATTTTCTTATTGATTAAGTTTCCATTTTAAGTCCACGAAACTATCCTTCATTCTAAAATACTTTTCGATAATAATTTCATCGACTGCTAAGTGTAGGTGCTCGAGTATTATGTCGAATCGTTCAGTCCGGTGGTTGAATCGTGTGCCATTTTTATGTTATGGTTTTATAAATCTTTATTTATTTACTATGTGTGATCAAAAAATGTATACAGCTGATAGATGTTCCGTCAGACGTCATAATGTTTCATTCCGGGAAAAATCAACAAAACGTTCCCACGACGAGCGAATTCTTCGCAAAAATAGTGTTGGGCGCGTTAACATCTAACGTCATCGATTTCATAATCGCAAAGCTTAGTCTTTTGTTTATTTTAGTTTTCAAGTCTTTGTTTATTATTTTTGTTGTGAACTAAGATTTTTGTTCGAATTCGCAGTATTAAATTTTATTTACATAGTAGGCGACCGACGTGCGCTCGTGTGTCAAAGGATCGGTAGCCATCATATCCTCTTGTAATCGATACCCACCCAGAAAACAGCCCCGTGGGCGCCCATGTCGGCAGTAATGGGCGAAAAATTCCCGTGTGGTTGCAGACACAATGCCGATGCCCGTTTACCGCTCCGTATGGGCCGGCTGGAGCGGAGGTGCGGTGAAAAAAAAACGTAATTGATTTCCGAAACAATTCGGGTCGAACATGAACGTATTTATTACATACATTGCAGTCCTGTTACGCGCAGCAACAACAACAGCGGGGATAATAATAAGTTGTCTGGAATAATAAATCGTTTACGTTACGACGACGTCGGAATAAACAAACATCGTAATTAAGGATTAATATTCAATCGTACATCATGCGATAATGAAAAAGAAAAACAACGAAGCAATGAACCGGAATTTCGCGAACCGCGAACGTGTTTTAATGAGCGACCGGTCGATTTTAACGCCAATTACCGCGATGTGGGTTAGCTGGAGTCTGCGGACGTTCACTTATAACGCGCGAGATGAAACAACGAACGCACAAGAAAAATATATAACGGGCACCACTTTAGGGGTCGTCAAACCCCCGTAATTTACTTAAAAGATACCAAGGGTTGTGACACTAGTGATGATCCTAAATTAGGTTCGTCTTGTCTTTAATTTCGATAGATTTTAGTTGCTCTGTTCGTGATTTTGATTATCATTTTTGTTGTTTTTGTTTTGTGTCATATTTGTATCATTTTTTTGAACAGTGATTTTTTCGGTTCAATTAATTAAATTAATTAATTTTTTTTACGTCCCACATCGATAGGCAATATTTGTAAGATGTCCATAACAGTACAGTAACAAGTGTTTTTATAAAAATGCCGTCCGAGATGAAAAATGGAAATGCCGTATCATTAAAGTTTTGGTAACAAATCTAAAATTTTGTAATGACGGACAACGACAAACAAAATGATGAAGGGAGATAAACGTGAGATCCTAAGAAGATTGTAGATTGATATTTTTTCTAAAATGTTGTTGTGTGCGCGTACTAACGTCATCTAGACGCCGACATCGTTTCACTCCTGACGCTATGTGACGACAAAGGTCTGCTTGTAGATGTATCGTTGGTGATCTGATGAGCCCTGAAGGACGAAACACCCGATACATCCGCTGAACCCGTATATTTACTTTAAAAAATCTATTTTTCTTCCTTCGTCTGAATTGCTCCCATTTTACAACCATGATTTTGTTAGCTTCATTTGAATTTGTTCCATATGCGTTTTTTTTTCTTATTTCACGTTTACTTCGCATTGATTAAGGTGCCATTTCGGGTTTAATTAGCTTCGACTTTGTTGTAGCAGTGATTCATTTTCGTTACTTGAAGAGTCGATATTGTTTTCTTTTCATTTTTTGTATTTAATTTATTTGTTCCATTCTCGTTTAGAGTAAATTGGGAGGCGCAGTTTCTAAACTTACGTCATTACGAACCCACGATCTCTAGACTCCCTTTGACTTTGGTGCTTCGAGACAAATATGATTACATTATAAATTGATGTTAATTATCACTGTGGGGATCTGGAGCACCCATGCTTTTTTCAACGGTTCCTGTGTGGTCGGTAGTTTGTTAGGCACCGTTTGGGATTGCATCGCTTTTTTTTTTTAGTTTGTTCTAATATTAATCGAATGCATATACGTGGTTTCGTTCAAACAGTCAATTGGTCGAAAACGTACAGGTCTAGTAACCAAGGATACATATGCTCACTGTCGTACTAAATAAAAATTCCTCGACTCTGATTGACCGTGGACTTAAAATGCCTTCGACATCGGGCTATTTGTCAGTCAGTCATAAACGTCGTCATGAAAATTTAAAAAAAGATTGAATTTTACTTACTTGTAAATATTACGATGAGAAAAAGCGCTCATGCTTCTTATTAACACTATCGTTAACAAAATTTATATAATTATTAAAATGATCTATATGTAGCAAATTACGGTGCATCTACCGTTATAAATAATATCCGCTATCTAACCCAAAAACAATCGGGGAAATTTAACGATTATAAAAATCAACAAATAACATTGTTATCTTTCAACGACACTGAATTTTAGATATTATTAATTTATTTTAGCTTTAGGGGAACAATGAACGAACATAAATTATAATTAATATTTGCGGTTTCGACTGTTAAAAACAGCCAATCTTATTTATTGTTGACAACTCAGAACTGCAGACTGCATTTTTAGAGTTGTCTAGAATTCAAATAATTTAAAATAGTTACCACTGCGACAATATTTTTATTGTGAGAAATACCATTTATCCACCTAATGCAAAATAAGGCCAAAAAGTTTAATTATTACCAAAATGATCAAATTTGAATGAATATCAATCACTAATGACAACCCTTGGCGCATATAAATAAGAAGATAGGGGCAACTAACATTCGCAAGCATTAAGCCTGATTTTGTTTGCTCAATGCCACTACCTCAATTTTTACATTTTCAGTGCAGTTGTTTTCAGAGAAAAAGAAAAAACATAAATCGACTACGACAAAAAAATACAATACAATCAAAATTTGAAATAGGAATCTAATGAAGTAAAATTGAAGTAAAAATGTTAACTACACAGTGTCCAAAGATGAGAGGAAAAAAAACTGAAAAACATCACTAACGTAACTCAAAGTAAACATAAACAAATAAAATATTACTTAGCATCAAGCGAACTCAATAAAAATTTACGTACTGTAAAGTAATGAGTAAGAAACGAAATATAGCGCACAATATTCGCATATACTTTATCTTCCATCAGAGGTAATAGTATCAAATTTATTCTTGACAACTGTTGAGCGCGTTTGTTATTATAATTACATTTGCCATTAAAATAATTTAAGCATCGACTATCTCATAAAAATAAGTCAAAATAATAATGAATTCATAAAACATTTATTTGAATGAAAATATCTATATAATTGTTTGTGATGAGAATATTGCAATAAAAGTCAACGATATTTAATTCATATTTAATTCAACAAGAATTTTAACGACGAACAAGATTTCGTTGAATTGGAATAAATATGGGTGCTTCAAAATTTACGATTCTGTTGGAAAAAGAAATGATTTGTAATTGAACATTGAACCGACTATGGTTAATCGGTTCAATATTCGATTCAACCGCAACTAATGTATTTAATTTTGCACCTGGTGATCATGAAAAATTCTCTTGCGTCTTGGATTATGTTGGGTTGGCTTGGGTTCTTGAAGGCCAGCACATACCATTTTCTAAAGTTCGAAGGTGAAAATTTCAAAACCGTTATTATTAAGTAATTGTTTTAATTTGAATCGTTTCTAATATTTATTTTCATAACCCCGACAACGTCTAAGCTCGAAAATTTTAAGCAGATTTTGTTACCTCGAACATGCATTTTTTTTTATTTATAAAAAAATTGGGTAAGGTGTTTGAGGCCCAACAAGGGGCTTCTTAATTTAAATTTAAATTTTAAGGGCAACAATATACTGTGCTAGAAGAGTTAGCCCCCCTTTTAGCTTATCTTAACATAATTATCGACATCAATTTAACAGTCAACTTGTTAACAAAAAGGAAACGCTGAGTTACACATTTGTCTTTTGTAGAGGGTTGGGTTGGGTTTGGTTGGATATCAGGGTACGTGATATATTGGATATATCTTGGTGTACTGAATAATACATGCTATCAAAGCTAGAGGGTGGAGACCCCTGGTGATTAGAACAATTGTAAGGTCCGAGTATCGACATCGATTTTATACGAAAACGTCACCCCTGTACATAATTCCCATTATAAGAAAAGACGATCGGCAAGGGTCGATTTTACACCAATAATAATTAATCAATGCCTTTCACGTCACTAAAAATGTTCCAGAATTTATTTAAAAATAGCGACGGGACAAAAATTCGTTTATTCACCCGGTAAATTAAATTTTATTGTGCGCAGCTGCACACACACACACACACACACATACATTCAACAATTTACTTTCCAGTCGCGGACCCCGTCCATATCAAGATTAACGAACGCATTTGGATAAAATTCGTCGTCTCGGACGATTTCGTTATTCGAGCAGTCATGTTCTATATTTGGTACAGAATGCGGTTTGATCGCGTTGGTTTATATCTGGTGGCGGTCTCATTTTTCTCTCGGAATTTAACGCCACGTCATCTCGACGCTAAG
Source organism: Geotrupes spiniger (assembly GCA_959613385.1). Lineage (NCBI taxonomy): Eukaryota > Metazoa > Arthropoda > Insecta > Coleoptera > Geotrupidae > Geotrupes > Geotrupes spiniger. Next base: position 2,360,907 of record OY390732.1, on the reverse strand, counting down.
TCGTCCCCGAAAAAAAAAAATAACAAAACCGAAACGATTCGGGCTTTGCGTTTGAAACCCGCGTCACGGTGAATGATCGACGCGGACGGATGGAGTCGTTACGACGATTTAATTGCGTTGCGCAGTTGCAACAATAAGGGCGAGTTGTTTTAACGGTCTGTTGGGCGATTTTACGCGGATTTGGCCCGCGAGAAAATATTCGACGGGTCGTTGTTTGTGTTGCTAATGCGACGTATGGCGAGCGAAGCGAACTATCATAGGACGAGTTTAAATAACGGTAATTTATCAAGGATAAGGCGACGGGCGTCTATGAATGTAAATCATTTAAGTTTTATCGAAAAGGTCAAGGCGTTTTTAATTGAGATAACAGATGTCACCAAATGCGCTGCACAAACAGTAGATCCAGCGAACGTTGTTACTTCCGATCGAGTGCGTTTTAGTTGATATTAAGCGGAATTGTTTGTTTTGAAATAATTAAATAATTAAAATGATGATTATTAAACAACATTATATAAATATTTAATATACTCTTTGATAATGGCCGAACCGTCGAAATTATAAATAAAATCTGTGTGAAACTTTAACCAAGTGTACTCGCTATTTTATATTCGTTGCCATACGACAAAACCGATCACGGGAATTACAATGAGATGAAGGTGACGTACACGAACGCGGTAGAATGTAACTTTAGTTTCGAAAATACCGACAGTTGTAACGGGTGAGGTGGATTGATTTAATTGATGATTACAGTTAAGGGTGCAGAATATTATCAAAGTGCTGATGGCATTGTACTTTATCCACCTGAGGTTGCGAATGCTTACGTAACAGATGAAAATTGTGGCGACGAAGACAATGTCGATTTGAATAATGTGACAGGAGGTCACAATTTTGCAATTTTAGAGTTTATGGAAAGGCTTACTTTCCTTTCGATAAGCTCTAATAATCAAACTACCCCATTGATGAATAAAAAACAGTCCAGACGAGGTTTTGCCAGACCTTCGAGTTTATCACATGAATTTTTGAAAAAAATCGGACGCATTCGATTCATAGACCAACTCTTGCTTGTGCATAATTGAATTTCAGTTCATCAGTTTTCAGTTCACTTCTCGAATGCAAATATCAAATCTCGCAAACGCTCGCGCATCCATTTCTCATCGGATTAATTGCGCTTGACGTTCGCAGGAAACAAATCGCGTCGCATTTGCATTTGCGTTCCCACTTGTAACGGAAACGTCAAAGAATCGCAATGAAGCGATGCCCAACATCAAACGTGTAGCTTTTAAAAGTACATATCGCTAATACTTTTTTAATTGGAGTCCGCATCGCGGCAAATTGCATGTACGGGAGCTTTTTGTTGCCGACGCATCGCGCGTATTAAAAGAACATTTCAATGAATATTTCGAGTCGCAATGAAAATACCGATGTAACTGCGCACGTTAACGGTTTGCTGCACCGCGGATGCTCCGACATTTCGCGGTGCGTGAACGATGAGTCATCGAATTGGGCCAAGGGAAGATACTTGAAAGAATTTGAGTTTGAGGCGACTTATCGATTGGTGTTTGTCGGGGCTTTTTATTACATTGTACGTCAAAAGTCCCACTGTTGTTATGATCGAGTACTTTGCTGTTGCTTTTTCTGAGCTGATCATTTCCTATATTTGTCGTAGGTAATTATTTACAAATTTAATTATTATAACCTGCAACCGAAGAATGATCAACTGCTGAATAAATTTGAAATATGTGTAATAGGATATGTGCCTAGATGTTTATTTTATCAAGGATGTACAAAAATAAAATTAGAAACGAAAAAATCTTATGGTAACAATGAAAGGAAAAGAAATAAAAGAATTGGAAACTGATAGAGTTGAATTAAATGAAAAATTGGTCTCAAGAACTAAAATGAAACAAAGTAGGAAACCATCAAAGACATCGTGGTATAAATAAAATGACGAGTCGAAGTAAACAAATGAAAAGAAAATCAAAAATACGTTACCTAAATTTCTTTCACATCATAAAAGTGTTTTATGAAAATTTAAATCCAAACCAACCCAACCCAACCCAAATTACAAAAAAATTGATCCAATTGCAAATATAATTCACTATGCATATTAAAACAGCGATGATAATTATTTGCAAATTTAATCGATGTTAAGTGACCTGAAGAGTAAATTGCAAACGAAGAAAAAAGTGAAATCAAATGAAATTTATTTAATACGTTTGTAATTCAATTTGTGTCTAGGTAAATTTTTTGTTGTTTTTCTTCAGGGATTTCTGCCCAAATATTCCTTGGTTTCACTTCTATGTCTTACTTCGTTTGGAGGTTTTCATCGTAACCATCGTTTGAATCATTTGAATTCTTTTGTTGTGAATTATTTCAAAGAAAGTGAAGTAAAAAATTGTGTTATAAATTAAGCTTTAAAAGTTGGACGTGGAAGTTATTTGCTCCATAAACTTGAAGTTTATATTGACGGTCAACTTTTTGAAATATTTGAAGATCATGACAGCAGCGAATATATAAAAAAATAGCTAATTAATTTGTCACCAATATCATTATTATCACTGTTGTCGTTAGCATTATTGATGAACGTTGAATGATGATGATGATGATGATGACGATGCTAATGGTTATGATGATGACAATGATAAATTGATAAGCATTGACAGCAATGAATATAATGGTGACACCGATGATAATGTTGACAATGATGATAACAAATCAATATCACAATCATCATCAACAATAATGATAATAATTATTAAAATAAATAAAATACGAAACTGGGCTAAATGGGAATGAAATAATTTAACAAAAAAGTATAGTAAAAAAATCAAAACTATAAAACAAATAAAAGAAATCAAAGTGAAAGACAAAAACCCCATGAACTTAAACTTAAACAAGTGGGGCTGGGTTGGGTTGGAAATGCATCACAATTTTGTAAGAAGAATGAAATAAATCACAAGATAATAAATAAAATTAATGAAAATAACAAAAACGAAACGAAAACGACAAAAAGGTACGAAATTATGCCATCATGCAGATCGAACCCAACCCAAATTAGCGATGTTTATCAAAATTCATCAAATTGCAACTATTTTCGAAGTTTTAGTCTACGTTAACCACAGCGAATTGTGAACTTTAATAAATTTCCGTAATTTTGTCTTTGACATTTTCTGTACAATACCAAATAGTTGATGACAGTTCATAGCAAAGAGTTATGAAAGTTTTGGAAATTACTAAAGTTACCGTTATCGTTATTGTCATCAACGATGACATAAAGTTATATAGATAAAACAACGATGATAATAAAGATAGCAACAAATATAACAATGATGATAACAAATCATCATTATCATTGTCATCATTATAATTATTCATATTGTTATGATTGCCATTATTGATGATAATATTTGTAATGATAACGATGATAATAATTATGACAATGATACTGATAATAATTTTTGTCGTCAATGTTAACACTGTAGCCATTGTGATCACTATCATCAATGATGACAAATGATTATAATGAAGACAACGATGGTAATGATGACATGTGTGACAAATGATAACAAATCATTATCATCATTGCCATTATTGATGACAATGTTTGTAACAATAACGATGATAACACTTATAGTTACAAAAAACAAATGCACTACCAAAAACAAAATTTTTAAAATGGTTAAATTTGGCAAAAAAATTAAGATTATTAAAATTGAATCGTTATATCGAATTGTCAATATTTACTAAAATAAATTTGGTAACAAGGATAAAAAATAAAAATAGTACAAAGATATAAAAACATATTGAAAATATTATCGAAAACGAAAATATTGAAATTGACAATTATGTATTTTATTTATTATCTATTATTTATTTATTGTTTATATTAAATAAGAATCAATCAAAGTAAAAAATCTAACACTTGGCAACTCAAAATTTGTTGTTGACTTCAGGTAAAAAAAAAACCGTTTGGTTTATCTGAAAATAACTATAAATTCGATTATGGAAACGTCGAATGCTCAAATTTACTTATCACTCTTATTATTACTAATAAAGGTATTAATTAAACAATAGTCAAAGCTAACAATTCGCATAGTTTGTCACCAATTAATGTTAACAGTATTTTAGTACATGAATAACTTTACTTTAATAAATTGATATTTTTATGGTAAACGAAATAAATATTTTTTTTCGTTATATATTAATTTCTAGTTTTGCAATCACGTTTGCTTGGATTAAGGTTGTGGTGGGTTGGGTTGGGGTTTATTTTAATATGTTGTAACCCAACAAAACCCAACCCAACCAAACGGAACCCAACCCAACCCAACCCACCACAACGACAAAAAATATATAGAAATTCGTGAAAGATATGAAACTACAACGGTTGTGGTGGGTTGGGTTGGGTTGCGTTTGGTTGGTTTGAATTGGGTTTGGTTGGATTAGCTGTAGTTGCCACAACCCCACGCAATCCAACCCAACCCAACCCGACCCAACCTTTCAGTTTCGCATCCTTCAGGAACCTCCACACTGCAATTTATAATTTTTGTCTTTCAGTTTAACCGAGTACTCGATTTTTCAGTATTTGGTTAGGGTTGGAATTGTATCTATTTGGGCTGTCGTTTCGTTAATTTTTTTTTAATATCGTTAATATGGTTTTCATAATATCTGGTCATTCTTCACCTGTTTTATTAATTCTTGGTATATTCTAGCTGAGATGTTGATGTTGATATTGACCAAACAACCTACGAGAATTCTGATTTTTTTTTAATTAAACGTTTTTTATACACCAAACAAAAGTTAGAAAAAAATATATAAATAAATATGAACCCATATGCGCCCAAGATACGTTAAAAAGTATCAATATGTTCTGTCATTTAAAAATGTTCCTTTACTGTATTAGCCACAACTAAGATACTTGGGGTGCAAAGATGGGTCTTGTAAACTTCGTTCAACGTTCAAGAATTTCTAGCTTAAAAAAATTAAGTCAAGAATTCACCGTTACATCCAAATGTGTTCTGAATATCCCAACAAAGCATTATATTAAAAATATTTCTGACATTTTTCGTTCGTTACTTAATTTTACAAAAATTGTTTGCTTTTCGCATTAAATTCGCAACATCTGCGAAACATTAATGAATCTGCGTTAAAAACTTGATGCAAAAATGTAATCGCATACGCAGAGTGCAATTTAAAATATATATGAATGTGTTGTGAGCTTCGCGCTGGGTTGGCTAAAATTAATTGCCATGATTCATAGTAAATGGGACTTGAATAATAAAAGTAGTACCCATTACATACAACCTGCCATCAACACTATTCCAATGTTATAATTTATATAACTTTCCTAAATTATTTATTATCTATTATTTACTGCATCATTAATCTTCCGTTACCTTTTTTTTAAATTAAAATGAAATGCATTTAAATATTAGAAAGTAAATTGTTGCATTGCATTCGAGCAGTTCGTGGGGCGTTTTCATGCGAGGGGGTCAAGGATGCTTGTGGCTCGCGAATAATGCAACTGACCTTAGTTTCTTGCGACATGTTTTAATTCATCCGCGTTATTATTATTTAATTTAAATCTTAAGCAAATTGAAATGAATATTAACTAAGGATAAATAAGAAAATTTTAAAAATAATGGTGTATTTTTTTGCAAATTTACTTTTTAGCCGAACTTTTTGACGAAGTCAACTCTTCGCATAATAAACATACCGACGTAAGAATGCACGACATAACCTTTGCAGTTGTCGTTAATTCATTCGCCTTGAGAAATTCACGAGGTGGTAATTTTCAATCGGCGTTCAATTGGGTTTCGCCTCGGCCAACATTTTATTTCACAACAAATGCAATTGCACTCGAATGTGATCCGACAACAAAATAACGAAACTGGTTTTCTTGTCACGAGGCAGCGTGACATAATAGATCGCGCATGAGTCCCAGTTATCTCTTCAGTGTGGCGCAAACGTGGCGGTGATTAATTGCAGGTGTGTGGCAACGGATTTTGCAAAAGATCGCCCAACAAATTAGTGAAACTCGACCACAAATTCAGGATTAAATCTCATTGACAAGAAAATTGAATATAATTAAGAAGTCAACGGGTTCAAAAAAGAAAACAAAAATTTGCGATAAATAACACGAAAGTAATTGCAAAAACGTAACGCCTCGTAAATTTAACATCGCGGGCGAAACGTTTCATAACTGAAAAATAGCAGGCTAGTGGGACCCACCCTGAGCTCCTTACGTAATTTATAGCGAACCGGCACGATAGCCAAGCCTACAGTTCACACGAGAGATGCCTCCCAGGACTCAACCGATAGTTACAGATGAGTTTGCACTTTAGGCGTAACGGGCGAAAATGGAAATTCGTCACGTGGTAATTAAAAGCTAGGTTCGTGATCCGTAGCAGAAACAAACGATCGAGATGGACGTACCCTTTTATAGCAGCATTAATCACACGGACGATTACGTTGTGCTTACCTGGAAATAAAATTAATGCATTAGGATTATGTGTGTAATAAGTAATAACATGCGAGGTGTTGGTTAAACGACGTGACGATCCATTAATTATATTCTAAACAAAACACATGCAAACATTTTTTTGGTCGTGAATAAATAAATAGTATTTGCGAAATGTTAACTTTCTCATATGACATTTTGGTTGCGAAAAGCGGTACTTTTTATAACGGGCGATAAACGTCAACAACGTTCGATTCGGATTATCAAAAAGTTCAAATTTACAAAAACCAAAATTGATAATAAACGTAATTACAAAATTGTAGCAAAAATTATGGTGGGTGAATCCAATACTTTAATCATATGGTCGTGGAATTGACGACTCTGGACACAATCACATTGTACTGCCTCACAATTGACGTTATTACTACATTAGCGATGTAATGGGAAAATTTCTTCATATTACGATGTTTGTTTACGATGGCCATTATTTCATTTAAGAAGTCGTATAGAATTAGTCGATAATTGCGATTGTACGTATTTGGATAATTCGATATCTGGCGCAAGAAATAAATGAGGTGTCGAGTTCCTCGGAGAAATCGTGCAAACGACGATGATTATCTAAGCTGGTAATCGTTCACCAAATAAAGATGTGGAGACGGCCGTTAAAAGCAATAGGCGCGGAGACGCGGCCGTGGGCGTTTTAAGCGAAGAGACTCGGCTCGTAACAAAAGTTTACAGGTCACCAATTCAAGACGATTTAAAAGGACGAAGATCTACGGTACTCAAAGGGAAATAGTGGAACGTTACATTTGTACGACATAAATTGAAATGGGCGCCACGAAATTATTGCAAAAACTAAAAGATTTACGACGAGCATAAAACGCGTAAAAGTTAACGCAATTGGATTTCTGCGAAGTAATTATTGTGCTACAGAGCCACCAAGGTTTTAGTTTCATTTAATTTTAGGTGTGGTCGCTTTGGACTACAGATTTTAGATTAATTACCTTGAACACAAATTTTTCTATATATTCTTCGAGAAAATAAAAAATAACTAACTTAAAAGTAAAAGAAAAAATATAACTTCCTGACTAAAAATAGTCCTTAGAAAAGGGCTTGTTATTACTTGGCTACAACAAGTGCTCAACATTTCCACCATTTTGCTGAGTACACATTGCTACCCTACGTTTCATGTTGTTGTGTTATATCATTGCATTTAATTTTAATGCACTCCATCAGCTCCTCAAAGTTGTTAATTCTTTCTTTGAGACCTAATTTTTAAGGTATCCGAAGATGGAGTAAGTTCAAGTGAATTTGCTGCCAAAATCCCTCTGCTAACTACTTTATTGGGGAAAAACTGCTCCAGAAATTCTAAGGTTTCCCTTGCTGTATGCGCAGTGGCCCCGTCCTGCTGCAAGTAACTTCCATTCGATTAATCTGGATGCAGTTGATCCAAGAATGGCACTAACAGCTATTCTCGATAACGTTGATCGTTTATTGTGTTGTTGAAAAATATTATCTTATGATCCTACGACGTGACACAGCTCGTAATATTTCAACTTTAACAGGATGTAAAGGAGCCTCAATATGGTTATGTGGATTCTCATCGCTAAGAAAAACTTAAATCAACAACGTCTTGGAAAAAGTTGCAATAATGCATTAGACTAGCGCAGACACTTTATAAGGATGCATGTGCAGTTTTTTCTTCAAAATTAAGTTTACAGTACTTTAAGGGACACGCGTCTGAACAAGAAATTTTTACAGGTAACTTGATGTCATTCTTTTTCGGACACTCAGTATATATAAACATGTTGTTTACATTTACGTTCTGTATTTATCGTCGCCGTGCAAAGTGGAACGAGCTTTATATTCAATCGGCTCTCCAACTAGCCATTACCATACAGTACACTCGATAATTGAAAGGCCTGTTAATTGCGCGCTTTCCGATTTTATTTACGTCGCACGTCGATGAATCATTTCGAAAAAATGCCACTATCGGCGTATCCATCGCGCTCTCGGCTGTTATTCGAAAGGTGGCAATAAAAGGAAGTCGCCTTTTGCGCCGTTTGTATTTTGCATCTCACGTAGGGGTCAACAACCAAAATATGAATGTCGTCTCGCGTTCGGTCTCTTTTCGGAACGTTTTCACCACCGGTCGAGCTCGCAGCGCCTATTTCAGTTCCACGCGTTAAACGAAATTAACGCGCCCCAGTTTTTAAAACGTCGCAATTTTAAACCGGACGTGGAAGTGGCGCATTTTGACCGGTTTTGTTGCCCGCGTTGACGTCGCGCGTCGAACAAGTCGACCCGTTATTCCTGATCTGGTGGCGAACTTGGACTTCACGTAAAAGTTGCAGTTTTAATAATTTATGTAGATTTTTATCTGCGTGCTTACTTTGTCTGCGCGTATTTTTCGTCATGTAAACCAAATATAAATTCGACGATGAAATCGACGACGAGTAAATTAGAACACAAACAAAAGAAGGACTAAAACGAAAGAAGACAAAGATTTTGTTGAATTAGAATAATCGAGCGAACGAAAAAAAAATACGAATTGCTGAGTTGTTGGTAAGTTTAGAGTCGAGCGAATATATGGCCATTAATACCCGTTTTGTGTCATGTGATAAAATGTCAATGATAAAAGAAAGCAACCGATCAATACTTGCTCTAGACGCGGCATTTAGATTCTTGCAAAATAATTCTGTAATATTATATTTTATTTATAAAACATAAAAAGAGACATATATTTGCGATTCTTCTTATTTACGGATGCATTGTTTCCAAATGGAATGTCATCAATTTTATTTGAAAACTTCTTCTTGATATTGATATTTTCGAAAAGGTCCTTATTTCAGTGACACTTCACTTCGTTTTGACATTTATACCTGTTGCTTGTTAATATTTCTTCAAAACACCTTGGCCTAGTTGCGTTAATTTTAAATTTCGCCACCACGTGCACTACAGAACAGACACATTGATACTAAAAACTAGCTGTAATTTGACTCCTTTTTATGAATAATATGAATTTTCTCTAGTTTGTTAAACTTTTTATCGGCTTACGGTTTTATGTTTTTTCTACATTTATCGTTCTTAAATGATGTATATTCTCATAAATTGCATAAACGTTTCGCTTGATGCTGGCAGTTCAAATACATCTTTGTAAACATTCATAAATCTCCAATTTCCGTTCTCGCTTTCGATTCTGGCCTACTACATTTATCTCAGATTATTTTTTAACCAACCGAACCTTTAACCCTTACTACTGATACAATTTAAAACTTAAATATTAAACTAAAATTTTACACAACTTTTTGACTAATTATATTCACTCGAAATCTATGTCAATTACTTATTTCTTATTCGACATTTATGTATGTTATCATTTTTTATAAACAAACTAAGTTTATTATTGTATCAAATGAAAAGAAACTATTGCCATACAATGCATCTAATATTAATTAGGCAAAGTTAAAATGTTATTTGACTGAAGTCTTGGGAGGCTTGAAAAATATCACTTTGCAGGACTTCAACAATATTTTTAATTATTATAAAATATTACGTTAATATAGTTTGTCTGTACTTTATTTATTTATGCAAAATTCACAATTGACAACATTCTCTTACATGTTTTAAGAAAATTTTGTATTTATGACTGTATTTAAGTAAAAAAACCTTGTTGAACGGATTGATTATTTCTTGATGAAAGGATAAACTGCACTTTAAAATCTACGAAAAATGAACTCGTATCGGTAGTAACCCTCCGGCCCCCATTTTATTAGCTCTATGTCATCTCTGTTGATTTGGACTGTACACACAATTCGATGAAATAATACTCGACCAGACACCAACAGCAAATATCGCGCGATGACGCCGATACCTATATTTGAAGAACCAGTCACCGACAACAATAAACGCCTAATAACGTATTCAAGGCAAATTTTACGGCGAATTATTTTTAGCCGGAATAGATCATGGCATTGTTCTGGCGTGTTAATATGGAAGACCGGACAATCGTATTTGGTTGCTCAATTTCGTCGCACACACAAGTCTTCCCATTCACAACCCGAGGCGAACGGAAGCTCTTTGGGCACGCTCGACCAGTTCCGGATGCGATTGCATCACAGCCTTGCAGATGGTGATTCAGAGTTGCATAAAACCCGCATTTACGCAGAAAACGGACCGATTAACCGCCGTGAAATTACGGCACAATACGCGCGACTCGGGCAAAAAAAATCTAACGGCGCGCGCCGCGAGCGATTAATAAACAATTTGCGTGACACAATGCGACTTTTAAGTCGCCGATGGGCGATTCAAACGGGAAGCCGTGTCGGCCTGTTGGGAATCACGGACGGGTATGGGTATAAATCCAACAATCTCGATCTCGTCGGTAGCAGGCGGGCAGTAAATCTCGGAAGCGGATGTGCAAAGAACGACGATTGACGGTTCGAACGTACCGGGACAATTAGGAGACGTTCGCCGATCCGGAAAAGTTGACTCGGTTTTCACGTAGGTGTCAATTAATGTCGTAGTCGTGGTCCGGTGAATGGTCCATTGAAGTGTCTTCGGCACAGGTTAATTGAAACTATCGATGATGTGCTTGGGATAAAATAGATGACACTTTGGTTCAATTAAACGAAATCTATACAGGGTGAATCCTAAATGGCGGATAATATTCATAACATCCGATTCCGCATCGAAGATGGAGCAATATAGTCTTATAATAATTTGCTGTGAATCTCATGGATGAGGAGTTATTGGCAGTCTTAAGTTAAATTACGGGTTGCTCATCGTACTATATTTTTATGAAATAATATTTTTAGCTGTAGTATAATCAACAAAAGGAATCACCAATCTGTAATTGTAGTCATCATACTCTGGGTTTACGTAGAATTTTCATTAGAAGCTTGGACTTTCTGCAATGCTTGAGTTTTCCAAATATGTTGCAACAATGTGCAATACAATTTTCACATTTTGAAATAAACGTAGGCTGTTACGTACTTTTTACTTTAAATAATTTGACGTTTAATGACATATCTGTGACAATTTGCTGTAAAAAAGGACGTGTTGAATTGTCTTGTTGTTTATTATCTTAATAAATAGCGTCATGGAGTACAGTTTTGTGGAATATGCAGACATGTATTTGATATTAGGAGAATGTCATGGCAATTTGTACGCTGATGCTAATTTATATGCTGAACGGTATCCAAACAGAAGGCATCCAAATGCTAATGTTATTCGACGACTGGATCAACGAATGCGAGAAACTGGAAGAACTGCACCTACTCCAACAGCTAACAGAGGCCGTCCTCGTCGAGTATCACCACAGGTTGAAGAAAATATCTTACATGTAGTGGAAAATGAACCATAACAAAGTACCCAGTACATTGCCAGAATGTTTGATACTAGCCAAAGAAGCGTTCATCGCTTATTACAGCAAAATGGCTTGCACCCGTATCATTATCAGCGAGTCCAGGGATTATTGCCACAAGACTATCAGCAAAGAGTCAGATTTTGTAGATGGCTACTTCGTGAGCAAGAAAGGAATCCTGGTTTTAATGGACGTGTCTTCTGGACTGATGAAAGTACGTTCACCAGAAATGGAACATTTAATATCCATAATATGCACCAATGGAGCGATGAAAATCCCCATGCATTGTACCAAACGAATCATCAAATTCGGTTCAGCGTTAATGTGTGGGGTGGTATTAATGGTAATAGGCTCATAGGACCACACATTTTGCCTAACAGACTAAACGCGAATAATTTTGTTGAATTTTTAGAAACTGATTTTAAGGATTTATTAGACGATGTGCCACTAGATTTAAGAAGAAATACGTTTTTTTTGAAATGGACGGAGCACCAGCACATTGGGGAATTCAAACCGGAGAATGGTTAAATCAGGAATTTCCAGAGCGATGGATTGGTCGTGGCAGTGTTGTAATACCTTGGCCACCAAGAAGCCCAGATTTAAACTGCCTAGATTTTTTCTTGTGGGAAACATTAAAAGCATTTGTGTATGAAGTGGAAATTGACACTCAAGAGCAACTTCAGCAACGAATCAACGAAGCAGTTATAATGATTCAACAAAACAATATGCTTGAAAATCTAGAACAGAACATAATACGTAGGTGCATGAAATGCATAGAGGTTGGGGTAGCCACTTTGAGCACTTATTGTAATTTCAAATGTATTTACAAAATAAAACGCTTATGGCGTAATCGATATTTCCTTACTAGTTATGTGCTGTTAATTTCAAAATGCAAACAGCACATTAAAATTAGAATATTACTGTGAAAGAAGTTTAGTATGCATGTGTACATACATTCTGCTTAGGTTCCTAATTAAATCAAGTGCGTTGTTATGTGAATCGCAGGAGACAACACTCAGATTAGTACCACTTGCCACACAGTCTTGCCTAGTTTGTAAAACTTTAATTAAGAATTCTTCAAAAACTATATGATTCCGAGCAAAACGCCTGTAAATTTTTTTGCTCAGTCTTTGATGCAGAATCACGTGATGTAAATATTATCCGCCATTTAGGATTCACCCTGTATATACAGGTTGATTACATTAATGAAATTCCGTTGCAGTTGCCTACTGCCCCCTCGTCTCCTTTCTTTCAGATTGGCACTATGATTCTTCCTCTTCATATTTTATTCATTAACATTTAACAATTTTGTCAAGGCTACGTTGGATGCATACATCCATCCTTGAGTTTACCCCTCACAGATAATAAATTAATATAAAACACCGTACTTTCCGATTAGTTATCGTAAACAAATTTTCCATTCACCGACAGAATAAATTATGTCAACACATCCTGTCCCATTTTGCGTCTTACACGTCCCCGAGAAACATCGACGACAAAAACAATTAATAGCGTTTAACTGATTGTACGTTAACTGTGCACGTAAATAGCTTACGTATTTTAAATCCAATTACAACACATTTAAACGTTGGTAAAAATGCATGCCCCCGGTTATTGATACGTACAATTGCGACCACCGTAACAAAGTACGCGTAATTAATTTGTATAATGCATAACATTTAACGGCCGTAAATCATAGACTTTCACTAATTATCATTATAAGTTGAAAGTTTCAGAGCTGCGCCAAATAAAGAAGTAATAGATAGTTGCCACCTGTGTCGTTCTATATTTATAAATCTGCATGTAACACACGCAAATTAAAAATGACGAAACCGTGAACTAATTCTAGCTAAAGTCGTGTGGATGAAAGTGTTTCGGTGGTATTATTACGCGACGTGCTTAAATTGCATATCGTGACTAACTATTTTTTTCACTTCTATGAGTCATGGTTTTATTATTAACAAATTAATAAATAAACTTGAACCGTTTACGTCGAAGAAAAACAAAGCTGGTGCTATGGGATGATTATATTGCGAATCGTGGCGTTTTTTTTTTTAATTTTTAATCTAATTAATTGAATCATATTTCGCGGCAGCAAATAATTTGAAAACGAAATATACACATACATACATACATACAGATTACAAAATTAGCCATAATTGAAACTTTTGCCACCTAACTTTTTTCAAAAATTTGAAAAGGTGAGCTCATCAGACCACCATACATCAGGTGAATCTGCACCGAATCACGCAAACATGGTTGACAAAAGCTCGTGTGTGAGTATTAGCATATTAGACGAGCTCAAAGAGAGTGAAACAACTGTCATCACTTGAAATGTATTATCAACAAAGCGGTCTTTAGAACCGACGGCTGCGTTGCAGTTGCAAGTCTGCAAGGGTGTTGCGATACTGACGTCTAGATGGCGCTAATAAACGCTCGAACACAAAGTTATTGTTTGATATTTTTTGTTTATTTTACATTTTCGACAGTTAATGTTAAAATGTTAATAGCATTTATGGAATTATTGTGATTTGAAGGGAATTTTGATAATTTTTGGAATACAAGCAATATTGTTGATTTTTTGCACTTTTCAATATTACCTTTACCAAAGGTGGAGATGACCCTGGTGGGTATGAATGGTATAAATGGTAATAAAAACAAAGGACATTCCCACACTAGGACCTCCGGCCCCATCCACGTTCAACAACTCTCGGTGCCTTTAAAATCTACGCGCTTTTCTTTCAGGAATTTTGTCACCGAAAAGCATTGTATAACTGTGAGACGTCAACGCGACTTTGCGCGAGAGTAATTAGCGACATTTATTCACGATTTTTGTACTTTTACATTCAGCTTCACCGAATATATCTTCGGTGGCCTGATGAACCCAGATGGACTAAATTTATTTTCAAGCGCATTGCCTCAATTTAAATTTATGGACAGTATCGAAGTTAAGTTAAGAACATTTGGATTGATGTTACCTTAAAAGCTCTTTTATATATAAAACATTTTTTTTTCATCAAAAAAATTTATATTTTATTGCAGACATTTATAAACCCCGGAAAAAGGAACCATTCTCGAAAAAAGCGAACGAACCATTGCCATAATTATTTCCGGCGATTTGTTCAAAATTACGAAGATTTGGAAATCTGCGCCGCCAACAGGTTTCATTATCGATTTTGTGCAGCAATAAAGACTAAGCAGCCTGGTTAAATTGTGTTAAAATCTGCAACAATGCAATTTTCTCCAGCCCACGGTCGTTTACCGCAACATCCAAAACGACACATTCGGCATTTTTACGACACAAAACGTAACGTACTGTACTGAACACATCGCCGCGGTTTTCACATGCGAATCGATTAACACCGTCCATTTTTTATTGGAGCGTAAAATCTCCGAGACGGATCGCATATTATTTCGTCAATTAGATAACGCCGCATTTTTACGCCATCAGGCTCGCGGTGAAATCCGCACACACACAAGTGGATCGGAAAGAACGACTCGAACCGCAAACGTCTTTTGTGCGCAAACGTGTCACATGCCCGCCATATGACGCCCGACGACACAATATGCTCTGTATCAGAATTTCTGTTATTTTTATGTTGTAAGACCACATGTAACAATATCCGTACACACTCAAGACAACTTATTCATTCGGAGAATAAGGACGGCAATAAATAAGTAGATTACTAGACTAAATAAAGTCGTTGTGGTGTACTTGAGCTTTACTGTCGATACTTGCAAGTGAGTTATTGTTTGGACGTTGCGCCGTTCGTTTACGGATCGTTGGGAAAAACAAGTGCACGATAAGGTTAAGGATAATTACGGGGCAATTAGTAAACGCAATTCAAATTGAAGTTGATTTAGTGTCGTAAGAATCGTTTGACCAAAACGAACTTATTAACATTTTTTTAAAACAGTGGTTACAGTTGTGTTTTATTTATGACATTTGCGTTATTATTATTATTCTATATTAAAGTTTACGTATTTAGCTCCTAACTCGCCCAACATGAGGTCTTGAAAAACCAGCTTCCCAAATGGCGCACCACACTGGTATCTTGTTCTCAAATTTCGCTCTTTTCTTATACGTTACATTAGGAACGTTCTCAACGTTGTCTGTATAAAAGTCTTTAAAATCTTTTAATTGACCAACACTACCTTCCACAACAGTACTATTGTTACTAAATGTAGTGTTTGGGAGTGTTATCATCAATGTCCATTGAATTGCTATTCATATATTGAAACTCAGAAAGTTGAACTTGATGCTGTGGTGATGGTGTAGGAACTGAACAGGTGTACTTGTAGAGGAATCTGAAGAAAACTGACATCGATGATTTTGAAAACTCCGTGTGACAGTTACCAACGAACCGATTGAGTAATTGACCCGATCGCGCTACAAACGTGGCAACGTGTCGGCAGGGACAATCTAGCGACCAAGGATGGTCTCGTGCCCTGTCTACCAATCTACACAATTGCCCCTGCTTACTTATACACAGCACAATTAAGGTGGTAATTAAGTGTCATCGCCGCTTTTATACCATTGATTGCCCCTGAGGTAGATGTATGAGTAGCCCGCTTTAGTGGGAGAACTTTTTGCGGTACCCCCTCTATTCAAATTCCATTTGTTATGTGAACAACGATAAGGATGATTAATATGAACGAATTTTTCAATTTGTATCGTACAACGGGAAACTTTAACACTGAAATAATACTAATTCTAAATCTGTCAATAATGTGAAAATTTATCCTTAATTACGACTACCTTTTCTATTTGAACTCCAGTTGGCGTCGCCACTTCTGCTAAAAACGTATCGCCTGCGATTGTAGTTGTAGTCGTCTCTGTTCACATTCACTAATATCTTAACGTATGCTATATTTTAAATTATTATTAGTGCACTTGTACTATTTAATTTATAAAATGAAATCAGAACAAATGATTATAATATATCCGACACGTCTTTCGCGCATTTTCGAGACTTACTGGTGATGCAACAATGTTAATGCGAGAGTGCGGTGGGGACAAGTTCAATTTTTTGCGATTTCTAAGCGGCGATGTTTTCATTTAAATTTTAAAGTAATTAATAACAGTTTATAAAAGTTACCAAATATTTATATTTCAGAAAAGTTTTGTAAATTTTTACTAAGCAATATTTTCAAATTATAAAAATATACAGGGTGAATCCTAAATGGCGGATAATATTCATAACATCCGATTCTGCATCAAAGATGGAGCAATAGAGTCTTATAACAATTTGCTGTGAATCTCATGGATGAGGAGTTATTGGCAGTCTTAAGTTAAATTACGGGTTGCTCGTCGTACTATATTTTTATGAAATAATGTTTTTTAGCTGTAGTATAATCAACAAAAGGAATCACCAATCTGTAATTGTAGTCATCATACTCTTGGTTTACGTAGAATTTTCATTAGAAGCTTGAACGTTCTGCAATGCTTGAGTTTTCCAAATATGTTGCAACAATGTGCAATACAATTTTCACATTTTGAAATAAACGTAGGCTGTTACGTACTTTTTACTTTAAATAATTTGACGTTTAATGACATATCTCTGACAATTTGCTGTAAAAAAGGACGTGTTGAATTGTCTTGTTGTTTATTTTTTTAATAATTAGCGTCATGGAGTACAGTTTTGTGGAATATGCAGACATGTATTTCATATTAGGAGAATGTCATGGCAATTTGTACGCTGCTGCTAATTTATATGCTGAACGGTATCCAAACAGAAGGCATCCAAATGGTAATGTTATTCGACGACTGGATCAACGAATGCGAGAAACTGGAGAAGAACTGCACCTGCTCCAACAGCTAACAGAGGCCGTCCTCGTCGAGTATCACCACAGGTTGAAGAAAATATCTTACATGTAGTGGAAAATGAATCAGAACAAAGTACCCGGTCCATTGCCAGAATGTTTGATATTGGCCAAAGAAGCGTTCATCGCTTATTACAGCAAAATGGCTTGCACCCGTATCATTATCAGCGAGTCCAGCGATTATTGCCACAAGACTATCAGCAAAGAGTCAGATTTTGTAAATGGCTACTTCGTGAGCAAGAAAGGAATCCTGGTTTTATTGGACGTGCCTTGTGGACTGATGAATGTACGTTCACCAGAAATGGAACATTTAATATCCATAATATGCACCAATGGAGCGATGAAAATCCCCATGCATTGTACCAAACGAATCATCAAATTCGGTTTAGTGTTAATGTGTGGGGTGGTATTGTTGGTAATAGGCTCATAGGACCACACATTTGCCTAACAGACTAAACGCGAATAATTTTGTTGAATTTTTAGAAACTGATTTTAAGGATTTGTTAGATGATGTGCCACTAGATTTAAGAAGAAATATGTTTTTTTCAAACGGACGGAGCCCCAGCACATTGGGGAATGCAAACCCGAGAATGGTTAAATCAGTAATTTCCAGAGCGATGGATTGGTCGTGGCAGTGTTGTAATACCTTGGCCACCAAGAAGCCCAGATTTAAACTGCCTAGATTTTTTCTTGTGGTGAACATTAAAAGCATTTGTGTATGACGTGGAAATTGATACTCAAGAGCAACTTCAGCAACGAATCAACGAAGCAGTTATAATGATTCAACAAAACAATATGCTTGAAAATCTAGAACAGAACATAATACGTAGGTGTATGAAATGCATAGAGGTTGGGGGTAGCCACTTTGAGCACTTATTGTAATTTAAAATGTATTTACAAAATAAAAAGCTTATGGCGTAATCGATATTTCCTTACTAGTTATGTGCTGTTAATCTCAAAATGCAAACAGCACATTAAAATTAGAATATTATTGTGAAAGAAGTTTAGTATGCATGTCTACATACAGTCTCCTTAGGTTCCTAATTAAATCAAGTGCGTTGTTATGTGAATCGCAGGAGACAACACTCAGATTAGTACGACTTGCCACACAGTGTTGCCTAGTTTGTAAAACTTTAATTAAGAATTCTTCAAAAACTAAATGATTCCGAGCAAAACCCTTGTAAATTTTTTTGCTGAGTTTTTGATGCAGAATCACGTGATGTAAATATTATCCGCCATTTAGGATTCACACTGTATAATATCTTTTCAAAAAAAAAAATTAAAAGCCGTAACTTAAAAATAATAAATAACCACTGTCGAATCTAATCGACTAGTAAAATGAGTCATATATAATTTTTATGATTATGCTATTTTTATGATGGAATTAAAAAAAATGTCGCGTCGCCACCTAATTAATAATTAATTTATAAATCAAACGTTTTAAGCCCTTACCGCACTTACAAAAAACGCAAATTTCCAACGCTTTTCGTCCATGTAAATCCGCAGATTGCTGCGCTCCGCGAACGCTCGACCTTAAAAAGTCGTCCGTGCACGAACTCGAAACAGCTTTTCCCAGAGAGATTATTTTTAGGATAAAAATTCACAGTATTGTTTGGCGAACCAGTTCCCTGCGAAATTTATTGCATGTGCGCGCAGGGACCGCTACGGAGGTCGCAAAAGGAAAAGTTGGCGAGAGCCGAGCGAAATGTTCCCGAGCGAGCGGCGATGGAATCCGTGTCCTTCGCTAATCCGAACGAGGTACAAGTCTTCGTTGTCGAGCGCGGCCGCGCGGCGTTAAATATAGCGAACGAATAAAGTCACTTGAGACGAATTTCTCGGAATTCTCCACTATAAATAGATTTTAAGTGAAAAATCGTACGCACGCACGCACGCGGGCTTTTATTTGAACTGTTCTGTAAATAACGTGCAGACGCACGAAGGAACAAATATTGGATTTCGTCGATGGATTGGTGGCGACTTGTGATTTGCGTCGAGAGTGCGAGGGTGGTCAAAGTAATGAATGTAGGCGAAAACTTGACATGGTATCCACATGTCAGGATTAAAATTTACTGAAAGAGTTGCATTTAAATGATACCCTCGATAAACATCTAAGATCGACCAATTTCAACAGATCAATCGGTTCTTTGACCCCATGAGTGACTAAATTGCGTTTAAAATTCGAATAACTAACAAACCACAAATTTACGGCTCACAGTAATAAGTAACTTACGAGGGAACCAAATATTTTAACAATCGAGGAAGGCTATTCACCCCTGGAAACTGCGACTTACCAACTACAAGCATTTTAGAAAATATATCCCATGATATTGATATTGATATTGGAGCAGGTGCTTCATACTGTGATCAAATTTTAACTAAAGAAGTAGGCGATATTTGGATTTGCAAAGAGCCAGAGGTTTTCCAAAATAAAGATTGTGGCCTATACGAAAATTGTAAAATTTTCTGTTCTGAGCAGTGAAACAAAAACTAGAAATTTGACTAGGAATGTTTTCACTAGCAAATTGAAAGAAAATATATTCACCATCGAGGAACAGTTTGGAGTTCTTACAGTGATTCCAAAGATTGGAAGCATTAATGGGGCGTCATGCACGGCCTAAATCAACCCTCGGTTCTCTACACCCCTACGGTTATCAATGAACAATTAAAATATTTCTAAATCCGAGAGTGATTCTTAAAAAAAATTATAATTTCAATGGAATAGAGTTTCCACAAATCGGTACGTAAGCCGATTAATAGTTAATTCTTGCTCGCGAAGCGGTATTTCGATATTAATCTTTGTGGCGCCCCAATTGATTTTGTACAAAAGATGATAAACAGTCATATTTTCAGAAATTTTCATAGTTATGTTGAGCATTTCGTCCCATTCCCGTGTTACAAAGTCACATCAATAGAGTTCCGGCGTTCGTAGATCTGCTTCAACCCAACCCAACCAGTGCGACAGTTCACTTATTACCAGGTTGCACTCAATCCCTTCCAGTCGTATCTAGAGACACAGGAGGATTTGGTGCCAATACAAGGCGCAACTCAACCGAACCCAACCCAATCCAACATCTAATTACTCATTCATTTCTGGTGATTGATGGGATGCTTTCAAACTGATACTTTAAGCGACCATTCAATTCAATTCAAAAGAATTGGTAGTTAAAAAAATATTGGGAGTTAATTTTAAAATAGGAAGGAATCCATTCATAAATTTAAAATACTTTGTAAAAATTAATTAAAACGAATTTAGTTGCAACTAAACCAAATCGAAGACATGATTTTCAACTGTGTTATTATTTTTAACGTTCAGTCCACTTTGGTATGTTAAGAAGCAGTGGCAGTGGTCAGGGTTGGATTAAAATAATGGCAGAAATGAGTTTGAAAGGAACTTCGGACATTAAAGATGAGTTAGAAAAGTTTACATTGAAGTTGGGTCGGATTGGATTAAAAGTAAGCCAAGGGTACGATTGAGACTTAAAATGATGGGATACCCAGGAGAAGTTTGAAATAACCCTGAGAATTAAAAATAGATTGGGACATAATGCCAATCCTTCTAGACACCAATAAGAGACCTTGTCACAATTCCGATGCACCCCATTCAAGGCATTGGCAACTTATCAAAATCACGTATATAGTTTTTTTATTCATAGGTGCAGTTAAGTCTTAAAATCCAAGGATAAGTGGGTGTCAGAAATGGCTTTTGACAGATCCATTGCATTTGAAATTAAAATTCATAGTTTCAGGGTATTTTTTGAGTGTATTGTTTTGTTTTCCTCGCATTGTAAATCATGATATTCTTTATAACAAATATAACTGCTTACATGAGAATCGTCATTGTATGAAACGCCCTGTATAAGCTATTTTTAATATTATTTTTTATTTTTTTAAACAAAAACCTCACATTCTTAAACATTAAGAAGCTGAAACACGAATATTTTAGACAAATCTAAATATAAGTAAAACAATGCAGAAACTTCGACTAATCGTACATCACGTTTATTTTCACAACGACCGCGTTTATTGCACCGAATGTCCAGGACCGGCAGTCAAAATATACAGGTCATTGTACATAACGGAAGTTATGCTTGAAATTTCGCAAAGGCTCTTTCGCCATCGACTTAAAACTCACTTCCTGGCCGAGTGCACGAGAATAGAAATTGACTGATTATTAAAACCATAGTCCGCATATATCAATTTCCTTGGACATAGGGACAAGCCATATACGAAAGCGTTTGAAATACCAAATAATATTTGAAACAATATTTTGTATAAGGATTAGTTTTAAAATTTTTATCTCCACAACCGAAAAAGATCACAGATGAACAGACCAGGATTTACGATCAGATCGCTACATCGATGTTGTTCCTCTTAGAACCCAGGTTGTAATAATTACAACGTTGTCAACTTCAAAAAATTATTTTTACCAAAATTCATTTTTTCCCAAGATCAGAAATTAAAACTCGCGTCGTCTACCACCCTTAATTTTATCCTATTGGAGTTATTACCTGCGCATATTTTCATGGGGATTAAGAAATGTTCAACGTTTCTTAAATATTTTAGAACTACGTCACTACGAATCTTTAGATGATGATAATCTAGTCATCGATATGAAGGTTAATCCATTTCATCCCTTAACTTGCATTAAAACTGATGGACTTATCGAACAATATCTTCCATAATTATTCATTCCAATCTTTTTTTATTTAACTCAATCAACTTTTTGAAAATTAAACTAATCATCGCAAGTCATGGCCAGAAATAAACATAAACATCGGCCACCCGTTGCACATACCACTAACGACCATAATAACCGGCGCATTAGCCATCCCTTAAGGCGCTCACGCAACGACTTATGAATCATTATGTAAAGCGACCGTGAAGGCATCTCGCTGCCCGTTGCTCTTGCTCGCGTAAGAATCGTCTGGTGGGTGTTTCTAATTTAGATGGAAGATGAGTCAACTTGTTCCATACGAACGTCTAAAAGCCACCCCCGCGCGCGTCTCTCGCAAGAACAATGCGATATAAACATGCACGCCGGCACTTTAAATTTATTATAATTGCGCCGATGAATATGCGCGGCGGATGCACAAATAAAAATCCCGTGTTGGGATAAGTGCGCGCACATGACGATCGCAACCTGTTATTATCCGGTATTTACGATAAAGATTACGCATGTTTGGCGTTACGCGGCGAAATTTATGCGGTCAATTTGTTTGGCGACTTATGCGGGGTCGATGTGTCATTTGTCGTATTGACGTTCGTGACTTGGTGTAGATCGTTGCAAAAATAATTCATTTAGAAAATATTGCAAATGTGAAATTGTGTAAAATTAATCGACGAAGAGCTTTTGTTTAACAAATATGGACGACAGGATTATTTTTATACAAAAGTTTCTTAATTCAATTGTACAGATGTCGCATCAAAATTGTCGATGACTAATTTTTGTTCTGTACAAATTAAATTTCGCTTCGAAATCGACATTCGTTGGGTGATACGATGTTGTGTGTACCTAGCTTCATCGATGTACTCAATTAAACTTTTTTGCGAAGGGGGTCTTTGATCGTTTCGTTCATATTATAAACTCTTATGGGCCAGCACTATCGAGTGTTACTTTTTATGAAACATTCTGTATGTACTATTAAACGAAGACGTCAAAATTGCCTGCGAACTTTATAAGCAGTTCTTGCATTGCACGTCAATATTTAACACACATGGAGTGAAATTTGAACATCTTTGTTCTTCGTTCTTTAAAGAATCCGTTTTAAGACTCTGAGTAATTGATTGGAATTTTCCTTATTTTACTTCGCAGAAAGTAAACCCAACCCAACCCAACCCAACCCAACCCAACCCAATTGTCCGAGGTTTGTTTTCGAACTCTGACGAATGGCTTATTCACACGAAAATATATTTCATTGCTCGATATTATATCTCGCTCGCTGTGCTTCCAGGTGCTGGAGATTTCCAGGCGACTTTCCTCCTTCACCCACACCCCAAGCTTATTACATATCTGCGCATATCTGGTCCTAACTCCATCACATGCCCTGACTATTTATTCTTTCAGAGCTGACCGTTGTATGCAACATTTTGTGTTTACAGTTACAGTTACAGTTTTTTAAATCGATTGACATGAACTAAACACATCGCACGTTTTCCACTTGACGTTTATAATTTATACATTTATTTTTGGGAGGAGACCAAAATATCCGGAAGTGAGAAAGACGGTGGAAGAGGAAAGAAGAATAGCAAGATTGAGACGCAGAAACGAGGAGAAGAAGAACAAATATTGATTGGAAAAGAAGTACAAAAGATGCGAAATTTGAAGTAAAGGAAGAGACGAGATGAAACATTTGTTAGAGGGAGTGTGAAGAGGCGGGATGGAGCAAGGAGGAGAAAGAGAGAGGAAAATAATGGAGGAAGGTGTTGGGATAGAAGGATAGAGGGATGAATTTACTGGAAAAACGGAGAAGATAGAGAAAGAGAGAGAGGAAAACGAGGATGAGGGCGGCTAACTAAAATTATGATTGTTGCAGGTTATGAGGAGGTGGAGAGAGAGGTGGCTGGAGAGGGGCGAATGAGGGTGACTTAAAAGGGAACCAGGAAAACGAAAAATACACTTGCATACACAGGGGAAGGGGGGGGGGGGGGTAAATTCAAGGAATATTAGGTTATTATTAAGTGCAAATATGCCAATAAAGGTTTTTTATAATTATGTTAATTATATATTAATATAATTCTTCGTCGTGGTGCTAATCTATGATGGTCTGAGTGGCTAAGAGTCAAAGCACAATCACAAGGTGACGAATATCTCGATGGGTGAAATTTTCAGCATGTTCATTTTTAATATAATGTTTGTCTGCATGCCTAACACTTCATATGGTTGCAATGTTGCAAGTGTTCTTATTGGTGGCGATCAGATTTTGGATATGATTGGGTTGGATTGGGTTGGGTTGCGTTGGGTTGGGTTGGGATTGGGTTGGGTTGGGTTACCAGCATGATAAAGTTATGTCTCATAATGTCTTCTAACCTTCTCCCAGTAAAATTCATACATGGCTTTGGTATGTGGTTATAATGTTGCTTGTCTTTGCTATGTCTCAAACTGGTGAACGAAAACATATCCGGCATCGTTGTGATCAAAATGTGCCTCTGGTACACGAGGACGAAATCAAAATCTAGACCTGTAGGTCCTACCTCAGAACGTTCTCAGAAGGTCTTCTCCAATTGTTGGTGGTGATCTATTTCCCAATGGCCGTTTCGAGGGAGTCTGGTGTTGTCCAGTTATCCGAAAACGAAGGATCCGACATCAACGACGAACATTTACGCCTCGTGACGCCGATCGCAAACACGTTAAGACACAAACATTACGATACCCGAGTGGGCTCTGACAAGTCGTCGGTTTTGCAACTATTTTATGAGGATTGATCCCGCAAAGTGGTTCGAAATCACCTTTTTTTTTACTTGAACCAAAACACGAGGATTTTGGCAATTGGCAGCTTGGGTTCCCGGATAAACGTTTCGTCCTTATTCAGAGCTCGTCGGCAGGAAATGTCCAACGTTTGAATAAATTTTGTTATCAAGTTAATTTTGTTATTTTGTTGCGCAGCTGTGCAAACGGCGAGATTTCTAACTTTACTTCATAAATGCAATTAACAATTTCACGTTCATTGTAAAAACATTGGGGGCGTTTCTCACCGATGATCACATAATGACGACGAAACAATCACACAAGGTTCTAAACTGTGCTCATCTTGCAGATTCAACAGGTCGCCTTGTTAACAAGTCCATTCATTCCGCGAAATCATATGAACTCTGAATGCGACAAAAAGTCACTAGACCGTCGATATGGGACCTTTCATGTAGTCTCTATAAATGTTGTTGCTCGCTCGTTTCATTTTCAACATTCTGAAATAATTGCACCCAACCAACGCAAATCAAATAAGCAATTGATTAAATAAAATAAAAACATTTCATAATCCATCCAGTCCTGCCACCACATACTAGCACACACATAAATTTACGAGGCGAACGATTTTCAAGAAAGTCTGCATACCGCATTCCACGTTCATAACATCCTATAAAAATTTTAATCCAAACCATCGCCACCGACAGTTTCATCCGACGGAGCACGTAATTATTTAATTACTGCAACCATGACAGGTATTTTTCTGCGCGAACCGATCCACCAACGGCCACGACAACAAACCTGCGCGTAACAATGAAAACAACGTTTGATACGACGACTCCGTAACGAAAAGACGCGTAGGACGGTTCGCGAGAAACGTCCTTAGACATGCAGAAATTTTCACAACAACTTGGAATTAGATTGTGTATAATTAAAGTAAATATTTACGTCCGCCTTTGCGTAACGACCTTAGCGTAATAATAGGAGTAGCCGTGCTCGTAGGCTGAAAGAAACGCGCACTTTCATGTTAATTATTGACGTTGACAGTTGAAGAAATATTTGCATCGTTGCTCAACGTCCACTGATTACAAGTCAATGTGGCATTTTTTGTTATAGTCGAAAGGATTAATGAAATGGAACGTAGAAAAAGGCAACACGGGTTAATTATAATGGAGGTGATTGGTATATTAAAAATAGTGAAAAAATCTTACAAAACCGTGAACGTGAATCTTGGGGTAGATGTCTGCTTGACTTTTTCGAGGGACCCATGAAACACAAATATATTATCGTAATTTTCCCTGACAACTATAAGCTTTGGTTACTAGCTTATTGTACGATGGATTTTTCCTACTTCAAATAAACATCTGAAAGTTTGGATCGACTGTTACTGATATCAACGCCCATTAATCAGAAATTAGGTTAAATGGGACGAAATAAATTTCCGTACGTTTAACCTTAATATTTATCAATAATAAATGGGCTCGAAACAATGTGGGCCATTGTAACAATCTTGCAATAGTAAAGTTCCTTTAGCTTCGTACGAATATAAAATTTAACTGCACAAAATGAACAGCATGCAGACGGGACACCACAAACCCCCATGCGAGCAGATTCGAGTGTCCAATCGATTTTATGGGGCGTCGCGGAAAACAAAATGACTCAACTGCCGCTTGTGCAGGGGCAGTGAATCACCCCGTAAGATATCGATACATCGCACTAATCCACCCCACAGTCGTAGCCGAAGTAATCGTAATACCCTTTTAAATAAACTCCGCGTGACAATGTCTGCATTAGGAGTGCGGTACGAAAGTAATTCGCGAGATTACAACGATAACGGATGCCGTCGCTCCGAAATAAAATTACAAACGAGCGCAGCAGGTCATTTCGCGTTTTGATTTGCTGCGCCGCACGTTCAAATCGTCAAGTTGCGTAACGCGATTAAAATCGAGTACTTAGTCGGATGATTAATTTCATTTGGCTTTGCTAAATTGAAATGACGTAATTTCTCAAGACGTAAGTAAGTAAGCCGATTTGGAGGATTGGATTCGTGAAACAGTGTTCGACAAATGGCGCTGCTAAACGGGCGAATTTCGTTCATTAATTCGCATTTCCATAAAGTTACTAATACAACGGATTATACATTGACATTGTTCGTTATTTATGTAAAACGCAATTATTTATGCCAGAGACATGTACACGGTTTGGGCACAAAATGCGATTTAATTGTGCGGAAAATGAACAAAACGGAAATTTATGTAATTACTGGAACAATTAGTTTATTGAATGAAATTTTCTTTGCGCTAATAAAACAATTTATAGCGAAATAAGATTGAAATTTATTAATAATAAACATAAACATATCAAAAGAGAATAATGTAAACAAATAACAACGGTAAGCCTCTAACTTTTTAAATTATTCGTTGAAGTTGTGCAGCAACAAAGAACCTTAGTTATTGCAATAAATTTATGTGTAATGTATGACTGCAAAAAATTCGTCCATTTCCACCCAACAATTCAACAAAATAATTAAACAAGAACCACCCCCAAATGGGCAGTATCAACACATAATACAAAGAAGACTGTAAATTCAAAATACAAAAAAACAAAATGAAAGCAACATGGAATCTGGTTAAGGGGTTGCGCCCGTGCGAAATTTTCGGGAAAATCGACTTTTGGTTTTTGGTGGATCCTCAAAGTAACATTTCAAGAAAAAAAAACAAGTTGATTCGTTCGAAATTGAGAAAGTAGAGTTTGCAAGTTCACAAGAATGAAAGTCTGATCGGGAGAAGGAATCCGCAGAGCGTTAGGGTCCTTGAGTGATGCTTTATTTACGATTCATTTTCTGTTTTTTGAATGAAGTCAGGACCTGCAGATCGCGCGTGTTTTGTTCACAAAACAATGTATTTCTCTCTGGAGTGTATAATAGAGTCACCATGGATCGCGATTCCGAACTGTTCTGAAGGTTATCGTTTGCGGATTTCTTCGACATACAAACTTCTGGTCATTTAATTAGTTTCCAATAAATGGATAGCTATAAAGGTTCTAGGGGGTTACGGAGATCCGAGTGTCCGGAAGTGGCGATCAAAAAAGCGGAAACAAATTTTCAATCCGAAAACTGCATAGCAAGGGAGTGAAAGTTTAAGAAAAAAAATGAGACGAGCTTTCACTTGTTGTTTAGTTTCCTCAATCATCGGATATCGCACTGGAAAAGTCCTCGAGCTTGTTCTGCAGGATGTGTGAGCATTGGGAATCGAAAAAAGATACCTCCGAATACAAAGAATGGCATGAATCGCATAAATGAACGAATCACCAAGGATCTGGAGGTAAGATAGAGCTGGACGGCATCGTCGAAATGTTCGGAAGAGAAGTTCGGCACACGATACGTTAATTATAGCAAGATATACGACGGTATTTTGAAAGCTTCTCCTTATGACAACATGACTGTCACTAAGAAAGATTGCATCGGTCATGTCCAAAAATGAAAGGGACATCGACTTCGAGAATCCGTTAAAATAAAGGAATCGGCGGCAGGAACAAATTGAAAATAATCGACAAATTGACCGTCCATTATGATTTAGCCATACGTCGAAACCATAATTCAGTTGAAGAAGGCAATTAGGCCAACCTTCCTCCATTATAGTTCAACCTCTGAAGATCCGAAGTTGATGTTATAAACATCCCAGCATTTACAAATCTATCGCTACTTCCGCGTTAACTAGAAATTGATATAATTTTTGAATTTTGACTATTAACAAAAATGTTCACATGTTTGACATGCAGCTAATTCCTCGATTTTCTAGTCATGAAATGATTGACATTTTGTAAATCTATTTGCAGGGCTCTTTCATTTGATCTACAACACTAGTATCTACTTAAAAAAAATCGCAATGTTGACAATTTAAATTAAATTAAAAATCGATGAGGAACACAAAAATCGACTTTTAAAAATCTGAAATCTAAACATTTTCAACAACGTCTACAAAGGCTGTTTTGACGTCTACATACGAGGTGTGTAAATTAAGTAATGAGACTGGCAACGTAGCGTTCGATCTGACAACGCTGGAGGCGCTGGGCTTGGAGGGGCGGCAGGGAACATGTGATCCGCCTTCAGTACGCGTTTGAACTCATTTGGTTGTCCATCGCAATTTTTTTGTGAAACAGTTTTTTTTCTATTGTGTTCTAAAAGCGACATCAATTTCGAGAAACGGTGTGCTATCAGGTTCTGCCTAAGACTTGGACACAGTACAACGGAAACTCTTGCTAAAGTTCGGCAGGCCTACGGAGATAGTGTTTTGTCAAGAGCCCAGGTTTTTCGGTGGTTCTAGGAATTTTCAGAAGCAAGAGAGTCGATTGAAGATGAACCGCGAAGCGGAAGGCATTCATCTTCAAGAACCGATGAAAATGTCGACATAATCCGGGACTTTGTGCGTTCAGATCGTCGGTTGACAGTCGGAACGATCGGGGAAGAGTTGCATTTGACTCACACCGCCGTTCATCAGATTTTGACCAATGAATTGGGGATGAG
This sequence comes from Geotrupes spiniger, assembly GCA_959613385.1. Lineage (NCBI taxonomy): Eukaryota > Metazoa > Arthropoda > Insecta > Coleoptera > Geotrupidae > Geotrupes > Geotrupes spiniger. Next base: position 2,331,335 of record OY390732.1, on the reverse strand, counting down.
AAAAATCTGCGCAAAAATGGTCCCAAAAAACCTTTCGCAAGGCCAAAAGAACATGTGCCTAGATTTTTGGATTCGATTGAAAATGACCCCCATTTTCTGGAAAGTGTCATTACCGATGACGAGTCTTGGGTGTTTGAGCCAGAAACCAAGGCACACTTCAACCTCTCCAAGGCCCAAAAAAGCAATGAAGACGAAGTCGAAGATCAAATGCATGCTGATTTGTCTGTTCCATATCCACGAAATCGTCCACAAAGAGTTTCTACCTCAAGGCCAAACGATCAATTAACACTTTTATCGGGAGGACCTTGAAAAACTTCGAAAAAGGGTCATTCGTGTCAGACTATCAAGAACAACTGGGTATTGCAGTCCTTGTCACAGGGCAATTTCAATTGGTCAGTAAAACCATTCATGTGGCTCCTCAGCCTCCATATTCGCCTGACTTGAGTCCTTGCGCCTTTTTTCTCTTCCCGAAGTTGAAAAATCACCTCAAGGGAACTCATTTTGAGATGGAAACATCCAAACGGTTGTAACCGACCAGCTGAAGGCTATTCCAGTATCGGAGTTCCAGCGCTGGGGAGTGGAAGGACCGTCTCCAGTGCTGTGTGGCTTCAGAATGAAGTTATGTTGAGGGTGACAATATACAATTGTAATTCTATTTGAATAATTTTTTTTAATCAGTTTCATTACTTAATTTACAGGTCTCGTACAAGTATTGCCAAGCCTTAACATTTACGGCCAAAGGCATCGTTCACATTATTTCGAAATTGAAAATTTTGACTTCTACTTGCAAAGACGTTTCTATTGACACCCAGCACTGTATATCTACGGCGTTAATCGAAAATTGTAAACATTTTGATTTTTAATTATAAAGAACTTTTATTTGACATACATTATCTTCTGTAACTACGCCCAGATATTCTTTAACATGAAATAGTTGATATTTTGGAAATTAATCAATAATAGAAATATCTTTTATTTGACATACATTATCATATGGAACTACTTCCCCATATTCCTTGACAGGAAATAGTTGATATTTTAGAAATCAACCAATAATCGATGTTATAGATAATTTAATTTAATTTAAAAACATTAGAGACGAGAAAAATTGCCAAAAAACAAAGTAAAAAAAAAATTTAGACTGTCTAAAATGTGAAAAGATTAAAATTGATAAAAAAATCGTAAAAGATTACAATTGCCAAAAATTATAAAATTATCTGAAGTGAATAAATTATGTTGACCTTGTTGAGATTCAAAAAAGTTGTGCACTTCTCCTTTATACAATTTTCTTTGCTCGATGATTTTTTTATGTTGCCCGCTCATATCAACTTCCTTTCCACTCAATGTGTTTGATATTTGAAGTTTTTCGATTGAGTCATTTCCTGATATTCTATCTCGTCTATTTCCTCTTTTGTGTTTCATTTTGCAGTCTAATGGCTTCGTCCTCCATTATCCTTCAACCATTGGATTTTTGCTTCCTTTTTATTAATGGATTATAAGTTTACCAAATCTCCTTCTTTTTTGTTTATCGTATTTTTTTTTACTCAATTCTTTTTGTAATTGTCGTTATATTCATCTGTTTAAATTTGATAAAAAGTAGTTCATGTTGCAAAAAGTTTTATAAAAATCATTACACTGTCCTCGGAAATACACATTTTGTTTTCAAAATCAATTACAAAAATTCCATGCACACACATTCATGTCGCTGGCGTTGTTTCTTCAATAGTGTAAAATATGAGATTTAATTTCGCCGACTAACGCATTTAATTACATGCAGCGCGAGTTTAACGACTTCGCTTCATGGAATAATTGTATCAAAACGAATAATACGTCTGACTGCGCATTTTACCACACATTGTTAACATAAAATTGAAATTACAAAAAGGCGATTTATTGCGTTTCGTAGTTTATCGCTATTTTATTCACAAGTCTGATATATCGTCAAAGACTGGCTCGCGAGCAAACGACAAATGAAAATAGCGGAGATATTTCATTCCATTAATCAAGCCGACTTCTCGGAGCAATAGTCAAAAACCGTTGAAATCTCTTCCAAGCAGGAAAAGCCTCCCTCGCCGTTAAATTTTTATCATCACACATAAAACGCGCGCCTTTAACGCGAGCTCCGTTTTCACCGCACCCACCCATACGCGACGAAAAACTTCGATACAAACATCGATATAATTGCAACGATATTTCACCTATACAACTGAAACAAGACAAACACTTCGATCTCCGCTCCGGCCCGTGATGTATGAACGTCATTACCGCGCACTACATCATGATTAACGAGCGTAATGAACGGAAAGTATGCAGCAATAGCAGCGATTACCTGCGAGTCGATCGTAAAATCAGAAATTAATACGGCGCAAAAAACGGGACGGAAACGTGTCCGCCGTAAATAAGCGCGGCAGTTCCATAAGTTAAGTCCCGTGCGCGCGGGCCCCGAGTTGCGAGCGAATAAACAGCCGCTCGGACGCGGATCGCGCGCGTTATATTTAAAATCCGCGATGGCGATTTATGCGATGTTTCTGCCGGGGAAAACGTATTTATGGTAATATCATCGGCTGATTAAAAACGCAATCGGTGACGTTAATCGTCGCTCCGTCTGATTGGCCGGACCGGATCAATGCGGAACGACGCGACAGCTGCGGCGAAGTTCATCAACTCCGATGCGCTCGCCCGGCTTTCTGAATCGTATTACGAATTGGAATTTATAAGATGAATAAATAATCGGCGGCGGTGAAATCCTGTTCGGTCGAGGAAATGGAAAATCAACGGTGGGAAATCGAATGATAGAAATAAAATGAATGGAAAGGAATCAAAATAAACTACAAAAAAAAATAATAGTCACGAAGTCACACTAACATGTGAGAAATTGTAGTGAATTTAATTAAATAAGCAAGTCAATCAGCGTGGCCACACGGCACCGAAATGTTTTGTTGTCCCGAAAATATATCCAGTTCACTCACACCCTCAAAAATAAAAACGCAAACCACCGCAATTAATAAACATCATTTGCATCCCAACCGGCTGTGAACCGTGCAAGTCGGATTTCTTTAAAGGATGCAAATAATTCGAACGCAGAAGCATGCATATGCATAAAACAAATGAATTATGGATGCAGTTAAACATCAGATTCACGGTCCATTGAACGCGCGATATTCACAATTACACTTGCGGAAGGCGAAACAAAAGTGCCCGATTAAAATCTCCCATGAATAACAATGGATAGTGTCAGCGTTGAATTATCGTTTTCGCTGAATAATTTGCTACGACGGGCGCTGAAAAAGCCAACAGGAAAACGAGCATTTTGTTGGCAAATATATACGAACGGGCGTTAATGGTTCTAATCCCACGAATCGGGATGAAAAAGTTATAAATGCGTCAATAAATACATTTGAAAAAATCCACTTTAAATGTATATTGGGATTTATGCTCGAATGGCTGCTAATGCAGTGAGTACTGTTTGTTTTATTATCAGTAATACATGGATGACCAGTAATTGTCCAGTAAGTTGTTCAAGATAAAAGAAAAGTTTTGGACGAGTTTCGACTACATTATCTTAATGTTTAATGTTGTGGCATAAACTCGTTCGAAAATCATGAAATGAAACGTTGTTTTAATTCTTTTTGACGCTTGACAATTAACCTACGTGTGCATACAACAAAACGTTCCAGTATCAATTTTGCATCGAATTTCATGCACTCGTTATTTTAACAATGTGCATCCCAAATTCAACGAATTGTAGATATTTAGTATTAAAAATGGTTTGATCCGTAAGAGCTCCACAAGATCTCCAACACGTTCAGTTATTATCCGATTATTTTAAGCAATAACAACTGTCAATTTTGAATTATATCATCACGATGTTATTTATTTGGCAACTATAACTTTGACTGCTTTTAACTACATTTAATTCAGGGTCAATCAATTTGACATTCGTCACACTAAGTAACAATTGTCAACATTTACAATTGTCAATTTGAAGTTTATTGCCTTGGACGCTGTCAATTTGGTGTTTATTGGCTTGAACCACTGTCAATTTGACGTGCATTGCCTCGAACAACTGTCAATTTAACTTGAGAGCTCAAGATGTGACATTTCTCATTTTTACCACTAATAAAAAAAACTGCTATTTTACTTTGATAAATCCGTTTAGAACAAAGAATCAAGAAGTGGCAGTTTATTATCTTTAATACCCAGTTTGACATTTACTGATTTCAAGTCGAACTGTATATATTTGACAGCTGTCAATTAATTATTTTACGAAATTGACAGTCAATACAAATAATTTAAAAGTCAATTGGTCATTTACTGGTTTCAAGTTCATAACATATTGACTTGAGAGCTGTTACTTTTATGACTGACAATGTAGCGCTTGTCGCCTCGAAGAACTGTCAGTTTGACGTTTACTGCTTCAAATTAAATAACAGTCCAGTTTGACAATTATTATTTGGCAGCAGTGAAGTCGATCGATTTGACAGCATTAACAGAGTTGTCACTTTTACAACAAATTCATGAATTTTGACGTTCATTACAACCGCAGTGTGATATTTAAGATTTTCAAGTAAATACGACAACTATCCATATCATGAATGTGACAAATGTCAAAATTGTTGCAATGGTTAAATAATCAAAATTGTCTAAATTGCAAAAGATGACAAAAATACAAATCTATTTGGCAGGTGTCAACACAACGACACATACAGAATTTTGACGGTGCTTGTCTTGAACAACTTTGACATTTGCTACTTTTGCAACAGGAAATTAGAGAACTGATAAGATGACGTTTATTATCTTGTGCACCTATTGAGTTGATGTTTGCTATTTCCCGATGTACTCGTGTCAATTTGACAATAATAAATTTGACAGCTGTCATTTTCATGAATTTTTACTTTTGTCACGTTGGTAATTATCAATTTGACGCGATATAATTCCGTCAATTTGATATCTTTATAGCCATATGTCATGTCGATGTTTACTATTTCATCAACGTATGTCAATTTAACAATAATCAAATAAATCAAACATTTCCAAGAAATTAATGAATTTTTCAATGAAAGTTGATTTTCAATTTTTCCACTAATTGTTTTTAAGAAGATTCGAAATATAAATTGAAAATAACAACGTGGACACAAACAAATAAAACCAATCAGAAACATAGAGCAATAAAATTACTAGTCATCTAAAACACGACAAATCGAAACAAATTTACTGAAACGAAAATTTATTATTGCATGGATTTTTTCGCGCAATTACACAACCAGCACCCCTCATTTCGAATTCAACGTGTAACACAATAACACTTATAATAAGGACGAAATTTGCTGCCGAATGCAAATTAAACAAACTGCATCGGCACAGTAAACACAATCTCGTTACTGTTATTACGCTTCGCGCAAACGTTGCAAATGGACCTAACCCGCTCGCTCGCACTAAAACATCGCGCTTTAATTAATACGCGCCGCGCTCGCGTCGACAATGGCCGCGTGGCTGAGCATCGCCCGGACAAACACAGAAGTCATTAAACCATCTAATGGCGGGCGCGCAATGTATGCAAAAATCCACGCGACACTCGGGACGGCAATTGAACCGTCAAACGAGAGGCTCGAAACCCTTGCGGCGGTCGTTAGCGGCACGCACGCCCCCCGAATTCGTCCCCTCATGTCGCCCGCGGACGTCGCCTTCACCCGCCGGATTCGCACGTTCGATCGCTAAATTCCGTCGCGTAGATCGACGTACGTGAAACGGGCATTAGGGCCCACTCGCCGCGGGCAATCATCGTGATCTAATTAGGCCAATTTAAGTCCCGGAGTAAAATTAATAGCGATGATTCGAAGGAAGAAAATCAATTATATTAAGTGAGCTAGTTAAGCGTGAGTAAGCGTTTCGTCCAACGGCAATTGTTCGGTATTAACATTTTTTTTTTTAATTGCGTACTTATTTTATTTCAAACAACGGAAAACGACGTGGAAAAAAGACAGCGTCGCTCGTGGTAAATATTACCAAATGACGAAGAGAGGAAGATTGCAGTGGGAGTAGATAATGGGGCACTTGAACGTGGGGAAAAAATGCGGTAATTGCAGGACGTGAGTGTGGTTTACCTAATTATGCGAAATTAACCCCGAATTTTAACCAGAAATTGTTTGTGGGCGATGATCTACTTAATGAAATCAAAATTTGCCAATTTTTGTTTTACGTCGACTTTTGGATTTTAACGATTATTTTTATTTCGTCTTTTCGTTGCATTATCTCGGCGAATGCGTTTGATGTTTGCTTCGATATTTATAGTTTAGAACACCCGCAACTGTTGCTTTAGAAAATCATTCGTTAAAAGATCGCGCTCTGAACTAACTTGTCAAGGAAAATCACACCAGTCGTTGTATCATATATGAGACAAACAAATTCGAAAATGAGATTTTGAACTACGGATTAAGCAATCGATGGTGTTGGTGTTAATCCAAATTTTGAGGTCAAATTTCAATGACGTTTACAAACCACTTGAACATTAATTTTAAATTATCCTTTTCATGAGATCAATCGACACAGACACAACGCTGTTCAGAAAGGCAGTCCATTGCAACGGGCAATCTTTATGTAACGGCATTAACCGGTAATTTTCAACGATTCTCGTCTCTCATTGGTCAAAACGGAACCTATTGTTATACAACTACTAAGTCATATTTTGACACAATGACACAATGAATTATTTTACAGATTGGAATAAATTATGCTCAAAAAAAAGTATTTTCAAAGTATATCGAATCAAAGCTAACCCAACCCAACCCAACCCAACCCAAATTTAATTAGTCAGCGTATCATATCACAAAGAGATCAAACGAACACCACACCAATATGTAAATTGGGTCACTGGTCACCAACTCTTTCCAGTGATGCATCAAATTATCAGTTATGTGAATATCATTCGGAATATCGATTCAGTCTTTATAAACTATATGTTACCATTTTATGGCTTTATGGATCCACAAAATCATGTACAGTACCAGCCTGGAAGGAGAAATGGCAACGATAGACCGGATAGCCCTCAAGTCAGAGCTTAATTGGAATTAGTTGGAAAGAGCAATGGCCCCAGAAATTATTCGGTATGATAAACATGTACTACTGTACCCTTTAGCATATTTTGCTTTATCCTCTGACATGATCGGTGGGCTCAGAAAACATCAACATGGCCGAAACAGAAAACTGCACGTATGGATCATCGATAAATAACGAGGAGATTTTTGTTTATGTAGATTTGCAAGAAACTCTAGGACGTGATATCAGATGAGACACTGTATATTAAATTATTGTTGTACGGTTTCCTTTTGTGTGTACGAAGACGCGTGGGATTTGGGCGATGAATTTGATGCTAAATACTAAGATTTCGGGATTGCATTAACTGTATTAATTAAGGATCAAGAAAACCCGTGCCGTCATTGAAGTTAGTGTGTGAAGTGTTTGCAAGGTGAGTGAGTTGTTTGACATATTATAATGGATCAACATCATGTTCATTTTGAAACGTAATTTTTTATAATTGCGTTATCTGAAAATCTGCGACGTTTCTGCATTGTGCATAAATTGCGTATCAACTTCGTCTAAATTCCACGAAATTTCTGATAACTTGTAGCAGCACAAGTCAACATAAGTGTTAAGAAATATTTACAAAATGATTTGTGTACGTCAACGTCATTTTATACCACTGCTCGTTCTGAATTTATGGAAGAAGAGAATCAATCTGTTCCGATTTATCTTGCGACAATACTTTGACAGTTTATAAGACATTAACTACATTTTGGATGCTAGTAAAACATGGATATCCACTCTTAAGTAGTAAAGCTAAAAAAAAATTAATTTCACTTTAATCCACGATTTAAGAAAATGCGCGGCGATCGACAAACTCATTCATTTTACTGTTTGATGTAGCAAAATATTTTTATTAATTTTTCGCACTTTGCAACTCCGTTCCAAAAATGGCTCAAGTCCATGTGTTGTATTTGTTCCAAGGGTCGTGATTTTTTTTGTGAATGTTCATAAACAGTTTTTAAAGACTGCACGACTCTTGTAATTTACTTCTACAAATTAAATTAATTTTTTAATTTTGAGTCGGTGGAAAGAAAACAAATGAAATTAAATTGAACAAAATAATTAAAGAAACCCGGCCAGGAAAACAAAGCAAATTCCACTTAAATTAAAGATCAACAAACAAACAAATAACGAATGAAAATTAATAGTCAACTAGGGGAACTAATGTTTAAATGGGAAACAACTAACCAGCCCAAACTAAGCAAATAAAACCCAACCCAACCCAACCCAACCCAACCCAGCCCAACCCAACCCAACCCAAATTAAGCCAATAAAAAAAATAAAATGAAATCGAAACAATTCAAACAGAATCAACGGAAACAAAACCAAATAAATCAAATGACGCAAGTAATAAAAATACAATTAGTATAAAGCGAGGTAAATTTCATAACAAAAATAAACCTGATTATAAAATAATTTCACTAATTTTGTTTATTTTTCCTTTTAATTCAATGTTATTGCTTTTAATTTTAAATTAATTTGCTTTTATTATTCGACTGCTAAATAAAACGTCCGAGTAATTAGAACAAATTAAAAATGAAATCACAAAAATCGCAACTTATAAAGCTAAAGGAAAGAATGAAAATAAACATTAAAATCCAACCTAAACAAATAATAATGAAACAAACGATTGGGGTGAGTTGGGTTGAGTTGGACTGAGTTGGGTTGGCTGAAAAGTAATTTCAACGATTTAATAAGTGATGACGGACTGCTTCATCAAACCACCGAAGAAACGTCGTCTGTAATTGCATAACAGCACGACTGTGGAGGTATTGGCGTCTACATGACTCTCTCAAATCTTTGTAACTGAAGTTTGCATGGCTATATGAACCTTGTATTTACGAATGTCTGAGGTGGTCTGATGCGCCTGGAAGGGTGAAAGGGCTTGTCACGACCTATTATATTACATTCGTTGAAATTTATTTTCAACAGTTGTTTAAGTTGATGCTTAGTTTTTTACGTACGTAATCATGGTTACTATTACAATGTGTAATATGATAACATAACATTACACCATTTGGTAAAAAAAACGTAGCAATCAAATTTAACGACTTTAAAAAATTGGCTCTACATTCTACGAAATATGTCTTCCAGCGACATTATTATTAATTAAACCAGCTCATTAATTTGCATAACATGTTGATCGATTTTAGTCCACATAAAATATTCACTCAATTTTCGAACTAATCTAAAAATTGTACCTTATGTCAGTTTGTGGGAAATTCCCCATTTAGCTCATTCGCATCTCGATATTGTTTATATTCTTATTATATTTTTTTTTACCTTAGTTTCATATACTCGCCTATTATAATTTTTAACGCCCATATGAATGGGATATTAAAATGTTCTAAATTACATTTAACTTGAATCAAATCCGTCGCTTTAAATATTTTCGACAGCAAAAGCGTTTCGCGATTAATTTTTATTGCGAATTCCAAAAACAGAATGGGATTCTTCGCCACGTCGTTTTTTTTTTTTTTAGTAATTCTCAATGCATTAATGACGCTTCACGTACGTGGTGGCGTATACTGTTTTATCTACAAACATAAATACGAAGAAAAATACGATCCATATTTAAATGAAAATTTCATGTACGAGTGACTACATATGACTAAAATGGAAATAAAATGAAAAATTATAATCTAGTTATGAATAAAAAAAAAACAGAATTCAAACCTAGACTTTAAAAGTTTCAGGCATGCTTTTTTAAAAACATTGTTTATTTGTCGTTTCGAAAATAAAAATGTAACCATTTAACGACGATTTTAAATATATGATTGCAAATGCAATTTTAATTGCATGGAAGGCCTAAAATGAGTTTGTTAGAAATATAACCTCAAAATATATTATAAATTTGTTTGTTAAAATTTATATTCTTTAAGCATTATTGATTGAAATTCTTACAAATACATTTTTGTAAAAAAAATATTGATCATAGTATGACTCATGTACGACGAAGCAAAATAAATTGGCAAAAATATTTTTAACTGTGCACGTAACTGACCACATATCATACAGCGCAACCATAATCCGGGGTTAAATGAAACGTCACGGGATTATTAATATTTATAGCGCCGTACACAAAAAGTATTTTTCGGCCACGAATAAAATACAGAATAGTTCGTTAAGAACTACTTGCAACGAAAAAAATACATTTTTCTCAACTTTCACACAACTTACAACAGATGTCGATGCGCCACAATCCATCAGCCATTATTCACTCACGATGATATATCGTGCGTGGCATTAGCCGGGATCACATCGTCGTTAGTAACATTTATTAATGCACCGAACACAATAAATCTGCATTATGGGCTTTTAATGTAACGGAAAGAGGAAACTTTAATGTGCTTTCGAGCCGATTAGTCCGCCATCGCTCGGCAAATTGAGAGCAAGAATACGACAATTAATAACGACCAGCGACTTAAATTATGCAAATTGTTAAACTTACGGACGTGCCCCTGTTGCGGACGCCAGAAACTCACCTGGAACAAAGAAATTCGCACGTTAATAAAACTTTTCCTCGACCGCGGAGCAGACAATGGTCGTCCTCATTTGATTTTTAAATGTAACCCAGTTTCTCGCCGTAAAGTAACTCTACACCCGTACAAACGAGGTACATTCGGCCGATCAGGTTACTCTACAAATGAGATTAACCGCTGCACACATGTGGTGATTTTCTTTTTTGACACCGAGCGATATAAGGCGAGATAAAATGCTGCAAAAGTAAGCGGAGCTGTCTTCGATCACTGGACTACTTCCAGGTCATAGGGTTAATAACTCCGAATGAAATTAATAAATGCCTTACTTGCTGTAGAGTCAGCAAGGATTGCCAATATAAAACAAATAAGAACAAATGTACATTAGAGATAGTTTAAATAATGTTTTTTAATTACTTATTTCGTGAATAATACATTTTTGGGAATTTTATTTCTTAATTACTATTATTTTCTGACGCATTGAAATTGAACTGGAGATCTTTATAATTGAATTTTGAGCATACGAGTCACCTTCGTTTAATGTAGAGATGCAATCGATCTTGAATTTAAAAAAAAAACATGTCATATGTCCAAAAACTGGGTTTGTAATCTTTATTTTGACGTTTCATAAATTTTCTAGGTCACGTTTTGAAACATCACAATAACACATAGCATAAATCACAATAACAGGATAGGTTTTCATTAAAGGGATACCTTACCATCTAAAAAATTACTGAAATTGCTTTGGTTTTTAACAAAATTTGCTATTTTGACGCATACTTGCGTGGCTGTTCTCTCATTGTTCGAAAAAGTTGAAATTTTCTAGTGCAAATTTGAAATATTTTTACTCATTACATAAATTTACAAAATCTTCTTTCTTTACCATCTAAAAATCATTCCACATTGACGTAACACAAATTTACGCTAATTTACAATTTTTACAACTTAATTCAATTAAAACCTTAATTATATCCGTCGAAGCATCTTAAATTATACGCAATGGAAACGTCAATGTTATCGCCCCTTATTTATAATTCAGATTAATCACGTCGTGTGATAACCAGGAAATTATTTATTAGGTTGTATTGCGGACGCCTTATGCTAACAACATGGACATTGTTTACTTATTCACTTAGTATATTATTTGTTTAAAGTATTAATATTTATTATGTATTGCTATAATATTAATTAAACGTGTTAAACGTGACGTGCAAATAATTTACTTGCATTTATAAATTGAAGAAAAGCTTTGCATATTTAAATCAAATTTCTATATGTTCACAAAAGTAGACGAGCATATTTTATACACACGAAGATAACAATTCCAATGCACTTGACCCCAATCTCAATCCAACCTGAATCTTGTCAAACGTGCAAATAAATGTCGCCACATTTACAAACAAAACAAAAATATCGTTTTTAAAATTTTCTGTTCTGCTACTTGAGCTCCAGACCTGGCCTTCACAGTCAGTCAACCCAATCCAATTATAAAATAGTCCAATGTATTTCGTAATAAATTTTATAATTTTATGAATTTTTTTTTGTTGAGCTCATGCATATACACGTCATCATAAAGATTTCATCCCCAAGATAATTTCATTGGCAATACAACACAAAATAATTAAGTAATAAAAAAAACTAAAAATGCAGAAGAAGAAACAATTTTAACAACAAACTACATAGAAACATAGAAAATTTATTACAAGCATATTTCACCTATATATTTTTAATACGTGATGGTTGTAATAAATGTATTATGTTTCTGTGTAGTACTCACGTTGATATGCTGGTAGATTTTATACACACGAAGATTAGAACTTCAAGGATCACCTCCAATTTCTACAGCTATAGTTTACAAATTATTATTTCCCACTATCCCTGCATTTTGTGTTTTTTCCCAATTAAAATTAAATAAAATTAAAAATAACAGTCTAATCCGTGCGCTTGATTCTAGGATAAAGTGGCGTCATTTTGTCTCAATATGGCGAATTTATTCTTATGGGAAATACGTGACGTTGCTTAATGGCCCATGTCTAAGATACGATGGTTGGACGTTATTTTGTTTTTATGTCAGGGATATCCTAAGTATCGAACCCAATTCGACGAAAAGTAGCTAACAATATTAAAAATAGTATCAAAAAATCTTACGGACTCGAAAATTGTGGAAATCCTTGAGAATCGAAAGAATGTTTAAATATAGCACGAATCCTTTAAAATATTAAAGCCTTAAAAATAACAATGGTCGTAAACAATTGTTAAAAATCGTGAATGTCATTGAAGCTTGTATTGACAATCATCACTGAAATTGTACAAATCCTTAAATATAGTGCCCAATCCAAAATAGTGACAAATAGCTAAAAAATCGAAACAAATCGAAAAAAAATCGAAAAAATTAGAAAATCAATCAAATCCTAAAAAATGAGACGATTATTGAAAACGTGAAAAACATCCATCGAAGAAAATCACCACAAAGCAAAAGAATTAAATAACCGAATATCACAAAAATAATATCAAAAATGACCTTTGCCCTTTAAATCATCAAAATCTTCAAGAAATCGTTAATAATGTGTCCAAAGAACAAAAATCACTAAAAATGCAAAATATTTACAAATATTAAAATATAACGAGATAAACAACATAAAAATCCTTAAAGATTCAGAATTGTCCTTGAAAATTGTAAAAATTAAAAGTTATACTTATTGCAAGCCACAATAGTTAAAAATATTGGAAATTGTTACAAATTGGTAAAAAAATCTCTAAATATCGAAAAAAAAAACAACCCAACCCAACCGAACCCAACCCAACCAATGTAGTCAAAAATATTAAAATCTTAACAAAAGTAAAAATTGGAATCACAAAAAAGTTTTACGTACATTTTTTGCAAAACGTCACATGAGCCAAATATCGTAAAAAATGATAGAAATGATAGAAAAAAATATCAATATCAAAAATATCCTCGAAAATCGCAAACGTCCTTAAAAATTCCAAAGCATTCCAAACAAAATAAGTAAAACTATTGAAAATTGTTAAGATCATAAAAGACGGCAAAAAAGTAGCAAAATTCTTTAAAATGAAAAATGTCGTTAAAATTCTGAATCGCAGAAATCGTGAAATCCTCAAAAGACGTAAAAAATTTTATAAATTCTAAAAAACAAACCACAATTACGTAAGTCATGGTTTACACCCAAATTTCATTTTAATTTTTACGTTTCATTCTTAAGGGGGACTTACACGTTGACGATTTCAAAAAAAAAAATTTGACAGCTTCGAATGGGACAGAAAATATAGCAAAAAGTTTCGTATTGAAATCTTCTCTAGTTTTTTTTTACAATAAATTCTTGAAAATTGGCTCCAAAAATTGGCCTACAAAGTGTAAGTCCCCCTTAACTTCTTTTGCACAATAATAGTAAATTGGAGACTGTGGTTGGCTAATAAATTGAAATAAACTTACCCTTATCACACAGTAACTTATACTGTGTGATAAAGGTAAGTCTGTTTCAATTTCTTTTACAGAAATTTTGTTTTTTTTTCTAGATACATTGATTTCAGTTACCACAAGTATTTTTGTCATTTTACATCAAAGACGACTATTTTCGACCTCACGGTTTATTTTCGGTTTTTAAACCTTGTCTAACATAATTACTTCAACAGAAATAATTAGAATTCAATCAAACAGTTACACGCCTTAAATATTCAAATTTTAATGGAACTACATACATCACGTATTATTCTTGCAATTTGTGTCACAATTTTTCTTTTCAACAAAAACAACAAATTGCTTTGGTCATAACAGTCATTTTTGATTATTTATTAAAGTCAGACCTCGATGTTTAAATTTCAAAGTGTCTCATGCGTTAAACGTCACGTCATTCTTATTTTTATAATTCATCTATTAAACTGTCTTCAAAACCCAGAACTAACACATGGTTTTAGTTCTCCTTGTTGTGTTCTAAATCTTCATAGGGCTAAAATTTTATCGAAGTTGCTGTTTCATTAATTACCACTTTATAAATCTTGGACAATATTCTTTCAATCTTTCATCATCTAAATAATTCCGTATAAATTTCACCTTTTAAATGCGGTTCGTCGGAAAGTATTACACCACTGCATCTCACCATCTGTGTCGGTGTTGATATATACGCAATATTAACTACTTAAAACATTCAACATCAATAATTTAATTAATGCCATAATAGATTTCTCTAATGCATGTTGTGCGCTCGCAATTAATGCGAAATGTATACCGCCGTGGCCATAAAAAGGCTCTCACGAGTTAACGCGTCCATGCTATTAATTGATATGATGAATGGCTCGTTAGAAATTGGAGCTGCAACAGGTTCGCTCATTATGCTGTGACATGTTTCGTACACTTTGGTGGCGCATTGTTTTTATGGAATGTCGATAATTCGCTTAATAATAAAAAAAAAGTTAATGAGGTTGCGTTTGCGCATCGCACCTGACTGCTAATAACGAGGTGATTACATTTTTTCAATGGCAATCATCAGTCTATACGCAAGATTTATTATTATTATTATTATTATTATTAATTTATTTTGCGTGTTAATAAAATCGATCGCGATTCATGATTATGATTATTCACACAAGCGATCGACGTTTTCTGCGCACGTGATTGTGCGGATGGATGGTTTACTTAATTAACTCAAAGAGGTTACAAATAAAAGGTATCTCACATACTAGCTTTCGTAATAACTTAAGTTGATTAACTTGGACGCCAATTAATAAGCATGTGGCGTTAACTATCGAGTCGTAAATTTCGTCATTGTAAAGTTTCTGATGGGCTCTGAATCACCAATTCAATTATAACTTACGACGGAATATAACTCGAGCATCTACATTTAGTTGTCGGGACTTCCCAACGAGTTTATTACGATTTGATACAGGAAAAATAAATATACGCTTTTTAAAAATATTAACACATTAAACTTCGTAATGTGTTTACCGTTGAAAAAGTTTTGGAAATTTTATACAATAACACGTTCATTGAAGTTTTATTGCAACTTGATAAACGAAAAATAAATATCCAGTGCCTTAAACAAAATCAAAAATACAATATCGTATTAAACGTTTGACTTTCAAAAAGTTTTGGAAAACTGAACATCAACATTGACTCATTCACTGACAATAAAATAATGTTCAAGTCTACAATTTGATGTTTCACATCCATTCTTTGAATTCAACCAGCAACAAAGCTTCGCACTAAAAGCGCCTCCCACTCCGGAGCTTCTTACGGCCAGTCCGCCTCTGCCTCACGATATTTATAGATACAATCAGCAACATAATAACTCAGAAATGCCTTGCAAATAAAACACTTCAATTCGCTTCCAGTTTATACAAATCTGATTTATTCGCACGTCCGCCAAGTTACGAAACGAGTATTTCATCTCGGCGCAATCATCTATATCATTAACCCGCGCACAGCCGAGTGCATTTCCTCCTATTGATAATTACCAAGGTGTAGAAATAACGACCGGGAAATTAATTTGATAAACCGCCGATTAATTACAAATTACATCGCAGAAAACGTCGCGACAAAAACGCACAGTTCCTCGCCCGCGGTTCGTAATGGGATTGGTCGGTCGGGTGTTAAAACATGCGCCCGAGTTGTCCTTGGAGTGTTGGATTCTCGTCTCAGTTGATGAACAGCACGCTTCGGTTGCCGCAAACCCATCTGTCCGGTCGAAAGACGCGGAACGCGCGGCGCGGACCCGTCGTGATCCGCGAACAACGGAAAAAGGCTTAAATTGGATTTCGGGCGGCACGACGTCGATTGGCGCGATGAGCGGCGGCGCTCGTTCCTACTGACGCAGTTTCTTCCTTAGAAACAAAAAACGGAACGCAAAAAGTCCATGGGAAAACCTTGAACTTTCAGGCGAGCAACATAAACTGCGCGAAATTGATGTTTAGATTGTTGCGAAGATGCTGATCGTCGAGAAATCAATGACCGGATATGCGAAGTGTGTTTACTCGGTTTTTCCCAGTTCAGTAAATTCAGTCTTTTAAGTGAATTTAGATTGTTTCTTCTATTATTTCTGTTTGTTATTGCTTTGTTTCCTTTTGCTTTCACTTTTAATTTTCTTCTGTCGTTAAATTTGCACCTTTGGTTTATATTTGTTCGCGTTGCACATTTTTGTTGCTCCAACTCTGACAAAGCCAAACATTATGCAACTTGATCGTACAATGGAATTTTTACTAAAAACAGCAAATAAAGCGGTTCGTTCGGCGTCCACACCAATAAAGTTATGACGTCAACGATGTTAAATGCACTAAACGAGCATCAATTGGCGCCGCACGAATTAAAAGCAAAATTAAATATACTCAGTGACATATAAACTGCACCACCTAGAAGGGGTGGGAATTTTTGGCCCAAATTTGGCAGAAACATTGGACTAGTCTAAGGTCACAATTGATTAAAATTTGATAAAGAAAACACTTCATCTTTTTGATTTTTCTTTAATAAAGTGTTGGCCCGCTCCTATTTCTGATACACTCATTGACCCGCCTTGGCATTGATTCCAGCAGGTGATCAATGTCTTCTTGGGGTATGGCATCTCAAGCAGCCTGTACTTCATGCCGTTGAGCTTCTATTGTCAACGGTGGGTTCGGTAGATTCCTCAATCTTCTACCCATCATGTCCCACACGTGCTCAATGGGCGACAAATCGGGAGATCTTGGCGGCCAAGGGAAAAGATTAACATTGGCCTCTTCAAAGAAGTCAAGAGAAACCCTTGCTACGTGAGGTCGTGCATTATCTTGCTGGAAAAGTGCGTCTTCCAGCCCTCGAAGATATGGAAGAACATGTGGTTCTACCACTTCGTCAATGTAGCGTCGGGCGGTCATACTGCCCCGAATGAAGAGCAAGGGTGACCTACTGCCGTAAGCAATAGCACCCCACACCATCAACCCCACAGTTCGGTGAACATGCCTCGCAATCGAAAAATCAGGATTGCGCCTTTCTCCACGTCTTCGTCTAACAGTCATCAGACCATCATGCATTCCTAAACAAAATCGCGATTCGTCACTAAAGACAACTCGATGCCACTCCAAGTTCCATTGAAGTCTTTCCGTGCACCAGGCCAAACGTTCCTGGCGATGTTGAGCAGTGAGGGGTAGCACAAGATGTGGGCGGTAAGACAGCAAGCCAAAGGTTCTTATTCGACGATAAACTGTTCGCAAGCCTATCGGACGACCTTGTTCACCTAACCATTGATCAGCTATTGATCCAGTTGTAGAGAATCGGTCTCTCAAGGCCATTAGTCTTAAGCGGTGATCTTGACGTTCATTGGTTCGTCTTTGAGCCCCAGTGCCTCTTCTCCGACGTTCAACCCCGTGTTCAGACCACGCTTGATAAACACGCACTATTGTTGAGTGGTGCCGTCCCAAACGGTTGCCGATTTCTCTAAACGAAAAACCTGCTTCTCGTAAACCAACAATCCGCCCTCGGTCAAAGTCACTCAACTTCTGGTAAACTTGAGGTCTCCTTCTTCTAGGCATCATTAAACACTTGAAACACTTTAAACTAAAGAACGGGATCGGAAAAAGTGGAACAAATTCAAAAAATGACTCGATAATTGCTTGTCTATCACCACCTCTAAAAAATGACACAAACGTCAAAAATCCCATGACCACTTGACGATTGGGTTTCAAATTTTAATCAACTATTTCCCTGGACTAGTCCACGATTCCTGCCAAATTTGGTCCAAAAATTCCCATCCCTTCTAGGTGGTGCAGTTTATATGTCACCGAGTATATGTTGCATATAATAATAACATATCTTAGTCTTCATCATCGTCAAAAATTACAAATCACAGACGCATATAAAATTCGGATTTATCGAGGTGGATCAGCTCTCATATGTGCGATATAAAAAATATACCAATTTGATTAAATTTTTAAACTGGTTTTAAGATTAACTAATATCGTCACAAATTGTTAAATTTACATCGTTAATTATTCGAACCTACTTAACGCCGTTAGTTACTCGTTCAATTACTTGCGAAGCTAAAGAAAATATTATTGAGCACAAATCACTGCAAGTACGTTAAATACGAAGTCGATCCACGCCGTTTTCAAAACTAATTAATTCCACATCAAAAGCCTGAAACCCCATCGCCCATAATTTATCAGCGAATCACACATGCACCGTAACGCCGTAAATAACCCGCTAGAAATTACACACACACACGCCGATTCAGAAAAAAATCCAAATAACCAAGAAAACGCTGTTAATGGCATAAAATTTATCTGTAATTAAATCTCGCGTACCCGGTTGCCTCGCGTCATGGAGTCCGCGCATTCCCCTTCGAACGTTCGCGTTTCCACCGGTTCGTCCTTAGATGGAGTGTTTGCGCGCCGATTACGCGAACGTGCCCGTCCTCCCACGCGAATCCAAGTGCACCTCTTCTGCACGTCCGTCTGGCCTCGATTAACATTTTTAGCCGCTTAGTGGCGCAGTTATGCGTGTATGCACATGTCTTTGCATGGCTAATTTTAACGATTCGGGCGCTCGGCTCGTTTTAGAAATGCGCCGTTTCGGTTTCGACCTATTTGAATGTTTAAGTGGATGCCTAGATTCTTTGCTCTGTTAATTAAGCGGACAGTCGGCGGCAAGCTCCGGTAATTAGCATTGAAACGAAAACCTGCCGAATTCAAACGCAGCGCACCGAAAAATGCTACGTCGCGTCGTCGGTGCGGAGAGGTTCGCTTTGATCGCGTTTTGTTGCGGCTACCGAGCAGAAAAGCTCGACGAGTTGCGTTGAAGCGAAGCTGCCACCGGTTTATTTTATGATTTTTTTTTTAATGTAATGCATCTATCAAGTTAACGTTACTGTTATTGTAATACATAACACAACACTACCAAAAAAAAATTGTATTTGTCCTTTTTTCTGAAGCTTTTTCCAAAGTTGTCACAAGCAAAGGTTAAAGCTGGGCATTTTTGTTGGTCCACAAATAAATAAAAAAACTCTTTGCAAGTGAAGAATTTCCAAAATTACTTAACAGTGCTCAACAAAAAAGTTGGAATAGTTGCAAAGAAGTAGTTTCTGGATTTTTAGTTAGAACTAGTTAATAGCATGTTAGAAGACTTTAAAACCATTGGTTGCAGAATGTCTCTAAAATTACATATACTGCATGCTCATATAAATAAATTTGAAAACAACATGGGGCCGTACTCAGAAGAACAAGGAGAACGTTTTCATGAAGATGTCATGGACTTAACGAAGTTATCTATCGGTCGAGGACGCAGTAAAGGCATCCACTTTACTGGAAGAAGGATATTCCTTGCGTTATGTTGTTAGGACGAAATCACATCACTGTAAGTCGCCCCAGGACACATAATCAAGTTATGTTTGACAACTCCATTGGCAGTACTGCGTTGCGATGTGACAGTTCACAGTTGTCTAAGTACTGCAGATGTGGATTTTGTAAATGTTTTACTTCAATTTAAAGTACGTGACAAATTAATTTTTATAAGTTGAAGCCTGTTGAAGAAGACTTCCAAAAAATTGCTCGCACTTGCAAGAATTAGCATAATTACAATCCTTCAGAGGCAATCCTCTGCCATTTCTTTAATAGTATTCAGTGATGCTAACTGCTGCTGTTAAGTTCGTCGAACGTCTTATTGAAATTTTTGTTGAATGAAAAAGGTAAAAGATAACAAGGATAATATATTTGTTCGTCTTAAATGTAGCAAACAGTCGAAAAATGGTCGTAAATTATTTAGAAAATAATGTAATAAAACTCAAACGTTGTAATTTCCGACATAAACTCGCAACGTCAAACAAACCTAAATCCTAAACTCGTTTAAGTTCTAGAAAAGGCAAGGCGTTACAACTTAATTTGAATGACACCTAATAAATGAAAATTCTCCACTCTCATTGGTAAATCACACTGTAAACGTGCCCCATACAATAATAGTTATACCGTGATGTATCACACAATCAACGACGTATTTTTATTTTTGACCAATAATTCTTTATTAAAACTTAGTCAGTACGAAATGAATTTATTGGGATTTCTCCTTTACACAAGTTTACCAACTTAACCGAACCCAGCCGAACCCAACCCAACCCAACCGGATCCCGCCCAAACCAATCTAATATCTCTTCGAAAAACAAGTGAAGAACTACTTCAGAGACAACTTTATAAGTAGCATAAATAATTCTGCAATTTCACTGGAACGTTAATAACATAAATGAATGTCAAAGTCGAAATATAAAATCAGCTTGAAAAACTAAGACACAGTCTAAACCAAAATCAAAAATTAAAGTCACAACTTGCTTACTATTTAAATATGGGGGAAAATAGCAAAAAGCCTCCTAAAAGTATCGAAGTATTATAAATTAATTATTTAAAATATAATATATAATATGAGGACAAAAATTGAAAGAAATGTTGTGATTTTTGACAGGTGCAAGGTGGCATAAATAGCAACGCCAACAAATTTAAATAATTATCCAATATGACACTAAAAAACGCAGGCAATAATTATAAATTAATTTGATTGCACTCTAAAAATGACAATAATAAATCTTGGCTCTCATTGAAGAAATCGCACCGTAAATCTGCACTGTACACTATGTAGGTGTTCCGTGATTTATCACATATGCAATGATCTAACATTTTGGCCATCTTAATCATCTTAAATGTAAGTAAAATGTTATCGTACACATTAAATATTGCCTCACAACATGCATCGACTCAAGGCGACGCTCAAGATGTTATCACGATTAACAATATTTTAATTGACACCCAAACCGTCGACTCACAACAGTTTGATCCCCAACGTGCGGATACAGTGGAACTGCCAATACTTTTCTCGAAATTCGAATAGTCCATGTAATTGTTTCCAACTACGTAGTATGCATTTTCATAGCACTGTTATTTTCTAAAAATTGCACACCGGGTTCGCAAAGTTCGTTATAAATCAGATCAATCAAATTTAAAAATTAAGGTCACAATAAAAAAAAACCTAAGCCAAAACAAAAACCAAATTTAAAAATCTAAAATCAAAGACAAAATCTAAACTCAAAATAAAAATCAATATAGAAATCAGAAATCAATATTAAGTCAAGTCAAGTCAAAACCTAATATAAAAGTCTAAATCTAAAATCAATATGAAAACCAAAAGTCAAAACCAAAATTAAAGTCGACGTGAAAATAAAAAGCGAAGTCAAAATATAAAACCAAAGTGAACGTCAAAATCGAAATGAAGTAAAAGTTAAAATCAAAGTCACAATCTAAAATAAAAGTCAAAATTAAAACCAAAATGAACATAAAATCATATCAAACACGAGATACAATTTGACAGATGATAAATTTCGAAAAAATGCAAAAGCAAAACAAATTCCAAACTAACGGAATATTAAATTTAAAAATAAAATTGTAAGTTATAAGTTGTTTTGATCAAATATTACTATGAAACTGGACGTGAAATCAAGTGCAACAGATTGCGTAACATTTTGTTAGTTAAAATGGGGGGGGGGATAATAAAATTGAAGAGTAAACTTTGTTATATAATCGAAACGTCGACGTACTTACATAACTACTAAGTGTGTGTCAAAAGAGACCCACTTGTAAGCGTTGGTTTGGCGTCGATTATACTCTTTGACTCAATATCAATCAATAGCAATAATTCAAATTGAAAATAAAAAAAATCAAGAGAAATTTAATTTTAGTTAAATCGTTATAAAAGTTAATTAAATTGTTAATTAAATTCATACCGTTCTCTTTAATTATCGCCCATCAATATTATTATCTTACGTCTTTATTAACGTTGATAATAATAAAATAAATAATTACAATCAGAATTAAAAATACAGTTTCGACAAATCAAAATATGTCCATGTCTTCACGTGAGTTGGTCGAAACGTCACATTATTAATTAAAATTATTTCAATTATTTTCTAACGTGAATAAAGACAAACAGAAAATCAAAACAATAGTTGTGTTAAAAAAATCGTCGACTAAAAATATTTTTAATGCGTCATTAAAACTGTCTAACTTAACCGATATAATTAAAATAAACGTTAAAGACGTACGTGCACTGGAAGCTCGAACCACTGTCTTAAATTCGTGTCGAGTTCGTTTCAATTAAATGAACGAATTTCACTCGCCGTTCTCGCTATCGAGATCCGATAAAAAATATCAGGAATTATGTAGCTTAATTCACTGCGACGACGCGCAACCGACTACGACTAAATTAAGAACGAACGATCGAACATAAATAATAAATTCAACGACCGCTGCGATAAAATTAATTGGAAAAAAACAGACTTATTTAAATAACAACGAACGAAGATCTATCCGGTGCTCTTTTGGCAAAGCAATCACGAACCTCACGTCGCGAGTTTAATTACTGGGACAAACCAATTGCTCTCGACTTCATATTTGTATAAATAACAATCATTCAAAAACAGGCGATTCCGATACGCAATAATTAAATGAGATTTTGATTTAGTTTTGATGAGAAGTTTTGGTGAGTCATGAAAATGGTATTTGTTTTATTTATGTATAATAAAATCATGGTGACAAGTTTATAATTTGTTTGTTTTTTTTATATTGTTGTTGTTACAAGTTAAATGAATTGGAAAAAACGTAGTAAAATGTTGTCATTGTTCATCTCGGGTAACGCCCAAGTGAACAAAATTCACGCCTCGTGACAAAAATCACGACATTTACCCCTTGATTCATAAATAACTATCATTAAACTTTTAATTAACATAAAAATTAATGCACCACGCAAATCAAGATATCATGTGGTTACTCAACAGGGACAGGCTATTTCTCGAACTTTCAAAAACGATTTGCCGCCGAACAATGAGTCTGGTCGGCGAACGGGACGCATTGGATTGCGTCCAAATTCTCTCTTATTAAACTCGGAACACAATGGCCAAACGAAAGGAGCTTCTGAGTCCACCGAACGTACGATATTGCGGATCTTAGACGGCCTCCCGGTACGGGAAGTGAGCTGATTAAATCTTATCGGCGCATCCTCATCTTCACGCCACGGCTGCGCCGGTGACGTCTTCCTCGGCACAAAACTATTCTCGCAAATAAACAAAATGGGCACGTCAAAATATACATCGTGCGTAATGCATCATTCGAATTAATCGCCGTTGTTAGTTATGCTTAGAGCGTGTGAAATTTTTCGACGTAGACTCCAAGTATTTTTCGTGCAAATTTTTTGATAAAATTTTCGACTCGTGTGGTTTCGATGGTGTCGTTAAAAAAAAATTCCAGAGTCACGTCAGTTAGTTTAAGTGAAGTGTCCTGGTGAGACAATGTAAAAAATGATATGTGTTGATCATTATATTAAAAATTTATATTCAAATTAAACCAACGAAGCAACTTAACATTTTACTCGAGCCCTTTGAAGATCTATAGTGTGAAGCTAAAGTATTTTATTACATTCCGATGCAAAAGTCCTTCAATGAACGTCTACGCTCATTAGCAAAGATAACCAACCAGTTTACCAGCACATTTAAACACTCGAGATGTTCATAAAACAACCCAAAGAAATTTGCATTAGCCTGCTGAATTATCTAAAGTAATTTTTTCAGTTCGTTATTACTAATTAGTCCTTAAACTCCAAACGTCCTCCAACATTATTTCCATCAATATGATACGAAATGGTAAGTTCACAAAAATGTACCAAATGACAAAAAAAACTCGTCCCATTCAATTTACACGACCAATCCGGACATTTATCATCAAACTTACCTCGATTTCGTTAGATAGATAGATAACCGAACACCGCCGATCACGAGTAATGCAATCACTTATACGGATACCGGTGACATGAACCAACCGCACATAGACTCGCAAGAACTTGATGTACAGTTGAAACGTTCGTAACTCGTATTAAACGTGGTGGTAAAGCCGGTAGCGTTTATGATGCACAATGGGTGAATGAAACACAAACACCGGACAAGCTCGAGGCGGAGAGCTTTGCTGGCGAATGTTTCATTGCCAAGGTTGTGCGATGGAAAAGGTGGACCCGAGCCGAGCGACGGTGGCAGCGACTAAAAATTAGTCCGGAACATTTTACAGTCTGTTGAACGCAAAAATTACCTACTTGAAACGCTAGTTTCTCCTCGAAACTAGAATGGAATCTTCGACGTAATTACGGACAAAGGCTTGAAAAAATGGCGCTGCTGACAACGGTACGTGGACGTGCCATTATCTAAGTGGCGTTTAGAAAACATTCGGTGGACGTGCAGCGCAAAAAAAAACAGTTACGGTACAAGAGCGACAGAATTAAAATTTCGCACAAATATAAAAATAGTAGACTGTGATTAAAATCTATGTAACAAAATCGCCCGCACTGAACTTTCTTATTCTTGGGTAAATTTGGCGCAGTCGCGACGTCAAGCACATCTTTTTTTTTGAAGAAGAATTTTTAAATAAAATATCTCCAACAAATTTTAATAATTATTACTTTAATTATGACGTTTATTACCATTCCTTAATTTTTTCTTTATCGGTTTAAGATTTTATATGCGAAGCTATTTTAATTTCCACGGGCGGACGTTTTCATATCAATTTGTTTTATGAAGGTTATGTCACATTGCCACAATCTGTATTATTTTTTTACACTCGATGTCGAAGAAAGACAAATATACAACAAATAATAACAATTATTACTTAATTTTGATTTCATCCCTGCTTGAAGTCGACTTAAAGTCACTTAAATCATTTAAATTCCTGTGAAATTTCTCCACTCTCATCGATAAAATTTTCGACTTATTTCTAACTGATGTTTTGAATATTTTTACTGACGCGATCGCTAACATTCTTCCAAATTTGGCCGATGGGAGTCGAGGATTTATGGGAAGGAGCGAGAATTCAGCCGGAAATTTCGTGTCCAAAATGTATAACCAAAATCATAACCTTACGTACAAAAAGTATACATTGTGACAGTTGAAAACGTAAGTACTAAGTCGACGTGTAAAAATATACAAAGGAGACGAATGACAGTAATTTTATTTTGATTGCATCATTACTTGATATCGATTTATTTTGTTTTAAATTCCCATGAAATTTCTCCACTCTCATCGGTAAAAAACCTCGATTTATTTTGAATGCTTTTACTGACGTGATTTATAATATTCGTCGCAAGTCTATCGTTCTTTTTCTGTACAAAGTATCCAAATTATAACCTTACAGGTTATTAGTGTAACGTTGATCTAGCTATTCGACGACGTGTACTTAACCTACAATAAACCTATGGACAGAAGGGAGTTAGAAAAACAAAATTCATGATGTTGATGGGAGGAAATAGAACAGGTAAAAGAATGGATGTATTTAGGACATGTAATGAGGGAGGCCAAAAGTTAGTACACAAAGCACATATAAAAAGAACACTGAATTGGAGAGGTCAACACCAGAATACATAGTGAGGAGACAGGGAGCGAAAGGATTGGATTCGAAGCAGGGAGGAGAGCGGTGAGGTATGAAATGACAAAGAGAGGAGGGGAGCATAGCTTAGCTAGGAGGGCGATAAATAAATGAATAAAAGTAGAGGTAGGGAGACCGACGTATTTGAGGGAGGGAAGGCCTATAGACGAAGAGGAAACGGGGAGAAGTCAAACAAGTACTGGATGGACGATAAATACAGGAGGTGCGAATTCTGTGGAGAAGGCTGGGATAAATGGAAAGAATCCATCGTGGAATTTGGATCATTCAAAAATTTATTAAACGAGTAGGACGTGGACAATTCATTCGATTATTTCGATGTTTCGCTATTTCTATGCAAAAATGATTTAGTATGCTAGCTTAAATGAACGTATTGGTAGTTTCCTTGCTGAAGAGCTCGCCATATGCATGCAACAAAACCCAATGAATTATAAGAATCGACATTTTTTGTGCTCAAATAAATCTTGCACAAAAATTAGTTAGAGTTATAATTTTTCGCTCCATTTAAAATAATTTCAGCAACTTATAACTTTTCTAGCCATGTTGTAATTGTGCCCGATAGTTAGTTAGCTAGTTAGCTAGAACAGTGCTACCGGTATCAGCCGCAAGACAGTCACTGTGGTCGATTATGCAAACTGCACACAATGATAACTAACTTGCATTCGCACAGTTGGTAAATTTTTGAAGCGTAACATAAGTCATCGCTTACGGGATGTAGATTTTTAGAGAAATGTAGAACTTGTTGTTTTTTTTACACCAATTAGTTATCGATAACGGGTTAAGAATCAATTAAGCTGGTTGTTAAAGACGACCCGAAAAGGATTTAATTTATGTAAAATTGCATTGATTGCCAAAGACCATTCGAAACGTATTAAAAATCGGCGAAACTTACAAATTCACATCTCGTGATTAAAAGCAGTTCATTTTACTCGTTTCATAAACAGCTATCACAAAACAAGTTGTCTAAATATAAAGCTAACCTTAACCTGCTTTTATGATTACACGATGATTGTTGTATTTCAATTTTCAAATTTATTAACAAACTATTTTTCGTGAAATTTACGGCTGCATCGCTGAAAAAAAAATACCATTTGTACTGAACGACTTACGGCGTACACCACCGAGACATTTTTAAAACAAACAGCCATCAATAATAAAACGTTCAAGTGGATCGCCCACGCATCGGCCGCGTCCTACTTAAACCGGCTCTTCGTGCGCTCGAAATCGCGGAGGTCGCTCGTTTTATGCAAGTCCCCTTGCAGAATCCATCGTACAATTACAATCCCGACGCTTAATTGCCGGTTGTACGTTTCCCTGATTTATCGCTTCCCACATCCGAACTGCAGATCGGGCGAAATATAACATAATATGGACAATGCCGCGCAAAAGGATGTGCAAGAACGAAGAGATCGCGATGCTATCGGTCATTTACGAGTACGATCGCGGATCGTACGCGGAGATACGCGGGCCATGTTTGTGTTGCCAACGGATAATGGAATTCACACGTGTCAAAACACGTTCCGTTTTCGCTTGTACACTTGCGTATGATTATAGGCTTCGCTTCGTTTAAATCGGAACGAGAGTTGAATTTTTGCCATTGTTTACAAATCGTTTCTGCCGAGTTTGTTGGTGGGCGTTTAGATTCCAGGTTTGTGGTAAGTTGTTGCCTTGTTAACTACTATTGCGGTCACGGAAAATAAAACAGCATATTGTTCGACTGGGTAATTTGATAAATACGTAACGACCAATTTCGTGGACCATGAGGTGGAATTATATTAATTACAATGCTTTAATTTTTTAAGAAATGTGATTACAATATCTAGATCGTAAGTTTCCGTACAAAACCATCAACAATTGTCTCTGTTAATGAAACACATTCAACGGTGATATTCAGTGCGCCAACCCAATTAAAATTGAAAAGCGGTGATATCTCCTCGATAAAACTCGATTAATTATCGAAGAAAATAATCACGGCACGATACCAATAATACGAACAGGTTAAAAACAAGGAAAAATGGTACATTCACTTCCAGTCTAGTTGGTTTATTAGCAATAAATTCCTATAAAATACGCGCGGAAAAATGCAAATTCAAGTCGATAAATATGTTCCAATTAAAGTCGCGCAATAAATGCGAAATCCCGAGGAAAGCCTACTTTCGTAATTATTCACCGTGCGCGCATTTGTCTCGCTGGAAATGTGGGTCGGCGTTTTTTCGTCGTCCGGCGATCGGATTATGATAAAATGGCGAATTGCGGGGCGAACGTGTACAAGAAGGTAAACGGGACGCAATGGCACCGTGCGTGCGGCCGCCGGATCACCGGGGTAACTGACCTACTGCCGAGGATCTGCGATGCGGGACCCACGAGGGTGAACGGCGAACGAAAGGGGAGCGATATTGATTTTTCGAGTCCCCGCTGTTTCTGTTGACGATCGATTAAGACTCGGAAAGAAATGAAAGTACGTGCGAAATTTGCTGTCGAAGTGTTAACCGATATTTCCGGACGACAAATTTAATCTAAATATTGTGCAAGAAACGTGCGATTTAAAATCACCCGAATTCGTTCGTTATATCGTCCAGGTTGGTTTGGTTTGCTTTTGTTCATATTTGGCCGTCGTGAGATTTTAGAAAATTTGCCGTTACTTGCGATGCATCTTCGACTTTACCGGGCGACTGTACGCCGATGTACGATTTTGAAAAAACGACGAAAAAATTAATTTAACGTTATGATTGCGAAAAGGATAATAAACCTTGCCTTGCCTCGAAACGTTCTCGTTTACAAAAACATGACTTTCCCTTAGATAACTGGTTTGGTAATTTGTTAATTAATTATGTTATTAAAACCACAACGGATGTGAGTTAATTGTTATTTGAATTAGTGTTTATTTATGTCGACCTACAACGTCATTTATTTCGTCATGTGCCAAAATCTAATATTTTACGTCACCAGTTTCAGTCACGACCCAACTCAATCCGATCCAATCCAATCCAGCTCAGCCCAACACAACCCAACACCACCCAATCGAACCTAACACCAGGCATCGGGATTAGAAAAACACAACAAGAAATGCATTTTAAAAAATATTGCAACTAGTGCTGTTCGCAATTTCATTCAGCACTTAATTCAATTCTTCCAGATATCAAGTTTGTATTCCTCTTTGGTTCTTCGCATTGGCATTCCCCTTCCTGTGCCGACAGTTCCATTTGGTCCACATCTCGCCTATTTCCAGTTTAGCAATTCATTTCAAACTGTTTTTCTTCATTTCCTATCGGACCAACTCAACGCAACTAATCAACTCGACCCAAACGTAAAAAAAATAATTTGTATAACAACATAATTTTCAATATTTTGTTTGCTTAAGTTTATCAGGTGTCGGGATTGCAAGATTACAACAACTAATATATATAAAAAAAGGTATTGCAACCACCAGTTCGTCTCCTCTAAATTTTCATTTGCGGATTTTTACGTTCGCGATTTGGTTCAGATATCATATTCTTATTCCTCTTTGGTTCTTCCCATTGCCATTCTTGTAAAAACAGTTCAATTTGGTCCCCATCTTGCCTATTTCCAGTTTAACAGTTCCTCGAAATATACATATTTCATTTACTATCAGCCCAACCCGACCCAACCCAACCCAACCCAACCCAACCCAACCCAACCCAACCCAACCCAACCCAACCCAACCCAACCCACCCCAACCCAAAGTTTTGGTGTGTTCTTGTAGAACTTTTTTCTTTACGTTCTTCTCTTTACCGATAGGATTTTCTCAATCTGAGCAAAGTGTAATCAGGGAAGGAAAGGGTATTTGTCGCATGAATTGTTTCCGGTGCCGTTGGTTGTAAATAAATCGGCCATCAGTTTTTCCTTCTCCATCCTAATATTCTAATTTTGTGGTAAAAGTGTTCCATTTAATTCAAATTTTTGTTTTCTTCATTATTACTTGTATTACTATAGTTTGATGGGCTTGCAAACAGTACTTTTCGTTTATAAACACGAACGACACACATTCCTCCAAATTATTAAAATTCGTATGTACTAATAGCCATGAAGTAAAGCAAAAAGATTGGAACCGGTATAGTGATAACTATGATTCTTGTCGATTGGTGCGTGTGGCAACCATGGGTTGGGTTGGGGTTGGTTTGGGTTGGATTAGGTTATCAAACACCAATGGAAAACTATGTCAGGTCGGTTCATTGTGGTTAATTACAAATCATCGAGTAGCTCAATGTTACACCAATAACACATTTTTGTCAATCGTGCAAAGTCGTCGATTAAATGCTTAAATGACTCCGCGCAACTGTCCTGTGGCGGATACTCCTTGAAGTAACTCGTTCTCAATAGGAAACACGAATCTTTCTTCCGTATTGATTTCGTGCCATTAAACAGTTCTTCCCATTGCTGATGTTGTGTTTCATAATTAAGGCGGTCTAGTTCATGATCGACCTAGTTAATGTGTCTAATATTGCACATAATCGTGAACTAATTTATTTGTAATTCCATTATATACTACTTTAATTTATTACGTCATGAGATGATGCCACACATCTACTAGACAAGTTTGTAAATTATGTCTCAATTATATAGATTTGAAACCACGCCAACACTTGTCGTATAACAGTACAATGTGAATTATTTTATACGATGACGTATTATTGTCCCCTTTGGCAAAATATGGGCCAGTCATTTCTTTGTTCCATCAATCACCACGTCAA
This sequence comes from Geotrupes spiniger, assembly GCA_959613385.1. NCBI lineage: Eukaryota > Metazoa > Arthropoda > Insecta > Coleoptera > Geotrupidae > Geotrupes > Geotrupes spiniger. The sequence goes on along the minus strand of OY390732.1, from coordinate 2,300,629 downwards.
CACCCAAGGACTCCAATTCCTTAACATTTTCACCCTAAACATTTCATCAAAACTGCCACTATCAACCTCGGATTCTTTTGTTGTAGTGGCAATTTTTGGAGCAACAGAACAAATTATTTTTAGTCAAATTTGTTGACAAGCCAGTATTCAATTCATTTTCAAATTTTTCAAAATATAATTTCATTGTAATTATTTGGAATTTTTGAACTAATAAATAAATTTTCCAACTTGTAATTTGCAATGAGCGCTTAATGTTATTAGCATTAACGCAAATACATAAAAAAATGACTTGCAATTGTTTGTGTGTGGTCCTATATAATTTGTAGTTATTTATTAAATTACTACAGATTTATTAAATTAAATTTCTTGTTTGAAAAGTATGAAATAATTTTCAGCCAATGTACTCCGGCGGTGACGAATAGTTTCGTTCTTCTGGTCTCATCAGGCCACCAAAGATACATTCGTTGAAGTAATCCCTTAATTGCATAGCAATGTTGGTGCATTGATATCTAGATGGCGTTAATAAACTCACACAAACGTTCTGTAACCCATGACAAGTAATCGCAAATCGCCAGAGCCGGATATCTTGATGGCCAAGGAATCGCCCCTCGACAACCCGTTGCTGTGTGTTCATACCGAAAATTTATTACTACAAAACTATATTTTGATGAACGGCCCAAAGGACATTCATTAATTCACTTAATTTTTTTAATATAATTATTTCCATTCATTCTAAGCTGGAGGTTGTAGAGGTGAGATACCCAATTTTAAAGAACGTATCTTGTGGTGATGTTTCTCAACGTCGTTATCGAACAATGCGGCCAAGCCACCTTGCCCCAGTGAAAATTGAGGCTGCTCTTCAGTAGCGTTTTCGACAGAACAAAACGTCACCAAGTTTTAAAGTTTTAAAACACCGTTAGTATCAAGCAACATAGAGGAGACGAATAAACTCGCCCTTAGACAAGAAGATGTAGGACAACAGATCCCAAAGCTCCCGAGATACATGAAAAAGGATCCAGAATCAAGAAAAACTGCAAGAAAACACTAGAAGCCTTATGGGAGGTACGGACAAGCCGACCATGCCAGGATGCTGCTGCAGAACTTTCCAGGACACACATATTTCACATCAAACTACCTCGAAAAAATCAGGAAAAAGTACCAAGAACCCAACATCTATCTTCTAGATCCTGAAATCAATCATTGGAAGAGCACGACGACGAAGAGGATCCCGAACAATTGCTAAGATTAAGAAAACAAAATATTAGGCTACAGCAACTTCAACATATCGTTGATCAATTTCATCAAGAATTATCTCAAAACAAAACCAAGACACCAAGGAGTGAACAAGCTAAAAAGTTTAGTAATTGAGTGAATTAGTTTTCGCAAATGGATCTCCACATTGAACCTTCAAATCTCCGAAGTGGTGATATAAGGGGTCCGGTTTATTTACCATTTCGACACAAAATGACCTAACAAGAAGTTTGTTTGTGAGTATTAATGCCATCTAGAGGTCAATACCAAAACACACGTGCTGCTAAATAAAAACTCCTCACTCATCTTGTGGTCAAGTTGAATTTTACCGAAAAAAATCCAGGAAACTAAAGCTTGACTGTTTGATTGGGGGCGAGAACGAAAGAATTGAATTTTGTGACAAATTTCAATCAAAAAATCAAATCCACCCCATCATCATTTTGCACAAGTCGTGTTTCACACAAACAACGCGTTTAAAACGCAAACTATGTCCGTTCCATGCCCCCGACGCTCAATTCGAACCAGAAACAAAGAACGACATCAAAATCGCATTGATTGTTGTCAATCAACGTGCCCGCGCATAACGGAACACGCCGCGTCCAGTTCCCCGAGTCCCATTCGAATCCGCATTAACGCAGCAAAACATCGCATTCAAACGTATAATTTCACGTACACGTACATCACAAACGTCCACGTGTGCATGCGAACCGCATTGAGCTCCATTCAACCGAGCACATAACACGCCGACGTATTTCATCTCGATCCTCGCGATTGACAGTTCCAATAATGCAATTAACATCGCGGCTCGATGGTAATAAAACGATGGAAATAATGCCGGAGAAATCAACTGCGCGAAAATGCGACCGGGCTCGCCGGGGCAACCGGCGCTCTTCGCAAAACTAAGCGCACATAGTTCAGAGTTGTAAACTTTATCGTTGCAATTGCAACGGCTCGGTTTCCGTTGCGCCACCGTTCCCAGATTCACGACTCAGATGGAACGGCAATTTTCTGCGCTAAAATAAACTGCGTCCTCTTATCACATTGTTGCTTAAAGTGTTTCTCGAGGTAGATTACTTTCAGTCAATTAGTGGAAGTAGCAATTTAAAGGGCGACGAGATTTATCTCACGATTTATGCGCGAGATCTAGCGTTAAACGACTGTTTAGTTGTCATTTTTTCCAGTCGGTTGATAGATAGCACAATTGCGCAAAGGAAAATGCACGTTTTAATTAACGTTGCTTTGTGTAACCAACTTTGCCTAATATCGTCTAATCCTTTGTCTTGGTCGTAAAATTAATGCATTTTTTGCCTTTCTTGGTTTCCCAGATTCGCTGGTACGTTGTTTGTTTGGTTTATTGCAAATTGCAATAATTGCCTTTGGTTTATTTTTGATTCATAGAGCCGAGAATCTGCGAAGGATGTTGCACGGACAGCGATTAACTAAACATTCCTACGCTTTAACATCCATAACAAATATTTAAAAAAAAAAACATAATTTTTACCACTGCGGAAATTTCCATCGTAAATTCCTGCGTTAAACGATCCGATCACGAGTAATTCCCAACAACACTGAAATTAATTACCCCGGCATCTTTCACTGCTAATATTTTAATTATTGCATAAAATTAGAGTACAAATAAACGAACATCGTTAAACACCGATGCGCATTCCGCGCACTTCACGTGCATAATCCAAAAGAAAACCGGTTTGTTATGCATGAGAATTAACGCCAATTAATTGCCGCTATTAGATCCATTTTTCACTCTCGAAATCGAATTAAATTCGCAAATGAGACCTTATCGCCCGTACGAGTGACATCGAGGGGTCGTCCGAGCGATCCGTCAGGCGAGTCCGGTAACGAAGTGCAATTTATGGAACAAAACGAGCGCTAGAAATCGAGGAAAAGTGCGGAATTGTTTTTGAAAAATCGCCGACGCGGTGAAAGGATGTTGGTAAAAACGACTTGCAATTACGCCGCTTGGAAAAAGTAATTGAATTGGCTGAGTAATCGGCGTAGTTGGCGGCTCGTTGCTGCGAGTTAAAATTTTCGATAATCGGATTCCCACGTTAACTGCGAAATTTTAATATTGTCGTAATCGTACATAGTACTGTTAGTAATAAAGGCTCGGGATCAAAACTTGCAAAAATAATAAAACAATATAAAATGGTTGATTAAGTCCTCGATCGTGCCATGTCTTCATTAGGGTTTTATATATACATAGAAGCCATACATTATCATGAACTTATTAAATAATTTTATATCCTATGACCATCATCTTGTCCAATTTCAAAGGAGTTACACAATGTTTAAGTGAAATAATTTACGTGTCACATTGAGGTTCCATGCTAATTGGTAATGTCTTGTAGATACATTCTGTCGTTTGAGTTATCCATGAAATGTGTGTATTTTTGAAAAATGCTAAGGATATTGACGTACTTTTACTTATTTCCCTGTTACTTAACTAAAGTTATATAAAGTTCATGTCGAATACATAATCATCAACAATTTAAATAATTTTATATACTATGACCATCATCAATGTTTGTGGTGAATTTTTATTCTTATTTAAGTTCGTGTCAAATATTTTATCATAAACAATTTACATTATTTTAAATACAATCACCTTGTACTTTAACATTATTGGTTTATATGATGCTGTTTGCGACGTCCTTTTTGTAGTTATCCGGCTCCAAAGTCCAATGTTTACGAAGTCCTTTTTCTAGTGATCTGGTTCGGAGGACCAATGATTGCGTTACGTGGACAATGTACTGCGAGTAGTCGACTCGTGGCGAGTTGTAAATTTGCCGAGTATTTTGATTACGTATCTCGCTCACGTATGTTACGCCAAATAATCTTCGTCGCTACCGTCTGGGAGTTATTAAATCGTTCGAAGGCTTGTTCAGATAAACTCTTTTAACTATATACACTATTTATTATTAATATTTACAATATACAACTTTGCTCAATTACAATTGGCACTGATGAAGATACACTGGCTGTGTTACTGTGTGTGTAACTGTAGTAATAATAATTTGACTGTTGTCGTGGTAATGTGATAATTTGACACTGTGATGACATGACACTGATACTTTGACACTGTCTGTTTAAGGGTGAAAAGGCGAAGGTGAAGTTTTTAACATTTGGTTCAGAGGATTAATTTAAAATCCCGACAGCCATATAATAATTTAAACTTTCGTAAATTGCTATTTTACAACCGGCAATCGTAAAATTACTGCCTGTAATGGGAAATTGGGGCCGCAAAGGTTTTGAAATACGTAAGTCTTGTAGAGACCGTACAAGAGTTTTTTTAGATTTTAAATTTGGCAAAATAAGTAATAAAATGCAAATGACCGAACCGACCGCAAGCTGGCTGCATCGGTGGCACCATCTGTACCTGGACAGGGTCGTGCGGATTAACATAAAACTATTCTACATACTTAAAAATAATTGTGAGAAATATTTACATTATTTGCGCGGATCTAAATTGTCTTAATTAAATCCACACATAGGTGTGGGACCGAACAGATGCCTTACATGAAATATCCCGGCTGTTATATATACGTTGTTACATGTTTTTTTTTTATTTATTTATATATTAAATTTATATTTTTTATATGGTGGTTTTCTTGGTGGTGTGATTTTTAAAAAACTATTCTTGATACTAACATAAAATGAGAGAAGAACGTGCTTTTTGAGTTAAATTTGTGTCGTTATAAAAATTAAGACGTCTGACCATCAGAGAGCTTGCTGAAGAGTGTGGGATCATGTTACAAGATTTTGACCGAAAAATTGAAGATGCACGAAAAATTTGCTCCACGCCTGATCGCGGACCAGCAAAAAGCCCATCGCGTCCAGGTTTGTCAGGAATTGTTTAACATTTAACATTCAGAAGAAGATGAAAACTTCTTGTCGAGGTCCATAACTGGTGATGAATCTTGGGTACATCTATACATATTCCTATATCTATATACAGTGGAAACACCGGTGGGAGGAGTGTGTGCGTCATGGAGGTGAGTACTTTGAAGCGGATCCAGACATTTAACTTTTAAATAAAGTACATTTTGTTTTATGTAGTCAGTCTACGTATTTTTTGAACAGGTCTCGTGTATGCATTAAAGTATGTTAAGGATTATTGTCGAGGAAAATAAATTCACACATCACTTCAGTATTAAAATCGTTTAAATTAAACGTCGAATATCATTTGCAACGCTAGCAAACAATCCTCGTACTAAATACATAACTGATTTTGTTTTAGTTGGATATATCCAATAGCTCTGATATTTACAATTTGCCTCTTTTAAAAGATTAACAATTAAATATTTTACTCACTCGTCACAGCTCGATACAGCTCGTCAGACCAGCACACATACAATTTCTGCTACGTAATTGCAGTGGTCTTCATCGATCGATTAAGTCGGTACTGTCCAGACTTGCAACTACTTCGGAACCGGCGACATTAAAGACCACATTATTGTAAACAAATTTCACCGAATGTATTAAGGTGATGACAGCTGTATCGCTACACATTGGGCTCTTCAGAGCACCACTGAAGGTCCTGAAGGACTTGATCATGCAAGTTTGAATGAGAAAGAATCGGTCGACAAAGATCACTGCAATGACGTAGCAGTAAGAGTGTGAGGGAGGGATCTGACGTGTCACACACAAACTCTTTTTCGACTTTAGCAGTGCTGACATTTTATTTTGTTGTTCATTTTTAACAACTGATAATGTTTTGATAATTTTTGCAATTTCTGCAACTTTAGCATATTTTGCATTGATTTAAAAATAACAATTTGAAATTTTTACATCTATTGAATGACATGTATATTATTATCATTGTTCAAATCCTACTAAACAGAATAGGCCCAACGATTTTGGTAAGTTTTTCAATGTTTCTATCTTCTGCATTCGACAATCTTATTTTATTTCATTTTTACAAATACAGTTCCTGAAATTTTCACAAATGTAACAAGTTGACAATAGTCAAACTGTTTAAATTTTGACAAATTCGACAAGATTTTTGTTATTTTGGAAATTTTACCAATTTTTTTTATTGCTTGTTGTGTAAATTTAATCACATATGCATTAATTTTAATTGTGTTGGCTTACTTGGAGACAACAAGTGTTTCACAATTTACTTCGTCATCCACAACGACCTATCAAAGATATCAAGTCAAATAAATCGTTGCTTCTTCAAGACAATTTCTGTCGTTTAATTTATCCTTTTATCGTTGCTTCAAAAACGTGTTCTATTTAAAATGAGTAAATTTGTGCATTTTCGACTACGACACTCGCTTTGCAATTCACATGCGATGAACTGTTAACCACAAGAAATCGAACGGCTAAATCGGTCTACAAAAGACCCCGTTGTGTTACGAAACGTCGACAATGTGCGAATCAACACTTACATGTGTTAGCATTCATACTTTAATAACTAAAAAAAAAATCGCCGCCATAAAAAATAACGAGCGTAAATGTGTACGCCATAAATTACGCGGGCATAAATGGAAATCGGTACAAGTTAAATAAACCATTTAATTAATCGTTAGAGAACCAAGTGTTATGTAGAACATTAATTATGTTCTTTAAGGAAAAAATATTCAGAATGCCTTAAAACGGCTCGCATTTATTCATGCAGCCTACCTACTTTCGCGGCGCGATTATATCATTCCGAGTGCACTGGGTATTTCGGAATATGCGCAATTTCGCTATGAAACTATGCAAATGGCTTCGGGATAAATTATGGGGACTGGCCAACGCGACTTTGTATTGATCGGGTGATGTTAATCAGTGAAATATTATCGATATCAGTACTTACGTAATGACTTAAAAGTAAAATATTAAGGTCATTGTAAACGTGAATAAACTTGGAGTACTGTTTACCATTTACCAACCCGACACGATCCAACCCAACCCAACCCAACCCAACCCAACCCAACCCAACCCAACCCAACCCAACCCAACCCAACCCAACCCAACCCAACCCAACCCAACCCAACCCAATCTGGCAAAGAAAATTATTGTGTTTTAAACCAAGAAACTATTAAATGCTGGAAAACTGGTGGGTGAAACTAAATTTGTCGAATACGTTTAAAATGGTAGAAGTAATACCAACAAAGTCAATACGAGGCATTTCCACTCCTATCAGGAGTGAAGAAGTTCCTAATTCATTTGCTTTACAAAAAACTGTTAAGGAGCAACATGGCATTCCACTAACTCAGACAAGAAACATATAAAATGACGCCGAAGCCTATGCAGGTACCCTACGACACTGCAAGGCAGCCTCGCGTGTACTCAAAGTCATTAATGCAAACCAATTCAAAAATTGTAGATAAAGACGTGTACAATAAATGGCAAAGATCTACTTGCTACATACATATTCAGAAATTAAATATGACGAAAAATGAAGGTGCTGGATGGAGAAAAGCCATGGACAGTGAAAACCAGAGGTGGAAGCTGCAAGCGGGTTTTACGATTGAAAACAAATTCTGACGGAAGTGTTGATCAGTATAAGGCGGGACCAGTAGACAATTGATTGAATCAGCGTGACAGCGTCGATTACATCACATATGTAGTTAGGTTATGTTGGGTTGAAATGAAATGGAACGTCTTTCAACTTAGACCGAAAAGAAATACAGCAGGCAGACAGTTCAAATACCTAGGTACAGTCATAACAGATAATAGTAAGACTGAAGTGAGAGCGAAGTAAGAATAAGAGTAATCGAATGCCTTTTCATCCAGCAATAGATGAATTGGTTAGTACATCTAGTTTTTATTTTGCTTTTCATCGAGAACTGGAGGACATAATTAGATCAATGTATTTTACGTCAAACTATTGTTTCGTCCAGCCAACGTTCCTTTAATGGATGGTGCATTTGGTTTTCGTTGGGTTGGGTTGGTTCGTATTCCAAACCAACAAACCAAACTATTAAATGTTGACAAACTTGTCCAATATGTTTTCCTTCAACAAATACCCATTTGATTAGTGCATACATTTTTTGCTGGAAAACTAGAAGAATCCCAGTCATTGTATTTTACGTCCAGTAATCGTTTCGATCCAGCGAATTTAGTCTTCCATGGGTTGGATTGGATTGAAAAAAATTCAAATAATTTCTCTTACGATTACGACGTATAATTTTCAAATGCCAGAACCTAATATTATTTTATAAATTGTTAATCAATTAATCAACGCGTCGTGGAATTAAAATTTACTCTGCTGCTGCCTCCAAGAACTTTCAAAACGCATCACCTCATCAATTCCATCGATCGTAAAAGTAAAACGCGCCATTTAACTCCGAGTGCCCATCGAACTGTTTCCAACGCCGTTTCTTAACGGCGCAATTGTGAAAGTGCGGAATTCGAAAAGCGCTTCCCGGCAGAATCGTCCCAATAATTTAAATAACGATTAATTATAAAAAGGCAAGCAGCTCAGTTAAAATAACTACACCGCCTGGAAATGCCATCCATAATTGCACATTCGGACGTCTAAGAACAGTTCTTGTTTCTTTCCAGCAAGAAACTTGTCGCGACGTCGAATTTCGAAATTACAATTAAAATGCGCCAGTGGTACCAAATTACGTACCGTAACACCGGCGGAACAAGAACAAAGATTGATGAACTGTATGTAGAGCACATAACCATTGTAATTATTCTGTTAAACATCGTAATCTCGGTTACCAGTTGGTTTTCGTGTTTTTCTTGCGCGAAGCGGCCGTAGCCGAAACGCGCTCGAACCGTAATTAAGACATATGGCGTTTTTCATTACGTTTTATCGATCGGCGATAAAAGTATCAAATCGCGAATGGGTATCTATCATGTGACCTAGAATGTCTAATAAATAAATCGGACGTAATCTCGCACAATCAAATTGCAGTCGGAATAAAAGCGCAATGTGGTTGATTTATTCTTATAATTATTTTGAAATTTTGCGTCGAAAGTCAATCGAACGAAAACATCGGTGATTAAGATAATCAATCGAACCTTTTGAGAAGGACAGCGCAAATAATTCCACGATTAGTACCATTGGGGAAAATATTGAGCTTTCGGGATTCGAACATTATGTATTAAAAGCTTTATGGTTGGGTAATAAAAATGTTTAAAAATTCATTTTTCTTATTATTTCTTTCTTCGAATTTAAAAATATGTTTTTAAGATATTACGTCGCTGCAAAAGAGTTACCATACGGAAGGATTACAAACCGTACACGTCAGATTACCATAATGCGTTTAAACCGCAAATGCAGTAAAATGATACCATTCGCTGGTCTTCACCGTGAAACCGGACCCTGATAAGTACACAAATTGGATTATTGAAGTCTCTATACGCGCAAATGACGAATAGCTAATTTAATCCTTAAAGCCCCTTAATCGAGATTAAAAAATTACTAACAAATGCACGACGGGAGATCAGTATTTACGGTCTCTAACACAGAAGGAAACAAGTTGAAGAAATATCAAACGTTTATTTTTCTACGTAATCTCCCTGAACTTCGATGCATTTGGTCCAAACCTTTGATTCACCTGCAAAAAAATTCTTTCGTTTGCTCTTCCAACCAGCCGTTTACGGCCGTCGTCACTTCACTATCGTCGTAATATTTGGTCAACCGGATATTCTTTTAATTTTGGAAATAAAAAGAAATCCGGCGAGGTCTGGTGAATATGCAACATTCGTGGGACCCAACCTGCACGCTTTTTACCCCCAAAATATACAGGGTGAATCCTAAATGGCGGATAATATTCATAACATCCGATTCTGCATCAAAGATGGAGCAATAGTCTTTTAACAATTTGCTGTGAATCTCGTGGATGAGGAGTTATTGGCAGTCTTAAGTTAAATTACGGGTTGCTCATCGTACTATATTTTTATGAAATAATGTTTTTTAGCTGTAGTATAATCAACAAAAGGAATCACCAATCTGTAATTGTAGTCATCATCCTCGTTACTGGTTTACGTAGAATTTTCATTATAAGCTTGAACTTTCTGCAATGCTTGAGTTTTCCAAATATGTTGCAACAATGTGCTATACAATTTTCACATTTTGAAATAAACGTAGGCTGTTACGTACTTTTTACTTTAAATAATTTGACGTTTAATGACATATCTGTGACAATTTGCTGTAAAAAAGGACGTGTTGAATTGTCTTGTTGTTTATTATCTTAATAATTAGCGTCATGGAATACAGTTTTGTGGAATATGCAGACATGTATTTGATATTAGGAGAATGTCATGGCAATGTACGCTGCTGCTAATTTATGTGCTGAACGGTATCCAAACAGAAGGCATCCAAATGCTAATGATATTCGACGACTGGATCAACGAATGCGAGAAACTGGAAGAACTGCACCTACTCCAACAGCTAACAGATGCCGTCCTCGTCGAGTATCACCACAGGTTGAAGAAAATATCTTACATGTAGTGGAAAATGAACCATAACAAAGTACCCGGTACATTGCCAGAATGATTGATATTAGCCAAAGAAGCGTTCATCGCTTATTACAGCAAAATGGCTTGCACCCGTATCATTATCAGCGAGTCCAGGGATTATTGCCACAAGACTATCAGCAAAAAGTCAGATTTTGTAGATGGCTACTTCGTGAGCAAGAAAGGAATCCTGGTTTTATTGGACGTGTCTTGTGGACTGATGAAAGTACGTTCACCAGAAATGGAACATTTAATATCCATAATATGCACCAATGGAGCAATGAAAATCCCAATGCATTGTACCAAACGAATCATCAAATTCGGTTTAGTGTTAATGTGTGGGTTGGTATCATTGTTAATAGGCTCATAGGACCACACATTTTGCCTAACAGACTAAACGCGAATAATTTTGTTGAATTTTTTGAAACTGATTTTAAGGATTTATTAGACGATGTGCCACTAGATTTAAGAAGAAATATGTTTTTTCAAATGGACGGAGCACCAGCACATTGGGGAATGCAAACCCGAGAATGGTTAAATCGGGAATTTCCAGAGCGATGGATTGGTCGTGGCAGTGTTGTAATACCTTGGCCACCAAGAAGCCCAGATTTAAACTGCCTAGATTTTTTCTTGTGGGGAACATTAAAAGCATTTGTGTATGAAGTGGAAATTGATACTCAAGAGCAACTTCAGCAACGAATCAATGAAACAGTTATAATGATTCAACAAAACAATATGCTTGAAAATCTAGAACAGAACATAATACGTAGGTGTATGAAATGCATAGAGGTTGGGGGTAGCCACTTTGAGCACTTATTGTAATTTAATAGTATATTACGTAACAAGAGTTGTAAATAGCATTTTACGTACGAGTGGAAATAGTTACATACGAGCGACGAAGGAGCGAGTATGTAATTCCACGAGTACGTAAAATGCGTTACAACTCGAGTCACGTACTATACTTTACCTACGACCACCTTCTACCACTAAAACAACCTCTATACAAAACCTCTTTTTTATTGTTTAATTACATACTATTTTATTTTATAACAAATTTTCTTATATTTATGATATAAGTAATTATTGCTTTTTAATAATAATTGTTAATGGTAACATTGCAGTTATTAAATATTGGACAACTATCTTTTTCTAACATTATTCTTATTTCTCCAGTCCATGCATTTTCTATATAAGATCTCGTATCTTTCACGTGTCTTCGCCGGTAACAAATTGTTCATTTCTAACCTGGCATTTTCAATAATCTTCGGAGGAGTGTATCTGCCACTGTGGTTGTCACACATTTTAATAACAATAAATTATGATTGATTCATAATAAAATTGTTGTGGGCAATAGAATAATATTGACAGCTTACTGACAATTGGATAAATTCCATCAATGCATTTCGGTAACTAAGCAACTTCAACCTGTGCGATTACTTTACGACCGTGCGTTTAGTTTACGGCCGTGCGTAATGACTTATTTACATGGTCTGTGTATAGTGCAAAAAAGGGCACTTTCAACAGTGGTCGTAGGTAAAATGTATTTACAAAATAAAAAGCTTATGGCGTAATCGATATTTCCTTACTAGTTATGTGCTGTTAATCTCAAAATGCACATTAAAATTAGAATATTACTGTGAAAGAAGTTTAGCATGCATGTGTACATACATTCTCCTTAGGTTCCTTATTAAATCAAGTGCGTTGTTATGTGAATCGCAGGAGGCAACACTCAGATTAGTACGACTTGCCACACAGTGTTGCCTAGTTTGTAAAACTTTAATTAAGAATTCTTCAAAAACTAAATGGTTCCTAGCAAAACGCTTCTAATTTTTTTTGCTCAGTTTTTGATGCAGAATTACGTGATGTAAATATTATCCGCCATTTAGGATTCACCCTGTATGTTAAAATATTGTCTACAGTACCATAAGAAAAATTCGTAATTTCAGCTATCCGGCAAATCGTCAGTCGTCTATCTGTCATTACCACATCGTGTATACGATCAACATTTTCTTTGGTAGTGACAGTCTTCGCATGTTTAGATGTTTGTCTTCCCAGTTTAAATTCTCGAGACATATTTCTCACCACTTGGTAAGAAACAGCACCATCACCTAATACACCTACCATGTCTTCATGAATTTCTTTTGGCGACATCGCTTTCTTTTGCAAGTATTTTATAACTGCACGAACCTCTGATTTTTCCATTTTTAGAATTTCTCTAAACTTGTCTACTTAAATTCTAAATTATTTGAAAAGATAACAAGTGACAAAACTACAATTCAACCAAACGCTACAAAGACTAAAAATACAAAAAATACAATTTGGGTTCGCTGTGGCAATTCGAACAAAATCCATTTTTCCCGGTAAAAGTCGCGTTTTTAATTAGCGCTCTTTTCACAAAGTGCAACATCATTATATTAATAAAGGCACGCACAATGACCATTTGCATACTGGAAATAAATTAAGCGCACTCGTTTAGGTAGGAAATTCAATTAATTAGCACGGCAGATGACTGCGATTATTTCAGAAAATACCGTTGCCGACACACGTTCACGTTTCAACCGTTAGCGGTCCATTACTTATTAATGTTAGTGTTATAATTGGCGATGGGAAAACAAAGCCGAATTGATAATAAGAAAGCATCGCCGCTTTATCGAAACTAAAAACGAGATGCTTGGGAACAAAGCGGCGAATCCTGCGACATTGCCATTGTCGGAGTTAACGAATAAATCAACGGGTAATTAGCAACGTTGCGTTAAGAATAACTACCGATATTGTTGTAATAATTAAAATTACAAAAATGAAACAGAAAATTGGTGGCGAGAGAATATAAATATGAAGTTTAAAGTCTGGAACTATAGAAATGGAAATTTTAACAAATGTTTTTCAAAGAAATCCTCGAACATATACAACCTGACCTGAATACTTAATTATAAATAAAACACTAAATTATACACTGATCGCCAAACAAATCAGAACACCAACGATCGTACGAACTCGACATTTTTGTGACAATTTTAGATTGAGTAAGACAATGAAGGATAAAAATTTCAAGAAAATTTGTATTTAAGAACAATGTCAAAAAAATATTTAACATGAAACAAAAAACAAAGTTCATGATGAAATTGCAATCATTTATTCCTCCACCTCCATTTGAGGTGTATTACCGCCAAAATTTCTAGTTCGTACGATCGTTCCTTCTGGTTGCTTTTTCGGCGGTCAGTAAATCAAATTAACAAAACAAATCGTTGCTCCAAAATAGCTCCGTGTAACTATAACTGAAAAAATTATGTGGGTAAAAATTAAAACAAATCCTAAAATTTATTCTATTGGAAATAATCGAGTAAAGCAACGACAGTCGGACAGCCTCCATCAAGCGCTAGTTTTGCACGTGAGTTTCAATTAGGCCGGGCGGGAAACGTCGAAATTACCGCCAAGGATAAATCTAATAACGCGGCAATTGCCCGTTCGCCATTCCAAGACCAAATTAAATTATTTCCTTTTCGGACAGACGCACTTTTTGCGTTTCCCGTTCGCGAATGCGAACAAGCGGCTCACGTCGTCAACGCCAAAGCCGGCAAACTTGCAATTGAATAACGACTTGTTTGCGTACGACAAACATCCTCGATTCCGCCAGCTCGATACCATCGTGCACTGTCTGAGAAGTTTAGGCAAACAGATTAAAACTGGTTTGGGTGCACACGTGGAATTATCGATGTAATCACCGCAATGTGGCCAATCTTTTTCTCAATTTTTTTATGGTTCAAATAATGAGGTAACTGTAGCAATAGCGGGTAACTGTCGCATAAATTTCGTCGCCGTTCGTTGTTAAAAAATGCAACAATGTGATCTCAACTGCCGGGAAGGACGCGCCGTTAAAACAAACACTGCAAGCGCCGAGCTTACAATGTCAATTAATCACCGAATATAAATTAATGATTTGTGCACGGGAATGTCAAATCTGCCTAAATTAACGATTTTAATTCAAATTGCTTCGAGAAACCCATTTGAATTACAAAGGCACGTAAAACATTCACCAAATCATTAGACGAATCCAATGACATATCGTATTTTAAATTAATAACACTGAAGAACAAAATCTGTTTGTTCCACAATAGTGTATGAAGTTTGTTGGTACTTTTTACACTGTTTTTCAGAGTTTAAATTTTGAGAAAGTGTATATATTTTTTATGAATAAATGTAATTTATTTTTCTACATAATTTCCCTGTCGATGCATTTGGTCCAACGAAATCTTTCGGTTGCTTTTCCAACTAGTCGTTTACGGCTGTCATCACTTCACTATCGTCGTAATATCTGGTCCCCCCCGAAGATATTCTTTTAACTTTGGAAATAAAAAGAAATATTCGGTTGGGAGCGGAATGTAAAAATAAAAATAAAAACTATTGTAATTATATACTCAGTGGACCAAACTTTTTGGACCAAATTTGGCAGAAACATTGGACTAGTCTAAGGTAACAATTGATTAAAATTTGATAAAGAAAACACTTCATCTTTTTGATTTTTCTTTAATAATGTGTTGGTCCGCCCCTATTTCTGATACACTCATTGACCCGCCTTGGCACTGATTCCAGCAGGTGATCAATGTCTTCTTGGGGTATGGCATCCCAAGCAGCCTGTACTTCATGCCGTAGAGCTTCTATTGCCAACGGTGGGTTCGGTAGATTCCTCAATCTTCTACCCATCATGTCCCACACGTGCTCAATGGGCGACAAATCGCGAGATCTTGGCGGCCAAGGCAAAAGATTAACATTGGGCTCTTCAAAGAAGCCAAGAGAAACCATTGCTACGTGAGGTCGTGCATTATCTTGCTGAAAATGTGGGTCTTCCAGCCCTCGAAGATATGGAAGAACATGTGGTTCCACCACTTCGTCAATGTAGCGTCGGGCGGTCATACTGCCCCGAATGAAGAGCAAGGGTGACCTACTGCCGTAAGCAATAGCACCCCACACAATCAACCCCACAGTTCGGTGAACATGCCTCGCAATCGAAAAATCAGGATTGCACCTTTCTCCACGTCTTCGTCTAACAGTCATCCGACCATCATGCATTCCTAAACAAAATCGCGATTTGTCACTAAAGACAACTCGATGCCACTCCAAGTTCCATTGAAGTCTTTCCGTGCACCAGGCCAAACGTTCCTGGCGATGTTGAGCAGTGAGGGGTAGCACAAGATGTGGGCGGTAAGACAGCAAGCCAAAGGTTCTTATTCGACGATAAACTGTTCGCAAGCCTATCGGACGACCTTGTTCACCTAACCATTGATCAGCTATTGATCTAGTTGTAGAGAATCGGTCTCTCAAGGCCATTAGTCTTAAGCGGCGATCTTGACGTTCATTGGTTCGTCTTTGAGCTCCAGTGCCTCTCCTCCGACGTTCAACCCCATGTTCAGACCACGCTTAATAAACACGCATTATTGTTGAGTGGTGCCGTCCCAAACGGTTGCCGATTTCTCTAAACGAAAAACCTGCTTCTCGTAAACCAACAATCCGCCCTCGGTCAAAGTCACTCAACTGATGGTAAACTCGAGGTCTCCTTCCTCTAGGCATCGTTAAACACTTGAAACACTTTAAACTAAAGAACGGGATCCGAAAAAGTGGAACAAATTCAAAAAATGACTCGATAATTGCTTGTCTATCACCACCTCTAAAAAATGACACAAACGTCAAAAATCCCATGACTACTTGATGATTGGGTTTCAAATTTTAATCAACTATTTCCCTGGACTAGTCCACTATTCCTGCCAAATTTGGTCCAAAAATTCCCACCCCTTCTAGGTGGTGCAGTTTATATGTCACTGAGTATATATATAAAACTAGTGCAAATTAGCGAATTCTTCAATGTGTGTAATAACATCCAAACATCATTATAATAAATAGCTTAACATCGACCGGCGATTTTCTCAGACGCGAGCATAACCAATGCAATTTCTAAGGCATTAAAGTGAATAGTTTTTGCGGCACTAGAAAGTCCGCTACTGGAATAAATCATGCAGCCGCGAGAAATTTACGAACGCGTTTTTCTACGGCTTGCGATTTATCATAATCACCGCGTTTCCCATAAGTGATTTTTCGGTGCAATTAACGCGTAAATGCCAGGCGCGCATTATTAGCAAATTAATGCACATTAATAATGACGTAATTAAGGCGCATGAGAAATTCTGGATGCTCGGTACACACTCGCGGACTAGAAAACGCTACACGCCAACCGAACGAAACAATAGGTGATTGTAATTAAAAAATCGAAAATAAATATAAAAGGAGAGTTCGGGACTAAATTCTATTGTGAGCTAGATGGCGTTAACGTACTCGTAGTAATTCATGTTTGCATCGTGATCTGATGAGTCCTGTAGCACGAAATCATCATCACCTGGTACATTCGTTGAAATGCATTTACCATTCTTTCGTGCCTGCCGCTGCGAAGTAATTACAAGTCTCGACGGTACCGACTTAATCGGTCAATGTGTGCTCTGCGATCACGCAACTTGAGTACGACGGTATTGAGGTTTGGATGACGTTAGTACACAACTCATGTTCGTGTCCAATTTTAGTTTTGTCTATATTTAAAGTGTTTTCAATTTTTATAATTTTAACGTTTTGTACTATCTTTATAATTTCTTCGCATTTTAGTGAAACTTTGTCACAGCAATTGTGCGTCTAAATCGTGCACAATTCGCATATTAATTCCATTTAATTGATACTGAATCGACGAACTGTAATTTATTAAAATGTCACTGGCGTACTTGTAATTAAAGCTATATTTCCAACGATTACGATTCACCGTCAAGTACCACATCCTGGCGAAATCAATAACGCTTACGCATAGATTAGCGACCAACAGGAAACAATTTGCAATAAGTCCAATTAAATAAATTTCACGCTAGATTCCGTACATCGACGATAAGTAAATTCAATCGTAGTTAGTAACGCGTGAATAAAAGATTTTTTTTTAAAATTGGCAAACTGCACCAACGACGGTCTTAGAAACTGCACTCACAACAATGCAAACTCAGGCACCGTGTGGCACAAAGCCGTTTAAGTGTTTGGGTCATTGCCATTGTAGGTATGTTCCTCCCCGTACGAGGGTGGACATTGACAAATAGACGCGCTCGCCGTGTCGAGCTTATACTCTATCCATTTTAAAACCTCCTCTAAAGGACCGTGAGCCAAAACGAAAAAGTGGGCTCCGCTTCGCGCGGCGAGTAACGTGAGTTATCTCGGCGAAAAAGGTCGGTTTCATCGCACATTTTCGCGATGTGGTCGTTGCAATTAAAGACTCGCCCGACGCGACTGGCCGCAGCCGGTCGAAAGAGACCGATAAATCTGAATTAACTATACACTTTGTATTCAGATGGCGCAATGGCAATAACAGAACGGCGTGAATTTTAGAAATTTCATATTGTGCATGCAGATGTTGAGACGTAAACTGCTCCAGCGAGTTCGAATCTCATGTTTTTTTTTTCTGCTAGCTCCGGTTGGCGACGTGTGGAACGACGGATCATGTGTTACTAGATCTAAATAGAAATTTGTATTCAATACAGATAATGTATAACGAAATAAAATCAATAGCCACATAATATGTTACATTAAAAAAAAATATTCTTTAGTCTCAATGGCACGTTCGATTGTTCGAAAACACGAGGTCATGTGTCTATGTCACAATCCTATCATCTCAATTTGTTTAAATATAAGAAAATTCAGTGCGGGATTTTTTTGAATTTCGCTCATAACTTTTTTAATTTTGCAATTAACTGTTAAGTTAACTGCAATACCGTAATAGGGACCGTTGTCCGTGATTACCTTTCACCGAACGTTCGCAAGTTTAAGCAAATAAAAAAACGTACGCCTGTAATTAAGTAGTAAAAGCTGCAAATTGATTGCGCAGCCAATTTGATTGCTGTTTAACGAATTATCGTCCTGCACGTTTGCCAATATTCGCCCAATCAATCAAACGCAATCGAACGATCAATCGGACGCTAAACAAATATTTTTTTGTTGCCGATAAAAAATGAGTCTTAATTATTAACCGCTCCATCAAGTGCTCTGCCCACGCAGTGGACTTATTAAAGCCGCCTTCACATTTTGCGGAATTTCCGATCCGGATTGAACGAAACACGTGGACGCATACGAAAATCCCGACTAGCTGCATTTAAATTAGTTTCGTTATAAACAAAGTTACGGATCAAGAATTTAAAACTGCGAAATAAGAGCTTCTGGTACGTTTGTTGAATGTTTGGTTGCGATTTCGCCTCAACTCTGAATTACGATTAAGTCACGAGAGCGCGGACTAATAAATTACATTAAGCTCCCCGCGGGAGACTTGAAAGATCTCGTATTTATAGTATAAATTATACGTACAAAGTTTCTGGATAATTTAATTTAATTTAAGTGCCCGGTGAAGGAAATCCGAAGGATGATGAATAACATCGTTTTCTGTTCGAGATGAGTTGAAAAATTTCAGCGATTTTTAAACGCGAATTAAACTATTAATGAGAATGCATGCAAAGGAAAAAAAATTGCAACATTATTTCAAAACAATGTAAAGAGCTAAGGCGTGGTGTTGTATTTGGGTTTTAAATCGATTTGGAAACATAAATTGTAAATGTAATACGGGCATGACGTATATCTGCTGTAAAACCAATCTGGACGTAAATTTGAAACAAAACTTGTCAAAATATCACAGATATGAAGTTTGCTGTGAGAGTAAGGTAGAAACTCGGAATATGCATTTCGGATACTACAGAGCTTCCCAAAGTTTGGGTCGCGTTTTAGATAATATTGGTAAACACTGATTTGCGCAAAGTGCAAAATTATACAAAATTGTTTTAGAAAAATATACGTGGTTATGTCTAAAATGTTTAAAAAATCGCTATTGTCAGTCACTCTATGGTCACTTCTTTTTAAATCGTTGATCACATCTAAACATTTTGGTTTGTTGGTATAGGGTGGGCAATAAAACTCAGGTTGAACAATCAAAATGAACTCAAACGAACCCAACCTTGTCAAATATCTCGAAAACCAACAATTATACAATTGAACGTCAACAAACACTAGCTTATTATTTACATCGAACATCAACTACGACATGATCTATCATAACCAAGTATAGCCAATCAATCCTGCACCGATTCAATAACCGTGCAAACGCTCGAAAGAGCCAAATGCGAAGTCGAACAACAAAAAAAAAAACGTTACGTGTCGAAAGCCAAATTAAACTTTAAGTGGAAAATAAACGATGAACACTTGCATTACCCAACGCGCTTTAACTTCAAGCTATTGTAAAGACTTTCAAAACCAATTGTCGCGGTGCTCGCGCTATGGAACCAATCGCAATTTAAATAAACCAACTTTAATTTTCGTTCCTCGAAACAAACTAATTAACGTGTTAATTGGGCGGCGCGCGGTCGTTTTCAAATAATTTGGTCGAAAATCCAATCGATTCGATCCGCGTTTCTTCAACATCGCACGTTTCATTTGCCGCGGCTCAATTTCGTCCGACCTGGCGGGATCGATAGCGTCCGAGGCATCCGCCGTAACCGGATAAAGTTGAAAACCGACGACGGGCGCAGGAAACACCTTCTAAATTAATTTCGCGAGCGTAACGTGCTTTTGATTTTCGGATACGTCGTAGAAATTGCCTTTATTCGATTTTACGTCAGCAACGAAACCGGGCCGGCGAATTAAATCGACGAAAGTTCCACGTCGATTAAGGGGGGATCCTGCTTTAGAAGGCTCAAAAAATCGATTAGTTTTTTATTGCTCAAATCTATGCCTAATATATCTAAGAATATGTATAAAAAGTTATAGCGGCTAATTCGCAATGTTTTGAAAGATACAGCACTAAACACAGTGAGGTGTCGAGCAAACGAAACGCGCGCCCCTCCCCGCAGTAACATACCTCCGAACTATGTACTGAAAAAAGTTCAATCGGTCGTTCGAAGCAATAATATTTTGAGTTCGTAAGAGCTATAGTAGGATTATAACGAGATATTCCGTAAGTAATCGAAAATTAACATTTTTCCTGATCGTAAACTTTAGAGCGCATTTTCTCGAGTTTTCGTTTTTACGATTTTTCTAAACTGGTGGGCGTGATTGCGAGAAAACTAGACAAGCAATCAAAACGAAACAAAACGTTTGTTGGCTTCAGTGGCATTCTATTCTATTTGAACTAAAAAGATTAATGAAAAAAAATTCTAAACAACTTTTTTAGCAAGTTGAAATGATTTTCTCTTCCTGCGAAGAGCACATTTATTTTCAAACCTGAGAAAAATCTTGAATTTCAAAATTTTGGGTTTTTTTTTAGTTCACATAGAAGAAAATATATGAGAATTACCATTTTCTTTGGTTTTTTTTTGCTTCACACAAAAATTACGGGCTACATCGTTCCCACCGATTGTAAATTGCAATTGAAAGGTGTTGCACAAATGTGCATAAAAATCGGTTCCGTTTAAATATTTTTCTCTCGACATATTTTTTTTCAATGCTCAAATATGCAATAAAATGCTCTAAAAAGTTTACTAGACTTGCTCATTTTTTTCTGCCCTAAAAAATTCCCCCAAAAACGCTATTTTAAGGCCTCCTAAAGCAGGATCCCCCCTTAAGGAACGACGCGCAGTAGTTATTAACTGTGCTTACATCCGTGAATACATTATTTTGCTAAGTTTTTGTATTTTGAAATATATAACGAATGTGCATAAAATTAAAAAAAATTACTTTAAAAGGTATGGAGTTTTAAACATTTATATAAAAAGTCTTCAAGACTCAATTACTGTGTTAATACAAATTATATAACATGCATCTTCCTAAAGAAGAAAGGTTGTATACACACAATATTAAAAAAAATTCTCTCCAAATGATCTTTTAAAAATGTTAAATAGCAACGAGTTTTCAGCATCAGCTCAACAGTTTTCGAATTTCAACCCTCAACATCCCAGCCCAACCCAACCCTGTACATCCACAGCACTTTCACATGAAATTAAACAGGGAAACAGGGATAAAAATTTTCATGGTTCCTATATTTACTTATACATAAAGCATAAGAAAGTAATAAATCAATCAAGCATTGCTTTTTATGCAGAATCAGATACTTTAAATTTGTTCTACGGCGTAATTTGTATAATATCACTCAATGTCTTCTAGATGAAGATGTTAAACACATCATAAAAACAAATCAATTGTCATATTTCTATTAAGCATCCGACACTTTGTCTAAATAAGTAATTAAAACCCAAATCTTTTACCTATAAATTAAATGAACGTTTTGTAATAACAACTAATATTACGCTTTACCATTACCTTCTAAAACAACGACCTTCTGACTTTCCATTTGTACCCATGTACATACGTCGATACAATGAGACATCGAAAACCACTTATTCTTAAAAGTCGCATAACATTTTTTTCATAGATGTTAATCTTGACTTCAAATTCCTATTAAATGATACATGACGCAGTAATTTCCATTTAGTAAAAATATAACACTCGACTGTTACCTTGAGAATTTTTAATAATAAGTAATTATTGGCTGCGAAAAAACATCAACAGTACATGACCCCGGTGAAATCTCCCAACGCGTACAACTCATCGATTGAGTTAATTGGTTAACATCGACTCACCTGGATTTGTGCAGACCATGTCGTAAACGGTGCAGGCGGCTTCGTCCTCGGTCAGGAAATCCCACAGACCATCGCAGGCAAGTATGATGAAATCTTCGCTGCCGGTCAACGCTATTTCTCTCGTATCGGGCGTGGCGATCACATACGGTTTGTATTCGAAATCACCTGCAATTAAAAAAAAAATATATTTGATGGATTGAAATTGAGATGATGAAGACGAAAATATAAATATAACTTTTTTATTGCTAGAAATATATAAATTTATGTTTTTAGCTTTAAAATTTTTACAATCAAAATTAAATTCGTCCATGTGGTATTATGTGATCTTGGCAATTACTACTAAAACTAAATTATGAAATGGCTAAAATAAGGTATATAACATATCCTAAGTAAGGGCTTCAAAAATGCTGAACATCTCAACATAGCACATATATGATAGCACATATATGAAACTATTAGAATTGCTTATAAATAAATAATCCCACCCATAATTAAAGTTTTTCTATACACGCACACAAAAATCAGTCACAAGCATATTTACGTCGAGCAGCACAAGATATTAACAGAGATAGTAGGTGTGTTGCATTGATACAGCACAGCTTCATCGGTATGTGAAGGTGTAATAAGAATGAACTATCAAATAAGGACTAGCTTGCCTAATATCGAATTTTTTAACTAGGTAAGAAAATTAATTAAACACACATAATTAAATGAAACGAAAAAGCATGATAAGTAATATAATGTAAATGAGTAAAATCTATGAAAGTGTCTCGAATATGGATAATTAGTCATTTCAGTCTCTACACCGACTGGTAAATAAAAAATAAAAAGAGAAGACCATGTTCTGCTGCCAACTGACAAATTAAGTGTGGTAACGGTCATGATAAGGACAAATCGAGGGACAGTATCAACAAATATCCTCTAAATGTATTTTGGAATAGTAAATTCAGTGTTGGGGTATGGACTAATCCTTTGGGGCAGTTCGAGACACGCATATAGAGTACTCATTGTGCAGAAGAAAATATTGCGGATTATCGAGAGTGTGCAACCGGGACTATTAAGAAAACACCGAATAATGACAAAATTCTCATTGTACGACTACAAGCTAGCGACATAATTTTAAAAATACTTTGAAAAGAGACGAACACCCTCGCAGTTATGCAACCAGAAATCGCGATTTAATCCGGCCAGAGTTTTGTAAACTGTTTCGCAACATGCAGTAGGTGTTATGGAGATCAAATGCTTCAATAATGGATATTATTCCATAAACGATTTTTTTAAATTAATGTTGAAATGTACTGTATTACAAATGTTTTATTCATTATAAGGTTATAGGATAATACTAATTAAGTAATGTACTAGAATGCATGTCACCTACAAATAACACTACAGTACCAGAACGTACAACAAAAGCAATGACAATGGCATCTATAAATGTTACAACCAACATAACTATAACAACAACTAACGTAAAAAATACTTCTACAGAACTCTTAACTGATACATAAAGCCACCTACAACCAATGAAAATTTCATCTAACGCAACAAACGCAACTACTAAAGAACCTGCAAATAACATCATCAACCAACAAATGAGTTCATCAATGCAATTTCAGCACAACCTATGAAGCCAAGTACAACGAATTCTACTACTATTCATCTTCGATGGAATTTACAAGTATAGTAAGAGAACTGCTATGGAACCAATGTGACTACAGCTATAAATCTATCTATAACTGTAACTACTTGGTAATGTAATAACCGAACAGTTCGTGCAACTGCAACAACCTAACCCAAAAACAACGGAACCTACAACTAACGAAGCAAAGTGTGACACAACCTACAGCCAATGTAAGTATGACTGAAACTACACCTAATGCAACAAACTGGCTATAGTAGTTTCAGGCTGTAGAGGACACGTACATCATCAACGATTTGCGCGGCGGGAACAATTCAGTGGCAGATCGCACTGGTATTTCAGACGGATGTGAAGCAAATGCAAGCGTGTTCTACAAAACTCGCGACACTGCCTTGATATTCACCCCCGTTTTGTGCTAATGGACCGTTCTTAACCAAAAAGCCGTCTATGTCCTTTACGTTTCACATCAACTCTACTAGAGGACCTGCAACTGACGGTACCTACACGAACTCAACTGGAACGAAATCTACGACCATCAGTACAACGACAGAACCTACAACTAACGCAATTACAACTCGACTGACAGCTGCAAGAACTACCATGACAGGAATTGCAATACAATGAACAAAATAGATGTTACTTCTCCTCAAACGTGAACTGTTTTCAACGAAATTAGACAGCCAGCAATCTTACAAAAGAACAAATCTGTCAATTTGACAGTGTCATGGAAAAAAATGTGCTGGTATGTAAATTTATCATTGTATCCTTAAATCGCTGTCACCATTGCACAAGATTTACAACTGTCATGACAAACTAATTCGACGATTTACTATAATTTACCTATTGCCCTAGACACCGCCAATTGTCCATTAACTCTCCATGTTCCCCAGTATAAGACAACACCACCTTGTTCTTCTATTCTTCGTCGTTCATCCTGAAAAAAAAAAACGCAACATCAAAAACGTGAACATACAACGAGGCACTTTACCTCGACAATACGAAAAATTTTGCTTCACGTCGATGATACAACAATGACATGTCATTTCCATGGGCAACTATTCATAAATCGAAATACTTACGTCTCTGCAAGGTTTGTGCGGGACGACGCACTGCAGCACTCGCCCTTGGCTAGCGAGCAGAGCCTGAGAATCGCCGACCCAAGCTATGTACAGCGATTTTTCTTTCGGGCGTAACAAAGCGCACACCGCGGTTGTGCCGCTGCTAAGTTTCTGAAACGGGAAGGTTAAAACTTGTTCGACTTGCATCGAACGACGCTGCTCACCTCTACGTGACATTTATCAACGAATAAAGCGTCGGTTTTGCAAAAGGCATCTACTAAGGCCTGTTCTGGATTGTGAGCGAAATGTTTGCTTTCGGCCAGAAACTGGTGAAGGTGCGCTGAACTATAGGCGGCGGCGTCGTGGCCGGCGTGGCCATCGAATATAGCGTAGTAACTGGACGGACTTGCTTCCTGAAACGAAACGAAAATTAAAATTTGAGTTAAAATAAATGCAATAAAACGTTTCAATTATGAAAAGATGAGAACGTTTTGAAATCGAAAAGGGGATGGCTTAAGCCCCTTGATTTTCGTTATAGTTTAGAGGAAAGGACAAAAGGAAAAGTGTCAGCAACGACGATTGGATATAGACATCTAACTCCGAGGTTATAAGAAATGTTAAATTCTAAAAAATTAAGAAAATAATGCAGAAATGGAAAATGGGAAAATTTGAAAAATTTTCAAAAAGTTCCATAACGCAGATTCCAAAAATTGTAAAAAAATGTTAAAAATCTTCAAATGTTGGAAATATAAACTTAACACAAATAGAAGAAAACTAATCAATAATAATATGAATAATCTGTAGCAAACTTTATCTATATCTCTTCTATTGTTTTAAATTATTGAATTGGATTTGACGTTTGAATTTTCGACATTTGAATCAAAGACAATAGTATATTAAAAATCAAGTTACAGAAGGCACTGTTTCAGGCACGAGTCCGAAATTCAGCCAGGAGCCGCTAAGGCGAGTGGCTGGACGGACGAATGCCCTGAATAACCTTCTGTACGAGTATTTTATACTATTTTTTCTACTTTGCGCCCTTTTTACGCGAAAAATTAAACTTTGTTAAGTAATTCAACATTTAGGGATATTTGCGCGGGTTGGTAACGTTTGTGTGAAATTAAATAAGGAGGCGGTCGAACGTTCAATTTGAAATGTCAGTTTTCTTTGACGCAATATGAGTTGCGAAGACTTGCAATGCACTACACCCGAAATACGGGAAATTGGACAAACTACGACTGGGAATTTATTTCGCGTTCTTAATACGAACACAAACATAAAAAATTTGAAGAATGGTGCAACGAAAACAATGCAAAGATTATTACTTACAACTGACATTTCGTTGACGTTAGAGGCTGCCAAACCGTTGCCAACATAAAGAAAAAAATATACCAGACTCATTTTAGCACTAAAATTTTCATTTTAACACTGTTTTGGGTGCTAAAATGAAGTTATTACCAACGCAAAGTAGAAAAAATAGTCAAAAGTTAACGATTTTTTTACCCTATGCCAATTGAAATATTTGATAATGTCATAAAAATAATTAAGACGGGCTCTGTCGCCGCAATTTTTAATGAAAATGACAATAAAGAAATTGTTCTGAGAAGAATTTCTATTCCATTCGTCATACAACCCAAAATGAAGTGGTGTTTTACCCCTTAATGCTCGTCAAGTGAATTGATTGAAATCTTAATTACCTGTATATTGAACATAGTATTGAGATCATGTACAACAGTATGACGGTCTTCCATGCGCCTTCTCGTATTTTTTACGGCGCACGTGCTCACGGCGTTGTGTGGGGGGCCCGGCGAAGGAAGTGAATATAACATACTGTTGTCCATGTAGCGTAGGCAAATTTCGTTGGTTTTCGCCATCACTGTCTGCATCAGTTTGAGGGGCTCGTATGCTAAAAGCAAAAGTAACATTAGTCATCATATTGGAATAAATCAACGACTAATTATAATTATAACAAATACAACGACGCACGTTGGCCTTTTTTCGTAGATGAGAATCAAATAATTCACACTCCCCGAACTAAACGTTAATAGATAAAAATTTAATTTTTTAAAAATTTTAGTTACTTTCGACTTGAACGCAACACTCACCGTTCTTATTCCATCGAAATTAACGTTCAACTAATTAAAATTTTTAATTCGTTTTCGAAAACGTCACCGACGCACAGTCTTTCAAGACACGTTCGAAGCTATCGAGAGACGATCTCGCGCGCTTGCAAACAGTACATTTGTAATAACGAGGCGTCGTGAATCACAATTCACGTAAAAACTGGTGCAACGGCGACACCGGCACGCGATGGTTTTTTGTCGCCGAGTTACGGATTCGGATAAAAATAATAGCCTACTCATTTTATCTTGCGACGAATTCCGCTTGAAGAGAGTCACTTGCTAGCTTGACGCGACGTTCGCGGCGTCGCGGCCGACTCGACATTCTTCGACAAAAACGCAATTTAGTGAATTTGGTGTAAATTAAATTTTGTCGTCTTGATTGATTGACGTTATTTTTTTTTTGACTTCATATTTTCGTTTTAATTGGCTGGAAATGTTATATTGGTCAAATAAAATCGAAAATGCACAACTTGGCAAGTAATAAATCAAGAAAAATTGAAAATTCAAAAATTTAATAAAAAAAGTGCTGAAAATATAATAAATTCACAAAGTATGCCGCAAGTGTCAATATTTTCAAAACTTTTTGGAAAATGTAAAAAGATCTTCCTCTCAACTACACAACAAAATTTCACGAGTAAATAGTAAAATGTCAAAAATTCAAATATTTCTTAGAAAATATTTCAAAACGTACTAAATCATTTTAACAAATTAAGCATACAATTTGTTAAAAATCAATAAAAGTTTTTAATGATCGACAATGATCCAAAATGAAAAATTGAATAAACTGACGTAATTGTCAAATGCGGGGAATTAAGAATTACAATTGGTAATTAATTGTAAATTTCAAAATTGTCAACAACACGTCAAAATGCACGAACTAAAATAAAACACTTTCTATTGTTAGACTGCTAATATTTATATAAATATCAATTATATAAATATTAGACGAAAGTTAAACTACACCTTTTAAATGTGCCACATAATAACGTATGGAACTAAAGAAACATTTTAGCCCCAAACGAAATTAAACTACGCGATATCACGTTGACATTGGTGTCAAACATTCTGTCAACATGGTAGTTTACATTGACACCTCAAATTTTCCGATAACATTGTTTAAAATGTCTTACGAACTTGAGATGCGAAAGAGCATTTATGCACTGGTTGGACGAATGCCTAAACGTCATAATCGATGTCTTACAAAATTCGTCAATTAATGAACGTCATGCAGACGATGAAATAATAACGAGTGTTTCTTTAAAATTTGGCGTCGAAGTTGACCATGAATGTTTAACTGTGAACGAACCACAATTTTCTACATGCACTCAAATGTCACTTAAGTAACAACTTTTGACAATTAAAAGTGTGGTTAGACCGGTTAGACATAGGTTAAGATGTCAAATTAATAATGATGGTTCGTTCGCAATTAATCATTCACGGCCAGCTTTGACGTCAAATTAAAAAAAAAAACGTTATTTTGGCCAGATTTAGCTTCGGCTCATTATGCCAGGGCAACAACAGAATGGTTGACTGGAAACAACATACCATCGTCGCAAAAATGATAACCTATCGAAGAATTCTGGAGTTTGCTGTCGCATAGGGTGTACGACAATGGGTAGGAAGCCCAAAATGTAGAACAGCTTCGAAGTCGCATTTTCCAGGAGATTAATGAAATTGACTTAGAAACTGTCCAACGACATATGGGACTTGGGACATCTAAAGAAAAACTTAAGAGCTATCGAAACCGATGGATCCATTATCTAAATTGTGTTACGCAGTTAGGATAGATGTAGTATTATTATAATTATTATTAATAACAAAACAATTGTATACTTAACTGTGAATAAAATATTTAGTACCAAAATTTTTCTCAAAACTTTAGTTCCATACGTTACCAGATTGCAATTTATAATTTTAATTAAGGATTTATTTCGCCATTCTTGCGGGGCAGATTAAAACTAGTTACGCACATATCCGCTTCCTGTTTCATGATTGTTAAATTACGTTGTTTATATCCGTACAATCGTACGTTTAATACTTGTGCATAAATACCGTGACAAGGTGACTACGTCACAACTTCCTTTGCTACACGTCGCCACAAAACATAAACCGTTAGGTTCAAATCCATGCATTCAATTAATAATGAAATGATATGAAATTATATCGATATGTCAGTGGATGTACGCGGAATAATTTTAGTAATAACGTGGAAAAATCGACAAAGACTAGCCCCTCATTAATTTAATTCTTCATGGCACACGCAATATTAAAGTAAGCAGTTTTTACCGCTCTGTCGGCTGTCGCTCAATTTGTAGCATACCAAAGCAACACGTTCAACGTGAACCTTAACATTGCGCTGAAATAGTCATCGGACCCCAGTGACCTCATAGTCCTCATACATCTGTGCCCACGCGTCGATTTTATGTGTAATCTCTGTTCTGTGATCGTAATTGCAATTGTACAATTATTGTAATATGAATACACCGAGATAACTGTACGGAGGCATCGAGGCGCCGTTATGGTGTGCACGTAGATTATTATTTCACGAAGCAATTAATTTAGATTTTTAGCGGGGTTTTTTTGCATAATCCGAAGGTATTGAACTCTCAATCGAATAATTCATTGCTCGATACTGAAAACTTTCTTATCGGTAAATTAACTTGAAAAATTATGTGGATCATTTGGAACTAGTTGGGCGATAATCGATTTTTAAATAATTTTAGAATTCTTAGGAAAAGTAAATAGAATTGAATTTTAAAAATGTTCAGAAACATTTTTTTGCTATTACTGCGAACATTTAATTGTAATCTATTATCTAACTGATTTTTTGAGAACTGGAGGTGTGGTGTTAATAAGAAAAATGACAGAAGAGAATGATATTCCAGAGGTAGTTTTAAAATACGTATGAAGAGAGCTAGAAGCAGAATGAAGGAAATGATAAGGAACATTTGGAGACCCCACAACAGAAAAATGCATTAATATGTCTTATTCCAAAGCCCTGCTCGATGTGGCTTACAAAGTAATGGGGACAGACTAAATCCGTAACATGATGCCCTATAGTCGAGAACCAAGGGAGTTTTAGGAGTTTCAAGACTGCACATCTTGTTCCTGAATTTCATGAAAACCAAACTTAACTTTACCAAGCGTTGGAAAAACTTAATAAAAAGTTAATCCAGACAAATAAAAACGACCCTGTCAGACTCACAGAGTAAAACAGCAGGAACAGTTTCTGCAAGTTTGAGAGGAAAAATCGGATTTAGACAGGGAATCACACTATCCACGATACTATTTAACTTCAAGGTCAAGAAAATAATTAGAAAAAGGATCCAGTAGAATGGAAATAGTTGCAAGAAAATATCGACGAGTATTTAGCAATGAAACAAGGAACAACAGGAAGGCAGAATGAGCAGGTTTCAGACGGAATCAAAAATTTACAACTTGGAGAGTCGCTTTGATTACTCGGGATCAATAACTAGACAAAAGAATAAGCAAGGAATGTAACGTAAATGGATTCCATCGGCGGAATATTGTGGCCAAGAGAAATATCTAGAGGAACAAAAATAAGAATCTATAGGACAGTAGTGAAACATGGATTTAACGAAAAAGAATGAAGGAAAACTGGAAGCATGGGAGAGAAAGATGATGCGACGTCGACGAACATGACAAGCTTAGGCTTAAGAGACGGCGCAAAACAGACTCCAATGGAAGAAGTTGGTCAAAAATTGGAAAATATGGAGATGAATGAAATAATATAAATTATAGAATTGAACTGTAGGAAACAAATTAATAATATTATACTCAGTGACATATAAACTGCACCACCTAGAAGGGGTGGGAATTTTCGGACCAAATTTGGCAGGAATAGTGGACTAGTCCAGGGAAATAGTTGATTAAAATTTGAAACCCAATCATCGAGTAGTCATGGGATTTTTGAAGTTTGTGTCATTTTTTAGAGGTGGTGATAGACAAGTAATTATCGAGTCATTTTTTGAATTTGTCCCACTTTTTCGGGTCCCGTTCTTTAGTTTAAAGTGTTTCGAGTGTTTAATGATGCCTAGAGGAAGGAGACCTCAAGTTTACCAGCAGTTGAGTGACTTTGACCGAGGGCGGATTGTTGGTTTACGAGAAGCAGGTTTTTCGTTTAGAGAAATCGGCAACCGTTTGGGACGGCACCACTCAACAATAATGCGTGTTTATTAAGCGTGGCCTGAACATGGGGTTGAACGTCGGAGAAGAGACACTGGGGCTCAAAGACGAACCAATGAACGTCAAGATCGCCGCATTAGACTAATGGCATTGAGAGACCGATTCTCTACAACTAGATCAATAGCTGATCAATGGTTAGGTGAACAAGATCGTCCGATAGGCTTGCGAACAGTTTATCGTCGAATAAGAACCTTTGGCTTGCTGTCTTACGGCCCACATCTTGGGCTACCCCTCACTGCTCAACATCGCCAGGAACGTTTGGCCTGGTGCACGGAAAGACTTCAATGGAACTTGGAGTGGCATCGAGTTGTCTTTAGTGACGAATCGCGATTTTGTTTATGAATGCATGATGGTCGGATGACTGTTAGGCGAAGACGTGGAGAAAGGCGCAATCCTGATTTTTCAATTGCGAGGCATTTTCACCCAACTGTGGGCTTGATGGTGTGGGGTGCTATTGCTTACGGCAGCAGGTCACCCTTGCTCTTCATTCGGGGCAGTATGACCGCCCGACGCTACATTGACGAAGTTGTAGAACCACATGTTCTTCCATATCTTCGAGGGTTGGAAGACCCACTTTTCCAGCAAGATAATGCACGACCTCACATAGCAAGGGTTTCTCTTGACTTCCTTGAAGAGGCCAATGTTAATCTTTTGCCTTAGCCGCCAAGATCTCCCGATTGGTCGCCCATTGAGCACGTGTGGGACATGACGGGTAGAAGATTGAGGAATCTACCGAACCCACCGTTGACAATAGAAGCTCTACGGCATGAAGTACAGGCTGCTTGGGATGCCATACCCCAAGGAGACATTGATCACCTGCTGGAATCAATCCCAAGGCGGGTCAACGAGTGTATCAGAAATAGGGGCGGACCAACACATTATTAAAGAAAAATCAAAAAGATGAAGTGTTTTCTTTATCAAATTTTGATCAATTGTTACCTTAGACTAGTCCAATGTTTCTGCCAAATTTGGTCCAAAAATTCCCACTCCTTCTACGTGGTGCAGTTTATATGTCACTGAGTATATTTACATTTTTTGCGTTAATTTGGACATTTCGTATATTAACAATAACAATTGCTGATACGCAGACCTACAACCCCCCCACTAATTCACAGCTAAATACTACAAAGAGAACGTTTGAAACTTTCTACTCCTCGCGCACCGTCGACGAAGCTGACATCAGAATTTTACAATGGCAATCACAGTTCTTAGACCTCCAGTTCATTATTCTTATATCGATGACAAAACAGGATGAAAAACATGTGTCATAGATTTAACCAACGAAAAAGATAGTCATCAAAAGCCTATAAATTAAAAAAAAGAAAAAATTATAGCAAAAACCAAAGAACTTTACAGTCCATGAATGAAACAAATTTAAAATATATTGCAATGAATCTTAACAGTGTTAAATTTTTTTCATTCATAATTTTCCCTTTGCTATTTTCCTCCCATTTGATCCACTGTACTTGTACTGTGTTCTTATTATTATTTCCTTACTATTTTTCACGAGTTTCTTTTATTCAGTTGCCTTTATCATATTTGGTTCTTCTAGTTGGTTTGCTTCTAATGTCAGTACTTTTTCCCATTCATTTTTCTATTTACCACAATTGATTTGATTTCTTCCTGTTATGCAGCAATCAAATTAAATTGTAATTAATAGCTGCGTTTTTTAGTGTTGGAACGGATGGTGACTATGCTCGGACTTATCAGAAAAAACCGCACGTTATTTTATTGTATTGTAGTATTGTAACCCGAACAATAAACATTTGCAATAACTTAATGTAATAATTAATTTAAATAAGATATTTTGTCATCTGTATTAATCTCAATAAATGTTCAAAAATATTTTTTTCTGAATGGGTTGCTATAACAAACTACGCACGTTCGTATCTTATAATATAATAAAAAGTATATTTAATATTTGGCACGAGCGCAAAAAAGGTTCGTCATCCATGGCCTACAATAAACATGACATCAAAGCTCACAACGAATGTTCATATCATAAAATATGTTTAATTTTTTCCACATACTAACTAACATTTTATAAAAATATACAAAGACTAAACCGGCCATTACGAGAAAATTCTCGAGCACGACCAGATATGAAAAATATCCACAAATAACTTCATCCAGAAAGAAAAACACTATAAAATCTAATATTTTACACCGCAAACAAACAAAAAAATCGTTCCGTTTTCAACAGGGGAGCTTTGAATTAAAGTGATTTGTTTCAAACCTAAAATACTAAAATGTAATTTACGAAACAATAATAAAAAAATGTATATGCGGTTTGTCTTGGAGAAATATTTGGACTGGTCTAATCGGCAGGACGTGGAACGAACCACATTTATGACAAAATTTGTTGAGGTCGCTTTGCACGGTAGATTAATTACGATTACTCATAAACTTCATTCGGCTTACAATAGAAAATAAGCAACGACCAAATACGTGTTCATATTTTATTGTGGAATTTTATGAAAATAAATTTTAAGAAATATATTTCCTTTATCTTTATGGCGCCTAATAAAACTTATACAAATACGTAACAATTTTGATAAATACGTAAACGTGTCATGTTTACACGATTACACGTTTTGGGAGTTACGTTTAGAATTCATTGTACATTAACTTATCCCCAATAAAGTGCTCATTAATTATGTTAATATGATATCCATTTATAAACAAATAAAATATTATTATTATTATTATTATTACGCGGTATTAAGGAATACGACCCATTAAATTTCCTGTTAAATTACACGCCTTATCAACCACATTATTCCGCGAATTTGTATCAATGTTATCTTAGACCACAACGTAGGTTTTATCCACAAAAAACAGACATTGTTAATAAATGTTAAGACTAACTATTTTTTGTCGGATTGATAGATAAGTGTTTGTGATTTTCTACCGTGATATCAAAAATTATCTTGGTCAAAGGTCGCCATGGAATGTAAAACGGTCGTCTTAGTTTAAATCATCCTTTTGAAATAATTCTGTTCTTGTCAAGCTACTTCACTGACATCTGACAGCTGACAACGTCTGACAGCTGACATCATCAATAACCTACAATTATGCTACCTACTTATTTCAGCAATAAACTACAAGTTACGAAATACTAATAGCGTTTTTATTAACAAGAAAAACTAAATTACAGTAATTGTTGGAAATGTCCCAATGACTTGACAGATTTTGACAAAATGCTGCGACAATCATTTTAAAATCCATGACCACCCTTGACCAAGGTAATTTTTGATATCACGGTACGTTGGTTTGTTTTATGTTTTGTTTTCTTAAATTTATGTTGTTCTTTATAATCATAATTTTATATGATAATTTATTTTGCATTTTTAGAAGATTTTCTCGATTTTCCACATGGTTTTAATTTTCTGGTTGTTTCCTTTGAATTCCTTAATTATGATCATGTTGTTATTTATTTATTACAATCTGTCGTATTTCGGCTGCAAAGTAGTCTCGACAGTGCCGACTTATTCGGTCAAAGTAGACCTCTGTGATCACATAGCAAAAATCGTATTAACGTCTAAACGGTGTTGGTACACTCTTACAATTTTCTTTACCATTTAAAATGATAATTAAGGTTTTTAATGATTTTTTTAACATTTTTAATGATTTTTGTGATTTTGCAACATTTTTTCCAACGATTGTTAAAAATAGTCAAATATTTTCTTTATGTTTTTGTTACTTTTGCCATTTAATTTTTTACAATTATGACGATTTACTGGATTTATTTTATGATTTTTAAGTATTTTTAGTTTTTAGTTAAAAATGAAACTAATTGTCTTGATTTTTCGTCATTTACTTCTTGATTTTTAACAATATTTCTACATAATTTGATATTTATGTGTTTTAACGATATTTACAATTTTTCAAGTGTCTTTTCTATTTTCATTGTTTTCTTTCGACTTTTTCGATTTTGTTTCACATGTTATAACGATGTATAATAGATCTGTTAATTTTTTAACGATTTAAGATAATTTTAATTTTTTTAACGTTTTCCATTGTTTTTACAATTTATAAAGATTTTTTCAATTTTTGATTTAACATAACGGCTTCTAAGATTTATAATTAGAATTTTTTTCGATTGTTCTCGTTTGTTTGATTTTTTCCCCACTTCTTCATTTACCTTTTTACAATGTATAGCTTTTCACGATATTTTCATTTTCAACGACTTTCTTACGATTTTTAATGTGTCTAAATAATTTGGAATATAAATTTTTGATTTTACGGTTTTTCGACTTTTTTCAATTTTTTACAACTTATAACGAGTTTACGATTTTCAGACTTTGATCCACGTTTTGATTTTCATTATTTTATTTTTAATGATTTTTACGACTTTTTCGGTTTTGTTGTATAAGTTACGATGATGTTTAATTTTTTTCCATTTTTAATTATTTGTGACAATTTTTAACAAATTTTTTTACACTTTCGATTGTTTTCATAATTTTTCAAGACTTTTTCAACTACTACTTTTCCAACAATGTGTTTATTTGTTTCTTGGATGAATGATTTAAAAAATAAAAAAAAGATTTTTAACAATTTTTCGGATTTTTTTTACAATTTATTTAATTTTTCGATATAATTCGATTTTTCGTGTTCTATTTATATTTATCAATTTTAGCGTTTTTTACGATATTTTCATCTTCAACGACTTTTACGAATTTATTATGCTAATGAATTTTTCAATTTTTACCAATTGTTATCATTTGTAATAATTTTCAACAATTTTGCAACGTTTTCGATTGTTTTTACAATTTTAAATTCTTTTCGATACTTGATTTCAACAATTTTTTACATTTTTCTTCCTTTTTCATTTACTATTTTTGCAAATTATACCGATTTCTTATTTGTGATGATTCTTCACAATTTTTAACAAATAGTTTTGATTTTTCATGATTTTTACGACGATTTTATTTTGCATGTAAATGATATTTAATGATTTTCTTCTTTTTTGACGACTTATCATAATTTGCACAAATTTTCCAAGGTTTCAATTGTTTTTACAATATATAAACAATTTCTTGGATTTATTTATGATTTTTGACAATTTTTAACAATTATTTTTCATTTTTAATGATTTTTAAAGAAAGTTCCCGATTTTGCGTTGCAAGTTGTAACAACATTTTAAATCTCTAACGATTTATGATAATTTTCAAGCATTTTCACACATTTTCGATTGTTCCTACAATTCATAAGTTTTTTTTACAATTTCTTTTACATCTTTTTTTCTGCAATTTCTTGGAGTTATTTATGATTTTATTTTATAAGCTACGACTTATATGATTTCTTCATATTCCGAAGCAATAAATGGGATCATGGGAACATTATTTCTATGAATAATTTAGAAAATGTTTAAAAATTTAAATCCATAGTTCAAATTCTAACTTCAAATTAATTCACTACTACACCGCCCAAAAACTTTATAATAATAATATAATAAAATAAAAAAATTGAAAAAAGCCGACAACAACTTCCCTTGACTTGTACAATCATTTTTTTCGAAGACCTAACGGTCGTTTTTTGGCCTTATTGTCTCTTGGGTACCTTTTCTTTGGTGGTTTGTGTGAGGTTTTCTCCTGAATGTATTGTTGTGTCTTAAGGGATACCCAGGACTATAGCTAATCGCTTTTACCACAGTTTTATCTTTGCGATCTTTTGCCTTTTCTAGGGTTCTCAAATGGATCTCCACGATGAGTCCTTTTACATTGTTTGCACTCTATGCACTTCACACATCCAAGTCTTTACTGATTTGCAAATTGCAAGGAGCAGTTTTTTTGCCACCTCGAGTTTTCATATATGCCCTTTTGCTATCGACCAGACAGTACGTTAGCATCGGCCTTAGAATCGTCTTGCACATGATAGCTTTGTTCTTTTTGTTTGGACAGCTATTTTTGCTTAGTAGTGGTGCTACCATCTTCAATCCTCTGCAGATTCTTCCATGTGTCTCCTTGAAATCATCATCATTCAAGTTAAGAGAAATGACACTTAGGTATTTAGCTTAAGACCTCCAGGGCAGTCTTCCATCAATGTAGATAGAGTCGTCTGGGGGTCAGCTTGAATATATTTCACTGTACTCTGGAGTCTCTGGTTGATGAGACTCTCAGAGTACAGTCGAAGACATTCCAGAGCAGTGAAGATAACCACGTCCTTTAGAAAAGTCCTGCATGTATACCAAAAACATCTCGTTCGTCCTCTACCATCCGACACGTTTCCCTCAAGTAAAGTAAGTTGTTTAAAGTAAAGTCAGTTGTGTTTAAGTTAATGGTGGAGCATTTTGCTCTTAATAGTTCCTCACGCCATACTTTCCTGATGTCCATGATGACGGCTGATGTCATTTTTTACTGAAGCCATCAAGTATGGCTTCGTTTAATCAGAACACGAAGTTATTTGAACAAAAACCCACGTTAAAATCGCATTCCACAACCAGATCTGAGTCAACTGAAAAGATTTGGATTGACAACAAGTGCCCGAGGGTGGTACCCGAAGGTACGCTGACATCACCGACAAAAAAGTATATAAATTTCAACATCTGACGTACGTAGAGATGGAACAAGAACGTTAATGACACGCGATGCCGTTAAAATAGTCATTACGGACCACCGTCGATATAATTAAACTTTTTAATAAAATAATCTAAATTAAACTAAATATCCCATTCTTCACTTTTCTAATGGAAATGCATCGCTTCGATTACATGAGCTTGATTTCTAAGCTCGTAATTTTCATGGCCTACCATCACATTAAGTTCTTCGCCGATGACCACATTCAAGCTGCAATGTTCGGGCCGACGCACAGTGTTTCGAGTAGTACAAGCTAGCGGGACAAAAGTCATGACGTAATTTCCAGGAATGACATATAACGAGTTGTAATCAACCTCCCCCAGGTAAGGAATTTCAAGAAATAATTTGTTTATCACCTCATAACGGTATCTTATCAGGGGTCAAAGTAACCCTTATTAGAGAGGTCATTTTCATTTGCAAATCAGTTGCATTTTAAGCACACTTGTGATAACATATTTTAAAATTGGTAGCAAAGTGAAACGAATTTTTTGTGATGGAATATTCTGTTGAAGGTATGTACTCTATTATGACTTATATTTTTTATAAAAAATATGTATACTTTTGGTGTAATATCAATTTGTAAATGTATAGATAAATCCAGCAAATTTTATATTAATTGTAAACTTTAAAGGGTAGCAACTTTTTTTATCCACATATATCCACCTAGATTTTTCTATATGTTATACCTACAATATTGAGGAACAGATTTATATATATTATAGACCCCGAAAAGGCCCGAAAGTCAAATTATTTAATTTTTTCCAGAACGAGTCGTGACTGTGACGAAAATGGAGTTTTTTGAAGAATGGCTAAAACATGACAAAACTGAACGAAACAGTGGTATTTTTTATTATATAAGTAAAAAATTCAATATGTCTGATGTTGTTGACGATTCTCTAAAACGACTGAAAATGAAAATATCAAGCCTTTCAGCAAAATTCGATCAAAAGTGGACTTCTTTAAAGTGTAACAAAGAAATGTTTCTAATCAAGCATAAAGATTGGTTAGAGGGATCCGGAATGGAAATAAAGATGTGTGTTAACCAGCCGTGCACTTCAACATCATCAGCTGCTCTATCCGTAGGGCGACCCAGAAAATCATTTGAAGACTCATCAACGAAAACGAAGAGACGCAGAGTAAAAGATCTTTTGCAATCACGAAGTGCAAGTGAACTTATAACAGCAGCTGAGTTAGCTACTCGAAAAGAAGGGCATCGAGGTGTTGCTAAACAAATCCATAAGGTCGTGGTCAGTGAAACTACAGAAAAGAATAAGTGTTCTCAACAAAGTCGGCAGCTAACACCAGACGAAGCTTTAGCTTATTATGTGGACTCGAAATCGACTTCTCACTCATATAAGCAAACAAGAAAGTGGCCAATGAAAGCGGGACATCAAGTGTATCCATCGTTTTATAGTTTAAGTAAGTCCAAAGCCTCTTGTTGTCCTTCTGACGAATATATTTCTGTGACTGAATCTGATTTTGGATTGCAATTTTGGATAAACGGCTGAACGATTAGTTAAAGTTCAGACGGAAGTCATTAGAAGTGTGTTACCTCGTTCATATTATACGTTGGTAAGCAAATGATGTGATGGGAGTTCGGGGCATAGCACGTATAAGCAGAAATTTGAGAACACTAACGCTACAGACGAATTTTTGTTCGTATACTCATTTGTCCCTTTGAGACTGCTTGATGGCGAAACTGTGATCTGGCAAAATCCAAGACCTTCCTCTACTTTATATTGCCGTCCTATTAAGTTTATTTTTGCCAAGGAGACAAAAGAGTTTACGAAAGAAGAAACTTCTAAAATTTTAGATGAAGTAAGTCAGCTTCTTCCAACATTATGTGACGTTGCTGGATCTCAAATCTCTGTTAAACACGATTTGTTGTTGACAATGACTGATGGAAAAGTGTGCAATGCCTTAACAGACACAGTTTCAACACAAAAGTGTTATATTTGCGGTGCCACCCCGTCTATTATGAACGAGGAGTCAAAGAAGTATCCCAGCAACGAAGAACGCTTTGCATTTGGTTTATCTACTTTACATGCATGGATCCGCACGTTTGAGTGTTTGCTTCACATCAGCTATCGTTTAGAAATAAAAAAGTGGCAAGTCAGGGGAGATAACGACAAAGCTATTGTGAAGCAACGCTCACAAGAGATACAAAAACTGTTTAAAGATCGTATGGGTCTCATTGTAGATAAACCAAAACCCGGGTATGGTAACACAAACGATGGAAACACAGCACGTAGATGTTTTTCCAAAGGTGAATTAAGCAACGAAATTACAGGATTAGACGTAAACCTTATTCGTAGATTTCATGTAATTTTAAGAACTTTGTCATCGGGATATGACATAAATTATACAGAATTCGAAAAGTTTTGTGCTGATACTAGAAAATTATACCTTGACTGTGCATAAAATCCTTGTACACAGCGCGGAAGTTATAAAGTCTTTTCTTCTTCCCATTGGACAACTCTCCGAAGAAGCCCAGGAGGCAAGAAATAAAGACTGTCGTAGATTCCGTGAGCGGCACACCAGGAAACGGTCACGTATTGCCACAAATACAGATCTTTTGAGAATGCTTTTAATTACGTCTGATCCTGTTATCAACTCGTATAGAGAATTACCGCGAAGAAAATTTACTTCTTTGCCGTCCGAGGTTCTGCAGTTGATTATCCCACCTTCATTGCCATCCGAATCACCATCAGTAAGTCATCATCACGAATTAAATGAGGAGGATTATTTACTCTCTGAATATTCAACTGAATGGGAGAGCAGTGATGACGACTCATCTGATGGTGGATTGTAGATTAATGTATTTTTTAGTGTAATTATTATTCTTATTTTATTGTGTGTTGTAGTTGCTTAGAATTCGTGCCTTTGTATATAAGTTATTTAATATTATTTTTTTTTTACTTATACACCTTGTTATTGTAAATAATTGATATATACCACTTTCGTCTTGCATATGTATTTCGATTAATACACATACAGTACACATTTTTATTTTATTTTTTCTTAAAATAGCTTAAGATACCTGGAATATACATAAACAATTGAAATAAGTGGAGAAATAATTTTGTCCCGCTAGCTTGTACTAGTCGAAACACTGTGCGACGCGACGTAATTAAATCCCGGTTTGAAGCTCTATTCTAACGCAAACTTTCACGCCGTTCAAACTGCCAAGTCATTAACGACACACAAGACTGCGTTTTTCCCAAACTCCACAACAAAAACCCACGCGAAACGGAACGCACAAAGAAGACATAAACGAAAAACGTCGACACACACAACGATAATGACCGAAACGGTTATAATTTTGAAGCGAATTCATCGCAGATAGAAAAGGTGCCTTTCCTGCGATAAAAGGATTAAAGTATTTATATCGTTACTACCGTTACGTTAACATTTCCGGATCGTGTCCGCAAATATGGCAACGAAGATCCACCGGCACCCGCGGACGTGCCCATTCGTTGCACCGTCCGACGAGTCATGAATTTTAATTTTTATTGCGCAACCAATCAAAGTTCGATTTGTGCAGCAAATGGGACTATTGTATAAAATATGACACGTGGCGCCAATTCGATTTTTATGCGATCGCGAATTTTATATGCGCCGTTCGTTAAAAGTAATGAGTGATTTCCGTTGGTTGTGAACGAACTGGCTAGTCTAAAAACAAATTTAAATTTTACAAATTGGAAGGAACGGAATTTGATCAATTGCTTTCGTGTTGATTTAAATACGACGTAACTCATGAATATGTCTTCTGATCGTCGAATTAGACTCGAGCACATATTTGCAATAAATTAAAAAAAAATCCTACTGGAAAAATCCTTCGTTACACGATCCACGAAACCTAACATAGTATCAAAAATCTGCTTTATTGAAAGAACATTTCAAATAAAAGCTGGCAAAAATTTTAATACCTTTAACTTTTATAACAACAACAAAAAGTTAACCACCACTTTCTTCCAAAAATAGGTTCTTAATAAAATTTTGATTTTATAAAATTCTGTAATTTGTATAATTTTTTGATTTTAGTTTTAAAAATTTCACGTATTAATGAAATTTCATAATTCTGTAATTTTAGATTTCATAATTCTATGTTCAGAATTTTTAAAAATTTTCGATGTCCATAAATCAATAATTTTCAAAATTCAGTAATTTTCAAAATTATGATTTTAGAACTTTTTGTAATTTTATTAGATATTAGCTAATTTTTTTATTTTTAAAATCTGCATTTTAGATTTTCGTTTCAAAATCTCATAATTCTGTATAGATGTGGAAAAAGAGTAAATTTCCAGTTGATATACTGCTTTCAAAATACGAGGTTTTCTTCCTCGCTGTATGCGAATAAAGTTCCAAGTTTAACATCAGTTTGGATGAAAGAGATCGCACAGACACACACAGACACAACCCAACCCAAACAAACCTAACGCAACCCAACCCAACCCAACCCAACCCAACCCAACTGAAGTTTCATTATTTCTGTGAAATTTATTGCATATTTTAATCATAATTAAATTTTACTAAATTAAAAAGCGTATTTATTTATTACGAAATGAAGGTTCGAATAATCCTTTATGCTCTTGATCCCACTTCAAGTGTAAGTCTAACAAACGTAATTAAAAAATTTAATTGAGTAGTCTTTTTAAAATTTTAAATTTATTTACAATTTTGGGTTTATTAATTTTGGGTTTTTGAACGTTTTAAGTTTTCCAAACTTGACGTTCTCGACGTGAAAATATTTTTGACAACATTTGTCGATTGTTTGGAACTATTTTTGAAATTTGATTTTGAACTCTTGTTCTTTTTATTGCAATTGTTTTTTTGTTTTCCTGCGATGTCCTTTTAGATTCTTCCGTTCATAATTTTAAAAAATTTGACATTTTGAACATCTTGCGATTTTTTGAAACTTGCGATTTTAAAATATTTGAAT
The DNA here is from genome assembly GCA_959613385.1 of Geotrupes spiniger. NCBI lineage: Eukaryota > Metazoa > Arthropoda > Insecta > Coleoptera > Geotrupidae > Geotrupes > Geotrupes spiniger. The sequence goes on along the minus strand of OY390732.1, from coordinate 2,257,782 downwards.
TTTCAATAAAATTTTGACGTTTTCATATATTTCTGTGAATATTTAACACATTGACTGTACAAGTACGACAGGAAACAGACGAAAGAAATACGGTGGTTTGAAATTAGCACAAGACAAGAACTTGTGGGAAAAAAATGACGTAGTGCATCAAGTAAAAGGAAAGTAAAACATACCATTTAATATAAAAACGTACAAAGTGCATTTATTTTACTAAAGAAAACTTAAGCAGCACCCAATTTGAATAAACGAATAAACACTACGAATAATAAAGTACGAATTATTTAACATTTTTAAATTTTTGAATTTTTTTCACTTTCCATTCTGTAAATTTTAAATATATGCAATTATACGTTTTAGAGAAATTTGAAATTTTTACCACTTCCACCAAAACAGAACAAGCGAAATGGTTGTAAAATACAAACAGCGAAAAAAATTTGTAAAAAAATAATAAAAAACGCCGCCACCAAGCACAAACGGCAACAAACGCAGATTTCCATTCACAAAAGTCGACTCGATGTGTTTACTATATTTCTTACTACGACCGTAAAGGTCGTCGAGATTCCCGGAAACCGAGATTCATTTCGTTGAACAATTCAGTGGACGTCTGGTCTGAACCCCTGCAAATCAGCGCTTCTCAAAACTTTTGTAGGGACGCTCTTCGCCAACGAACAATTGCGAAATTAAGGTGTCGAGCGAGACGTAAACGGTTGAGAAACGCCGAGGTACTTCCGAGAAATTTTCGGCGCTCGACTCGGTTCAATGTCGAATAGGAAAGGTGTACCTATTTCATTCGTAATTAATTACGTTGCCATTGACCCGACTTTTCATGCCTTTTTCGCGTTATTACATCGGTTTGTTAAATTTTCAAACTTAGATTCGACGATCGACGACTTGATTTATGCTACTTGAAGAGTTTGGTGGAATAAGACAATTTTTTCAATTTTTTTAAATTCGATTTATCTTTACCGTTACATGAAACTTCTTTCTTTCGCTTTTTTCGTCGATGAACAATTCGCTATTAATGTTCAGTTTTATGGAAATATTTTATTTTGTGCTATTAGATGTTTTACGCTACGTTTCATGTCATGTCCCATTCTTTGCTAGATTTCAAGTAATTTTTGAATATGAATTAATTGAAAATTATTTAACGCGACCTAGCAAGCATCAAATATTTCTAACTGGCGCTTACGTTTTCCTTTCAAGTATATTACTTTTAGGTACGAATCGATTAATCTACACCACGATATGTTTAGGCAAACATCCGCAAAAAATTGCTCGAATCGCAGCGAAATTTTTAGCAAAATTTAAAAAAGCGTTGCGTAACAAGTGCCAACCAAACCGGAAACGGAACGCTTAAAATTCACGCTCGGAAACCGATACAAACGCGAATTTAAGGCGATTTCACAACCGGCGACTTTCTCGTGAGCGGCGGCGTGTTGTAAGAAGAACGTTTTCATTGTGTTACACGTCTGTCGAACAGAAATTTCTCCGCAAGAAAAGTGGTTACGATGTACGTATGCATGTATTGATAAATACTGTAAACTTGGTTTCGATCTCGGAGACTTTCTTAAAATAATAGATAAAAATCACTAAGTAAATGAGTGTCACGACGACGTATTTTTACGGGAATTTTTAATTAGTTCTATTACGGTGTTTGGTACGTATTCTGTAGTTACAACAACCATTCTGTGTTTATGGACAATTTTTTTCTATAGTTACGTTCCAATCCAATCGGATCCAACCCAACCCAACCCAACCCAACCCTTTCGAATAATTCAATTATTAAAATATCTCGATTTATTTCGAGCAGTCGTGAAAACGTTCGAATAAATGTACTGACAAGTAAAACCATTCAGAAAAACATATTAAGAAATGAAAATGTTCAAATAAAAATAATAGCCATTTAAACTACATGAATAAGAAAATTTTCGAATAAATATTCCAGTACAGAACATACAACGAATAAAACTTTTACAATAAAATAATAATCAATAACTATTCAAATTGAATTGGGTTTATTTTGCAACTTGTCTTATATGAAAATTTTCGCTCAATATTGGTGAAATTTCTTGAAATGTATCATTCGAATGTTAATATTTTATTTGTTAATATCACTTGATTGCACCCAGAACGTTTAAAGATATATGTGATGTCAAGTATAGCCCTACATTTATTCCTCAATAAACTTTTCGCTCGTTCTTAAAAATAACCCAAGAATAGAAGTCGAATGAAATGTTCGAATAAAAATGTTAATAGATGAAATTATTCGAATAACGTTATTGATTATTCCAATAATTGTATCTAACAACATTTCGAATAAAAATAGTAATCAATGAAAATATTCCAAGTGGTTCGAATCTTATTTGACTACTAGTTGGGTTGGGTTGGGTTGGATTGCAATGGGTTGGGTTGGGTTGGGTTGGGTTCGAATCTTATTTGACTACTAGTTGGGTTGGGTTGGATTGCATTGGGTTGGGTTGTATTGGATTGGGATAGGTTGGGTTCGGATGGGTTGGATTGGGTCAGGTTGGGTTCGGTTCGGTTCGGCTCGTATTCATTACTCATGTTACTTTCATTCTTATGTCATAATAACCATCATTAAATGCTCATTGCATAATATACTATTTTGCAGCAAATTAAACTATATGCTTATTAGGCTATATATTAATAGTTTACTAGGTGAATGAATGACATACTTATATGAGGGGTGTAAGCTATTTATAAATCAAGTTGTAAAATATAGCGCTTTATAATTTACTTGTGCACAATTTTTTGCTGTTTTTCGTTGGACGTCACAAATTGATCATAAAATTTGTATATCATTAATAATACCTTCTTATCTACAAATTTATTAATCATTCTAATGTGTACACATTTCAAGGACTGTGTTGTCATCGTGAGAAAATGTAGATATCTAAGACTAACAAAATAAATATTAAAATAGCAACCAACAGTTACGCTATAAAATAATAAATAAACATAAACTTTTAAGAAAAAGTTAAAAATTGCATCAACAGTTTTAAATTATTTAAACTTATAACTTGTCTAATTTTGTTGTTGTCTAGATTTTATGTTTTAGATGAGATGTGTTGATTTTAAGTTTGATTTACTGGACGGGAACTAAAAAGATTCAACGTCACTCAACGCCTTATATGTCAGCGACGCTAAATAATGATCTCCCCTCGTATATCTCGCAGTCAAATATTTATTTCGCAACAGTCTATTGTATCACTAACCACATAAAATAAGCCACGCCATCCTTGATATTGCATGTAATACGAGTAACATTTCAATCGCGATAAAATGTGATAAACTCGAACAGTTGTGCCTCATATGTAATGAATTATTTATTACTCACCATTGTCTTGTGGATTGAATCCGCAAGCGAGCGGGTGTTTCTTGCATGCTTTCCTTATTTCGTCTATCACTATTTTTACCAACGGTGCGACCAAGCATTGGGGACATTGCCTAAACAAGGAAATTCAATATTAGCATTCAATTAAAAAAAATAAGATGTTTGTACACAATAAACAGCGACGAAATGTAATAAATAAATAAATTTATCAACGATTCAAGCATCCTGAATAAATGATACTTGGCGACGACACATTATTATTACATTTCAGTGAAAAACTAAGAACAAAAATCACGATCGCGATCATTGTTATCAAAGTTAAAAAAAATATGCACGTTATGTACTACAATCAAAGCTTCGTCATAATTATAAAAATCTTTTTTAATTTTATAAAGGGCTTACAAACGACGAGACGTCAAACAAATTACTCTTATCGGCACGGACAGTAAAAACGCCGCCTTTATTATCTAAACTCGAGTAATTTAAGCGATGATTCGTCGATGAAATCAATAACACATTTATCAAGATTGCGATATTCCGATACAAACATAAACAGCGTAGCCCTTATTTTTCATTAATCAATCGATATGACGTTTTATCGGTTCCCGTTGCATTTTAAAACGCATATTCATTCATTCATTTTAACCGACATTTCAAATTACGTTCCATGAGTGACATCATTTGCAACTAACTTGATGGAAGATTAAATGGCTGACGTGACAGTGCATGCGTCGAAAGAAACGGTCGATGGAACGATGCCACGTTAATTGCCGTTTTTATCAACTTGTTGCTTTGCAATTAAAATGAGTTGGGTACCGTCGTACTTACGTTATAATCGCAAAGCTCGGTGTTGAACTCTTCCGACAGAAACTATGATTGAAGATTGACCTTGAGATAGATACAATTGTAATCTTTTTATACCTCACTTTATGTTTTGTAACCATTTATTCATCCCCTACTTACAAACAATCCCCAATTCACAAAACTACACTTTTTCACACTTGTATGAGACAAATATTCTAAATAGACTTACTTTTTATTTGATAGACTAGGACGTCCATTTAACTACTAACCATGATTTTTCATACTTTATTTCCAAAGCCTACTCTAGTAACTTATAAGCGTTCCAACTTTCATTTACAAACCACCAATTGATTTTATTATAAATTTAAAAAATTAACGCCTGTATTGTTACATGAAAAATCACTAAAGGTAAATTACTTAACATAATTGTTCCATTAATGTTTTGCATTTCATTTACGATATTACATTCGCACAAGTTTTGTTACTTGCTAGCCTTGTGTATTAATGTTGTGTTAATAAAAAAAACATGTCCATTCGGTTTGGCTATAAAAATTGGGTCGCAGCAAGTTCCTCTGGATACTGCTACGCAGATCAACTAACTCGGTTTCTAAGCCATTGGGTACTAGAGTTGTAAAAATGCTGCGTGATAAATTCTCCACTAATCCTGTCAACCACAAAGTCTATTTTGATAAATTTTTTTACAAGCTCCTACTTTCTGAATGATGTACGCCATTACCGTGCTACGGGTACTATCAGAAAAAATCGTACCAAGAAATGTCCCCTGACAAATGTAAAAGAGATGAAGAAAAATTCAAGAGCAGAGTTTGATTATAGGTTTGATGAAAACAACGAGATCTTATTGATTCGCTGGAAGGATAACAGCATTTGCACAATGGCCACCAGTTATGATTCCTATGAGCCAGTGGGATAAGTTAAAAGATAATGTTCGCAAAATACAAAAAATATGGATTTTTCATATATTCCATATATGATTCAAAATTACAACAAGGGCATGGGCGGAGTGGATGAAATGGATCAATCCATATAATTATACAGAATCGGCATAAATGGCAAAAAATTGTGGTGGGTTTTATTCACCTACGTGATTGATGTGGTTATGTACAATGCTTGGATCAGTTACTATTTCGACAAACCATAACTAGATTTGACCTAAAACAATCACCAAAAAGGCGCACTGCTCGTCCTTCGTCATCAAAAATTGAGGGTTTACAGCTGGGCACCAATCACGTTCCAGAAAAGCGTGTACTTTGTGTCATCTGTCACAACAGAAGTCGTTGGAGTTGCAAAAAATGCCAGAAGACACTTTGCATTGACAAAGGGTGCTTTTCAAAATTTCACTCGCCACTGTGCCAATTTGGGTGCACCCCTTTTATGTACTGAAAAAATCTTTTTTTTATTTTTGTTTTTTTTTGTTGTACTTCTAATAAAAATAAAGACATTTTCAAATTATTCATTGTCGTTTTGGTTTGGCTTTAAATGGGTTAACTTATAACAATTTTTATCATATTTTTTTATGTCCAGTTATATTTAATGGTTTCTACTTTATGGACACACAAAATTATGCAATATCAATATTTTTATATTTATACAACACATATTTTCTAATTTAATATTTTCATTGTTTGTAGTCGAGGAGAGGCAGTAATTAAACAAAATTAAACTTTCAAATTTAATTTATTATAAAAAAAAGTAGTTTGTATGTTTACAGAAAATTTAATAAATCAAAATAACATTTCCAAAAACTATGTATGGTATTCGGGATGTAAACATTAAAAAAAAAAATGATAATAATTTCCACAACATAAACCTGATTTACCAAAGTAACACCGGTTAAAAAAAAATATTTTACACCGACGAACACAATAATAACAAATTTACACAACTTGGTACTGAAGAAATGTACGCACACAAAAAAAAATCGATAACAGAAAAATTCACCCTAATGTCACCAATTTTTTCAATCGTGCGCACATCCGATTTAAAAACAAGAAAATCAAACAAAACGAAAAAAAAACTCTCTTTGACGCATCGTGTCGTGCGTTTCCATGAAGATTTTTCAACCGCGCGTCTCTAGTACCTCTCGGAAAAAAAATCGCGTGAATCTACTATGTCAAACGAACCCTCCCTCGCGAGAAATCGTTTATTTTTGAACCGCGGAAAAAGCCAGGCGCGTGCCCACCCATCATTCAGTTCCCCGTGACCTAGGCCTCTTTCCTCATTCACACGCCGTACAGATGACCCAGCCGCAGCTTCAGCATCGGCGGGAACTGCTCGTACAGCTGCGGCCAGTTGTCGCCGCACTGCTCCTTGAACGACACGAGGATGCTCTTGATCATCTCTTTGAGGTCGGGCCGGGGCGCGTTCCACGAGGCGGCCGCGTCGCAGAAGTAAATGAAATCGTTCACCAACGCGCCGGGATTCCGGACAATCAGCTCGCAGAGCCCCCTGAACCCGATCTCCTTCTCGTCGCAGTCGCGCACGTTGCGAATCGCCTGGCACGACGGTCTCAGGATCGTTCCGAGCTGCTGGGCTATATCGTCCGGGCAGACCAACCCCAATGTGCACAACGATATCGCAACGGTTTGGTACATCGCCTTCGACCCGCTGGTACATTGCAAAATTTCGACGAAATGCTCGAAGATTTGCCCGGCGTACGGCTCGATGTTCTTCCCCATGGCCATGCATAATTTGCCGATGACCCAAGCGGCGTTGTTGCACGATCCGTCGAATCTCTTATCCAAATTCTCGATGATAACGGGGATGTAATCATGGATTTGATCGACGATGAACGGAAAACACAGCTTGACGATTTCGCCGAATAAGGCCAAAGCCGGTTGTCGAATGAGTGGCAGATCGTCCTGCATTGTGTAATACAATTGTTGAACGAGGTTGCTGTTCGTTACGTATTTCACGAAGTAAGTTTTTAAACCAAACGCCATTGCTAGTAATAAATCGTGAGCGCCGCATATCGGTTCTTTGTCGGGCGGGTCGAAATATTCGGGTTTCTCGGCGTAGTTCAACGAGGCGGTCACAGTTTCGTTGATCACGATTAGACACCGCGTGAAGACTACTTCGGCGTATGGTAAGAATCCAATTTCTAAAGCGGCGGCGACGTTCGATAAGCACTCGGTTAGTGCTAGGAATTGGTCGTCGTAGAAATCCTCGGCGGTGTGGAATTTTTGCATCAACGGCGGCATGAGCCAGTCGACATATTGCGGTTTGTTTAAGTTATTCCCCACCGACTGGGCCAAGACGGCGATCGCATCGTACAATAGGAAAAACGAACGAAACTTGTACTGCTTGAATCCTTCGATGAACGCTTGCAAAATTACGTCGATGTACGGGATCAATTTATACCCGGATTCTTCTTGGAAGACGCAAAACGCGGACAACGCCGCTCGTTGCACGCGTTTATTCCCGTCGAGGAAATGTTTAAGAAGGACCATCATGACGGGGATGAAGTAAGTTTCTTGCGGGGTTTCGTTGACTATAAACCGCATGTATCGACTCAAAGACCAGCAAGTGATGACGCGAATGATCGACTGTGGATCGTTCATGCATTTCAATAAATAGTTGATCAACTCGGGGAGGTACGGTTTTAATCCATTAGTGCAACCGTCAGCGATTGCACCCAGCGCTAAAATCCCCGACTCTTTCACCAAGCAATCAACGTGGTTCAACGCTTGGTTCAATAAAGGCACGAAAGTCAGCAAGACATCATCGCCAAATTTAACCGACAAAGCGTCCAAAGACGCGGCACTGCATTTACGCAACGTCCACCCGATATAAGGCTCGTCCACCGCGTCCAAAATATCGTGATCATCACCGACACGTTCCGATAAATTAAACGGTCGTACCTCGTCCTCTTTATCCGGAACGTGCTCATCGTTACCCAACACCGTCCTCAACCCGTTCATTTCATAATCGGAATACTTCATGTTCCTCAATAAAATTGGAAGCAATTTGTCGACGTACGGCGATAAAATCGTGCAACACGTCGGCAACTTCGAACAAGCCAACCAAAATTCGCAAGCTTGCAGAGCGACTTCTTTATCCTCGCTCTCGGTCTTCTGCAGCATGTACTCGATCAAGTTATTAATGTGCGGCAAGATAACCGCATCGCGATTATCGATAAAAATCACGAAACCCAAACACACGCCTTTCTGTATCTCGTGATTTTCGTCGTACGCAATCTCCAACAACTTATTCAGATACAAATTCGAGTCGAAATCCTTCTTGATTGCTTCGTAATGGTCCTGCAACGAATCGTTTATCAACTTGATCGACTTCTTACGTACGGAGAAATGTTTGCTCGACACGCAAGTTATAAACTTCATCAGCAGAGATTTCATAGCGGCGTCGAAAACATCGGTCGATTTCAAATTGTTCAAGTAATCCTCGCAAATTTTAAACAAGGTGTTCAAAGCGGTTTCGGACACTTGCGGATCGGACGCGTCCAACAAATTCATGAGATGGGGCAGCGCGTTTGGCCAGTTCCCCAGCCCACCTTTCCACAGCACCACGTTGATTAGCGAAGTGACACTGCCCCGTACGTCTTTGGACTCGTCGTTTAACAAGTGCAGTAGAATCGGTTTCATCGCCTCGGTGGTTTCTTTACCGAGCGTTTCGTACGTCGCTGTGATGTTGTTTTTCAGTATGATTCCGGCGAGGGCGCGGATGTCCTCGGAGAACGACTCCGGCTTGGCGAGGATGAACAAGAGGTAGTTGACGAAGTCGGGGTAATTTTGCAGCAGGGCGATTTTTTGGTGGACGTTTCGTTGGATCTCGGTGTCCGGGACGAAGGATTCTTGGAGGACGTCTATGACGGAGTTCATGGCGTCTTCGCGAGGGGTCCAATCGCCGAGGTTCATGTTAACGCAACCTGAATGAGAAACGCTCGTGAAGAAGTAACGGACGTTTTAGGTTAAACTGGGACGAAGTGGGGCATCACTTATTTATATTGCGCCGGGGCGAATAACAAAGGCAAATAAATATTACCTTATAAACACAAACGAAAATACACTTTAATTCGTTAATCATAAACAGGAACGACAGTTGCTTGTTTACTCACGCAGGCAATTTTGCGACGTCGATACCGAAGAAATACCGGCGCGACGATACCGTGTTTTCAGGCGATTTTTAGACGGAGCCGGTACAATTGCGATGTTCGACGATTTTGTTGCATTTTACAAAACCCAACCCAACTTAATCGATTATAAGACAATTTTCGAATTTGCATTTTTGGAAAATTTTGACTTTATACTTTTTATTTGCAATGAAAAAATACGAAAGCATTTTAAAGTCCAAGACATGAAAGCTACATCCATTCCGTGTACGTCAACATACAAATTTAATGCTGAAATTAATAATTAAAGTCGTAAAGAACGAAAAAACAAATGGACAGGGATAGGAAGAAAATGAAAAAAGCTTACTTAAAAGAGAAAGATGAACAAAGTGTGCAAAGACTGTATGAAAACGAAAATGGTACAAATATCACCGAAATAGGGACCCAACCCAACTTAAACGAAGCAAAATGTAGGAAAAACTCCGAGACGGGGCGAGAGTGGAAGAAAAACATTGAATATGGGTCCGAGGACGAAACCATTCATTTGCAATTTCGTGCAATAGCCCATATATATATATATCCATCGCCCCGCGCCACATTATTTGAAACGCTGCCCAAACCGTTCGATATACAATTTGGATTTAAAAATATAAAAATACTACTGCACAAAGTAATTTATGCAGACTAATTTATCTGCACTATTTTTTGCAATATTAAATAAGTAAAAACTTTACACATTTGCCTTCATTTGTGACTTTAATCGTAAAATCCAAACTTAAAGACAAGATCGAGTTCACCGGCGTTATTTTTAAATATAGTCGTATACTGCGATTTAAACACGTAACCTATTAATATCATGCGTCATTGAATCGACAATCACAGCGTACGAAAATCTATAAAACAGACTGCGGGATTTTCAGACGCATTTTATAGCGAATGGTTGTAACTGACATTTCTCGTTTATGTTTGAAAACGTCGTATTATTTTACAATCAATGTATTGAAAGATATCGGACGATACATGCGACGTTAAAAACGTAATTAAATTCAACGTAATTATTACGCCACAGTCAAAGCGCTAACGTAACACAAAATCGTAAAATAAATAAATCGCGATTTGCTGCTACGTAACTCCGCGTTTGATTTAATGCGGAAACGCCGTCCCACGCAGTTTGTTTTTATTTTGTTCAGTCATCTGACACTCGCACAGATCCGCACAATCGCCTTGATTGACAGTTGTACGTTTATCGTTCGAAACGCGTAAGTAACCCATTTTAGTCGTAAAAAAACGTGCAATACTCACTTTTGGCTTAAATACTGGGAGGTCCAGTCTATAATTCCGCCGACGACCTCGACGTTCGCCAGTTTGTAACTCGACAATTTAACAGGTAGTTGATCGTGGGGGTTAACAGTTTGAGCAAAGTGTTCGAAAAACTGACGGTATTCCGTCAAATAGTCGTCTTTATTCGCCATGGTTCACACAAAACTTATCACAGGCACGTAATTCACACTATACACGATTTCGTTGTTTACATATATCGCTGATATGTTTATTTGTACTGTCGTTAAATATTATTATCTTATTAATACTCGGAGATATCGTTGCGTGTTAGCCCGTGAAATGTCATATCTAATCATAAAAATAAACCAACGCAAGTGAGTCACACGGCGGAATTGAGCAAACCAGGCAGCATTCATTAAAACGGTGGTAGGAGATTCCATGGTGCACTGCCGCCAACGTCGTAACACGAAAATACCTAACGGTGGACGAATTTAAATTTATTTGTACTACAATTCGCTTCGTTTAAATTAATTACATAATAACGCAATACGAATCATCGAAAACGGCTTCCATTTCGCCCTTTTCTTTCTTCGATTTTATATTCAAATAAGAATACTCGTATTCTTTCTGCATGTACTCCGGAAGGGGTTTGTTCCAATCGTCCGGCGGAGACGTCCGTTTCTCCCAGACGTTGTTATTGTAATGCGCCCTCAACCTTTCGATCCGTCTGATTTTCTCGCTCTTTATCAATTCGGTCTAATAAAATCTTTGATAAAATCGTTGTTTATTTAAAACGTCAAACTCACCGCGGCTTTGCAATCTTTGCTTCCTTCCCATTTATAGCAGTTGTCCATGTCTCGCTTCCACTGGTCGCAATCGAGGGGCTTGCCGTGCACGAAGTACTGGTGAAGTCTCGCTTTCATCGAGCGACAGTCGCTGTATTCCTCTTCGTATACCCCGCATGGTCTAATCTAAACGTACAAGTTGTATCATTACTGCACTTTTCGTCTGGTAAATTACCATCCATTCGTCTTCGACGGTTTTGATAATTTCGCTGGAATCAGAGTTATTTTCATTAGACATGTTCGTTTTAAGGTTATGTCGTTGTGTATAAATGCGTGCAATCAGTGTCGCCAATGTTTGGTGGAAAAAAGTGGGTTGACATGGGGATTTAGTTTTTGCGAAATTTTTATTTACACCCTGTACGAGACGTTTTCAAATTTAGACGTTTAGAAATACTTTTTTTTATTATTATTAATTATAAGTGTTTTACAAGAAAACTTAATGCATTTTTTTTTGTAAACGCAACTCAATTTTCAGGCGCAATAAAAATCCAAAAATTACGCCTGCACGCACGCAACCAGTCGACGTGATTAACGCGATTATAAATCTAAAATTACCTCGCACCTTATCGCAAACACACATTATTACAAACTGATAGACAAGTTGTTTCAGATTTAAGGCGGAAATCATGGCCAAAATGAGTGGCAGATATCAACTTGAAAAGAATGAAAATTTGGACGAATATTTCAAAGCAGTTGGTAAGTTTCACCGATTTCAAATATTTTGAATCAAATACTACAAGAATACAGTTTCGGCAGGCACGAAACTGTATTCATGCAGTCCTAGACGACGTGTACCTAGTCAATAATTTCAATAACTTAATTACAACCTTTAAACTTTACGTTTAAGGGGTGCCGTTTATTCCCAGAAAAATGATGTGCGGCTCCAGCCCCGTGCTGGACATCGTCGAAATGGAAAACGGCGAATGGAAAATAACATCGTCGACGTATCTAAGGACCACCGTCACCAAATTTAAACTCGACGAGGAATACGAGGAGCACATGCCAGGAGGTGTCGTGATAAAGGTACAAAGTTACTAGAATTAAGATTACATTTATCGCAAATGAAAATTTTAAGAGCACCACAAAGAGAGATGGAAACACGTTGACGACAGTCTCGGTTCCACCTGACGGTTCTAGAACCTACAGAATATACACATTTGACGACACGCACTGCGTTTTGGTAGGTGAAATGGTTTAAGCGTTTCTTAATAAGTTAAGCTCTAGTAAAAGTGGAATTAAATTTAATATTTTTCAGCACCTCACTCATGAGAAAAGTGGCAAAGAAGCGAAGCGGTATTTCAAAAGAATATAAAGAAGAAGCAGTTGTGACGATTCCTACATAATAAACTTTATGATTAATCTTTATAAGTAACAACATTTTATACTAACAACTTTGTATTTTTATATGTTCACACCGTGATTTATTTGTACGTACAATTTTATAACTATATATTATATTGTAATTTCAATAAAATAACTAATCTTTATACAATATAAACATTTATATGTAATTATTGCTTTTATAACATGATTCATAATTATAGTATGCATTAATCCAGACCAACACCTTGAGACAATCTCTAAAATCTATTCTGTGAAACCTTGCCCAGCATCGAAAACCAAATGAAGGTTCCAATACCTAATTATTTGCGGTACAGATAAGATGGGAAAGTCAATGTTTTTAATGACACACTGAGGTTGCTTTCAGAAAGATTCTTATCTCACGCCGTGTGTTATCAGTATGTACATAAGTTTTATTTGTTACATTACAAGTATTTTATTTATTGGCTTACTGACTCACGACATGATAAGTATCTTTCGCAAGTGCCTAGAATATTTAGATTATTGCAATTTTTTGTTTTGGTTTTCCTCAGACTATTAAACATCTAAAATTCAATTTAATATTTTGCAATACATTTAAAATTTAATCACCTGAATTAAAACTTCAAGACTGATGTGAATTATTAAGTAACTGGTCATTGAATGATTATGAAAGTTTCAAATGTCTTCTAAATAATTTTTTATGCAATTCACTCATTGTTTCGAATATAACGACAACTAAGCAACACACATTTTTGTACTTGATGGCTAATTTTACCACTTTAGTAATTTTCTCGAATTTCCTTTACTTCGAGCTTAAAACTGATTTAAGTGCGACGAATTTCATTTCCTCGAGTCGTAATCGTAATCCAAATCAAAATACATTTTTTTGTTGGAGCTTATACAACGTTATTATTGCATTTATATCTGTTTGACAAATAACAGGATAAGAAAACAGTGTTGTTATCGTACGTTACATCATTTTATAGTTATATAGTACCTTTTAAGTGATAATGTTCGTTATTTATTTATCTATAAAATGTATCTATATATATCTTAGGACTGTAGGCTAATAATTTAAGTGAAAAGGCATTACTTGAACTACTTCACTTTGTAAAACGCAACAATATCTTCGATATGAAGGCTAATAGTAATGAAACTAACATTCAACCATCAAAGAGACTCTAAAAAGGGACTTACTAAAGGTTCAAGTAAATTTTAATAATCTCCGAATAATGCATATGAAATTATTAAATAGAATTAGTGTTTTTAATGCAGAACTTGATTGTATAAAAAACATGAAAAATAAATTTAATGTGACAAACGTAAACAAAGCAGATATTTAAATATTAAGTGACAGTCATTTATATGAGCTCTGCTCGGCCAAGTTCAATATAACGACTATTCTTAAACCAAATGCTTCTTTAAGCAAGTAGCAGAAGACAACGTACGCAATCTTTTAACGAACGTTCCTATGTTATAATTATTGGAAGAACATAAGACAACTATGAAAAGTTATAGCCGACCACTGTAATGGGTATTTTATTAATGTGTAAAAATACAAATGTGATTTTTAATAATAAAATAGTTATCGATATGACTGTACTGATTTTCTTTGAGTGATTACGACTGTGAGTGATGCACAAACTGTTTGGTTTGTGTAGAAGCGGAGTGCTGTTGTAATGCTCAAGACCTATGTACCAAGTACCTATCTACGCTGCCTCATAAAGTTCTGAGAAATCACCAAGTGACTTGGATACATCAAATTCTACAATGGTTACTGTTAACAATGCGAATACAACGGATTGAATGAATCAAGTGACTAGTGGGTGTATAGGTATCTAAAAACCATAAGAGAAGGATACAAACCTCAAACGAGCTTCTGTAGAAATGAAAACGTGCAATTGAAAAGCGACCCTGGACAATATCTGGAGAGGCTATTTCTAGACTGGGGAAGCAGGAGCTAGACGGGACCAGACCAGATGTGAACCTGTGAGCAGGAGGGAACATAAAGGTAGACTCCCTAACACTAGAGGAAGTCAAAGAAGCAACCAAGGCGCAAAAAAACAACAGATGTTCACCTAGATGGATAACAGAAGAAATTATTGATACATCGAATAAATTAAAAAATATGCATTGGTTATTTAAAAGCTTTCATGATCCTGATCTTTTAAGTCAGTACAAGACAACAATGTGCAGCTATAAATTGATGATATGTAAAGCAAAACGTTCCCTGAATGATAAAAATTGAACCTCAAGAAATCCGATAAAATGTGCTTGGTCCATAATCAATGGACCAAGCCAACCCAACCCAACCCATGTAGCTGAAGTAATACCAGTTTTTTAAAAGAACGATCTTCATGATGTAGGAAGCTATCGTCCAATTTCAAACTTATCGGTATTCTCAAAAATATTCGAAAAATGGATGTAAAATTAATCCGTTAATTTTATACTTCAAAAAATTCAATTTATTTACGTCTGCCCAACATGGTTGTCTACATTCCATATCCACAACTACTGCAATTTTTCAATGCATGGAATCTGTTTTCCAAAACTTGGACGAAGGCGCGTTTATATCGACCTTGCCAGGGCGTTTGAAACACCACGACATTGACAATAATACTAAAATGTCTCATATAAGTCGTATAAATTGCAATTAACAACTGGAGTCCGACAGGGGTCAATCGTTGGTCTTTTTTGTTGCTTGTTTTTATCAACGACTTACCCATGAGACTAACAAGATTAGATGATATTGGAACGTGCTTATTTGCCGACGATACATCTATCATATCATCTGGACAATCGAAAGAAGAGATTTGTTCAAATTTGATCATGGAATGTACAAATATGACTGGTGCAAGAGCAATAAACTTGTACTAAATGCGTCAAAGACTATTCTCCTCGTGTTGGGAAGTATACACAAAAAACCTAACAATAGTTTGTTAGTAGTTTTTTTTTAAATATCCAAGTTCATACCATTTTTAAAACAAAAACGACATACATCCAACACCGACATGGGGAATATTTTCGAAAGTAAAAACAAGTAGCGACGTCGACTATAAATAAAATCGTGCGGCCGAAAATAAACGATAACACAAAATTGCTAAATAGTTGTTATTTAACCCATACGTGTGCTCCCAAAATCAAACCGCTTTTAGATAAATAATTAGAACACATTGCGCTGGTCACACGATTGGCGCGATTGATCTAGAAATCGGAAGTTGCGAGATCTCCGTCCACATCGCCTATTTACTTATTTACCACGATTCGAACGTTCAATTGAACAATTCCTAAGTACGAATTTGTGATAAAATGTCACGAGAGGTCATCTAACCATTATGACAGCGCTATTAAAAAAAAAAAAACATCAACCGATGTGCGACAAACTAAATCGGTCTTTAATCGAGCGAACATGAAGGCCGGACGCGTCGTGTTTGTCGCTCTAATCGCGGCGACGCTCGTGCCCTCGATTTTCGGTTTCGAAAACGCGGACGTGAAATTGAAGAAGGCGAGTTTGGTGAAGAAGCACCTGAAGCGACTCAAGAAAATCGACGGGGGGTTGAAGCTGATCGGCGGGAAGGGTGAACATGAAGGTGAGACGTTTTTGAAAATTTTATAAAATTGAGAAGAAGTCCAAATGAATTCAACGATTTTTAAGCCTGAGGATTTTTAATTTTTGTAATAATGTTTTTTCCTGGTTTTATGTTAAATACAATTTGTTGCGAAATTAACGAGACTTGGCGGCGACTGCGTGACGTCAAAATAAATCGTCTGTGTTTTTGACTGTAGTTTAGATTTTTTGTATTAAATTAGAGACGAATGTGTTATTCTTGTTATAAGGATAATTTAAACATGGATTGAAAACATATTTAATCGGCTTGAGAAATATAAAATAATTTTATTGACAGACAATATAATTTATTTATAAAGAATTGAATGGACAATAAAGAGCTTTGCTAAGTTTAACATAAATTTCACAACCATAGCTTAAGCAAAGTTGTCGCTAATTTTGTATCGGTTAGAGAACTTTTGGGAAAAAAGAATAGAAATAAATAAATAAATTTTTTTACAAAGTTCTTTTAACGATTTAGTCGAGATAAAAATTTTTTGTTTATAGTGACCGAGCCATCAAGGATTTAAACCGAAATGTTAGCAACTTGACCAACCACAGTAGTGAACCCAACCCAACCCAACCCATGTTCCCTCGCCACTTACTTATAACAATTATTATTTTTTACTGTATATTAATTATTATTAAAAAAATAGCCGAATAACAATTAACAACTATATTTCAAGTTATAGCTGCGAATTTATGGAATTCGTTCCACCCACACGTCTACTTAATTCCGCAACAGACCGTACACACAATTTAACAGTAATTTGATTACATTATCTAACCAGGTAACGTCGAAGTGCTGCACGAGGGTCAGTGGGGTGCCATTTGCGACGACGAATGGGACGACACCGAGGCGAACGTAATTTGCAAACAGCTCGGACACGACGCGGGAAAGGCGACCCACAACGCCCATTTCGGCCCGGCTCGGAGTAAATTGCGAACTAAATTCGGTGTTCCGTGCGACGTTTATTGCCCTCCGTCATTTTTTAGGGCGCTACTGGATGGACAACGTTTATTGCGACGGCTCCGAAGATGAAATTACGTCGTGCCGGTTTGACGGATGGGGCCACAGCGATTGCGATTCGGCGGAGGCGGCCGGCGTTATATGCCACGACGACAACGACGACGACGACGTCGAAAGAGCGGAAGTCGTTAAGAAACCCGTCGAGGAAGAAAAAGTTTTGTAAGTTACGGGTTTATTACGACCGTCCGAAAACGGAGTCGATTGCTTTATACGCGTTCGTGATTTATGATTCGATGAAAATGCACGAAGTTTGTTGGGGAATAAAAACAACGTATCGTTTCGTGGTTTTAAGTTAGATTTGAGGCATACATTTAATGCATGTGGAGTATAAATATTTTGGGGTTGCAAATATAAATGATTTGATTTGAAAATTATAAAAGGAGCTAGAACGATGTGTTGGATTAATTAAGGATTGAGAACGAATTTAAGCCACAAAATTGAAAATATATGACGTTGCTGCAGGAAATCAATATATAAAATTTAGGTTACAAATATTTGTCAAGTACCAAACGATGCAGGTGCAAATATCACATTAGCTTCTCAACCAACTCTTGAATTATAAACGTCATAGTACTTAAGTAGTTAAACTTAAGTAACTCGATTTATTTAAGGTTTTAATCGATACTTTAAAAAAATATCTAAATGTTGTTTAATATTCGCAACTAGCGCCATGATGAGTGTTGTAAATCAACTAACTCTAATTATAATCAAATTATTGTAAAAACAACAGGGATTTTTTTTTGTATAATTTCGTAAAATTTAAAAACTATTGTGAAATATGCGGTTTGGCATCTGGCAAGTGGAATCTAGCTTAAAAACCTCTTAAATAAGACTTACCAGTCTTGCGACATTAGAAACCGCAAATGTTAATTATAATTAATTTTGATTGCACACCAGTGGCTCTGGGTCTATAATTTCCATCTAGATTCGTTGAGGTATTTATTTCTTAAGTATAACTTTAACGACTCTTTCATTTGACTTATAGCAAAACAAAAATATCTTTATTCTAGACTACCGCTTCCAAATAATCTACAAATCCGACTCAGGGGTGGAAGAATACCGGAAGAGGGGCGAGTAGAAGTAAAAAGCGAAGCGGGGAAATGGGACCCAATCTGCGGCAACGATTGGTCCATATTCGAAGCCATCGTGGTGTGCAGGACTCTTTCGCTTGGATACGCGAGCGACGCAATCCAAACGGACTTCTTCGGGGGAAACCTCACCAAGAACAGCCTGTCCGGGCTGAAATGCACAGGAAACGAGGCGAGTTTCGGCCAGTGCTCGCACGACGCGAAAAGACGAGGCGTCTGCACTGGATCGGACGTGGCCGCCGTCCATTGCACCGAGACCATGGCGGATCTTGTCATAGACCACATGGAGCTGATACGCACCGCTCACTTGGAGGACAAGCAGATGTTCTTTTTGCAGTGCGCGATGGAAGAAAACTGTCTGGCGTCCCAGGCGTACGTCATACAGAAGGAGTCGAGCTCTTGGCACTTGGAGACCCGGCGGCTTTTGAGATTCACCGCCAGGATACTGAACGCCGGCAATGCCGATTTTCGTCCGTTCATACCCAAGCATTTGTGGGAATGGCATATGTGTCACATGTAAGTACAAATGTTGTCATTATCTTAAAAACCAATTGGTGCGACGTTTGAACGTCGAATCAAAATCAAATTACTATAAATACGTCAGGTTAAGTCTGGCCAGCCGTGGCAGTATACGTTGTGACTCCAAACCTGAATACATCAAGTCCATGTGGACGTCAGAGGCTCCTAGTAAATCGTTCGTTGCTCCACATGCTTTCATTAAATTCCTCATCTAGAAATTGCCCAGTAGATTTTTCCGAGACCATCAATTTTAAATTATTCTAAATTATAAAAAGATATTGCTCGTTGATGACCCGAAGGTTAACATTTTCAGTTCAGTGCGAGGCTAGCTTTGAAGCCGATGTTTTTTGTTTGGTACATACTCATGATCACTTTTATTATTATTATTAAAAATAAAATACAAATAATTTCTTTTTAAATATTTTCATTTTATTTTACAATTAGCCTGAACGTTTTACATATTTGCAATACCAATTACATAAACGATCAGCGTCGACATTTACACGATTTTAAGACCAATTTCATAAACAATATCATTGGCAGCGAGAACGATAATATGAATGACAGTGATAAAGGCAATGACAGTGACAGTAAGAATAGATTTGATAATGACAGTTAGAATCACAGTGACAGAATCAGTGACAATGACAGCGATAATGACAGTGACAGTGACAATGACAGTTACAATGACAGTGCCAGTGACAGTGACAATGACAGTGACAATGACAGTGACAATGACAGTAACAATGGCAATGCCAGTGACAATGACAGTTACAGTAACAGTAACGTCAATGACAATGTCAACGTCAACAACAATGGCTGTGTCAATGACTATAACAAAGACAGTGTCAATAACTATAACAAAGACAGTGATAGTAAAAGTGAGAATGTCAGTGACAATGACAGTGATAATGACAATGACAACACAGTGACAGGAACACCGACAATGACAGCGACGATGACAGAACGAACGTTTTTATTCCGAGCGTTAAACATTTAATTTTTTAGTTTAGTTATTAGGTGCAGTTTACTTTGTCTGGCCATTCAAATTAAATTGTAATTTTTTTCTTCAGTGTGATTTAATTTATTATATTTGAGAAAAATTACAAACATTTCCTGGTCGAGTTGGGTTGGATTGGTTTGGGTTGGGTTGGATGCAATTTTTTATTATACTTTTCGTGTCACACAATTTTCCACATATGACGCACGTTTCACTTATGTATCAAACAACGAACGTGGAAGGAACAACACGTATCGATTCGGTTATTTTTACCTGTCGTTACCGCATCTATTTGCACTGTGACGCAATTTTACAATGCAAACGCAATTACAATTATTGACACGAACGCCGGATATGCCGCCATTGCATGTCGAAGACGCTGTCGTTAAATGGTGCCCATTAAACTACTAATACTATAAAGTGTATTGTTGACTATACTCGCGTATATTGCGGGCCATAAATTTAATTTTGACTTTTAAGCGTCGCGTCCGCCGTTCCTCGCGTAGCGAAATTGCTTTCTTGGAATTTTATTAAAACTCGTCTTGAATTCGTCGACGGTAAAAAATGTTGGATATACACAAAAAATGTTGTGTAATTTGATTAAACATAAGATTATGATTTTTTTAGCTCAAGTTAGTTGTTTTGAACGCCAGAATTGTAGAATGCAACACTATGCGATACGATGAGTGGCACGATGTGTTCATGTTAATACCAGCAAATAATCGCACGACGAGCGCGTCACCCATCGCATCGTATAGCAACTAATTTTCATTCGGCTTAAAGGAAATATTACTCTAACACAACTTGATACTTAAACAATTTTTTTTTGTAAACTGGCCAATGTAAACTTAATAAATCCTTAAAATTCGAAAACGATAACGTTACTTTTATTATGTGTCGTATAAAGTAACAGCTGCCAATCTATTTCGATATATATTTTTAATATATAATTTTAAACAATATGATTCACGTATGCGATAAGTAACGATGGATCCAAAATGGACCCCTTAGGAACACCTGCGTGTGGCACTTTATTGCAATAAGACGTCAATAAAGGACTTGCCGATTGTGAGAACAAATATTGGAAACTGTCGTTTCAAACCTATATTCAACGGCAGTCAAAAAAAATTGTAAATGTCAAATTATTTTTGAAATAAAACACAAATATGATCATATTGTTAAACGACGTTTTTATCAAACAATGTAAAATAAGTGTACTTTGACAACTGTCACATTAACTATGAAACTGCGTTTCGATAACCGTGAAAGTATTTTCGAGAACTAAACTAATTTGACAACCATTACGACCGATATTTTGACAGCTGCCAAATTCGTTAATGCAAGATTCAAAAAACGTGTTTTTGACGGCTGTCATTGTAAAATGACAGTTCAACGTCGGTTGATGATCACCATTTCATAATGTAAACGACGTATCAATAACGGCGAGTATTTGTTATCTTTGTAAATGATAACTTCGTGCAGCTGTGATGACCATCAAATACCACCGATAAATAAATAAGGCAGTACGTTAATTTTAACAGCTGTCAAATTGTTTTAGTTTGATTTGACAGCGTTATTGTTTTATTGTTACCAACGTTTTGACAGCTGTCAAAATAAACTTTAAGAAAATTATTTAGTTGGAAGTTGCAACATTTCGCGGTTGTCAAATTGTGTTTGTGATAATTGTGGAAGTTTTTTTTTTAAATAAAATACATACTTTGACAGTTCTCAAATTATGTTTCGATAACTGTTAAGGCCTTGTTGAAAACATGACACGTGATTTGACAGCTATAGTTGCAAGCAACATTTAAAGCACATAGTTATTCTGCATAGTTTTTATCAAGCTATGTAAGATATCAGCGTAGGTGCATTTTAAACTGATACTTAAAATTATTTTTGCTATAAGTCAATATTTATTTTGGGATAAAACTTGTCGTACAGCGTATCGACAACTATCAAACTAAGTAACGACAACATTAACATTAATATAAATTGTAGTACTCAATGCAGCTAGCGTTTAGATGTTAGCTATAAAACTATTTTGACGACTCGACGTTTTATTTGAAATAAAACACCTAATACATTAAACGTATATTGTCTGCAGTCAAACTATTTCGATCACCGTGAAAGGTTTGTTGCGACACGGGCACGTAATATAACGACATCCCTGGTAACAAATATTTTGACATATTTCGTTCCGATACCAAAAGCCGTAACAACATTATTTTTTATGTCAGTTCCAGATACAAACTTATATTTTGAGAAATGAATAAATAAATAAATACTGTCAAATTATGCTTCGATAGCCGTTAAAGTTAAAAAAATAAACTTACACTTCTTTAAGAGTAGTTGGTGCTTTCATTCATAGCTAACTCGTAATCACTACTGATGTATCATCCACAAACTGGTACAGTGCCTGTAAATGGTAGTGGGTATGAAATGGACCCTTGCAGCACACCCGTTGTTACATTTACTGTTACAAATCATTAGCTTGGCAGCGACACTAAATATTTAATGATTAAAAAATTATAAAATACCATAAACAGAAATGTTTTTGTTATTGTAATGTTATGTAACTATCGTTATGTTATCTTATCGTATTAAAATATTCAGATTAATAGGAGTTGATGTTATAGGGTATCGTTTCGTTACGTTTTCCGTCGCTGATCACAATGACAATTATATTTAATTATATTTAATAACATTATTTAATAATGGTAACGATTTGACTTTTTTCTTCAGACTAAACATATCGTTAGTAATTTCATTCGATTGTGGCCAATACGTTACAGATACCACATTTCCTCCACGGGGATGTAGATTGTTTTAGAAGTATGTGACGTCACAACACCTCAACAGTGTCTGTAATTTTGTGTTGCTAACGTGTTCAGGTCTTTGAGGTAAACATTTCAAATAAACAAAGGTGTGCCGCAGGGTACCCTCACACATACAAGTGTTTACAATTTCCATGACATTTCATTAAAATTGATTGTGATACGGATATTGACTAATGCAGTTCGTCGAGTTGTTGATTGTCGATAAGTCGAGCCCAATTACAAAGTTTGCGTCCGAGATCTATTCCAGGATTCATGGTGAGGATACAGGAAACATAGAAACCTTGTACAAGTACCCGATAGACTGAAAACCTCTGACAGAAAATTCCAATGTACGGTCTGAGATTTGAACCTGCAGCCTTAGGATTACTAACCTACGACCTGAACCACTAGGCCAGGCGTCGTATGTGATAATAATAATAAATAATTTCCTCGAAAATAATTAAAGAAGTTTAATTGTCCTCTAAGATTAAAATTGCATGAAATTTTAACCCCATTCGCTCGTCATTTCGCTAATTAAATCGAAAAATCATCCACGGTTACGATTAATGCAAAACATCCCCCGTAATAAATTCCACAACGCGCACTAAATTACACCGTTCGATACCCCGCCGATTATTTATGCATCTCTCAAACGATATCCGCTTCCATAATTTATGAACGCGTTTCGCCGCCCTTAAAGCCATTAAAATATTTCCAAGAGGCGCTACCCTTGAACTTGGACGTTCGGATGGACGTCTGACTGGTCGATTAAGACCGCGTTATCCATGTGCACAATGCGGCGCTAAAATGGCAATTTGTATTAAAAATGCATCGGTCGTAATGACTTACTTCGTCCGAAGCTGCAAATGGAAATTTAAATGGGTGGAGAGTATGTACTGTAACTACTGTAACCGAATTGCTCTGTTTTAGTTCTAAAATAATATTCTTCTTTAATTTGTAATCGTGTTCAGAATGAAAATTTAATATTATGTCCGAGCTAGTACCTTTTCGATACCAATCGGTTATTAAACTAACTGTCCCTCTTCCAACATTTTTTCTCTTTTCCCTTTTTCCTTTTTTTCTGTTATCTCTAGGATCTCTATCTTCATCGCTTCAAACTCTTCATTTAATTCCTCCTTATTTTTATTTACTCCCCTTGTTACAAATCTTCATATTTCTTTCTAGATCTTCTCATTTACTCCATTTCCTTTTGGCTTTTTGTTCCTTTTTCTGTTTTCCCATTTCTAGTCATTGTTTCTTCCCAGTTCTTTACAGTATCTCGTTCCCCCTTTCAATTTCCTCTATTTCCCTTAGTTTTCTTTATTTCTGTGCCATTTCCATTCAATCTTATTGTATCTCATTTTTACGTTCTTTAATTTGTCGTTGCAGGCACTACCACAGTATGGAAGTGTTCGCAACGTTCGACATCTACGACGCGACGGGAACCAGAGTGGCCGAAGGCCACAAAGCCTCGTTCTGCCTGGAAGACAACCAATGCCTGCCAGGGGTCGAACCGAGATTCGCGTGCGCCAATTACGGCGACCAGGGAATATCCGTGAACTGCACCGACATCTACAAGTACACCGTCGATTGCCAGTGGGTAGACATTTCCGACATCGAGCCCGGCGTGTACACCCTGAAGGTCGCCGTCAACCCCGAATTCAAGGTCCCCGAGATCACGTACGACAACAACGCCGCCGTCTGCCAATTTTTCTACGCCGAGACGTACGCGCTGATATCAAATTGCACGATACAGAGGCCGTGATCGCGACGCGGCTCTGCTTCCATCCAATAAAGCGAACTGCATTTCTGTGTAAAAGTGTGTTGTGGATTTGAAATTTAATAAAGCGTTGCACGTTGCAGTTGTGTAGTTAAATAATTACGGATGAAATCTAATCCGACGCTGCATGCGACATATTGTGATAGTTATCATCAATAGTGGTGCATTTTCGATTGGAACTTATCGAGCCTGTAAATATTGGTTGAATGAATCGAGATAATGGGATTGCATATTTCGGAGTGTTCGAATTTCATTAAATCAACGAATTAATTAAAACAAGCCACCGCACAAAATTTATTAAATGAATAATAAATATATATAAAATAATTGCGTTATTGATTTAACAGCGATATTAATTACTACGCTGTATGCAATAATGTTTTTCATGTTGGATAAACAATATTCGATCGTTGTCTCGTTGACGTTCGCACCCTGTTCTAATTTTCACTTCATTAATTCTGTTCCCAATGCCCAATATTTATTTTAGTAAAAACTCCAATGTGTATGAAGAAGAAAGTCCCACATATTGGATCGAAAAACTGGGCAAAAATATTTGTGTTATATTCACGAACTATGTGGTATAGTTGATCACAATTGTACTGGTCAAATAATTAATGAATTGTAGTAATAATTCCTGCCTAATTACGATGAATATATAAAAAAAATCTTGTGATTATATTACATAGTCACGAACTCCTTCCAGGTTTGCTTATTGTAAAGTAATGAATTAAAAGCGAAATATTATTCAAAAACTGCATGAACACTTGTTTCCAATCTCATTTATTACTATTTAATTGATTCGTTTCGAAAAATACTGGCGGTTTCCATACCACGTCATTTCTATTTTTCCATCATTGAATTTTTTGCCTCCAACGTTACAAATAAAACTAACGAATAAAATGCTACATGAGACTCGCATTGTTGGGGCGAACACTTTTGAATCAAAGACTTGGTAAACATTGTCATTATATTTACGAACAATAAAGTTATTGTATATTTTATATTATTATAATTAAGTGGAGTGTCCACTGATTACGATCGTTGCTATTGCATTAATCCTTTTGATAATTTTACTTAGTCGCGAACTCACTTCCACGAATAAAGATTTATTGTTTGTAAAGTAATGAGTTAAAAGAGAAATATCATTTGAAAGCAATCAATCAGTTTCGATGAACTTTTATTTTACCTGTCTCACTGTTACACGTCGTCTTATCGCTTCCACGTCGATTAATTGCATTTGTTTGTTATTAAAAGTTATGTGTTGAGGAGATCTGATCTGATAGTTACAACGAATGAAGTAATAATAATTGGGATTGAAGAAAAAATATTGTTAGATTTCGCTTTTAACTCAGTGCTTTACAATAAGTGCACTTTGATCGATTGATTTACTGAGTGACATGTTTAATTTGATTAAATAAGTCAAATAAAGATATTGACATTAATTTGTCAAAGGCTTTTCGCTTGCGCAGCAGAGCCATGAAATAATTACCAACGCATAGATTTTATTGATGCTGCCTTCGTCTCCGATTTAGTTTGTTGTGTTGGTAATTGGTTGGTGGCTGTACTACACAATATAAATAATTCCGATGCGTTTTAAATCATCTTTAGGAATAAATGGCCCGTTTGTACGACGCATAATTTTTGCTATATTTTTCTGGAAATTATCATTTTCGTTACACAATTCCGTTGATAGTTCTATTCTAAAATTTATTATTAATGTTGATACAATTGGACTGACTGGGATAACTTTTTTAGGTTTTAGAAACTTAATCATCTCACGATTCCGGTTTAATTTCGATTGCGTTGGGTTAGGATTAATTAGGATTTAGAGCAATTGATAAATTTACTAAAACGCATCAACGACGAGGTCACAAAAAATTGTCTGTATTAATCGATGTCGCATACCTCGTCGTTACTTTATATCGTTCACTGGGAAAACTCCACGATTTTTGACACTTTCCGAAATCGTAAGGCTCCGAGAGTGTTCCCAGTACCTTCGAATAATATGTGGGTACTCCGGAACATGAATAAAAACCTCAAGATTTATGCTGCGTTAAAAAGGTTGGAAATGGTTCCGCCCAGCGCTACTCCCAGTAGTCGAACACAGAGATACACTTCAGGAACACCGACAGTGACAATGTCAGTAATTCGCAACTGTCATCTACGAAATCGTTTGTGAGTCGTGACTAAAAAGTATTAGACGGTATATCTTGAGAGAGTTCCATTGCGCTACTGACTTATATTTTAAATATTTTAATCGAGTTCATTATAAGTTTCGTATTGTTTTATTTCGGTTGAACCTCTGGCGCACCTCAAACAATTGTTTATTTAGCCCAGTGTAATAATAAGAATTGAAGACGTGTCGGAAATATCTTAGATTGGATTCGGTCGCATTTCATTACGCCATGCACATTAAATGTGCAATAAAATTTAACATATAAACCTTAATTGCACGTACAATGTACGGTAAACGATCGTTGAATACTAATGACGCCGGCGTTGTTTAAAAAGAGGAAAACGTCGCGTCGTTCCCGAGGTAGTTTGCATGTGGAAGTCCTAGTGGGACAGACGTGCTGAAGGATCCGCACATTAGCGGGAATTACGTAATCAGGGTAGTTACCCTAAGCGTCGCATCGGGCCTCGTGAACTAGGAGGTGCGCCGCGCACCAGAGATCAATACGAGTACGCATCTCTGTCCGGGACATCGTGCATGTGCCAGTCGGTATGAGGCAGTGTTCCGTGCAGTCCAACTGGAAGGCACCCTCGCGGCCTCGCGCCTCCTAGGGACATGCGGGGCGATGACGCCGCCTCCCAACGCCGAGGAAGACTTGGCGTCGGTGGGGTCGTGGCTCGAAGAAAACACGGACGTACTCGAACGCTGGCTGCGTGATCACGCCACCCCCGACCTCCGACAGCGTGTCCAGCGGGCGATCCTGCCGCCCGCGACGCTCTCGAAGCGCACCTCGATCACCTCCGACCTCTTTCAACTCTGGCTGGCCGCCTCTCCCGCCAAGAACGACCAACAAACGCAAAATGTCCGTCCTCGTCGCGACCTCGAGTCCATGGAGGAATCCGAACTGTTTATGGAACTCATCCGGGACGTAGCTAACGAACTAGATATAGACGTTTTATGTCATAAGATTTTGAAAAATGTAAGTCTGCTGACGCACGCCGATCGGGGATCGCTTTTCTTAGCACGTGGCAGCGTCAACAACAGATACCTCGTCGCGAAACTCTTCGACGTCAGGCATGACACCGAGCTCGAAGAGGCTGTCAAACAGGCGAGAGCCGAAGACATCCGGATACCGTTTGGAGTTGGCATTGCTGGAACGGTGGCGCAATTTAAAACCCTCATCAACATCAAAGACGCCTATAAAGTAAGTACGCCTTATTTAATATTTAAGCGACTTAACGCCTCGCACATCCAATCTAACTAGGACGTTGTTTATCACCGCGTAGAAACGCCAAAGAAAATAATTGCATTAACGCCAAGTAGAGAAAAGTTACAGTGTAGTCGAGGAACTTAATTTATTTGTATTACCGGGAACGAAATCCCTTAATCCCGTTAGGGGAATTAGAAGGAGAAACAAGGCTAGCAAATTGTGTTTAAGAGAATAATAAATAACGTAAAGCAGCTAGAGTTTTACGACGAAAAAAAAATAAAGATCTACACTTTTCCACACTTATTCAAATAATTAAAGATTACATTCTACTGCCACTAAAGGAAAATAATCGTTTTAATTATTTGTTGATCGAATTGTCAATGTATTACGAGTCATTTTTTTCGTTGATTACACTTTCTTTCGAAAATATTGTCTATTTATTTCTCCTGTTATTTTTCCCCATCAGCTCTTTTGGCCTTTAATATTAAAATTCTTATGCAACTTTCATAATTAATATAACACAGTGGATACGATTTGTCACATACATAGTTATTTCTTGATTGATATTGAATTAAATTGGAAACTTAACCAACGAGTTGAGCTCCAAAAGGGGCGTAAACAAATAAAGACATTAATAGTAATTTTGTGCCAACAATAAATAAGAGCAAAATTGACGAAAGAGGTAGAAATAACATCTAAAAGAATCCAACAGACAACCACGGAAATTAAATAGAGAAAATAGAGAAGGCCAGAAATAAAACGATGTCGGACGTAAATTTTTATTAGTTTGTTTATTAATTATGACTTCGCATGCAATGATATCCAACCCCACCCAACCCAACCAAACCAAACCTAACCCAACCAAATCTAACCTACCCCAACCCAACCAAACCTAACCTAGCCCAGTTGGCTCATTTTCTGGTTATATCATGAAAGTGAAATTTGAAATAGACAGAATGACATTTTTGAAATGCTCACGAATACCGAGAATATGTGGGGGGGGGGGGGGGGGTACACAGAAGATATTCAACCCAATCAACCCCAATTAGCTATTTTTTTTAGTTATAACACTAACGGGAAATTTGAAACTGAGATGAACGAAAGATATTTTCTAAATGCACTCGAATGTCGAGAAGATGTTAAGTGGGTGGGGGTGTGGGGCAGTTAGAATACAAAAAATGACTATATTCAAGGAAAGCTAATTTTTTACATTGTATGCATTGCCCTGGGTAAGTAAGGAAAAGTAAATCCAGGACGGTGCCCAAGTTATTTCATTGTGCATTTTTTTCAGTTAGAATTGCAACTGCTTTTTTCTAAAATACTTTATCAACTTCATCTAAATATATTACTTAATTTAATTTCATGGTTTAGACTGTATTCGTCCCCATTTTTCATCATCGTCACTGGAATCGGTCCCAACACTGATTCACTTAGATACGTATTTCAGTTTCTCGCGATCTCTCTCCAAAATATCTCGCATTTCGTCGTCCAAGGTTTGCATATATCGCTTCCTCTCCCATGAACTACCCCATCCATGGAATGCTTGTTATCTCTTCGCGTCGCTACATCTGACCCTAATGGATAATTTTCCAACTAGTTTTCCGCGCCTTAAATATCTCTGCACGTTGTGAACCATTTATTGCGAATTTAACCAAGTTAACCAAAAACGTGTAGGTGAGAAGGGGAAGTCAAATCCATGGTGGTACCTAAATAATCCAATTGTGCATTTTCAGTTCTAATTAAACTGGTTTCTTCTCAGATGATTTTCTAATTACTCAATGATTTTTCAACTTTTACTTTTCTTCTTCTTCTCATTTATCCTTAGTGCCCGTTGGGGCGTCGTAGTTTACTCCAAAGTGAAAATATATGTGTAAATGTATCATTAATTCCTATAAAATTCGTTGGTGTTTTGGGGCTACTAACGTCACACTGCAAGACCCGGTGTCAGTACGGACCAGACCCTCTTGTAATTGGGATACAATGAATAGCACGGAAAAACTTTCACTGTGTTCATATTAATAATTTGGTACAAATTTAATTTTCTGATCATCACTTTTAAAGTTTAACGAAACGTCACGTCACTTTTCGTATTTAAATGAATAATATTTCGCAACTGGTGATGAATTATTTATGTATCAAGTGGTAAATGTGGCGTTTTTTATCGCTTGATATGAAAACAATTTGCAACGTGTTTTGTACAAGATTTTTCCGAATCAGACATATATGTTGAATAATAAAAATTTGAGTTTCTCTTGCAATTAAAATGACACGTTGACATTTCTTAACTACGATGGAAAATAAAAAGTGAGGGCAATTTCTTATTTATGCGAGTCCTAACCAATAAATTAAACAAAAGTAAAAAATATATAAAAAGAGTACTATTCTGGTAATAATCTGCAGGTTTATGTCTCCCCACAAAAAAATCATCACTTTTGATACATTTCTAAAATTATGTTGAAACAATTACAAGTGACAGTAACATAACTGTTAATAAAGCAGCACCCGAACTAAACAATTGTACTAAAAATTTTTTACTGTAGGACTAAAAAGTAATTTGTTAATATGTGAAAGGCGTATTATGTACAATTAATTATTAATCCTACAGCACGTTCACCCTAAAATCGCTATTCAGAATTAATGTTATATATCCAACCCAACTCAACACATCCCTCAAATTCAAATGCACTTAATTGTTCCATTATACCGAAGTATAGCACTTCTTAATTAATCTAGAAAACGATAAAATCGTTTCTCAAAAAATATCAAATGTGACGTCAGCAACAGAATTTCAATTTTGAACATAGTTTGAGGGGACACTATGCATAATCGCAGATAATATCAAAGGATTCTCGTATTTCACACAATGTTAATTTTTCACTGAAATAATATTTAATGTTTATTGTTATTTAATTTTTCCCGTTGTTATAATTGTTGAATTTCTGGTACATAAGAAGCAATGAACATAAACAGGAAAAAAACTAATAATACTGTAACATTTATTTTGTAAAAATAAATAAACTGTAAATTGTACAACTGGAAATAATATTAAATTCTTGGGAAATTTTCGGCAAAAGTTGAGCCTTTTTGGCACCGTTGTAAATCATGAATTCCATTGCAAAGTTGACTATGTTGGAATTTAAAGAATTTTCTCATATTTTACAATTTGCATTTCGTTCATTCGATTATGAACATTTTCAATGCTGACTTCCGTGATAATTTAGGAAAGTTTTTGGAATTTCGGAATTTTGACCCCTTGTGCCTAATGGATTTTTTTATTTCTCGTAATGAACATATTTTAATTTTAAATATTCTTATTTTTTTCCGAATATTGTTTTCATCATTCATTTTGGCATTATTTGCAATTTTGACGTTTCGTATTTTTCACAATTTACAATTTTAAGTATTTTCTTTAACGCTTTTATCGTATTATTCTTTCAATTCTTAAACATTATCATTATTTATTCGTTACGTTTATTAATTTATGTAAGTGGGTAATAAGAAAACTTCACGTTGTGATATGACTTGAAGAACCCCTCAAGTCGTAATCACGTAGACCTTTTTTATAATTTTTACTATCAACGTATCAACTATAATTTATTGTTAAGAATTGTTGACAAGAAATTTATTTTAGTGTCTTTAGTAACTCCATCAGGCACATTAATTCAGCAAGTTTATGACATGTCTTATGGGAATTTTGACGTTTGGTATATTTTATTCTGCCTTCAACTATTATATGGGGTGGGATCACTTAAACAAAAATCTGCGGTGATCCTCACTGAACTTTCTTATACTTAGTTATACTACGTTTTTCGAAGAAACTTTTCAAATGAAAGTTGTTTATACATAAAGTATAAGAAAGTAAAAATTACAAAGCCTATCAGTTAATTAAACTTCGTCCAAGATTAATTGTATGTTGTTCTTATACTTTTAATGTTATATAGACATCATATTTATGTTTTATGTATATTTATGTTAAGATTTTTTTAAAAGAAGGACCAACAAAAATTGTTACGAATTCGGGTTATATCAAAGCTTTGAATATTTTTACTAAACGATTGCCTCGTTGCCACGACTTTCGCAACGTTCGCCTCCCATTACTAGCCTTTTGGGTTGATATCATTTTTTGTTTATTTTTTTGTTGATATCATTATAAAGATGTCTTCTCTTTCGTTATCTGGTTAAACAGGTTTACAAACGATGTAGATGGCTGTTGCTATTACTAATCTATGACCAAGTAAAGCGAATCTCGTTATATCTCCTTATTCAGTTTAATTTTTTTTCGAATTTGTATCTCCATCCCCACACTCGTATTTAATTCTACGTCCTATTCTACCTTCACGCGTATGCTTATCTCCTTCTTCCTTATTTACAGCAATAAAAAAATCATTTTATTTCAACTGGTCCCCTTTTCGTGACCTTTTCATTAAAACCATTAATCAACATTAATCTAAAATATTTTTCACAACCTTTCATTTATAGATTCAAAGGCAGTGGCCGAAACCGACGTCGCTGTTCATTTTAATTCACATACGCGTTCGGTCTTGCCCGTGTGAGCTCCAACAAACTTAAAACGTTTAATTTGCAGTTTCGACTCAAAACAAGTTATGAGACTCCCGGATGCAAATTCGAAATCGATACTCGCTTACGGACACCGACGAAAAAGCAGCTAAATTTGAATCGAATGGCTTGTAGTCGAGCGCGAGTGCTGTAACATTAAGTTGGGGATTTGAATGCTGATCACAGTGTGATCAGTCGATAACTCGATGTGCATATTTTAAATTGTAATGACCGAGAAATCAAAACGGTTTTTTTTTGTTGTAATTCGCTGTAATGACTAAGAAGTCGAATTGTTTTTTTTTTGGGGGCATTCAGTTGTCGAAATTTTTTTAATAACAACAAAGTAATATTCGAGAAGCCTATTGGCGAATGGAATAATTGGAAAGTAGAAAATTTTTTCGCATTCTTTTAATTTTTTGCTTGCGATAATTTAAAACAGCTCGTGGTGGAAAATTGGGATAACATTTTTGCATCTGCAAAAATGTTATCGAGGAAATATTTCCACTTGCGCCACGAACTTTTCCCGTGATTTATGATCAAATCAAAAATTGTTCTGCTAGATACAAAACATTTCCAAGTGAACTCGAACTCGAAACGTATAGCCGCCATATGTTTGGCACAAACTCGAAGGTTACATCTACTTGTCATGCAACCACTCAACCAATTATTTTTTTAATGGATCAAATGCGTCTAAAACGTACGTACATTTGAATTCCATCATTAGTCGTCGGTAAAGGGTCATAAAAGACCAATAGAATTAATCCAACAATATATATTCAAATTGTCCGCAAGAACATCCAAATATAAAAGTAAGTGCGTCTTATTTGCATGCCGTTATACGCAAGAAAAAAGCAATAATATTTATATATTAAGGTCGCGCATCACTTAATTTAATTAAAATTAATTGCTTTGTGGTTAAAAAAAAATAATCCACGACTGCGCCAAAAATGTGATTTTAAGTCGAGATTAAAAAATCAAACGATCGATAAGTCTCTCGTTTCGCCCGCCGAATTAACTCGGATATCCTGGGAAATTGAGTCCCCATTCTCGAACTTGTTATAGCGTTCGTTCGCGGCCCGCTTGAATTCCGAACTTTCGGCTTTACGAGTGATTCCCGTTTTAGTGCCGGTGTTAGGAAACAAAGACTCCGTGGGGAGTGATGGGGGGACCCTTCGATTTGTGCATCGGATTTGGTAAAAATTCGATGAAAGCAATTAAAAAACTCCTACAGCTTCGACGGTAATTTTCTTGTACGCTTTTAATAAATGGGACCACGGATATTTATTCTTTTTTCTATAAAACTGCGTTCAAATAATTTGTCAACGTATTCACAATTATTTATTTTAGTGATCGGTGAATGGTTATTCATACGTGTTCAGAATTTATCGTGATGATCATTGTTAGAAAGAACGAAGAAGTTTGCCTGTGTCTGTGTCTATCGATCGTTGAGTATCCTCTAAATATAAATATGCATACATACATATATACATATACATGTCATATTCATATGCAAACCCCTTGAACGTTTATGGTAAACTTTATACATCAATATCTATTAGTAATCTCGTATGAGTCCGGTGTGACACTACCAGGTACATGCAACTAATGCCGATAAGATTATGATTAATGGCGGCACGGTTTTAACGCGAATTTACGAGGACCTGTCGATGTTAACGCTGACGTGATAATTCGATCAAATATGCCGAATTTACGCACACTTGACTTAATTTAGTGCTGCTTCATTGTTTATTGCCGAAGATTTTCAATTTCCAAGGTTATTTAAGTGCGACAGTGTGAACGGACTATTTGTGAATCTATTTTGAAGTTATATCATTAGACATGAGAAGTGCAATTGAAATTAAATGATTGGGTTGGGGCGGGTTGGGTTGGGCTGGCGGAGAAAATAACAAACATGAGATTGATTAGAAGACAACGAGTTTAAGGATAAGATATGTAATAAAGGTAGTTTTTTATAACCCAACCCAACACAACCCAAGCCTTGTGTGGTCGGCCAAGTCTGCCATGAAAAACCTCTCCAGAAAAAATATTTGTATGGCGTCGGTATTGAACGAAATTAAGTACGTTCAGGCATAACTACGAAAATAGCGGTACCAAGAAATACCAATGCTTGAAAACTTGTCTCTTGTTTCAATTCCTGTCCCATGTTCTTAATTGTGGCTTATTACAAGATTGTTCTTCCATTCTTTGTGGCTTTTTCTTTTACGTTTTACTGTTTCTTTTGCATCATTTCTTTTTCTATTCTGTAGGCAGTGCTTCCTACTGGTGGTGTCTCTAATTGATTTTTTCCCTTGCACTCCTGAGAATCATCTGCAATATCATTAAATTTTCCCTTATGGTTTTCTGTCGTAGTCCTTGATTCGCTTCCAAAAGTCAATTATTTATTAAGATTTCTTTTGCTAAAGAATTGCGTTTTAATAGATTCGAATCGATTTTTTATTTTTTCAACCCGATTTATCTCCCCCCCCCCAATGTCCTTCACTGCTTACTATTCTTCCCAATCATGTTGTATTTTTCCAATCAATCAATTCCTTGCTTGCCTTTATTCTCTGCATCGTTTTTTATTTCTCAGTCTTAATTTGTATTGATATCAAGTTCTTCCTTAAGAATATTAGCAAAAATCATTACCAGTATTTCTTAATAAAGAATATTGAAGTCGAGTAGATAACTTACTTTGGATAGTTATTGTAAACGTATGTGATTTTGCAAGGGAAAATTAATGACGAAACTGAACGAAGAATAACTTTAAAAAAAATCAGCAGTCCATTGACGTCTAGTTGGCGCTAATATTCACATGCAAACTCTTTGTCGAAGAAGAACTGATGACAAGTATTTGAGTTGAATAGATTGAATGATGGCTTTAAGATTAATTTTGTTTTAAGAATGCAGGGTCTTTAATGTATTAATTACTTAACTTAAGTCATCATATTGATTTTAAATCTCATCTAGTTTCTTGTTCTTAGTGGTCTCCACACATCTTTCATTATATCAAACGTCTTGTCTATGTCGATAAATATAGTTTGTTAATCACCATTGGGACGAAAATTTTGATACCATTTCATTCTAGTGCCAGTTAGGTGGTTTATTCCTCTGTTTTCATTTGCGACTCTACGACCCATTACCGTTGTCTTATATTGTCTTATATGAATTTTTTATTGTCGATATTCTCCTATTTTTCGCGTTTTTATTGTTTGCATTGCATCGTCACCACCAATTTGCACTCCGTTCACTTCAGCATCAATAATTTTTTTTTCATAACTAGCTCGAAGATGAAATCAATAATCCCTTCTTTGTTTTCGATGTGAATTTTGTATTGGTTACTGTTTGATCACCAGTTCTTCGTTGTTATTTGTCATTTGGTTTCATTGGGTTTGTTAGTACTTTGTGCGTCTCTTCCCTATTAACATTTCCATTGTCATAATGCTTCTGCATATAAATTCCACGTTTGCAGTGTTCTAGATCTTCGGTTCGTTTGGCATTATGGCCACTGCTGCCTTTGTACTGTTATCCTATTTTACTCCTTACCGGGACGTGTTATATCAATTTTTGATTTCTTTTTTCTTACCTTAGTCACGTATACTATTTTTGTTTCAATTTTTCAGCCAGCTGGTGCCAATATATTAATTGTAATCCCATTGATTTCTATTATATTCCCCCAACGTTGGTCCGATTTTTCGTTTCTTCATTTTCATCACCAGTCTTCTTTATTATTTTTCGCCCATTTCCATTTGCATTAAAACATTTCATTACCCATATATATCCCATATACCCATATATAGTATTTACCAGTTTACACCGATTTTTTTTTAATCTTTATGAGGTTATTAAGGTAATATTTGTTCCCAACCCAATTCAACCCAACCCAACCCAACCCAACCCAACCCAACCCAAAAGTGCCATTTTGAGAAAGGGATGGATTTTTGCACAAACTTTTAATAGAGCCCGACACGTTGTGATCCAAATGTACCCCCCCTGAGGTTATGTGTAATATTTAATCGAAGTTCGTTTAATTTCTGGACTATATCTCACTCGCCATTATTTATCTGGCGACTTGACGAATCTCACCGACTATTGACTTGACAATATTTTGAAATCATTTCTTTTTATATTAACTCTGTCATAGGCAATTAATGCTCTAATATGCGGAATTTTTAATACACATTTTTACCCCTTTATTCTTAATTTGTTACATCCGCTGAAATAAACTACAACTGAATCTTGTGGATGCGCTTTGTCATTGGAAACTTACGTCAGCTTTCAATGCAACTGCACGACACGGAGCGTTGAAAGCATTTATGAAGCGACATAAGGACAAACTGCAAACAAACTTGCAATCTAGAACGTCGAAGTTCTTATCATGCACTGTTTGTTCCTCGCTACGTCAACAACAATTGAATTACCAAGGTAAACGTAACTACAGTAACAATTCAAAAGTTTAATTTCCTCCACAAGATATTACATCAGTTATGCAACGCCATCATCATAGCTGTGACGCTTCACGTCTGCAGATATTAAATCAGCACCATTTTTTTCCGTTTTCATCAAATTCAGCCATCTGACAACGACAAATGTCCGCACGTCGCCAAAAAAAAAATGTTAATATTGCGACGCCCTGAGAACGGGAAACCTCGTTACATTACTCTTGCCCGGGCTTCAGAGCATTAAGAGATTAATTCCCTAACCGAAGCGAAAAATGAAATTGTCAAAAGGATGGTTTATGGCTCGGGAAAGTGTAAAGTATCCATGCACGTATGTATGAGGTATTACGCACTGCGACCCGCGGCGAAGCTCAATTACCTCCCCAGGTTCGTGTTTCGTCCCTTCACGTGAATAAATCGTATGTTTTGAAAAATATTCGCAGATATTTTTTTCGTCCTTTTATAATTTTAATTATAATTTTCGTATGGTCCTCAATGCTGGCAACCAATTATACACTATTATCAGAAAAACATTAAATATTAATTAATAATATTGTAACAATTAAATATAAGTCGAGGACATTTTTAAAATACTGCCTCAAAATCGAAACAATGCTCTCGCGTGGCACGTTCGAGTTAACTGGAAAACGATAACGCGATTCAGCTTTGGCCGCCGCCGTCGCGCACGAACTTTTCGTTTTACGTTATCAGTTCGGTCGACGTGTCGTAAACATTACAGTCGATATGGGAAATGGAAATCGTCCAACGTGGGAAGCATCCGGTTATCGCTGTGGCGAACTGCAATTGTGTATTCATATCCTCAATTTCAACTGTGTCTTTACGAGATCCAATTATAACGTGCAATCAAAATGCGCAGATATCGCATGTAAACTGTACGAAACGTCCGCGTGCCAGGAAGTTTTCAAAGGTTTTCAACTCTGAGAAAGTGGGCAGTTTTTATTTGGGTACTAATGGTTTTATTGTCTTTGAATGGTTTGCGTATTGTTGGTAAACAAAATTTGTCGTTTGTAAGTTGGTGACGCTGCCCAAATTGGTGAAAGGAATTTAATGATTATGCACATAATTGCGAAATGACTAATTACTAACTCAATTCCTCATCGATAGTCCACTTCATTCTCATAAGTGGTGGCCTATCGTGCACATTTTAATCTAGCAGTCTTATTTCTCTTGCAATATCTACATCTACTGCACGATATCTAAGATAAAAGGACAATTATTTACAAAAAAACTTGATCAAATTGGTTTTGCTCGGAGCTTTAGGTTTGGAACGATTTGTTTAGATGTTGATTCTTATAGGTTGAACCTCATACCTAGCAGTTTGGATCAATGTTGGCTGCAAATCTTAAGGTTTCAACGTTTGATTAGGGGGCTGGTGTCGAGGTTTGAACATTGGATTTGCAACATGAAGATGACATGACGATAATTATTAGTTATGCTCTTCAAGAAGATAATTATTCTTCATATGGTGCAGCATTTAACTATTTCCTTATTTCAAGCTCTTCAAACCCTTCCATATCGCTCACTAACGCATAATTTCTCATACAATCTTATCATGTTCTTTGCTGAATTCAACTAATCATCCATCCTAGATTATCGTACCAGTTATAATCTTGCACACATATCTCATCAATCTGTCACTTGCCTCTATGTTATATGCTCATGTCCAGTTTCCCATAATACTCCAAGTTTCAGCTACGTTCGCTTCAAATTGAAAATCCTCAATAACTGTTGAATCCTGTTATTAGTTATCATCTTGTTGTCGTTCACCGTTCACTGTTTTGCGATAGAGCTTTGTTTAAAATTTACATGGACAACAAAAGAAGAAGATTGGGTTGGGTTGGGTGGGTCAATTTCGCTGTTGAGAATTACTCAGCAAGGTATACTTCTTAACAACCTAACCCAACCCAACCCACGCTTATCATGTAAGTAATACACTAGCTTCGTTAACAACAACATTCTAATATTTAATTTCTGAAATACTTCCGTAGATAATTGGGTTATTTTGATATTTAACAAAACAACACTACTTACTTAATATATTCATTGGTGGATTCCCTTGCAGAACATAATTATTTTGCAATAGCCTTAGCTCTGCATCTAGGGCAAGTATTACCTC
Source organism: Geotrupes spiniger (assembly GCA_959613385.1). Lineage (NCBI taxonomy): Eukaryota > Metazoa > Arthropoda > Insecta > Coleoptera > Geotrupidae > Geotrupes > Geotrupes spiniger. The sequence goes on along the minus strand of OY390732.1, from coordinate 2,218,735 downwards.
TGACTCGTCGTCGTAGAATATATTACCCGATTCTTATGAAGGCCATTTCATTGCACTGTCCATAAAGAATATAAAACAAAATAAATCTATTAAACGTATCGAGTTATTATTTTCGAGATGTTTAGTGTAAATGTTTTAGGAGCAAGTGGGTTGGTGGAAACGCAAAAAGTCGATTCTTCTTCTTAACAGTAACAAATGTTGATGAGCCCATAGAGGGCAGTTAACTTTTCGTAACGAACGACTGGCGTATCAAGTCCGTTTTAAGTTTACGTTATAGAAATTTAGGAAAGCCCAATTATTTAGTAAAACCTCACTGTGTTGTTTCAAAGGGTGCAACGCAATTGCTATGTCATGCATAATATGTTATCTCGTTTGCAGCCACAATCGACCACAACTGTTACACGTTACTGAAGTAATCGCTGTGAAGGATATAAGAAAATGAGGAAAACCACCCAATTCAAAATATGGATAATAAAATTCGTTCTTTCTATGTCAGCTTCAGCCCCTTCCCAATTTTCTGTATTTCATTTATCCCCATCAACCCCACCTCTACGCCAAATCTAGCTACTGTTTCTCCAATCAAATCGAATTCCAATTCCAATCAAACCGTTTCAAACCTCTATCGCGTGTGCTCATTTTCCTCAATTCTGTTTCAATTAGGAAGCACTCATGATCATATTCTCTGCCCCTTTCTCTCTCGTTGGTCCGTATACTCTATCTACTTCGTAGAAATTGTTTTAATAGGTAGGGGTATCAAATTGAAGGAGGTGTAAGAAATTGTATTGTATGGGTCTGATGGAGCCACTTAGGGATATTATCCAAAGGGGACACGTGAAATGCAGGGGAATGAGGGACAAGCTCGGCTGTATAGTTGAAATGTATATAGCGAAGACGTGAAGGAAATTGTTCGATATGAAATGGTGAGTATCGATAAGTAAGTGCGAGTGGTGATAAGAGCGGGGGTATCTGCAGGACTATCGAAAAGGATGACACTATTCTTCGACGACATAGTGTGTAGCATAGGGATGGTAGCCGAGTTGGAAGAAATATTAAGAAAACTACAGGATGGTGGGCTAATCATAGCGACATATATCTTAGCAATTGTACCAAGCATTAGAAGAAGTGGCCAAAGATTGGATTCCTGAATGATTCCAGAAGGGGGCTACTACTAATCACTAAAAAAAATATGGTGTTCAGGAAAGCAGGGCGTTAGGAAGGGAGTATAAGTCAGGTGAAGAGGAGATTGAATAAGTCATAAGTCGATGTATGATGTATGATGTGTGTGGTGAGGGAAAGTAACAATTTTGAAAGGCACAAGAATCATATAAATGTAAAAAGGCGAAGGAAGTTTTAAAAATGAATCTATGGAGTAAGAAGTTTCAAGAGAATATGGTAGTATGGAAGACATGGAGGAGTGTACCCATGTATGGAGAGGAAGTAAGTGTATGAAGTGGCAAAGAAAATGTGGTTTGCTGAAGCGGACGCTGAACTTGGAAAAGTCAACCCGGAATATTGTTGACCCAGAATATTGTGAAGAAAATTTGTGAAAATTATATTGGGGTAGCTATCATCCCTTTGATAGCAGAAGAGAGTAGAACAGAATAAAAATGTATGAAAATGCAGGGATATCCGTAGGAGAAGAAATTAGGAGGAAACAGGAGAAGCAGGTGGAGATGAAAATAATGCAAGGAGATTTCACTGAAATTTATTTCCAATTCTTCTACCGATTGTCTAAAATTCTCGTGTAGTCGTCGTACATTAACAGTGGTTCTCAAAAAACCGATGCTACCAGCTTTAAAGCCAATGGAACATCCTTTACTTGATTCACCCTTACAACTTTTCTTAAAAGGCATTTTTTTTAAATATATACCCAAATAATTATAATGTAGTAATATTTCGTAAATTAAAGCGTTAACATTACTTATTAATACACAAACAGTCATTGGCACGTCAGCTACATGGGCAAGTATTTAAAACGACTGTTTGATTTGCTACAAGGAGTTACAAACGACTAGCATTGCGTCGAGACATAAATGCCAGATGACTCTATCACTCTATCAAAAAACGTGTGATACCTTCGCTCGAATATATGATTAACCAAATAAACTACATCACAATTTCAATTTTATTATTTATTTATTATTTTATTTCGATTAACGGAGGAAAAACAAGAGACGGATTCGTAAGGCGCCCCTAGAACATATCAACAAATTTCATATACTTTTACTCGGAGATTTATCTATTTCATGGATTTTATCTATAATTTGAGGTGAATAAATTTTCCAAAACTCAAAACCTCAGAAAAGTAATGGTGGTGAACCCGAGAAACAGTGCCCAACCTCAATTCGATTTCCGTTGCAGTTCTTCCCTGCAAATGAAACAAAGAATGATATCCATAGTTGCCAACGTAAACTTGAATTCTTGTGGAAACCAGATGATTTCACTGATCGATTTGATATTTGTAGTTAATTCATAAGAAATAAACACGTCTTTTATTTTTTTTTTCACCCTTGTATAGTCTGAAGTGTTCTCGACCTCCAACGACACTTGGATCGTTTCGTATTTTATTTCCACTTCATTCAGCTGGCATAGCATATGATATTACTTTATTTTTGCACAATCTTATGCATGTCTGTGAGGATTAATTGTCAATTTTAGATGGGTTGGGTTGGGTTGGGTTGGGTTGGGTCGTCACCTTTCAAATATACTTCAAAATATTTTTTGACTTGCTTCCTATAAATTTCCATGACTTCAAACAAATCGACCAAACCGATCCGATCCAACCGTCTGAAGTTAACTGTATGTGGATTAAATATAATCCAAAGCTGCTTCAGACTCCGTTGCATTAAAACGTAATTAATTATAATTTCTAATTACGCTGATTTACGTAATCACCCAACTCGTAACGAATAATACACAATTACTGCACATCGCCATTTAACCGATTCCCATTTGTGCACCGAAATAAACACGTCGTATAAACAAATGGAGATGACTTCATTATCGTAATTAATTCTGCACATGTAATAACTAACGTTGGAGCTAACTAAGGTTTAATTCGGTTCGGTTTTATGCGATACTGCAGGTCGTTGTAATCAATTGCGTTGCGTGCGGGCAGCCGTTACTCTGGAAGCACTTTATTAATTTTCGTGCAAGCTGCCTAATTAAAACCGAATCACTCAAATGGCATTAAACGTTTTCCGCTGATGTACATTAGAGTGATAAAGTGGCGACGCTATGCATTATTCACGTGAACTGATGTACTGATTTACGTCGAAAATGTTGATTTTTTACGGATTTTTATGAAGAACGTTTGTGAGTTTATATTGTGAAATGCGATTTTAGTTGAGGGTTTGCGATGTGGACACATTGAGGTTAAAGCCATGGCTCCAGGAGATCGGCAAGATTGCTACTGCTTTATTATTTAGGGGTTGTGTTTGTTTCCCGAAAAGGGCACTACATCATCGCAAGCAGCGACCCAACGATGAAATATGGCTCTCAGGATAATTCAGACTGGCGTCCTCGAGCGTCCTTGAGAGCAAGCCACCTACTTGCTGGGATGTCACTCAAGCTTGTGAAAGTCGTTGGGAATAAATTTCCAGGCAACGTTAGAAACAACGAATTAATATTTATAAAAGAAATTTTTGTTGTGTGCGAATGTCAACATCATCTAACGCGATTAAAAATTGGATGCATTAAAAAATAGACAAGAATCATTCATTTTATGTAAATTTAATTTTAATGAAACATTTTTGGGTTTTAATTAATTTAGTCATTCATGGGGAATTGAGCACAAAGAAAATATAAATTAGCAACAAAAAAAAAACGATTTGTATGTCAAGAATGCTCATCGCTAACATCGCTTTAAAGGCAAACAATACAAAATATTTTTGAAAAAATAAATATATCCCCTTCATTTTATTATATATCTATATACTACTCAGACACTTCATTGCTCTTTCCATCAATTCCTCATTGGAAATGCATAATATTAAATAATATTGGTGATAAACACTACCCCTGAGGCACACCTTTAACATATGTCTTAAGTCAGAGCGTACACCATCAATTTCAACTTGATATGTCCTGTCTGCTCAGAAATGGATTCCAAATTCCATTTGGGTGATAAGATCAACAAAAATAAAGCGCATACGTTGATCCTCCGTGTCAGATCCATTGACTACCAGTCAGGTAAAGCGAGCGCGAAGCTTCGAAGCAGTACCCAAGCATTTTTAGTGATGTAACAGCGACGAGAAGATCTCGAACATTTATGATTTCTGTCCCCAATACTCCTCCTAATGCATTTGTGAAGTTGGAGTATGGAAATAAATGTCAACCAATCAATCAGGTGATGACAGCAGTTTCGCTCTCTCTTTCTCTCTCGGGGCTCATCAGATGAATGACAAAGTGTTCGCACATACGTTACTGCGACTTTATCGATCGACTATATCAGGTGATGACAGCTGTCTCGCTCCATCTGAGCTCATCAAACCACTGCATATGTCAGCTGTCATCACCTGATACATTCGCTGAAATTTATTTATATAAACTCGGCGGCGAAGTATTTGCAAGTCTGGACAGTGTTTAAACTACTGGACCCAACCCAACCCAATCCAATCAAACCAAACAAACCCCACCCGACCGAACCCGAAGCAACCCAACCATCGACACCGCAACGACAACATTTTTTTAAAATAATTCTAATATTGATAATAATAATAATAATATTTATAAATATTTTAGGTATTTCAAAATATATATTATTTGCACCTCCGCACCAAAGTCCTACATGAATAATTAATATAATACATCTGATTATTATTAAAATACATCTTTCGTTGATTTTGCAAATTTTCACCGTTATTGATTTTTTATTCGATTAGACGACGCCAGTTGCATTACAAACAATACAGTTAGAACCACGCGATTTAAAAAATGAGCTGCACAAAGGTTAAATAATGCAAGTCTAAGGTAATTTTAACGCGACCGATAAACACTGACCACAGAACCAGGAGCCGACGTGTAATCAAAAAATAATTATTAAATATAAATCACACTTGCCATAGACGCAGAGTTGGGGTGCTTGCAAAATATGTGTGCTACGTCTACAACAAATAATTATAAAACATGGCCCATCGATGAATAATTGGCATGGATCAAAACTTAAACGTAAGAATAATCGTATGTTATGTTTTAACAAACAATTATTAAATATATTACATCGATCAACACTTGCCATAGACGCATAGCTGGCGTGCTTACAAAATAATTGTGTAAACCACAAATACTAGTAATTATTGAATATATTTCAACGATCAATACTTGCCATAGACGCAGAGATGAAATGCCTGCAGAATAATCAAGTTCCACGTGTAAGACAATACCGTGTGCACGTTTTTCCACATGGGATTCATTTAATTGGAAAATTTATTTCGTTACACAAATAAAATCGATTTTACAATGTTACGTAAATCCTCGTTATAACTTTCATAATCCGTCCGCATCGTTTCATGTGTCACGTTTCCACGTTCACGTTTCCAGTCTCTGGCAACACTTACACTTTTTACATTCACTTGTTCTAACTCGGATCTAATTAAGAATTTATTTCATTAAATATCTTTCGCTAATACGATTCGTTCGTAGGTCGTTGCGACCCTGACGGTTTGCTATTCCAGGTTAAAAGCATGTCGGGCCCTTTTAAGATGCCGATCGGTGGGCAGGACCGTGATGGAGAGCACTTTCAGCTTTCTATTTTTTCAGTTGTCGAGTCACCTCATCAATCTTCCAAGTGGCTCGATACTTATAACTGTTTTCGTTAGTTGACCGACGTCGAGTGAATTTTATCAACCAAACATGTTAACGACTTGTTTGTGTGCCTGGAGACGTTACATCTAGTAGGACGTATTAATTGATATAGAATTTTCTTGTGCCTTATGTAAGATTGTAAGCTCTGAAGGGTGGTGATTTTTTTATTGTTTGTGTTTTTCTTATTGGTCTATTCCATTATTAGTTTAACATTCAATTGATTTTTTTTAGACTTTTATACTTCCATTAACATTCTTTATAAAATATAACAACTCATCCAATCCAACTCATCCGTCATAGTTTATGAATTAGAGTAGTTCTCGAAAACCGATCACGCAAGCCAAAGGGCTATGAATAAAGGAAATGATCCACGAAGAGCTCTTAGCAATTCCATAGACTGTAAAATACTTTATGCTGTACTTACATACGTGGTCGATAATCGCAAATTTCCACCTACCATCTGCCGTTAACTTAATATTTAATGAATTCGATTTGCAACCTGTTATTAGATAAATGGGAGAATGAAGTCAGTAGCCGATGCGTTATCGAGAATATATTTATATTTTACAAGAGCTAAACGAAAGTTAAGATAATTTACGTCTAACGTAATTTTAAACGAACCGATCAATATTGCCCTAGACGCAGAGTTCTGAAATAATTGTGAGTAATAATTAAAAATTGTAATTAAGTTTCGTTCGTTAATTTTATGTAAATCACGTCGTTTCCCATTGTCATATATTATGACGTAAAGGTTTCGTTGACTCATATTTAAAACGACAACATATAAAGTTAAAATAAAAACAGGACTACGTAGGACTTTATCAGCATTGCGTTTCAAAGCTGTGCATAAATAATAACGCAACATTTTAAATCATGCCAATAATCCGCTCAAATCCTCCTGTTTCAGGAATCCCCATCGAGTCGTTCGATACATGTATGGCTTCGTGCGCAATAAATCCTACAGCTATTGAAAGGTTTACGATCGAATCTATTGCATGACAGGTTGGGTTGAGTTGATAATTTACAAAAACCTGCATTACAAAATACTACAAAAATTTTTTTGTCTTTGTCCTAAAATTTATAATTTATGTTTGTTAATTTTCCTTAATTTCCCTCTCATCATTCCACCTCGCGCATGTAAAACCACCCCGCGAAATTTGCATAGCATAGTTGGAAATCTTAAACCCGTGGCGGTCGATTCACTGAAGAATACCAAGCGGTCGTATAAAACGTTAGTCTTGCGACGTGAACGTACTCGGAATTAGGAAAACAACATCGCCGACAAGTTATCGCGTGCGTAAGCACCGGGGGGGTTGGAAGTTTCCGAAGCAGAAAACGTGCCGAGGGGACGCGGACGACCGGGGTGTCGAATTACCGGGCCATCTCAATTAGGCTTAGCATGGCCTGCTGATTTATCGATAAGCAATAAAGCAGGGCGTTTGTTTTGAAAGTGGCAGGATTACTCGGTTGATGATTTATACCTGAAATATCACATGTATTTCTTTCAGTTCGTTTACGTGTCTCCCATTCGAAGTGTTGGTTACGTTTCGATGCATCTCTTGGATCAAGTGGTCAATTAGAGGTGGGGTATTTGAATTCAGTGCTGAGTCGATCTTCAGGGTATTTTGTTTAAGATCGACGTTGATGCAAAAGATTGGCGAGTTTTTCCTCTTTCGTAAGTTTAATGCTGTAATGAACAAGTCGTCCCGCTGACCATCTATTGCGATTATTGGAACACGCCACTCTCTGTAAAGGAGCTGGTCGGAGTCGTTGAAATGTAAATCACGAGCAAACGCAACTCAACTGAACCAACCCAACTCGAACCAAGAGATATCAACTCGACCCAAATCAATCCAACCAAACCCAACCCAAGATGTACCAACACAACCCAGCACAACTCGAACCAAGACGTACCGACCTATCCCAATCGAACCAAAACCCAACCTGATCCACGACATACCAACCCAACACAACCCAACCCAACCCAACCCAACCCGAACCAAGGATACAATAATAATAATCTTTATTTTCTTTTTCACTTACAGAGTAACAAAAGTAAATAATTGCGATGGCATTTTCCCAATTCACTTTTGTATTAATAAGTCATCGTCATTATCAATTTTACCAACTTTTGCATTTCGAAGCTTTTTAGCGGACATAACTGCGGAATTTAGATGAAATAAAATAAATGAAAAGCCATTGAAAACCATACGTACATTTAACGTTAGCTTAACTACTCCTTGGTGATGCAAAAAAATAAAAATAAAACATGCAAACACTTAAGTTAGTGCGGTGACTCGATAACCAGCCAAATCTCATGTTTATGCTCACGTGTTGCCAGCTAGCAGATTCCAATGATATTAATGTGGTTTACATATTAATTTGCCGAATTCCTAAATCATATCCCATCCCTTTAAGTTTACGAGCAATAACGACGAAAGGTTGTTGCTGTTTTCCCTGACCCCCCCCCCCCCTTTACATGTCTAGTGCAGAGAAACACGTGCTACGTCAATGTCAAAGGCAGTCGGTGCTAGTTACGCTTCTGCCTCACCCCATCAAACCCCCTCCATTCGGTTGAATGGGTGGTTACCCCCTATGCGAACTGTAATAATTAATTATTTACGACCCCCGAGTTGATGAAATGTTCATCGATCGCCGGTGTTTTACGTTAAATCCCGCGCGCCGCTGTAATCGCCCGTAAACATTACACTCGGCCGCAGAGAGAAAAAAAAAACGCCATCAAATTTAAAACAAAACCGTTTTAATTAAATCCGTCCGAGGTTTCGTTCGCGCCGAAAATTCGATTAAAACTACAAAACCGCCCCGTTATGTCGAACAATAACGTTCATTTTAAACAGATGCGTTTTACAATCGGGTCGGACAGTGCGTCAGAGTCTGGGGCAGTTCCGGACATAGTCGAGGATTAAATCCACTTCGGTTTAATAAATTTGTTCGACGAAGAGTTCACTTTAAATGGCAAAACTTAGCTTGAGGGAGTCCCAGATTATATCACACAATCGCCCCAACCCAAGCATGTGACAACGGAGGCAGTCACACGTTCAATTACGTGGGCGTTACACTAAATCGATTCCGAGAATTATAACAAGACGGCTGTGAAATATTGATGCACAGTCGCGGTGTAAAATTTAACTCGTCTCGCAGCCATTCATATTTATGTTTAAATGAAAGGGCCAACCGAATTAATAAAAAAAAATTGACAGATATTAACGGGCGAATGCGGAGTGTTCTGGTAGTTAGATTGGGTTGGCAAAGCTTATAACAACGTCGAAAGACTCGTTGTTGGGCTCATCTTGCCGAGGAGCTAATAACAAGGTACAAACGACGTCGTTAGATTGTTGTGTTGGCATAGCAATCATCAGATTGGGTTGGCTAATCTTGTTGGGGAGCTCATAACGACGTCGAAAATAGTCGTTAGACTGGGTTGGCTACTTTTACTGAGCTAATGACGACATCGAGACGATCATCGTTGGATTGGGTTGGGTTGGGTTGTCAAATTTTGCTGAGGAGCTCACAACGACGCCGAAACAATCGTCGTTGATCGATGAAACACATTGTCGGTGAGACTGAGTTTGACATTGACAACCTAAATCTAAGATTAAGTTTTAGTCATTTTGGGCAATTTTTTGTAGAGGCTGCTAATATCATTAAACTGGTATCGAAATAGTCAGATTTGTCCAAAATTACTATTTTGTTGCCATGTCGGCTTTTAAGTAAAAACATTTCTTACTCTTGAGTTTCCGAAATCCTAAATCCAATAAAGTCATCTCAACATTTGAAATCACTTTACAGTTCAAATATACAGTTTCCAAAACCAAAATGTTATACTGTTCCGTTGCTTGGGTTGGGTTGGGTTTTATTGTCAATCAAAATGACTTTGTGTTTTTCAATACAATTAACAATAAAATATCAACCCAACCCAACCCAAAAAAAAAAAAAAATGATTAAGGATTCCTCGATTAAACACATTTTGATTTTGCTCAACTTTTCAGAACGTCGAATTCGAAATTGCAAATAAATGATATGAACGTTTCTAGCGAAAATATGGGAGTTGCGAAACCCCAGGACGTTGACAACTACATTGTAGAGAATCAAAAATTTTCAGTCAAATTTATTGCAGATTGTTTAAAATACATCACAATTAAAAAAAAAACCCCAACCGAAATTTAAATGTCCATGTCCAGTGTACACAAGTAGAAAAAATTGCACCAGATATTTCAATCAGATCGGGTTGGGTCGTGTTCGCTTGACTCAGTCATCCACCCCATCTCAGAATTTTAAATTAACCCATTTTATTAGTCAATGAGGTTCACCTCATTTCCGATTTTTTGCCTTTTTTTTATTGTTACGAAATAGATTTTCATGTTTTATTTAAAACCTGTTGGATTCGTTGGTTTTAATTCTTTATTTTCGTTCCTACCTAGAACTCTTTTAATCATTTTGATTAAATATTTTTTTTCAGGACCCCCGTTTCAATAGCGAAATAGACTTCAAGACCGGTTACAGAACCAACCTGATTCTGTGCATGCCCATCTGCAACTACGAAGGTGACGTCATCGGAGTGGCGCAGATAATCAACAAGGTCGACGACGGCCAGGAGTTCACACAGCACGACGTCGAGGTGTTCCAACGGTACCTGACGTTCTGCGGCATAGGAATACAAAACGCGCAGCTGTTCGAAGTTTCCGTGCTAGAGTACAGGAGGAATCAGGTACGAATTGGTTCCACAACTCTTCACACTTCTAACAAAGATGCTCATTATTTCCGCAAGTTGAATCAAAGAGATTTGAAATGAATTATATGCCCACAATTAAATTTCTTCAAGATGCTGATTGATCTTGATGTATATTTTTCATTCTTTGGATAATTGGAATGACAGAAACTATCTAGATGAAACAACGATCCATTTGTAATCAACGATGAGACCTTACGTGTTAAAAATATTGTCAAACATTTAAATTTTTTCTGTATCTAGTTTATGAAAATAAATAATTTAAAAGCCCCATATGTGACGGTGAAAATAATTTAATTTTATCACCAGTATGTATGTAACGTGTTGATTTCAATTCTTAATACCAAACAAAATTTGCTATAGCTTCTTCTACCGTTGATTAAACTTTTAATCCTGCAACGCTCGTTCAATTTTTTCACCAGTATTAGACGATCGTTCGGTTCACCACGTAAAATATCCGTCATACCTTAACGACAAACCCAATTACCGAAGCGGTGCACGCAGGAACATCGATATTAATTGACCTGCCATTAATACGAAACGAGTTTGCCCCATTACCGCTCAACTACAGTTTGATGCGCCGTAAAGCACAGTCCACTTCATTATAAACTTCATATTAATACGCTATAAATTTAATGTGATCGTTGGTCGCTTTCGTAATAAAAGGTCCGCCGTCGATAATCCCGACGAACGAATCCAGTGTTATCGAAATGGTGCAAAATCGCTCTCTTTCAGATTTTGCTGAATTTAGCGCGCAGCATATTCGAGGAGCAGAACAACCTGGAATGTCTGGTGACGAAGATAATGCGGGAGGCGCAGGATCTGCTGAAGTGCGAACGGTGCGCCGTTTATCTCCTGGATCTGGATTGCTGCGAAGCGGTAAGTTACCACTTAGCGTAATAAATCCATTGTTTTACCGAGGGGGTTGCGATGAACGGTGGGCAATTGTTCGGGGCAATTAATTTAAATGATGGCGTGCAGAGGTCGTTATTTAATCGCTTTAATGGCTGTGCGGAAGTCGACGTAATGCATGAAGAACAATTTGCATGAATTATTGAATTCGTTGCAGCACTCGGTGTATTTAGAAAATGATAATTTGTGTAGCTATGAAAATATACTCAGTGACATATAAACTGCACCACCTAGAAGGGGTGGGAATTTTTGGACCAAATTTGGCAGAAACATTGGACTAGTCTAAGGTAACAATTGATTAAAATTTGATAAAGAAAACACTTCATCTTTTTGATTTTTCTTTAATAATGTGTTGGTCCGCCCCCATTTCTGATACACTCATTGACCCGCCTTGGCATTGATTCCAGCAGGTGATCAATGTCTTCTTGGGGTATGGCATCCCAAGCAGCCTGTACTTCATGCCGTAGACCTTCTATTGTCAACGGTGGGTTCGGTAGATTCCTCAATCTTCCACCCATCATGTCCCACACGAGCTCAATGGGCGACAAATCGGGAGATCTTGGCGACCGAGGCAAAAGATTAACGTTGGCCTCTTCAAAGAAGTCAAGAGGAACCCTTGCTACGTGGGGTCGTGCATTATTTTGCTGGAAAAGTGGGTCTTCCAGCCCTCGAAGATATGGAAGAACATGTGGTTCTACCACTTCGTCAATGTAGCGTCGGGCGGTCATACTGCCCCGAATGAAGAGCAAGGGTGACCTACTGCCGTAAGCAATAGCACCCCACACCATCAACCCCACAGTTCGGTGAACATGCATCGCAATCGAAAAATCAGGATTGCGCCTTTCTCCACGTCTTCGTCTAACAGTCATCCGACCATCACGCATTCCTAAACAAAATCGCGATTCGTCACTAAAGACAACTCGATGCCACTCCAAGTTCCATTGAAGTCTTTCCGTGCACCAGGCCAAACGTTCCTGGCGATGTTGAGCAGTGAGGGGTAGCACAAGATGTGGGCGGTAAGAGAGCAAGCCAAAGGTTCTTATTGGACGGTAAACTGTTCGCAAGCCTATCGGACGACCTTGTTCACCTAACCATTGATCAACTATTGATCTAGTTGTAGAGAATCGGTCTCTCAAGGCCATTAGTCTTAAGCTGCGATCTTGACGTTCATTGGTTCGTCTTTGAGCCCCAGTGCCTCTTCTTCGACGTTCAACCCCATGTTCAGACCACGCTTGATAAACACGCATTATTGTTGAGTGGTGCCGTCCCAAACGGTTGCCGATTTCTCTAAACGAAAAACCTGCTTCTCGTAAACCAGCAATCCGCCCTCGGTCAAAGTCACTCAACTGCTGGTAAACTTGAGGTCTCCTTCCTCTAGGCATCGTTAAACACTTGAAACACTTTAAACTAAAGAACGGGATCCGAAAAAGTGGAACAAATTAAAAAAATGACACGATAATTGTGTGTCTATCACTTCTAAAAAATGACACAAACGTCTAAAATCCCATGACTACGTGATGATTGGGTTTCACATTTTAATCAACTATTTCCCTGGACTAGTCCACTATTCCTGCCAAATTTGGTCCAAAAATTCCCACCCCTTCTAGGTGGTGCAGTTTATATGTCACTGAGTATATATCCAACAATGCATGATGTGCAATAAGTTAAATTGAAGAAAGTTGATTACAATGTTCACTATCTGTAGTTATTGTTCTTGTTGATTAGCGCCAAGACCCACTTCAAACTATTTGAAACAGTCTAGAACTACACGGAATTTAAGGGCATTTTCGCTACACCTTACAATCTGCCTGTCTTGTTTCTCTTCGTGACGTCCAACAAACCAACTTATGAACACAGTATATTAGGATCTACGTCCAGCCAACTTGCCACTAACTCTCTTCATCTGGAATTTTTGTTTTCAATATCGCTCATAAGAATTCCGGTTCATGGCGGATTTTTATATTTCATATTTCCATTCACAACTTCAGAAGCCATTTTAAATCTCATTCGAAAACTGAAGCGAAGCAGAAAACAATTTCTTTCACCTGAAAATTCGACTTGCGTCTCGACAACGCTCATATCTCGGCGAGTTATCGCGAGAACAAACTCGAATGCACGAAACGCGGAAATTCGTTCAAATCCCCGCAAGGAAATCTCCAGTTATATGGATTCGTGTCACGCGCAAACGGCTGCATATTTCATTTGACGACTGCGTGGGAGTACCGTACCGAATGATTTCGCGTCTGAAACTCCAGTTTTATTGCATCGGCACCGTTGGTTTTACGAGCCGGTGGTTTTGTGGGATTGGAGCATTAAAATTCTGTTTCTAATTGTAGAGTCATTTGGAGAGGATCCTAGAGCGCCCGGGGAAAATAATAGAACGCCACGGTCCGCTCAGCCGCCTGCAGAGCGACAACATAACGGCCGACGACATGCTGGAAAGCGGGCTGAGGAAACCGTGCACCTTCACGACGATTTTCGAACTGCGAGCGGCGGGAACCCAAACGCTCGTATCGAGGCCTTCACAATTCGACCTAAAGACATCGACGCTGGCCCAAATCGCCGGGTACGCGGCGGCCACCGGCCAGATATTGAACATCGGGGACGTGCGCGCCTGGCTGAACGAGCAGCACAGCGAGGGGGACGCGGAGTCGGCCCACACGATCCTCTGCATGCCTATCATTAACGGCCAGAAAACCCTTATCGGCGTGGCGCAGCTGATCAACAAGGCGAACGGGACGCCCTTCACCGACTGCGACGTCTCATTGTTCGAGGCGTTCGCCATTTTCTGCGGACTGGGCATTCACAACACGCAGATGTACGAGAACGCCTGCAAGCTGATGGCGAAGCAAAAGGTGGCTCTGGAGTGTCTTTCGTACCACGCGACCGCCAGCAGAGAGGTCACGGATATGCTGATGAAAGAGGAGATTCCGTCGGCGGAAACTTTTAATTTGTACAGCTTCACGTTCATCGACTTCGAACTTTCCGATCACGACACCTGCAAGGCTACGATAAGGATGTTTCTGGAGTTGAACTTGATTCAAGAGTACCACATTCCTTATGAAGTAAGTACCGCGTGTTAACACGTACTTAAATTTTTTATCCTTTTTGATAATTTATACAACACTGCTCATTAAATAGTTAAACTAAATACTTCGGGACAGCGTTGGAGTCTCAAACATATCACAACACCTTAGTCCATACATTACCACCATCCCCTAAACACATAAATAATTTATATGTAATCCTACGTTAAGTTTGTGAAAACCAAAAGGGCTAATCTACGCGATAGCTCTGACTAATAGCAAGGTTACTTTCAGATCCAACTCGAACAATAAAATCTAGTGAAGGTTTATTAATTAATGTTAAATAACAAGTGTGGTAGAACAAAAGGTTATTAGAACAAAAGAGATAATAAAAATGTTACAATAATGGTGTGAAACGCTTCATTCATTGACAATCATGGCACGAGCTTACTTACTGTGCAATGAACCTTAAAAATAAAAAGCTACACATGATCTGCGCAATTTAAAGTTTTCTAGGAACGATACAATGAACAATGCAACGTAAAAATAATTAACTTTAAACAATTTACGTTAAAAAAAAACAGAACAATTAACGTAACAACTGAGTAAATCCTAATCGTAAATCAATGTGTTTCTATTGCATTCATCGAATTCATTAAGTCCTGGATTTCAAGGTCCAATTCTTAGACTAGGGCGAGAACACGCGAAAGCATCCGAAACGGTATGTGAAACATGTTTCCCATACGAGGATAATGGCGTGTCAAGTTGGAAATTGTTTTTCCATTTTAATGAAACGTTTGATATCAAAGCGACTATGAACAGTTTGATTTTGTTTGTTTTTTTCTTTGCGCACATGACTCGCGAATTTATTTAAAAACAATAAAACTATTGACTTCTAAGAATAGAAGTTACCACTTAGTTACTTTCTGACATTTCTGATTTTGGTTAATTTATTTCTCCGTTAGAGCTGTTTGCTCTGATTTTAAACTTTTTTGCTTTTGAAGGCCATATCGCGTGGCCTTGATGATCTTCACTTGTTCTTCATAACTTTTTTGTTGTTGTTAACCTTAGTCCGGACGAGCCCAGAGGCTTCGCTCGCCCCGGAGTTAATAGCATTTAATTTTTCGTCATTTAATTTATTTGAATCTAAAACCGATCGATTTATTATAAATTATCGTTGCATATTATACACATACGTAAAATATAAAACTATGATCTCCAAAACTATTCGATAAATGCATATATCCCGCCTTATGCCCATATTCAATATATATGCATAGGTGAATATAAAATCATTTTAAAATCAAGGTCAGAAATACATCACCGAATCCTTAATTTCTTATTCTAATTCCATTGGCGGTTTCTTTGCGCAATGATGGTTTACGTATCAACTTGTTCAAACGTAACAAATTGTTTACTACTTTAGGAACGATGTGTATTTCGTTATTTCGTTCGTTCAGCTTCGCACTAAGCTCTTGAATTAGAAGTAAATGCAATCAAAATGAATAGTAGAATATTATGTCCAGTTATATTCGTCGTGACAAATACTCAAATAAATAATGTATTCTCAAAGCTCACAGTTGTTTGACATTGAAGAATATAAACACGGACCAGTCATCAGTAGTAGTCATGATTTTTTTCGCAAAAATGTTATTCTTCTAGGAAGGCTAGTTACATAAGCTCAATCATGAAGAGCACTCAACTGGTCGAATCCATCTGAGTTGGATTGGATTATTGATTTAAATACAGGATACGTTCTTCTAGTGCTCTTCATAAACTAATTCCAAGTCTTAAAAGCAACTGGAAACATTAGACAAATTTAAAGTGACGTATAATGTTACAATTGGCAGATTTTCAACCATTCATGTTGATGTAGACTTTATAATTCTTCGCTTAGACTTCTTTGGTCCTAAGCTTTGTCTATGCTCAAATGAAATTGAACGAAATGAGAACAATTTTGTTTTTGTTCAACATTCTTGGGTTGGGTTGGGTTGGGTTACGATGGGTTGGGTTGGATTGGGTTCGAAATTCGACAATCTGAATTGAATGATTAAAATTAAAATTTATTTAACAATATTCAGGATCGGATTCAGCAACCAAATGTTTGCGCAAAATATATTTTTGCATAAAAATATCTATCACATTAATTAATTAACTGAAATTATAAGAAATCACAAAAATTGCCAATTTTGATCTTGTGAGTATTCAATTTTCAAAAATATCGATATTTTAATTACTTAGTGTTTTTGATGAATTACGGATATTTTCGGAAAATTCATTTTGGGCAAAAAGGAAATTTAACCAAACTCAACCCAACCCAACCCAACCAAATCTAACTCAACCCAGCTCAGCCCTAACCAACCCAACCCAATCGCAATTGAATGAATTTTTCCACGATGCATTTTCCAGACGACGAACTTTACCCCACGATGAATTTTCAGAACATGAATTTGGGTTTCTGTGATTTCTTAATCTTTTTGTAAATGGTGCAAATGTAACCAATCGCATATATCTAATTTAAATAACATATTTTGGATTATATTCTATTCCCTGGAATATTCGCATTTAACTAGTATTTCAAGTTAACTATAATACAGCAACACAGTAATTATAATAACTTCATATGCGGTGGGTTTAGTGATATACTACACTTTCTGGTTATTATTCTTCTGAACAAAATTTATTAGCTAAATAAATTCTTCTCGTTTCACCATCGTGGTTTTAGAACAAAAATTAATCAAAAATAGAAAATGCTCAAATTTCGAATTTTTTTAAAATTGACAACGTCAGAGATTTTCAAAATTCATAATTCGACATTGGCATGTTGTTAAAAGACATTATTTTCTCTCCAAGTGGATTTTGGATTGCCTTTGGGCGTCTTTTAAAATTCACTGCCAGCATTTTAGAAAAACGCCAAAAAAATTACATTCGACTTAAAATCCACTCAATCTGTCAAAATGGTAAATAATAATCAGATGCATTTATAAAAGTCAAAACTTTTATCTTCTGATTCCGATTCTTTTGTGACGTCCGTTTAAGTTCCGACGGCAAACGAACCGATGGCAAATTGTAAATCTCAATAGGACCGGATTGGAATTAAATGCTATTAATTCAATAATTGTTCGCCAGGGTTCATCTAGACCATGAACAGTTAATAATTAATTAGTCAAAATCCCAGACTGAACAATAATTCAGTTAGACAAACGAACGAGGCATCCAGAAAAATCAAACCTAAATTAAAAGAAATCAAAACTGTTGTTTCCTTCAAAAGTTTTATTTAAATTGTTTTACAGCTCATTTGTCCTGTTTTATGGTTGTACTTCGTTTCATTTCTCGGCACTACTGTAGCTATACTTAAATTTTATGGTCACTTAATAAATTGTTTTCTACTTCAGTTAGTCGTAAATAATTAACGAATTGAAACATAAATGTATGAGATGGTTTAATCCAGAGCAAGAATCGTTGATGATCCGACTATAGATTTTGCACTTGTGTTGTGCCAATTGTTAAAAATTAAAAATCACCGCGAGGGTCGTAAATAAAATCATGTGGTACATATTGATAACGATTGGGTCCTACTCCTCTTTGCTCATTATATATTTTGGTTTCTCGATAATATTTTACCTATGCAGACACCAACGTCGCCATGTGGCACTAATAACAACAAAAATCTTCTTAGTGGCGCCCAACGTGGACATTTTCAAGACACAAATCGCACGTCTCGCATAAACGATCCCATTAGACGTAATCAGTGGTGACAGACGTATTTTTTTAGGTATTGTGCCGATGGGTCTTGAGCGTCAAGAAAAACTACAGGCCCGTCAAGTACCACAACTGGCGCCACGCGCTGAACGTCACGCAGACGATGTTCGCGATGTTCAAGACGGGAAAGATGGACCGGTTCATGACGGACCTGGAGATTCTAGGCCTGTTGGTGGCGTGCCTGTGTCACGACCTCGACCACCGAGGCACCAACAACGCCTTCCAGATGAAGACCGACTCGCCGTTGGCGATCTTGTACTCGACCAGCACGATGGAGCACCACCACTTCGACCAGTGCGTCATGATCCTCAATACCGACAGCAATAATATTTTCCAAGTAGGTGGGTTTGGTGCTTATCAGTACGTATACTATATTAGATCGCGCCATTTAACACGACTCGACGTCGGTTAAACCTCAAACTACATCACCCGATTTCTAACGATTATAAACAGGTCTGAACACGATCATTTCTACAGTGTCATCAATCCAATTACCAGCAACATAAACAGCGATATGAACGACACATCACAATAAATTTAAACAAATTTAACCTAAAATATAAATCTGAAGCAGCAATAGCGACATTCGTAGATGTCGATGGGTGGACGCGAAAAAAATTTGGATGTCTCTGATAAACCTAAACAAAGTCTTGAAACTGCGTCCTTTCGCCAACGATCACAAAAATTTAATCACGAACCACGCCCCATTCATTTCATAAAGAATACTGCGTTAAAGTACATTTTCAATGGGGCCATTTAAATCCGAGTCAATGGGACCCTAACGATAACGAGCAAATTCGCGGGTGTTCCTTTTCGGTGTGCGTGTAATTATCCGAGCGTCCACTTAAAGATAATTTGTGCGATTTCGTTGAAGACCACAATACTGCCAATCAGGACAAAAGATATATTTTAGTTAAATCGTCGTTTGTGATTAAGCTTATTCAGTAGCTCTAAGATGTCAATGTCATCAACACCGCATCCTGCACAAGCATTTATGTTTTCAAACATCCGATCAATTTCAGTGTTTTTCAGGCACTATCGCCCGATGACTATAGGAAGGTCATGAAAATCGTCGAAAGTGCCATCCTTTCAACTGACCTGGCGATGTATTTTAAGAAGAGGAACAAGTTCCTCGAACTGGTCGACAATGGGGAGTTTGACTGGCAGAGTGACGAAAAGAAAGAATGTAAGTATTCGCAGTAAGTCCCGCTATTATATGACTGTTAGTTTTAATAAGTGGCGTCCAGATGGTGTCCCGAAAAGTTGAAACGAATAAGAAATATTTCTAATCATTAACTCGGCTTACTGCTTACTTACTGCTTACTAATTCCAATCCTCATTCAACGACATCCACATCCCACATTAACGAAGATTCCATTTGCAGTGCTGTCCGGTATGATGATGACCGCCTGCGACGTCAGCGCGATAGCGAAACCTTGGGACGTGCAGCACCGGGTCGCAAAAATGGTGGCGGACGAGTTTTTCGACCAAGGCGACATGGAAAAGATGCAGTTGAAGGAACAACCGGTGGTAAATATCGAATGGCGATCTCCGCACCAAAACGCTACGTGATATTTTCAGGCCATGATGGACAGAGAACGAAAGGACGAACTGCCGCAGATGCAGGTGGGATTCATCGACGTGATCTGTCTGCCCTTGTACAGGGTCTTGTCCGAGACGTTCCCGTGGGTTAGGCCCCTGTACATGGGAACGCTGGAGAACAGGCAGCACTGGCAGGATTTGGCCGAAAAGGTGGAAATGGGGCTGACTTGGATCGACCACGACACCATTGATAATCCCGTTGAGGCTTTCACAGGTAAATAGCGCTCGTTGACCATTATTAATCGTATAATCAAACGCTTCATGTTAAAGATCCAGAAGAAACGAAAGACATAGAACTAACGGTGCAGACTCTGCACACGACGTCGACCATACAACACCTGCCGCCTTTAGGACAGAAAATCAAGCGGAGACAAAAGTTTTGCTGTTTCTTGTGACAACGCACGGCTACAATAAGTATATCATTATGAATTTTTTGTATAGTAAATAAATGCTCAGAAGTTATGAGTGGACAATCTAACACACTAAGTTAGTAGATGGCACATTTTCTATTGTATAAATTTTTTATAAATATTAGACGGATAGTGACGCTTTCAACTTGAACCAAAAAAAAAAGACATTTTAATAAAATAGAAACCATGTATATACTCTGTACTTCAACATCGTTGGGACTAATAAATTAAATCAATTCAATAAGGTTACGTGCAAATTGGCGACACGCAGCTATGTGGGTTCTCTACGAGTAATAATTTGTGTACAAAACGAATCAAATAATCGCACTTAGAACAATCAAAACATTCGGTGTTACTTTGCGTTTAAACGACTGAAAAAAAGAACAAATTAAATGCAGTCAATGTGTGTGTCTCGTTTCGTAAGCGATTTCAAAATGGGCGTTTCGTGATAATGACCGATTCACGTGTCTCAATTATCCATAGCCTTGGGTTCGTGTAAAAGTTCCAAATCTCCGTAATATAAACGATTTCTTTTATAAATTTACTAAATTAAAAATAAATTATACCAAAACTGCAAAGAAACGTCATGTTATGGCGGATTCAATTTTGTACAATTTTATACGAATTTACACGATTATGGGTATAGACTCGCAGACACATGTTTATAAATGCAAAATTTAACACTGAATAATCGATTAATTTACAACGTATAGTTTCGTGGTTATGTTCACCCAAAGTTTTAGAGGTTAGCTTAGTAGTTGAAAGATGAGACGTGCGCCGAAGGAAAGGGCATTTTCTCGCAAATCTCGCGATTCAGAATAAATAAATCAAAGCGTTTATTTCCTAAGCGCGGGCAAAGTAAAATCTTTTACTGTTATTTTAATAAACCAAAGGTGTATATAAAAATTATAGATACTGACTTACTGGTTTTATTTTTCCCACCTCGTCAATGCGACCGCCAATTCAGAATTCATTCTCGTTACTTTCACTACTTCACTAATATTTTCAATAACATAAACATGGCGTTTAATTTAATTCGAAAACTTGTTATTTAACTGTCATCGGTACGGGTCGAATGGTAAGAAAGGAATCTGTAAAAATTAGGGACACCGCCAGTGGTGCCAAAACAATACAGTCATGTCATACAGCGTTGCTATACTCTGTTTTTTAACCAGGAGTGATTTAAATTTGCCGCGCTAAAACCTAATTGACGAAAACTGTTTTACATAATCCTAAGTTGCCTATGTTTCGATACATTAGCTATTCCAAGCGGTTGCATTTCAGTTAACAGTTTTTAGAAGTGGGTAAGTAGGTATTTATCGGTAAATAACACAATTTGCTTTTTGAGAACTAGGGATATCCCTGGAGAATAATAACCTTTATTTATTATTTTGATTGACTTACAACACATGAGCACGAACAGTTATCAACATCGTGCATCGTGTAGTTGGGTATGGAAATAATATTAAGAATTGTTTGTCAATAATGATTGTAAGTTTGAAATAAATAAACAAATCAGGCGTCTTAATAAAAGACAATTCAATTTAAATAGATTGTAATCTTATAATTTTCAACGAGTCACTAACAAGATCGAAAATATCAATACAACGAATTAATATGTACATAATATGCTACGCAATTGTAGTGTCTATGAAATTTTAATTATGCGCTCGCGACTATTAAGGTACTTTCATTGGATCTAATCGACAATCGCACAAGTCTAAGTCTTTACAACGCAAAACTTCACACACCTACAGAGTTCAATGTCGGGCACATACATTTTTTAAACAGAGACTAACGACACTACTTAGATCTACTACCTTCGCTTCGATCCAAGCCTATTGATAGAAGTCGGGGCCGATCGACGGCGGACCTATAAACTTTTGAATCGTTGGACTGTTAGTCAAGCTCCTGATGATTAACAATCCGGACGCATTTTCCTTTCTGCAAATATGTCATTTAGGTGTTAATTTCATCAACAAGAAGGTTCAAAAAAAAAATATCTTATCAATTACGATCTTGATATGTAATCAGTGACTTGTAATAAATAACGCGTGATAATCGCGATATTGTCAGAATGTCATTAGGCCTCTAGGTTGAACCACTCGATGGAGATTAATTCCAGATTAAGCAAATATTTGATTCGTGCGAATTTTGTCTTTTATCTTTTGTTGTTTGACCGCGAAATACGTGTGCCGAGGTTCAAAACGCACAAATAAAAATAATTATAAACAAATATCAATTTATTTTAATAAAAATAGATTAAGTCTTTACAATTACACACACACACACTTATAATTCCTTTTAAATTATGACCTGTATGACGAATACGAACCTAACAACCTAATCGGTAAGAAATGATCAATTACACTGTGTACAACTTAGGACAATTGGACTGATGACGACGACGTTAGCATTGATATTTAAAACGATAATTACATGAAGAACTCTTGCGTGGAGTGGGAGAGTGCGAGTCATGCATTAGGGGGACGGTCTAAACAACTAATTTCGATGACTCGTAAACCTCGCAAGCTCGGATCCGTCACTATGAGCCCCCTCGGCTGGTACACCCTTTCGTTCTGCTCGGCGACGAACTTGGACACCTTTCGCAAACACTAAAACAAACGTAAATAGAAACGCGACGGTTCGATTCGCGCCGTCCGTACCTTTTCGTAGTGCGTTTCCTTGCAGATGTATATGAGATACGCCGTCAGGCAGGCCAGGCAACCCTCGCAGTAGGCCGAGCACGCCGCCTTTTCCGCCTCGGCGAAATATTCGTTCAGTTTGTTGATGGTGTGCTCGAAAGCCGGTCTTTCTATCTGGAAAATTTGACGTTTTAGTACCTGCCGTTGTGTTCGGCGGGCGAGCGTTTCGTACCCGTCCTTCGAGTTCGGTGGGGAAGCGCGTTTGGAATTTGACGACGGTGCCTTCGCTGTAGTCCCTTTGTACGAAAACTTTCAAACACTGCGACGGTGCCATTTGTTCGGTTTCCCCGGCTCGCGAACCGTTGTTATGGTGATTGCTCATTTTATTTGTTAACTTGCCAGAAATTAAATAAAATGCTGTGTTTTTAGATCGACGTTAATTGATATCAACAAAGCGCCATGTTTACTGTCAGCCGTCAAATCGACGAACGAACGAGCGGACACTATCAGTTATTGCCAACTGTTGTTCAACCGCGAACATCGGTTTCTCTAGCACTGGCCTTTTTGAGCATAATTTGACCTGGTAATAAAACATGAAGACTGCTGCTGCGTGAAGACGTAAAATATTATTAATTAACTACATAGTTACACATAGCGAAAAGCTCACGACCATAATTCTCCCTAAACGGTACCCATTTAACTTTATGTTGGCAACACATTTCTAGTATACAATGTACTGTCAAGCCTTACAAGATTATCAACAAATCGATTGTAGAATGAAATGTATCCTTAACTACGAAATTAAGAATATATTTGTCAATTGTCACATTTTAAAATGTTGCAGGCATCCAGGACCGTCATAGAGTATTTCAGGTGAATTGGCAAAGTTACAAGGGCTTAATTTGAGAATTTCACCAAACACCAGTTTTTGATACTTTTTGGTTTTGACCCCATGACTTTATTGTTCTTTGGTTTTTTGTTTATTTTGCTTTATATTTTAACTGTAAATGATCAAATCTTCAATTTTCCAATATATCTCAGTTCTGACTGAATCGGAGACGTGTGTCGACCAACGGGACAGAAGTGACCATTTTTGTTAAAAACTTTTTTTTAAATCCTAGTTTTTCCTTTCTATACTAAAAAAAAAACACTATACGCGATAGCACAGCAGTGCCTACTGTACTCTATGGAACGTGCAAAAAGTCATCGGTGAGGTTTTTCAGACAGAAGAAATAAAAATAGTGTAAGTCATTTTTCAACTTTTCTTAGTTTTTGACATTTTTAATCGTGTTTATTCACCGCAAACTGTTCATATTAATTCTCTTGATTGTATTGCAGATAACTAGCTCAGTTACAATAATACGTGGATAAACATTGCACAGTATTTCCAGTGAACTTTTATTCAACAATACGAATTATAACTGTAAACCACAAGTTGTTAAAGCTCTGTGTTAATCTTCTCAAGTTTGTTGTATATCATAAATTTCGAAGCCGGGTAAAATTGTAACAAGTGGGCCCAACTATTGAGTTCTAATATCAAAACGATCGTAACCGTTGTAGCTTTGAATGTGTGCGTGTGAGGAGTATCAGGAAAAAGTCCTTGAATCTGCAAAAATACATATTTATCAATAATAACATTGACCTTCTATATAATTAATACTAATATACCATCCCGAAACAATCATTTTCCAGCAGACAATCCACATGTACCTCCTCTTGATTCCTTATAGAGTACACGTTCACGTTTCCTTGATGCAAGAAATACATCGTACCATTTATATCGCCTTGCTGGCAAATTATATCGTCCGTGAAAAATGTCTGAACTTTGATGCGTTTCATTAAAAGACGCAAGAAGTCGACGTGACATTCCATAAAAACGACATTCTGCAATTACAACTTGACAAACCCGACACGCGGAAGAACAAAAATAAATACTTCGTGTATGTGGTGACCGTAAGCTGCCATTTTTATCTTGGTGGCCAAATAATTCGGCGCCTGCTTTATGAACATGGGAATTTGATAGCCTTGATTCATGTCCCACAATTGGGAGGTGTAGTTCATGACCGATTTGAATAACGGAATGGATATTGAGCTGTGCTTCAAAAACGACTGAAACAAATTACCAATGGACGAAATGATTCAACAATCGAAAACGCACCTCCATTTTGCGTCTGCTGTAGTCGAAGTTGATCAAATTCGCAGAGTAACTCTTCGCAATGGAGGATATGTCGCCGATAATCGCGGATAATATCAGTTGATTTATAATGGCCATGATTATTGTCAGGCCGGCTTCGGGCAGTGAACGTGCCCTGAGGTTCATGTATCCTGAAAACGACAGGATCGATATGGACAGGTACAACGAACATATGTAATGATTCTTGCATGCTGTAGATTCTGAAACATATTTTTTTAATAATTCGCAGGCAAAGATAAACGTTGCATACTGTTCTTGAACGTCCAGCCGTCCACGTTACATTCGTTTAGGCAACCAATTATGTGCCAAATGCAAGCTTCCGTGTGGGCGACAAACACGATGTTTATAATTATAGACACCAACTTCATTTCTAATACTTTAATGTTTAAAAAATTATAAGTGACGTTGAAAAAATGGTATATACTCCACTAGAATAAACCAATTGTTAATATCACATTACACTAATAAGAACACTTTAACCAGGACATTAATAATAAATCTAGTGGACGAAAGATGTTTCGCCAGCAAGCCCAAAAAGTGTCAAGAAAATGGCTTTATCTGGCTCTGAATATCAAAACTGGTGTTTGGGGAAAGATATGAAAAGGTTTATAAAATACACAGAATGCAAATGCGAATACACAACCGAGGTTATTTTTTTGATGGGGCATCTTTGATAATGATTGTTCCTGTCTTGATCACAAAAAATTGTCCCCTCTGACTATTTTTTATCCAACAAGTCTAGAATGACGTTGAAGCACTTTAATCACGTTTATAGCAAAAAATGTGTCCCCATGTTGAAAGAACCAGTGACGTTTTTTTTTTATCAAAATAGTGCGATACCTACTAATGATGACAATTTTAATTCAAAATCTTTACCAAACGGACTGTCCTATTAATTCTCAGCCACGTGAATACAAATAAATGTCTTCTGCCTTTTAGTGGGCTTGCGAAACTCAACAATTCTGTTGGTATCATTGATAAAAGGTCGAGGTAAAATCTGCTGAACGATAAATACCTGCAAAAAATTTAATTATTAATTGTAAAACTGTACATCTGTAGAAAGATCCGAATCTGTTGGTGATGTTTTGGAACAGGGGATTTTTTTATTGCAGTTGTGGATGGCCAGTAGCAGTTCTGGACGATTGTAAATTAAAACGCACAATATATCATCACAGCAGAGCTGGACAACTTCCAAGTTGTCTTCCAAGTCTTTGGGCAAGTTAACATAGCCCACCTGCAGATGGCCCACACAAAAATTGTCTAGTTCTTTAATAGCTTATGCATTTTGCAAGAATTTCAAACAAAACTTCCCTTGATCTTGATATTAGAATTCTGACTTAGACATCTATTTATTTATAATTGAACCAATTTATTTATTAATTAATTAATGAACTGGGATAATAATTTGTTTGACCAACAATTAAGACTTAGTTTATTTAGTTTGTTGGTCAACTTAGTCTACTGCGTCCAATAAAAATCTAAAAATAATTACGCAGCTACAAATACCGTTTCTCAATTAATTTCCGGTTAGTGACCGTATCGCCAAAGGCGTCCAGATACGGTGCACGAAACCCTATGTACATCTTTATAACGTGCGCTGCGTCCAGCAAATACGTCAGGACGAAAACTACGGTGGAATAGTTTTCGAACGCTATCTGGTAGGTGATGAGCAGGTACGATAGCAGAGAAAGCCCCACGAAGATGTACTGAACCAGATTCGAAGAAAGGACGGTGGCAAGCTTGTCGGTCTTGGTCGTTGCCTGGAATCTGAAACAAAGCACTAGGACGCATAGATAGACGAGTCATGGAGTTACGTGTAAGCGGAAGCTTTTTTCATATTCGGAGGCTTTTTCGACGTGGAAACGTACGACTGAAAAAATATATTGCCATTATGTTTCAAACTTTTACGATGGCTTACTAAATTTCTTAGGACCAGCTGTTTGTTCAATCGGTTCAGCACAACTGGATACTCTTGACATAATAAGTAGAACGTTTTTGATTTTATCGTTAGTAAGTCGACGTTGGTGTTTGATAGTATCGTCACCATGCTTCTTGTGCGGGCAACGTTATCCAGATTACCAAACATACTGAAATAATAAGCCCAAAAAAAGTGCTTTCAATATTATTTAACAGTCTTACCATCCCCTTGTGAGTGTGTCAAAGTACGACCCGTCCGGCCCGACGACAGTAACGTCGCCTTTGTGAATGACATAAATGTACTTGACGGTGTCGTTTAGTTGAATTATCGGACAATTTTGCAGAAAGTAATTTTCGTTCACTTCGCAACCCAACATCCGGTAAAAGGCCGGAAGCATGTCCTTAAAAATCACTATTTGTTTTAACGTGTCTTCGTACAAGTACAACGCGCAGTCTTTCCTCAGCGCCAAGTGGCACTGTTTTAAAATCATTTTCGCGTCCATGCCGTGCGTTCGTTGCCATATGTACTCGAAATGGTTGATGGCTTTCCTGAAACACGATACATTTATTCAAGTGTATTTAACAGAATCCTGATGTTGTAATAAAATTTAGACGAAACGCGTAAAACGAATCAAAATGAAATTTTAGGTACAGTGGCCAAGGAGGATTAAGTTAAATAAATATTCTCAAACATTTTTTTAGAATTAATAAAACGTTTAACTTTAAATTACTTGAAGACTATGCAAACATTTTACGAAAACCAATTCATAACTTGCGGAACAAAAATCTGGAGCGTAAAAATTTTATACTACTTTTTAGACCAAACACTCTGTTTATTTTATATTATTAATTTAATTAATATTAGTGTGAGTTGCAATGCTACTAGTCCAGGTTTAAACGACAGCTATGAGTATCTACTTCAAAACGATGTAATGCTAGAAATTTAAAAAGTAAGTATCTAATTACTAATCATATTCAGCTGAAATTTTTGTAATTAGAATTGTGTGCATTTTACAACTAGGATACTTGAATCTGAAATCAAGGAAGAGAATCAAGAAGATAATGGCAATCAAGATCATAAGGACGACCTAGGTAACGATGATAAGAATATATTTGACCACCAAAGCACGTCCTTCTCTTCTAAAGTACAAATTAAACTCGGGAACTTGTGTTTCTGAGTTACAGGGGGTTATTAAGAAAACAGGAAAACGAAATGAACCCCTAGTGGGCACAAAAAGTCAAGAACAAGAAGCATTGGTTGCATGAATTGCCAAGTTAAATGGGAATGCGTTAGCTAGAAATACTATTGAAGAACAAAGAAATGCAATTCTAGAAAATCTCACTGATAAAATTTAAATATTAAGTTCTTTTTTTTCATTGAACCTTGTTCAATGTGTATGTAAATTAACAAAAAAATTCAGCAATGTTGTTTCTTTTTATTACTGGAGTTGAGCTTGCTGTTCGCCTAAATTTTCGTAACTTGAATGTAATATACACCAAGCAGCAATGTGACGTTACTAACCTCGGTTGTCAATGACACGTCTAAATATTGCAATTTTCTTAATTTGTTATATAATAATAAAAAACTTCTTACTTTAGCAGAATGTATTTTGTTATATTTTTCTGTGTTATATGTAATACTTACGTTTGCAGGTCTTTTGGTATCTTTTCCGTCCGCATATAATAAATTAACTGTTTCATATGATTCTGGTATAGAGTAAGATGTGCGTTTATTGTGGCTTTGCTGTTTGATAGAAGAACCGTTACGTAAGTGAACCACAGGTAACCTGAAAAACCGCTTGATATAATACCAAATAATGATAATAATAATTAGGGAAATATAGTGGTGGTAAATTCGAGTAAAGGGATAGATCAGCGAGAAAGAACAACGAAGAAAGAAAAATAATGTTATAATTACTGCAATGGATATAACAACAAAAAGAGTAAAAGAAGGAGCTGAAGATTTCTTCCAAAAAGTTGATGAACACCGCAACAAACATTCGAATGGGTAAAAACCAATCGAAGAAAAACCGATGGTGGTGGAATTCAACAACTAACAAAAGTTAAAGTTACGGTAAAACAAAACAAATTGAAACGAACGAATATGCACATGGGAATGGGCGACTTTAATGGAAAAATCGGATAGGCGCAAGAGGGCGAAGAAGAAATAAGACCACCACCAACCACCAACAGGAAACCAAAATCTTCAATACAGAAGTACTAAATAGGTTTGTATTTGATACAGACCACCGGCTAGTAGGACCAAACATAAAAATTATAAAGAATAATGAAAGAAACCGTTTAACAAATGTGTAATTCCTGCATTGACTTGCGGAGCACAGACGTGGACGATAACTGAACCGACTGTCAGTGACGCAAAATAAAATGCTCAGAAGCATACTAAATCTACAAGTTAAAGATCGTGTAAAAGTGGAAGACATAAAAGGACGTGTAGGGATTGTGGACGTGATACAATGCTACAAAAATCTCAAGTGGAACTGGACTGGTCATGTAGCCAGGATGGAGATATAGAAAAAATACGATGGAATGGTAACCACGACTGAGGAAAATGAAAAAGGGAGACTGTAGATCAGCTGGGAGGATGGTATCAGAGAAATGGGTGGTGAACAATGGATGACGCTGACACAAGATAGGACAAAATGGAAAATCATTGGGATGTGTAGAGGCTATTATTATTATTATTATAATTAAGTGCACAACACAAATGATACGTTATTTATCTGCTAGATTATTTATTGAAAATTTCAGAAAATTCGGTGCACAATATATATATATATATATATATATATATATATATATATATATATATATATATATATATGTTGGTGCGTAAGTTCTTCAGTTCTTCTAAGTCAGCGAGACCTAGAAGAGCTTCCTGAAGATAGCAGATGGGACTCTGCCGAAACGTCGAAGCGGTTCACAACCCGAGAACCAAGAAGCACACACACACATATATATATATATATATATATATACCATACTGCATACTGCATCGAATCTTTCATTAGACTTACCAATAATTATAACCAAAGTAACGAATACCACTTCGCTATTGTGACTTGCCAAAATACTTCCAAACGACAATCTCAATGCCGTACTAGTCACCCATAAATATGCCATAATATATATATTTATTGGTTCCCGTGTATCGAATGAAACTGAAACAAATAATTCTTTAAAGGCTTAGAGGCAAACATGTATTGCATCCAGAGACTTTATTTTATTCATAAAATTTTTAGTGGGTGATCAAAATTAAATATCGTAACGATAATTAAAACATCCAACATTACAACTAACATGAATCCGCTGAATGCACAACCCACGAAGACTCCGCCATCATTATCAGCTTCGTACCATTTGGCAGTTCTATAAACTCCAGCGTCATGTTAATGATTACAGCGGATAGCACGTTTATTAAAATTATCGTTATCAGTAGATACTTTAAAGCGTTCCTGGAAATAATGGA
Source organism: Geotrupes spiniger (assembly GCA_959613385.1). Classification (NCBI taxonomy): domain Eukaryota; kingdom Metazoa; phylum Arthropoda; class Insecta; order Coleoptera; family Geotrupidae; genus Geotrupes; species Geotrupes spiniger. The sequence goes on along the minus strand of OY390732.1, from coordinate 2,188,225 downwards.
ATTAATATATTGAGTGAAAAATATCAAAGTTCGTTACAATATTATTCCCCTTTCTTCGAGGGCGTCTCGCGAAAAGAAATTAAAAGCGTCCGGTATTCTGTAAATTTGGAGCACTTTGGCCAACCTGACGAACGCGTGCACTCTGCCGATCAGGCTGGTCCTTTCGATCACGTACACGATGTAATCGATGGGAAACAGGGCGAGAAGGTCGATTATGAAGCTGCTCGACAGGTAGTTGAGCGCCGTGCATCTCGGATGTGTGACTAGTATGCCGTTCTTGTCGTAGTAGCAAACGTGGAGTCTTATGTACCTGGAAATAAAACGAACAATTTTTGATACAACTATAATTTATATATAGTTTGGAAATCGAATACTAGATTATTTTCATTGAACACAGCAGTTTTTCCCATATCTATTTAAAGAGCGATCTTTTTTCTTAAAAAAATCGTTCTCGAATTGTCCCCCTACTCCTCACTCAAACCAAAATAGCAACAAAAACAGCCAAACTAGATTACAAGTAACTGTTTCTCAAATTTATAAATAATTAAGTCAACGTAGTTCATTTCGCGCACAACTACGATCGCAATTTGCAAATATCGTACGTTTATCGTTTATTAAAAATTGTTAAAATGAATACGTTCACGAAAGGCACTAAACGTCAACGTTCGTGGCTTCAATTGTCAATGTAACGAGCTTGTTCTTGCGCAAACATACACAAATTGAAACATGACAAACAACGTTACTTTGATAAATAAAAAAAATATTATTTATTTAAATCGTACCTACAACTACAAACAAGATATAACTCGATACATTATTCTGTTCGTAATTTGCAAACAACGTACGTTTACAGGCGTTCAAACCATACATCGAACTAAGCACCAGTTTATTGATTAATTATCCAAAATACTAGCCAAAAATTAAAAAATCGTGTTCAAGATTGTTAAATGCAAACACAAAAATCAAGCATTTATTTTTTTAAATATAAAGTTTAATAATTTGACAGTTCGATGTTGAATTTTACTACAAATTAGATACGATTTCTACTGTCTCGTTTGAATTAATCGATCAGTGACAATTTAATTAATTTTTGAACAGAAATTCATTTAGGTTGGGTTAGATTGAGTTGGATTCGGTATGACTTGATGAACCTTACTGAGGAACTGGTGACGAGGACCAAACGACGATGTCCAAACAATCGTGTCCTTGTACAACCGACCCAATGCAATCCAATCCAACCCAACCCAATCTTTTCGATTGTAACAATAATTAATATTTTATTTTATATTTCATTCGATCTAATTGTTAAAATATCTTCTTACATATCCACAATGCCTGCAACGTCCAACATCAGCGCGTACCATTTGAAATTGGGATCGTAGTACAGGTAAACGTGCAATCCGGGGTATATGAAGGCCGACAAGAAAGCAAACACGGCTCTCGATATTTCCCACATCAGTATGAAATTACCGAACGGTAAGATCGTGCGTTTCAACATTAAATACCTTTAAACCATAAAAATAATAAATAAACGCGATTAATTAAAAAAAAAAAAAAATGACCCACTTGAACACGGTAAACGTGGACCACCCCTGTTTGTAATCGATGTTGCGTGGATGGACAATACTGCGTGGAAAGATGAACCACGAGTCTTCTTTATCGTCGATGTCAACCAATTTAATTACAGTGCCAGTTTGTGTAAACAACCGCCTCGCAGCCTACAAAAAAAATAATTTAGTGAATTTAGTTTTAGGAAATTTTATATGCACTGGGGTTTCAAATAAAATGCACCACATAGAACACGTTTGTAAAAATGCCACCAGTTCGCAGGCGGGCTAATTTTCAACAATTGACGCCTTTTGAAAGGGGGCGAATTATTGATGTGCACGAGGCTGGATTAGGAACGTACTCGTTAAACAATCTTAAGATACCATGGCAAGAAGAACAGCTACAAATAACCAGAATCAGTCAGTAACGGAAAGATGGACTGTTGAGAAGAAGTTGCTTCAAGACCCTTGGGAACCATCGCCAGTTGCAATAAACTAGGTAAGAGCAGTTGGTTTGGATTAAGATCATACCGTCCAAACTCTCGTATTCCTCTAACATCTCAAAGTAGCCAGACAACATTGGCTACGTGAATGGGATGACGACATTTTTTCTGATAAGTCTAGGTTTTGTTTATGGCATTCCGATGTATGTTCGTACACGTGTGAGAAGACCTGCAGGGGAACCACACAATTTGCAGTTTGTACAACGAAGACATACTGGCCCAACACCTGGTGTAATGGTTTGGGGTGGCACAAAAATAGGAGGCCGCTGTCCTTTAACGTTTATCCAGAGCAGTTTAAATTCTGTTCTTCATTTGCTTCAAGAACATCGAGATCTTTCAACAAGATAATGCGCGGCCTCATGTGGCAGTAATGACTCAAAGATTTTTTGAAGAAAATGAAGTAAATTTGATACCTTGGCCTGCCAGATCACCTGACTTATCGCCTATAGAACACGTCTGGGAAATGATGGACCGAAGTCTGCGTCATCTTCCTCAGGCTCCAAACACTATAGATGAATTGCGACAACAGCTTCAATTAGCCTGGGACGAAATACCCCAGTTCGTAGATCATCTACATCCTAGTATGCCTAGAAAGATAAATTTCTGACATTATTGACATTTCTTCAATAAAACGATATTTTTTTCCAAATTTTAGGTCTTCAGCCATCTCCGCCTACTCTTCTATGTTATACATTTTGTTTGAAACCCAGTGTATATTAGCTGAAAGTAAGCTACCTTACGACTTCGTAAATTGTTCTTTCGTTAAGTAATACGTAAATTTCGATTGTTCGATTTATAAATGACTATTAATATTAGTTCTTAATAAAAATAGACACGTCCATGACATGTGACTTACGAATGAGTCCCTCGTTTCAGTGCACACTGCCCTCAAATGATTATGAATATCGGAATTAACAGTGAACGCTTCTATCAGAGCTGGTAGTGTTATTCTAATAAGAATAATGTGCGTTATCGTTCTAACGGTGTACACCCCTGCCACCTCTAAGGAATACTCAAAATTATCTTAAACTTTTACTTTGCTTCTTTGCTTACCTAGTAGTGTGTTGAGTACGTTGAAAGAGGTGTTCGGACCAAGTATTTTCTCAACTTTTTCTGATGAACCGGATATAACCTACGATTATTAGACAAGAAATGTTAACGTAGATTAAAATAAACCTGAATCGAGTCATCACCCTTCTTTTGGAATTAATATTATTCATTTACTGCGACTTGATTTGAATTAAGTTTTGAAAATCCTTTTAATATTGTCATTGTCATCACTTTACAATCTTTATGTTGATAGCTCATAATGTGCTGGCATTAAATTTAATGTTGGTGTCTCGTACTTTTGTTGGGCAAAATATAAAATAACTGATGAGATTAATTTTCAATATAATCACCTCGCAATATCCTTTCACCACAATATATATTTCCTTAGAAATTTCGCCAGCATACGTCACATACTCATTTGGAGGCAGCGCAAGGCTCTCACAGCACACAGCAACTCGCTTCAGTACTTTGTAATTTAATCTCTGCAAGACAAACGATATAATAAATTAATAACAATAATATATGAATCACAATACCTGAAACATAGGACACGTCGTCAGAACTTTCGCATACTTCCTGACCTGAAAGTCCTCGAAAAGCTGCTTAGGCGCGTCTTTGTACAGCTCCCTGTGATTAATCCCTCTACTTTTTTGCCACTTCGCGAAGAGATAGGCGTTGATGCGACAATGGATATGCTTGACCATGTTGTTCGTCATCATGAATTTTTTCACCACGTTTATCATTTCAATGTACGTTATCCTTCGATCGTAAGCAATTATTTAATAATTTTTGGCGCCGAGTAAGTTGCCTCACCTTTCTCTTTCTGCCAGAGTGAGCGTTGCTGAGTAATCGGCTACCAAATACAGAAAAGTTATGGTGCCAATCACGGAGAAGCAGAGAATGATTAAAACCTCGACGATAGTGCGATAAACCACTAATCCACCCGTTCCAGATACAATGAACGTGGCAGTCATAATCGAAACGAGGAACTTATCTTCTGTTCTATTTCCCAGCGCCATGTCTGCAGAGCAGACACTGAAAGAAAAATGCAATCAAACGAATCAAACTATCGTACAATGCTCACGATCTGAAACATAAAACCATGTAGTACAAGGAACCGAGTATGTACGCCGGATACATCAAATAGAATACGTATTTTATTAATCGTATGTATGCTATATTTACTCGAAAATTATATCCCAATTTTTGTAAATATGCGATTATCTAAAAGGAAAAAGAAATCAATAAAATGAAAAAAGCCTTTTTCCCACTTTGCGTACAAATTTAGAAAAAAAATCGTTTTTCCACCTAAACTTACTCTGTATATTTTAAACAGCTTGTTAATGGCCATTAAAGTCAGTACCCTGCCATCGTCGGCGAGTTCGAAAAAAATCGTGAACATCTCCAGCGGCAAAATCGCCAGAATATCCAACTGAAACGACGGCGTGGCCAATCTACTCAAACTTATTTCCACCGCTGTTGATAGGAGGCCTGCAATAACAACACGTGTAAATAATTTATGTATTGGACACTTACTTGGAGAGTATTTTAAAACACATTCGAGTTTCAAGAGATCCACACAAGCACACGTACCTTGTTCGGTTTCGACGGCGGTGAAAAATTTGAACAAAATGTCTATAACGTATACTATTTGCGCAAGGACTCTGTAGGTGGACAAGGTACCCGTTGCGAATTTTCTCGAATACGCAATCTCAAACGGGTATCCGATTGCAACTATTATAACAGTTAAGACTACGCAGATTTCCCAGGCATCCAAAAACGACGATTGGCTCTGCAAAATCCACGGCCATCTCGTGCATAAAAATACGTCGTCCGAGTACATGTTTGTCCTCTAAAAATTTCAGAACAAATTTATCAATAAAAATACAATGGCGGTATACATATACTCAGTGACATATAAACTGCACCACTTGGAAGGGGTGGGAATTTTTGGACCAAATTTGGCAGGAATAGTGGACTAGTCCAGGGAAATAGTTGATTAAAATTTGAAACCCAATCATCAAGTTGTCATGGGATTTTTGATGTTTGTGTAATTTTTTAGAGGTGGTGATAGACAAACAATTATCAAGTCATTTTTTGAATTTGTTCCACTTTTTCGGATCCCGTTCTTTAGTTTAAAGTGTTTCAAGTGTTTAACGATGCCTTGAGGAAGGAGACCTCAACTTTACCAGCAGTTGAGTGACTTTGACCGAGGGCGGATTGTTGATTTACGAAAAGCAGGTTTTTCGTTTAGAGAAATCGGAAACCGTTTGGGACGGCACCACTCAACAATAATGCGTGTTTATCAGGCGTGGTCTGAACATGGGGTTGAACGTCGGAGAATAGGCACTGGGGCTCAAAGACGAACCAATGAACGTCAAGATCGCCGCTTAAGACTAATGGCCTTGAGAGACCGATTCTCTACAACTAGATCAATAGCTGATCAATGGTTAGGTAAACAAGGTCGTCCGATAGGCTTGCGAACAGTTTATCGTCGAATAAGAACCTTTGGCTTGCTGTCTTACCGCCCACATCTTGTGCTACCCCTCACTGCTCAACATCGCCAGGAACGTTTGGCCTGGTGCACGGAAAGACTTCAATGGAACTTGGAGTGGCATCGAGTTGTCTTTAGTGTCGAATCGCGATTTTGTTTAGGAATGCATGATGGTCGGATGACTGTTAGACGAAGACGTGGAGAAAGGCGCAATCCTGATTTTTCGATTGCGAGGCATGTTCACCGAACTGTGGGGTTGATGGTGTGGGATGCTATTGCTTACGGCAGTAGGTCACCCTTGCCCTTCATTCGGGGCAGTATGACCGCCCGACGCTACATTGACGAAGTGGTAGAACCACATGTTCTTCCATATCTTCGAGTGCTGGAAGACCCACTTTTCCAGCAAGATAATGCACGACCTCATGTAGCAAGGGTTTCTCTTGACTTCTTTGAAGAGGCCAATGTTAATCTTTTGCCTTGGGCGCCAAGATCTCCCGATTTTTCGCCCATTAAGCACGTGTGGGACATGATGGGTAGAAGATTGAGGAATCTACCCAACCCACCGTTGACAATAGAAGCTCTACGGCATGAAGTACAGGCTGCTTGGGATGTCAAACCCCAAGAAGACATTGATCACCTGCTGGAATCAATGCCAAGGCGACCACCAATGAGTGTATCAGAAATAGGGGCGGACCAACACATTATTAAAGAAAAATCAAAAAGATGAAGTGTTTTCTTTATGTTTTCTTTATGTTTCTGCCAAATTTGGTCCAAAAATTCCCACCCCTTCTAGGTGGTGCAGTTTATATGTCACTGAATATATATTTTGTGAGTATACACAAGAACAAGAACACCATACTCTTTCTAACATAGGCCCACTAACAAATTCCACTCCTGGTAACAAAACATGGCCATGTCATTGCTCAACTTTGCACAAGTTTAATATTCATCAGAGTCATTTGATAAAATTTAACACTGACGAATGTTAATTATAATTAAAAATTATACCCGGGTTAAAATGTACGCATCTGATAGTTTGGCAGCTCGATTTTGTCCCTCGAACTGGGAGACGTAATCAAATTGTACTTCACTTTCCGTTCGTAGCGAATGTTTCAATATTTGAAGGAAAGGTTCGGCGCCTTCCGCACTGTAATTGGGTAATTTTAGGACACGTTTGGGGACTCCAACTAGTTGACTTACTGGAAGTTGGTGTACGATACATTCTGGTGGGTTTCCTTCGTGAATTGAATCATATTCTGCAACAAATTTATTCGTTAGGCTTTGGAAAATAAATTCCACGAATGACACAACCTCCATGTTTTCGTGCAAAATTCTTCCTTGGCTCAGTTGATGGAATTTTTGGACGCCTCTCCACAAATCCGTTCTGGTCAACATGTAAATCGTGCTGTAAGTGGCTGCTATGACCTGTAAGGGATTCACATTGTCGTGCGGTTAAAATAAAAACGGAGACAAATTAGAATGCAGTAGCGTGGTAACTACAGTGGTCAAGTCCTTTAGATTTAGCGACATACTATACTTTTTTTACGACCATCACAAAAATGTTTTACCTTTGTTGAACTTCTGATGCCCAACAGCATATTAATTTCACCAATCGACGAACCGATGCCCAAAGTTAGCAATGGACTTTCGCCATCCACCGTTGAAAGCAGGTGCACCGAGCCCTTTGCGACGTAAATCATCGTCGATTTGGTGTGTCCAATGTCGTAGATAACTTCGCCTGGGATGTATATTCGACTGGACATATAACAGGCGATTGTGCGTATGAAACTTTCGTGGAGATTTTTGAATAAGTTAACCTGAAAGTAAGAAATTTTTAAATGGTTGATAATAGCAGGTATCAATAGTGAAGAAACTGTGTCATAAGATATGGCTGAAAAGTGTCCGATCCCAAAAACCTGAGATAGATGGCTCGATTTTTTCTACAACCCAATTGTTTATTTCAGACCTATGACTGAATATGTACTGAATGTGCCGCAGATGTGAGTTTGAATTTTGTACAAATTTACGAGGAAAAAATTTATTGCTTCCAATAGACAAAATGCAGAATCAGTTCTAAAATCCAAGGTCTTATCTGAAGACAAATTCGAAAAGTTTCTTACTGCATCTGACGTCAAATTGTAGTTTCTCGAAATTATTTTTAATCGTTTACTACTTAAATAAATTAAAGATCGGATTAAAAATACCCCACCCACAAAACACAAAAGAATTCCTTTGAAGTAATTGTTGAATTTATAAAAATTAAACCAAATGCTTACTTGATTTAATGCAAACCAATATTTGTCCAATAGGACTTGTTGTCGAATCGCAAGGGGCAGTTTCTCAAACAGTCCAGAATATCGTATTCCATCCTCCTGCTTCCAAAACAACGTGTAATACTTGAGCATCTTCTCAGTTAGTATCTTCGAGGCGTTTTCGTGCGACTAGAATGTATTCATGTGGACCAAATTTACGCGATAATTACGCCTCTTACGAGATTATTGACGATCATTTTGAATTTGTTGGTGAACTGAGTCTGTCGCCTGTAGAGTTCTATGTGCAACGAAGTAAAGTTTCCCAGGCAGACGCCGTTTAAATACACCATACTTGTTAGCATGAGTATTATGAGGACGATTTTCTCGACGTCATTTTTTAACGAAGAACCACCACCTAGACTAAGGAAACACATAAACTTTTGCTTGAAATGATTACTGTAGTAAAATACTGATCAGCATTTACGGTTCCTAACATAGAAGGAAACAATCGAGTACTATGTCACCATCTAACTGTATTTTTCTTTGCATTTAGACTGTCGTCTACATACAGGAATTATACCTACGCGACAGATGTAAGTCCTCCAACGACGTGTAAAAGGCACAATATATATAAACTGGAGTTAGATGCCCTGTAATCTATGCTCATCAAATAGTCATCCTTATCCGTCCAAGTTTTGTAATCCCTCTTGCATTTCTGCAAAATGCAAACAAATCAGTTGGAACGAGCCGAGATATCAATTAATGCAAACTATTAATACGCACGTAACATCCAATTTCCTTCCAAATACATGCAAACGTGTGGAGGAGAAATGCGAATATAACGAAATGCTTGAGGAGAACGTAAATTCTCGTATTCACGCCAGTCTTGACAGTCATGAAGTCTGAAATAAATCGATTTAGTGCACAAATTCAGTCACCATGTTCGGCTGTGACTTACGAAAGTACCTGTATATTCTGTAATGTCTGAACACGATCAAAGACACTTCGATATAATTCAAGACTTTCCAGTAGGTTGTAAGGTTCGCGATTGGGATCGATACTAGTGATATTGCATCCAAACTCAGCAATACTGTAACAAGATCGGTGGTAGTAGATTTTTCTTTTGAATGCATTACCTTGCACAGTTATGACAACATTATAATTGATTCGGTTTCGGCCTCCCTTTCTTCTAAGTTAAATTAAATGTTTTAACAAACCTTTACTCCTTGGCCGGCACACTCTTCTCTTGCCAATGTCCTTCCAATAGTTATGTACAAATCCACCAACAACATCAAATACTATAATCAAGTTGCATAGATGAAATAGGATTTCCTTGGACGCTAAATTATGCAAATTGTCATCAAAGAACATCTACGAAAACATTAAATTACATTTCATAAAATGACCTAAATAGCCATTAAGTAAAATAATTAGTTTGATTCGAAAACATTTTGCAGAGATTCAATCTCTACGACATTGCATTTTCTTAACCAATAAAAGATAGGAGTAGCCGAAGTTGAATATTCGATAGGGTAATACCTCTGAACCCTACCTGAGCCGCTGATTTACAAATTGTTATATAAATTAGGTGCATTTACGTTATACGTGAAGAGACAGTACAGTATTAGGTTCGCCGCCGCAGACAAGAATTCCCATTTCGGGTCGAACGTTATGAACGTCACGATGTCCAACAGCTGGTCATGCGTTATTAATGGATCGTAGGACTTCTGAAAATTAAACGAAACTCAACAATTCAATTTTATGTGTGCGTTCAAGAGATTACCTCGCTCGGTTGGTAACACAACTCGCTGTCTGACGTCAACATCTTCGGAGTCTCATATTGGATATCGCTTCTAATGATATCTCTCGGTTTCATCGTTGAATTACTAACGCATTGCTAATTGAAAAATGACACTTTGCGGTTAATGAGTGTTTTGTTTCGAGGCTCATGGCTACATAAAAGTTTTTAAATGCATAACAATAGTTGATAGAACCCAAGGAAGAAGATACAGACTATATTGGTCTTCTTAGTAGAACTGACCAGGAGGTTTCTTATACAATTATTAAATATTTATCGTTATTTTTCTTTTTTCAGGTTTTCCGCTAGTGGGATGGCGACGTCGATTACGAAGGTGGTTTCCGCTTCATTAGCCACTAGTACAATGTCTGAGACAGTATGCTCTAGGCACCCGTCAGATCGAATTTTACAATTCCCCTTGTCTTCTATTACGTTCTTCGGTTGGTACAGGTAGTAAAAAAACAACCTTTATTTGGCATTTCTGTCCCTAATGTTACATCGTGTCTTTTTATTTTCCACTCCTCGTTCTCTCTACTCCACTCCATCTCCTCCACCTTCTCTTCGTTTTGTCCGCTACCTCCCTGATCCAGCCCTCGACTCACCTTTCCTGTAACATGTCAATTTTGTCACTTAACTACCCTAATTTTCCTACCCCCAGTCCTCCTCCTTCTTAACTCCCCTATTATCTGTACCCTTCCCCATTCTTTCCCAATGCCTTCCTCCAATCACTGCCCTCCCGCTCCTCCTCAGGTAGTAATGTGATTGAACTTTTGCCACGTTGTTGTCTCCTCACGTATTCTGTGAGTGCTAGCGTTTGACAATAACTTATTAGGTGGCCCCTTGTCTCGTCCATGCCACGTAGTCTGTTCTTCATGTCAATGCTGCTACCAATTATGTGCTTTTGGTAATACTTTGTCGCAGAAATCTCGTCTTAGATGTAAACCATGTAGCCTCAATTTTCCGCGAAAATGTTGGGATGTGCCTTTATGTAAGTTATCTTCATCGAGTAGGTAATTGTATTTACAGCCTTGAAATATTCCTTGCTGTCAGTTCTGTATCAATGACTTGCTGAAGTTTCCTTTTATAGGTGTGCTGAAGTTTTTCTTTTGCCTTACGTGTTTATATCCCTTTTGCAGCTGTTATCCCAGGTACTTATACAGTTCCTTTTCGTCTAATCCCGAGAGTATCCTGCCTGGATAGATGTGGTAGCAGTTTTTAAAGTCAGTTCAGTTCACCAGGTTGTCGTGGTTTTCTGTAGGAATATATAAATGATTTTTTTGCGGTTCACCTATTATGATTGTATCGATTATTTCTGCAGCTTTTCACTTCGTCACTTGAAATTGTGTTGTTATCAAGGTGAAGATAATTCGTATTGGATCTGATAGATGTATTGGAGATGATAGATGAGATCCGCTCCCAAAAGCCTCTCCCCCAACCAACAACCCCTCTGTTGTTGGTTGGGGGAGTTGCTTTTGGGAGTTGCTTTTGGGAGTTGTACCTTTTGTTATGAAGGACGGTAGCTTCTTCGGGTGATGGACTATATCAGTGGAATTCATTACTTCGTTTTGGCCGATGTCGCATGGACATGACTTTGTCTTCCCTTTTTCTTTTTTCTGTCCGCATCCATCCAGCTTCCTTGTGTTGTGTCTTCTGCTACCATATATTTCCTCAGAAATCGTTTATCTGCTTTACTGTTGGTATTACTTACTTTGGATTTGGTTCTGTTTTGATATTTGAATTCATTGTTGTGGAAAAAGTTGTTTTGTATTCTTCGGTCTTTGCTTTTCCTATATATTTTTAGTCTTTTGGCCGTTACTGCGACAATTTGTTTCAGGTAATAAAGGATCTCAGGGATGTTGTTGTATGTGTGTGTTTCTGTATTTCTCTGTTATACTCTTGGCAGCTTTTCTGGTTTTATGACTTGCGTCATGTATGGTTGGCCAATGCACTTCCTAAGTTTTGGGACCTTCTCCCTCAGTGTTCGTTCCCATAGAGGGGTGAGAATTTTCTTGTTGGTGTTCCCGGCAATTCTATCGGTCTTATTTACTTTTGTTCATGGAGTACTACAGCTGTGTATGAACCCACGTATATCATTGTTTGGACTTCTAGTGTTGTTAATGTAGATAACTTGTTTGGTTTGTATTATTAAGCTCAATTTGGGGTGAGTTGGTCTTACTACAGGATGTAGTTCATAATGCGGTATACAGTTCTTTTCAAATTTTTTTGCGGTACGCGTCTCTTCCGGTTTCGCATTTGTATCGAAACATTTAAATGCTAAAGAGGCATAACTTGTTCTTTGACTTATTTTGAATTTGTTGTATTTTTCTTCGAATTTATTATACTTTATTTTGAACTGGTCTTTAGATGGATATGTCAATGCTTCAATACGTCACGTGCACATATTTTGTGTTCCCAGCTTCGTGTTTATACTGACCCACAACTATTTGTGTGAAAATTGAAAGTCAATGTCAAATTCATTGAGTTGGTCAATAATATCCAGCACTCTGTGTAATAACTGATAAACGAAATGCAAAACTTCACAATGTGAAAGACAGGCGTTGAAGATGCCCAAAGGAAATAGTATCATCAATCTTAAGGATGCGGACAAATCGACGATTATCGAAGAATCGGATGTATCTGTGGAGAGCGAGGTGAGATTTTTCAATTCTACCGAACTTTCTGGGCGAGCTATCAAATCGGGATTATGATTTTGGACAAAAAATTTGTTTTGGCAGATTTCGGTAATAATTGTCGATGGAAGCGACCCGCTTATATTTTACCATACTCGGCATCTACTTCATGTAAAGTAGAACGATTTTGTTATTAGCAACTATTAAACTGTCTGCCAAATAATTATAAAAAAATTAAATTGGCATAGTTTTACCAGTGGTAATGTGACGTTAACGTTATTTATTATTTCAGGAATCTTACCCGCCACTGTACACGTCCACCGAACTGCAAGATATAGTGACGTTTTTGAATTACAACATGAAGTGGCTTTGCTTGTCCACTTTGTGCAACGTCGTATTATTCTCCGTTATATTACACAGGGTATTTATCGTCTCTGTATTTCGTGCGCTACCTCTCTTATATAATTCCCTAAACATAATAATTTAAAATAGTTAATTGGTGATCAAATTCACCGTTGTATTGAGTCATGTATACAATACTCGTTTGCACCCCTAATTATTTTCATCAACGCATTCAAAAAACAACGATATTTTTTTCGTACTAACGAGTAGCTTTCCTTCCAGTTCATCTTCAAAACAACGGAGACCGATTCAATACTCGCCACATGCATCATTATATTTTGCGATGTAATATTGCTGTTGGATGTGGCGGCGTCGTTTATTTACATTAACAGGAAAACGTTTGCACGTAGGCGATACGTGTCCGCAAGGAGCAAGAGTAAGATTTCCACTACGAATAAGTGCAAATTCAAGTGGTTAAATGACATTATTTCCAGTACTGACGGTGTTCGATTTGATATCCTTGATATCCATTCCTCTTACGTTATTGCCGCAGCAGAAAAATGTCACCTGGATATTCGTCGTGAATGTCATTTGTCTAGGATTCAGGAATTACAGGGTGCTCACTTTTTTCTGTAAGTGTAAAATTACTCGATTCTGAGTTCATGGGAAGTGTTTATGTGATATGTTACTGAATTACGAAGTTGTTGTATTAACTAAATGATGAAATGTGATGGTGATGGTATTTTACAATTGGTATTATCGTTAGTTTTAAATTTTTTAAAATTAAAATTTTCAGATATACTGTCGAAAACCGCAGCTCATAATACTTTACCTTTCTTGACGTTCAAATATGGTTTGATAATTTTCGTTGTGTGTCACGTCTACGCATGCATTTGGATGTCGTTGGCGTGTGTTGCTAGGGACGAGGTTGGTGTAATATTTTCTCTGCACTATGCTGCCAGCTTTGCTGAGCAAATATAATATTCGTAAAGTTTTGTGGGTGTGCTTTTTGTAGTTTCGCTTAAAACTATTACGTTGTAATGTAAACTTTATTTGAAATTTTTCCTTGTGGAGTTAAAAATAACTAAAGCTGCATGTGGAGACATCTTTGCGTTTCAGAGTTGCGAATCCGAATTCTCTTGGCCTTTAAATCTTGTAAACGCGGATATGGTGAAAGATAAGACGTCTTATTACCTCATTTGCATTCTCTATTCGATAAACACAGTCACTGCAGTGGGGTAAGGTCGAAAATGTTTGCTACCAAACGAGTACTAACTACGTGGTCTGGTCGCACGTTTTAGTTTGTTGGGCGCGTCCATCATGAACGACGCCGAGCAATTGGTGACCATATCGCTGCTGGTCATTGGTCTTTACATAATCAACGGTCTGTTCGTCGGCGCGTTTACGTCGGTGCAGATCGAGAATTACAGAAGGCATTCAGTTTTTGCCACCAAGCTGGAGCTGATATCCAACAACTTGGTTAGTTGTTATCGTGGATTACAAGTCGTACATCGTACAAACGTGCAATTTTACAGTCGTACGAGTCCATAACCAGGAGATTGAAACGCAAAATAAATTCGTTCTACATTATTTTTTGGAAGCGACAGGGCGCGCTGAAAATGTCTGAACTGTTGGAGCAAATGCCCGCGGCTATTCGTATACGCGTATTGCTGGACAAATACTGGGATGCTTTAAATCAGGTATGCTGTGTGTTTTTGATAAGAATATTACGCAAGTTTTTGCGTACGAACTAGTCGGACTTTGCAGTATGGTCCATTCAATCACAAAATTGCAATATGTTAATAACTCTTTCATAAAATGTATTATTCTAAAATTGGTGCCCTAATGTTGGAACAGACAGTTAGTATGAAGCAATGCAAATAATTGGCTTAGGGACAAATCTGAGTCCTTCCTGAAACTGCAGTATAGTTGATAGCAGGAATTGAATTAAAGTTTGTGCGAGAATTGCCCATACGCACTTCACTACTGTATAATTTAATTTACTAAAACGTATCCCGCAGTCAAGTTTGTTAAGAGATACGGATATCGCGTTCAAGAGGGCACTGGCAAGTGTCATGTTTTCGGAAATGTACACCGCCGGCGAGGTGATACATGCCCAAGACAGGGTGAAGCACATAATGATGTACGTTGCACGAGGTTCAGTGCAAATTTTATCCGGAGACGACACTGAGAGCACCCTTTTGACGTTCGGAATGGGATCTTGCATCGGCGACGTGAGTCTTATATACTCGCTGCGAAGTCCAGTGCAGGTTTGAAAATTTGGTCCAATTCACGATTTTGTCGGATTTATCGGATTACTTGTTGTAGGTTATTTCTACGTCGTACTCCATAATATATTGCCTGAGGAAACGTGATTTGTGGAAGACGGCGCATGATCTTCAATTGTTGAACCAATCCGACGTGATCCACGAAGTCCTCAGCGTAAGTGTAAATGATCTTAAAAAAAAGTTGGTGATAGGTATAATGGGTCTGCGTTGACTAGATCAGGTTCGAACCAAATTATTATTAATTTGAAAAGTTATGTTTAATTAATTATTGGGGATGTCACTTTCACAGTTTCCTTGTCTTTTTTTTATATATCTCACAAAAAGATGATCGGGGAAAGAAAGATAGAACCTGTTATTTTTTATATTGCGTTGATTGTACTAGATTGTACTTAAGCTACTTGATATCTGATATATGTTACACTATTTGTTTCAGCGAAAAATTCGCGTCGCACGAATACGATACCATTACAAGCACAATCCCGACCTGAATTCGAGGTAAGTGTAAATTATTATTTGGCGACGAAATTTGAAATACGTAATAAATTCAAAATTTTGGTTGGGTCGGGTTGCGACGAGTCGTCGAGATGGGTTTCAAATTTTATTGAAATACGATTGGCTAATTGAGACAGTCGTCGATTTTTCCTTGCGCGGTGCGTATCGTTCTGCATAACCTCAAATTAAAAATTGCTGTTTCAAAGTCCGTGAAATTACGGGAATTAACTTAATAACAAGAACATCATATATATATATATATCTATGAAGTTTGACGACGTTGACATTACATCGATATGTGCAGCCAAAAACTTTCATTCATAGGAGAAAATAGTTATCGTTATAGGGATCATGCAACTAATTATATTACTAGAGTGCAGAGGAACATTAAATAGTTCGATTCATAAAATGCGGTACCTATTATGAGAGAACCTCCATATAAGGAAATTAAAAGTTGAGGAATTTACGGCGCGGTCTTTACGTACTTCTGACTTCCTGTCACTGGATCAAATGAATGTTCCTGTTCGCGTCTGCATTTATCTTTTTCTATTGTGTTACTAAAAGAAAACCTAATACCCTAATTCAATCATCATTGTTGATCTCTTGGGCTTCCCCCCTTCTTTCTTCCTTCTCTTGCTGACCCACCTTCTTCTTTTCCTTTGTTGCCCCTTCTTCCTGCTGTTCCGTTTCCTTCTTTCTCCTGCACTCTTACTTCGTCCCCTTCATTTTCTCTAAGAGTCTCCTCCCCTCTCCATTCTCCCCCAGGCTTCTTCTCCAATCTTTTCCTATCGTATTCTCGTCTTTTTCTAAGTTCACCTCTTTGCATATTTCTATCCAATGTTGCCATTTATCTCAGCCTTTTCCACAGAATTCGCGCCTCCTGTATTTCCTGTATTTCAACATCCAGTACTTGTTTGCCTTCTCCTCGTTCTCGCATCTGAATCTTGCTAAGATTTGTGTTACTATCTCTCCTCTTGATTTATTGTATTATTGTTTTTCTTGATGTGTCTTTATTCGTTTATTGATGTTTACTTTTATGAACTTGTAGAATTAAGGCAAAAAATAGTCACTTCAATAAAACAATCTTTGCTTAGACTTGTGTGCGTTTGGAGAACATTCCACTATTTTTTTAGTAGCTGGGCACCAGGTCGATAGGGATGTTGTTTTTAAACATTACACTGTTAGTACAATGGGTGTTTTGGTTTTCTTTTCTAGTAATTTTCATTATTATTATTGTTGTGGCTGGTAATTGGTTACTTTATTACATACACAATTTTTAAATTGATGTTCTTCGCGTTCGATACAACAAACGAATAATTAAGGAAATGATCTACATTAAAAAAGGCCACAATGATATTAATTATAAGACAGACATACAAAATCTGAGCCTAATCTGTAATAGCATTTGCTTTGAAACTGAAAATAGACCAAAATTGTTAATAGTTAATAATCTATTGGGAATCAGGTCAAATTGACAATTTTAATTAGACAAACCTAGCTATGACAACGTTTCAGATTCGGGACATATTATAAAAATGCCAAGTTTGAATATTTATGTTCTTTAGTCAACTTTTATTTTTCAAACTACACTACATATTTTTCGTTGCATTTTTGTCGAAGTTGAAAAGTTCCTAGTAATTAATATTGATCGACTTTGCCTTAAATTAATCCAGAAACATAATGATCATAAACTTGCCGCTCTCAACTGAGGGTTAGGTTGGGTTGGGTTGGGTTGGATCAAAGATCATTTGCTATTGACGTGGTAATAAAAATTACTTAAACTTTTAGTTCACATGAAATAGGTTTGGCAGAGAGATCGAGGATAGGAATGATGTTTTCAAGACCTGTGGGGAAATATCACAGTACTTATATACGAGAGGAAGCCATTTCAGAACTCTACGTCATAAATAAGGTAAGAACATCATTAGGAATTTTTTATCTACATTTAGATACTTATGTATGTATAGATATATAAATAAATTTATTGACAATTTTATTGGAGAACTGAAGTATAGATGTATTCTTAGAAATACGTCTCTGTCATAATGTCTATCATATTACAATTGATTAGCACTTATGCGGTTTTCATGCAAATTAATCATATAACTTCAACTCAATTCCAATCCTGAAAATCATTCGTATAAAATATTAACATACTTCTCGATTTTCATGATGTACTTATTGCGAAGCTTTCATCACACATACGTCCAATGCAATTGAAAGCTTTTGGTGCAGTTGACTTTTACGCTTGGTTTGAGGGGGAACTAAACAAAATTCGATTTATCAGGAAGAAGTCGAAGTTTCCCACCACGACGGAATTTTCGTTCGGACAACTTTCCCGTGGATACTGCGCCCGAATTCCGATTTTCTGTTCGCGTGGGAGTGCTTCTTCGTCGTGTTGGTGTCGATAGTCGCGTTTTTCTATCCGTGGCAGACTATGTACTACAGCACCCGAACCGCCGTTCATTACGTCTTCAACTGCTTCATAGCGATGCTGTACACGGTCGATTTCATATTCCAAATGTTCACGGCAATAGAGGACGATAAAGGTGTGGGCGGCTCGATCGCGGTCTTCCATTCGCGATTTCAAATCTTGTGGTTTCAGGACTGTTCACGAAATTTTACGAGTTGGTGGCGATCAAGTGCTCGAAATTGACTTTCATTCTGGACCTGGTTGCGATAATACCAATTGACATATCGCTTCACCACATCAAGAGCTACGACGCCAGTGAAAGGTTTTTGGTTTTGAACAGATTGCTGGTCATGTACAGGGTGCGTATTTCGCGTTTGATTCTAATTCAGTTGTATTGGAAATTTTGTATTAGATATTTACATTAAAACAAAGTGTTAGTTATGTTCAAGTTGACGTCTTCAGTACAAGGCCATTAATAGTGATTCTGTGATCACGTCATAAAGGTGAACACAAAGAAAAATCAGTTAAAGGTGGGAACATTCTAATACATGCAACAAAAGTAAGGTACCAACAGCTAAATGTGAAGATGTGACAAGAAGCATTAGAGAAATACGCCTGTCACTGTGTGATTAAAACAAAGATTATGATTATTTGTAAAGATAAAGGGATGGAGACCCAAGACACATTGAAATATCTGGGGGCACAATGACAAGAAAAAAGCAAGCAAGAAACAAAATTTAACGAAAGAACAGCAACTATTAGTACTGCTACTACTACTACTTCTCCTACTACTACTACTACTACTACTGCTACTATTACTACTACTACTACTATTATTACTACTACTACTACTATTATTACTACTACTACTACTAGTACAACTATAGGTTGAGTTGCGTTGGGTACTATTAGTGCTGCTACTACTACTACTTCTCCTACTACTACTACTACTACTACTACTACTTCTCCTCCTCCTCCTACTACTACTACTACTTCTCCTACAACTACTACTATTATTGTTACTACTACTACTACTACTACAACTGTAGGTTGGGCATTTCCTAAAAAAAAACTTTTACAATTTCAGATTGTCGTATTTATAAGAAGGTTGGAGAATAACTTTAAAGTAAATGTTGCTGTTGTGCGATGCATAAAGTATGTGACATTCTTGCTCTACTTGGCTTACATAATTGGAGTGATATATTTTTCGGTTGCCTGTGTCGGCAAGTCAGTATTTTCCCTGATTACGTATTACGTCATCGTAATATATCTTTGCAATTTTTTTCAGTTTATGCGCCCGAAATTCTTGGGTTGACATGTACAGGCAGAGCTTCGGCGGACCGACAGTTTACATTTTCGAAACGTCCATAATGTACGCGATGCAATTAATTTCGGGTACCGGTGGATACATCGTCTACGCCACACTTACAGATTTGATGATCATTACGTCCGTCTGCATTCTTGGTGCGCTTATATTCAGTTATTTGGTGGCCGATTATTCAGCGACGTTGACTCTCGCTGCAAGATCAAGGTACGTTATATATTAAGTATGTTCGGATTTCAGTTGTTGCTTTTCGTTGATTTGGAATAAAAGATATACTAATGAATAATAAATGACGTGAACTTTGCACTTCTACTGCATTTTCATATTTGAAACCACAAATTTTGAGTTCATAACAAATGTTCACGTGTAGATCTCTCTACATCGAAATGATCGACGTCGTTCGAAAATTTATGACAGCCGTGCACATGCCCGCAAATATTCAAAAACGGATGACGCATTATCTGGAAGCGCAGTGGGTTTACAACAAAGGACTGACAATAAACAAGTTGTTACGCGACGCGCCTCTGTATTTGTACGAGGAATATCAAAATGCCAAATATGGAGCTTTATTCAATAAAGTACCACTATTGCAGGTAAAAAATCACGTATTAACGAATTAAATACAATTTATTCAATTCTTAAAATGATATTTCAGGAATTGGACAAGGACGTAATAACAGAAATAGCTGCCGGGTGCGAAACGTTGTTTTTTCCACCAAACGAATTTGTGACGTACTCCAGGGAAATTGTCAAGGAAATGTATATAATCGAAAAGGGATTTTGCGAGGTAAATGATTTTAATAAAACATGTTATATTAGACATCCACTCACACGTATGTCAGTCCAGTGTTTCCATATTCTTTTTTAAAACTAAAAAAAAGTATTTTATCTATTTGCATTAAGACATGTCTTATGATCGTCCAAGTTGTAATTATTTTTGTAGCATCTATACATACACTGCTGGACACGAAATTTGGGACACCTGAATTTTTTTAATTTTGATTTTACTATAGTAGTACTATAGTAGCAATTAAATATCGCCAAAAAAATTATCTGGAAAGTAATAAGTGTTGTGTTGTGAAAGAAATTCTATTGGTGATAACTGGTAGAATTTTTGGTGATATTTGGTGCAAGTGTAAACTTATTTTTGTTAAAATGGGACCTGAGCAGGTAGGAAAGGCAGTTGCT
Source organism: Geotrupes spiniger (assembly GCA_959613385.1). Taxonomy (NCBI): domain Eukaryota; kingdom Metazoa; phylum Arthropoda; class Insecta; order Coleoptera; family Geotrupidae; genus Geotrupes; species Geotrupes spiniger. The sequence continues at coordinate 2,167,904 of OY390732.1, read as the reverse complement.
CTTTCGGACGATGTATGGGGTATGCGATATATTTCTGGAGTTCTAGATTTCCCATGAAGGCCAGGATCAGGTCCCAATAGGTCTGCTAATGATCAAGATGATCGGTATATGCGTTTTGCGCGATCTAGTCCGGCAAGCAAATATTTCTTCGTGTACAGTACTGAAGAAGATTAAAGACTTCTTGCCTTACTTCTTAAACCTGTCACAGGTCCATTTCTGCTTCCGCATCATCGAAGAGACATATTAAACTTTGACATGGAGCATAGGAACAGGACAGAGAAACAATGGGGAAATGTCCTCATCACGGATGCGTCGCGGTTTACGTTAAGATCTCAAGATGGTCGAGAAAGAGTATGGAGACGTCAAGGTGAACGTTACGCCGCTTGCTGCATCTCTCCACGAACACCTTTGGAGGCGGAGGAGTTATGGTGTGGGGAGGAATTTCTCTGGAAGCTCGTGCAGAGCTGGTGATCCTAGACCGTGGCTCAATAACCGCCAGAAGATGTATAACAAATGATCTATAAGGCCATGCTGTCCCATATGCAGAGCTTATAGGCGAAAAGATATAGTGTGGTACAAACAATCAATCAAGAAAAATTTAAGAACGTTACAAATACAGTCTATAGAAAAAGTAGTAACCCAGGAAGAAATATCCAATTTGAGATAAAATTTGTGTTTGCCTAAGACGATTTTTATTTGGTTTATCTAAAATAAATCAAATGACCAACTTACCCAAAATTATAATAACGTGTTATCTCTGCAATTGATAATAAATTATAAACTTAAACATAACGACATTTCATGAAACAGCGATTTAGAATTTCTTTATAAAATTGTGCGTTAGCTCTAAGTTTCTGCAGCAAAATTAGGGTGGGAATTGCTAAAATTAGCTTCACACGACCTTTGGTCGAATATTGTGGACGCATAATGACTTTGAACATAAAAATTTTCGTAAATGTTAAAGAATGAAGAATGTAATTAAAATAGCGAAAAATAAATGAAAATATGATACGGCCTTTATTTAATATTTCGATCCTTAAAGACGCAAATTTCGATTGAAATAATCCTAGGACATCTAAAATCATTAGAACGCAGTCTTAGATCGTGGTTCGAAAACGAAATTCGGCCGCAAAGTTGAAAAAAATTGACCTCGATGGAAGCTTCACAAATATTTCATTGCAGCCTATTTATGGGGTATGAATGTAAAAAAATCATTAAGGGGGAGTCATAGCGAGTGATGAGATACATCGAAATTGCAGCGTTAGAAATATCAATGGTTGTCATGTAACGAAAAACGTTATCCAAACTACATATTTAAACGGGTTGTAAATCAATCGATGACTTTTCACCATTGGCGATGGATTTGATAATGTTAATACACTAACAACGTTTGAAATATGACGTATGTTCATTGTACCTGCCTAATATGGTCTTACAGTGCATATGGTTGGGGTTACAGACTGATATTCAAAAGACGCACGAAGTTAAGATGGGTTGGGTTGGTTTGGGATGGGTTGGGCAGGACTGGATTGGGTTCTTCTTTTAAAATTATGTTCAAATCTTATGACAAAATAAGGGCCTGGATCACTCGTAATCCATAGTAATTGTATACACTGTTTAAATTATTCTCGAATAAACAAATAAATGTATTCTCATATACATCGATGCTTAACGAATTGATTTAGATTCTAAGAAATTTGTTCAAGTGGATGTTTATTTTAACGAGGAGAGGCTTCGAGTTCTGCAAAAATCAACCACATCCACGTCCACATCATCACAAACAAATAACTTTGTGAGAAGCTGAGCCACGTTACACATATGCCGTTGACCTCATATTTAAAGAACGATTTGCAAAGTAAATAGCAGCAGATATGAATAAGGGTGGAATGGACAAGGATCAGAAATTGTACGACGAGGGTCTAAAACATAGGATAATAAACAGATAAACAGAAAGATTGAGAGGAGATTAAGGATGATAGGTTCAACATATTGGGAATCTGCAAAGGCAAGAAAAAGGGAATAGGTATCCCTGTGAATGTTGGGAATACATAATAGGAAGTAAAAGAGGATATGCAGGATGGAAGCTTCCACACATTATGAATCAGCGAACCCAAGAAGAAGGAAAGATGAAGGGAAGATATGTGTAAAGGTCATGTGCTGACTTATTCGGATGTTGGGAAGACAGGATGGGAAGTAATATGGACGAAGGATGGAAAGATCTGGAAATCAGCCAAGCCAAGAAGGTGAGGACAGGATGAATGATATGAGTAAATGTCATACCCTGAGATATTAAAATGTTGGGATGAATGTGCAGAGGATGTAATGGCAGTCATAATGAAGGCAAAGATAGAAAAGAAGGTCGAATGAAACCGTAGAAATTACATAACATTTGGAAGAAGAGGTGTTACAAGTTACAGTTAGATTAGCACGGTCAGAACCTGATAGAGCATGTATGGGATGAGCTAGGAAGACGTATTCAACAATGTTCCTGAAACCATTCCAGATCTACGAATAGCCATTCAGGAGGAATGGGAATAGTTGCTCCAAGACGGCTAGAAACACTGCCAGCAGCCATGGGGGGTAATACTCGTTACTAAGAATTACTGATACACTACTTAATTACAGTACTACAGATGTCTATCAAATAACCACCTCATCAATATATTTCGGCGATTTAATTTATCATCTCAGCTTATTAAATCAATGCCTCAGTCTTATTTCATTCTGCAGGTTATCTCACCAGCATCTGGTAGAATTGAAAAAGTCATCGGTCCCGAATCGGTATTTTCGGCAATTGATATGCTCCTAGGTAAGTTGATCTACAACCTCTCAAGAAGTTGCAAATCGTTACATTTTTATTCATGCGAGTTAGACTTTTGCAAATGTTAAGTGAGAAGAACACTTGCCACTGATATTTTACAATGATAGTAAAACTTAGTAAAAATTAGAACTTTCAAATAGAATTGCACAGGTCTGCAACCAAAAAACTACACAGGATTTTTTTTAAACTGTTATAAATTTTTACTCACTAAGTCTGGAAAAATACTGGAAAAATTCAATCTTGCCAGGGTTCATTGTGGTTTCATTTAGAGCAAAGCTCTGCAATATACAACCGTGATTGTTGTTTTGTTTTAGCTATGTAATATAGCTCCAAGAAATTGTGGACATTTATAAAATCTTGCTGTTTCAATTTTTTTGGGTTGTACTACGTCACGCAATAGTTTGTCAAGTCCAGCCACCCTATCTCCGTCTTTGAGAGCTTGAGAAACGTAGATAATTTCAAGACATCCTCTATTGATGAAATTTCAGATGGAGCTGTTTCAACCTTCAAATTACCAAAGACTGTACTCCACCAGCCATGTCATCTTTTAGAGCTTTGGATTCTGATGACTCGGTGGTCTCAAAAACACCGGTTACTTGTTCATTTACGACTTTGGACGAATCAAAAGTGGCTTCATTAAACGCTACCCATTCTTTGGGCGACCGACCAAAATTCTGCATCGTTGGTTGGGTCTTCCTTTTCGTCTTTTGGGATTTGAACGCCAATATCAACTATTTGAACTGTTCCGTTTTCTGGTGGTCAGGTTTTAAGGCTTGTTCGCTTATTTCAGGTGTTTTGGACAACTACCTTACACTTATTGTTTCCTCGACTTTATCTTCAAGCCTTGACGCATCGGTTTCTTGTATCACAAAATAATCGGGGTACATCGATGACACTAAGAGCCTCAATCGCACTTATCGTTGTTATTTCTTCAGGTACGAGTTCATTGCTTGTCTTCAACTTTTGTTACCTGTTCCATCATTTTCTCTTCCTGGATTGCAATAACTTCAGACAATTTCTTTTGATTTCTTTTTATTTGTGGTGAGTACATTATTAACAAAGAAACTAAGTGATTTCGTGAAGGACGTGTATCTTGTTCAGTTCAAGACTCATAACGTATGCAGAAGGTGCGAGGAAGATCTTCGTTTGTGGTTTAAGGGTAGAAAACACTAATTTCGTTACCCAAACCATAATACAGTTGTCCGTCCAATGCCTCAAAGCTCAAAAGTACCAGTTGTGAGACATTCTGTAGGTCACTAAAAAATCGTATCGAATGTGCTTTATTTTAGAATTACCCGGAGTATTTCATGTCCGTTCCGTAACGCACGTGAGCGTCATAAAAATTTCCTACTCCGTCATAAAACAAGCTCTAACGACCGAAGAGAGGAGAATATTGGAGCAATTGGTCGAGGAAATAAAACAATCTTTCGTAAGTTTGGTATAAATTGTTTTATTTTCTCAATCCGCTTGCTGTAGACCGTGCAAAGGCTGTTTACTGAAAGCACCGCGATAATGGTCGATAAGATCGTCGAGGAAGACGAAAGATCTTGGGTTAAGCCGCCCGGTCGATTGGACGCTCGCCGCAAAGAATACATACGTTCGTGGAGGGTCTTTAGATTTTGCAGGTTCGGTACTGTAAATTGCAAATAAATGGCGGCGCTCATCCCGTTCGTTTTGCTTCTGCAGGTACATCATGATGCCGTATACGATCATGCCGTGCGGCAAGTTTCTGGCCTATTACGAAATATGGCGGGCGACGTTGGCGTTCATCAGCGCCATAACGATACCCAACTCGTTTGTCTACCAAGCGTATGTTGATATTTTCGCCTTCATAGAAATTTTTCTGGATATAAGTGCATACGTGGACATGTGAGTGTTTTTTTGTAATTTTCAAAGATTAAATTATATTATAAAATCAACGAATATCAAGACGGTAACGTTTTCAGCTACATACGCATGCACGTTTGTTTTTACAACAACAAAGGCATACTGGTGACTCACCCAAGGGTAACGGCGTTAAATTACCTATCGAGCAGTTTCATCGTCGACTTTCTGGGCTGCTTCCCCACCGATTATTTCCTCATGTTCTTCTGGCGGAACAGTTTCGACGAGGACGAGCACTATTACAAAATGCACGCGATATTAAAATTGAATCGCATTCTGCAAATATACCGGATACCGGATGGATTTTCTTTGTTTACCCGCGACATCATGAAGTCCAGGAAAACAGCGGTGTACGTCGAAACGCACACAACGACTGGTATTTTTTAACAGTTTTTTTTTTCATTCGCAGGTTATTCATAATAATGTTTTCGTTGAGTTTGGCCCTTTGCAACTTCGTGTCGTCGATATTCGTCCTTTGCACGTGCACGATCAAAGAGGAACGCAGCATCCAAGGGATAAGCGACTTTTCGTGGTTCAGCCACATAAACGTGCGTGAGTACTTGTTATGAAACTCTTAATACAATTTTCTTATATTTAATGTTTGTTATGTTTTAGCCTTTAATTTAACTGTGTCGGGTAACATATTTATTATAGCGTTTTATTACGTTTCCTGCCAGGCGCTTCAAGTAGGTTTCGGAGATATCACGGCCTACACGAAAGATGAAATAATTCTTGTCGTGTTAATTATTATAGTTGGTATTTTTTTCCGTGATCGTTTAATTACAACCAAATAAACATGTGATCGGTAGGATATTTGTGGTTTACGTACGTCATAGTCGTCGTGTCGAACAGCAATTCCACGGTGAACATAAATTTAACTTTGTACCAAAACCACATGAAGCAGCTGATCAGTTTTATGAAACGCGAGAAGGTGAATAAGGACCTGCAAAAGTGAGTGATTTTGTTGGCTATTGTTATCACTATTGCAATTTGATTGGCGTTTCAGGAAGGCGATCGATTATTTCGAATATGTGTGGCAGAGAACTCACGGGCTGCTGTCTGGAAAAATTCTGCGCCAGTGCCACCTGGCTTTGAGCAAAGATTGCGCGCTGCATTTGTACGGGGACACGTTGAAGCAAGTTCCGATATTCAAAGACATGGTCACTTCATTCTATCGCGTTATCGGAATTAATCTGGAGGAACTGTATTTCTTGCGAAATGACGTCATTGTGCAGCTGAACGACATCGAAAATAATTTGTATATCGTCCACAAGGGACAGGTTAATATCACGGGACCGGACGGATCGATTTTTGCCATATTGAGTAAAGGAAGGTGAACGAGTTATTTTGTAAATTTTTAAAGTACGAGGGGAGATCGTTGTTTACCGTCCCTGTCATAGTAGGCGTTCAGCGACGTTGAATCAATTTGACACATTAAAGTATAAAATCGTTTGTTGTTACGTTGGTTCAATTGCAGTTTTGTCACTTGTTGCCACCTATGGATTTTGAGAAAAAAAAAATTTTTTGCGATTTTGTTTTATCGGCTACTGAGATCTGAGATCTTAGGAACTTCAATTGAAGAAGAATGTGGCGATGTCCTCCAACGCAAGAAAATTTCGATTTAATTGTAAACCAGCAGGGGATAGTAAACGCCAACAATGTATTCCACAAGAAGTTGTAACGTCTTCAAGTTATAGCCTTTAAGGCCATGTTTTGAGACCCATATGCGACAAATCCTATTTGCAGTTGTTAACCACCGAGAGTGGCTTACTAGACCAATTTCTAATAGTAATAGTAATCAGTTGGAAGTACACCAGTTCTTATGGCCTGAGTTATGCAGTAACCATAAGCCTGATCTGTAGAGAGATCTTTGACAATATCGTCACCCAATGGAGCCAAAGGCTCTGGAAAGAATAATCTGACCAATGAGGGATTGATCTCAAGTTCCGTTGGGAGTATCAAGCATGTTGCCAAACGTTCCACTCCACTTGTTGTTGGGCAACGTTTTTCCATCCAACCCTGTGATCAAGTGCCGCAGAGGTAGCTCATTACAATGAAGAGCACAAACCAGCCAGATGAGTTTAAGATTCAGTTTTGCCTCAACCCAATGCATGACTCATCCTTGGCAACTAGTGTTTACATTGGTCGAGTCACCACCAATAGCCTGCAAAATTTTATCAATGCTGTTTTCCTTGAAATCGACGAGATGGTTAGCAATAACTTCGGCAGGTTTTTTTTCGTTAAGTCTTTCTCTTGAGTAAAATGGCTAAGATACCCTCCACCTGGCTCACTACAAACAGTGCATTGGTCTTCTTTCACAATACTTGGAAACTGATGACTTGAGGTATCTGCTTTTAACAGAACTTTTGTTGAATCTTTGCGTCCATCAAATAAGTTTGGAATCGATCGTGAAATTCTTCATCAAGTAACTTTATAACTTTTTCTTGTGCCCTATTTACTTTATTGTGATCAACCATTAGTCTCATGTCACCTTCTGTAATTAATCCAGCATCCAAAAAAGCAACTGTTGTAATGGCAGCTGTAACACGTAGACCGACACCAATACTTTGCAATGCAATATTGCGCAATTGTAATGTATTGTAATGACTTATTCTTGATGTAGAAGGGGCGTCAAAATCATAACATGGAATCTGCAAAGGTTCTTCAGATTATTCAAGCCAAGCACCAGTTGGTTGTTCATCTTCGTCGGAAGAAATAAATTCACTTGTTTGTAATCCTTCCTAACCTCTTCATTCTTTTTCCGCTGATATTCTGAAATTCTACTTAAATCATCTTCTTGCCTCTTCTGCTTTTTAATTTGATTTGTCTTTTGTGGTCACGTAGATCTGGGAATCCAATTTGATGCCGTCCAACAGATCCAACCTTCTCTCTTTGACTCTTAATAAACACCAGTTTTAATTGTAGTGTTTTTGGTAACATTGATGAAGTCAATTGCACCAGAAGTATGGTAACTGCTAAGGCACTAACAATGGTCGACCTTCTATGCATTAAAAGCGAAACCTTATACTCATTGATATATGCATACCCCGTTATAGTCAGCAGGCTGAGGAAACATATTTTACTGGAAAATTTGGTAAGTTCGATTAAAACGTTGACGTCGCATTAACGGCAACTTGCAGTCGTACATCGAGAGCAAGTATTTCAGCGAAGAACAGGACACAATTTTGCACACGATTGACACGATGTACATAGCGGGGAAAAAAACGTAATATGTTACAAATTCAAATTCGTTAGCAAACGATGCGATTTTCAGACAAATGTCCAAAAGGATGAAGATACTGAGTTCGAGGGAAATAAGGTTATTTTTCATGGTGACGTCGCTCCTGTCGTTCCTCTGCGTGACCTACCAGTTTTCGTTTCAAAACTACGCCTACGAACATTTCGGCGTGTCGTATTTCCTCGATTTCATGCACGTGATCAAGATATACTTGGGTTTCGTGACTCCTTTCCGAAACTCGCTGGGAGACATTGTGACCGATCGTAAGACCATCGTGAAGAGGTGTTGTGTCAAAGGTAATCGAAAATCGAAATGACGTGACTAAGTTGCCGTTTTCAGGTACTTGAAACCACAGAGATTTTATATCGAACTGGCTGGATCATTACCGACCGATGTTTTATACTTCGTGATACCAGTACCACTTCGCTTGCGGGGTTTGACTTTGCTGAGACTGAATCGGATGTTGAGAATTGTAAGTTATTTAAAAATGTATTGAATCGATAACGAAGAAGAATATTTCCAATTAGTCCTGGAAATCTAAACATGTTTTTTTTTTTAATTTCAGACAATTGTTTATAACTATTTTAGCATAACGCACGACTATTTAAACATAAACGTCTTGGCTATAAAATTATCTGCAATTTTTACAATGATCACGCTATTGATTCACATACAGGCTTGTATTTGGTTTTTGGTAGCTTGTCCAGGAGAGTGCAATATTAATTCATGGGTCTTTGGTGTGTTTTTTATTTGACATAATTTTTTATTCTTAAAAAAATTTGCGTTTACAGGTCCTGACGGTGAACCAGTTTGCTCAAATAGCTACATATGCGCTCTTTATTACGCAGCTTCGCTGATAACCTTCACTGGTTTCGAGACTCCCCATCCGAGGTTCATAGTTGAAATCGTGTTGACCACTTTGGTGCTGATAGTCAACAAATTTATATTGGGATTGTTCATAGGCAGCATGACTGCTATTGTACACAACGTGTCTTCAACGTTGGTCAGGTACGACCACAGCATTCGGAAATTGAAGGTGAAACCTGGAGATGAATAATTTAAAGCGTGTTCGTTTAAATCACAATTTAAGGAATACCTGGCGCATAGTAAAATATCCGAGGCGTTGGTGAACGTCGTGCTTGGTTATACGCACGAGCTGTGGCAAAGGAACAACGGAATTCAAATTCCCGCCTATCTCATTTCGTGCCCCCATTTTTTGCAACAGTCGATCAAACACGCCGCGTTCGGTCATCACATTTACGAAGTAAAATAACCTCGATGGCCCTCGTTGTTATTAAAGTTGTTTTTTTTTTAGAATACAATTTTTATGCCTTGCCATTCAGATTTCCTGAGAATGTTGATTCGGCGATTGAAAATGTTGACCTTCTTCGACGAACATATAATCTGCTACCAGGGTGATGTCAACGACACCATGTATTTTGTTCATCAGGGCATCGTGAAGGTGTACAAAATAAAAGACAATGAAGAAATTTTAGTTGATGAGCTACAGGAACTAGACTCGTTTGGAATAGTAAGTCGTTTGATCGTCAAAGTATCATAAATAGTAAAAAGGCAAAAAATATCAATCGGGATATACTCAGATATTTCGTATCCATTTCAGAGTTTCTTTTTCCATTGCCTTCAACAAGAAATTTCGTAACAATTTTCAGCTTGCATGTTTTTCAGGGTTTGTATCTCATACCTAATATTTTTTTTGTTCCATTCAAATTTCATGCTTTATCGCATCTTGGCGTCGTTGGACCTGATTGTTAAAAGTTTTATTTTTTCAGCGCTAATTGTAATTATGATATCACAAATTGTTTTCTTTAGTTGCAGGGTCTATTTAATCGCATTCCGCACACCCACACTTTCAAGGCGTCTACAGTGACGGTCATATTGACGTTGACCTATTCAGATTGGTCGTATCTGATGGAGTTTTTCCCGGCGTCAAAATATTCCATTTATCAGAAGATTAAAATGCTCTGGGAAAATAGCGATTAATTATGTTCTATGTCAATGTATACATTTTATGTTTTGTTTCAATACCGTTTTTTTTTTTATTAATGGGCTGATTAATTTCGTCACGCGAAGGTAATATGCAGTAAGACAAACTTTAGTTAAAATTTGATGTGATTATTAATGATGCGAATCTTTGTTAGTTACAGATTACCGATGAAGTTAAGTTATCATGGGGTTATGATAATCGATGGATATCGGATATTGAAAAGTAATGATGACAAATAAAATTTCCCAAAAGTATCCTTTACAACTTTGCAATAAAGATTTTATAAATAACTTTTACTGATTATTTATTGTTGGTGTATTTTTTTCATGACAATCACGTGTAAAAATATGAACTTTATTTTCTGATGTAATGGGCAAATTTTAAATGCAATTATAAAAAATTATAAAACCCATACCAAATGTTTACCGACAAGAAAATACAACAAAGTCGACGAAATAAGTCCAATTGAGCTTCAGGTGATCCAATTCTGCAATCATTTGAGTGGTCAATAAATTATGCTTTGTGTTACGTTTTCAAACAATTAATTTCTTTTATAAAATTTATGCTACTCGCCACTCTTGCATTGTATTAATTTTTGATGTAATATACATCGGTTTTTATAATCCGAAATTTTTGTGCTTGAAATGGCAAGGTATTTAAAAATATTTTTGATGTAATTCTAGTTCATTGTATCGTATGAGATACTGTGATAGAATATACCATTACTTCCGGTTAAAAATAGTTGCGTTAATTTAAGGTCTGCAATATTTTTGTCATTTTTTGAACCTTTTTTCTGTATTGTTAATTTTGTAATTTTTTACCAAAGTTCATGACATTTTCAGTCAATTGTTTTGCGTTTCTGGCCACTTGTGTCATACACTTTTTGCTTTATCAATTATGACTCTTCTGAAGGCATTGTTAAATTGTCTTTGATTTTTGTCACTTTTTGAACATTATGACGGTTTAGCTATTTCGTTAATTATGTCAAATTTAACCAAATTTCATTTCCGTTTTCAGCATTTTTTTCATGTGGCATCTCATATTTTTTAATAATTTTTATGAATTATGTCACTCAGGAAGGCATTTTCAGTAATTTTTAAATTGTCTTCGATTTTTGTCATTTTTGAATGTTTTGACTGTTTTGTTAATTTTTGTTAATTACTTTAATTTTAACTAAATTCCATTTCGAACGACATCTTCATGGTATTTGTATTTTTTGGTCGTATTGGGTAAATTTAACGTTTCAGGGTATCGCTGATATATACGTTATATATATTTAGGATTAATGTGCAACGCATAGCAACGCAACGCATAGCGGAAAGAAGAAAAATCCAAACACTAAACAATTTACCTATTTTCTATTGTGTTACCGAGACCCTGGCAACGAGCAACAATTGATGGAGGCCGATCCAACATGACCTTATTAAGTGACATTTTGTCTTCCTCGGTTGTTTTTTTTTTTAATTTTTGGCAAATATGGCATTTTTTTGAATTATTACAATTTAATATTTTTTTTTTCGAGAAATTCAAAACTGATCATTCTTAAAAACACGGCCCAACCCAACTCAACCTAATCCAACCCAACCCAGCCTAAAAGTGGTGGAAAAGTCTCATTGAAAATGTTCAATAGTGTCAATTAAAAAAAAAATCAAATAAAAATTTTAATAATTCTCGAAATTTTGACATTCCTAATTTTTAATAATTCTGATTATTTTATGCATTTTATAAAACTTTGGATGTATGTATTAAATTTTTAGATTTTTGTACATTTTTTATTTTTTATTTTTTCGTTTTCGATGCTTTTTTCATTTTGTAATTTTTACTTTTAACTATATTGCAATTTTGGATAATTTTCATTTCAATGTTTTAAATTGTTGTATATTTTGCATTTTTACCTACAACTCGGACAATTTTAACTTTTGAATGTCTTGAAATTTAAAATAATTTTCTCAATTTCAGTTAATTTTTCACAATTGTGAAATTTTTAAATCTTAAGACAAACTCTGACCTTAAACATTTTAAAATTTTTAACGATTGCATTAGTTTTGTAAAGTAGCAATTTTCACGTTTTTCACAATTTGAATTTTTTTAAATTTTAGACGTTTTTCATACATTCATTAACCATATTCATATTGGGTTTTTATATTTTTAACTTTTGGACAATTTTTACATTTTTTACAATTTTAAACAATTTTTTCATTTTTAATTGATTTTAATTTTATACAATTTTTGTTACATGTATTAAGTATCATTAGAATGTTGTACATTTTTCGTTATGCCATTTTTATATTTTCCACAATTTTGTAAATTTTTACAATATAATGCCAGTAGCATTAATAAAATTTCAAAACGTGACGCATTTCTAAGGTTTGTGTAAAGATCGGGTTTGCATTTTGCTGGGTTTAAATTTCAGTAGAATCGCTAAATTATTTATTTGTTATACATTTTGTCTTTTCAACTGAAATATTACTGGTCAGACCAGGTCTGGTTTGTACTGACCTTCCCTACTGTCGACCGTTGTCGTTACCCTTTGCAAACTATGCACGTACTACTATTCGCACTACATAACGACGGAACTTTGTCGATGATTGTCTGTCGACTATCTATACAAGACTAACTATGTATCACCCCTCTTCGAACACGAACACGAATCAGTCATTTCATTACAGTTCAGTATCTTTTGCACACTTATTTTTTTAGTTTCATGAGTTGCCATAACGAAATGTTGTTGGTTTCTTTGTTAATTTCAAATTTTATCATATACTAAATGTTAATCTCCTTAAAGATAGAGCCAACACGAAAATGTTTAATACAAATCATACAATCTATGCAAATATTATAAGCATGTTTGCAACGTCCCATAGGTTCTTGTATATGTATACTATATACAAGGCTAAAGTTTACATATACAAGGGTAATATTTAATAAAAGTTGCCTGTAAAGCGCTACCACAACATGTTGATCTGACAACTGAGACTTTGAATGTGCAGTTGTAATCCCCGACTGATTAAAGCAATCAACTGTCTCAACTTGTTTGTACGTTTAGTAAGCAACTTAACTGTCGACGTTGCTTCGTCTCGTATAGTTAATAGAACTTGATCATAGGTGTCGCATACGAAAAGTTCCCTGAGAATAGAAATTAAGTTCTCTTATTTTTAGATTCCTTGCGTTCAGTAAATGTCATCCACGTTCGTTATGCAGTAAAATGTCTTATCTGACACATAGTTCGAATTATGAAACCTTGCAAAATAACATTTTCTTTAAGTCTGTAGGCAATTCAACCCAACCCAGGGCAACCCAATTTATTATTGATTTGACATTGTTATTGCTGCTATTACCATATAGTTATTGCTGCTATTACTAATTAAGCAACCCATTACAAAATGTGTTTATATTTTAAAATGTTCTTGCAAACTTCAAACTGATAAGAATTATCGTGACCATGAGGGGAATGCAGATAAGAGTCGTGGGAGATCAAGGAGGATATAATGAACACGAAGCAACCTGAAAAGTTTGCATAGATAATGACCCATTTCAACAAACGAGGAAAAATTAATCAAAAATCAAGTTAGAAATGTAACATTTTTCAAAAGAAAAATACAGTAATAGTAAAATTTAAATTGACGGACGAGTGAACTTGAGCAAGTACTAGTAGAAGAAGAGCCAGTCAAAGAAAAAACAAGAAATTTTTCATGGAATGAAGACAGCTGGTTCCTCCCCCCTTCATTTATTATTCTTCACATGGATTTTCTTCCTTCCTTAGCTTTCGGCTTCGTTAATGTCTCCAACGTTCTCTATACCTTTCTATACCATTATCTTTCGATCTATCCACCACATCCAAATCTATGTCATCACACTCTTACATCCACATTTTTTGCATTAACTCCGCAGCTTCCTTCATCCAGTACTTATTTCCTTTCTCCTCATTTCTTCACCTTGCTATTATACTAAGGAACGTATTAATTTGTATCAACGAAGTTTATAATTCTTTTAACGTCCCAGGAAACAATAAAATAACAACTGATTTAACAAACAATGTATTTAATAGTACTCTCAGATACATTTACATGTAACACATATGCCCGAAACATACATAATTACAATTAGGTGTTTTGTGTCCTTTTTTACAAAATAGGCCTGCTACTCGATTGTCTTTAGAATCTTAAACGTTTCCTACGTACCGTCGATACGTTAGAGTTACTTTTACTTGCGCTCACATCAAATTGCCCAATAGACGTTTGAAAACAAAAACGCGAAATGGAATTTTCGCGAACGGCCGCACCGCGCAATTTCCGCCGTAATCGGATGAGATATTGTTTTAAATGTGAACGGTTCCCCGTATCCATTTCACGACATGTTTATAATTGCGCGTCGCTTGCGCCGCTCGAACCGGATTCAACTCGTTCCGCTCAGTTTTTATCAAACGATTCCCATCACCGTCGCTCCACGGGGAAAAGCTCGTTTAAAAATATTGTGCGTTTATGTTTTAAAAGACATGTCACAACGTCCGGCCTAACGGGAAGCAATATGAAATAAGTTATGTGCCCTAATGGGAATTCAGCGGAGGGATGTGCTACATAAATTGCACGAGCGATCCCAACATGTAATTTACGCGAAAATTATTATCGAAATATTTGTGCGGGGAGATTTTGAGAAAATGTCTTTAATTGTAAGCGTCTATTTATTTATTTCATATCATCGATGTTATTTTAATTTGTGGTTTGATTAATTATCGTGGTTCACATTTTACGTTTAAATTAAAACAAAAAATATTTTAATCGTGAATATTTCCAGCGGCAATTTTATGTGAGCGCGTTGAAGTCGTAGCTACAGAGTTAGATCAAAATTTAAAAAAAAATTAAAAGAAAACCTGCCGACTCCGTCGTACGACGTACGAGTACCTAGAGTGTAAACATTTGAGCAAACGCGCGAAAAGACAAACAAAGGAAGACATCAAAAATTATGTTCGCTATATTTTTATTCAACACTTAACAACATATTTTCATTTTTACAAGGCTATGTACACGTCCTTTCAGTACCAAAAATACAACGTCCCTATCTACATCTCCACTTGGTAGCGCTAAGTTCTATACAAGGTGGGCGCGCGAAAAACGTTATGTACAGGTTCGGAAATACAATAATTATTTACAGCGCCTCACGTCTTTATATCATCACACGTGGGCGGGAATGCATGCGCGCTAAATAATACTGGACATTCCGTAAGTTGGGTTCGTTTTAAGCGTTACTGTGTACACGGGAATGTTTCATTAAGTATACTCAGTGACATATAAACTACACCACCTAGAAGGGGTGGGAATTTTCGGACCAAATTTGGCAGGAACAGTGGACTAGTCCAGGGCAATAGTTGATTAAAATTTGAAACCCAATCATCAAGTAGTCATGGGATTTTTGACGTTTGTGTCATTTTTTAGAGGTGGTGATAGACAAGCAATTATTGAGTCATTTTTTGAATTTGTTCCACTTTTTCGGATCCCGTTTTTTACTTTAAAGTGTTTCAAGTGTTTAATGATTCCTAGAGGAAGAAGATCTCAAGTTTACCAGCAGTTGAGTGACTTTGACCGAGGGCGGATTGTTGGTTTACGAGAAGCAGGTTTTTCGTTTAGAGAAATCGGCAACGGTTTGGGACGGCACCACTCAACAATAATGCGTGTTTATCAAGCGTGGTCTGAACATGGGGTTGAACGTCGGAGAAGAGGCACTGGGGCTCAAAGACGAACCAATGAACGTCAAGATCGCCGCTTAAGACTAATGGCCTTGAGAGACCGATTCTCTACAACTAGATCAATAGCGGATCAATGGTTAGGTGACCAAGGTCGTCCGATAGGCTTGCGAACAGTTTATCGTCGAATAAGAACCTTTGGCTTGCTGTCTTACCGCCCACATCTTGTGCTACCCCTCACTGCTCAACATCGCCAGGAACGTTTGGCCTGGTGCACAGAAAGACTTCAATGGAACTTGGAGTGGCATCGAGTTGTCTTTAGTGACGAATCGCGATTTTGTTTAGGAATGCATGATGGTCGGATGACTGTTAGACGAAGACGTGGAGAAATGCGCAATTCTGATTTTTCGATTGCGAGGCATGTTCACCGAACTGTGGGGTTGATGGTGTGGGGTGCTATTGCTTACGGCAGTAGGTCACCCTTGATCTTTATTCAGGGCAGTATGATCGCCCGACGCTACATTGAGGAAGTGGTAGAACCACATGTTCTTCCATATCTTCGAGGGCTGGAAGACTTTTCCAGCAAGATAATGCACGACCTCACGTAGCAAGGGATTCTCTTGACTTCTTTGAAGAGGCCAATGTTAGTCTTTTGCCTTGACCTGCAAGATCTCCCGATTTGTCGTCCATTGAGCACGTGTGGGACATGATGGTTAGAAGATTGAGGAATCTACCGAACCCACCGTTGTCAATAGAAGCTCTACGGAATGAAGTACAGGCTGCTTGGGATGCCATACCCCAAGAAGACATTGATCACCTGCTGGAATCAATGCCAAGGCGGGTCAATGAGTGTATCAGAAATAGGGGCGGACCAACACATTATTAAAGAAAAATCAAAAAGATGAAGTGTTTTCTTTATCAAATTTTAATCAATTGTTACCTTAGACTAGTCCAATGTTTCTGCCAAATTTGGTCCAAAAATTCCCACCCCTTCTAGGTGGTGCAGTTTATATGTCACTGAGTATAAATCAGAGTCCAATTTTGGATGAAATCATAGAGAATATCCAGCATTTAAACACAGCAAACACAGGATAGAAATATCACAGAAATATGCAGGTGATAATTACTGATCTCGACCAGAGTTCCTCCCACGTTTTATTACATTTTTGTTGTAAATCTTGTTTTGAGTCTTCATCGAGCGACCTTAGTCTTAAATTATTGCTATCTGTATCTTTACCGAATCTTGGCTCTGCTTCAGTTTCCTTTCAGATCCAAAAAAACTCAAACCGCAAAAATACTTAAATCGTAAACATTTTATCTCATTTACGAAAAAATTGCAAGATGCTTTGAAATACATTTGAAAAATTAAAAAATTGAATTTAATTGTCGAGTTGTGTAATTGAGACAAAGCACCGAAAATAACGTGCCACGGTCTCTGATAATTAATTGAATTATTTACTCACATATTCCACAATTGCGACCTTAATTTGTAGGCCCTAATTGAATGAAATACCTCCTTTGGGGCGTTTTCCATCAGAGGTTCGACTATTAAATTTAATTTTGGGCAAACACACGAGGACGAGGACTCGATGTGCATTACACGTTTGATGCACTCAAATAAAAAAATCATAAATCTATGGAAATGATTTAATTGATGATTTATTATAATTAATTTATTAAAAATCATGAAACCCACACGAAAAAAATCAAAGAATCTTACAATTTGCAATGTACTTTTTCAAGTAGAAGCATTTTCAGTAAAAATTCGGTTTTTCGGCGTGTTGATCGCGATGTTTAACACACTTTTGATTTGATTCTTTTTCACTTTCTAGGTCCGTTGCTAAATCGGAGGTGAATTCACACTATCTGTTGCGTTTCAATTCGTCGATGGGAATAAAGGGCTTAAAAATTGATAAAAAATATCGTGTAATTGTCTCACTCGTAAAATGACCATTTAAATTTGCTTTTCTGGTGAAAGCAAGATTTAAAAAAAATTGCTCTTTTCATGGACAATGCGTCTGGTGATAAGTTTAAATTTTAAAATTATCGCTACGATGTTATCTAGATATTCGAAAGCTACCTAGTCGCTTAATTATTCTAAGATAGTTCAACATAATCGAATTCAAATTTACCAGAACTCAAAATAATATAACTTGAGATAACTGTTTATAAACTACGACGTCTGCTGACCGACGAAATTAATTGAATAAAACGTTATAAGAAATTTACTTTAAAAAATTACAATTTAGAATCAACAGGAGAAATATTTCGTTAGATGCATTTATCGAATTAAATTTCATCATGTCCATAAGATGAACGACATGTGATTTAAGAAAAAAATGGTTAGAAGAAACTTTTGAAAATGAGGGTAATTAATTAATTGGTGACTAAGCAAGAAATTCTGGGGGAAAGCAACATGCAATAAATACAAGTAGTGAATAAAGCGAACGAGGCGATGATGATTTGGGACGTTATTCCTCTGATGGATTATGCACTGGAAAACTTTAATAGTAAATCGGAGACTGTGGTTGGCAAATAAATTGAAACAAACTTGGCCCTTATCACAGTATGCTGCTGAAGATGACAACATTATTGTTGAAATTTACATCCAATGTTAATAAAATACTGTGTGGTAAGGATAAGTTTGTTTCAATTCATTGGAAAACTGTTACACCAGTTGGTGAAACTAAAAAAGATATGAATGGTCATCTCATTTCGTCATTATATTTTTTTTCTTGCAATGTCCAGCCATGGCTCCAATTTTGGAGGCATCTATTTGAATGGTTGTAATTTTTCTCTTAGGCTTCCTCACGCACGTTCCTTATACTTTCCTGCTAGTTCAGGCTTTCGTAGCTCTGATATATTGAATTTATAGTCGGCTCTTTGTTCGCCAATTGTTTTAAAAAGCAAGCGTCTGAGTTTTAACCCGAATAGGAAATTAGCTGAATTCACGGTTGCGCCTCTATAGGACCTTACATGAGTAATTACATTTGCATGATTGCTGAGCATGGTCTATTTGGTTTATTTGATTTGTACGTGAAGATGGCAAGTGAGACCTTGCCGAAACGTCGTCAAGAATAGAAGACCAAACCAACACGAGAAGATATCCGGAAGAAGAATCCAAGCCACATCAATAACACTCATGGAAACATCAATTCTTCGATTCTTATACTGCAAAGCTTCTCCAATTTTGATGTTCTTCATATTTTTTCCAAAAAAGGCTTACTCCAATAATTCTATTAATTACCACATTCATCTTAAATGGGTTTGCTCAACTGTTGCCGCACCCTGGTCATATTTATCTACTTCCCAAGTTACCTTCACGACCGTCCTCGTTCACTGAGGTGCTACGTATCTGATTTTGTTGATGAGTTCAAAATTGGCATGAGATGTGTCCGAAAAAACTGCAGGTTCTGCTGCATAGATGTGGCCTTAAACCCAATTATCCTCAGCCATTACCTAGTGCTTTTCGAGTATATACTTCCCATAGAATTTGTGTTCGCTGGGGTTAGAAATAAGGATAATTTAAACAAATTTCGACTGTTGTCAATGTCTGATTAACTTTGACCTAAGCTTTGTGCTAAATATTTTAGACTTTTCATGGATAGTACTATACGTAAATTTTTGTTTCTCAGGTCTGTATTAATTATGTCCCATTATCATTGCATTTGTTATTGGTTGATTGAGAATTGATATCAGCTATTTAAAAAAGCGTTCGCAACCTTGAACCTTGACCACTTTGTTATTTTTATTTGCAACTGTTATGAGAAATTCAAGCTGTTATGTGATCAGTAATCACACAGAACTGCTTTGACTGCTTTTGAGTTATGTGAAGCCCACAAAAATAAAATATGGTGATTTCTAAGAGAACAATAAGAAGGAATATCGCAAATTTAAATAGATATACAGGACAAAAAATATGAAGCAACTAAGAGAAAAAGAAATGAGAATTTAAAAATTAAATAATGGAGAGTGCAAGAGAAACTTTTGGAATAACAGAGATGGGAAACAGAGAAGGACAAGCTGGTGGAGCAAAGAAATAAAACAAGAAGAAAATATGGAGCAACGGCACACGCGAAGTAATGTTTACAATGAACAGGGGAAGAAAGTAAAAGAGTTGGTGAAAACGAGCAAACAAGAGAGTTGGAAACAATTTGGAGAGAAGATGGAGCAAAAAAAACTACAAACAAAAAAAAGAAGTAATGATAACGGATGGTAAACTAAAAGTGGAGAGATGTGAACAGCATTTCTTGGAGCTCTTAAATGTTAACGCAAGAGGAAATAACGAGAGCGAGGAACAGAAAGGCAAAAAAGTAAATGAAATGAGACCAACGGAAGGAATAAAAATGGAAGAATTAAGAGAAACAATTGATTAATGAAGAACGGTAAAGCCACGTGGCATGATGATATAATGGCAGAAATGCTAAAAAATATGAGAAAGAATGGAAGTATTCAGAAGAGTGTGTAATGAATCATGGAGGAGAAACCAAATACCTAAGGACTGGATAGGATGATATTGAGTAATGCACTAAAAATTTATGAAATAATAAGAAAACAGATTGAAAGAGTACACAGTAGGACAAGAGGAGGAAGCGCAGAGCGGATTTAGGAAAGGGGGAAGTACACGATACCATATATTCACCCTCAAAGAAATAATAAAGGAAATACTTAAGGACTCGAAAAAATCTAGAAGAAGCCTTTGACAGATTGGCCAGCGAGATAGTTGGAGTGTGTCTCGTAAAGAAAATGATAAATGTGATTAAGAGAATATTCAAGAGGACCACACAACGCCCAACACTGTTCAACATATATAAGGAGTATAATCCAGAAATATAAGAACTGTCGACAGGCTATCTAAACCTGCAGGACATCTTAAATATGGAATGGAATAGGAGCAAGACTAAAATAATGATGATAAGTAAAGAGGAGGAAGATATCACTATCATACATACATAATATGAAAGGGGAGAAAATGGGGCAGGTACAAAAATTCAAGTAGTTAGGAACGATAACAGAAAGATCTAGAAAGAAGATATAGACATGAGTGAAAGAATTGAAAGACAAGAAAAACGTAGTATATAATGAGTGGAAAATTTATATGAAAAAGAGAAATATACAAGAAGACAAAGTTAACAATATTTCGAACGATAGGTTGAAGACAGCTAGGATGGTGGGGTCATATACAAAGAATGGAGAAGACGAGGAAGGCAAAGAGAATATGGAGAGCAAGAATACGAGAAAAGTCACAAAGATGCAGGCTGGGACAAAACCATAGAGAAAAAGACACACAAACCTAAAAAAGTGAAGCAATGTTTGTATGACTACATGTCCTCAGCGAATGTATCGTTGGTGATCTGATCGGTCCTAGACGAAACGCCAGTGCTGATTTTTTTTTGCACTTCAACTTGATTAATTTTATTGTATTAGGGGTGATTTTTTAAGAATCGTTAAGTGACTTCTGCGCATTGGAACAAAAAAAAAACAATATAGGAAGTATATCGATTTTTAGTCAGAATGTTCTAACTGAAGCAAAAAATGTCTAGCTTATTTAATGGAAATGTTGTAATTGAAAGGGCTGGCTCGCTTTCGCAATCCTTAAAAATATATAGGTGGCTATATATTTTTCCAGGTAGCGAAAGCAGTGTTCAAGAAATGCGCCAGCCCTTTCAAGCGATATCAATCCTACGAATAATTTTCTTAACCCCATTCCATCGATAGCCGAGAGGTCCACTGACCTAATCACCAATCCCCCATAAATCATAATTCCAGCCGTAACAATCGTTTGAGTCTAATTCAGTTCTCTCAACTCAGCCGAACCCATATTTGAATTTTACTTAATCACCGTCAACATTGCCCACGAAAAACGGCGTTTCGTATCCATTGGCGACATTTTCAAGTGCCGTTGTACGCGAATCGAAATACATCTAACGTCAGTCTAGAGTTTTTCGTCCCTCATATTAGGAGACAGGTCCTTCTGCTAGAGGAACCGAGCCGGGTTCTTCCAACAGCCGAAGCAGCACGGCATCGCGCACAGCAGCGTGTCCTTGAACGCCTCTCTGAAGTCCCTGTTGAAGTAGGCGTAGATCAGCGGGTTCAGCGCCGAGTTGAAGTAGCCGATCCAAAAAAGCATCCCGACCACCACGTCGGGCGTGTTGCACGCGTCGCCGCACAATGTGGATATGACGTACCTGAAAAAAAAAATGTTTGGGTCAGAATTGAAACCTTATGATTAAACGAAATAAGCACGACCTAACAGTAATTTATTTATTAGTGTACCGAACCGCGCACATTTTGGGCCACGATCGATCCCACTTAGAATCCACCGAAGGCGCGTTACCATCAGACGTCGATGGATTAGTTTCGAAAGTTTCTACGATCTTTCCGGTACGCCGACGCGCGACATCAACCCGCCGAGGACCCGTCCTCACGACCCACTTTCCGAGACGCAAATCGCGACAATACGTCCCCGCCTAACGCAATTACGCGCAATTCAGTTAACGAAATTATTTGCACAAACTCAACCCACTTCCGCCGGCCGTTCCGACCGTCACGTTCGAGCGCCGAAGATAAAATTAGTCCTTCGCAATAATCATCACAATAATAATAAATTAAAAAGCAATTATCTCGGGCGAAAACTCAATTAAAGGGGATTCGGGAGGCGTCTGCTCGGAAATCCCGAGTTTCTCGCGTTGTATTTTTAACGGACGTCATATCGAGCGACGAAGGAATTGTGCAGACTGCCCCTGGAGATGGAGATGTGCCCGCAATTTCTATCTCGATCCGCGAAATCGCGGAGACGGGAGTTATTTGCAAGTTATTGGTCTTCGCCAGTCGAATTCAATGCATAGCGTGCGGGTCGTGTAATTTCCGGTTCGACCCGGAGTGGAAATAATTGATGGAACGCGGTGATGATTTGATCTGTAGGTCGATTGGAAGGTGTGAGTTACGGGCCGCGGAAGTGACGGCGCGTTCGCGGTCGTAAAATGCAATTTGTCATCGTTGGATTTTACTTGTCGAATTTTCCGCGTGCACGTGCACGTCGAGCAATTTGCACGTCCGGATTTAGCGATTGATGTAGTGCCGTAATAACATTGTGTTTGGTGACAATAATGGGGGTCGTCTTTGTTGGCCCCGCGCGCATGACGTTGATTAGCAGAGATGTTCGTTTTATGCGTATGACGTATTGCGCTGTACAATGCGATACGTCGGATATAACGCTGCAGGACTTGTCGGAATTGATATATCTGCGGGGGTCAAGGACGTGAAGGACGATGTAAATATCTTAATAATAATATTTCACCGTGAAAAATATATGGGACGAAAATTTCGTTGCTGTATCCAAATTTTGATTGGATCTTATTTTAAAATAAAAAAATGCAAGCGATGTAATCGAATTAAACATTCAAACTTCAATTCGCAAATCGCAAACCAAATCAATTCACAAACAAAATAAACGAATCTAACAGCCTTTTTAAAATAACCCAAATTTAATTGCCACTCCCGTTTCTTTTTTGCGCACAAAACCCCATTCGAATTTGGCTTAGTTTTATGGGGGAATTTTAAGCGAACGCAGTCAAACATCGCCGGATGGACGGAGCTTTTCGGTCGGGGACGTCGTGAACGCGTTCGAAGGGGTTAAATCGGCACAAATCGCTACGACGCGATGGTAATTTACCCGGCGGCTAATCGACGGGGTTGATTTTTCAGCCCACTTTGGAAGGTCCAACATTCTCGGCGTTCACCATTCGTTCCCGGCGCCCGTCAAAAGCCCTCCCTTCGAGAATTTACGCCGGCACTTAGCTCTAGTTGCGAAACGGTGGATTTCGCCGGTGAGTTACGTTCTCCGTGTGTTTTCGTTCGCCGTTTGACGTTGTACTTCGTGCACGTCGGACGTGTTTTATCGCTCGGGCATATTTTTATGAAACTAAGCTCTGCCGAACAACTACACTTGGTTTTATTTACATTTTAGGTACGCAACGCGTCGTGTTTGATTGCATTTGTTACAGACCGGCAGAAATTATTTTTATGAACGAAGTACGGCGTGTTTTTGAACAATTACATTTTTATTTGATAAATTGGTTAAATGACAACTTGGATTGTAACGCAATAAATGCTAAGTGAGTTGATGTTGGGAAAGCTCTCGACGTCGTCAAAACTAGCGCTGGAAATGACGTAATGGTTTAACGTCGACGCCACCACCACTGTTTAGTGAACACTAAACTAGATGATGGCACTTTGCTCGCAGCCTCAATTAGACTGATTACTTTTTCGGGAAACACGAAAGTGACTTACGTCATAGGAATGAAATCGACTACATAATAAATAACAATAATAATCATAATAACAACAAATTTATTTCACAAAAATATAATATTAGTACCAGTACAACAACTAAAACAGCAATAATCGTAAAATAACATCAGAACAAACCAAATAATAATAAGCGATAAGAGAACGGTTAAGAATTGGTATGACGAGGATGTGAAAAAATAGCGGAAGAAAAAAGATTAAAGCAACTAACCACAACGAAACGAAAAGCTAAATTAATTATGTTGCCTTTTTCAAAATGATTTACTTATTTCTATTCTTTATTCCTATAGTTTTCTAACCGATGCAAAATAAGCGAGAACTTTGTAAACTAGGGTTGGGAAATTTAATTTTCTTATTTCATTTTATCAAGAAATAAATAAAATTGAGAAAAATTTCTCTTTGACCTACTATGGTATGCCAAGGAAAACATTTTAGAGAAGGAAAAATTTCTCTTTGACCTTTGAACATTTTAGAGAAGTGGAATTGACCATTCCCACAAGCTGGTAGATGGCGGAGAGCCGAAAGGTCAGCCAGAAACTCAAAATTATGCCGATCAACCACCTGAAAAACAGCAAATGTCTGAAAGTAATATATCGACTGAAATGCTCAAGACGGGGGAGAACAAATACATATGAATATGGCTGGAGGGAATCGTAAAAGAACTCGAACGGGAAGCGGGAAATCTTGAACTGGAAATAAACAAATTACTAACTTTTGTGCTTGACACGTGGGAACATAAATCAAAAATTTCAAAAAAATATTTATAAACTCAACAATAACGAATTTCGTCGAGTAAAGTTTCAAGCCGTCAACGCTTTTACTTACATCTTTTCATTTTAAAATTACAATTAAAGCGTAATGAAAACTCAGTTCACAACAACTGAATTAAGTATGTTAAGTGTGTAGAAATATTTGTGCAACGTTTAAATTAGTACCATTCAAATCAAGAAACAACATAGCAACCAACAAGGATGCTTGTAATTCAAGCATTAGCGCACAGTCTACGCTTGGCTGATCGAAACCGACTTGGTTATCGTACTAGCAACGTTATAGGCAAACCTTGAAGAAAGTAACTCAAATACAAATGCACCAATTCCAGCCCAACCCAATTTAACCAAAAATAAGACTAAATGATAGAGCCATATTCGACGATATATGATATATGTGTAATAAAGAATCTTGGAACCTATTTTTAAATTGGTTTGCAAGATTCCCAAATCTAATTAAAACTGCCAAACGTCATTACTAACGTAATATATAGCTCTAGTCCTTAAATTGTTTTTGTCCAATAATACAGAATCGTGCAACCCAACCTAGCCGGTAATACAGGATTCTTCATACGGACACGCCGATATGCATGCATGTCTTTGGCTCTCCATTCTCGTAGTTGGTTGGGTTGGTGCTTTGCTTAATTGACTAGGCTCGAGTTTTTTTCTTTACCTTAAACTGTCGTCAATTATAAAAGTGATGGACAATCAGAAAATAATAATGATGTGAATACTAACGAAAATATTAGAATGTTAATACCCAAATATATTATAAATGGAATTACCAGTAAAAAATTGAAAATACAGCAGAAATTATACGACATGAAAGGGAAATTTATCAAAAACCAAAACACAAACAAAAATCAAGGCACCTTTTTCTGGGTTTCATAAATCTTGCTTTTTAAAATATTGTAGCAACCTTAGTCCCAAAAATAGGTCAGATGTTAGTTCTTAAGAATCTTTTAATCTTATTTCATTTACTGGAAAGTAGATTAAAATTTTTGGCTGCAGTTGATAAGTAGATATTTCCTCAATTTCTTTGTGTTAAGTTCTATTGAATTTCGCGTCTTTACTTCCACTTATTTCACTTTTAATTAATTCGATCACGATTTAGTTTTGCCTCTTTTATTTTTACGAACGTTTTTATTGTATTTGGTTCATTTTGGTTTGGGTTGGGTTGAGTTCGATTGGGTTGGGTTGGGTTTTATTTTGAATTGATTTTAGGTAACAATACATATTTGAATTAATTTTCTAAATTTTTGTTTTCATGCAAGTCAGTTTAACATTTTATTGCAATTATTTTCGAAAACTTTATTTCGCTTCGAATTAAGTTGCTGTACTATTTTCATTTTCAATTTTTATTTTTATTTGATTTTACTTCGATTTCCATGTTGTTGCAACTATCTAATTTTTATTTTGTCATTTCAATGATTTTTCGCATCAAACCAAATTGGACTCGACCCAATCAAAGAGTGTTTAAAAAAGATTTTTCTGTCTCTGTCGTGGCATAGTTTCTCGATGACTGTGCCCTAACTTGAAAATCTATGAAAATGCTTACATATATACATCCTTACGTTTTCATTATCAAATTTAGTCCTTAGTCCTTTGAAAATATTTCATTTTCATTGTTAAAATCATGGTAGATGGTAGATGCTGGAAGCATCACTCATCTTTATTTATACAATTTAGTTTCATTGCATAATATTTTTGAATACAAATGCAGATCAATTAACTCATGAAAAAAGAGGTTCAGTATTACGAATGACAAAATAGAATTAAATATGCATTCAACTAATGCTATGGTGATGGACCGAACACAAATTTACAGGATGGAGAAGGTAGTATGGAGCTTGTACCTACAAAGAATGCGAAAAAGAAAACAGTTTCGAAAGAGTTAACAGCTTCGTCTATCTGCGTGACAATCGAAGAGAAGCGACAGGAAGGATATGAAATTCAAGCTAGAATGCTGGAAAGGAAATCGAAAATATGGGACTCTGAGAACAATGAGATAGAAGTACGTCTCAAGAAAGACGAATAGAGGAGGAATAGCTATGAACAGATTTATGGAAAAAAATACAAAGGAAGGATGGAGGAGAAGAACAAGCAGATAACTGACAGAATTGCATGAAAGCCTAAATTTAACAGTTTATATTAAATCGCATGTTAAGTACGATGATCTGACGCGATGTGATCTTATTGACTAATCGCAAGACTAAGTAGTTGCCCCTACAAAATTAAATGTTACAGATCTTCAGAACACAGCGACTAACATTAACTTACAAAAAATGCATTTCTTTCAAACAAATTGTTCTTAGGATTAACGCATATGAAGTAATTTGGAGTAAAGCTGAAAAATGTCAAAATTGACAGATTCCAATTATTAAATTAGAGTAACACGTTTGAAATATAATTCAAAAATGAAGGCACTTAATTCAATTAATTACGTATTTGCTCAATGTGGTGGTTGGTGCACGTGAAAATACAAAGCTGGGGCACGATGATCAAGATGGCCTCATATATAGAAACTATTGGGTAGACAGAAAACGGAAAGGAACACCGAGAAAAAATTGCGCAACAAAGCACATGAAATTTTAAAGGTAATAAGGATCACAACAAAGAATGAAGAGACGGAGTTCAGGCAGTTTTAGAAAGAAAGCAGTGAAAGTAATGTGACATAGGCGTGTAGAGCTATTAAATAAAAAAAATTACAAAAGCAATAAATTAACCATTTTTTCTTCACGCAGTAAATAATAACGACACAGAAATAGCAAAAGCAATTCTACTATAGTGAACATGATAAAATATCAATTTTTCCCTTGGGATAGATCCAAGATCGATACCTTTGTCGCACATAACCAATTTACTTAACGAAGGTAAATTTCCACAAAGTTACACCCATGCAAATGTGATACCAATTTATAAAAAAGGCGGCCGCGAAAATATAGGAAACTATCGATCAATGTCATTGTTGTCCAGCATTCCGGAGATACTAGTGAGTATTGTTGGAGGCAGACTAATGGCTTCCTTACGGAGCCATGGTGTACTACAACCATTCCAACGTGGTTTTATGGAAAACAGCGCAAAGTTTATAGCCGAAATTATATCCGCCCTAGACAAAATAAAATCACAGCTGGCTTATTCATAAATAGTAGTAAAGCTTTCGATTGTGTCAAAACTGTAGTGTCGAAGAATATGATGTGGTTATGTAAACAGAACTAAATCCGACGAGGTAGCAGTTGATATTGGGGTTCCGCAGGGATCTCTCTATGGTCCAACGTTATTCGTAATTTTTATGAATGATTTGGCGAAAAATCTATAAACTGCAAGACCAATCGAAAACACCTGGTAAATTGTTGAAATTTTTTTAACAATAAAATAGAGAATACGTTCTCTTTAACGATATTCAACAATACCATATAATTAACGTGTATGTCGTTTGTCATAGATTATAATTCCAAGACGTATCTATATAATTTTTATTGACTATTGACTATTGCGTTGTACATACGTTACCCAATTACTTTTCTGCAAATAATGGTATCTATAACTACCCAGCGGGAGTTATAAGTGTGAGTTATAATAACTCACGCTTAGTCGCCATAGTAACTACTTAAGTAATGTTATCTAATGTTATCTAATTAAATATCATGTCAAACAATTAAATGTCAAATTGACAAAATGAGTTCAGACAGTGATTCAAAAATTTGTACACCACCTGGAATAAGCAAAAATCGCCGAAATAGCAACTCGCAATCTTCTGCCGGCTAAATCGCACAAGAAATATAATGTGGCCTACAAAAACATTTGGATTGGAGTACAAGTAAGAACGTAAAATCATTGTCAGAAACTGTGCTTCTGGCATATTTTAAAGAATTGCCAATGAAATACAAATTTTCATCATTTGCTACTCTATGCTTAGAAGTACACTCAGTATAAATAAGAGAGTAAATATTGAAACTTTTACGAAACGAAATTACGAGAGTTTCTCAAACGGAAGTCTAAAAAAATTTTTGGCTAAGAAGGTAAACGTTTTCGCCAGAAGAATAATCGTGGATAAAGTATAGTATTAAACTCGAGGTAATGGCAATAACTCACTTGGATGATTACATGAATCATCCCGTGAGTTATTGCTCACATTACCTCTCATTGAATAATATACTATTTTAAACGATTAATATTTTTTTTCGCTTTTAGATTTGTTAAACATTTTTTCTAGTATTGGCAGTAAATTATTATTAGTTAATATTATTTTTCATATTTATTTACTGCTTGGGAGTGGATTTCGAAACATCTTATTGCAAGTGTCCCAATAAGTCTTTCATTTATAAACTAGGAGCTGGCTATATGACATTGATGTCTTTATTATTCCACCGCTCCACCCAGCAGCGCCCAAGCACTCCGGTAAATTTACCTTCACCCACATCGAAAGTAAAACATTAATTAATAGCCGGCAGTACTGCTACAAGAAAGTTACTTGGAATCCCTTTGGCCAAATAAGCCGTCCCAATTGCGCGACTTCGCGGCGGCGATCTAGCGGCACAAAGGTCACAGTTCACGTCCGTGAATGCGACGTAAAAGCCATTCAGATTGCAGCGAAGAGCTGCGCCTTACGAGAAAGCCCCCATTGTCGCGCGAAATGCACCCATTCGCCGAGACGACGATGCGCCGAGGTACCCGGATCTTCCGTAATCTCCCACCGTTAAAGGCGAACGAGGCCGGCGTAATTTAATAACTCTTTCGCAAACAGCCCGAAAGGGCCGCGCAAGTTTATAATGGGTAGTTCCAAAGCGAATTTCGCCCGGTCGATCGAAATTACTCGCCGGGTGTTCCCACGCACGCAAAAACATCGCGAAGTTTGCTCAACCCCCCCCCCCCCCATCCCAACCCCGCGTACGAGATAAACGATGCAGCGATACACGAGTTTCCAAGAATATCGAAGTTAATAATAACACGCGTGGTAAGTAATTTCTCTTCGAGTTACGTCGGAAAGTTTGCTTGTTATTTACATCTACATCAAGACTATTTATGAAAAAAAAAATCGCTTTTCGTGACGTCGCGATGTATCCAGATCGCACGGCGCCGTTAGTTACGATCGTCGCCGTGTCCGTTTCGAGCGTTTTGCAGGTCGTATTTTTTTATGTGTTTTTAAATGCGGTTCTTATGGTGCGGGAAAATTTGCGACGAATGATTGGACACTAATGACACGAACGTAAAATGTGTGAAAACAGTCGCGTACGAAAGGATCTAAGTTTTGTCGCATTTTAATGCAATTATCAATATTTCTCAGATGCTATTCAGTAATGATCGTTTGCAATTTCTTTGATTTCTAAGACTAAAATAGCTTTCCATTAAGGCAACTAAGTTACAAAATTAAATTTAAGAAATCAAATAGCAAATTAAATCAGACTCAAAAGTAACGAAAAGATGCAAAGATGGAATACAAAAATATTCAAAATTCTTAGGTTGGGTTGGGTTGTGTCATAATCTTTGTTAATATTCTTTTTTTCATCACGTGCTTGTTTGCTTGCATTATGTAGGTTCACATTTTTGTATAAATTATTCAGTTTAATAGAATTCGCATGTTGCTAAAAATGGACTTTTGCAGTACTTTTCATCACTTACGAGTTTAAATAACTTGGTCATAAAGGTGGTTCCATGTACGACATCGATCTGCGCGCAACGTATCCGCGACGTCGTTGAAAACTTAATAACTCGGTTGATTCCACTGACCGGAAGGAGATCTATGATACCCTCTTGAGTTTGAGTGGAAAGTTTCCCAGTATCTTTCCTGACATTTTACCGAGTTAATCAATTTGGAGTTGTCGTGCGCAACGTAAAGTTATCGTTTTTCCCCTCTCGTGCTTTCTTATCGATTGCGATCTAGTTGGAAGGAGGAGAACTTTGAAGGAAAATTTTAAATCAAATTTACTTGAATTAACTGGAATGGGTGGATGTAAAGCTAACTTAAATAGTTTAAGGCGATGATGATGATAATTAGTAAGTGTTGCTTTTTTTTAAATTTTTTAGCATTGCTTTTCGTTTTAATACAATTGTTTTGTTATAGATTTTTTTTGATAAGTGTCTGAGATTTATGTTTTAAATAAAAAATACCGTGCCTTCAATTAAATTCGTCGTTAAGGTGGGCTATGATTTCTTTGGTTTGTGATTTGTAGCACTGGTAGCTGTACAATGATTTAATTAAAAATGTAATTTTCAGTAATATAACTGACAATTTAGTTGAAGGCACGCTATAACATATTTATTTACTTTTTTATGTTTTATAATCGATTGTGTTGAACGTTTCAATGGCTTAGACAAGCTATCTATACGATTAATTTAAACGTTGACAAACATTTATATCCTTCACGAAATATCAAATCAATTTCGGTTACCACATTTTATATCGGGTCGAAGTCGTCGACTGATAATAATTGAAGTCAATTTATCGAGTTAAGACCTCGGACAAAGTGAGTGGCTATTGAAATTCTCCGCGTAAATGGAAGGCCCCTAAAGCGGTTTTCCGTCCAAATAAAGTGGAGATTGCCCGCTTGGCAGCATGTGTGCGGGGTATTTCATCCGACGTTTACGAATTTTCTGCCAATCGTTGACCTTCGGGCGAGCGTTTTATTTTCGAGTGTTTTTTCACAAAACCGCCCCTGCATCTGAGCGATTCGATTATACGGTCACTCGACTTTCGATGTTGACTTTGAGCGGTCCAGATCAACTGCTGGGACGCATCTTCGGTCTGCGATGGGTTCGACATGCGTTACTGATCGTAATTATGACCTTTTTTAATTGTTGATAATTTAATT
Organism: Geotrupes spiniger; assembly: GCA_959613385.1. Lineage (NCBI taxonomy): Eukaryota > Metazoa > Arthropoda > Insecta > Coleoptera > Geotrupidae > Geotrupes > Geotrupes spiniger. The sequence continues at coordinate 2,136,387 of OY390732.1, read as the reverse complement.
TTTTTCACCATTTTATACGACAACGTAGCTTGTTTTAAACTAAGGGAATTGTAAGCCATCCCAAGTTTCTGTCGATAGTCCTTGGAAATGACATGAAATAGGTTCTTAATTTAATTAAAAATTTCTGGCTGTCTGTCATGGCATCTCAACATGTTTAGACAAAATTGTATTTATATTAAAAGCCACAGTCGTTTTCAATATTTCGTCATGATTTTATCTCCCTTTCCTGTTTTTACTCCTTTCCTGTATCGTGCATTATACATGACCACTCTTCTCTTTCACCTTCATTCGCATGTACACCCACCCCTTGTGCAGCTCCTAGAATATCCATGAAGTACCTTTTCAATTACCTTTAACTAGATATTTTCTCCTACCAGGTATCTTCTCCTTTTCACCCTTCTCCAAAAATACACCAATATTTTCATTTACTTGGTATTTTCTATATAACTTCTTCTTTCATCTGAAAGCAACATCCATCAAAACTTGTGCATCCTCACTCGTCCATTCTCGCATTTACTATAGCCTTGAAAAGTAAAAGTGGACTTCTTCTTCTAGCAGAGCACAGCCTTTATATCCTGTAAAATAGCTTTTCTCCATTAGCTCCTCGGTTTGTTACTCTTCCTTTCTCCTTCTGGTATTTTCCAGCAAATATATTTCATAAGTCTATCCTCTTCCATTCTTTAGATACGACCGAAATGACCCACAGTAGTCTACCAGTTTTAATAAATTTCATAATCCTTTGGTTTTGATCCTAACCAGTTTATCATGCTCTCTCTTGGACTGGTGTGTCATCCTCATCCTCTCTCCCTTCTACGTCAAGGGAGAGGCAGCTCTTATTCTGTTCCTTGGTTAAAAAAAATCCTCAAACAATGATTCAGTTTCATGCGAACCTGCTCGTCATCTACTAGTAAGTTTCTAGACTGCTCTGTTTTGGTATACTTTCTTGAAATCCTTGACGTCTTTAAAGACATTCTTTAATTTTAGATATTTTTCTTCCAGAATTTTCAATTCTTCTTAGATCAATTTTCTACATATGCATTTTACTGTGTTCAGGACATTTTTTCTTGTCATTTTCTTTTGTGTTGTGTTTAAGTTCTTGGTTCAGTACATGTCTTACTCATCCATCCTTTCTTCTTATTATTGATTGTACCTATTCTGTTTTAATTTTTATATACGTCTTGAATATTTTTCATGATACTACTGCTTTCCTTGCCAATCTTCCATATTATTTTTTTGGAGCTTTAATTCTTCTTTTTGTTTCTCTTCAAATGCATATTTTACCTTTGCCTTAACCAAGAAGTGGTCAGAATTGACTTCTGCGCCCCTAATGATTCTTACGTTAGTGGTATTTTTCCTGAATCACCACGTGACCTTCCTGGTTTCATTTAAATCCCATTGTGGATATCTTTTTTTTTAAGTATGCTCATTATTTTTATCGACTTCTCTATTGCACAAGATATCAGTCTTATCCTATTACCATTGCTTTCTTTATGTTTGCTTTCGCCACCGGTAATTCCCTTACAAATATCCTCCCTGCCAACTTTAGCATTTGTACCCCTGTAATTATTGTAGTATTTTTCCATTACTGCCTCAATTTCTTCGTAATGTACGCCCTCCTGGTTGGTGCTCCGTCTGTCGATCCTTAAAGTACACAATCTATTATTTTCTGGTTTGGACATGCGTCTCCTTGCATATCATCTTTTAGCAAAAAGTCCATTCCAAATCTTATGCTATTGCTACCACTCGTGAATAATCTATAATTTCGTAACTTTTGGATTTATTTCCTGAAGCGCTACGAAGTGCACGTTCTCAATTTAAACTCCACGTACCTGGGTTTATAATTTTATCTGGCCCTTCATGCCTTGCTTGTTCATGTGCTACATTTTGGAAATTTTCAAATTTATCTATTTCTGAAATTTAAAAATTGCGGATTTATTTTTGTAACGATTTGTGTGGTTCTTGGAAAAAAAATTATTCACCACCCAACAATCAAACCCAACCCAACCCAACCTTTTGTACATTTATTTGCAAATTTGCAAATTTTACTTTTACATTGCTAGCCATTTTTTTTTCAATTTTTTTTCGTCAAATTTTGAAAATGTAATTTTTGAAATAGTACAATTTGTTACTAGTGGAAAAATCGAGTCGCAATTAAACCGAGACAGACAATCACCACGTCGTTTTAAGTTTGTGAAAATGTTGACTTCTTGATTTTTTCCCGTCTGCAGGTCCCTTTGTAACCATAAGAATTATTTAGGGTAATAGGGTACTTACCAAAGAAAAAAGGGCAGCCAACATAATAGGAAAGCGCCCATGATTATTCCTAAAGTTCTCGCAGCTTTATGTTCAGCCCTCCAACTTTTCGTCTGCTGTCTAATCGTCGTACCTGAAAGAAACACAAAGAAGTAATAAAAATAGCGTAAAATTAATTAATTTCTCCAACGTAACATTTTATTTTTCGCTTTGACGTTTTAAGTCTTAAACTATTACAAGTTTCCAATAGTCGATTATCTAACAGCTATAGAGGTGTAACAATTTGTGTCTAAATTACGGGCGGGCCCAACGTGCGATGAGTCTTGCGCCAATATTGCATCCATTGTCGAGACGATATTTCAAAGGAAATCGGATTACCAGTTTGGAAACGTTCCAAATTTCGAGCGGAACGAATCATAGCGGTGGGGTTTCGGTGGCGTATGGGCGGTGCGGCGCATTTAATTTGACAATGGCTTTAAAATTTAACAATTAAAATATCAGTTTCATGTCGATGGACTGGGCTGATTTAGATTTGAGAAACTAGATAAATTGCCATATGATCTTGTCTTTGAAAAGGTCCTTGAAACGAATTAATTGTCATTGTGAAACTGCCGACATTTGTGACACTGTGACCTTTCGCGATTAAATTTGAACGCCTGTGGCATAGTGTTTAGGGCGATGTTTGATGGGTGCTCGTGGATGACCCTTGGCACCCCACCGACGAATCATATTTTGACGATAACTCGTCCGCCGCATAGTAATTGTGTCATTTTTTGTTGAAACGTCCGAAATAACGACAATTTAATTGTGTCGAAATTGTGCGTTCATTTTAAAGTGTACTCTGCATTCCATATTTTATTGGATTTGATAGGGTGACCAGGAAAATGACAAAAATACGTGTTCACGACTGTTTTATTGGTTCTATATATTTCTCAATGTGAGACAAGAAGAGGCGATGCATATTCTTGCGAATTTCAACTTTGTACTACAATTTGAACTTTGTTGTTGAATAAATTTCACGCTCATCGATAACAACATAAAATGATTTTTTTACCGGTTTCATGGATCTAGATCAGACATCAAAATCGGATGTCAATCAAAGTTTTTCTCAAAAGTTGACGATATACAACGCCGAAAGCAAAAAAAAAACTAAAATTGACAGCTAATAAAAAAAAATATTACAAAAAATGTTATATTATGATTGATATTTCGCCCGGAATTGTTTATTAATATTACGTAATTTTTATATTATGTTTATTATCACTCTGCCTTCTTAGCTTGGGTTGGGTTGGGTTGGGTCGGGTTGGGTTGGGTTAGTAAGGATTTGGATCAAATTACTTTGTTTTGAGTTTTTTTATTAATAGCTTGCAATACACGTCATCTATTAATAAAAACCCAACCCAACCCATTCGGGAAAAGAAATCTCAACTTCTTGTTTTGACGTGGATTTTAATTGTGACAAAAGAAATTGATCGAGATAATAGGTGGGGCAATAACCAATCCTTGTTGTTACACGTTACTACCCTGCGTGACTTAATTAAATTCATCGAACATCACTTAAGAAGCGAACGAAGTCTACCTTAATCCGGATGCATTCCTCGTGTATTTCACTCGAGCAATTCAATTATCGCGAATATTTCGCCCCTGTTACCGAAAGATAATTCGTCGCTGCTCCCGCCGATTCCGACGTTCACAATCCGCGACGATCACTCACCCCCTCGTTAATTAATCCGGGCGTTTCCGATACGCGTCCCCGTCACAATACGAGTTATTTCGGTCCAAATGAAATGAGCAGTCTCAGACGTGAGTGGTTGAATAGTTTAGGCGCTCGTACGCCTTGACAAAGACGGCGGGCGCGATTTCGGCGACGCGGATTACCGTAGTTGAGTGAAAAACGTCCGCCGGAGTGTGGTAAATTGCGCCTTCGCGCGAAACGGATTATGATAACTTTAATCCCCGACGTGTGAAAATTAACTGCGGTGGTATTTCTCGCACATGTGACGTCGATGAATTCCACTAATCGAATGGAATGATTCAGGGTTCGTGCATTCTTGCTTAAATTGTTATCATTTTGGACGACGAGATTGGTCCCAATCGGACATCGCTGATTCTTGACTTCATGTTCACGGGATCTTTATCGATTGCGATTTAAAATCTCATTATTTTATTATTTACTCTCATTACAGACGTCGTGGAAGATATTTGATATTTCTTCAATTTGTTTCCTTCTGTTAGGGAACGTAAATATTGATCTCCCCTCGTACTACACTTATGCGAGGGGAGCTTAGGATTTAGAAGAAAAGACAAAAAAAATATTTCACATTTATTTAGGTGTCTAACATCAAAGGATGTCGAGATAACGACAGGATCGTCTCCATCTTCATCGCGAATTTTTCCCAGTAATGTAACATAAACGAATTGACAAGTCATCGTACCTTTCCGCTGCTTTAGGACTTTAGGACTCCAGCAACACAAGTAAATTAAACCGGCGTCTTTAGATCGAACGAAAACCGCAAATTTGCAAGTCTAATGAAATTAGCGTTTTACGCGCGAATTTATCCGAACTAGTCGACCACTTTATCTAAACGTTGTTAACATTTATAATCAATTCAGGTCGTAATCGCGCAAATGCAATTTTCCAGGCGAGCGAAACTATAAAAAATGCTAATTCCTCCACATTCAAGTTCGAATAAAGCGCTCGGGGGTCTTGCAGCCGAGACTATGCAAGAAACCTTAATAATATTTTCGTTGTTATTGTGGAACAACGTCGCTGGTAAAAAAAATCGCGTTCCGATGCAAAGCGCCGGCAAAGCTTTCTCGGATGCATTGGAACACAAAGAATCTGTGTCGAATTATTATTATTATTATTCAAACCGCACGCTCGTGCACATGCACATAGGAAACGCATCTACGATATTCAATATTCCGCATTTCCCACTTCGCAGAGCTTCGCGTTATAAATTCGTCGAATCGAAATAAATTTATCAGTTTCGCACGTCGCGTTCGAACAATCGCCTTAACAGGCGAAACGTGGATCATCAGCATCACACCTGGTCCTTTTATCTTTCGTACGGTTTCGTTAAGGAGGCCGTTGTAATCCTCCGGAATTTATGAGACCCCCAATCCATAGTCGCAGACGTAACATTTAGCGTTGTAATAAAGATACATTGGCACAAAGCACGTAGTAAATCCCAGACGACGTTGTTTACGAAAGTAATTAATATGTTAAAAGATGAAACATGCAATTTATATCTTGACTATTAGTTAAACAAATGTTCGAAAATCATTGAGTGAAGAAGTTTAAAGAAGAGAACGGTACTCGTAAATGTTGTTATAAAGATTTTTACAATTTCCATTTTCAACATCGTTCATTTCGTTCCTCCAGGGCAAAAATAATAAAACTTGCTCTGTATAATAATTTACCGGATCCTGCACAAGTTTATATAGTCGATATCTAATAATGGCTGGTTTTTGCACACTCCGGTATTCTACGTTTAATTCACCGTCGTTTTCATAATTCTTAACTAATGTTTGACGCAAAATCGGTTAAACAAATACTTTCCAAGGTTACAGCTCGCCTGCTATATTTTGTCAAAATATTTTCCATGTAAATTGCTGTTGAGTTTTCATCTAATTTACGTTTTCATTTGATTTTAACATCAGCGCACGTTCGTTTCAGATGTGTGTACCTCCTCCGTTATATTTGATTTAGTTAGGATATCCTCAAAACTTATTAATTCGTGTTTTTTACCAAATCGTCCATCGGTGTCCTAATTTCGAGCAAGTTCTTCTTAGTAACTTCGCCTTTTTCACTCAATTGATCCAATATCCAACGTGTTAGATTAGGATGTGTTGGGTTGGGTTAGGTTGGGCTGGGCTGGGTAGTACTGGGTTGGGTTGGGTGACGCCGGCAAGGGTTGGATTCGGTAGAGTTGTATTGATTTTGGATTATAAAAATTGAATCGAAGTCACATTGAGTTTTTGAAATTCATAAAATTCAAGTTTTGGATCTAGATGGGTTGGCTTTAATTCCTTAAATTAAAAATAAAATCATTCTTTCATACATCAAAAGCCCATTCGGTCATATCATTTTATCACAGAATTCCTCTCAACCATCAACATCATCGTTTCAAGTTTGGATAAAACTGCCAGTAGTCACAAAATCTTGGAGGATGATCGAGTTTGTAAATTACTTAAAATATTTAAATTAAACACAATCTAGTCCAGGTTTGGTATTTTGTCTTAGTTTTGATAGTTCGAATAGCTCGAAAATAAAACCAGACTTTGTTGACTTAGGTATTTTTTCATGTTTCATATTTTCTATCATCATTTCTGTCATCTCCCATGCAATCATTAAGTTTCGAAATTGTCATTTTAGTCCCAGTAGTTAGCAATGTTAAGAATATTGCCCTGGGTGAACATTAACTCTTAACGAAAATTTCTTAGAGTTCAGCAATTAGCACTAACGAATAATAATCCTAAGGTTACCGGTCACAATAGCTGTGTTGATAACATTATAACGTTGATAAGAAATGCAATTCGTAACAATGTAAAAGCATTAAGGCAATTAAAATAACTTTTTTCTACGACATAATCGAAAAATGTTGTACAGTTTGTACTGAATTTCATTTCGCATCGTTTGCTATCCAGGCTCTGCTAATGAATAGGTAATTTCGTATTTTCATAGATCCAAAGCAATAAATAAAATATTTGCATATTTATTTGCATCTATTTTTATAATTGTCGTTGTCGTAGAAAAAGTATAGTATGCAACTCGCACAAAATAGCAATTTTGCACTCGTGCAAAATGTGCATAATTTTGTGCTTGTTACATAATATACTATTTTCAAACAGGTCAAGGACGAATGGTTGTCATTACGTTATTTTCTAATGCTTTAATTGCCTTGTTGCTTTTACAATGTTTGGATACGTTGGGCTATGACAATGAATAATGACACTTTTATTGTCAAGAATAAAAAAGATTACCCGGTTCTGTTATGTTTGGTTATTCTTTATTGAAATGTTGTCGTTTTCTTCCAGCAAATTTTCCAATAAAATGTATTGATGCATGATGGACTGTAATTTATTAAATACAACTCAGTCCACCACAACCCAACCCAATCTAATCAAATCCAACCCAACCCAAACTAGTTTGCTGGAAAATTGACTGGTAAAATACGAACATAAATCCTGAAGATACAAAAGAGGAATAATTGGTGGACAAAAAATACAACCGACACAAGGTGCGGGTCACACTGAGTGGCCATGACCATGACCTACATTGTTCCAGGAGGAGGTTTATGAATTGGCCAAACCGGGTCAATTCGAAGGTCAAGGCTAGTCCTGCGGTCAAGGTCAATGTAACGGCTTTGAGTGAGTGTAAGGATAACTACTATAGTCAAGGTTAACCTCCCTTGAGCTTGTGTGAGGAGAGTTACACTATAAAGGAACGGCGAGTAGTGAACAGTTTTGCTAAAACTGAAAATGGTGACTTGCGACCAGCAACAAACAAGCTGCATCGGCAAACGATTAAAAATTGATGAGGCACATTCGTCAAATGCCACATTGTGTTCCATATGTAATGAGTATGTAAACAAGAAGTGCTATTCGGCTCACCTACAACAGTCACAAGCGTAGCGCCTTTGTAATTATTAATGATGGAGTGGAAAAAATAGCAATAGAATCACAAGTTTTCGAGTCAGTGGAAGTAATCATGAAGTGGACATCGTTGAATATGCGAGGACAATAAAAAAAAAGTCGTTGCCTTGTTGCAATCAGTGCTATACAGGGTGAATCGTAAATGGCGGATAATATTCATAACATCCGATTCTGCATCAAAGATGAAGCAATAGAGTCTTATAACAATTTGCTGTGAATCTCATGGATGAGGAGTTATTGGCAGTTTTAAAAGTTAAATTACGGGTTGCTCATCGTACTATATTTTTATGAAATAATGTTTTTTAGTTGTAGTATAATCAACAAAAGGAATCACCAATCTGTAATTGTAGTCATCATACTCTTGGTTTACGTAGAATTTTCATTAGAAGCTTGAACTTTCTGCAATGCTTGAGTTTTCCAAATATGTTGCAACAATGTGCAATACAATTTTCACATTTTTAAATAAACGTAGGCTCTTACGTACTTTTTACTTTAAATAATTTGACGTTTAATGACATATCTGTGACAATTTGCTGTAAAAAAGGACGTCTTGAATTGTCTTGTTGTTTATTTTCTTAATAATTAGCGTCATGGAGTGCAGTTTTGTGGAATATGCAGACATGTATTTGATATTAGGAGAATGTCATGGCAATTTGTACGCTGCTGCTAATTTATATGCTGAACGGTATCCAAACAGAAGGCATCCAAATGCTAATGTTATTCGACGACTGGATCAACGAATGCGAGAAACTGGAAGAACTGCACCTACTCCAACAGCTAACAGATGCCGTCCTCGTCGAGTATCACCGCAGGTTGAAGAAAATATTTTACATGTAATGGAAAATGAACCAGAACAAAGCACCCGGTCCATTGCCAGAATGTTTGATATTAGCCAAGGAAGCGTTCATCGCTTATTACAGCAAAATAGCTTTCACCCGTATCATTATCAGCGAGTCCAGGGATTATTGCCACAAGACTATCAGCAAAGAGTCAGATTTTGTAGATGGCTACTTCGTGAGCAAGAGAGGAATCCTGGTTTTATTGGACGTGTCTTGTGGACTGATGAAAGTACGTTCACCAGAAATGGAACATTTAATATCCACAATATGCACCAATGGAGCGATGAAAATCCCCATGCATTGTACCAAACGGTCAAATTCGGTTTAGTGTTAATGTGTGGGGTGGTATTATTGATAATAGGCTCATAGGACCACACATTTTGCCACAACAGACTAAACGCGAATAATTTTGTTGAATTTTTAGAAACTGATTTTAAGGATTTATTGGACGATGTGCCACTAGATTTAAGAAGAAATATGTTTTTTCAAATGGACGGAGCACCAGCACATTGGGGAATTCAAACCCGAGAATGGTTAAATCAGGAATTTCCAGAGCGATGGATTGGTCGTGGCAGTGTTGTAATACCTTGGCCACCAAGAAGCCCAGATTTAAACTGTCTAGATTTTTTCTAGTAGGGAACATTAAAAGCATTTGTGTATGAAGTGGAAATTGATACTCAAGAGCAACTTCAGCAACGAATCAATGAATCAGTTATAATGATTCAACAAAACAACATGCTTGAAAATCTAGAACAGAACATAATGCGTAGGTGTATGAAATGCATAGAGGTTGGGGGTAGCCACTTTGAGCACTTATTGTAATTTCAAATGTATTTACAAAATAAAAAGCTTATGAAATTTTCTTCATATTTCTTTATTTCATTGCTCTTTTTTTCATTCTCTTGATATTCTTCATCCGTTCTTATCTTCTTCATAATACCTTTATTAATTTCTCTTTCCTTCTCTTTATATTGCTCATCCATTCTTTTCATTTTCATAATCGCCTTATTAGTTTCTCTTTCTTCTTACTCATCCATACGTAGTGTTAATTTGTTTAGTTTGTCTGATTCTCTTTCTTTCTTTTTATATTGCTCATACAAACTAAGAGAAATATTCATTTCTACTCTCCAGGAGTGAGAAAGACTCAACGTCTATATTTAGCGAACATTTCCGTACATTTAGACGGCATTGAATTTTCATTTACATCCACACATTCTACGAAACTATTAACATTAACGCTCGAGCTTAACTGCGATAAAATCCGCGTAGTAAATCTCGCGTAGTTCGTCGAAAGCCTGCGGAAAGCTACCACGAGGCAAAAGGTTTTTCGTGTAACGATGATTCATACGGTCCGATTTATCATCGCTTTGTTCTAGCCCGTAATAAAAATCGCGTCTACTCCACTATTACGAATACGACGTCCGGGGTGAAATAACTCGCGACTCTGCACCATTCGTCTTCATAACTGTTGGGAGCGTTCGTCGAGTCAAAACTGTGTCATAGGTTTTCGTGAAAAAAACTAAGCCACTAAGCAGCGCTACGATATTAATAAAAATGATATAATTTGTCACAGCTATTGTTTTGGATGTACGAGTATAATGAGACAAGGAATTAGGGGCGAAGTATCAAAAATAAATGAATTATGTTATGTGCCACACGAACTGAATTCATGAAGTGGAGAACCTTTCCTTGAATATTTGATGAATGATTTTTTTTAACAATATCATAGTTTCATTTTTCATGTGTGAGTAAAATAATAGTCGACCGATGGTTACCCAGTTTCTCAGATGCTGAACTCAACAACCTTAAAGTTATAAATGAAATTTTTGAAATATAATTCTTCAAACTAGTTAGTTAATTAAAAAAAAATCGGCATCGTGTGGGCTCATTTCTTCGTGTACTGATGTTCTCGTTGGCAGACTTCAAGGTCGCGCCTGGTGCTTTCCATGACGCATCCTGTATTAGTTTCTGGATCTCCTCCTCGACCTCTTCGTTCATTTATCCACTGCTGCTGTTTGACGTTCGTTTCGATTGACTTTGCTAGCTTTGTTTTCTCCTGGGTGAAGTGTGAAGTTCTTCATACTTTTTTATAATTATGGACTGCATTTTGCCAGGGATGGAAATTGTCCTACTTCCAACTTTTCTGCGTTGGGTGGAGTTGGGTTGGATTGGAGATTTTTAAAAACTTCACACATTGTGATGGTGTTATTGACGTAAATAAACATTTATTTATAATTGGGAATGTTATTTATTATTATTATTATTTTAATACAAAAAAAAATTCCAAAACTTTTGTTACAACGATTTTGCTCAAATGTTCTTTTTCGAACGCCCAATTAACGAACGTCCACAGCATCTCTTGGCGCATCATTTTTCCATTACGAAAATTTTTGCATAATTCCGTCGTCACCGACTTAACGCGCGTTCGTTCTTTATCAACAGACGACACATTATCGAAATAAAAAAGTCCCATATACCCTCGTTATTACCGTTCTACGAATGTGAGTGCGACGCCGATAAATCTCGGCCGCAAGCTCGGCGTCTGGAACAAATAAACACTTTGCATTTTTATTGGGTGCGATAACGTCGACACGCAAACGCAAAACGCGATTATCCACGTTTGTAGACAACGGCCAGCAACGTTCGCGACCGATCGTTCTGCATGCGCGCATCGTCTCCAATGGAAAAAGGATAAAATCGACGATGGCAAATCGCCCGCGCCGTTGTCACGTTTTATTCGCCGCCGAGTCGATAAAATCGCGACGATTCCGAACCGGCGAAGAAAGTGGTTCGAAGCTTTCGATGAAATTCCGACGGTTACGTCCGCCGATCACGGAACGCATTTACGGGTGCAACGACTCTTAATAAAGTCGGCTGGGGAATATTTCACGTTCGCCCGTCGTCGGCGTCGTAAAAGCGATGCGTCCGGGGTTGTTTCGTTTTGTTGGGCTGTCGGCAATTCACGTCAGCCGTTCACTAAACTTTGAAAAATCGACCGGTGGCCGCGGTTAATGCGCCGAGAGTAATTTGACGGCGCAATAAATATAAATAAGATGTCGTATCGAAAGAGGAGAGATTGAATGAAGGGGCCGCGATTGAAATGTGTACGTTAGGCAATTGTTTAATCGTGCCCGCGAAAAATTCTCAAATTAGACGGTGCCAGTTGCGACAAACCCGCAACGGTCGACTCAAACTGTTGCAAAAAAATCCGACGTCGATTGTGGATAAAAATCCACAATCGTTGGGAAAACCCAAAATGTTGCAAAAAAAATCGCAACGTTGACTCAACCGCTGCCGGAACAGATTGGGTTGGGTTGGGGGTCAAGTTTCCTCAACACTACATCAGAACACATGACTACGTCTTTGAAATGGTTCAGCCCAGCTTCTGTTGCAGTTTCTAAGTGGGTAGTTGGATTCAACCTGTTGGGATTTATTATACATCGGCGATTCTATTAACTCATCGCTAAATCTATCCCAAATAACATGCTCCAAGTGCCTCAACTTGGTTCTGTAGCTCTCACCACCAGTGCAAAATTAGCTTTTCCTCTGTGGTACAAAATCAGTTAGTGGGCAATGGAAGCCCAGCCTAACTATCGAAGCTTTTGCTGTTTTTTTTGCATACACATAATCTCTATCGTGTTTCCTCGACGTAACGTAACCAACACCACTTGTGGCCAATGGATCGATCCTGATCTTCATGTATTTTTAAACTGTGATATCAACGTGTTTGTGCCAACAGAGTTAGTTATTCGTCTTTAAAAAATTAAACCAATGTGCCTTAAAAATTAAGTTAAGCGAGAGCTCGTTAATCAGGATTAGCTTTTTAGAAACAACATGAGGATAATTAACGAAGATGTGCCAAGTTGATGGTGATGTTGACAACGAGAATAAAGTTTATTAAGGGTGCCCAATTTGCATAATCTTCTAATGGAAATAATGAACTTGGGTTCGTTGTTGTTCCTCTCTGTTCTTTTAACTATAGATGACCGGTGTATAAAACAATTTACATAAATTAGGACCAAAAATTTTTTTAGTGAAAACGAATAAAAAGTCTAGTGTGAAATAATTTATATCGTGGATGGGGCTTTGATAGGAGTTCTCGATTGCGACTCTACATCAAAGTTCGTCAAAAACAAAAACTAAATCTAAACTTTGGTAAATTCAACCAAAAACGAGATATATAAAATCATTGACAGTGATAATGGATATGACGTTTTTTTTATTATACGGTATGCGTCGTAAAACAGCACCTGTATTTAGCAATTTTTTTTTCGAAGTCTAGCATACTGGCTAAACATGCGCACAGTCTGCCGACCACTTCCTCAGACACATCGGATCGATGAGAGAGGCGATCATCTCCCGGTGAATGAAATTGCTTCAATTTCGCGAGGAAGTTTCTAAAACTAGGAAAAAGGCAAACTAGATGGGAGCATAAATAACGAAGTGGATGTAATTTGATTTTGTGAAAACTTCGCCTTCACACACACACGAACATGTTCGTGTTGGTATAATGAGTTTGTTGAGGTTGTCTTGAATTATTGATTTTACAATCTCGCCAGTTTCGCAGCATCATTTACAGTTGCTTCTAATGCATAACAACTACATGTGGTAAAATCGTGTTTCCAAATACCATTTTTCATAACTGACATACAATTGATGATAAATGTGTTAGTAGTTTGCGTTTTCAGTTATATTTTGCAAATATGCAATATTTGCAAAATATTCGGTTAAAATTATCAAATGATGAGTTTATCACATGTGTATACCAGAAATTTGATGTTGCAGGGTGAATCCTAAATGGCGGATAATATTCATAACATCCGATTCTGCATCAAATATGGAGCAATAGAGTCTTATAACAATTTGCTGTGAATCTCATGGATGAGGAGCTATTGTCAGTCTTAAGTTAAATTACGGGTTGCTCATCGTACTATATTTTTATGAAATAATGTTTTTTAGCTGCAGTATAATCAACAAAAGGAATCACCAATCTGTAATTGCAGTCATCATACTCTTGGTTTACGTAGAATTTTCATTAGAAGCTTGAACTTTCTGCAATGCTTGAGTTTTCCAAATATGTTGCAACAATGTGCAATACAATTTTCACATTTTGAAATAAACGTGGGCTGTTACGTACTTTTTACTTTAAATAATTTGACGTTTAATGACATATCTGTGACAATTTGCTGTAAAAAAAGACGCGTTGAATTGTCTTGTTGTTTATTATCTTAATAATTAGCGTCATGGAGTACAGTTTTGTGGAATATACAGACAAGTATTTGATATTAGGAGAATGTCATGGCAATTTGTACGCTGCTGCTAATTTATATGCCGAACGGTATCCAAACAGAAGGCATCCAAATGTTAATGTTATTCGACGACTGGATCAACGAATGCGAGAAACTGGAAGAACTGCACCTACTCCAACAGCTAACAGAGGCCGTCCTCGTCGAGTATCACCACAGAAAATATCTTACATGTAGTGGAAAATGAACCAGAACAAACTACCCGGTCCATTGCCAGAATATTTGATATTGGCCAAAGAAGCGTTCATCGCTTATTACAGCAAAATGGCTTGCACCGGTATCATTATCAGCGAGTCCAGGGATTTTTGCCACAAAACTATTAGCAAAGAGTCAGATTTTGTAGATGGCTACTTCGTGAGCAAGAAAGGAATCCTGGTTTTATTGGACGTGTCTTGTGGACTGATGAAAGCACGTTCACCAGAAATGGAACATTTAATATAATATGGACCAATGGAGCGATGAAAATCCCCATGCATTGTACCAAACGAATCATCAAATTCGGTTTAGTGTTAATGTGTGGGGTGGCATTATTGGTAATAGGCTCATAGGACCACACATTTTGCCTAACAGACTAAACGCGAATAATTTTGTTGAATTTTTAGAAACTGATTTTAAGGATTTATTAGTCGATTAGTCACTAGATTTAGGAAGAAATATGATTTTTTCAAATGGACGGAGCACCAGCACATTGGGGAATTCAAACCCGAGAATGGTTAAATCAGGAATTTCCAGAGCGATGGATTGGTCGTGGCAGTGTTGTAATACCTTGGCCATCAAGAAGCTCAGATTTAAACTGCCTAGATTCTTTCTTGTGTGGAACATTAAAAGCATTTGTGTATGAAGTGGAAATTGATACTCAAGAGCAACTTCAGCAACGAATCAATGAAGCAGTTATAATGATTCAACAAAACAATATGCTTGAAAATCTAGAACAGAACATAATACGTAGGTGTATGAAATGCATAGAGGGTGGGGGTAGCCACTTTGAGCACTTGTTGTAATTTCAAATGTATTTACAAAATAAAAAGCTTATGGCGTATTCGATATTTCCTTACTAGTTATGTGCTGTTAATCTCAAAATGCAAACAGCGCATTAAAATTAGAATATTACTGTGAAAGAAGTTTAGTATGCATGTGTACATACATTCTCCTTAGGTCCCTAATTAAATCAAGTGCGTTGTTATGTGAATCGCAGGAGACAACACTCAGATTAGTACGACTTGCCACACAGTCTTGCCTAGTTTGTAAAACTTTAATTAAGAATTCTTCAAAAACTAAATGGTTCCGAGCAAGACGCTTGTAAATTTCTTTGCTCAGTTTTTGATGCAGAATCACGTGATGTAAATATTATCCGCCATTTAGGATTCACTCTAAATGACTGATGATTTTTTTTTAAATTTTCATTAAAGATTCCGATCAATTCTAAGTATAATTGGACGAATTTAGTTAGTTAGTTGGTTTAGCATACTTAGCAACTACTCCTATATCAGAGCAGCACCAGTCTCCTTTTTTCCGGTGAAACGACCGCGAACGCTTTGCCATTTGCGGTTCCAAACTTACGAACAACTTTATATGCAAGCAAATTTACGACGTGAAATATAAGGAAACTTCGTCGCTGCCGCAGTGACGCCTATAAATTACACAAAGAAAAAACTTTAGAGCGCTAAATTAAAAATGCGAGTTTAGATATTACTATGGTTGCAAGTTTCAAACTTTGAATGCTTGGTGTTGGGTTGAAATTTTGAATTACGTATTCATCTTTTACACTTGGACAACTGGGATTCGCACAAAAATGTACCCGCAATAACGAACTGCTAACAAACCGAGTCCGAGGGTTTCGCATCAATGGTAACCTTTAATTTACAGCGCGTTGTGTTCGTGTGATGTGGTAGAGTTGCGAAACTCCACTATGAGCCCCAATTCGTCAGTGGCGGTGTCGACTTTGCACGCCGCATTCATCCCACCAAACGATATACATTTCACGTCACAGTCGATATCCATTGCAAATGAAACGTTGTTCCCGTTAATAATAATAATAATAATTACAATAATATTGTCGTTAGCCGCATCAATTACGCTCCACTCGGACGAACTCTAACCGAAAATCGATTGCGCGAAACGCTATTATGTGTCGATGTAGTAACGGGTTTTTCGCGGACGATCGCTGATTACGGCGAAAATCTGCGAAATTTGCGATCGCAGGGTCTGTTTTAAATCAAGGGGAGTGGGTTTATTGGATTAGGATTAAACACGAGCGAACTGAGTGTCGGCGATATTTGCGTCGTGTTTTTGAATCGAATTATGTGGCTTTCACGTTAAAATGAGAGCTTGTATCTGAAGCGTCCATTATGGCATATAATTCGTCAATTAATCTGATTATTAATTTAATTGAGCTATTTTGCTAGTTGTTATTATTCAGGTTTTATGGTGATTTTTTTAGAAAAATTGAAGTAGTTTTGTCCGGAATTGAATTATGTGTTTATTTATCCAAAGAAAGCGAACAGATGGAATTGAAATATTGAATTTTATATACTCAGTGACATATAAACTGCACCACCTAGAAGGGGTGGGAATTTTTGGACCAAATTTGGCAGGAATAGTGGACTAGTCCAGGGAAATAGTTGATTAAAATTTGAAACCCAATAATCAATTAGTCATGGGATTTTTTATGTTTGTGTCATTTTTTAGAGGTGGTGATAGACAAGCAATTATCGAGTCTTTTTTGAATTTGTTCCACTTTTTCGGATCCCGTTCTTTAGTTTAAAGTGTTTCAAGTGTTTAACGATGCCTAGAGGAAGGAGACCTCAAGTTTACCAGCAGTTGAGTGACTTTGACCGAGGGCGTATTGTTGGTTTACGAGAAGCAGGTTTTTCGTTTAGAAAAATCGGCAACCGTTTGGGACGGCACCACTCAACAATAATGCGTGTTTATCAAGCGTGGTCTGAACATGGGGTTGAACGTCGGAGAAGAGGCACTGGGGCTCAAAGACGAACCAACGAACGTCAAGATCGCCGCTTAAGACTAATGGCCTTGAGAGACCGATTCTCTACAACTAAATCAATAGCTGAACAATGGTTAGGTGAACAAGGTCGTCCGATAGGCTTGCGAACAGTTTATCGTCGAATAAGAACCTTTGGCTTGCTGTCTTACCGCCCACATCTTCTGCTACTCCTCACTGCTCAACATCGCCAGGAACGATTGGCCTGGTGCACGGAAAGACTTCAATGGAACTTGGAGTGGCATCGAGTTGTCTTTAGTGACGAATCGCGATTTTGTTTAGGAATGCATGATGGTCGGATGACTGTTAGACGAGGACGTGGAGAAAGGCGCAATCCTGATTTTTCGATTGCGAGGCATATTCACCGAACTGTGGGGTTGATGGTGTGGGGTGCTATTGCTTGCGGCAGTAGGTCACCCTTGCTCTTCATTCGGGGCAGTATGACCGCCCGACGCTACATTGACGAAGTGGTAGAACCACATGTTCTTCCATATCTTCTACGGCTGGAAGACCCACTTTTCCAGCAAGATAATGCACGACCTCACGTAACAAGGGTTTCTCTTAACTTCTTTGAAGAGGCCAATGTTAATCTTTTGCCTTGGCCGCCAAGATCTCCCGATTTGTCGCCCATTGAGCACGTGTGGGACATGATGAGTAGAAGATTGAGGAATCTACCGAACCCACCGTTGATAATAAAAGCTCTACGGCATGAAGTACAGGCTGCTTGGGATGCCATACTCCAAGAAGACATTGATCACCTGCTGGAATCAATGCCAAGGCGGGTTAATGAGTGTATCAGAAATAGGGGCGGACCAACACATTATTAAAGAAAAATCAAAAGTATGAAGTGTTTTCTTCATCAAATTTTAGTCAATTGTTACCTTAGACTAGTCCAATGTTTCTGCCAAATTTGGTCCAAAAAATCCCACCCCTTCTAGGCGGTGCAGTTTATATGTCACTGAGTATATATTGCACACGTTGTCAATGCGTACCTACTTTATCACACCCCGTTGATATTTAAAATATGGCACGATTGAAATTACTACTCCGTTTCGTAAAATAGTCCGGATTATTCGCGATTTATTTATTATTATTATTATTTATTATATTTGTGCACACTCGGTAATATCGGTAATAGATTTGGCGTACGTTGCAAAATATATCAAAATGTTTGCGTGTTATTGGCGCATTTAGACACATACCGTAGTTGTAATTAACGATTACGTACGTAGTTGTAATTAACGATTTCAACGTTAAAAGTGATCGAAAAATATATTTTTTTTGACACAAATTCCAATTTTTTTACCGAAACATAGCAAAGGCAACCGTTACGTTATTTCTTTAATTTCCATTTCCATTTACGGTGAGTTTTCCAACTTTTCTCGCAAGTGCCACCTAAATTACTATTTATGAATATTAGTCGTCACGGACGAATTTTTATTTTCGGTGACATAGTTAAATATTTGAAGACATGATATGCTGATGTAAGGGACGTTTTCATCTGATTTGATCGATTTATACAATTTATAAAAACATTTTTTTATATATTTTATATAAATAATTCGATTTTTGCAAAATAATGTTTTTTTCCATCGATGTTCATTCATCGTTCATAACTACAAAGTTAACAAATAAAAAAGTCGAACGGGAAATTTTAAATAATTGATGGAACTGCGTGACGACAAATATTGAAACAATTACATTATTTATTTAATAAAAAAAATAAAATTGAGCTACTTTGAATAAATGTTCAGGAATAGTATCCGCAAATTTGTTTGCTAGATGTTTGCTATACTGTGGTCGGGCAGTCTACAAAAAAAACGGGCGAATATATTTGGGCCTTATCTCGCAAGTTATGAGTCACGATTACTTTACCTGGCGTGCGTTTGGAAGACGAATCCGACTTATTTAGTTCCGTTTAATTCGCGTGGAGTTCGACGTATAATCGCTATCAGTGCGTTTCTTTGTCAATTCGTGACGAACTATCGGTTTGCAAGTGACAACAATCGATCGGACATAATTTCCAACTTTAAACAGTCGGCTCGGTTCTTCTATTCAAATCGACCTGTGGTCCAAGATTGCGTTGCCTATTGTTGGCAGCACGAGCTAGCCGCGACAAACGAACGATCAAGTGGGAATGCTTCGGATATGTTCGCGTCGGTAATGGAGATCGCCGGTTGACGTGCGTTTCGAGCAACATTTTTGTCGAAATCTTGACTTTTTGACGATCGATCCGCGTCGCGTGTGCGTTTAACGGGATTTTGGTGCGCGTCCTGTGCCGTGGAACGTCTTTGCGGGTTTCGAACGGTGAGTGCATTTTGATTTTTCGTCGGGTGAATTTGCGGCGCGATTTTTTTGACGCGATCGGGCGGGAAACGTGCCGACGTCGATTTTGATAATTCGGACGCGTGTTGCACACGTAAATTTGATCCGAATCAGTTCGTCCAATCGCGCGGCGTTTAAATCACTTTGCGATCCAAGATTGCGTCGAGTACTGTTGGCGACGGTGATGTAGGTATATGTGCGATCGAGTAAGTAAGCTTTGGATGCGTTCGCGTCGAAAATGGAGGTCGACGGTTGACGTGCGTTTCGAACGACGTTTTTGTCGGAAATTTTAGTTTTCGAAGCTCGGTTCGCGTCGCGTACGTGTTTAACGTGGTTTTGGTGGGCGTTTGGTGCTGTGGAACGTCTTCGCAGGTCTCGAACGGTGAGTGAGTTTTTTTGAGATGAACGGATCATAGCCGGGCGGGAAACGTGCCGACGTAGATTTCGATAATTCGGGCGCGTGTTACTCGTAAATTAATTTGACTCGGTTCCGCGATCCAAGATTGCGTCGGGTACTGTTGGCTATACGTCGCCGCCGTAAATGTGCGATCGAGTAAGTTGGCTTTGGATAAGTTCGCGTCGAAAATGGTGGTCACCTGTCGATGTGCGTTTCGTGTGATGTTTTCGTCGAAAATTTGATTCGACTCTCGGTTCGCGTCGCGTGCGTGTTCAACGCGGTTTTGATGCGCGTCTGCTGCAGTGGAAGGTCCTCGCGAGTCTCGAAAGGTGAGTACATTGATTGTTGTGCGTTTCAACGATTTTTTTTTAATGTGTGTTTCCAGGGTTCGTTTCGCGTCCGTGTGACTTTTGTGCAGACTGTCGGGGCGTTGTGCGCGGTTATGGGGATTAGATGATCGGCGGGTGAGGAGAAACGGCGATGGCGTCATCTTCGCGGTCTATCAACGGTAAGTTTGTTTTGATTTTTTCCACGCGTGTTTTTATCGAACGATTAATTTGAGGGAAATGTACCGGTGCCGGATCACGGGGACTTTATGTTGCGCATGTCCGTCACAATTATTATTATAAAAGTACAAATAGGTAATTAACGGAACGTAAGCTTGCGGTGCACATCCAAATAAATTATTGATAACGAAATAAAAAAATTAAAATTTTTTTAACAAAATTATAAACTTTTATTATTACTTTTAAAACAAAATTTTATTAAATCTTATATTTTGTTATTTTATGGTTATTTCATGTTATAAATATTTTCTTTACGTCAACGTTGATTTTTATATTTCATAATTCTGCATCAAACTAACTTATTATTCCATTTTAATTTTAACTAATTTAAAACGAGTTTTTAGTTCGAATCTGACAGCCACCGTTAAGTGTTTAAAGTTAAATTTTTAATATTAAATTCGCTGAAAACCCACATTCACGGGTGCTTAAACGTTCTTTATTATATCAAGGTTTAATTTTATGTCCTCGGAGTTCGCAAAATTATGGTCGCTCTAGGTATTTTTGTATAGGCGTGTTGTATAAATAGTGCGTATGTCTTTAAAAATTCAAGCAACGACTACCGTATGCGTTCACGTCTACTCGCAACAACGGAGCATGTTCATATGTGTAACAATAATTTTAAATTTAATTGGTTCCGAATTGCACACAAATATAAAAATGTATCGCTTCATCGATCTCGGCGGGATTCGAAGCTAACCATACGCGTATAAATTTTATGTTTACGGCGGAGACTAAAATGTAAAGGGCTTATGGCTTAAAATATATTTTTTTTTGCTATCTTGGCCTCGATTCATTGAAATGAGGTAGGACGACGCGATGGAAAATCAATGTAGGTTCCTTTTGTGGTCGCGTCTGCCTGAGACGGGACGATAAGTTTAAGTCATAAATCGAAACGGCATTATCGGACGTGTTGTTTTTCATAGGAAGAAGCTCGAAATGAAAACTTGAAACGTTAGAGACATGGTTATTGTTGCAGTTGGTGTTGCGATCGACGAATTGAGTGCTTTTCCTTCAAAACAATTTTTGCATGCTTATGTTAGTAGATGCACTTAAAGTAAAAACAAACGCGAAAAGCGTAAAACCGAATGTTTAGACGAAGGGGATTTCTGTCTGCGTGGAGTAATATTTAATAGCTTCTTTTCCTTTTGACTGGAACTTGCGAGCTTCAATAACGAATAAACTTGGTCATTGATATTTGTATTTTTTTAAATTACATACTAAATATGGAATAAATTATTAGCGAGGATTTCATTCATGTATGCAACGAAAATAAATAAACAATAAATTTTAAATTAATTTTGTTGCAATCAGTGTTGCCACTGATGGAACAATCTCAATCAATAAATTGTCCTGAACATTCTGAAATTCATCTTAGGATATGTTGATGTGATATTTTTCAGGAGAGCAATAAAACGATTAAAAAAATTATTTGTGAGTTACAACTAAATAAGTTTCATTTTACAAGCGATCTATTTTGATACAGATTTTACATTGTATTTTACTATAAAATAAATAAATGAAGAAGTTTTCAACAAAATGTATTTTCTTGGAAATACGTTACACTAACAACAAATTGATTTAAGTAAAAAAAGTTATGCAAAAAACAAATAAAATAATAATTCTTGAAAACATCAAACGATGACCAAATATTGAATAATAAAGTTGGATAACGAATCCAAATATTCTAGAAAAGTTACAGAGATTTATCAAATTATTTTAGCCCATTTAATTTGATCCTTCGATTTTTTACAACGTAATTTTTGATTGATCGACTTTTTGTTTCAAATATTTAAATCTAAACTAATTCGAAACCCAGATTTTTTAATCGAATTTAATAAATACCGAGTGCATAAAAATATTTACCTGTACGGTATTTATCAACAAATTGGTTTTTTTCAACCCAACTCAGACTCAAGTCGTTGCCATAATCGTAGCTTGAGTTAAATTATCCTTAAGAATAATTTCCAAGTCAACGCAATTCATTAATTTGTCACTTATCCTTACCGCAATTCAACCAAATACCAAGTCGCTATAGCATAATCCTTTTTGCAGACATTTCATTTCCAACCCAATGAAATTATGAAATAAATAACTAAATTATCAACCAACTACCCATCTTCAGCCCAACTCAACTAAGGCGCTATACGTTTTTTTTATCCGCGCTCGTGATCAATGTAACCCAATTCAATAATTCTTCTGACTTCATCATACATTTGACGTAGCGTGGTATTCTTTAGGCAAATCCCCAGTATCCTTTTTACCGGGTTCATTTTGTGTTTTACCATTTTAATTTTATTTTTCGTTTACGCGTTTGTGCTGCGCTGCTACGTTTATGTATTGAGTCAGAGCTGTGTTGGGTTAATCTGTGTATAAAAACACCTCCACAGTTATTGCAGTTTATTTTATAAATTAGGTTAGTCTCTTGTGTTTCATCTGGTTTCGATTTAACATTTAATGGTATATTGCAATAGGCCGATGTCAAATTGTGTTTGCTTTTTTTTTTTGAAAATGTTAGTGCGGGGCTTTGCGAAAGGAATTTATATATATGTACTATTCTTTCTGTCAACAACGTTAGGATTAGGTTGGTTGTTGGAGCGTTTTTTTTACAGCAATGTTTATTTGGCCTTGTATATTTTTTTCAGGGTGGTTGTTCTCCTTGAAAGCTGATTTTTTAAAGTTTATTCCCCAGGATATCTATATTTTTCAATTGTGTTGGTTTAGGAGATGATTTTTTCTGCGTGGGGTCGTTGGAGTGGACATAGAGTCTTAGTCTTTAATTTTGATTCTCCGCCCTGTAATGATATACTTAAAGCTTTATCCGGTCGATGTATGTTCTTCTCGATCATTACCACTGATTACTATATCATCGATGAAACAAAAAACACCATCTACAGTTTTAAATATTGTTTCCGTAATCCTTTGAAATTTGGTGGGTGCACTTGCAATACCGCAATCTCTCAAACTGAAATAATCCTTTGTGAGTTTATGTGGTAACAAGCTTTTTTTTTATTCATTGCCCAATTTTTTTGGAAATGCCTACGAAAAATTTTTGCGGGTTTGAATCAAATATATTAGGACCTAATTTACAAAACAGATCGTCAATACGTAGCAGGTGGATTGATCATTTTCTAAAATTAGATTTTAAAATTAGAAATTGCTTAATTTTACTCAGTGGGAAAAAAAAGTTATTGAGGTTTCCCCAACTATTTAATATTTTACGCAAATTAACAATCGTACTCCGGTGAACAGCATTCGCGAATAATAAATGGCACTCGGGAGAAAACTTGGAAAAACGGATTAAATAAAATACGCGCAAATATATTCAATAAGGGAAATAACCCCCCGGCTGCTCTATTAATGAGCGGCGAAAACTGAAAAATCGTGCACATCACCGCACGAACCGATGTAATCCGTCGAAATCCGCGCGGCAGGAAATCGGTCTCGAGCAGCGAAACACCTCCGGATAACGACCGACCGGCCGACGAAAAGAAAAACGAAACTGCCGACGACATACCGTCGTTAATTGGTTTGTGTCTGCGTTTTTTTTTTTCACGTTCTGCGACCGACCCTCGCGTGCATGCATTGTTGCTTTTTCGCATCGTCGACGATAAATTACTTTTTGTTCGAGTCCCCGGACGTTTTAGCGCCGTGTGTGTTACGTACGTTTGGCAAATAGCGCGGCGGCGCCCGTGTCAACGATATTTTTTACGATGTACTGAAACGCGTTCCGGTTGATTAATGTTACCGGTTTCGAGTTTGTCGATTTTCGCCTGGTGCATAAATGCGCGTGTATTTCAATTGCATTGATTATACTTTTATGTAAGGAAATATTCGCCCAGTACCCAATGCTTCACCTGATATTCTCCAACGAAGACTTAACAATTAATGCATCGTCTTCAACGACGTCGGTTAAGATATTTGTTTTTATTGTCGAATTTAATTGATCAGATCAACAAGACGAATATTCTATTAGACTAATAGGGATATTTTTGTTACACACGTTTAATCGGTGAAGATATTATGAGCTTTCACTCGCCTTTCAGCAAGTGGCCGTTAAGGGGGATCCTGCTTTAGGAGGCCTTAAAATAGCGTTTTTGGGGGAATTTTTTTAGGGCAGAAAAAAATGAGCAAGTCTAGTGAACTTTTTAGAGCATTTTATTGCATATGTGAGCATTAAAAAAAAATATGTCGGGAGAAAAATATTTAAACGGAACCGATTTTTATGCACATTTGTGCAACACCTTTCAATTGCAATTTACAATCGGTGGGAAAGATGCAGCCCGTAATTTTTGTCTGAAACAAAAAAAAAACAAAGAAAATGGTAATTCTCCTATATTTTCTTCTATGTGAACTAAAAAAAAAAAACCAAAATTTTGAAATTCAAGATTTTTCTCAGGTTTGAAAATAAATGTGCTCTTTGCAGGAAGAGAAAATCATTTCAACTTGCTAAAAAAGTTGTTTAGAATTTTTTTTCATTAATCGTTTTAGTTCAAATAGAATAGAATGCTACTGAAGCCAACAAAAGTTTTGTTTCGTTTTGATTGCTTGTCTAGTTTTCTCGCAATCACGCCCACCAGTTTAGAAAAATCGTAAAAACGAAAACTCGAGAAAACGCGCTCTAAAGTTTACGATCAGGAAAAATGTTAATTTTCGATCACTTACGGAATAAATCGTTATAATCATACTATAGCTCTTACGAACTCAAAATATTATTGTTTCGAACGACCGATTGAACTTTTTTCAGTACATAGTTCGGTGTTATGTTACTGCGGGGAGGGACGCGCGTTTCGTTTGGTGCTGTATCTTTCAAAATATTTCGAATTAGCCGCTATAACTTTTTATAAATATTCTTAGATATATTAGGCATAGATTTGAGCAATAAAAAAGAAATCGATTTTTTGAGCCTTCTAAAGCAGGATCCCCCCTTACTGGCCGTTGTAACGATTTAAAAAATGCTGTGGAGTTGTATTTTGCAGAATTACTGAAAGATTTTTTTTGGGCGCTATTAAGAAAAACGTTGGAATAAATGTGTCACTGTTAACTATTCATACGTTGAAAAATTTAATTTTGCTCGTCCTTGTTTTCATAGCTATGTAGATGTCATAAAAACATCTTTTTCCAAAATAAAATTATTATCTCTGCGTAATAAATCTAAACGCCATTAATTTCGAATTATTCCTACCTATTTTAAGAGACGTGAACCAAAAATATTCACAGGCCTAATTCAAATTCCTTTCGATTTTTCCAAAATTATTTTGTCCAAAAAGCATACCCTTCAATGAATAGGTTTGAGCGTAAACTTGTAAAACAAAAGAACAACAAACAGGCAAAGTATACAAGGCGCCGATAAGATAGAGGAAATTGAAGAAGAAGTACGTTCACATACAAAGATAAACACATAACACATATAAAACAAGTTCGGTAACAAATATAAATTAACGTAATGTGACATGCAATAACCACACCCAAGACAAATTTGCGTGGGTAATAATTGCAAAGTTCGTAAAATCTGAGCAAGTTTCCTTGAAAGCTTTAACATATTTAACGCAGCTGTGTCCATGTGGAAGTCTCATTATTATGAGATGTTGATATTGTCTCGGAAAAGTGATTTAGCTCCTGGAGGAAAACGGTGGAAATAGCTACGCGGTTCTACGGGAAACAGCGGGAAGATAAAGTCAGACAAGAGATGGGAATAAACTTTGCAAAAAATGCTGCCTACGGAAGAACGAACAGGATTAGAAAAAGATCATTCCTGACAACGAGTGAGACCATAGAAGTTTAACAACGAAAAAGAGAAAGGGTTACACAGATAATACCCATATTCGCAGCGTGAGTGGCAGCACTGCTCACTGTCGATATCGTCAAAGTTGCTAGACCTCCTGAAACAGAACCAAAAAATAAATTATTTTAACTTTGTCGGGAAATACTGGGGGCACGTAACATTGAACAACTTATGGAATTACATGGAACGTTCTTCGTGTAAGACACATGTTCGCAATTTCTCCAAAATATATTTTGAATGACCATGAAGAAAATCCATTGAAAGTAGTACGTAAGTCAGTTTACTTGGTGCGATAATAATAACAACACGTCTTTATTTGTTGTAACAACAAAAAGTAACAAACAAGAAAATAGTAACATTCGTACTTTTACGATTGTGACTATAACTAGAAAACTTGAGGCGAAGTTCGCGCTCTTTCATGTCTTTATTACAATATGTTGAAAAAGAAAAAAATAAAAGAATAACAAAAAGAAAAGTCGCACGTGAAATCAACACAACTAAGCACAAGTGTGATTCTTCCTATTTGCGAAAATGATGGCTTTCAGCCGACACTTCAACGGCTATAATGGTATTTGTTTTATCGTCGAATGAATTCGATTATACTGAGAAGAGGCGACATAAGAAAAGGATCCTTGAAATGACACAGTTGTATGTTTAAGCACAGGTGGAATGTCAGTGGACCTCAAATATTTAATATAACAAGCCAAATTGAATGATCTCCTATTTTTCATATTCAGCTGATTTTCTTCATTTCCTTTATGCGATCAGTTATGTGGTCGGTCACGTCGCCTAAGATTTAGCACAAACCGTACACGGGAGTTCTAAACATTCTGTATCCGGCACTCGATCAATTGATAAAGATCGACAAAACAAGTTTCGAATTCCAGACGTATATATTGTGAGAGATATGTGATTTAAATCTTAATTCCACCATAATTCCAAGACTTTGAGTTCGTCACTGGTATTATTATTATTATTATTAAGCCATTCTACCACAATGCTAATGCCTTCTATGGCTCTCTGGTGGTCTTTAATCGGTTCCAATACTATGACAGAACGATTGATTTTTAGACAGTGTGATCTAGCCAGCTGACTTAATTTACTAATTAGTTATGTTTGAAGAACCAACGATCTTTAATGTAATAGCTTGAAAAAACACAAAAGTGACTTTTTTGCCACGTAGTTATGGTGTTATTAAAATCTGTCGTATACATCGTTTATAGTAAAGGTCCCAGAATGGACCCTTGCGGAACTCCAAATTCTACTCGTCCCAAGTTAAATATGAGACAAGGCACCACCACACAGTACCTTTTAGCTGATAAGAACGAGTTGATAAGATTAGTAGCATTTGTATCTAATCCATAATAATATATAATTTAATAAATGGTAAAAGTTTTACACAAAAATTTAAAAGTAACAGTAACTTCTCCCTCGTTTATTGCTCTGAAAATACTATCGGTTAAGAATGTCCATTTCTAATTATGTCACATTTAATTACGTAATCCTTGAAATGTTCCTTCATAATTTTTCCTAATCCTTCGGACAATGTTGGTAAAATACTAATGACGTAAATCAGAAAATTTGCTAGCACTCGGGATCTTAAGTGATAATTTATTAACAATAGAAGTAAGCTATTTATTAGTATATTAGGTACACACAAAATTAGCATTTGCCTAGATGTTTCATCGACATTAGGTTTCAAAGGAAAAATTATTTGTTCAACTTTCCTTTCAGAAACCGAGAGGAAGACTTGCAACTTTTCGTCATATTATATTTATCTGAAATAAAATGGTAAAAAATAAAATTACATTAGTGAGGGCGATAAATTGCTGTAGCAGCGCTTAAACATAGCTATTTATTTCATCCGTAATGTTCAGTTCCAGTGGAATTGTAAATTGTCTTAATAATGGGCTTCAATACTGACTTCAATACTATGGCAGTGAGTGCAAGGAATCCCTATGTTCAGTGTTAAAATCACGATAGGTTATCAATTTAGGATGAGCATAAATCTGTGATTGTTTGCTTGCATAGTTTTTATGGATTTGGATTTCTTTTTCTA
This sequence comes from Geotrupes spiniger, assembly GCA_959613385.1. Lineage (NCBI taxonomy): Eukaryota > Metazoa > Arthropoda > Insecta > Coleoptera > Geotrupidae > Geotrupes > Geotrupes spiniger. The sequence continues at coordinate 2,108,204 of OY390732.1, read as the reverse complement.
AATAAGGTACCTGGTTGGGGTGCAATGTTAATTTAAACTTAAGCGCCATGGAATTAGAAAATATTAACGGTGTTGTGAAAACAGAAATTAAATTACAACCGGGCCTCGCCGCAAACTTTAATGATTTAAAGTAAAAATGTATAAAAAAAAAATTATGTAAACAAATACAACGTCCTTAAACTGACCGCTGGTACTTTTGAAACCACTACTCGTCGTTCCCGAAATCAAAAAAACATCGCTATTCGAACTATATGCTCGTGCATAGTTAATGTCTACGTTAATTTTAATTATACAGGGTGAATCTTAAATGGCGGATAATATTTACATCACGTGATTCTGCATCAAAAACTGAGCGAAAAAATTTACAAGCGTTTTGCTCGGAACCATTTAGTTTTTGAAGAATTCTTAATTAAAGTTTTACAAAGTAGGCAACACTGTGTGGCAAGTCGTACTAATCTGAGTGTTGTCTCCTGCGATTCACATAACAACGCACGTGATTTAATTAGGAACCTAAGGAGAATGTAATGTACACATGCATACTAAACTTCTTTCACAGTAATATTCTAATTTTAATGTGCTGTTTGCATTTTGAGATTAACAGCACATAACTAGTGAGGAAATATCGATTACGCCATAAGCTTTTTATTTTGTAAATACATTTGAAATTACAATAAGTGGTCAAAGTGGCGACCCCCAACCCCTATGCATTTCATGCACCTACGCATTATGTTCTGTTCTAGATTTTCAAGCAAATTGTTTTGTTGAATCATTATAACTGCTTCATTGATTCGTTGCTGAAGTTGCTCTTGAGTATCAATTTCCACTTCATACACAAATGCTTTTAATGTTCCCCACAAGAAAAAATCTAGGCAGTTTAAATTTGGGCTTCTTGGTGGTCAAGGTATTACAACACTGCCACGACCAATCCATCGCTCTGGAAATTCCTGATTTAACCATTCTCGGGTTTGAATTCCCCAATGTGCTGGTGCTCCGTCCATTTGAAAAAACATATTCCTTCTTAAATCTAGTGGCACATCGTCTAATAAATCCTTAAAATCAGTTTCTAAAAATTCAAGAAAATTATTCGCGTTTAGTCTGTTAGGCAAAATGTGTGGTCCTATGAGCCTATTACCAATAATACCACCCCACACATTAACACTAAACCGAATTTGATGATTCGTTTGGTACAATGCATGGGGATTTTCATCGCTCCATTGGTGCATATTGTGGATATTAAATGTTCCATTTCTGCTGAACGTACTTTCATCGGTCCACAAGACACGTCCAATAAAACCAGGATTCCTTTCTTGCTCACGAAGTAGCCATCTACAAAATCTGACTCTTTGCTGATAGTCTTGTGGCAATAATCCCTGGACTCGCTGATAATGATACGGGTGCAAGCCATTTTGCCGTAATAAGCGATGAACGCTTCTTTGGCTAATATCAAACATTCTGGCAATGGACCGGGTACTTTGTTCTGGTTCATTTTCCACTACATGTAAGATATTTTCTTCAACCTGTGGTGATACTCGACGAGGACGGCCTCTGTTAGCTGTTGGAGTAGGTGGAGTTCTTCCAGTTTCTCGCATTCGTTGATCCAGTCGTCGAATAACATTAGCATTTGGATGCCTTCTGTTTGGATACCGTTCAGCATATAAATTAGCAGCAGCGTACAAATTGCCATGACATTCTCCTAATATCAAATACATGTCTGCATATTCCACAAAACTGTACTCCATGACGCTAATTATTAAGAAAATAAACAACAAGACAATTCAACACGTCCTTTTTTACAGCAAATTGTCACAGACATGCCATTAAACGTCAAATTATTTAAAGTAAAAAGTACGTAACAGCCTACGTTTATTTCAAAATGTGAAAATTGTATTGCACATTGTTGCAACATATTTGGAAAACTCAAGCATTGCAGAAAGTTCAAGCTTCTAATGAAAATTCTACGTGAACCAAGTGTATGATGACTACAATTACATATTGGTGATTCCTTTTGTTGATTATACTACAGCTAAAAAACATTATTTCATAAACATATAGTACGATCAGCAACCCGTAATTTAACTTAAGACTGCCAATAACTCCTCATCCATGAGATTCACAGCAAATTGTTATAAGACTCTATTGCTTCATCTTTGATGCAGAATCGGATGTTATGAATATTATCCGCCATTTAGGATTCACCCTGTATAGTTCATTGACATTGAATTTCGATTATTTCGAGTTACAAAGTTCAACATCACTAAACACATCCTGCAAGATACTAATGTCCACGAAAAATCGATAAACTATAAATATTAAATATTCGCTGAAGGTATGTCGGCACACCATTTTATTATCAATACCACTTTAACGTGCCCGTCCGCAAAGATAATCATTGGATGGAAACTTTTGCTCAACCTATACGGTGCATAGTAATTGTACGTTGCTTTAAGGTTGAAATTCCGGCTTTTGCACAAGTTTTTTATCCGAAGCGTAACCACTAATAGTAACGTAGAATAAAAAACGGCAATACTGCGCAAAATCGTTTAACGATAAGATAACTGAAACTCTCGGTGTCGAATGCTGTCCGACTTTTACACGTGTTTTTTGCTTAGTTCCCGGCAGGTACGTTCGATTGTCATTGGATGGTCAGTTAATTTGTAAAAACTGGAGGCTTTCCATTAAAAAAATGTTGCATTGCGACTACTGACGCGAAACCCCTACTTTGAATTTTTTTGTTTTTGTTCGCCGTCGTAATCACAGGAACAATAAATCGTTGCTAATTTTACTTACACCATCTTTACGTTAATAAGTGTATATTAATTTTGCAATGTGTCAAAGTCGTCTTTGGGAAAACAAAGTATGAAACGACACCTGCGCAAAAAATAAATAGACGTTGATGTTGAAGAATGGGGAACATCCTATCGTTAAAACCATAGTCACATATTCATAACACATACTCCAATAATTATATATAAGGTAAATTCATGTCGATTAATAAACGTAGGCCTTGCGAGAGATAAATCGACAGTTGAAATTGATTTGATTTGATTTGATTGATAAAGTGATTTGCGACTTTCCATAGAAAATGCAAAAGGAACAATTAAAGCTAGAGTTGTTGTTGTAGGTTGATTTAATTGATGTAGTAGCTGTAAATGGGATAATATAGAGCAGCTCTGGATATCAATTAAAGTTTGAGTTAGTTCGATGATCGTTGGGGTAATTCATAGATCTCCCAGTATCAACGCTGATATTTTTTCCCTTCGTTATTCCCCTTGTTATTTACGTTTGTGTGAGACGTCTTGATCCTACGAAACGAACGACTACTTTAACTGTTTTTATACGAACAATCCTAGACGGCGTTAAACCGAATCTGGACGAAATAAATGATCGCAGATGCTCGACTGCAAAGGAATTATGACATTAATAAATCAAACGCGTGACAACCCTGTCGCACAAGTTGCAAGTATTATTGCGGGCAGAGAGATAATCGTCAAAAGTATTCGCCGAGTCCTTTTTCCTGCAGGAGTTGCGGGACGATTTATTTAATTCCTGTCTGGTGGGCCGCCGGCTGTTGCGATGTTGACACAGGAAGACGTCACTGACGTGCGATTCCTCCGTCGTCGAGTGGCGCAAATATTTACGTCGTTTGTAGGTGGCACGTTGCAATTAGCGATATTTGGACGGGTAAACGTTAAGTAGCAGTGAACGACGCAACGGTCGGATGTTCGTCGTTTTTCATATCATACATACATCGGAAGAATGAAAAGTGGTGGGGCGAACAATGTCGCAGAGGGACGGAGATAAGAAATAAACGAAAGATGAGAGCGATCCAAACGCAAAGAGAAGAAGATAAATAAGCATATAAAGACCACAGAGCGATAATTAAAAAGGACAAACTAGAGAACTACTACAAAAGGAAATAAATAAGGAATTTTCATAGGGGAGTAAAAAAAGGAAAATCAAATCTTTAGCCGGATTGTATACAGGGTGAATCCTAAATGGCGGATAATATTCATAAGATGGAGCAATAGAGTTTTATAACAATTTGCTGTGAATCTCATGGATAAGGAGTTATTGTCAGTCTTAAGTTAAATTACGGGTTGCCCATCGTATTATATTTTTATGAAATAATGTTTTTTAGCTGTAGTATAATCAACAAAAGGTATCACCAATCTGTAATTGTAGTCATCATACTATTGGTTTACGTAGAATTTTCATTAGAAGCTTGAACTTTCTGCAATGCTTGAGTTTTCCAAATATGTTGCAACAATGTGCAATACAATTTTCACATTTTTAAATAAACGTAGGCTCTTACGTACTTTTTACTTTAAATAATTTGACGTTTAATGACATATCTGTGACAATTTGCTGTAAAAAAAAGACTGGTTGAATTGTCTTCTTGTTTGTTATCTTAATAATTAGCGTCATGGAGTACAGTTTTGTGGAATATGCAGACATGTATTTGATATTAGGAGAATGTCATGGCAATTTGTACGCTGCTGCTAATTTATATGCTGAACGGTATCCAAACAGAAGGCATCCAAATGCTAATGTTGTTCGACGACTGGATCAACGAATGCGAGAAACTGGAAGAACTGCACCTACTCCAGCAGCTAACAGAGGCCGTCCTCGTCGAGTATCACCACAGGTTGAAGGAAATATGTGACATGTAGTGGAAAATGAACCCGGTCCATTGCCAGAATGTTTGATATTAGACAAAGAAGCGTTCATCGCTTATTACAGCAAAATGGCTTGCACTCGTATCATTATCAGCGAGTCCAGGGATTATTACCAGCAAAGAGTCAGATTTTGTAGATGGCTACTTCGTGAGCAAGAAAGGAATCCTGGTTTTATTGGACGTGTCTTGTGGACCGATGAAAGTACGTTCACCAGAAATGGAACATTTAATATCCACAATATGCACCAATGGAGCGATGAAAATCCCAATGCATTGTACCAAAGGAATCATCAAATTCGGTTTAGTGTTAATGTGTGGGGTGGTATTATTGGTAATAGGCTCATAGGACCACACATTTTGCCTAACAGACTAAACGCGAATAATTTTGTTGAGTTTTTAGAAACTGATTTTAAGGATCTATTAGACGATGTGCCACTAGATTTAAGAAGAAATATGTTTTTTCAAATGGACGGAGCACCAGCACATTGGGGAATTCAAACCCGAGGATGGTTAAATCAGAAATTTCCAGAGCGATGGATTGGTCGTGGCAGTGTTGTAATACCTTGGCCACCAAGAAGCCCAGATTTAAACTGCCTAGATTTTTTCTTGTGGGGAACATTAAAAGCATTTGTGTATGAAGTGGAAATTGATACTCAAGAGCAACTTCAGCAACGAATCAATGAAGCAGTTATAATGATTCAACAAAACAATATGCTTGAAAATCTAGAATAGAACATAACACGTAGGTGTATGAAATGCATAGAGGTTGGGGGTAGCCACTTATTGAGCACTTATTGTAATTTCAAATGTATTTACAAAATAAGAAGCTTATGCCGTAATCGACATTTCCTTACTAGTTATGTGCTGTTAATCTCAAAATGCAAACACCACATTAAAATTAGAATATTACTGTGAAAGAAGTTTAGTATGCATGTGCACATACATTCTCTTCGGGTTCCTAATTAAATCAAGTGCGTTGTTATGTGAACAAAACGCTTGTAAATTTGTTTGCTCAGTTTTTGATGCAGAATCACATGATGTAAATATTATCCGCCATTTAAGATTCACCCTGCATATTAAAGATAAAGAAGAAAGGGAGATAGGTGAGGACGAGAAAATCAGAGAATATATCCATGGGGAGCTAAATGAAGACATAGATGACGATGACGAAAACGTGAGGAGGACAATTACCAAATCGATGACAAACTTAACTGTCATCCTCGGCAGCTACAATTAGTTAATTTTAAACTTCTTCCAATTTTATTTTCCCATCATCATTTTTCAGATTTTTACTAAAATTTATGAACACGAGAATTTATGTTTTGAAATTTTCTCCGGCAAAAGGTACTTTAATGTCAATATGGTGCACTGATGATGCAAGAACTATCCTCTTTTTTTCGGCACGTAACGAAAAATTTTTTGTAAAACCAAAAAATGCTGAGCCAACTTCCCTTTTTCGCTTGGCTAACATTTTTGGTGGAATTTCTTTTTTGTATTTTCCTATTGTCCCTGAATATGCCAGTCCTCTATTCCTGAGCTGTTCAACTAATTCCATTGAAGTGAATCAATCAAACATCGACTGTGACATAGGCTAAGAGATTTTTTTATGTCGTTAGGTAAACCAATGCCATTTGTATATTTATCGAGATGTATGTAAGCATTGTACAAATTGCAAATTTAATGAAGTTCTAAAGACGAAAAAAAACGATTATTCAATTCAATCCAGACTGGAGAAAACTGTTACAATGCTTGATGGCCGTGTTCGAACTAACGTAATTGGCAGCAACAATTTCGTGCAAAGGTGAAAATACATTTTAAAGCTTGTCGGTACAATTAACGTTCCATTTATTTAAACTGTCACGTCTCTTTCGAGGGCGTGCTGCCCTGAAACTCAATAGTCGGAGCCGAACAGTGCTTGCGATTTATTTTATTCAATTTAACAGCGTGGGTGTACGTGCCGACCCATTTAGCGAATTTATGCACCCCAATAATAAACCAACCGATACATTAATTAAACTTAACGTTCAAGGATATATGCGGACGTGAATCGCAGGTCCGGCAAGATAATTAGCAAAATAACAACGAAATTTAATTGCAGATTAAATAGAATAGAATTAATCCGAAATCGAGTACACAAATTGTTGGTAGGAACCGCCTAAAGCAACGTTCCCACAAAATTGAACTTTTTAATTGAAATTCATGAATGAATTAAACATTCAAATTAAAAACAACACAATGCAATCATATTTTCGATTTTAATTTATTTATGTTGATGGTGTTGCTTCAAATTTATTTTGCTATTGATTTTATTTCCCACCTGAGTTTTCTGTTATTTATTTATTATGTAGATCGCAATGATCCAAAACTTCAATAAGGAAGAACCAACCATAGTGTTAGATATAATATTTTTGTTATTTAAAAGTTTTGCGTTCATTTGTTTGCTTTTACCTTTATTGGTATTATTTTCTAATTTTTTTTTGCTAAAAGTACGTAATTAAAATCCGATTATAAAAATTCAATAAAAATGAGTTCACAGTTGCTATTGAGATAAGAAAATATGTATTGATTTTATTAAAAACGGTCTTGTTGTTATCAGTGGGAAATAGTATATCATTCAACTAGTAGTAATGATTGCCGACGAGGATAATATGTTCTATAAGTATCAAATTTAAACGTCAAATTTAATTTAAAAGCAATTTCAATTAACAGTCGACGCGTGTATTAATTTACAATAATTACGGAAATTAACTGAGTAAAAATTGCGATTTATCTTCGTTGTGTTCATTTTTCGTTTATTATAACTCGCGGGCGTTATGTTATCCTTTTTATTTTCAACGTTAAATTACCGTTCGCGTGCATAATAAAACGCCTCGGAATTTGGTTTGCGGCCACCGAAAACTGTTTCGCGGCACGCCGGACCGTTTTGGCGAAATAAAAACGAGGAAAAAGGGCGGGCGGGCGCGCCGCTCTTCCCGCACAATTATGGGTGGATTCATTTTTCTCTTTTATTTACGGTTTTCGCTGCGTTCGCCGCCGGCCGCGAACGGTAACAAAAGCACGGCGTCGTTAACGGTTTCTTTTTTTTAGCGTTTTAATCTCGGGGGTTTGGGTAATTTTTGCGACCCATCACGCCCCCGCAAACTTTATAATTTCTCCAAAGTTTTCGGACAAACGCGAAGAATAAATCGGAATATATTTCGGATTGCCCGGTCGAAATAAATTTGCGGGTATAACTCGACGGAAAAGTTGTATGGGTCGTAATTGAAAGCTTCGCGGACGAAGTGGAGGAGATCTTCGTACAAAGAGAACTCAAAACGCGTCTTACAAAAAATATCCACATTGAATAAAAATGTCACTACTGTTAATGTGGATATTTTTTACTTAAGTTTATTTTTCGTGCATCAAATGTTGGTTTGTTAGATCTAAACTGTTCTTTTTGGTCATAGACCTTTCGATCTTTTTGCAAGTTTCACCCACAATTTTATCAATGGCCTAAGTGCATGAAAACAGTTTTTCTTGGTATGGTTTCTATATTGTTGTATTTATTTAAAGTTGGCGATAATTGTTTTACGGATCGAGGTAGAAATATCAACAGCAACTTGTCAACTTGTCTTGTCAATTTATACAGAATTTATACTCACTCCAATGATATTTACTTGCACAAAAATGCAGGGATGTGTGGCAATTTGAATTTGCAAAATGAAATCAGCTTATAATGTTGGACGGTTCCTTTTCATTCTACGTTCATCGACGATGCGCTATAAATTATCGTTCACGTAACCGCGAGGTATCCGAGAAATTTTTCTCGACACGTTTAGCACTAAATCGCAGTTAATTTACGACCACGAACAATTCTGAGGGGGGCGGGGATAAGGTGGTGTCGTTGATGGATTAAATTTCTTTCTTCTCCGGCCGAGTAGTAATGAAGCGTCACTTGGGAGCTTACGGAACAGGTAATGAGTCCTTCACTATTTGTCACGAAGCGTTCAATACCCGCCTCGTCGTCTAAAGGATATGACGTGAATTTAACTAAGTTTGAAGTAAAGGACCGAGTCCTTTACCTGAAATCGGATTTGATTGTGGAGCGTTCGTCGGCCTATATGTTTCGACGGTGACTCTCTCGTCGTAATAATAATACTACATATTACTGGGTAATGTTACATTAACTTATATTGTATGCATTGTAACTATGACAGACGACAAATTAAATTGTTCGGTAAAGTACGACGGGAGATCATTATTTAGCGTCCCTAACATAAGACGCGATGAGTGACGTTGAATCAATTTGTTGTTACGTTGGTACAATTGTAGTTTTGTCACTTGTTACTTGTTAAAATAATTTAGAATTTAAGTAGACAAGTTTGGAGAAAATCGGACGTTCGTGTAGTTATAAAATACTTGCGACAGAAAGGGTTGTCGTCAAAAGAAATTTATGAACAGATGGTAGGTGTATTTTATTGTATGGTATGGTTACCAAGTGGTGGCACATATATCTCGAGAATTTAAACTGGGAAAACAAGCATGTGAACAAACGAACTGACGAACGTGACTGTCACTACCCAAGAAAATGTTAATGCCACAATTTCGATGACTGATTTTTTGACAGGCTCCTGCTATGCCAACTTAAGTTTGCGCGATTGTGTCAAGGAAAAAGACGGGGAAAATTAAGCAAATGAATTCTGTGTCATCAAGACAGTGATTTGTTTTTATTTCCAAAATTAAAAGAATATCTTTGGAAGGGCAACCGAAAGAATTTTTTTCCAGAGGCATCAAAGGTTTAGAGCATCGTTGGACTACATGTATCGATGTTCAGGGAGATTATGTAGAAAAATAATCTTCTATGTTGGGGGCCGTAAATACTGATCTCCCATCGAAAATACGGCGAACGATAGCATCAACATACCTAGTACTTTCATAAGTTATGGTACACTGTTTTTTCGTGATAAAATCAAAACGCCAAAAGATTTTTGAAATATTTTTTTGTATTTTTTGTTTTATTGCATATTTGAGAATAAAATAATGCTACGCAAAATGGCCGCCGCTTGCCTTCCAGCATGACAGAAGTCTGACAGGCCAATCGTACCAAATCCGTAGGAAAATTGTCCAGTGCCCGGATAAGGGCACTCCCAAGTTCTCTAATATAGACCACAACTTATAATCTAAAGGATGCAGATCTGGACTAGCAGATGGCCAATCAACGGTTGAAATAAAATTGGGCAAACTTTTTCTTAACCACTTTTTTGTCGTTTTTGCCTTATGTGCTGGGGCAGAGCCCTGCTGAAAAGTCCACGGTTCCTATGAACCACTTCCGATGCTTGTCGAGGTGACTGAGCATATACTCTATCATTTTGTTTATTGAACGCCTCCCCCACAGTGAAAATTTTCTCATCTGTAAACAGAATTCTTCTATGGGCGTTATTCGCGTACTGCCGAAGCAGTGATTTTGCTGGCATTTCTTCTTCAATGCCGCCATAATGAGATGACCGGTATGTCTTTTGTAAGCCCGAAGTCCCAAGTCATATTTAATAATGCGACAAATAGATACCTTTGATTTCTACGAATTCGGTTCTCCACAGCTTTAACAGCCCTGGGAGTTCGCACACTGCGCGGACGACCAGATCTCGGACGACAGATCAATCCACCAATATCTTCAAACAATGTAACACCACGATGCACAAAATTTCGCGTGATCCCGAGCGGCAGCAATGTTCGAAAAATGTCGGCTGTTTCCATGCCACATTTTTTAGGTCAACAATGACAAAACGGTTTTGTTATTGTCGGCTCCATTCCATAATTATAAATAACAATAACAATATATAAATAACACTTATCAAAAATGTCAATGGCGCATGTGTCTGTTCAATGCATGTCTTACAATTGTACCAGAACTTATGAAAGTACTAGGTATTTACATATGTCACATCTACAGTGCATTTTGCTTATTAATAATCTAATATTAACTCGACGTTTTACCACCACACAACTACTATAATCGAACAACGCAATTAATTTAATTTCACTCACCTCACTCAATCGTAACACTTGCTAAATTTTCATTGCGAGAAATCTTACAGCCGCGAGGCGCGAATGCGGGAGGCAATCGCGGCGGCGGCGCGGGCGGCGGTACGACCGACTTTGATCGATCGCAGCGATAGTAATTGCATTTCCATTCATCTAATTTCTGACGGCGGGCGGCTTTCTGCGTTCGGTATACGAATATAATAATACGTCGTATCCGTTTTGAGTTTTAGTTGAAAATCAATGCGGGCGCGGTGGGCGCCGCGCCGCACCGTTTCGCGCGAATCAATTGGTGCACTACAGTAATTGTGCGAAATTGTACAACAACGTTCCATTGTGAGGGCGTGTTTGGCGCGGGTGCGTCTGTGCATATGTTTACGGAAGATAATGGGGAGAACAGCGGGATATTGCGCTCGAAATTATCGCCGGTGGGGTTAGCGCTGTGTGGAAGCCGCTCGCGCGGCCGTTATTAAACGGAGTATTGCGCAGATTGTGTTGCGAATTTAACTCGAATATTGCACCACGTTAGTGATGACAGTAAGGCAGAATTATGTGGCATCGTATTTTGATGTCTAATAAATCTTCGTTAAACAATTTATGTTTATTTATTTATTTATTTATTCATTAAGGATACAAACAGATAACGAAGTCCAAAACAGTATTCCTAAATTAGCCATAATAACTATGTAAATGGAAAATAAAATAAAATCGAAATGTAAATTTGATGCAAAAGTTTAATCCGTTGCATCCATATGAATGACGAAGTCAATGATAGATATTCAGCACTTGGTGTTCTACTAAAATTGTCATATAATAGGTGTAGTAAAAAGAAATCCATTATTTTTCCAATAGATGGATTTAGTAACGTGTAACTCGCCTTGTATAAGTCCGATCGGAGTTACAATTTATGGCGTCAGAAAGACGAGATTTCGCACTAATAAAGTTTTTTTGACAGTTGTGATTAGTTGACTGAGTTTTGTTTCATCGATGGACACTAGCAAAGAGAAAATACGCTATATTTTACAGTTTTACTTCGATAAAGGCGAAAACGCAAGCCAGGTGGCTGAAAATGTGAAAAGTGTTTATGGTCTTGATGCTGTAACAGCCAATGACGCGCAATTTTGGTTTCGTTTATTCCGTTCCGGTAGTTTCGATGTCAAAGATGCACCACGCACTGCAAGGCCAATTGTCGAAAATATCGATAGAATCATGGACATGTCGAGTCCGACCGTAAAGCACTGTTTCGATTGCACAAGAGCTAAAGATTGCACAAAATCCGTTTGGAACTATTTGAATATGGCTGGATACAAAAAGAAGCTCAATGTTTGGGTGCCACACGAGTTAATGCAAAAAAACATCATGAACCGAATTTCCATCTTCTGAAGCGGTTGGTAACTGGTGATGAAAAGTGGATCACTTACTACAATGTCAAGCGAAAACGATCGAATCGCGGTGAGCCGGCGGAAACGGTGGCCAAGCCAGAATTGACGACTAGGAAGGTTTCGGTGGGATTGGCAGGCAATTATCTACTATGAGCTGCTCTCTTGCGGCACAACTCTTAATTCGGACCTGTACTGTCAACAATTGAACCGTCTGAAGGAAGTAATCGCCCAGAAGTGGCCAGCCTCGGCCAATAGGAGAGGAATTGTGTTCTATAAGGACAACGCCAGGCCACACACATCGATAGTGACTCGCCAGAAGCTCCGGGAGCTTGATTGGGAGGTTCTTATGCATCCACCTTATAGTCTGGACCTGGCACCAAGTGATTACCGTCTGTTCCTGTCCATGTCGAACAATTTTGCTGGTGAAAAATTCGCAGCAAGAGAGCCCTGTGAAAATCGACTGTCTCAATTTTTTGCCAATAGGGACGAGGGCTTCCGTGAGAGAGGCACAATGAAATTACCTTCAAAGTGGCAACAAGTTATCAAACAAAACGGCGCATATTGGACGTAAATCGGAGGTTTTAATTTCATGCAAAAATAATGGATTTCTTTTTACTACACCTAATATATGCTTAATGAGACCTCTCTTCATTCTCGTGAATCTTGCAAGGTATTGATGGAAATATATACGTTGAGTCAGGGAACATTTTATACATAAAAAAAATAATTCTGACGAAATCTTAATACTACTTGAAGAAATAATAAAGAACTTTAATATACTCATTTTATCATGATGTTGGTATTTGAAGACATTAATTTTTTTTCGATACAAGTATTTAATATACGGATTTTTCATTAAATCGATCGATTTAAAAGAAATAATACATATATCTGTTGACTTTTAAGTATTGACCATTGGATATAAATTCTGATTCAGAATGTTGAACTTTCCATAGATATTAATTTGGATATTGATTCATAATTTGAAGCAAAAGCATAGTCGAAAAATAACCAAATTAGTGAACTTAAGCATAGAATCAAAACAAAAAATGTAAGAAATTGACGACGAGACGACGAATGAAAATATATCAATGCTAACAACTTTGTTATTATTCGATAACAGAAAAGCCAGAAAAGACGTATGAAACATGTTGAACAAGTAGAATAATAACAACATATACTTTCTGCTGAATTTCTCAATTTTTGATGTAGTTTTTTCCCTTTTCCACAATTTTCTACCACCATAAGTAAATACCGGTCCCAGCAATTTCAGCTTAAGTGGTGTTTCTGTGGTAATTTTTGTTTGGTGTATTTGTTTGTATGCTTCTCGACTTATATGTCATGGTGTGAATTTATTTCACAATATACCTTATTATAACAACGCCTACGTATTTATATTTCTGCATGTACCCCACATCTTTTAATTTTTTTTATATGTTCATTTTTTTATATTATGGCTTACGGCTCTTGTGTTATGTTGTTACTATCTATGTACATTTCGACAACTAAACTATCATCTTCAGCAGAAAAACTGCTTAAACTTACTATTATGCATACAACATTTTGCTCTTTTTTCTTCGTTCTTCAAAAGGTCTTTAAAATATTCCTTTTTTCATTTTTTTGTTATTGTTCAATTTTGTTTTAATTGGTTTAATAGAATAACGTTTGATTTCATTTATGTTTGTTCTGCTGGATCCTTGTTCAAGAGGCTTAGTTTTAACCCAACCTAACTCTTTCACCGTTTTTCTTATATATTTTGATATATTAGATGTTCTTTTCTCATTTCGTTTGCTACCCGTATATGATTGATAAACAATATGGTGTTCTTTTCCTTTTTTGCCATATGCACGCAACCCTTGCTTCTATTCCACCTTATTGTTAAATACCTTATGGTTTCTTCATAGCTGTGTTTAAAAAAAAATGTTGACAATTTTTCACCACTGATTAACTATTGTCTTGTATATTTGGGTATATTTGTTTTCAACTTGGAATTTTTTCGTTTAGTGCATTGCCTAACTACAAATTGCAACAGTTTTCCATATTCGTACCCACATTGATATACAATTACAAAATCCGGCGACGTCTGAAATAACGTTCGGAATATTTGTCGAGATTTTCGATATTCAAGCACCGCGCGCCCTCGATAGCGAATGTGGCTGCACGCGTTTTAATAGAAACGTCGCGCAAGGAAAGCCTCCCCAACCCATTAGACGTGCATGCAGCCGCATTTTCACACAGAATCCTAACGACGATGTAAGGAAGTAGTAATAGGCGACGGAGCTGCGGTAATACTACACCGCTCCAATTTGCATACAGAGTGCAGCCGTCTACTTCGCACCCGAAAATATTTTCGTCTTGCCCGGGCGCCGCGTGTAAGTAGGTTTTCGTGTGCAGCGGAACCCGGGAGGGTTCGACCCACTCGCGCTCTGTTGGCGGCGCGATCCGTCCGTTACCGGGGCGCGCGCCTCGCCGGAAGAGTGTGCGATGCGACCGAACCCAGTCGGATTTTTCAGATTGTGACGATATCACGTTCGGGATCCTTGATTAGGTTAATCCGGTTTGTGCGAATTGCGCGGTTTTATTATCATTTGGCTTGGTTTCTCGTTAGCGGCGGTCGCTCTAATCAGCTGCGTTTACATGTGTACGATAAAGTACGTGGAACACGTTCGTTCTTAGTCAAAGGCGATCGGGGCCCATGTCCTGGGCTAGTTACGTCATATTTCACTATGAATTGTATTTTCTTTATTTCTTCTGAGACAGCAATAATATGGAGATAAAGAAATAAAACTTAAGTACACCTTTAAATTTATTTATTTTTCAACTGGCACATTGTCGAAAGTATTAATCGAGTAATAAAACGATAAAATAAACCTTTAGTGCATTGTTACAGTGCAAACGTGCATTGTTATCCCTATTGTCTCAATGGCTCCGAACTGTTCGAGAACTGTCCAATGCATTCGCTCAAGTTCAAAGTGTGTTACATTTACATTGAACTAGTGGTCGTTTCATTCAAACTATGACTGTGTTCGTCGGAAACAAAACTGTACAGTAGCTGTAGTAAATGCTAAACAACATTTGCAAATTAAAACACTGTATTTTGATAATAAAATATATAAAGACGCAGCAGATTCAATTCACCGACTATGTCGATACTGTCAAAACTTGTAACTACTTCGGTTGATGACAGCTGACTAGTCGATCAATGCAGGACGAAGGTATTAACATCTAGATGGCGTCATTAGACTCAATGCAAACTTTTCGTAATTCATGTTAACATGAACATTTACCTCGGTCGATATATCTTTGGTGATCTGGCGAGTCCTGAAGGATGAAATAGCTGACATCGGCTGAAATTTATTTTTAAAGTTTAACTATAGAAAATATGGAACTTGTCACAAACTATCTGCTACTGAAAGAGGATGAAAGGAGACAACATTATTTTTCAATTGGTTCAGAGATGCATTTTTAAATAATATGGGCACAGAGAGACCCGTACTTCTCCATTATGATGGGCAAACAACACAGCTCATACGTGTAGCACAAAAGAACATATTTGCAACCGTTAGATGTGGCAGTTTCAGGGGCCTAAAGTAGAAGTGGGACAAAGAACTCTGCAAATGGCAAAGCGGGAACCCGAGGAAGAAGATCCCTAAGAATCCTTTGTAGCTCTTCTTAGTAATGGGTTTAGTATAGTCTGTGACCCAGCCCAAAAATTCAAGGATACGTTATATTGTTTCTCGTCGTAATTTTACTAAATTTCACTTCAACATCGTGATGCATCCGAGACGTACAGTACGATTCTATATACATTGTATATGAAAAATAAAAGTAGGCCCAGAATTAAACACCGGGTTATAATTACATATTTCATCACGTGTCGTAAGAGGACGCAATATGGCATATGGTAAACTAGGTTTCGTAACTAGTTCACCTTATGTCGGTCGTATTATCACATACACAAATGCAAAATTGTTTCAAATTAAACAAGATCATATAAGGTATGTGATACGATACAGGTGTCCCAGAGCCCGCGCACAAGCAAAAACAGACAAATGCCAACGACAATCTCGATTCTAAAAATGCAAACGAAGAACAATTAATGGCTTGCATAAGAGAGTTGTGAGACGTCTGAAATCCACCAATTCCAGAAAGGGAACTCCGAGGTGTTAATTTGAATAAAATCGGTCGCACTCAGAATCACTTTGTAATTGGAGTGATTCCTGTTAGGAAAGCGTTGGGCTGCCCTAGCAATAAATAATAATAGCAATAATGTTGAGCAGTACACCTGGATGGCTTATAATACTCTGATTTGTCGAATAAAAATGTTCTCATTTTGAATACCGTTCAAGTTACAATTTAGTTTCTTTGGGAATTTTTATTTGTCTTTTGATAAATATTTCTCATTTTTTCTCTGGGGCGCGATTTCTGCTATATCAGCACTACAATTGACTATATAATTAGAATAAAAGAGACGCAAGGGGATTTCGAACAGAGTTCGATTAAAGTTCGATGAGAGCGTTCCAAGTTACTTGAAGTTATCCGTTCTATCGCGTCGCTTTTTACAATGAGTAAGGTTAGTGCTAATCGCGCCGATGATGCATAGTGTTTGAATCGCTTGCTGACATTACTATTTCTAAAAAAATTTCCTGAAATGCAATCTGGTTTTTGAGTCAGCTTCGGCTGTAAAGCTGCCTTTTTTATAAGAGCAACTTTGTTATAATTTTAAATCATGAAATTTTTGAAAATGTTACATTTCCTTCGTCTTAATGAAAATTTATTTCGTTGTAAATGGGAAAGTATCTATATATGATCAAATCTGAGGGTCTGCAGGGAGTCATCATTGGACCCCTGTTCTACTTCATTTATAATTCTTACTTTTATTCACTGTTACACCAATGTGCTTCTTAACAGTTATATGCATAATTGATATAGATGTTTAAACATATTTCTGCATCTATGCATAAATGATTTGCCACAATTGATTTTCAAGAAAATCTAGATTACGGAAAAAATTTAAATTATGTTCAGAAGTATTTCAGGAATTTAGTAGCTGTTTTCAGTGTCTAAAGAAAATCAGCTGTCTGCACTGAACTTTCTTAACTTACTATGAATGCTTCGTTGTGCGACAGAACTCTTCAAATAAAATTTGTTTAAAATTTCAATGTCTTTAACTTTCATAAGAACATTTTTTTCGATAATTGTTTATATATTATTTATATTTATAACTTATTTATTTATAATTTATCCACAGTCGCTGTCAATTTATTATCGAGGTACTTAGAAAACACGTTTCGAAATTTCACTTACTTTGAATGTTTCAAATATCATATGGTAACATATTTGGTAGATGGGTTGACAGATTAATAGCGAGCAATAACACATTCGAATTTCATTCGGTTCTGTAGAGCGCGAATTTACGTAAAGTGCTAAAAACTCGGACGTACACATCAACAATTTACTGGGCTTTGCACACAATTGCAACATCAATGGAGCACGTTGGCAATGTAAAAATTCTTTATCCACTTCAAACGTAGAATTGTTTGGGTAGCACAAACGTTAGGAGTCCGCAGGTCGTACAGAATTCTTGTATTATATTCAGTTCTTGTTATCAGGGAGACGTGGAATACCTCGGGGACTGATTGAGACAAATTGCACAATCAACGTTCAGTGCGTTACGAATTGTTCGCTCCGCACTTATAAGCCTGTTCCGAGAATTTTTATTGAATGAGGAATTTTTTTCGAGTAGTTGATATTTTTTTAGTTGGATATTAATTTACTTTAGTTTGTCAGTATTTTTAACAGGTAAGGGGTAATACTATTACGAAATAAAATGTATCTCGTTGCGATCATTAATTTGCAGTAAAAAAAACTTATTTAAAACTTACCATTCATATTAAGTTCGGTGGCGGCTTTGCTGTTATCCGCATTCGTCGTGGTACCATAAGAAATCGCCGATCCCGAACTGGTACTCCTCCTGCCGTTGATTTGACCGATTGTGGTCAATTCGCCATCAGACGGATGAAGATAATGATCGCCGTATCGCGGATTATACGTCGACGTCCTGTGCTGATGTATAGAATTCAGAATTATGTTGCTCGACGTCCTGGACAACGCCTTCCGCTGCCTGACCGCCTCCTTGTATATCCTGCAGTACATGGTGATCATGACTATGCCCGGTATCCAGAAACTGATCGAGCTGCTGATTATCGCGTAATACTTGTTGACGACGAAAATGCAGACGTTCGGGTTTTCGTGTCGGAACAGCTTGTGGTCCTCCGTCGTGTACCAGCCCAGAAATATCGGCGTGAAGCTGATGAGCGCGGGCAAAATCCACACGTTGGCCAGCATGAAACTGACCGTTTTGGTGGTCATCGTGATCGGATACTCAAGCGGCCTGACTATCGCGTAGTACCTGTCGACGCTGATGCAGCACAGGTGCAAAATCGAAGCCGTCGAAAAGTACACGTCGAGCGAGTTCCACACGTCGCACATGAAATAGCCGAATAGCCACTTGCCGCCGGTCAGTTCCACGCTGGCGTTGAAAGTCATCGCGCACAGCGCCACCAGCATATCGGCCATCGCCAAACTGACGACGTAATAGTTAGTAATCACGCGCAGTTTCCTGTGGCGATGCACACTGATTATCACCAACGCGTTGCCGAGGACCGCGCTGAGTATTATCGTTCCGAATATGCAGCTCTTGACCACCAACAGCAGCAGATCGGTCCAGTCCGGGTGCAGATTTTCGATGTTCGTGATGTTGTGCAGGTTGGTCGCGTTGCGCAGGAGGGTTGGTTGGTTGGTGGTGAACGTTGCCGAAAATGAAGCCATAGCGTTCACTATCATGTTTTCGACGTTGTTCGCGCTCTTTCGCTGTAGATACCTACTCGGGTTTGACTCTCGCGTTCGTCTTCCGGTTGCGCAGTGTCGATGAAGTCGAACGACATGGTCGAATTTCCTTGCTCGAGTTCGTTTTGGCCCTTTTGGATTTTTTCATTGCTCCGACGTGTTTCGTCAAGATCTGGAATGAAATTAGGAAATTAATTTCTGGGATAATCAACGATATTGCAAATTACATATTTCTTATATCATTGATTGTAACAATCGAATTACTGATTACCGATTCGAACATCGATTTAAGGGGGGTCCTGCTTTAGGAGGCCTTAAAATAGCATTTTTTGGGGATTTTTTTTAGGACAGAAAAAAATTAGCAAGTCTAGTGAACTTTTTAGAGCATTTTATTGCATATTTGAGCATTAAGAAAAAAATATTTCGAGAGAAAAATATTTAAACGGAACCGATTTTTATGCACATTTGTGCAACACATTTCAATTGCAGTCTACAATCGGTGGGAAAGATGTAGCTCGTAATTTTTGTCTGAAACAAAAAAAAACCAAAGAAAATTGTAATTCTCATATATTTTCTTCTATGTGAACTAAAAAAAAAAACCAAAAATTTTGAAATTCAAGATTTTTCTCAGGTTTGAAAATAAATGTGCTCTTTGCAGGAAGAGAAAATCATTTCAACTTGCTAAAAAAGTTGTTTAGATTTTTTTTTATTAATCTTTTTAGTTCAAATCGAATAGAATGCTACTGAAGCCAACAAAAGTTTTGTTTCGTTTTGATTGCTTGTCTAGTTTTCTCGCAATCACGCCCACCAGTTTAGAAAAATCGTAAAAACGAAAACTCGAGAAAACGCGCTCTAAAGTTTACGATCAGGAAAAATGTTAATTTTCGATCACTTACGGAATATCTCGTTACAATCCTACTATAGCTCTTACGAGTTAAAAATATTGTTGTTTCGAACGACCGATTGAACTTTTTTCAGTACATAGTTCGGTGTTATGTGACTGCGGGGAGGGGAGCGCGCTTCGTTTGTCCGAGCGTTCGTGCGTTCGTATATTTTTTGCTCGACACCTCGCTGTGTTTAGTGCTGTATCTTTTAAAATATTGCGAATTAGCCGCTATAACTTTTTATACATATTCTTAGATATATTAGGCATAGATGTCAGAAATTAAAAAAAAGCGATTTTTTGAGCCTTCTAAAGCAGGATCCCCCCTTAATACACTCGTAAATGAAGTCATGAAAAAATACACAGAACTGAAAAATCCCAGCATTTTCAATTTTTCGTTGAAATTCCGACTGGGACCGCGCCCGTTTCAAATATTTTACGATCACCTCGAGCAAAACGAAAAATAATTTTCCAGGGCGACCTCGCCACAATCAGAAACTTTGCACGAGCATCGGATCTCGAAGCTGAAGTGCGCTATCAAAATTGCAGCGGTGCAAAATGGGAACTGGAGCACGATAATGGGTTCCTAAAAGTTATCCGGGCCCATTAGGAAGTTTTACGCCGTTCGGGCGTTCGAATTGTTTTTCATACACATAAAGACACTTAATACGTCGCGTGTCGAGGTGATTCCCGGCGTTCGGTCGGAGCGTTTAATTTTCAATTGGATCGCTTGATACGCTGAAACGTCGTCGTGGCACTCGTTAGTGCGCTAAAGGAAAGATTGCAAAGGACCGTTAGTTGTGCGCGCACGTATGACAAATTAGAACGGTGTGTGTATGCGCCGGATGCGTCCTTTTGAAACGCAACTCGCGGTTTTAATATTTCGAGTGTCGAATGTGTGAGGCTTTGTGGGCATTGTGGGAGCTGATGCGCGACGCATTCAATTTTTCAAATGAAAATGTTTGCGTAGATGTGAAAATGTTTTTTTTTTAATTTGTCGCTTCCGCCGTGATTTTTTTTTATAAATGTATATACGATCATTATTTAGCGTCTCTGACATAGTAGGCGTTGAGTGACTTTGAATCAATTTGACGCATTAAAGTATTAATCGTTTGTTGTTACGTTGGTTAAATTGTAAATTTACTGCAGGTGTTATCCTAGGTCGAACAGGTAGATCTCCTGATGTATCATCATTCTCATTCCTTAATTTAATTATGTCCTGTACCCGTGGAATCCTTTTTTCTTGGTCATCCGAGCATAAAAGTGTCCGAAGCACCATTTCACTAAATGCGAACCACGATGAACGTTGGATTGTTGGAAAGACAATATCGGCTACTGCCTTCTTCTGAGATCTTATGAGCTTCAATTGGAGAAGAATGTGGCGAAGTCCTTCCACCCAAGAAAATTTCGATTTAATTGTAAACCAGCAGGGATAGTAAACGCCAACAATGTATTCCACAAGAGTTGTAACGTCTTCAAGTTATTGCCTTTAAGACCATGTTTTGAAACCCATATGCGACAAGTCCTATTTGCAGGTGTTAACCACGGAGAGTAGCTTACTGGGCCAATTTCTAATAGTGCCAGATCTGTTGGAAGTACACCAGTCCTTATGGCCCGAGTTATCCTGTAACCATAAGCCTCATCTGTATAGAGATCTTTGATAATATCATCATTCAATAGAACCAAAGGCTCTGGAAAGAATAATCTGACAAATGAGGGTTTGATTTCAAGTTCAGTTGCAGTATCAAGCATGTTGCCAATCGTTCCACTCAACTTGTTGTTGGACAAAGTTTTTCCATACAACTCTGTGATCAAGTGCCGGACAGGTAGCTCATTACAATAAAGAGCACAAACCAGCCAGATGAGTTTACGATTCAGTTTTGCCTCAACTCAATGCATGAATCCTCCTTGGCAACCAGTGTTTGCATTGGTCGAGTCACCACCAATAGCCTTCAAACTTTTATCAATGGTGTTTTTTTTAAAGAAATCGACAAGATGGTTAACAATAACTTCAGCAGGTTTTCTTTTCGTTAAGTCTTTCTCTGGAGTAAAGTAGCAAATATACCTTCCAACTGGCTCACCACAAATATGCTCTTCTTTCACAATACTTGGAAACTGATGAACTGATGACTCTGCTTTTAACAGAACTTTTGTTGAGTTTTTGCGTCCATTAAATAAGATACATTCAATATTGCCTGTTTGGGATCGATCATGAAATTCTTCATCAAGTAATTTTATAACTTTTTCTTGTGCCCTCTTTACTTTATTGTGATCAACCATTAGTCTCATATCACCTTCTGTCATTAATCCAAAAAAGCGGCCGTTGTAATGGCAGCTTTAGCACGTAGACCGACACCATGCTTAATACTTTGCAATGCAATATTGCGCAATTGTAATGTATTGTAATGACTTGTTCTTGAAGTAGAAGGGATATGAAAATTCAGATTCTTCAAACCAAGCACCAGTTGGTTGTTCATCTTCGCCGGAAGAAATAAATTCACTTGTTTGTAATGTTAACGCTTCCTGCTTTTCATGCTAGTATTCTGAAATTCTTCTTAAATCATCTTCTTGCCTTTTCTGCTTTTTAATTTGTCTGGTCACGTAGATCTGGGAATCCAATTTGTTGCAGTCCAACAAATCCAACAAAGCCAACCTTCTCTTAATAAACAATAGTTCTTTGGCAGGGATGTTCATACCCTTGCAAAAAGAGCAGGAGATGTGGACTTCATGTTTACAGCCAGCTCCTCCTGGACTTCACCCTCAAACTCTGAACATAGCTTAATCTGACATTTGCAGTTAAGTACGCCAAAGAGTTTGTCTAACTGCTATGAAAGCCTCTTTCGCTTCCAATTTTCCTCTACCAACTGATATGTTTTTGGCCTTTTCCCAGTTTTCCTCTATCTTCTTCAGACCAGCGACTCTCGAATTTAAAATTGGTACCACAAAACAACTGTTTGCTAACTCCCACTTTTCCAGCACTTTTGAATAAATAGCTGCTGGGTAATTACTGACATTATATCCACTTTGATGTCTTAGTGGAACCACATCCTAGAGTTGGTAGTTCCGAAGGCAGCATTTCTCGACCAGTTCCAATAAAGTGACTCATGTGAGTGGACATTTGCCAGTCTTGTCTTTCTTTTACTACTCATGGTTTCGAATTTAATTGTCAGTTCTTGAAAATATAATCGTGAATAGCTAACCAAAACAAAACTTTTGACACCCCTCATTTTTGGAAAAATAAATTCAAAAAAATCGCCACGACATAATGGGACTTCGAAGCAACCTACGTCCGAGTAGTGTACGAGGAAATTGTTCACAAGAATCTCTAATAATATAATTATGCTCTACTTCAGATAATCCTTTGTGTACGTTGGATCAATAGTTTACGCAGAAATTTTAATTCGATACCTGTAACACTTGTCGATAAAATAGATACATTCTCCACGAACCGGAGCAACGACGCCATTGAATAACAGCGATTCCCAGTACGAAAATAAGTCGCAATAATAAGCAGATTGGAGTGGGTTGAATAACTCGAATCTATACATTTCCCCGCCATTATCCGCGAGCACCCGATTCAGCCGGCGCCATTCATCGAAATCCACGGACGAACAATTCCGAACGGGATTAGACGTAAGAAATTGCGTGACTTCTGCGCAAAAAAATCCACTCGAATATTCCATTAAATTGAAAGGTATACATAACTAACGATGCACGAAATTCTAACTTCGCTTAATTCGGGAAATGGACTTTTTGCCAATGCCAGACCGTTTTACGTCCCTCGCCACCACCCCCCCGGTGAAAAATCAATGCGGTGTTATTCAGCCTCATTAAAATGGGACGAAGAACGGCGAGGAAGCAGCGCCGAGCGAGCCAATCTCAATCGGATTTTCAATGCAACTGGGGGGTTCGTGCGAAACTGCAATAACTTTCTTTCGACGGCTGCATCGCCAGGTTGTCTCGGCTAATGGGTTGTTTCGGCTCGATTTCGTCGGGAAACGCTCCGTCTCTTTCGATTGATGATTAAACGTCATCGGCAGCGTTCAATCGGAGATAATTGGAATCTAAAAATACGGCGGAGGAAAATTCTATTAGGTACGTTTGAGGTGCAGGTGCACCAGGTGGCGGAGCTTAGTTTTAAAATTAGTCGGAGATAAAAAGTTTCCGCGTTAAATGAATTTATATAACGGAGTAATCGGTATCGGGTTAGGGGTGATGTTTTTTTTTTTTGTGAAACTCAAGCTTGGACTTTATGAATTATCTTATTATATGACATATACTCAAATGTTTGGCAACTGTAGTAGCCTGCTTTAGGCTATGGGAACAATTTCGAATTGTTTGCAGAAAATTTCTTACAAATGTTATCGTTTCATTCTTGATGTAAGACTTGAGATTGTCAAAAAATCAATTTGAAGAAATTGTTCCTTCTGGTTGTTGCACTTCTGTCAGCGAGTATATTTGAACCTGTTAGACAAATCTTGTTCTCTTATCAAAGCTACACGACCAAAAATAAATAATCGTCCATTTTCATTTTGACCAATTCGTACATACCTACCTAATAACCGTGCGTTGCAAAGACGTGCTTCATTTCCCACTATGTAGGCTGCGAACGACCTTTGCACTTAGCGTTATTCTCCGATATGATAATGAAATAGTAATTGCGCTCGCGAGAGGGCGAAAATTCGCAGGAAATATTCCGTGCGACCTCAATATCGCTCCTTCATGAATACGTAACTCGGGTAACTTAACAAGCTCACGGTCCCCGACGAGGCCCTGCGCCGTTTGAGGCGTCGCCGCCTCGCAGGATCGTCGTTTTTGCTCGACGTGTACTTTGACTGTGGATGCCACCCCGCATACGGCGGATAAATGAAAAGGCGGTGGTAATCGGGAGCTTCTTGACGTTGAAATTACGTGCGTGGAGTTCGCCGTGAACTTGAAAACTCGCAAATAGATGTCGGTTGGTCACGATATGTTAATTTTCATCGGGTGCCGAGTGCGGGGCGAGGTCAGGTGAAATGTATTCACGCAAAGATTGTTTAAAATAGACCGCGTTGGGGTGAGGATGTTTGTGAGAGTTGTAGACCAAACCGAAATGGGGATATAGTTTGGATATGAAGTTGTCGTTGTAGGTATTCGTGATAAAGTACAAGACCGACCCACTGTCAGTCAAGCTTAGATAGTTTTGAAATTTTAATTGAGGTTCCCTGAATCGATTCTAATTATTTTTCTAATTATTGCCGGTCGGAAGAAAATATTTTTTAAAGCAATATATCAAGCGGAAGTGATGGTTTACTCTCGTCACCGTTTTCCATATCCGGATAACAGTATGAGTTACCGAAAAGGCGAGAAGAAAATTAAAGATCGTTACATTCTAAATAATTATTTTTTGAAAAGTTCGTGAAAAATCTACCATTTACTGGAAAATCGATGTTGAAATCGCTGTTGAAAAATTTGTTGTAGTCCTATCAATGTAAGCTAAATATTTCCGGGCGCGATCGTAGGGGTGGCCGCAGTCACAGTTACTAACCTCGAATTTGCGAAATGGTACCGAATTCGTGTTTGAGAGGAATTTATCTAAGTGGGCTAATGCAGATTTTTTCCTGTCATCATTCTTCTATCAAGTGTTTCCATCCATCCATTCCATTTCTGCAGAACTCGTATCTCCTATACTCGTCATCCATCCAATATTTATTTTCTTTTCCTTGACTCTCAATCTCAATCTTCAATCTCTCCACTATCTACGTTTCTCCTCACTCGGACATTTCTGCCTTCTCGTACATTTTTGTATCATATCCTCCCCGCCAATATCCTTTGGACCAAGCTTTACTCTCACATTTCGTATCTCGCCATTCGTTTCCTTGCATCCACCTATTTTATGTTTTCCGATGTTGGCCTTTCTTCATTCAGCCCACTCTCCAATTGTCCTTGAAGTATTCTTCCCATCGTTTTTTCTCTTTCACTCGCTCCATACTCAGTACTTGTCACACCCGTGTTCCACACTACCGTCTTCGAATTTACACCCCCTTTTGCATCAATTTTCTGTCAATTCTCCTAAATTACTCCATAATTCTGCACTATCCTTAGTACTTCGTCAAACTTTCTTTATGTTAATCATAAAGATCGAAAGGATCCTTCATGATTCATCGTATTTCTTGCCTTTGTGGTCGTTAATAATTTTATATCTATCATATCGATGGCTGCCCTCAGATGAACGAATAATTTCTTCACAATATCTCTCTCAACTGTATAATTGAGAACATATAGTTTATCTCTGTCTTTTATGAACCCTGCTTGCCCTTCTGGTACGACCCCTTTGTTCCCTACTTCCTCTTCCACCGTAGTCGCCACCATCCTCGTATACACCCTGTATAGTGTATTTACAAGCGAGATCCTCTCATAATTTCTACCACCTCCTGTGCCCCTTCGTCCAAATTGGTACATCCATTGGGATGTACTTCTGGCGCTCATCTATTGCCTCCTTCCCCGCTGCCTTCCCCCTTTAGCTTACTTTTCAATTAATTTTGTTTATGGAATCTTCTACCATTTTCTACATTTTTTTCCCGTGACTTCTTTCGGATCCTTCAGGCGTTGTTTGTTTCTTTTCCATTCTCATAATTCTTTATATCTTCGCTTTTCACATGTTCTCCCATATTCGCATTACCTTGCCTGTCCTTTTTTTGTCTTAAAAGAAGGGGATATACTCCGACTGCAGTCTTCACAAACTGATTTTTCCTCATACCTTGCGCTAGATTCTTTCTGTTTTGGCCCTGCTTATTTCTTGTGTTAAATCTTCTATGCCATTTCATTGCTGACGGATAATTCTCGTGTCTTCGTTCCCGACGTTTGTCCACCGCCTGTTCCTACCATCTTGACTTGTCTCACCTATTCTTTTCTATTCCCTCAAGTTACCAACTTCCAGCAGAACGTGGTCGGATTACATGACATCCTAGTCCACTCCCCCTAAACCTGGTCACCTAATGCAGCTATTTATTGAATCCTGTGCCATTGCTTTTCCCCAATGTTTCTTGCTTATGTTCTCCCATATTTCTTAATTCCTTTTTCGGATACTTCACACGTTGTTTTTTTCCATTCTCATAGTCCTATTTACGCTAAATGTCGCTTGACCCTTTTTTTGTCTCATGTTCTTCTTTCCCCGTCCACAGTCTCAATGATTTTCCCTCTACCCTTGCTGGAGATTTCTTTCTTGCAATGATATTTTTTTATTTCTTTTATTAAATCTACTATTTTGGCTACATTCCCAGTAGTTAATTATCGTGTCTTCGTTCCAGACGTTTTATTACCGCATCTCCACTTCCAGCAGAATGCGGTCAAGGTCTATCCTATCGACTACCGGTAACCTGGTCACCTCATTTTTGCTTCATCTATCACCACTGCTTATTGATTACTGATCTTGTGGCCCCACATCGGTACACTTCCCCTCTTCAATTCATTGAGTGTACCATTCTTCCTTCTAACCAATACAATGCCTCCAAACGCGTTAATATGTATGTAAGTACTATTTCATATGTAATAAATAACAACAAAAAAAAAATCAAGCAAGATATGTGCCAGCTAATAAGTCACTAGTAACATTGGCGAAAGCTGAAACAGCGCAGAAACCTTTCCTGAATTAATTTGACAATCCTGTAGAAAACAATTATTAATAATATGGGAATCAACTTGGTTAAATGAACTATGAATTTAAGTTTTGCATGGCACATGGAAGAAAACCTATTTTTGAAAGCATTATATCAACCGGAAGCGGTTTACTCGTATCAAATACGGTACGAGTTATTGAGTTTTATAAGACTTAAAGATATTGACAACTTTTGTTTGATAAGTTCGTTTGAAAAATCTACCATTTACTAGAAAATCACTGTTGAAAAATTCTTTTAAGTCATAGCAACGAATAATAAATATTCCCGGACGTGATCGCAGGATAGGGCGTAGTTATAGTTGATTGATTATTAATAAAATAAATATCGATTGTCTTTGACCATTGAAACAAATCGCAATTTATACTTAAATTACTACACAGGTGTGTTGTGTTATAAAAATAACCAATCAAATAATAATTTAAACGTGCACGAAGCATGAAAAAGTTTCAATTATTAAATACAGATTTGTCGCCGTTAAATAATGCATTACTTGTGATACTTGTGTGTTACCTGTCAGATTTGTCCCTAGTCGAGATTATTTATATAATTTTTTATACATTTGTTTCTACTGAAGATGAAAGAAGCGCTGCTTTCGAATATTTCGTGAAAAGTGTTACATCTCCAAACGATGTTATATAAATTGGCATGCGAACCCACATCTCAAATGTAAATGCGGGGGCTTGGCTATAAATTGTCTTCACTGGCGTTCGAGGGTAAAATTTTTTGATCGTTCAAAGAAAACGATTTATCGAAAATATTTCCTTATACGTGTGCAGCGACTTTGACCTGAAACTAAACATTTAGAAAATCTCTAAAGCGTCAGCGCTTTCATTCCACCCTTTGCATCGCTCAACACATCAATTAAGCATCGGAACCGACTAATTACACGCGAAATATCACATCGAGAATGCAAATCTTTCGCGCGGGTCGGCGTAAACTGCGGCAAACATGACTTCTAGCTGGTCCGGATGAAAACGACGGATTATGCGGAAAAATCCTCTGGCGGATCAAAAGAACCCGCGACAGTGCTCCAAATCCCCCCAAATGAATTAATATGGGTCGACGCGGCGGACGATCAGACACACGCTACGACTTATTTCCGGACCGCGCGATGAAGGAAATTTATCTCGTACGCGAATGCTAGGTAGCGCAATATCACGAGATATGGCCGCTACGTATTTGGGAGATAACGCCGCGTGCCAACGAACAACGACATAAATTGTTGTGCGGACGGTTTTCACATGAGCTGAAATTAAATTGATTTAAAATTCAAATTTGATGTTTTTGGCGAATTTAATGACTTTTTCGTTTAATGCGAGATATTTAGTTAACAGCGAAATTGTTTCGGTCGTTGAAATTATTGCATTGTTGTTTGTTCCGAGCTGTTTGTGGGATGAATGGTGAACGTTACGATGTTGACATCAACTTAATTGGTGCTTTGAATTGATGTGTGTGTGCTCTTTTTATTTTTTTATTACTTTCAGAGTTCTCCGTTTAATAAAACGTAGTCGATTATCGAATTCTTTTTATGCTTGCTTACGTAATTTTTATTCTATAGATCTTGTTGGGTGATGAGTAATTATTTATTTATTTATTATTATTAAATCCGAGAATAAGGTTTAATCTTTATCCATAGAACTGCGTCTGTGTCTAGATGGTTTGAGTTGAATGGGGGTAATCAAATTAGAGGATACAGCTGGCTTGCTAGAAGTCCGTTGTATTCTCTAGTTTGCTCCCATTCAACTCAAGCAAACTAGAACTCGAACGTTATAGGAAATATATGTTTTCTCTTAAACGTAGTCAATGTTGTATCATTAAAAAAAATATATTGCATTTTAATGTAATTAAGAACAAGATTTCGTTGAAATGAAATAAATAGATTTGCTTGCACGGATGTACACAAAGTTTATTGGAGAATGTCAAGACGCAAATATTTATCAATAAGTCGACAATCGGAATGAGAAATTGTTTCGTCTCGGATCCTCTCGATTAGTATTCGTCCACAAGTTACGTTTGTGTCTAGTTGGGTTGGGTTGCCCTAAAAGAGCAAACATCCATTTTAAGATTCTACAAGGTTCTTCTTCTTTTTCGATAAGATTGCACCAAAATGTTCCTATTAACCTCCACCATAGTCATTCTCGTAGTCAGTTTAAGGAATGTCATTGTTAGAAAATTGTAAAAATTGTCAAAATTGATTTTTTTCACGTTAGGCAATTTTTAAATTTGTAATTTTTTTCTTCCGATAATTTCTACTTCTTTAGGACGATATTTAATTTGTATTTTCGATCATGTTGACATTTTTGACAATCATATATATATTTTTTTGTATTTTGGCGATTTCAAAATTTGATAATTTATTTGTTGTTATTTGCCAGTTACAAAAAATACATTTTTGATAATAATGAAAATTATCGCAAATGAATTTTTTTTTAAATTGCAAAAATTACATTTTTGCCCATTTCTAGAAAATTGCTTTTCTTAGCGAGATGGATTGGGTTGGGTTGGGTTAGCATTTACGCGTCTTGATCAATGCTAATGGAAACTTTTTATAATTTTTTGATTTCGCATTTTTGCAGTTCTTGACATCCTGTTAATGTTTTACTACTGCTCTGCATTTTTAATTTGTTTACAACTCCTGTTCTTTAAAATTTCGACTTGATTGGCAATTCATGATTTACCCGTTTAAACTTTTTGACAATTTTTTGAATTCAAATTTTTGCAGCTTTTGTCATTCTGTTAATGTTTGACAATTTTGATTTTTTTTTGTAAATGTTTACTACTTCTTTGGTTCATTTTTATAATTTCTACTTGATTTGCAAATTTCACAGTTTATTTATTCAAACTTTTTTGCAATTTTTAGATTTCGCAATTTTATAGTTGTTGACATTTTGTTAATTTTTGACAATTTCGAATTTTTCAGGAATGTTGACTACTTCTTTTGAATTGTGTTGCATTTGGCAATATCATCAACTTAACAAAGTTGTTCATAATTACGACCATATTCCTTCTATTAACGTCGACATTTCGTCGATATTTGGATTCCTTACCATTTTTTTCAATTAATCACTGATCGCTGAAAAGACGATCCCAACTCAACGCGACCCAATTCGTTAAATATATGTTCACTTTGGAAAACTTTTTTTTTTAATTTTCTAGAGGTTGTCCAAAAATTCTTATTAACCTGAACTATTCTCCTAGATAGACAATTGTCATGTTCTACAATTGATTTGCATGTTGGCGACGTGTTTTTTTTTACTTAAAATTGGGTTGGGTTGGGTAGGATTTTCGATAATTGTAGTAATTTTCAATCTACAATTTTGTCCATGCAAATATTTTTTAATTTCTCCTTTTTATAGAGAGTTATGTATTAGATCATCTCCGATTGTTTTTATTATTTTCCCATATACCATTACATTTAAGTCTTACTGTCCATTCTTCCATTGATGTTTTCCTTTATTAGTAACATTACCCTCCATATTGTTGTATTTCTTGTACTTCAGTCAAAATTGTATTTTTCTCTTTTTTATTTTTAACCCAGACCAAAACATTTTGTAACAAATCCTTTGTACTTTGCGTTGATTTTTTCTTGCAATGCTTTCGTTATTTTCCTCATTGTTTATATTAATCAGTAACCCGATACTCTTTTCTTTATAATGTTGTTACCCGCAATTTCCTACAGCGTTAGTTTTTTTTGCGCCTGCTATGCTGCCAACATTTTCACCTTTCCTTCTAGTTAACCAAGAGTTGGATAGTATCAGGTAGCCTACATTTACTTCCCCCATTTGTGAAATGTCTGAAATTCTCGGCGTCCTTCATGTTCCTTATTTTTCCAGTCAGCCAACCTACTCCGTAATCCGTATTACCGAAACTATTGATGACTTTTTCTACAAAGACTTCCAATGTATGTACAAGTATATCAATTACAGGAGCCGGCACATTTTAATAGCGACTCTGTCATTTTTACACGAATGTTATTGTCGTATCGGAAAATTATTTACAACGCAACCCTGTTCGTAGTTGTTATTGTTAACTCTGTTATTGTGTAGATACGAAAGATAAATCAAATAATTATTACACGCACTAAAACCGATACGTAACGACCTTTTTATGGATTCTGAATTACGTGGCTTTATGTGCTTTTAATTCGCTTCCTCGTATTGGAGAGAAAAAGGAAATTGCGTCCCACCAACATGCAATAATACCAAAATTTACATAAACAACTCGCCTAGTCCTGAAGCAATGAAACGTTTGTTAGTTTTTCACAGTGCAGCAGTTACCAATTAGCTGCGTGGTGCTTTTCGTATTTCAAGCGTTTGTTTAATTTCAGCCTGACGTCATTCAAACGCAACGTTTCCGATGGCAATGTTTTGTATTCAGTAATTTTCTTTGGCATTGTGAAAATACACTGCAGTTCCCACCATCGGGGGTATTTATTGGTTGCGACCCGATGGATATGCTCATGAAACGCATCGCACGTAAACTGAAAACGTAATCAAAGATCGCTGTCCGCAGTCCTTAATTATCTATAACGGGGAACGAATCGACGCGGTGCGGAAAATTCGCGTCCGGCGTACGCGAGCGGACGAAAAAAACGGGGATAAAGGGATTATTTACGGTCATATGGCTTACACGGGATATCGAAAACAAAATAATCGCACATCTGAGCACGTAATAAAGAGCAGATTAAAATAGTCGAATGTCGCGCGGTACAATGAAAAACGGATTAATTGATTAAAAATCGCGCGGGAACGCGCGCCGTTATGTTTTGTGTTCGTTTGGATATGATGATTAACTGGTTTTCGATTATTTTCGCGCACGTTGTGCGAATTCGTTTCGATTGTGATGTTAATGCGTGTGCTTTAATGACGGTTTATTTATTCTGAGATAGAGATAAATGGAACGTGGGTATTTGAGTTTATGTTTATTGTGTTCAGTTTAAGTAAAGTAACGTGTGACGAAAGTTTTTGGAAAATTTTTCGTATTGTTTTTTTTTTAAATAAAGCAATCAATGTATCATTGGATATTGAAAATCTGTAGATTGATAGAACTTGGTGAAAATTAAGCAACAGTTGCCTGTGCCTTTAGTTTGACCATAGCACCATTGTTAGGAGTTTCTTCTTGCTTGTCGTAACTGTTAGGGCATTGAGAATGCCACGAGTTCGAAGACGTGCAAGTTTTCATCAAATTACGGTTTTGAAGGAGAACGAATTGTCGGGATGCATGAGGCTGGTTTAATCTTCCGTGAGATAGCCAGACGTGTCAATCGGTCACACACCACTATAGCACAGACTTGTAGACTTGTAGAGGTGCTGGACGGTGGAGAGTGACGCAAGAGCGGGAAGATCGGCTTTTAAAGCGAAATGCAGTTAGAGATCCGAAAGGACCATGACGAGCCGTTGGAATAAATTTCCTCGATAAGAGCAATTGGTCATATGGTATCCATGCGCACGATTTATCGTATGGTCCACGTTCTTATCGTCCTTATTTTCGTATTCCTCTAACAGGAGAATGTAAAGCCATCAGGCTTCACTGGTGCCAGGACAGACAATATTGGGTTCCTGAATGGAATCAGATCTTCTTTAGCGACGAATCAAGATTTTGCTTATGGCACTCTGATGGACGTTCGAGGATTAGGCGACCTGGGGGTCAGGGGCAAAATTTACAATTTGTTTGACTCCTGGGGTATGGGGGGCAATATGCTATGGAAGAAGATCTCGTCTGGCATTCAGTCCGGGCACACTAAACGCCAGACGTTACATTGTATTGGAACCAGTTGTTGTGTTATTACAAAACCTTCCAGGAGCAGCCTTCCATCAAGACAATGCGCGGCCTCATACTGATCATGTAACGTCAGCCTTCCTAGAAGAAAACAACATCAATATGTTGCCTAGGCCTCCAAGATCACCAGACGACTTATCCCCCATTGAACATGTCTGGGATATGATGGAAAGAAGATTGCGGCGTTTACCCCCATCCTCCCAATACCTTAGAGGAGTTGCGCTAACAGTTAAAGATAGCCTGGGATCAGGTACCTCAAGAAGATAATAATAATGAACTTTTTAATCATGTTATCAGTTTTTCTTAAAAATGTTATCATTTATTTTTGTACGTGCGCTAGATATTTTCACCAAATTTCATCATTCTATGTTCAATGGTTGGGGATGCTCTGTTTTATTTGAACGGCAGTGTATGTTGCAAATCTTATAGCACAAACGCGAAATTAATAAACAACGTTTTCTTCAGTTTAATCATTTAATGCATACGTTAATGTTTGCAATTTAATCAGTGGTGACGAAATCGGCTGTGGCTTGGATTGAAGAAACCATTAGCTAAAATTACGTCCATTAAACCCAATGATAAATGTATTCTGAATAATCCAAAATAAAAGAAATTGCAAATGGCTACTTATGCTATCAATTAAATAAAAAATCCGCCAATCGTTTGACGACGTTGCCAAAACACAATTACACCGACGTCGACGTCGACTCCCTTTGAAACAGTCGGCTTTTATTGCGAGATAATTGTCGGCACGATAAGTGAAACAAGCGAATTTAACAAGATTCGACGCGAGCGGCGATTCAATCAGAATCCCCCCCGCCGCCGCCGCCGCCGCTCTCGCGAGGATTGTCCCCGCGCGAAAAATCCATATTTGACCCGGAGGCGCGCGTGAATCGGCCACGCGAATTTCGTCCGGTCCGGCCAGCGCGGGCGAATTTAATTCGGGACCGATCGCGCCGGAAAATTTCGAATTTATCGGCCGCGCCGACGGGAAACGGCAATGAATTTTTTTACGTTGTGTTAATCGGCGTCGTAAAAACGCCGTAAAATTTAAAAACGGCGGGGTCCGCGGGCGCAACGGCCGGAAAACGCTGCAAAGCCGATTGACGGGTTTATTGCGTTGGGCGGTATTTTCAGAGCGGTTGTTAAATTATTTTGCCGATTTTGAGTAGTGTACGCGCAAAGGTTGGGTCGGGTTGATTTTCATAATTGATGCTGAAAGAAAAGTGTGCGTAGGAGAACAAGTTTAACGACACCGGAAGATTACACGTAACCCATGTATCGTAAATATCTTCCATGTACTATAGTCACAATATAATAAATAGGTTGTGTTTTCATGTTAATTACGTCGTGGAGGATTTTCGACCACAAAGCTTGCAACGTATTAACGCCTGTGCATTTATTGACTCGATGCCGTCCAATGTCTCACGTCGCCGGCGCCGCAGGCATTGTCTTCGACCGATTAAACGTGACGTCAATATTCCTACACCAATTTGAACGCCTTTGAGTGCAGCTTGGACTACCTGAATGAAACTTACTCAAGCAATGTATTAAATTGATTGACAAGTCGAGGAATTCGTGTTGGGGTGGGTTAGATATTAACTTTAAAATGACCGATCCTTTTTATATATATTTTAGTAAGAATATAATGTAACACATTGTATATTGAAACCAATGAGTGACGAGGGGTAGTTGAATATGTGAGTTGGGTTGTAGCAGTGTTCAATTCGGCCCGGTTTGAGGGTTAAATTTAGTAGCCAACCCAACTCAAAATAACACTAGAATATATTTTTAAGCACGTTAGGGTGAAATTTGATGGCGTAAATGTGACGATTGCTTAAAAATATTTATAAATATTACACGATTTAATCAATGTATTTAGAAAAGTACGTTCCTTCGCGACAATTGAATCAAATTAAAAAAATCCGCATTGAATATTCTTATACTTTGATGAATTTCCAGCAAAGTGGCGATGAGAAGTTAAAATTTTTCCAATAAAATTTTCAATATCTTTACTGTACCTGATGGGATATATTTAGAATTTCTTTTAAAATCACGACAAGACAAGTTGTCCATACATAGATGTTCCTTCTTGTTGGTAGAAGTTATCTTCGAATTGAAAACAATTCTAAGACATGCATGGATTGTCAACTTAAATTATTCATCTACTTTTGTTCTTCTGCGGCAACATTAAAAGAAAAATCGGAAATATCAAAATTATTTTTCAGTGATAAAGAATAAACTGGCGAAATCAAAAATGAAACGATTTGTAAATATTTCCAATATTTTCACTAATAATAGGAACAAAAAAAATCTAAATACCACTTATATGGAATTCAGAAAATTCAAAAGTATAAAAATGGCAAGAGAATAAATCGGAGAAAATAGAAACTTCAATACAAAAAAATCAATTATCCATCAATATAATAAAATTAAAAAAAAAACGAAAACCAAAAACGAGGTGAGAACATAAAAACATCAAAACGGAATCGCATGAAACTGTGAAAATTTTTCAGTAATACTAGAAGGAAATCGTGGACAATAGTAAATAAATTCAAAAAAAATGAAGAACGAAAATAACCCTTGAATAATTAGAAAAATGTTAAAATTATCAAAATATCGATGTTTAGAAAAATTGCACAACTGTAAAACCGTTAGATTGTCTTAAATTGTTGGAAAATTGAGAAAGACGTTGCTTCAGCAACAATATATAAAAATAAAAATTAAAATAAACTCAACCAACATAACCCTCTACTTCGATAAATAGAGAAAATATTAAAAAAAAATCTGTCAACAATGTTAAAACGATAAAGAATTAAAATATGCGAAGTCAGATATGGTGAATGAAAATAACACAACCCGACTCAATAGTATTTCAGAGAACTAACAAATTCCAAAATTGCCAACAAGGTCGAAATAAACTTACAAAAATGAAGAAACGCAAAAAAAAACTTAAACATACTAGTTAGTACCTATAAAAAGTATAAAAAGTGCAAAATTGCGAAACAACCCAACCCATCCCGTCAAACATCAATATTTTCAAATATTCAAGAAAAGCAAATCTGCCAAACCCAACCCAACCCAACCCAAGAGCTTTCATCAAATAAAACAAAAATTTCGCCCTCGTCTACTCAGTCGAGTTTTGACGTTTTTAATTGATTCCAACTAACTTTGAACTCAGAACTTTCTGGCTGTTCAGACAATTTTTGAACTCATGTATTAACTGTTTTGAAAGTGGTTAATAACTGAAACAATAGGTCTCTTCAAACTACCTGGCTTATCTAATTGAAAAAAGGACATGGGAGTTGATTTGTTGATTTAAAATTTCTGGGAGAAGTTAATAATTGTGGATAGTTCTTCATCGCGTCTTTAGATTGCCCGCCTGATCATCCTTGATGGTGTGCATTTATTTTTAATTCTGTTGAACGCCCTTCTGATATTAAACGTTTGACTCTGTCATTACAACCAGCTTTGTCCATAATTACTAACTTCTTCCCATTGCTTTTAGAAATCAAGATTTTTTAATAATACTCCATTCGTGATGAATGGCGATGGAAACATGGAATTTTTCTTTAATAATTGTTTTTTGAAATTTGTCAAATTTACATTTTTTGATTTTTTGCAAAATATTGTCGAATTTATCCACTGCTTGCATTTTAGATCGTCCTGCCAAATATTGGAAGTGTAGTCCAATTAAAATAAATATTAAGCCAGAATAAATTCAAATGTTTTCGGATATTGGGTTGGGTTGGGCAATGGAAACAATTCGCGAAATAAGATTTACGAAAATATTAAGAATACAAAAAGTGAAGATTTAATACGAAAACTGCTGAAGTTGAAAAGAACCAGGGAAACGTGTCAATATTCATGATAACGAATGGCGATTGATTTTTTGCAAAATATTGTCGAATTTATCCAACTGTTTGCATTTTAGATCGTGCGGAATTACTTACGAGTAAGTAATGTTTGATAAACAGAAGTCAACACAACCCAACCCAACCTCGTTGAAAAACGGCTACAAAATTTTAGACACCCAACCCAACCCAATCACATTCTCAGCATCCAATTAGGGAGCTTGTCTTGAACATACAGGAAGCCCAACGAATTTTTGAAAACCCAATCGATCGATTATTATGTAAGACAATACTGCTAAAGCAAAGGGATTTACTCTTTGTTTTAGAAAGTTGTTTTTGGATCCAAAATAACCAACCATATTCGATAAGTAGTTAACAAATGTGTCCTATTCGGGTGCCTACGCATATTGCATTGGAAAATCGAGCTAAATGCTTTAGCCTTTCGCTTGAAATAAATTCATGGCGATGTTTTTGCAAAATGTACTCGTGATGATTACAATTCAAAGTAGTCTCAAAGTGTTCAATTAATTGTCGAAAAAGAAATTGACAACATTCTATATTTTACGATTTACATAGCTTGTGACCATGACCAACAATTCAACAATTTGAATAGTATAAATAAATTCATCGCATCACGTTTATTATAAAGATTTACTGGCAAATACAAAGTATCAACACAAAACAATCAACCAGTTAAGTTAATTAAAATAAAATATAAAATTGATTGATACCAATCATTACCATGTTGGTGCTGATCGTAGGTAAATTGCTATGAACGTTAATGAAATGGCTTAGATCTCCATAAGCAAATTTTTAATACTCGCTTAGATCTTATTATGAGCTCACCAGCAAGAAATATTAAAACCTGAGTTGCTAAAAAAAATTGTATGCAAAAATGAATCAGAAACTGACCATTTGAATACATTGTCATTAACCAATCGTACAATACAAGGCAATTTAGAAGGAGGAGATATTCCAACACAGATTACGTTAAAGAAAAAAAAACACGTTTTGGACTCTTGGACGATCGAGTTGCTTACATTGTTAGCTCGTCATTACAAAAATGTATAACTTATGAAAATTACTATAATGGGTGACGTGAATTGAATGGCGATACAATAAATTGAGCTGTGATAAAAACTAATATATTTTTGTATTAATTAAGAAAAGTTTGATTCTTGGCTCAATCGGTTTGGTCTTACTGAGAGCCATTCACCAATAAATACTAAAAAAGGAATTTTTTGACCAAATTCGCCAGAAACGCACAACTTGCATTGCATTGTTTGTCAGTAACAGATGATATTTTTGGAAAAATAAAATTCAACGCATCGCTTTGTTTAAAAAAAATGTTACTAAAAAAATTCTCCAAAAATTTTCTATTTCCTACGAAAAAGATTCATTGCTAGTTTTGCAATTCGAGGAAACATTCAATTGCATAAATTAAAAAAGAAATGCATTGTTTCATGAAATTGATTCAGCATTTATCAATTTAATCTCCAATCTATGAAACCATTATAGACCGGGAGCTCATTATAAAAATAATAAATTTAATGATACTGTACTAAAATGGCTTACTCGAGGTTGTGGCCATCGTCCACTTACGTATTAATTGATCGATTGTAACGTAATTGCAGTGTAGCGCGGCGATCTTGAATTTACGTTACCGTTCATTACGGAAATATTTAATGGGTAGTTGGATCGAAATTATCAATATCGAAGCGCGGCGTAAAATTTTATGTCGGACTAGCTCTTCGTCTGCTCGGCGCGCAACCTAAAACGCAATTTTGAAGCGGCTCGTTGGACGTTAATTGCCGGAATTAAACCTCTTCGGTCGCATAATGAGAGATAAAGTGCAGTGCATCAGCGACAAAACAAACATTAGCAACAAAGTTGACAACTTTATCATCTGGTGAATTTACCTTGTTCGCGGAAGATGCGAACTTTCTCAATTATATGCTGCGATGTCGCAGTTTCTGCTCGAATTGTTCGGTAATTGCTGAGCAATTGTGCACATGAAACGCGCGTTTTTAAATAGAAGTTAACATTGAGTTTGTGTATTGAGCGGTTATATACTCAGTGACATATAAACTGCATCACTTAGAAGGGGTGGGAATTTTTGGACCAAATTTGGCAGAAACATTGAACCAGTCTAAGGTAACAATTGATTAAAATTTGATAAATAAAACACTTCATCTTTTTGATTTTTCTTTAACAATGTGTTGGTCCGCCCCTATTTCTGATACACTCATTGACCCGCCTTGGCATTGATTCCAGCAGGTGATCAATGTCTTCTTGGGGTATGGCATCCCAAGCGGCCTGTACATAGAGCTTTTATAGAGCTTTTATTGTCAACGGTGGGTTCGGTAGATTCCTCAATCGTCTACCCATCATGTCCCACACGTGCTCAATGGGCGACAAATCGGGAGATCTTGGCGGCCAAGGCAAAAGATTAACATTGGTCTCTTCAAAGAAGTCAAGAGAAACCCTTGCTACGTGAGGTCGTGCATTATCTTGCTGGAAAAGTGGGTCTTCCAGCCCTCGAAGACATGGAAGAACATGTGGTTCTACCACTTCGTCAATGTAGCGTCGGGCGGTCATACTGCCCCGAATGAAGAGCAAGGGTGACCTACTGCCGTAAGCAATAGCACCCCACACCATGAACCCCACAGTTCGGTGAACATGCTTCGCAATCGAAAAATCATGATTGCGCCTTTCTCCACGTCTTCGTCTAACAGTCATCCGACCATCATGCATTCCTAAACAATATTGCGATTCGTCACTAAAGACAACTCGATGCCACTCCAAGTTCCATTGAAGTCTTTCCGTGCACCAGGCCAAACGTTCCTGGCGATGTTGAGCAGTGAGGGGTAGCACAAGATGTGGGCGGTAAGACAGCAAGCCAAAGGTTCTTCTTCGACGATAAACTGTTCGCAAGCCTATCGGACGACCTTGTTCACCTAACCATTGACCAGCTATTGATCTAGTTGTAGAGAATCGGTCTCTCAAGGCCATTAATCTTAAGCGGCGATCTTGACGTTCATTGGTTCGTCTTTGAGCCCCAGTGCCTCTTCTCCGACGTTCAACCCCATGTTCAGACCACGCTTGGTAAACACGCACTATTGTTGAGTGGTGCCGTCCCAAACGGTTGCCGATTACTCTAAACGAAAAACCTGCTTCTCGTAAACCGACAATCCGCCCTCGGTCAAAGTCAATCAACTGCTGGTAAACTTGAGGTCTCCTTCCTCTAGGCATCGTTAAATACTTGAAACACTTTAAACTAAAGAACGGGATCCGAAAAAGTGGAACAAATTCAAAAAATGATAATTGTTTGTCTATCACCACCTCTAAAAAATGACACAACGTCAAAAATCCCATGACTACTTGATGATTCGGTTTCAAATTTTAATCAACTATTTCCCTGGACTAGTCCACTATTCCTGCCAAATTTGGTCCAAAAATTTCCACCCCTTCTACAAGTTTTACGACGCTAATGATTTTACTGAGATTACAAAATTTTCTATATCTTTTTTTACGGATGGATACAATAACGACATTTAAATGCGACGATCAGGATCGAGTTCGCAATTAAATTGGTGCAGCGTCGACGCCGAAACCGACCCAGAAGAGTCGCTTCGTCAATTAAAAGTTGCCCGCTGCCCCAGATCAAAGTGATTAAGGACTCGTGTAGCGGCGAAAGATACAAACTTCCAACTTGCGACGAAATAACAGAAAAACCGTTGTTTACGCGGAGACGTCCTGGAAGCCGTGCCGTGCGGGGGATCGATAAGCCCGACCTGTTAATATTCGCCCGAAAAAAGTCGGCATCGTTCGACGGAAAATCGTTAAGCCACGGGCGTCGTTTGAATTCCGTTTAAGATAAAGGCGGTGTTATTTTAAAACGGAATGTTGATACAGATGTTAAAATATTTAAAATCCGACGTTGAAAAAGGAAAAATCACGAGGGAAAAGGACGCCTCGGAAGGAATTAAATTTATTGATTTTGAATTTCATTGCGATTTTGATATTTTATTGTCTGCGTAAACATAATAGAATGGAAGTTTAAAAAAAATATTATTAATGCCATACGAACATCCATGAACACGATAATTTAGGTACAACTTTTTTCCCATCGTATACAAAAATTTTAATAACTTATTCATCTCCAGCTATCCGCAGCTGAATTTTTCGCTATTTGTTTATTATGATGCAGAATACAACAGAGATGATGTTCCAAGTTTCAGAATTAAATTGTACCCACATTCACTGGAAGAATCCATTTGTATTTATAAATTTAAAATTGAACGCCTTCGTTAATAAAAATTAAGTTTCGCAATGTTTGCAAAATGTTATATTTTCTTCCCTTTTTGATTAAAGTTTTTTTGTTGGTGTAATGAACCTACAGAAGATTTCAAATCCTGGCTATGATTGAATATTATTTATTTCATGTTGGGTGAGAGAACTTGTAAAAAAAGTCAATTCTGATTAATCGCAGATGAAATATCTTACGTTCCTAGAATTTGCCCAGAATTCGTCAGTGCGGATAATATTAATACATCCTCGTGTAAACATCGCCATCAAGTGTGTCGACCCATTACGATCCTCTCGAAGCCCGCTTTAAATTATTGAATAACTTGAGTGCATCTAACGCGCAGAAGTTTACGACGGTGTGTGTGTTTAATAAACAAACACAGGTCGGATCGCGGTACACGTCCCGCGGGCTACATGCATCACAATAAACGTCCATAATCACCGGCAACGCGGACGGAGTATCGCGTCAGACGCCGGCACCGGCGAACAAACACGGCCGAAGTTAACGAGTTAAGTTTCGCGCCCCGGGCGCAATTGTCTTTAGTCTAATGGCACGCCAAACAACGACGACCTGCGTGAGCTGAGCATCTGCTCAGAAATTCCAACACAGCTTTGTGAACTCGATAATTAATTGTTTCGTTTTCTTCAGCACACAAATAATTTTGTAAGATACGCGATGTGTATGTCAACATTCGAGGGACGTTGTTGAAAAGTTCTTATCGAACTCGTGGTATTTGGGATACCTCAAGGATTCGTCTTAGGTCCGCTTTTATTTGTAATATTCGCATCTAAGTGAAATTAATTCAATTCGTTTTATTACGTTATTAAATTTAGGATTTTACGTCTTCCGATTTTACTTCGATACTATCCAAAGTACGTCGTAAAGAAATTTTATAATTATTACTTTTAAGCGCAAGCTCGACATAAAAGTAACGCGGCATGAAAATTATGTGTCTGCTCAACGTATCTGCATTTTATGTATCACTTACGCTCGCGCCCTTTACGAACCTAACATCTCCATTGTAAAGCCCACCCCAATGCAAAGCGCATAATCATGGTCCTCCGATTACCACCCGTGATTGAAACGGCGAGAAAGAGAGATTTCTCGCCCGGCGTAATACGCGAGGAATATTAAATTTCGAAAAGATTAATCCCGCCATGCCAGCCAGCGTTATCCACCGAGGAAATCCATTTTGATTAGGATGCGTTCGGTGTTCTACATTGGATCGAAACCGCCATTTCATTCAACGTCCGCGCGGGAATTCAAACAACGCAGGCATTCTTCGTTTTTCATTATACTTTCGTGCATTTTTGCTGGCGCCGAGCGACGTCGGGTTTCTCGAAATGACGCTTCATACGTATTTTCTTGTTATTTAATTTAATTTAGTGGTATTTATTACATTGTAACAAGCCATTGTTAATTACGTTGTGTCCTTGATGATGCATCGTCTGTAAGTTCCGGAACGTATTCGAGCAATTCCCAGAGGGTCCAAACATACCGATTTTATGTAGCGGAAGTCAGTGCAATATAGCATTGGATTTGCATGTACTATGATGTTAATCATATTAACGATATTTTAAATATGAAATAATCACGTTGATCATGTACGTGAAAATATGTTAACATCGTCAAGTATAGCATCAAACAAATGGGTATGATTGTGGTGTATTTGTTATAACTTTCGCAACTTCGCTGAAAGCATATTACAAAAATTTTAACAACTGAATCATTGACACTCTTTGCATTGCAGTAGCAAATATTCATATCGTATATAAGATATAATCAGCACAAACTCGGAATCAAAAAATTAATCAATAATATAAATTTGTTCAAAAATTTT
This sequence comes from Geotrupes spiniger, assembly GCA_959613385.1. Classification (NCBI taxonomy): domain Eukaryota; kingdom Metazoa; phylum Arthropoda; class Insecta; order Coleoptera; family Geotrupidae; genus Geotrupes; species Geotrupes spiniger. Next base: position 2,064,958 of record OY390732.1, on the reverse strand, counting down.
TACTTTTTTGCAATTTTGACGATTTCGATGTTGCTTTCTTAAAACTTAAATAAAACTTAATAATAAAGTATCGCACTTAAAAAATATCAATCACTTAAATTCAATTAAATTGTTAGAAGTAAGTAGTAACAGTAATTTTTTCTTTTGCTTACATAATTTTTATAGATTTCTTTTTATAAAAAAGATATCATCCGCAGGTACTATTAATGATCTCCGCCCCATAAGTATTAATCCTACTGCATCAATAACTCTTGAAAAAATAATGTTCAATCAAATGACAGAATTTATTATTTCTAATAACTTATTACTTGAAGTACAGTCAGATTTTAGAAAAAAAAATAGTTGCGATACTGCCCCCTTAAAGATCTCCAACGACATACTTAAAACAACCGACCCAGGCAAAATAACTATTTAGTTTTGGTTGACTTCTCTAGCACTTTTGACTGTCTCGACCATTCCACTTTTCTTAAAATTCTCGCATACATGAGTGCTCTTGATTATATATCACCTCATATATCCAATAGTAAACGAAGCTTTAAGCTGAACAATAATATGTCTGAACACGTTTCAGTCAATATCGGTGTTCCGCAAGGTGGGTCCCTTGGTCCACTTTTCTTCCCGTTATTTACGTCCAAATTTCCTTGTGTGGTTAAGTATGTCTGACTCATGTGTACCCGGATGATATGCCATTATATTTGTCTTTAAAACCAGCCAACCTTTCTGATGCATTAAAAATGACCAACGAAGACTTAAACAGTGTCTGTTCCATTTCACAAAATCATCTCTCAGACAATTTCATTTAATTTGTTTGCAAGTAAAATATGCTGTTTCCAAGTTAGCTTAGCTGCGCCAAGATGTGTCGCTTTAAACGTGAATTTTTGTATTTTGTTTTTGTTCATTTTTATCACCTTTTTTGTTGCACACATGAACCATTTTTGCAATCTTTAATTTCTCCGGAAGCGTGCCCTTTTTTAGTATTTCAAATTCAATTGTTCGATCGGTTCAATCGGCACACAATCACATTTCGTTGTGTACATCAAATTATTAAATTCGTTAAATGTTTGTTTCAGATGTGGGTAGAGGCGTGCGGATTTCAGCAGCGGCGAAATGGAAAAAAGGTAAGTTGAAAATTTTGCTTGAGTATGCCTTTAATACAATATAACGTACCAGTAACATTTTCAATTTTTTTTGATTAATTGCATAATAAATTAAACAGATTCACGGTTATCATTAAATAACAACATTTAACCTATTTATAAAAATTAAGTGTAGAAAATGTACGGAGAAATAACGGAACGAAAAATAAGAAGAATTTTATCCACTAGTGTTAAGACAGATAGTAAATACTTGACTATTGCAGCGATATAATTTAGCAATTTGATTAAAATTATTTTCAACGTTGATTTAATTTAAAACTAAATGCCAATGGAAATATCAATAAAGTACCGACTGTCGTATCGATGTCGACTGAGATGAATAAATGGCTTCATTAGTAGAGAAACGAAACGGCGTAGTTCTGAATTGCTCGGCACGTGAAGGAGAATGAGAAAAATTGTTCGCCCGTAACATCTGCGAGTGAGATGTCATGAGAAATTGCAATTGGAACAACAAGTTTGACAAATAATAAAACCAGTATAATATATTGTTTCAATTAATTAAGTCGTGCGTTAAGGTCGACTGCTGAGGTGGGGGACATTTTATGGATAACTCACCTGTGCCAATTTCAACGAAAGCAAGCCAAGCTGCTTCAATTTATCAGAGAGGTTATTTATTGTACGATAAGATTTGTCGACTGTTTACATCAATTAATTGATGGGAATTACCTAGTGTTTACCTATCAGTACATCAATCGGGTGACACATATCAGTACGACATGAATCGTGATGTATAGATTTTTAATCGAAATAAATTGTACTCGTAATCGATTGTCAACTTAGAAAAACCTATGATCGATTAAGTACAATTTTTTTCATAATGGAAATGTAGTGTTTCATACATAACCTCGTAAGTGCGTAGAGATCGATTATAAAAAAATGAATTTTTTTAATAGCTATAGACTTCTTTAAAATAGATTTTTGTTCGATCCTGTTCTATATTGAAACCATTTAACTTTTAGCCGGCTTAGCGATGCTTCTGATATCAGAGTAATTTCTGTTGATGATTATGCCGTCCGTAAAAGTCTTAAAATCAATAAAATCCGAGTAAGTATTTAATGCAAGAACTAAAATCGCAATATTTTTGGAAACGTGCAGAATAAAACTTTAAGCCGTTAATTAATTAAGGTTTCCTCGAAGACGTATACGGTCGCTAAAAAAATAATTATCACATTCATCACGTGATTGTAGAACGTGAAAATTTTACAAAATAATAATTGGTTGATAACATGTCGTGATAGAGGAAAAAATATTTCGTTCTATTCAAATCACCAGAATATATCGAAATACTTTTCATCGAACACCATGAATTTTTGAAATATATTAAAATTTAATATTAGCCATCCGGCGTCATTTCATATAATTTGAATATGATTAGAGCTGTGCTTTCAGCACTGGCCATTTTCGTCCGACAAAATTAATTATACGGTTCGTAAAATAAAATTACGATAAATGCAAAATTTCTGCATATAAACATATCCATAAAATCGGGGCATTAATTTCTGTGGTTCGCCAGCGCCGATCTGAGTTAATTCCCTGGAAAATTGATCGCTGGCAATCGGGATGAACGTTGGAATACAACGCCAAACCGCTGGTTGAAAGTACACCAGGGTCATTTAATTTGCACCTCAATTCTCCAGCATTATTTGCAATATGTACGAGTAACGAAAATTGTTTTGTTATTAATTTTTTTTGTTTATATTCATGTTTACGGGTAATTGTTATTTGTTAACCTAAAACAACCCAACATTAAAGTTTAGAGCTTTAGTTAAGTTCTTAAGATTCGATAGATTTATTTTTTATTTCAAATTTATGTTGTATGTGTAAAACAGTCACAACATTTGGAGAGCTAAAGAATTTGCTATTAAGCAACAACTATCGATAGAACGGAATACAATTGGGTTTATCAGCAATTGATATACTTAGTGACATATAAACTGCACCACCTAGAAGGGGTGGGAATTTTTGGACCAAATTTGGCAGAAACATTGGACTAGTCTAAGGTAACAATTGATTAAAATTTGATAAAGAAAACACTTCATCTTTTTGATTTTTCTTTAATAATGTGGGTCCGCCCCTATTTCTGATACAATCATTGACCCGCCTTGGCATTGATTCCAGCAGGTGATCAATGTCTTCTTGGGGTATGGCATCCCAAGCAGCCTGTACTTCATGCCGTAGAGCTTCTATTGTCAACGGTGGGTTCGGTAGATTCCTCAATCTTCTACCCATCATGTCCCACACGTCCTCAATGGGCGACAAATCGGGAGATCTTGGCGGCCAAGGCAAAAGATTAACATTGGCCTCTTCAAAGAAGTCAAGAGAAACCCTTGCTACTTGAGGTCGTGCATTATCTTGCTGGAAAAGTGGGTCCTCCAGCCCTCGAAGATATGGAAGAACATGTGGTTCTACCACTTCGTCAATGTAGCGTCGGGTGGTCATACTGCCCCGAATGAAGAGCAAGGGTGACCTACTGCCGTAAGCAATAGCACCCCACACCATCAACCCCACAGTTCGGTGAACATACCTCGTAATCGAAAAATCAGGATTGCGCCTTTTTCCACGTCTTCGTCTAAGAGTCATCCGACCATCGTGCATTTCTAAACAAAATCGCGATTCGTCACTAAAGACAACTCGATGTTCCATTGAAGTCTTTCCGTGCACCAGGCCAAACGTTCCTGGCGATGTTGAGCAGTGAGGGGTAGCACAAGATGTGGGCGGTAAGACAGCAAGCCAAAGGTTCTTCTTCGACGATAAATTGTTCGCAAGCCTATCGGACGACCTTGTTCACCTAACCATTGATTAGCTATTGATCTAGTTGTAGAGAATCGGTCTCTCAAGGCCATTAGTCTTAAGCGGCGATCTTGACGTTCATTGGTTCGTCTTTGAGCCCCAGTGCCTCTGTTTCGACGTTGAACCCCATGGTCAGACCACGCTTGATAAACACGCATTATTGTTGAGTGGTGCCGTCCCAAACGGTTGCCGATTTCTCTAAACGAAAAACCTGCTTCTCGTAAACCAACAATCCGCCCTCGGTCAAAGTCACTCAACTGCTCGTAAACTTGAGGTCTCCTTCCTCTAGGCATCGTTAAACACTTGAAACGTTTTAAACTAAAGAACGAGATCCGCAAAAGTGGAACAAATTCAAAAAATGACTCGATAATTGCTTGTCTATCACCACCTCTAAAAAATGACACAAACGCCAAAAATCCCATGACTACTTGATGATTGGGTTTCAAATTTTAATCAACTATTTCTCTTGACTAGTCCACTATTCCTGCCAAATTTGGTCCGAAAATTCCCACCCCTTCTAGGTGGTGCAGTTTGTATGTCACTGAGTATATTTTGGCCAGCAAATATTTAAACATATTTAATGCACAATATGGAAAAATAGATAATAGAATTTTAACGCACCGGTCATCCAAGAGGTCTCTAGAATAATCGAACAGTTGGATGAGAAATATAAATGGACCTGATACTACATTTTCTTTGAAGAATTAAGTGGTAAAATGCAAAGAAAACTGAAAATACAAATGGAAGTTCGCTGCTCAACTCGTTGGAAATGATAACTTTTTTCTGTCCACCAGCGTTGGGTAAAGAGATTACCGTTTTTTCTTGGTTAATATTTCAGCACAATTTACAATTTACCTTTAGTAACATATACTGCATCAAAAAAATAATACGAGAAATTTTCCCAAAACTTTTTTTGCATACGTTACATATACGTTCCACGTATCTGATTTAACTCATTTTAATTTTTGAACGTTACGAATTATTAACAAGGTTAAATTGTTGCATCCAACGACGTTAGCGAAATCAACCAGCTTTGTGCCAATTAATTGGCGTTTCCTTCGGCAAAATCCGCCATACGAAATAATTCGACGTCCACGTTGTATTTTAGAATAAACGCTCTAATGCATTGCCGTCAGAAACTATGTAAATCAAAAACCCCATTACCGAAAATTGTAGTGCGGATGTATGCGCCAGTGGTTTTCCAGTGGGAGAAAATTATCATATTCGAGTAACGTGCTCGTTTTAGCGGCGAGCTCAAAAACTAACGTGTCCATGGAAATGTCAACGTTGACGGGTCGAGTTGGAATTGGTTACTATATGTGAGCGCACAAAAAAAAAAACGATGAGTTTCGACGATTTTATAATTTCCCTTGTTTTTGACGCTACGTTTCACTCGAATTCGTTGTTTCATAGTCCGTTTCTTTCTCTTTTTGTTCCAGTTATTCTTAATTTTTGCTATTATACTCCTTATGTTCCAAGTTCCCATTGTAATTTTATTCTCGTTTTCTGTTTCTTTCTTTCTTATCTGATATTTTTCCATTTCCAGTTATTAATTTTTTGATTTGTTTGATTTCTGACCATTCTTTAGAGTCAATCCTTTTTGATCCTTTTTGATCGCAGGTGTAGTTTACCATTTTCTGTACCATATCTCCACCTTATTTCCCTTCTCTTAATCATAATAACCCCATACCTAACATTTTTATTTAATTCGCTTTGTGTATGTTATCTTATACACAAGCGTCAATTAACTATGATCGATGGAAATATGAACGGTGTTCACTTTAATCAACTTGAAGGGAAAGTGACAAACCACTCGCGCTGGCAGTTTAATGAAACCTCAAAATATTCCACTCATGAATGAAAAACACGTGTTTCCTAAGCTCGTTGTTTTCAATGTGTCATCAATCATGACACGGACATACGCCCTTTCCTCGTTTCGATCGAACGCGAAGGACACGTTAAGCAGTTTTAACGACGCCGTACCGAAGGACTACAAACTTCGATCGTGGTTCATGACCATAGACCAGTAAGTAGTGCGCACTATAAATAACCTGCGGGCTACATCAGGAACACTTAAATACACACACACAGCATTGGCCTTGGACTGATTGATTGGAACGAAACGTAACCGTTTATCATCACGCGACCCGATGCTAGTAGCTCACGTACGGTAATCGCTCCCTGAAACTTTCGTGCGACGACTAATCCGCAGCCTCGTGAGCCCGCTCCGGGGACGATTACTTCAGTTTTTGGTCGGCGATAAATCAGAAGCCGCAGCTCGGACAAGTATGCGCGGCAATTAAACCGCGATATGTACGACTGCGTCCCGGTCTCGTTTGCACGGGGTCGTGGGTTAAGGGTAAGTTCGCGTCGCGAATGCATTTGGTGGGTCGATAGATTTTTGCCCAGATTGCAACGAGGTCGGCTTCGATGATATGCATTCGAGGCGGCGACGGATTTGTATCATTGGATTTTATAGTTTCCGCTTTTTTTCAAAGCGTTTGAATCGAATTCCGGAGTAAATGGGGTGGGGACTGTGAGAAATCCGACAAGAATTTTCTTTCAACATGTCTTGCTTAACAGGTCGGATCGACTTGTAAGAGTGAAATGAAGGTGCAACAGTATTATTATGAAAATTGCATATTTCCGTCCAAGTTTTTTAACCACTCCTCTTTATGGTGGTTATTGTTGTTAAACCTTTTTCTTTTGAAAAATGTAAATAACTCACAAAGAAGTTGCGAGGACGACGGCTTTAGTGGCAGAAGGTCGCTGTTCTTGCTATTGGAAAACCGGAGACAACTCGTCGGATGATAAACGTCCTGGTTCAGATCATCCGCGGTCCACATCTGCAAGAGATGACCGGTTTTGGCGCTGCAGTGTCTCCGAGATCGTCACCAAACCGCGGTTGGACTGGCTTAGAGACTCAGAAATGTGCATGGGACTGCTGTATGCGCTCAAACAGTTAGACGAAGATTTGTAGCTATTGGTTTGGATGTATAAATGGCGAATCGAGTACCTAGACTTACACGACAACACAAACAACGCAGATTGGAGACATCAAAATTGAGAAGAACGTAATTGGAGACGAGTTCTATTCTCAGATGGACGCCATAGAGTCTGGATAAGACAAGGGGAAAGATATTTTTCAGCCTCCTTCGTTCAACACGAACATTTTTGGGGAGGCTCTTTTATGGTTTGAGCTTTTCATTCTTCAAGAACGACCGTTAAATGCAATTACATTAGGTACATTCTTGCAGACTATGTTGTTCATTTTGCACCATTTGCAGGGCACGAGTTCTTGTTAATGCAGGATAATGTAAAACCACACACCGCTAGGTGATACCAGAAAACCTTAGATAATTCAACATAATCTTCGTTTTTCATTTATTGTTTTTTTTCTGTATTCTGTGTTTTTCTTATTTCTACTTGCTATTAAAAGTCGGTACAGTTTATAATTTGTTGACCAATTAAACAAATAAATTAAAGAGGTAATAATTCCGATTTAGTTGATGCGCACGTAGGTCCGTGAACATTTTCTAAAAATCCATAGTTTCGGCTACAGACGCAGGAAAAACTATTTCTTTTTGCTTCATCTCAAAATTCGCGTTTTATTAGAACTCTGCAAAATATTTTTTCTGAAAATTGGTACTTAATGTATTTGTTGTTCGGGAAGGCGGTGTTCAAAATAATTTCTGCTATCCATTAGTTAATTATTGGAAATTGTTTTTATTTTTAGATGACCATAAAAAATTATTCGCAACAATTATCAAATTTCCACATTATGCATTAGAGTTAGAAACTCGCGGTACGCGGTATCGTCATCTTCACGGGCTGAATATTAAAAGAACATTTGATCTGCGATACCTTGTCTTATATTCATGTTCAAACTTGAATTAATTGGGCGATGTGAGAAGTGATTGGTAAATATTTGACATATGCGTAAATGTTAAAGTCACTTTTTTAAAAGTTTCTTGCGAATAGAGATCAATTATTAACCTACTTTCATCAGACCATAGCTATGCAGCCGCAGCAAGATCCTGGCAGGTCCTGATCTCGAACCGAAACATCCTCATCCTGCTTACCTTAATCTGCGATTCTTGCGTATTTTCGACGACACCCACAATTCAAGCTGACCCACTTTTACGTTTTGCCCATGTATTCCGTAGCTCGTGTGCATGTACATACATCATTTGTAAAAAAATCGCGAAAAGAGAAAAACGCCATCGACTTACTCGTGAATTTTTCTTATCCCTTTGCGACCGTTAAACCGACACTTCCGCTTAGTCCATGTACAGGTGTTCAGTGAGATTGTAGCAGCACTGGTCGTGCACGGACCTCGCGCTGACACGTTCGACCTTGGCGTTCGCGGACAGACTGATCGGCGTCGCGACGCATCGCGAACGACACCGGGACGCTTGCGCCGGATCCGGCACTCGCACTCCCGAAGCTGGCGAATTTTCCGAATGGGATAGGTAACAAGCGCCCACACGCGAAATTCATCAAACAAATGGTTCGCAATTGGTGGTGGTTCAGTGTGCCGAGATAAATGGACGCGCAGGCACCTGGAGGTGACGTTCATACAAACGGAACAAACGAAACGGAGTCGTGCGGTGGTGATCGTGTCGAATTGGGGAAATTCGATATTTTGACACGTCTTCATTCTGTTGGGGGATTCAATGCGAAATGGTTGATCAAAAATTGATGTTAGCAAAAAAACTAGAAATTTCGAATTTAAATCAATACGAATTTTTCATTTTTCAACATATTTACATATACTCAGTGACATATAAACTGCACCACCTAGAAGGGGTGGGAATTTTTGGACCAAATTTGGCAGGAATAGTGGACTAGTCCAGGGGAATAGTTGATTAAAATTTGAAACCCAATCATCAAGTAGTCATGGGATTTTTGACGTTTGTGTCATTTTTTAGAGGTGGTGATAGACAAGCAATTATAGAGTCATTTTTTCAATTTATTCCACTTTTTCGGATCCTGTTCTTAAGTTTAAAGTGTTTTAAGTGTTTAACGATGCCTAGAGGAAGGAGACCTCAAGTTTACCAGCAGTTGAGCGACTTTGACCGAGGGCGGATTGTTGGTTTACGAGAAGCAGGTTTTTCGTTTAGAGAAATCGGCAACCGTTTGGGACGGCACCACACAAGAATAATGCGTGTTTATCAAGTGTGGTCTGAACATGGGGTTGAACGTCGGAGAAGAGGCACTGGGCCTCTAAGACGAACCAATGAACGTCAAGATCGCCGCTTAAGATTAATTGCCTTGAGACACCGATTCTCCAGAACTAGATCAATAGCTGATCAATGGTTAAGTGAACAAGGTCGTCCGATAGGCTTGCGAACAGTTTATCGTCGAATAAGAACCTTCGGCTTGCTGTCTTACCGCCCACATCTTGTGCTACCCCTCACTGCTCAACATCGCCAGGAACGTTTGGCCTGGTGCACGGAAAGACTTCAATGGAACTTGGAGTGGCATCGAGTTGTCTTTAGTGACGAATCGCGATTTTATTTAGGAATGCATGATGGTCGGATGACTGTTAGACGAAGACGTGGAGAAAGGCGCAATCCTGATTTTTCGATTGCGAAGCATGTTCACCGAACTGTGGGGTTGATGGTGTGGGGTGCTATTGCTTACGGCAGTAGGTCACCCTTGTTCTTCATTCGGGGCAGTATGACCGCCCGACGCTACATTGACGAAGTGGTAGAATCACATGTTCTTCCATATCTTCGAGGGCTGGGACCCACTTTTCCAGCAAGATAATGCACGACATCACGTAGCAAGGGTTTCTCTTGACTTCTTTGAAGAGACCAATGTTAATCTTTTGCCTTGGCCGCCAAGATCTCCCTATTTGTCGCCCATTGAGCACGTGTGAGACATGATGGGTAGAAGATTGAGGAATCTACCGAACCCACCGTTGACAATAGAAGCTCTACGGCATGAAGTACAGGCTGCTTGGGATGCCGTACCCCAAGAAGACATTGATCACCTGCTGGAATCAATGCCAAGGCGGGCCAATGAGTGTATCAGAAATAGGGGCGGACCAACACATTGTTAAAGAAAAATCAAAAAGATGAAGTGTTTTCTTTATCAAATTTTAATCAATTGTTATCTTAGATTAGTCCAATGTTTCTGCCAAATTTGGTCCAAAAATTCCTACCCCTTCCAGGTGGTGCAGTTTATATGTCACTGAGTATATTTACATTAATATAAAGATCCATCGCTTTACCATATGGTCACGTGGTCTAGTAAAGAGTTACGATTTCTTACCCAATCTTAACCATTAATTATTACATTTAACTCTGCTTTGATGCATCGTAACGTTTCTAATTCATTTGACACAACTCTTGTGGATCAGTCAAGCCGAGCCTTCGAGTACGTTCCAGAGAGTAATCTAGTAGCGAGTAGAGCTCTCACAAATATCGTGGAAAAGTACAGTTACTATTATAACTATTATAGACACAAACAAAGATATCGCGATGTACAATGTGCAGTCGTTATTTATTTTTATTGTAAATGATAATCCGGTAGCAGTACTAGATCGCAATTAAAATAATTGATGAATTTCATTTTTAATTTATTTAATTTAAACTTTTGAGTTGGGGGCAGGAGCAAATATGAGGTCGCGAACAATTTTTGTTAACAAAAAGTGGTTGCGCTTTGTATAAGTTTGTGAAACAGTGTTTCATTGAATTTGGAGTTCGGATAATTATATTGTGACTACAAGTCTGCTTTGCAGACTTTATTAAAAAAAAAAATCTACTAGCAATTTACTTATCTGTGACCGCATTGAAACGAGGCGGGACAAGAAGCGCAGTTAGATGGAACTTTCGCCGTGCCGACGTCGAAACTAATGAATAGATACAAATTATCGCCATGTGCAGTGATTACGTTGCCGTTATAATAGAATACGTGATTGATCATTTGTTCATCAATGCGAATTCGTGGCGTTTGATTTGAGTAATTGCTTAAAAGGGCACTTACAATCAGCGATGTTATTCTAACCAATGCGAATGCACAAATTTGATAATCCGGTTACAAATTAGCGATTGTTAAATATCCATCCATTACCGATTAGCCGTAAAATGTCACATTGATTTTTTTTTTCTGTTGAACTGTATTGCAGCACAAGCCCTCCGAGAACGTTCGATACGAAAATGTGTTCAGTGTTCATTACGTCGTTGTAATAACGGCGCAGGACAAAATATAAGGGACGAAGTATGGTAATTTAAATACAATTAGGGGATGTAACTTTCACAGTGGTTCACGGCGTCAAAGCTTCCCCACGGAAGCGGACCCTAACCAACACGTCTGTAGGTGGTTATATTATGCAAATTTAATGAAATCTCAGTCGGGGTACATCTGATGAAATTGATATGCCCACGCTTTTGGTTCATCGATATTTCATGGGGAAGTTGTTCGACCTCAAATACGGATTTACTTGAATGTCTGCGCTACTGCTATCTAAAGACGAGATTCACGAACATGCTTTTAAATCTAAAAGCGGACAATTAAAAGTTTAAAAATAGTTAAAGCTGACATACGTGTACGTTGAAATCAATGTTATCATATTAACTCGAGTAATTAAACCTGTGTTGATCGCGTCATCCGGCGTCGTTTTTCATTGTCGTGCTGACATTTAAATAACCGCGAGAAATTAAATCACTCGGTGAACACACTGAACTTTTTTTATGCAAATGATATTCAAGTATTATCGTTTTATGAGAAATACAAACAAAAAGTGATTGATAAATAATAAATACAAGTTCTACAGTTTTTTTACACGTCGTGTCAAATAATAATTTTTTTTTGAACTATTAAGTAAAAAAAAATTGTAAAGTCGGCTATTCGTTAGATATCGCAAAAATCGGATGCATTTTTGCACCTAATGATTACTTCCAAACATAAGGGCAGAAAAAATTGAACTTACATTGTGTTACGTAGAAATGATTGCTGGTTGTAACAATCACTTCAAAAATCTTCTTAAAGATATTCACACTCATTCGAGCACATATAATTTCATCTGATGACGAAATTATATGGCATTAAAACACAACTTGTACTATAAAAGTGCATTTATTAAATTAGTTTCATTTTGTAACAAATTACAACAGATTGCTGTATTTGATTTGCACTAAACGATGAGAAACAGCCAGCGTCAGCATTGTCGATACTCAAGGAACCTTCGATTTCCAAAATGTTGCAAAGTTATCCAACGGCGACCTCACAATAAGGTACTGCTTATAATGTCGCATAATCGAAGAGTAACGTCTTGACAAGACTTGGATAAGACTTAGACTCCAAAAACTGGAAAAGCCCTAAAATACGAAATAAAAATCGTGAACATCATGCCCAAAGGTTCATTAAAATACACTTACCACTAACCAGATGATTTCCTCGAAAAAATACAACAAAAACGACCAACCATCTCTATGCTCAAATCCTCCGAAGACACTGCAATTGCGATTCTTCTAGAATTACCACCAGGCGGTAGGATCACGTAACCTCGAGGATAAAACTTGAATTCTAGCTAAAAACTGGAAAACCCTAAATATGAAATAAAAACCGTGAACATCATGTCGAAAGGTTCATTAAAATACGCTTACCTCTAACCAGATGGTTTCCTCGAACAAATACAACAAAAACGACCAACTATCTCTACGCTCAAATGCTGCGAAGAGACTGGAATTCCAATCGTCTAGAATCACCGTTGCGGATATCCAATTCAAATGAACAGTAATGAATCCTAATTACTTGGAGTGGTTTAACCAGAACCCGAAGAATTGCGTACGAGAAATCAACTATCTAATCTAATCTAACGTAGAATACAAAAACAAGGCCTAAAAATTAAATACTACGACTACCTGAAGTAAAAATTTATGAAACATAATATTTCTGTGAAATAAGTGAAATTTGTAAAAACATTAAAACATCTTGATGGATAAGGTATAGTATGGATAACAACTGGAACTCAAACGGGAAAATCTGAAGAGATTAGTGTTAATGATATGCGTATGCTGTACATATCTTTGTCACATTGGTATATACATTTCGGGATCGCGAAGAATAATTAAATGTGCCAAAAGCACTCGTCAGTAGAGGTTCGTTAGAAGGTAGTAACTCTTGTCGAGCAAGGAGTTGCTGCTAGCGACATAATGTAGCAGGTCGGTTTATGTTTTTTTTATTATTCAATTATTCACTGGAACAATTTGATAATTTTATAAAATATTTGTGTACAGCGAAAAGCAGGATATACGAAAGGATCAAGCGGCATAGCGAAGTCAATGAGGAGCGATGTCGGATGAGGAAGACATCGGTCGTCTTATCGAAAACGTTTTGTGCAGGCCTTTTGCCAGCGCAAGTCGCAGAGAAACTTTAAATGTAGGTCGCAGCCGCCATACAATACGGCGTTGTTTAATTGATGAACATAAACCGAAATAGAATTGCATTTGATCAAAATCATTTAAACAGCGATTAGTCAAATTTTATTTTTGGTGATGAGGAAGTGCTTAAATCGCACAGCGACTATACGGAACCTATAAGGAGAAGGATAAGACGTGGTTATTAAAAAAAAAATAATATTCCAAATCGGCCTTATTTGGAATATTACTTATAATTTGAATAAGCAAGTAACAATTGAAATAATTTGTATAATAAAAAATTTTAACAAATCGATTTGCTCGCCGTTTATCGCCAATCTGATATCATCCCGTCAAACAGTGTTCTAGAGAGACATTCCTACATCGATTCAGCGGCAGCACACTCTAAAAGCAGTAAAAGCACACCATGCCAAAGACAGGGACAAAAATAATGGCAAAAACAATGGCAACAATGCCACCACATGAAAATGTAAATGGCACCAATACAATACAGACAGTTACTTACAGGGCCCCTTTCGGGGGGGGGGGGGCACGTTGCCTGCCTCTAGTAGCTATCCTTGAATCTGTCGTGTTATCAGCTTTGGACATCTTTACCATTTTTTGGATATCTTCGCATGCTGAAATCTGAAATATTGCACTTCACGTGCTCGTTGCTCCCCCGTTGGGTTATGGGAGAACCAGTGGGCGACAGCTCCATGCTGCGTCCAAGAATCGCGTGGGCGTACTCGACAATCAACTTTGTATATTAGCATACCTTGACAGTCACCACAAAGGTGACTGTCTCACAACATTGCATACAACAATAAAATTGGTACCATATAATACATCAATAACAGCTAGTCAACATTATCTCAACAACTCTACAGTTGCCATAATATTTGCCTCACTAGCGTTTCGCAAAACTCATAACTGCGCACCCACCAACTACGCCATTAGTTACTACACTACTATTGTCTACACGTGCATATATTAGTTAGCGTACCATTAACAACTGTCCCGAAAACTAACACCCTTCTCTACATCTCATGCACCCTCTACATCCCATGCTTTCTCTATATCTCATGCGCTCTGTATATCTCATGCACTTTCTACATCCCATGCATTCTCTACGTCTCATGTGCTCTCTATATCTCATGCGCTCTCTATATTTCATGCAATGTCTTTCTTATCGCTTTAGACGACGCCTTTTCATTTAACCCTTATACAATAATATACACAAAACTGTGTGTATTCATGTGTATTTACGAAAAAATAAAAAAATTAACTAAAATCCTTAAGGGAAATTAGTTGGCATATGTGATCACATATGACTGGGTCATCGGCTTCTGAGTCGATGTTATCCGTACCTATTATATTATTATATTACAAATTTCTAATAAGGGTACAGTTAAAGCTTATTTAAAAAATAATCGCTTTACCCTAGTCATATGAAAGCCGCCCAGGTTTTGGGGCTTGCTATATTGTCAATTTCGACAAAATTAATATTTGCCACACAAATTATAAATATTTAAATTGTGCCTACCTTATTCAATTTGATGGTTACTACGTTGTACACCTAAATTTTGCTACATTTCTAATAAATGCGATAATAATTGTGATCAGTCGCACAATTAATTTAAATTGTTTTTTTTTTGTGCAAACTATTCATTGCAAATGTATCATTTGCGTTGGCTAAGGTTTAAATATGTGTAGTCAAATATAACACCCTTGTGTATGAGTGTGGAGCGTAATCACAATCGGAAGCCGGTGCCGACAACAAAACGCTAATATTTGTAAAAGCTACTATTAGCAAAGCAAATTTTACTTAGATGAAAGTATGAGTATAGGCAACAAGCAAGAGTTTGCATGGCATGATTGGTTTTTCTTTACTAATAAATGACGTTACAATTACAAGCGTTTTTATTTCCTGAAAAGCTGTCCCTACTTCTAAAGGGTTTAATATAAATTATAAATATTTCGATTGTGTCTGTGACTTAGATTGTTCAAGTTGACGGCTATCAAGGTGTACAGCTCAAGTTTGCTGAACTTCTAAAAATCGAGGACTGCGATCAGCCGCACAATTAATTTAAATTCTTTTTTTTTTAAACTAAAACTATACATTGAAGATGTATCATTGGCAATGGGCAGGCTTAAATGTGCCTAGTTAAATGGAATACACCTGTATAAGAGTGTATGGCGCAATCACGTTGGGCACCGGCTTACACAAAAGACAAACGCTATTAATTTTAAATGTTACTATTAGCAAAGCACATTTAAATGTAGGAAATTATGAAGTATGGGCAACAAGCACGTCTTTGATAGCCAAAGTCCTGGATCATAGATCCTAGACCGGCGACAATTTCCCCTGATCGTGTTTGGTCGTGTTACAAACATACGATAGACACTGGATATACCTAACTCTTTGCGGGTAACAGCTAGTTTTGTAGGCTAGGCGAACAGATACCCAGAGTTGATACTTCACCCTGTCGGATTACGGTAGCGTGTTATCGTGCGGAAAAAAGTCGACAGCGAGTTAACCCCGTAAAACAAAGTGCATATAAAATGCAAAAACACTTTGTATGGCATGATTGGTTTTGCTTTACTAATAGATGACATTACAATTGCAAGCGTTTTTTTTTTCTTATTTTCTAAAAGCTTATCTGTCTTCATCTCAAAGGTGTGTATGGGGATGTTGCTGCTGTTCTTGGAAACCCGCTGTCGATATAAATGAATAATAAATATTAATAAGATAAAATTAAATGATAAATTAAAATTAAATAAAGCAAATTAAAATGGTGTAAAAAATTGGAGGGTTTATTTCATGTAGTTTTGAAGATTTCGCACACACAACAACGAATACTCCATATGAAATTAAAAATAAAAAATAAAAAACGTTAGGTTGGGTTTAATGACCATCACATATTTTTTCCTATGCACTTCATTAATTCGCCAACTTCATCGGTTGATCGAGATTCATTTTAAAATTTTTAGTTAATCTTAAATTATTTGGTTTGAAAGTACGTGGTTTTTTTCAAACCAAATAATTTACGTTTAACTAAAAATTTTAAAATGAATCTCGATCAACCGACGTAGTTGGCGAATTAATGAAGTGCATAGGAAAAAATATGCGATGGCGATCAAAATCAACCTAACGTTTTTTATTTTTAATTTCATATGAAGTATTCGTTGTTGTGTGTGATAAATATTCAAAATATAAGTACGGTATGGTATGGGTTTCACGTATATGTAAAGGATAATTAACAGGAAAATTAAAATGTGAAAACCACTACTACTTGAGATTGAATACTGGCGAAATAGATGAACTAAATCAGTTCAAATATAAATAATTGAAAACCAGTGACTAACGCAAATCAAATTAATATTGAATTAATATACAGAGCCACAAAATTCTAAGTGAGCAATATTTGATTCATTACCATACAATTTTTTGACAAATTCGCATTTTGGGTTAGTTTGTTTCTTTTTTGAGTTGCATTTTAGTGAATTAAATATTGTTCGAATAGACTAGGTTCTTTAAAATGTACTTTTTATGATTATTTTTGTACATATTTCTGTGCATAGAAAGATGTGACTTGTCATATTAATATTTATTACTTGATAAGAGTTTATTGCAAAAAAGAATTCGTCGCAATGAACTTTAATATTGCTAAAATGGTTTCGATCGCAGACTTATTACTCACGACACAAGACTACGTTCATTACTAATATTATTTTATTCGAATGTGAAAAATGTCGGAGAAAATTTTGCCACCGATGACCCAACATAGCAACTGTAAATCACGGCGGGCTTTTAAACAAGGCGTTGACCTTTCGTTGGAATTTTTCAATAAATAACGACACAAATACTCTGCGATGGGCGATGAGGCTTCGCCCATCCCAAATTATGGTCGCAATGGATCGAAAATTATCATTTAAAAAAATTATAAAAATTTTAAAAATTATAAAATTTACTCACGTTCTCTGTAGGAGTGCCAAGCTTCATCGCCGTGCACTCATCGCTCGAAACCGTCACTATACGAAAGTCAAACACCGCCCGAAACACTATCCGCGCGTAAAAATTCAATCGCGGATTTTACACGTTCACGCACCGACCGCACCTTTATTACTAACTGAAATATGAGACACCCGATTACGTATTAGCGTAACCGGCCGAGAAATATTCGGCGCTCCGATTCGGGTGACGTGGCGGCCGAGCGCGTACTTGACTCGGCGGGCGGATCATGGAAATATTTGAATTAAAGTCGGGCAGAATTTTGCGACAATAATTATTGTCAAAAAATAATCGTTTTTATTTTTTATCGACTTCCGGATGTACTACAGAATTATTTGATACAAAGTATCTATTATTTCCAAAATATTATAATTGTGGAAACGTCTTTATATATATTTATAGACAAAAATTTACCAAAGGGGGCATCGACTTGAAATTTCGTAGTAGTCGCAAGTCCATTAAAATCGAAAGATTTTAAATTGTGAATGCATCACACTGGGTCTCTTATTTTTCAGAAAAGCAAAGTCATAGCATTAAAAGACATGCATATTGGTAATTGGTAACAACAATAAAAATTAAATTTTATTATGAAATATAATAATAAGCAATCTGAGCACGAGTATAAAATGCATTTGTGGCACTAATGGCTGCCATTTTTTAATACCACCCATTAAAAGGTGAACGCCTAAAGATAAAAACCACTGATTCAAAATAGACCATGTACTTCAAACGTATATTCGGGGTTGGTTTATAAAACAAAATAATCAAAACGAAAAGAGGAATTTTAAATTTTCATTTAAACAATCTAATGCTCAACAAATTTTTATTCAAACGCATCATGTTTTACGATGAATTCTTATTTTTGTCTACATATCTCTTGAGCCATCGTATTTCTTTGTCATTTTCTTTCCGATATATCATTTTTATCTTATTTGGGCAACGACTACTAATCTCTTTTTCTTCCCCTATATACTACAGTACAGTATCCTTCCATTGTGGAAATTCCTCCGACTGGAATTCATTGACTGTGGCAGAAATCAAATCAGTCTGTTATTGGAAAATGCTAACGATGGTCTTGACCCCATCCAAATCCAACCCAACCCAACAAAATGAAAAATGTAATAATATTCCTTTATAAAGCACTTTGATCGGGGTATCCATCTTCCGCCAAGTAATGTCATCTTTGGTACTCTAGTCTCAATTAATCCAAGTTCATACATCTAACCTTCAGCACCCTTCCATTTACGTACAACGCTGTTCACTAAAGCTGAAAAAGTTGCTTACTTTGTCACCTGATCGCTATCAGTTGTGCTTCTTCATTAACATCAAATATAAACATATCCCTTTCTCGTCTGGACAGCATTTCCTTTGACTCCTCAATCTCTTCCATCTGCTCCAGTAAAACCAACGCCAGACATTTTTTCATCTGAATGCTTTCCTCAAACTTGTCATTCATACATCTTCTTTCACGTCGTCAAAAACGTACATTTTTCAATTCCACGTTCATTTTTGGACGTTTTTGTTGACTTTATATCATTTTTCCAAGAAACAAATTTTCTTCAATCTCATTATTTGTTCAGGTGTCTATTTTTACGAACACATTTTCGATACCTCCTTCACCTTAGATGTTATGACAGTTTAACCCACGTCCTTTAGTCCCAATTAGTGCGACTGTCTCTGCTTTGTGACAATCTGTTTTTTGTATTTATGCACAACTTCGTTCATTTTGGCTTTGCTTTGAGTTGTCAGACTTTTCAATTATCTATATATCCAAGACTCGCAGTTCTTCACTAATGTTAATTACAGCTCTCTTTCTCTCACAAATCTAGAAGACCCTGTCTCGCCTCTTCCTTTCCCTGGTTATTGTCCAATACCATCGACTATATATACGAATATTTCAAAAATTTCCCTAAAACGTTTGTTACATACGTTACTGTGATTTTAAGCGGTGAAATATTACTCTAAAGCACGTTCTTTGCAAGCTTTAAACAATCCCAGGCCGAATCCCCTAATATTCGGCATTAATTCACCGCCGTATAATACATCAGACGCAGGCTTTCAAGACGCGGTCGTCGAAACAACGAAGTCGGCGCATGTAATATGAACTTCCGAGGTCGCGGAAGATCCCACCGAATGCGATCCGTCTTCGTCGCATCCGGTCGCGTTCGTCTTTCATTTTGCGGCGTAATCCCGGAGTCTTATATTTCGGCTGGATCCCGGAAGTTGTCCCGCGCCGTGACCGAGAGCGAAACGTCAGGGAGCGACTTTAAAGCGCAAGAGGAATTTATCTGCTAGGAAGGTTTTGATTGCGCGCTACGTACGAGGGAGGGTGGGGCGGTCGAGAAAGAGGGATCGCAGCGATCACTTTTAAGTGTACATTGTGGCCTGGAAAACGGCAACTTTGATGTAAATGGTTACGTGTGGTCCCGAATCGAGGCGGTTTAGTGTTGCGGAAAGATAAATTGCACAAATGCGATGCAAAGACGACGCGAAGGAAACTACTATCGCGATGATTATTTAAAGCGCTGCAACGAAATTGGCATTACTCGTATCCAATTGCAACTTTGTAAGTGAAACGGTTCGAGAAGCTGAACGTTCATTTGCCTTAACTATTTTTTTAGCAGTTGCATTTTTTATTAAAGCAATGTATGATTAAAAAAATTTCGGTATGGGTATGTTACATATTTCAGGATTGGAGAGAAATGATGGGTTAATTTATTTCATCCTGAAAATACTGTTTTACTTTTAGATGCATATATAAGGATATAAAATTCTTCGGTTAACTCAACTAATAGCAACCAGGATTTTACTGACTGAGAAATATTTCAAAATTCCTTAGTGCGAGACGGTATTGGTTTGTGCGTTAAAACTAAGGACACATATGCAAAGCAGCGAAACTGTTTTTGAATTACCCAATCGCAGTATTGCGGATGTAAATCAATTTTCACGTCCGGCAATAATAAAGCATGAAACAACATATGGGGCTCACATCTCACATTCTTTTATGGATCACCGTAATCCTCGTCTACATTATTTACATTACTCTCATCGTAAGTTGCTAATGGACGTATTTCGAAATTTTGCAGAATTAATTTAAGAGATATCTGCATGTAAAACTCGACGCAGCGCGTTTCGGTGCTAATTAAAAGCTCGCGTCGCGGAATCGAATTGTTTTAAGCGGGACGCCTCGTTTCGCTCGCGTTGCAAAAAAATTCGCGCGACCGACACGTCGAAACGCCGGCGCCCGCCTTTTTGCTCGTCACAAAAACGACTTAATCAATCGTTTGCAATGCGAAACAAATCGAGCATAAAATTCCTAATCGACACTGTGAATTTTTCACGCCGGATGGTGACATAATTACGAAATGTAACACGAAATGAGTACCTTAATGTTAACAGACAGAATCCAACAAGTGCAACAAGACTCCTAAATATACAGGGTGAATCCTAAGTGGCGGATAATATTTACATCACGGGATTCTGCATCAAAAGCTGAGCAAAAAAATTTACAAACGTTTTGCGCGGAACCATTTAGTTTTTGAAGAATTCTTAATTAAAGTTTTACAAACTAGGCAAGACTGTGTGGCAAGTCGTACTAATCTGAGTGTTGTCTCCTGCGATTCACATAACAACGCACTTGATTTAATTAGGAACCTAAGGAGACTGTATGTAGACATGCATACTAAACTTCTTTCACAGTAATATTCTAATTTTAATGTGCTGTTTGCATTTTGAGATTAACAGCACATAACTAGTAAGGAAATATCGATTACGCCATAAGCTTTTTATTTTGTAAATACATTTGAAATTACAATAAGTGCTCAAAGTGGCTACCCCCAACCTCTATGCATTTCATACACTTACGTATTATGTTCTGTTCTAGATTTTCAAGCATATTGTTTTGTTGAATCATTATAACTGCTTCGTTGGTTCGTTGCTGAAGTTGCTCTTGAGTATCAATTTCTACTTCATACACAAATGCTTTTAATGTTCCCCACAAGAAAAAATCTAGGCAGTTTAAATCTGGGCTTCTTGGTGGCCAAGCTATTACAACACTGCCACGACCAATCCATCGCTCTGGAAATTCCTGATTTAACCATTCTCGGGTTTGAATTCCCCAATGTGCTGGTGCTCCGTCCATTTGAAAAAAAAAACACATTTCTTCTTAAATCTAATGGCACATCGTCTAATAAATCCTTAAAATCAGTTTCTAAAAATTCAACAAAATTATTCGCGTTTAGTCTGTTAGGCAAAATGTGTGGTCCTATGAGCCTATTACCAATAATACCACCCCGCACATTAACACTAAACAGAATTTGATGATTCGTTTGGTACAATGCATGGGGATTTTCATCGCTCCATTGGTGCATATTATGGATATTAAATGTTCCATTTCTGGTGAACGTACTTTCATCAGTCCACAAGACACGTCCAATAAAACCAGGATTCCTTTCTTGCTCACGAAGTAGCCATCTACAAAATCTGACTCTTTGCTGATAGTCTTGTGGCAATAATCCCTGGACTCGCTGATAATGATACGGGTGCAAGCTATTTTGCTGTAATAAGCGATGAACGCTTCTTTGGCTAATATCAAATATTCTGGCAGTGGACCGGGTTATTTTGTTCTGGTTCATTTTTCACTACATGTAAGATATTTTCTTCAACCTGTGGTGATACTCGACGAAGACGGCCTCTGTTAGCTGTTGGGGTAGGTGCAGTTCTTCCAGTTTCTCGCATTCGTTGATCCAGTTGTCGAATAACATTAGCATTTGGATGCCTTCTGTTTGGATACCGTTCAGCATATAAATTAGCAGCAGCGTACAAATTGCCATGACATTCTTCTAATATCAAATACATGTCTGCATATTCCACAAAACTGTACTCCATGACGCTAATTATTAAGATAATAAACAACAAGACAATTCAACACGTCCTTTTTTACAGCAAATTGTCACAGATATGTCATTAAAACTTCAAATTATTTAAAGTAAAAAGTACGTAACAGCCTAAGTTTATTTCAAAATGTGAAAATTGTATTGCACAGTCTTGCAACATATTTGGAAAACTCAAGCATTGCAGAAAGTTCAAGCTTCTAATGAAAATTCTACGTAAACCAAGAGTATGATGACTACAATTACAGATTGGTGATTCCTTTTGTTGATTATATTACAGCTAAAAAACATTATTTCATAAAAATATAGTACGACGAGCAACCCGTAATTTAACTTAAGACTGTCAATAACTCCTCATCCATGAGATTCACAGCAAATTGTTATAAGACTCTATTGCTCCATCTCTGATGCAGAATCGGATGTTATGAATATTATCCACTATTTAGGATTCACCCTGTATAAATATCTTTTCGTTGGTTTCTTGTGTTCTGACGAACATTTTCCTTGTCCTCGACGCGTTTCGGCTGTTGCCATTTTCCAGTGGTGCGTTTTTGTGGTATAGTAGGAGGGTGGGGGTGAATATCGAGTCGGATATGCTGTTGATTTGTATGTTGTACGATGTGATTGTTAGATTTTGATTTTTCTTTAAATATTAAATATTTCGAGATTTTCCATAATGTTGAGCTTCTTGCTTTTTGATGGGTGCGAAGTATTTTCATTGCCCTGTCTATTATCCTGGGTTCGTGGTTGTTTTTTATGAAGTGTTCTGCATAGTTGCTGTCTGTTTCTCCTGTTTCAATTTAATGCAAATATTCTTTGTACCGGTCTATTTTGTAAATGCCGCTCCGTTCGTATTTGTCTGTGTTTTCCATTTTCGTTGCTGTTTTGATTTTTACGTTGTTGGTTGTTTTGAATGCTACTTTGATGTTTGTGTCTTTGAAGAGTTTTGTGATTTTGTATACGTGTATGCTTGAGTATGTGAATGTGCTCCATGTTTTTTCCTCCGTGTTTGTGGCGTGTGTGGTTCCAGTTATTTTTTATGTTTTTGTGAATTTCGTTGATGATGTTTCCTTTGTATCCGTTATCTATTGCCATTTGTTTTATGATTGGTAGTTCTTTGCGTTAGTATCTAGAGGATGTTAATGACATCGGTGATTATCCTTTGTTCTGTGCCGTTATGTTCTAATGTGGTTTCCACAATATTTATGGTTATTTTGTGTTTCGTGTGGTTTCGGTGTTTTTGAGTTTTTCTTTATTGTTGCGTATTGTGTAAGCGTGTTTCAGTTTCAATAATTCTTTCAGTTTTGTTGCTGGTAATTTGGATAGTTTGTATGCTGGTGTCGTCGTGTAATTTACCAATGGCCTGATGGGTTACGTTGGGTTTGTGTAGTTTTGGTAGGGCTTGTAGTTTGTTAGTTTGTATTTTTCGCTGTCTTCTATTATGGAATTGTTTTTGAGCACTTCTTTAATTTTTCCTTGGTATTTGTTCATTGGATTGGATTTCAGCTTTTCGCAGTTGTTGCTGTGTTGACGAATTCCAATGTTTTTTCTGTGTTATTGCGTTGTGTTCTTTTAGTTTTGTTTTGTATGTTCTTGATTATTTTGTTTTCGTTAGTTATGTGTTTGTTTCTCTGGTGTGTTTTTATTACGTTTTCTATTTGGTGTGCTGCCAGGTGTCTGAGTCGTTCTTGTTGTTCTCCTGGTGTTTTTTGTATCGCTAATTTTGTGTCTATGATGAGTGTTTCTATGTTTTTTTTTTTTTAAGTTGTGTCGTATGTTGTGTTTTAGTCCTTTGTTCGTGAGGTTCTCTGTGTTTGTGTAGAGCTTGTTGTTTAAGGGGCGTTGTTCTTTGGTGTGTGCGTTTGAAGGAGTGTTTTAAATTTCTTGTCCAATGTTTAGTATTTGTGCTTTTCATTTCTGTTCGTGCGTGAGTGTCGATTTGTCTCCATATTTCGTGACTTAGCGTCGCACTTCTTCTCAGACGTACATATGTAGGTTAAGCAACGTTTTGTTGTGGGCGTTCTTTTTCTTGTATCTTTCTCCTATTTCTTGTTTTATCCACGCTCTTTGTGCTTGTTTCTTTACTCTTTGGGTTGCTGTTGTTTGTGTGTTGATTTTCGCTACTGCGTATTTTGGTGTCACGTTGTGTTGTGGGCACTTTTTGTTGAATTTTATGTTGGCGTTGATGACACTAATTTTTAGTTTTGTTCTTATGTATTTGTTGATTAAGGTCGCCGGTGTGGCGCAGTTGAATTCGATTGTTGTGGTGGGTCTCTGTTTCCTCTGTATAATTTCGTTGGATTCTTGTGTACCCATTTTTTTCCAAAGTTGCCAGAAGGAAATGTTAAAGCTGGAATTTTTGTAGGAAATTATATTAAACTTTATCTGTGTAAAATCCAAAGTCGCGAGACCTCCCCATTCAAGACTTCTGGGGCGTTCGCTATCTACGGGGACATCTGCACATTTTTAAGCGAAACTTCGACGGCAACGTCAATTCATCGAACGTTGCCTATTTGGGTTAATGGATATTACACGCGCTTCGTTTCGGCCGCGCAGAGATCAGATGATTCCGATCAGCGATGACCCACACGCCTTCCAACCTAACTGTTATGTCGCATCGATTGTAATATGTGAAACTGGCAAGTTCGGAGTTCGTGACTTCGTGCGGAGTAATTACTTCGTTTTCAGCGCTCCCGATAAGTCCCGCCCGCATTGATTCCGCCGCCCTAACGTAATTTGCAAACTTTGCGTCTTCGCATCTTCTTAACCCAACGCAAGCAAACAGGTCTCTTATTTCCATTTAATTTGGTTTTGGGTTGCGTCTGGAATACGAGCGCACATCTTGTGGAAGCGGTTGAATCGGTTAATTGGCGGCCGGTTTTCTATTTCCATAATCGAATGTGAAATAACAAATTTGGACGTAAAAAAAAAACTCGTCACCCGTCACCCACCCAATTAATCTTTAAGCGACACAAGTCGAATGACGGTTTACTCTCGCGACGTCTTCGTTCGGGATAAGCACAAACGTCGACGACTACGACGAGGGGAGGATTGAACAGAAAAAAACGCGCGTCTTTTCGGCCCATTTAGAATCAAATTATCGGGCGAGTGTTCGAATGGGATTTTGCGTGTGAATTTCGGATTGGTTTTTTTTTTTTCTCTCGGAACTTCGTCCCGCCGTTTAGCGCCGAAGTTTGTCGCTTTCGTCGCTACGTGCGTCGGGCGAATTAAAAACGTGCCTAGGGTTTTTATCGCGAGTTTTCGCAGTTTCTCGCCCATAAGACGAATGAATTTTCTTAAATTTTATTACGAACTACAATCTGACAGTATTTTTTTTTTGACGCGAAAAGTGTTTAAATTGTGTCCATACGAAATTGAACACGTCGCATCGTCGCATATAACGTTGCAAATACCTATTTTGCTTCGGCATTCAATTCAGTTTACTTACACTCGTTTTTGTGTTAACTTCTCATTGATGATTCAAACAACGGAACGATTCGCATAAACGTTCGGCGTCGTATTTATTCCTTCATCACTATGAACATAAATTTTCCTTCAGGTGCAAATGCATTCTACGCAGAACGAACGCATAGAGTACCCGCGCTTTGAAATATTTGCTTCCAAAGTTAACTGCGAGACGTAAATCGCATGTAGTGTGTTATCTGACTTTTCGAAGTATTGCTACCTTGTGTAAATACGCTCGGGTTTATCGGGCACGAGATCGCTTCTCCATAAACCGACGGCCATGCGTTGCGATTTCGTACCGCGTTAACATTTATGTTTATCCCAGTGCAAAAATGACGCAAATAAATAAATAAAACGTCGTGGTATTTTGCGGTGCTCTTTTTGTAAACCTGTTAATTAACTCGAAGCTCCATAATTTATAATTGCTTTGTAACATTTTTACTGCAGCTTTATTGGGTACTAAAAATTTTACGCCGGCTATTATGCCCCTGATCCCCCACTGTTTGTTACATCACCATTGTGAAATGCAGGGAAAATCCCAATTTCGACTTTGTTAGATGTGCGATCGCTATGAAAGGTTTTTGCTTTTATTTTTATTTCATTTTATTTTTCGTTTTAGGAATATGCTATTTAGGGTTGTATTCAATTGAATCGTATATTGGTGGTTTAAGTGGTGAACTAGAAAAAAATGTGTGGCAGATCGAACAAAGCCCACACCCTCCACTTATCCCTAACCCTACCAAAGGTGTAAAGGTTATTATCTCGTCGTTTTCGATCCTGTGCCAATATCTCCCCTTCTTCCCAGGTAATAGCCTTCTCTAGCAGTATCCTGCTAATTCCTACATTTCATGTAGTGCTCGATCCTCTCCTTCTTCCGTCAGTTTTCATTTCTCACACCATTTGCACTTGTTGTTAGATGTCCATACCAACTGAGTTGTTGTGTTTCGATTTTTTCAGTAACATTCTTTACTTCCAGCCTCCTTCTGATTACTTCGCTTCATATCTCATCCTTTATTGTTACCCCCTCAATTTTTCGCAAAATCTTCATTCCTGCAGCTGGTATTTTGCTTATGTATTTTCTGTCATGATTCACAACCATGTATCAAGGTGGGTGTTAGTACTGTTTTATGCACTTTAATTTTCGTTGTCTTACTGACTTCTTTTTTATTAAAAGTTGTATAGAGCTCCTTACATTTTGTTTGGATTCATTATTTTGTTGTTGATTTCACTTTTTTCATCCATTGTCGACCCCAGGAATCTTATTTTGTTTGTTTCTTGTATTGTGTCGTTTCGAATTTAGAGTCTCCTTGAACGTTTCTTTCCATTTTCTTCCATTTCCTCACCAAATTCTTGCCCTGACCGCTTGTTTGCATCTTTTACCATTTTAACCCTTTCTCTTTGT
The DNA here is from genome assembly GCA_959613385.1 of Geotrupes spiniger. NCBI lineage: Eukaryota > Metazoa > Arthropoda > Insecta > Coleoptera > Geotrupidae > Geotrupes > Geotrupes spiniger. The sequence goes on along the minus strand of OY390732.1, from coordinate 2,037,872 downwards.
TTTTATACATTCCATGCATTGTTTTATCTTTGTTTTTCCATAAATAAATTATCCATAGTATTTTTTTTATTTTTGACCTTTCCTTTAAATCTATAGTGGCCACCATGCCGTTTGTTTCCTTATGTTTGTACTTTTTGTGACTCCACAAACTTCTGCAGCCAGGTTCTTTACTAGTTCCTTAAAGTAATTCAAATCACTTTAAAGGACTAGTAAAGAATTTCAAATTACAAGAGGAACCAAATGCAAGAACATTACCACTCGAACTAAACACAAAAATACGAAAAGTCAAATCAGTGGTATTTAAATCCATACTTTTTTATTTCTTGTGTGTCTCTTCGTATTTTTGTTTCTATGTCGAGTGGGAATTTTCTTCTATTTGTTTCTTCTTGTGATTTGTTGATATTTTAACTTTTCTTACTTTGCTTCTCCTTGTTTCTGGTTTTGGTTCCTAATTAGTTTCAGTTTGCTTTCATCTAAGTGGCGGCCACTCCTTACACCACTTCCTCTTTTTACTTTGACGTCCATTAACTTTGATTTATTAGGTTCTTCCACTAGCATTAAATTATTATTTACTTCTCTCCTCGGGTAGCCTCGTCCCTTGTATATTTATGTATGTCTTTATGATCAAACTGTGTATTACCTACTGCTAAGTCATATGTAGAAGACAATGATCCTTTGTCCATTCGTGTTTTTTTGTTTTTCAAATAATTTTCCAATTGTTTCTCCTGATCTTTCCGTTTAGTCACTTCATTGAAATATTAAAAAATATTTACGTGTTCGGGTGCAATCACTCTTAATTTTTTTTGTAACACAACAGACCAGTGGTGGTTAAATATTTCCGAGCCACATATTTATTAATCCATTGCCATTCGTTATATTTCACGAAAAATCACGAAGGGTTATTAATCGAAATTATCGAATTAATCGAAACCTCATCGAAATTTAAATTCAAGTCACCCTTTGCCACAGCCGATTTTCATTTGTCGATGGTCAATCTTTATGCTAGATTACTTCCAACTTTGGATACGATTTTCTCACACAAGTATATTGCTACTTATATGTCAATATGTTTAACTAATCTAAAGTACAACACCTATGCCCGGATTCACAAACGATTGTCAGATGGTGAACTAGTTAACAGGCCTTTAACGACTCGTTATTGTTTGTGATTTTATTCACTTCGGACACGAAGAAACGCGCGTTCTCTTACGAAGCAATTTCACGACTGATTTTACGAAAAATCTAACGAAACCTCATCGAAATTACAAATTCGACTCACCTTTTGCTGTGAATTGTCGATCCTCATTGGTCGAGTAGAATAAATGTCGGAACTGTTGATATCGGGTTTGCACCAAATGTTATTATCGCAATTTTGATTAAAAACCAAGAATGAATACGTTATAGCTATATTATCTTTACCTACACCGAACTAAATATTTTGTCTAAAGTGATTACGCAGCCAACATGTTATGCAGTTATTTTTTTGTTTCAATATTTGAACCTAGTTCTTTATTTTATAAGTTATGTCACTGTTTATAGGTGTGCAGGTATTGCTTTGATAATCTTATAAAATTCTCGTTATCTTTAATAATTGGTTGATTGCCGTCTATACAATCATAAGTTCGTATATTACAAGTTACACAATTAAATATTCTCTTCCGGTAGTGAGTTGCAGGAGGCTCTGATACTTTAACTTTTCCACGTTATATGTAGGTTAATTTGTGACATCCAAGTAAGTACCTACTTTCATTTTGATTTGATTAAACACGTGACGATTATGATTTTAAAGTGCAGTAGTTAAATTAGAGCTTCTTAGAACTTTTTGAGGCTCTTTTCAATTTTTAATGTGAGTTGTTACTTAATTAATTTGTCACTTCTGGGGGTTTAACCTAACCAAGGTCTTTATGCACCGATTTTTTGGGGTTTCTATTTTTTCCATCTCATTATCCTTATTATTAACTCCTGCTGTTCATTTTCCGTCTATTCTTCTCTCATTCTTTTTATTCTTGTTTATCATTAGTTCATTGTACACTAACAACTATCGTACATCAACTTTTGTCTCGTCCGCGCTGAAACTTTTTTTTTGCTTCTGATTATATTTTATTATATAATTACAGGTTCGAAATTTTTTTTCGAAAATTGCTTTCATCGTGAACCTGCCCAGGAACATTTCGTATTTTTTCATGGTTACATTAGATTATATAATTATATCATGTTGTAAAGAACACAAATTGTAAAAATTTTCAGGCAACAGTGTACAAGTTGTGTTCTTTACAAAATGATGGACCCAATGAAGTCAAAATTGTCTGTTGTTTATCTGGTTCATTTTTAACGTCCACTGAACTAAAAAAATATGTGTTTAACAAGCACAAAAATCGAAAATATGCAAAACGTAAAAACTCGGCGTAAATTCCCGCAATTCGTACGCATTGCTGAAATCGTTTCGTTAATTTAACGGTTAAAACCCCCGTCTCGACTCATAATTAAACGGAGCAAATGTTGCTTTCGCGGCGCTTAAATTAAAATTACTGCGTCAGGTTCGCATCACCGTCTGGAAACAAAAAAAAAGGGAAAAAAAACAAAACGGGAGTGTTACTGTGATCTCGGAATGAGCCAGACTACGAGATTGTATAATGTTATTAACAGTAATTTAAGACGTAGCTCTAATTGAAATTAAATCGCCTTTCTTTCGCGAGACGGAAAGTAATAACGCGCTTTAAGTCCAATTCGTTTTAATCGACGCTAAATCCCGATTTTCATCGCGCGTAAAAATGAACGAGTGTTTACAGTCGAGTTAATTTCGTTTAATGAATTATTGTATCGTTTTTGACACTTGACACGCTTACGGTATATTGAAAGTTGATTATTAAACTCGCGTCGAGTAGTTTATTTGATAAGGATTTGATTGCGTGCATTTTTTAAATCTATTTGTGGGATTTTATTCAACAAGGCGAATGAATGTGTCGTACAGCGTTTATTGGATTAACGCAGAACAAAACTGATTCGAAACATTAATTAATAAAAACGAAATTTTCAATCGACGAAAAATTTAAAAACCGATTAAAATCAAATTCCGCACCGGCTTGTGCAAACAATTGCGTTTCGTATCTGCACTGCTAATTGTTAACTTCGCCCGGCCGATCGAAACAAACCGGGTTATTCACACACAAAACCGATATATCCGATAGTGCACCTTCGATTGTATAAATTCGGGGGAAATATCGACGGCCCGCACTAATCGCACTTCAAAGCTCCTCTGCGTTCCAGGTGCTCTAAATACGACTGCGGGCCGTTTCTAATTAATTCAGCTCGTTAATCGTATAATAACTCGCGTAAGTCGGCTACGTGGCCCACAATTCAGGCGAGTTTAATTCATTTATATGCAAATTTTGACTTGGTCGGCCGAGGAGGTTACGCCGAGTGCACCAGATCTTGAGATTAAATCGGCTTATGCGTGATTTCGTCGGTCTCCAGAAAATTCATCCTGGAAAGTTCATCGTGCGAAAATGCGTCGTGGAAAGTTAATCTGTGAGTGGGTTGGATCGGGTTGGGTTGGGTTGGGTTGGGTTGGCTTGGGTTCGGTTGGGTTGGGTTGGATCGGGTTCGATATTTTTGTAAGTCACGACACTGACATAAAATAAAAAATATATCTGTATTGATGTTAATGATCACTAGGTTGCTATGGTTCGACCTTACCTTGTTGTGTTGTTAACCCAAGACATTGTAGCAAAAATAAAGTGATTGCTAAACAATTAAGTGCGAATATGAGTTACATTTAAAAATGAAATCATATCAGCCATAAAACATGCTTTTGGTGTCAATTGTTCATTAAAATCATATGAACGTTAATAAAATTTTGACGTTTTGGAATCTTGGAAATCGTTTCGGGCTTATTTGGAATTTCTATCAATTGTTCATTAAAATCATATGAACGTTAATAAAATTTTGACGTTTTGGAATCTTGGAAATCGTTTCGGGCTTATTTGGAATTTCCATCAATTGTTCATTAAAATCATGTGAACGTTAATAAAATTTTGACGTTTTGGAATCTTGGAAATCGTTTCGGGCAGATTCCAAATCTCCAGGAAAAGTAAATAAATGCAATTCGCAACTCGTCATTTGGCGTTAGTTAGTTCCCCAACCCATAAATAAAAATCGTAAATGATAAATGTAAACGAATAGTAAGCAATTAACTAAGTTCAAATTTAATAAAACACCATACACACTAATAATCTGCAATAAAACAGAACATACAATTTGAATTTTTATCGTGAACTGTAAATAAAAAGATTCGATTTAACTTTTTGTATTAATTTTGAGCTTATTAATTTTATATTTTATGCTGACTTATCAATTTGTGTAATGTTTTTCTTGTTGATGAGCTCATAATAAGAGCGAGACGGTCGTCCAAGAATCCCTGAACTGCACTAGTTTCTGATGTTACAATAGGTTGTGTTGCATGTTCGGTTGGGAGATGTTATGCAAACGGTCGAATTGATATCTGCACACAATTTCAGCGCTTGTGACTTCGTCCAGCTTCAGCTGTATTCGTTGTAAAAATTTCAACGTTTTAATTATTCACCTCCATTTTGATGGATTGTTAAACTGAGTTATTAAAGAGTTAACTGAGTTAAAAAAAAATTGGGTGATTACGTAAAATCATCGCTTTAATTCGCTTAAATACGGTTTCCAATTGATCGAGATATTTACCAAGAGCTCGACGCGATTTTGTCGTCGAGGAGAAAATGTTCGATGTTTTGTGCAGCATGTGGACCAATTTCAGATAGGGTGCAATCAAATTAAAATCATAATTAACAACACTTACTTGCGGTTAAGTGTGTCGCCGAATGTACTATTTTCTGCCATTGACGCTTGTACGACGGTCGTGGTTAAGTTTGTGACCTGTCACTATTTACACTTTTATTTTTATATTTTGTTATGATTTATTCACGCGTTGTGTTTCTGTCTCGAAACCGACTGGACGTTTCGAAAATGCGACAATATCACGTCGATGCGAACTCTCACAACCCACCAGGCAGTGAATTCTCGACTCTGACCGAACTTTGAGCACAAGTGTCAAATTAAAGTCTTCAATGTAAAATTCCGAATCATTGTTTTTCTACTTTTACAGAACCCTGCACGAATAATGAGGTGTAGACATAAGAAACATTGGAGCTTGTACTTAAAAGGCAGTTAAAACAGAACGTACATACGTAGAGGGAAGGAATAGTTAATTTTGAGCGATGGAAGAACATAATTCTGATATTTGTAAAAATGGGACGCAGTAAGAAAAAAATTAATGTCAATCTAAAGAGGTCTTCACGAAGATAGTTTTATGTTTACCACTCGAGAATCAGCAATTTTGTTATGTATTCCTCATCTACTGGCTTTACAATCCATTGTGGGTTTAGACTTTCATCCACCTTCTCACGTCCATCACCACGATTTTTTATTTCAATGGTTCAATTTTGTTACAGAAACCTGAACGATTAGTGAGGTGACGACATTATTATTAAATTGAACTTAAAATCTGTTAACCGAGATGGTAGGTTGCAAAAAAGTACGAAGCAGGAAATATGAATAAATGGAGATATATTTTGGAATCGTCATGGTTGTTAATTTTTCGATGAAAAGATTTGAGTGATTCAAAAATATCTCTAAATAAGTCCAGAAAAATAGGTTAGTTGAATATATTTCCTGGACTACTTCCTGGAACAAGATGTAACTATGAAATTTGCTTGAACAGAAAATTAACCAAAACAGGCGTATCTCGCCTAAAAAAAGAAGAATATGTACGATAATCGACACATTTTTAATAGCAAGTGAACTTTAAGGTCATGGTGCAGCAAAAGGTTTCAGCTTGCTGAAAAAATAGACCGAAATAAAAGACTAGTGAGACAAAGAGTATGTCTTTCTAATCGAAAGAAGGAAATTAAAGATAATTAGCACAAACTACATTTATTAAACTTATACAAATATAAACATCACTTCTTCCATAGATTCAACACGGTATCTAGTTAGTGTAATTAATTACAGAAATAATGGATGGGCGGCACACACGTTGACGTCAGTTCGCATTCACACACAAAATAAACTCGTTACACATTTCGCAACAAATGGAAACTGCACTCCATCGCGACGGATTAAAATCTCAAACGGGGTCGCCCTCCTCTCGCTTCTCCGAAATGAAACGCGTCGGGGTGCTCCGCGCGAATCGAAAGGATTCGCGTCGTTTTCGGGAAAAATTTTCCGTCGTCGAGGATCGTCCGAATCGAATCGAATGTCACGAGCCCGAGCAAATGAGGAGATCGCAAGAACGCGACCAATACAGGACGAAATGCCCGACGGTCGCCGTTTTAATATCGGTTGTTGAGGCTTGCGAAGTTCCTCGCCCGGTCTCCGGAGACTTAACGAGTTAAATTGTTTCCGCAAAGTCAACCGCTTCATCCGGCGAAAAAATTCCTCAAGTTGGAAGTTTCCGCACAAACGAGATCCCATTGTCGATTGTCAAATCGGATTATTTCGCAAAAGTTTCGTTCTCGGGAAAATATTCGCGTTGTTCGGCGGGAATCGGTCGGGGGCTTACTTGCCTCGATGAAATGTCACCGTAAAGGTGAACGTTCGGTCGTTTTAATGTCATAACATATCTTGGATACCACGTTGGTGATTGTTAATCGTTGCTCCTATTCGAAATTTCTAAATAAGGCAACAAAAACTACGACATGAACGTAAATTTACGCACTCTGACATATCAATTAAGTGGATCGCGAAAAAAGCAGCGCCATTTGTGACGTTTCGTGCCTAAATATTAAACTCTGGACTCTGGAAAACGTCGGACTATTTATAAGGAAACGAGAGCGGAGCGGAAAATCCATAGACGCGTCGGCATCGATTCTTTTTGACGGCATTTAACCTTCGTGGTCTTAAACCACAGCTGACCTCCAGCCTACATATTAGATATCGTGATCCCTAAGGCAGGGTCAGGCTTAATGTGGGGTAAAATGGGTCATGAAAATTCAATAGATCCACTCGACGAGCGAAAATAACTTTCCGGCTGAAATTAAATCGCAATGCAGAAACGCCGTGGACGTTCGAGTCGTGGATATGTGTTCCAATTCAATGTTGCCGTGACCTCTGTTTGCCAATCGCTTTATTTCGAGTTGTCGCTCGGTACAGACAACGAGTAAATTAGAATTAATTTACTAATAACCAGTTTTGTAAAATGGTTTGGCTCAGATCAGGAATTTAAGTGAAATTCTAAATGGTTGACCAAAGCGACGTTGAAATTAAGAAACGTTTGATCGATTTATTTAATTTGCTTTTGATTTAGTAGACGAATATGTGTCAATTTCGACCAATCATAGTCGAGAATTCACGGCCAACTAAGTCGGTCATGAGATGAGGCTGTCCATGTGATTTTAACCTTTTTGCTTCGATATTTAGCTCCCATCTCCTTACTTCCTCTACTACTAGCCTTAGATGTCCCCTCTGCCAATATATATCTCTGGAACTCCGTCTGCGATTTGGCAAATGACAGAACGAAAATCTATAAAAAACAATAATTATTTTGGCATGCGCATACTTTTATTAAAAAATAACTATATGTTTTATTTTCTAATAATATGAGCTTTTGTTACTTTTATAAGCTGCTCATTAGTCTTTAAAATATGATACGTTGTGACATTTTTAACATATTCTGCGTTTAATAGTGTAGAATAATATACTGGTTTTTTAAATAATAGTGTAAGTTGGCATATTTTGTCGAAATTTATTAACATTTCCAGTTTTAAAAAGGTGTTCTCATATCGTCCAATCAGAGTTGAGAATTCACAAACAAGTGGGTCAGCATACATATCGATATTATTTTATGTTTTTTTTTCAATATTCAACTCATATTCCCACTCTTTATTTTCTCGATCCCCATAATCGTCAAGTTAATTCAATTAACCTTAGTCTATAGTTAGTTAATTCCTATTCTCACTGAAAAACCATCTTATTTTTTATCGGCAATTCGAGGATTGGACTAGTTTGCGAAAGCGTCAACCCAGACTTTTAAAAATGTTATAAATACATTTAATTCAGAAAAACTGCCCATCAGCTTGAACTTGAAAATAACATTGAAGACTGTCCCATTCGTTGAATTTTTCTTGTAAGCTAATGATGATATCTTCATTTTTTTATTCCTTTGGGCAATTTCGTTGATTTTAGGAAAATTGGGACAATCCAATGGAACCCGGATTGGGTTGGTTTGGGTTGTTTTCTGGACTATGTTTATAATATTTTTAAAGGCTTCGAGTTGGGTTGGGTTGGGTTGGGACCTATGTTGGGTTATTTTTTGAGTTGGTTTGGGACCCAATCCATTGTCATCTTTTCAAGTATTCATTGTGTGATTTTTCAAGTTTGTCAGAACAAAGTTAAGGGGTGGTTAAGTTTTTCTGAACTAAATTTACCACTTATTATTTTGTTGGTGTTCCGTTTTCATTGGTAGGTTTGGATTGGGTTGGATCTTGTTCGGTGTCGAGTGGGTTGGGTTGAATTGTTTCATTTGATTTGCAGAAAATTCGTCGTAGAAAGTTCATCGTAGGAAAAACATGAAATTTAACCTAGACCAATCCAATTCAACCTAACACAACCCAACACAACCAAGCCCAACCCAATACAACACAACGCAGCTCAATCCAATAATTCTAATTAAAGGTTGATGCAAACGTTTGTTTAACACAATTCAAAGAGGACTGAAGCTACAGTGCCGGAGGTGCACGGTGTGTAAAACAAATTGTCTGTATTAATAATTAATTAATTCAACAACCGTTAATGGTCTATATTATAAGCATTGTGACAGTAAAATGCATTTGTTATTGGGCGCAAGTTGTTAAAAATAATTTTGATTCTTCGTCCCCCCCCCCCATACGCAAATTGATTGACCCCGACTGCACAATGGTATCGGTCGCAGGAGCAAAATGTGTACGAGTGTGTGCATCCTGGTCCAGGACGTTCATATTGATTTAGCCGTTGCTGCAGCCACTGGGTCAACAACTGCCTATCGGGGCAGGGACCCGCCGCCGTTCGCGTCCCATTTCCGCGCACGCCGGCCCCGATGGCGCCGTTTCTGTCCCGCGCCGTGGCCTACTTCGGCCGTGCCGATAAATGCACTCCGTGGCCTTGGGCGCGACCGAGAGGGGCGGACGAGATGTTTATTTCACGAATTATGTCCTTATGCACGGGCGTCCTTTTCAGGAGGTTAAGGTTGCCCGATTTTTTCGTCTACTTCAAATTTCATCAAACTTTTCATTGGTTAAATAATTTCTGGTCAAAAATCCAATCGCATTGGTCAACAAAAACTATAATTTCTATAATTGACTTTTAGTTACAATGCTGATTAAAAAAAAGAAAATGTTATTAGTGCGTTTTTTATACATACAAAAAAATATTACCAATCTTGGTATAAGTTAAACGAGCGCCATCTCATTATTATTTTCTTAGAATTATATTTGGGACACGCTGCAAAATTATTCGACATTGAAGGGACAAATATAGGAAGCAGACGAAATGGTTCGTGGTTTCGCTAATTTTATTTGGATTAAAAGTATGACGAAGTTGGATTATGGATTGAACTGTAAATAAAGCGAATATTTTAATTATCTGTTCCACGTTTAACAGCGCTTATCTCTTCAGGATATTTTTTAATTTATTACCACGTTTCGTGGCGCCATCGCTCACCCACTGGTAAAACTATACGATTGAGTTTCGTGTGGAAGAATGCAATATTATCTTTAGGACTTAAATATATTTACCTACCCATAGGGGGAACCCCTTTTCAGTCAATATTGACATTAAATTTAGATTACAATTAAGAACTGACCAGTACTCGTAATTTCAAACAGGGCGTTCATTGTGGTGGATAATTGATTACCACACCTAAAGTTAACGAAAAAGTGATCCAATTTCGGCCACTTGAGGGGCGTCGGAAACTGCCGACAAAAACCACCGGAGTCAGCGCGTCGTTATTGTTCCCGGAGCGATGTACTTAAGGGTTTACCGAGGACGTGCAGCAGCTAGATGACTCGTCCTAGCGCGGCAGGAATTCGTTTTCGGGCAGAATTTAATACCACTTAAGCTCCGACATTTATAGGCCAGAATTAATGCAGCACGAACTAATTTGCTTGTTACATTCATCCTTCATATTGTGCCATTCGTCCCGGCCATTGTTATTGAAACGACGACGGCTTGATCGTTCAATTTGCCACCAATTACACCGACGTTGTTGTTGTTGTTGTTGATACCCGCGGTTTTAATTTGCAAGGAACGTAGTGCGAGTTGGGATCGTATATTTATCAAAAATTAAAGTAAATTTCTCACAATTTTATTTTCATCTAATTTTTGATTTCTAATTTCATTCTTTGATATTTTATTTTTTGATTAAAGATTTTTAATTAGTTGTCTTCCACGCAATTATATTTTTCAAGAGTTTTCAAACAAGTGAATTTCCCCAAGGAAATAAAATATTAAAATTAGACGAAATTTCACCAAGTTGATTGAATTGCAGAAAATCCAAAGAAGGACAAAACAGCACATACTAACTAAAACGCCTTCCGTCGTTGACCAACGCGTCTAAAAATAATCGCCGGGCTTGATTACTTTCACATGCGCGACTAACGACGTCGCATTTTGAAAGTAATTTATCTTCGCGATGTTCGCATATACGCCCATAGTTAATAACGAGACAGACAGTCGTCTTTATTATGACAAATGGACTTGTAAATTAATCGCCTTTCGTTGTTATTGGCCAAACGACGATTGACGAAAGACTCCGTGTCACTGACGCAATTTTATTAAAGGGCCTTTATGGGTGATTTTTATATTAAAAGTACAATAAGCTTTCTAAGCGATGAGTTCTTTAGTTAAAATCATTTAATTTTTCTAGTTGGTAATATGACTTGTACCTTTTGTACTTTTAAATCCGCATTTTTTTGCTTTTTACTGCGGTTCCCGGCTCAAATCCTTTCAGTAATAAAAAATAAAATTGAAAATAGATATTAGGTTTTAAAATTTTAATTTATTTTATGATATAAAAAAAACTTTGATGTGATCGAAATCGACGTTACTTAACGAAATATATATAAAACAGCACTTCGGACCTAGTGGTCCTGGACTTCGAGATCTTTCACTCTTCCCTTCCATTTATTCCTATTATGTGCTTCTTTGTGGCAGTTTTTTTATTGCTTCTTCGCCACCCATTCATTAACACTCGTTTCATCCCTCTTTCTGGGCCCATTCTTGTTATACGTCCCAACCATTTCTTTGATCTTTAATTATATTTGTTTTGTGCTTTTTGTATTATTCCATTATGTAGCCTTCTATTTCTTCCTCTTCTTTTATTTCTAATATTTCTTCCCTTTCCAGTACCTCTCCTTCGTCCGCCTTCTTCTCCGTTTGTTCCATATCCGGTGTTTAACAAAGTTTTAAAATACGTGGCAAAAAATTCCATCTTCTCTATTTTGTCTCTTACTAGCCAATCCTTTCCAGCTTGTAGGTGTGCGGTTCTATAGCTATCTTGTTGCTTACTTCTTTTGGTTTTTTTGATAAAAATAACTCTTTATTTTTATGTGCGTTCTATTTTCTGTAGTTCTTCTTCCATGGACTTTCTTTCCGCAGATCATTTTGACTGATTTTCTCTTTTCTTCGTATGCCATGGTTCTGTCCCTTAATGTTTTCGCACGCACCATCGGACGATGATTTCCTTTTCTTACTATTTTTCTCCCATTGCTCTTTCGGTTACTTCCTTCGTAATTGTTTCCATGTTTTTCCATTTCTCTTACGTCTTCGCGGCTGGTTTCTCTCCCTACTATTTCTTGTTGTATTTTGACCAGTGCTTTTGCACCCCCAAATTTCGTAGATTATATAGTTTTCTTGTTTCACTTTGTTTCGTTTGTGTTTCTGATATCACTTGCCTCAGTTCTGCTATTACTAGGAAGTGATCTACTATCCGTTAGTATGTGGTCTATTAGATTTTTTTGCTTTCCCATTTGGTGAAATCCATGTCTGTGTATATTCTTGTGATCAAATGCTATACTGACCATTTTCATGCAGTTTTCCAGCGTAAAATTTACCAACTGCCCGTTGTCGTTGTTCTCCTATATGTCCATATTTTCCTTTCTGTCACTATTGTGTATTTTTCTTGTAAATGTCAGTTACTCTGCAAGACGCTGAAGCAACGAATTGATATTAAGTTTAGGAAAAACTGCGAAAGAAACTTACGAAATGTTTAAAATTGTGTCGGGTGACAACCTCTTAGACTTAAACCTTCCAAAGATGGTCGTGAGGTGGTTCTGGATTACTCTTGAACCCGGCGTCAACGCACATCACAAAACGTAGATTTGATAGCAAGTTGTATCGTCTGCAGTGTTCGTGCAGACTTGTGCCAATGCGAATTTTCTTACCTGCGTCATCGCTGTCGCGTTTGGAAAAATCCAGGACCGTCATTTTTCGACAACAGTCATCCACAAGACATTCGAACCTTTTACGGCAAGCAAACAGTTAATGTCGAAGTGATTAAGAAATTACACCACATTTTTTTTACTACCAAATATTTAAAACATTCTACTTGTTCTTGTTTGCATTCATTAATTTTAATAGTAAATTTTTTAACTATGGACTACCATTTTTGTTTTCTCTATGTTTATTTGTAATTTTCTTTTTGTTAGTTAGCAAATTTTCATGCATCTGATTTTTCCCCTCTGCTCAAATCATAAGGCCATCAGCGAATGCGAACTCTGTTAATTTGACCACTCGTAATGTTCTGTATCCAATGTTTGCACTGTGTACTGTTTGTTTAATTTCCTTCATTGTGTCATCCATTAAATTAGAAATTTTGGACTCTAATACTAAACCTTGATTTATTTTATTAACATCTTTATATATTACAAATTTATTTGTTATTTGCATCTTTTACACCTGGTTTTATGACATCTTTACCGTCTTCCATTGCCTCATCCCTCCTGACCGCTCTTCCCTCGCTCCACCTCTCGCTTGGTCACCTCGCCTGTAATATTTCTTTACATTTTTCCTCCTTTTCTTACCCTTCCGTCGAAAAATCGTCGGCATTAATTTTATTCCGGTACGTACGTGCTGATAAACTCGTACATTACCCACTTGCAGTGAACGTACGTCGCGTATTAAATCGCATGATTCAAAGATCCGCAGGTAAAATCAACGGGCACTCGAACAAAATTTTTTGTTTGGTTACGTAAATTGATAATCTTGTCCGTCGCAATCTTCAATTAGTCACAGTGACGCGTCGTAGCCGTCGGTCGTGAACAACTGAAGTCGCGTCGATTATTCGCGTCGTGCGTGTTAATTTTTCGAAAAATGCTCGATTACATTTGAACGCTTGTGTTTGACATGGTGGCGGTGTGTTTGACTGATTGAAGACGGTGGATGCGCGCATCGATGGACATTGGCAAGTAAATTTTATTTTTTTTTTGGCGCGGATCTTGTCGCATTTTTGGCCAATTTTGATGATGTTTCGATGGACGAAGGGTCATTTCTGATCATGATTCGATGGGAAAAAGCACGAGGAGTAATTATATCAATTTTCGTCGTAATTGTGCGTTAATTTTAAAGCACGCCGTGGTCTGAGCTAGGTCGGGTAGTCGTGCCTCGGATGGTCAGAGTATGAGTTTTTTTTACTGTTTCCTTATCATAAATTTCTTTATGATAAGTATTTCGTATTCCAGGCACTCAAATGATCGTTTGGCGTAATAAAACATTCTGGGTGCAGTTGTTACGTTCACATGTAATTGATGATTTGTTTTGACGACAATAACTGGTTAAAAGTAAATTTTAAAATAATTTCATATGTACGTGCCATCTAATTGTGAACTGTATCAACTTATCTATGTACAGGTCCCATCATTACAAGACGCCTTTCTTATTAAAGAAAAACTAAATTTAATTTAAATTTAAAATATTATTATTATAAGTATTATTTCAAATAATATTTTTAGTAAAAAACCTTGGACACGTTGGGTTTCTATAATGATTTTTTTATTTCGCTTTCAGGAAGGTTTCACGTCCCAATCTGCACGCAGAGCCGGCGAATTTAAGGGTGAGTGAGTTATCACTTTTAAGTCTTGATTTTTATACCTGATCAGCGTTTAACAAACTTGTGTCTGACGTTCATAGGAAAATAACTTATTTTTAACAATTGGACAGATGCACCATGAAATAATCGATGAGATTCCACCGAAACGTCGGACAGTTAGTTCTTTTAAGAATTATAAGCCAGCTACATATACTCACACAAAATGACATAAGAATATATTGGGGCCTAGTAATTGTTTCCAAATACACAATTCTAACTTTAGAAATTGCGTAACAGAGAGTCAGGTCAAGTTTTCTAGTTTTCAGGCAAGGATATTTGAAATTCTTTAAATAAAATATTAAAATGGAGTCCATCTTATGAATCTGAAAAAATCTATAATATAAAAATGGCAAACTTTATGCCAAAACATTAAATAATTTATTTACAATAAAATTCAAGAAAACTTGAATTTGAACAGCTTCCAAAGACAATAAGATCTATGATATCAAAAAGTGGTCGTCATCGCGGTCTTAACAGCTCTTTACGTAACTAGCTATAATGGAATATTCGATGCAAACATACCATGACACAAATCGAACTTAAATGTATATCTCCTCTTTATTTTTTTTCGGATTACCTGGTAAAGCTTCCCTTGTAAATGTCGGCCTTGCCAATGCTGGTCTATTTAATATTTTCTTGCGGATGGCTCTATTGAGCAAAATTAAAAAAAACTAATTTAATATAAAAGTGTGCAATGTTTATTAATGAAAAAAAATGCTTAATTAATAAATTCTAAATATTAAAGATTTTAATAACTGTCGAAATCTGTAAAGGCCGAGGTCAATGTTTTTTCGTCCCGAGTTCGCAAGGAGTTAAATGGGAAGCCTCGGATTTAATGGATAGTCCTGAACTATCGTACAAGTTATATTATAGACCTAGAGGCATCCAAATCCTCGGTATGATTTCTTACTCCGCCGTTTTTCTTCCTTCCAGATACTTTGGCCTCTTTTGTAATACGTTGTGCGTAGACCTTATTTCCACCTATTCAATATCTCTCCATCCACCATTTTCCCCTCCACTCTCCAAATTTACGCCTCCTTCACTGACATCCCCGCTTTCTCGTATATTTGTATCCTTCCTTCTTCCCATTGTGATAGCCCCCTTCCCTGCCTTTCCCTCTTCTCTAGTTCCTCCACCACATTTTTCCTCAAACTTCCCTCTATATATACTATGATGTGGTTCTTATGACCTTAATATAGTATTTTTCTACCTTCGCTTATACATCTTCTTTCCAATGTACTCCATATTTCTCGTCTAGGTACTCTATCAAACGCCTTATCTAAATCTATAAAAGTTCACTTCTTTTTATTATCTTTACCATTATCTATTTGATCGTAAATACATGTTCTTGAGCCTTTTCGGAATCAACATTTGGACATTTGTGCTTCCTCATTTCATCCAAATAGCATTTCATATACCTCGGCCACTACACTCACTAGGGCTGTGCTTCTACAATGACCACACCATTTTGTATCGCCCTTCTTGTGAATGCGTAAAATAGTGCCATATTTCTCATATTATTTCGTCTCCTTCTTGTCTTTCCACGCTTCCATTGTTCTGCTCCCACTGCTTTACATTCAAGACTTCCTCGTCTTTTCCTATTTCGGGGTTCTTGGAAATATTCTTTCCAGCTCTTCATTATTTCAGCGTCATCGTTTATATTTCTTCCTTCTTCGTGCCTTATTTGCTTAATTCAATATTTCTTCGATTCTGCGTGATTCATAAAACAGTTTCTGGTTAGATTTACTGTTCTCTTCAAATTTTTATCGAAATTCTTCCCAAGCCTATCGTTTTGCCTGGTTAACCAATTCTTTGACTTTTCGTCTTTGTATTTTATACCTGTCGAATGTTTGTTCTGCTATATTTTTTCTTGATTTAATCGTTTGTTTTTATTACCTGATTCCACCCTCCTATATCTATTATTTTATTAAAAAAAAATTGTTCCACGAGCTGTCATTGCTTCATTTAATATTATCGATGAATTCTCGCCTTTTGTCTTCGATCTCGTCTTCATTTCAGTGTTGTTTGACACTATCTTTCCTTTCCACCCTTTTGTGGTATTCTTATCCTATATATTTTCTCGACATGTTTATATTCTTATAGCTTCCTTGGGTTTAATATTTCGTTTTGTATTTTCTTATCCGTTTTTCGCTTTAGTTTAATTTTTCCTTCAACCAGATAGCCAATTAATGATTTTTCCTCCTCATTTTAACCTCTCTCGTGATTTTGTTTCATCTTTACGTTAGTAAAAACTTTTTCCAATTATCATTGTTGTTTCTTATTTCTTCACCATGCAGTCCCAATGCACCATATGTTTTGTTATTGTTTGTACCCATCCTTCCATTTAGATCTATCATTATTAACCTGCCCTTTGTATTTTCCAAGGTTTCATTTAGTTCTTCCAAAAATTCTACCCTTTCATCTTCGTTAGGACCGTAGACAATTATTACATTTATTTTTTTTTGTTCTCTGTTTTTTCAATTTCAAATATTCTTGAAGTTACTTGCTCTTGTGTATATTTTACATTCTTTTAATGAATAATACATGCACACTTGGCAACCCTGCCAATTGCAACCATATGACTCCTGATTATGATGATAAGTTTTTCTTGGAAACCGTCAATAAGGGATAAGTCGTAACTCGATTGATCAAAACCATAACCGTGTTTGCCAATATTATTAGAATGTTAAGAATTTAGTTATAACAAAATTGTCGTTGAAATAAGAATTGGCTTTTGGAATTTGGAAAATTCATCGCTACAATTTTTTTGCGACAAAAAATTATAAATTGAAAAATTCGTCGTGACTAGTTTTGATTTTACGTCGGAAATTTTACCAACCAAGAAAATAAATACCTTTAACCAGTACGTGGAGAAAATTATGAATTGTCACGAACGTGTACGTGGCCTTGCGTGACCTTAACCTCACCGGCGACGATTATTACATTTTTCACAGTCAACTAGGGCGCACGCTGGCACATTGCATTGCGTATAGGCCGTGCTTTGCGACATTTATGGGACCGTATAATATATTTATTTTCTTGACCATCAATCACGGTTTTCGTACTTTTTCATGCAAATTAACAAGAAATATTGAGCGATTTTGCCTATTTTGGAATAATGTTTATTCAACATCACATTAAATTGAAACAAACTTACCCTCACCACACAGCACAATATAACATCAACATCATATTAATGTTTTAATGATTTATAGCTAGTAGATTTTTTATTGGTTATTTTCGCTCACGCGATTTTGGTTAAGTTGCAGAACCAAATTCGTCTTGCGATGTAAAGGGCGGGCATGTTTGGAAATATTAACTAAGTATCTGGCCAAAGGAGCGAATGCATAGATCAATGTTATGTAATGGATTGACTTCCATCTATTGTCGAGTCGTTGTGTAGATCTTGGTATTGGAATAAAAACTACGTCATTTAAGTAACGGGGATGGTGTGAATACGGAAAATAAAAAAAAAATCGTGCGAGTTCAAGAAATATTACAATTACGAAGTCTGGCACTTTTTTCCACAACAAGAAGATCCAGCACAAAATGTTAAAAATATATCTAATTATTATTTGAATTACTAACACAACTAAGCAAAACGCACGCAGGTACCCACCTGAAAATTACCGATCACTCTAGATAATAAATAAATCCGAAACTTTCTCCGTCTTTCATCGATGCTCTATCGGCCCATAAGCAGCGCCACGGCTGTTTTACCCCGATGTCGTTTCTCATCTTAATGTTTTGCGAACGAAACGCCACTTTTAAGTCGAAAACGCCGTCGTCTCGGATTTCCAACAAATTGCGCCGGCTCGCCCGCGCCGTGCGGGCGACGTTGATAAAGCGCCACGTCGGGAACTTATTACGCGATTACATCTCGGGAACTGTTAAGTAAAACATATTCGCGCAATTAAGGTCTTATTAAAATTTGTTGTACTCGAGTTGCGTTGTAAATGACGGTTGAATATCCTTTCGCGAGCTGCTATTTCGCGAACACGATATCTGCAACGACGACACGTCGGAGTGAACGTTAATTAAAATCTTTAGAATTCAAAGTTCTTCTTTGGTGTTTGGTGTTCGACTGTGGTTCTGGATCTGTTTTTCTTTAAGTATTGTTTGGTGTGGTTAACGTAGCAAGAATTACAATTGCGGTAATTTGATTTATAAATTAAATTGGACCTGAAAGGTGTTCGATTTTTTTACATTAATTTAAAATGTAATTGATTTAAATTCTACGTTGTTTATCGTATTTGTAGTTTAATAATTAATGGCGAACCTATGGATGTTGGGTTGGGTCGGTGTGGAAACACGTACTTTGTTGCTGGCGATTAAATATTCCTTTCTGATTTTTTTTTATTCTAATCTGGGCGTTGCTTCTTTTCCGAACCCAACACAACTGAAATTTTACTCGAGCTCGCTTTCAATTCATCTCGAATATCAACGATCTGAGCGGCTCTCGACATTTGCCTGTCGCGCTCTCTCGAAGCCCCAATGCTTTAGAAGTCGCGAGAGGCTGAAATCGTCCATCGCGTCTTCGTCCTTCCGGTCTCGAGATGGGAAAACATTGTCTGTGTAAACTCGGAATTAAAAATAATCCTCTGGCGTTAAGACCGCGCAAGAAGGGGCGCTCGCCTTCCGACCGCGCCCGCAAAAGTAATTAAAAATTGAACGGACGAGGCCGACGTGCAGACCGTGGGTATTACGAAAGATTGTTCCGAAGTCGTCGTTAATCCGGGCGATTTTTACCGGAATCGTACGACGGTGGAAATAATTGATTGTAGCACATTTTTTTTTAATCTGTTTTAATTTTATGTGCGTATTCTTCATGAATTAATTATTGCCATTTTAGTGGGTTCTACAATTTTTCCTTTGGTCGTTTGAAGTTTTTTTTTATCACATTGTAGTTATTATCAAATGAAGCCGAAAAAAAAGTAAATCAAAGTGATAACGATAATTGTAATCCAAATGAAGGGTATGTGGACCTCTGCAGTTGACATCAAATATCTTATCGTTACCATCTTACCAACAACTGGATTCCCAATTTCAAAACGATTTATTTCGTAAATTTCTCCCCGACTCCGGTTATATCGTAGTCGCCTTATCTTTATTTCTTGTGGAAATTTGCCACATTTTAGCTCCGGATTGCAAACGTGGTTCAACTTTCGTTTATATTCAACTTGTCCGCATAATTCTCTCAACTCACTTTCAACATCGTACGTATTTTTGTATGTTAAATCTAGCGAACGAAAAAGTCAAAATTTAATTATTAAGACATTATGCCATTGACATTTAGTGCAACCTCTAACGGTGCAGTTAATGATTTTTTAACGTTACTAGTAATCCTGCTTATACCAATACGTCAGAAATCCGGCTTTGGTGATTTGCTATAATTTGCAAATTTTAAATTTTGGTTTACATAAATCAATTCGAAATATTCTGTGACTCATTTCGACCTCGGACCTTTTTTGCAATCTCTAGTTATTTTCAATTTCGATTTCTCCCACACAACAATAGATTTTCGTGATCGTGGAAATAACACAAACCCTCTTATTTATCATTTTATTTGACTTATTTATTACAAAAAAAAAATAAATATATTCAAATAATTAATAATAATAAATAATAATAATAATAAGAAGAATAGTAATCAACAACGCATGAACTTACTCTTCATGTATCTTTTTTTTAAGTAACTATATTAAAATTATCATAATTGTCATAATGTTCGGGGTATTTATAATCTTATGTACAAAAAATACATTTACAAATATACATTCGAAATATATACGCGGTGTAATGGTACATGCAATCAAAAGTCGGTTACAAAACGCAATAAACTCCCACTGTTTCAGTCGCCTAAAGCCGGAACCGCTTACACACAAAAAACATTTATTTACACACGTATTTGACACTGAAAGATTTTTTTCCCTTACAAGATTACAGCTTCACGTAATGAACACCCAGATTGTTTGCTTTGTCTTTGAAAAGAGGGAAGACTACATTTAAAAAATTATCCTAAGCTTTCGCGAATGCGCCGTTGTGTGCAACTGTCCGCACTGTGCGGGGTTTTTCAGCCGCGCGCGTTAATCGCGCGGGAGAAGTATCGATTCCCGCATAATGACGGACGTTTTTCGATGTATCTTTCCTGTATTGCATTTGGAAAAAAAAAATGTTCCCGTATTTGCGAATTGTCTTTGGTCGTTTACTCGGTACGTTAAGACTAAACATTAGATCATCACTACCTATGATTGTATATCGCTACGTCATTGGTTGTTTTGCAATTTTTTTTTGGTTATGTAAGTACGTAAATTGTGATCGTGGACGAATCATCTCGGTTACGTAGTTTGTCCGTCGATTTCCTCTTGTTGTCGTGGATTGGTTCGAAATGTTTGTACTTGACATTACAGTTTTAAAATTGAAGGCGATAAATTGCTTTTCTGGACATCATTTTAACGTCGAGATAAACTCCGCACGTTAGTTGTTAACTCGTCCGCGAATTAAATTCTCTCCGAAGTAATCTAAGCAGCCGGCGTCCGCTGTAATTACAGATGAGTCACGAGCAGTGATTGGAATATCAACGATAGTTTTAAGAAATTTACAAATATTCGATGAGAACGCAAGTATTGGACCTTAAAATTAAAAGCCGAAAGGACCAAGATTTTAAAATTTTTTGGAGATTTAAACCTGTCTTTTAACATTTTTAAAAAAATATATTTATTATATTGACGTGAAATTTTTTACTTTTAAAATTTTGTAGACAAATTTGCCAACTTGTCAATTTTTACCAATTTCGACATTATTACATTTTGACATTTTTTTACAATTCTGACAATATTGAAATTTATTGTTGAATTATAACAATTTTAATTTTTTTTTAATTCTCTTAATAAAATTTTGATGATGCGGATTTTTATCAATTTTAAATTGTTTGATAATGTTGGCAGCTCGATAATTTTTACTAGACTAGATTATCTTTTTGACTTAATTTTGTTTATAGTGTTTAGTACATTGATAGTTGTTGTAATTTTTCAATTCAATCTTAAAATTTAAACATAGCATTTTCACAATTTTCCCATTGTGGAAAACTTCAATTTTTCTGAAAGCTTTTGATTTTTGCCTTTTAACATATTTTGCAATTTTCATTGACTTTCATTAATTTTCAACATTTCTTACATTTTAGATTGTTAACTTATATCTCACAAGAAATAAAATTAAATTATATTTCACTTCTTATCATTTATTCGTTACAAATTATTAGAGTTATTAAAAATTGAAAAACTGACTATCGAAAAGGAAATTTATTAATTGTAAGCTGGAAGTACTTTGTCAGGTCTTCGAGGAGATGAGATCCCTTTCCAGCAATTATCGCCAAAGGCGAACAAATCAAAATGTTTAATAAGATAATTTTGGCAAATTCAAAATTGTGATTTAAAAAAATTAAAACGGTGTTAAATAAACAATAAAAAATTAAACGAACAAATTTTCGTTTACTTCTAAAATGTCAACATTGTCACAAATTTATTTTAAAGTTTGCGATTAAAATTGTTTAAAATAATCACAAAAAAAATGAAAATTGTCTAAACTGTTGTCTGCGTCTATGTCTTACGTAAAAATACAGACACAGACGATGACTCGGGAAACACTGGCCTCGATATGTGAAAAGATTTAACCTTATATGACTCAAAATTCTTGTCCAGTAGTAAAGATTTTCGGACGCCTTCTTCGTCACTCTCTAAATGTTGCGCATAGCCAAACTGTAATGTTGGGGTATAGTCCTTATTGACCAACCAACGACTCTAATTTCGAGATAATTAAAACTTTGCTGTTTTCAGTCAAACGTTGCATTTTACTTGTAGCGGTGACAAAAAGTAATGCAAACGATTTCAACTATCGCAGATATGTGATTGGATTGGGTTATTTTGGGTTGGGCTGGGTTGGGTTGAATTTGGTTGGGTTGCATTGGATTGGGTTGTGTTGGGTTAAACCGAGTACACTTACATACTCGATTTGTTGAAATCAACTGTACGATCGATAGGATGAAACTCTTTTCAAGCTACCAACTTCAGATTGAGAGATCGTCACGCAAAATATGACATGACGTGAGTGTTCGTCATCAAAAGCAATTTATCCCTTGTCCAATTAATACAAATATCGAAAAGAAAGCATTATATATACTTAAGTCTAACCTCAAACGTTCAAAATCCGTGACGACACCGCGATGAAACGAACCTTAAATGCAGCCAATGTTGCTTCAATCGTAGGGCTACGGCGATCCCACCGTTCTACGTAACACCCTACTAAGCTACGATCTGATTGTACAGGCTAATATACAGGCGCGCAGACATTGAAAACTTCATGGGCACGGATTGCCACGCAACATCTGTATATACATATTTTAAGCTAACAGATCATAAATGGACGCATGTTGGCGACTGGATGTACACAACTTGCAAAATTTAGAGCGGCCCTTCTAGCACCGCCTCGTCACGTGCGCGACGCAATTCGAGCTAACGTTCCTTAGGCCTAGTCCTATTTTATGACACCTTATTGTACATACATTCATGAGAAAGATTCAACATCGTTTTCTTATCACACAGAATCACAATTAAAAGAAAAACTTTGGTCTTTTCGTGCGGAGAAGTCTTTCGTCCTCGGTCGAAAAAAACGAATAGCACCAATAGATCCAGGTTCGACGACTAGCGGCAGGATGGCGACCGTTCAGAAACTCGTGGTCGTCATCCTGCTGCTAGTTAGGTCCACTCAAAGGCTCGACCCGAATTCGGAACTCCTCCTCCGGTCGATGTGTTTCAGGTATGTTTCCGAGTATATGCTCCTGGTGCGGTCGTCGTATCGCAAAGACGGTCGTCGCACGTCGTAGTGGTCCAGGTCCGAGGGCGGCCTCGTGCAGAGGCTGCAGAACAGACACTGCAGGGTGTTTTTGAACGCTTCTCTGAATTCGCGGTTAAAGTACGCGTAGATGATGGGATTCAGGGTCGAGTTGAAGTAGCCGATCCAGAAGACCAGCGCGACGACGATGTCGGGGTTCGGGCACGACGTGCACAGCGTCGTCGAGACGTACCACAGGAAGAAGGGTAGCCAGCACAAGATGAACGTCCCCATGATTATTCCCAAAGTCCTGGCCGCCTTGTGCTCGCGTTTCATCTTGATGATGTTCCTTTCCTTGGTGGGGGTGTGGTGGAGATCTTGGTTGATTTCGTGCATCAATGTTTTGGACGAGCCGCCCGAATTTGACAACATATCGCCGTTGGTGTTGTTCTGGTGCAGGAGCATAGCCGCGCCGTGTCTGCTGTACATGTCTTTCTCCTGCTTGTTGGCTTCGCGGAAAATCGCAAAGTACGTGAAAATCATTATGGTGCACGGTATCCAAAACGATATACTGCTGCTGATGACCGCGTATAATTTGTTGACGCGAAACTCGCAAACGTCCGGGTGCAGCTGCCGATACGATTGGTTTTCGTTCGTCGTGTACCAGCCCATGAAGATGGGCACGAAACTTATAATGGCCGGACTGACCCACGTGTTGAGCAGCATTATGGCCACCACCTTTTTTGTCATGCTTATCGGATACTTCAGCGGTCTAACTATCGCGTAGTACCTGTCGACGCTGATGCAGCACAGGTGCAGAATCGAAGCCGTCGAAAAGTAAACGTCCAGCGAATTCCAGACGTCGCACATGAAATAACCGAACAGCCACCGGTCGAAGATCTGCACGCTGGCGTTGAAGGTCATCGCGAACATGGCCACCAACATGTCGGCCAGCGCCAGCGACACGACGAAGTAGTTAGTGATGACTCGTAACTTCCGATGCCGCATGACCGAGATGATGACGAGCAGGTTTCCGAATATCGAGGCGATGATTATCGAACCCATGAGGGTGGTTCGGACGAACAGCAGCAGAAAGTCCGTCCATTCTTCCGGTTCTCCTTCGCTTGTCGCGTTTAGACTGGTTGTGTTGCTGACGTCGATGCTATCCATAACACGCTGGTGGTTTTCACTCAGTTCGTTGTGGGAACACTGGAATTTCGGTGATGAGGTTTCGTGACGGTTAGGCGCATGGTGTATGCGTGAAAGTCCCTGAAAAAAGAAAAAAACTTATTAATAACGGAATATAGGAATATAATAAAGTTCAAAATTACTAAATCGGACGTGAAAAAAAAAATTGACATTGTACATTGTACAATGTCAATTTTATACAATACGTCGACGAGTAAAAAAAAATCTGCAGTGGCCCGCACTGGACCTTATACTTAGTTATAATATATGGAAGTTTTCAATAAAAATTGTTGAGAATTTTAATATCCTTTATGAGAACCATTTCTTCGATAAGTCGTTCTCGAGACATGGAAAACGGTGGTAAATATGACGCTCTCTTTCTTGCTATATATCAGGGGTGAGTACACATGGGGCCAAACAAAATTAGATGCCTATTACATTCGTTTGAGAGCAGATTCCAGGACTTTGAAAGTATAAAAGGAAATTTACAAATTTTTATGAATTCAGTTTTACTGAATTTATCCTGTTATGTTGTCAATATTCAGTTGGAAATCACTGAACTATAAAATCATTCTGCGTTAAAAAAAGTTCAGATAAATTTTGAAATTTCTGGAAATTGTTGCCAAAAGAAGACTTTCCTGCAATAACTGACCTGGTCTTTCAATGTTTAAGTAATTTCGGATTTTTTCAAATCTTAATTGTATAAAAAATAAATCTCTGTGTAACATATTTCTGATTTGTTGTTAACATCTGATCTGATGCCTGTCATAGGAAAATTATTAAAACAGAAACAATTTAAAAAATTACATTAATTGCACCAATTATTTAGATTTAGATTTTTGTTAATTTATTGAATCGCTGGACACCCTTATCCATCATTCCCGTTTCGAACCACGCATCTTAAAATCCCTATTTTTCAAACTTATCCAATTCGACAAATCCACCCATCGCCGCGTCGCGTCCGTGCATATATCGCAAACGTCCCGAAAGAATCGAGCGTGACGCGGCTTCAGACAGCTGCATTTTTCCCGATCGCAAATGGGGCCATTCCGAAGTGCATAAAGTTCCGACGTCGTAAACAACCGAACTTATCTCGCGTCGCGACGGCTTCCAAGGGACCGAGAACGTCACACACGACGTGAGAGTTTATGTGGTTACACGTCTAGACCCTTTGAAGATTAATGTTCCAATTCATTTCAATTTTCAATTTCGCGCCCAGGCGATGGCGCGCCGGCAAAATCAAACGCAAATTGATACCGTTTGCATCGCAAATTGGTTTGTTGAAAAAAAGGCGGCCGAGCGGTTTTTAAAAGCGTCTTGCGCGGCGGCGCCTAAACCGATTACTAAAAGCAGTTTTGCGCGTATTTAAAATTTCTGTGTGTTTTTTCGTTAACGCCGGTTTTAATTCGGGCTTTGGTAGAAGGCTCGTTAATTATGAATGGTGCGTAATGATCAAGGGATGAGTAACGTACGTGACAAAAGTTTTGCGAAAATATTTTTTACCTTACCAAGAATTCTCAGAATTGCGAGCACAAACAGATAATATACGAGAATAGACCCGAATAGGTACAAAAATAGTCGTACGTAAGAATTTAAAAATATTTTACCGTCATTGAATTTACCAGAACTCCTCCCAGGAAATCATTTTTGATGAAGTTATTATGCCGCATTCCGACGCAATTTGCAGGTGTAAAAATATTTATAGCATACTCTTGTGAAGGGAGATATAGAAATGATGACGACACGATCACGACAGAGACAGTAAAACGTGGAAGTCGATTACTAATTATGGTAATTTTATGCTTGAATATATCTGTTCCAAGTTACGACCGCTAAACTTTGTACCTACGCATATAATTAAACTTATTAAACATCACAGTTAACAGAATTGTGTCGTATAGCAATAAATACGCAAACTGAGAAGAACACACTTATCCTATTCTAATTGTCGACAAACGATGCAAACTGCGTATTTCGTGCAATAGTTCGCGATGTACGAATAGAATTTTATAGGCGAAACGATGACATTCTAGAAATATCAAATTCTTTTTGTTGCCTTTATTTAACAAACTCGTCAATTGGATTGTTTGAAAATTTAATTTCATCGGTATATACTCGTAGTTTATTCTTAAATTAAAATATTAAGAGGCCGTTTAATCGCTGATGAGGTAACTTCATCAAACTCGAAAATTTATTTATAAAATAGCTATTACATAAGTACTGAGTGTGACACTTCACAGAACGAGTAGGCAAGTTTCAGGATGAACCGTATGCAAGTCCTGAAAGCCTAGGTGTCCTGCAAAACATTCATCGCGTGCTTGCTGCGACGTATTTTTCTGTTCGATCGTGAGAAAATGTATAATTTTACGCGTCACGGTTATGGTCATGGTCTTGGTTGGTCACTTGTGATCGTGCGAAAAGTCCGCTTTGAGTCACACTTACCTAGCGTGGACGGAGAAATAAAATATTTTTATTTATATTATATCTATTATCTGTTCGTTCCTGGTAAATTTTGATTTCGTACAAAATCGTGGTTATGTTAATAATAATAATAGTAATTATTAAAATTATTAAAACAAAGCATTGACATTTTACCATCACAAATAATCATCGACAATTAGTGGCTCGGAAAAAAGTTATCGAAATCCACTACCGATCACCATCTGCAATGTGGCATTTTTTTCAATGTTCAAATTTTGATACAAAAGAATTTTATTAAAATTACCGGAAAATTTATCGTCAATTGCAACACAAGAGCAAAAATGAGCGGCCGATGATTTTTTAACAAACCTTTATCTCCAACATCGTGTGCAGATAAAACTTTGAATGAAAATGCTAATAAGAACATTCCTACTGAATGCCATACTCGTTGAAATAATAAAAGAACTCAAACGAAAGCGCCGAACATGGATTTTATTACAAATTCAAATGTAACTACAGAAAGATAAGAAGATGCTAGAATCTAAATCTGCTTCATTTTCTAGGTAACTGAAAGAACAAATTAGTGTTATTATTGTTATTAGAAATATCACGATATTCATCATTTCCTTAAATTTACTTTAATTACTTTTTTAATTTTTAATTCTGTTTTGAGAAATTAAACAATTATATTTAAGGGAGCATTGTTTTTATCATTCGTACAAAGATCCTGAGTATATTCCTGGCACAAGCGAATGTGATAACAATGAGCTAAGAGTATTGGGGTAGTACGATCTTAACTGACTTAAATATCTAGTATAAATCATGTTTGTTTAAATTAATTTCCAAAATGTCATGTTGATGGACGAGCTTGAAATCTCGCTCTTCTAATTATCCTTCTTGTTATTCATATGCAATCCACTTGATAAAATGCCAACATCGAACATTTTAAAAGCTGACTCTGATTTCGATTCAGAATTTGCTTGGATTCGAAAGTCCGATGAACTTACTACAAAATCTTCGAAATATGTTTTTTGCAATTACTGTGAAAGCTTGAAAACTTTGCAAAGCTCACTGAAAGATACCAACCACCAAATTAGAAACGGCTAATAATTTTTCACGACCGGCTAGTAGTAAAGAAAGAAAAGAACTCACACTTATGGAAAAAGGGAAATTATCTACTAAATAAATTGAAAAAGCCTAATGAACCAGAAATAATATTTTTGGGTTGCGATTTATTTATTGCCTACACTACTATTAATAAGCAACTTTGGAGACATCTTGAGAAAATGTAACGAAAATTTCAAAGACAAAATATTAAAATCCCAATTCTGATGGAAAAAATTATAGTTACGAGTCGTCCTCTGTGCCATTGGTGCACGATATTTAAACATACATAGGAAATGCATTTCATAAATGTTATTTCAAGAAAATTTTGCGAACTGTCTAGAATTCTAACAGAGGTGCAGAAATTACAACCACCAATTAAAAATTTATTTAATTCGTTACAAGCACAATATTGTGATGTATTTGTTGAGGTAACCAAGATATTTGCCCTACTTCATTAAAGCAGCATTGTGATATTGCTGTTGTTTATGTACACAACAGAAAAAATACCAAGCCGAGGCTAATTTAAAAACAATCGTCCGTCTGTTTGCATCAAATTGGAAATTCGACATTTCCAGACACGCTGCCGATGATTGAAAACTGAAAAAATTGAATTGAAATTATTAGAAGAATATTTAGCAACGACTGCTAACTGTGCCACATCAAAACTGAAACCAAACATCACAGACCAACATATATGATATATGATGATGAAATACAATGAATTACTAGAAACGATATTTTGTCGGATTCTTCTATTAAATGGTAGACGTCTTGTCTTGGTGGGAATCACCGATCACCGAAAACGAATTGTAATTACTGGTAAGAGGCAACGTGGTTTTCTTGTCAATTTTTTCATGAATATTCGAGAACATAAAACATCTTAATCTTAATGTCAAATCAAACTTTGTATACAATGTTAATCCTGCGAGTAACTGCAATTACTGCACTTGAACGCTATAGTTTTCCTATGACTATTAAATAACAAGTCCAGAATCAATGATCTAATGATCGCAGTGACTTAATGCACGCTTGTGATTGACTATCAAACCGTGAGTAGTAATGAAAATTCTATTTTCTGGTTGGTCAAAATGTATCGAGTATTGAATCACAACTTGGATTTTGTAATTATTTATATGAAATGTGTTCATAAAAAGTCACAAAGAGTACATTAAGAGAATTTATAAAATAATTTTTAAAACTAATTTTAACAAAATATTTCTTTCAGATTACTTCTGCACTAAATAAAACTGAAACGTACCCATTGGAATATTCGTTTGGAAAATTCATCTTGGGAGAGTTAAAATTGTGATTAGATTGGATTTGGATGTGTTGGGTTGTGTTGAGTTAGATTCAATTTGAGCTTTTCCCGATTTACGGAAAATTCGTCGTTAAAATTGTGATCGGATTTGGTTTGCTAGGGTTGGGTTGGGTTGTGTTAAATTTCATTTTTTCTCACGATGATAAATCATCCAGACGACGAGTTTTCCCAAGATAAACTTTCCACGCTGAATTTTCCGTTAATTTATGGAGAGTTGCAGAACCAATTTTTCTCCAAATGTAACCAGTTCAAGAAATTTTTAAAAACCATTCGAAAACTAGTTGCTGTAAAGACTAACCGTCAATGAACGAAGAGAACTGATTCCGAATCATCAGCTTGGTTTCAGGCCGCGACATCAAATTTCTAATATCTGGCTTTAAAAAGTTTACCAGACCTCGTTTGGAAACTTACCAAACATCTGCCAAATCCAAACGAGGAATTTCTAAATTCTTAAAAATAATTAAAGACAAAAATGCTCCTTTAATAATGTCTGGTACGAGGGTTCGATTTATAAATTTACCAAAGTTCAAGTATGGAATATCTTCAACCCAACCTGATCTGGCTCAACCCAATCCAACCTCTCACGACCCGGCCCGACCAATCCCATTCCAATCCAACCCAACCCGACCCGACCCAACCCAAACCAAATCCAACCACACCCATGCCTCATAATTATTTGAGAGAAAATTCTAGAAAGAATACTCAGAGCTGAAGGGGATTGGAACTCATGTTGTTTAGGGTGATACCCTTGGGTCGGTACAATATTATTTTGTTATTTTCTTTACTAACAGGTTTACCTAACCTTGAAAATGTTGTCGTAGCTACGTTTCCTGACGAGTGCACAATTTTTGCCATGGAGCAAGCGAGATTTATTCGTACGCAAAAGCACATACGATTATTAAATCAAATCCGATGCAGCAACGCTTTTATTTTGTTGGTCTAACTGTACCAGTCGTACAGGAATCAGTTTTAATTAACTAACACTTTCCGGCGGATGAGCGCGACTAGCTTATAGACTAATTAAAACGAACGCAATCCGTCTGATATGTACTTTGTTTCTGTGCTCTTATTTCATTTGGAACATCAGTGCGGAGGATCAAGAGGTGCGCTATAAAGGTAGATAGTTCGCGGGCATACACCGTTGGGTTGAATAATTAATAATAATTGCAAACAAGTAATTAACTATTGCATGTGAGCTTTCAACGTTTGCGGTAGCAATGTTTTTTATATTAATATAATAATTAATGTAATGTTTGTTTAATTCGAGCAGTTTGTGTAAATATAAATGGGAACGTTGGGTGGTAATTATCTGGATCGGATAATTGGAAGCAAGTTATTTACCAACAACTATGCACTTAGCGAGTCGTTAAGTGCACATCGTTATATTGTTGCGCGGATTTCTCATTTCACCTCCTTGAGCGCGCCATTAGAGACTTCGGTAATTGATTGTGAATTAATCCCCTCGCGTCAGTCAAATTTTAAAACAATGCCCTCGCGAACGGTGTTCGCTACAGTCTACAGTCTACAGTTTACCAATTAGAAACTCGGAGAGCGATGAACGCCCTTAAGAAATTTATAGTAATTTAAATACGTAAACTTTAGCTGTTTAGTTTAATTGTGCCTTGGAAAACACTTCATACGTAAACTTTAACGGTTTAGTTTAATTGTGTGCTGCAAAGCACTTCGTGCGACGAAATTGAATTTCAGCCAAAATTAAACAACATCGATATAAAATTGTAATATGTCGGCAAGGATGCGAAATTGGAATTGGAAATAATTTCTTGGCAGTTGTCAATTTGCGCGACAGTGAATAATAATTTTTTGTTGAGACCTAAGTGAATTAAAATTATGTTATTATCTTGGCTATTTTTTACTATGCTGCCAATTAAAATATTTTCAATCTGGACTTCTGCAACCACGACACGATTACACTTTGCACCACGTTATCGATTTCGTACCGAGTATCGATTCCACTGTGACTCGAACTTCAAGTCGAGAGGGAACGTCGGCGCGATGTTTATCGTGCATACTAAACGAAGTCGTCGCGATCAAGCGGGTCTCTCGCAGTGTTTACCGGCGTTCGCGAACCGCATCCGTCGGAGTCGTTCGTCGTTCGCCTTCATCGCGAACGGCGGGCGCGCACGGGTCCAGATTCGTGCGAGCTAGCGCCGCAGATCCAGATTTATCGCCGCGGAAACAATGCCCCTTTAGAAATATCGCTGCCTCTCATTTTCTCCGGCATTTCCCTCCCAGAGGTACGGGGCTTTATTCGACTTCCGCTGTACAAGCCGCCGATAAAATTTCAATTACTTAAGTGGATTCCCCATCTATCTCGACGAGCGTTCCTCCTCAATCCGGCGATCGCTCGATGAGGAGAACGTTTATGTATCGATGTTTCGTTGGGGCCGATGAGCTTTCGCGGAGCTTAATTTAATGCCGTAACGTTTCCATTGAGTCTGGAGACGTAAGGTCTGTAATTGATTAATGCCGGGACGTTCTGGTGTATTTATTTCTTTGCTTTTGTGTTTGGAAGTAGCGTCGACAATGGTTTGATTGTACTTTTGTAGATTGCGTGATGTTTGATGGTGGCCCCAATTAGTGGAAACCGAACTCGTAATCGGAAAATATTTTACTGAGCTAGAAAGTATAACTTTCCATTCAAAAAAAATTGATTTTTCTATAAAATAATAATTTATTAAAATTATAAAATTTATTGCATGAATATGACAGGTGCAAGCAATAAATAGCCACACATCGTGATTTCCATTTTTTTATGGCTTTTCTGGTAATTTCATTACAATGCATTGATTAACTGTAGAAAACTACTACTTAGATGTCTGTTAAAATCATTTCATTAATTAGAAGCAACTATATTTATTTTATTGCAAGGAAACCTCCTTCGTAACTAAAATACAACAGACATTTTATGAATTTAAATTAAAAACAAATAAATTGATGTGATATATGACGTGTTTCCGATAAAATCATTTCGTCATTTATAAGCGACCGTATTTATTTTTATTTATTTTACTGCAAAGAAATCTCGTTCTTAATTTAAATGCACCACAAATTTTAAATTGATAGGGAATTTATTGTCCATCAGACAAAAACAACTGATAGTTGACACTGGAACGACAGTTACGTTAATAACGATTTTTAAAACAAAATAAAATTACATCAATCACTGAACATCCGGTCGGGTTGGGTTGGGTTGGGTTCGACAGGGTTGGGTCGAGTCGAGTCTGGTCGTGTCGGGTCGGGTTAGCTGCGGTTGGGTTGGATTTGTTTCATCAAGAATTCAAAACTTCAATCGGAAATAATTTCATTAAAGAGGCAACTTTATTGTTTTCAATAATTTCTTAGAATTATTCCTTAGATTTTTACAACAACTAGACATTTAATTTTAACTTGCACTTGCATTTACCCAAAGATTAAGATTTACTAGACGATCTTTATCAACTGTCATATATTTTTTATTATTAATTGTCATTATTCAATCTCATGTATTTGTTTTTCGTCAACTTTCTATTTTATAGAACTAATGCCTAGATACAAAAATCGCCCACATCACATCATTTAGAGCTCTAATGACTATGGTTGGAATTGTTAAATGTCTCCATTATTATGACCGCAACATAATTAGAAGGATTACATAATTACCTGTCGAATAATTTTATTTATCACATCAGACGTATCTTTGAAGATAATCTCCAACAATTCAACTAGGAATATATTGACCCCTCGAAGGAAATCAATGTTTCTTTAACCCTATCTATTCAAATTCCCCTTCTTAATACTTTTTCATTAACTTCATGCTTAACAGTAACATGAGCTCACAGTAGTTTAATAGAAAACAATTATAAACAATTGACATAAAGATTACTATTGACAGCAATTTTATGAATTTATTTTATTATTTTTCAAGGATATGAATGTATCGAAGCACTTTTTATGATTATTGTCTCTGCCTCATCTTTTTTTATAGCAACATGATTTCATGGTAGTCACGTAAATAGTCACCAAATGGGATTGATTGATTTATGCCCGGTTTCACAAATGCTAATCGGTCGTTAACGGCTTGTTAACGAATCGTCAAAAGTTTTCCAATTCGTTATCGAGTCTTTAATCCATCGTCAAATACCAAATGTATTTGACCTGTCCATCATCAAATATTTGACGATGGATTTAAAGAGTCGATAACGAATCGGCAAACTTTTGAAGATTCGTTAACAAGCCGTTAACGACCGATTAGCGTTTGTGAAACCGGGCATTAGTGTAATTCATGATAGCTCCGACTAATTGTTACGCCTAGGAACGCCTCAGTTGTGCATTTTCGGAATACGATTGAATACACGAGGCCAGAAATAAAACGATTTCGAACATAAAAACGTATAATTTAATAAAACATTGCATTTCATCGTAAATTTTAAAAAATTTGGTATGAGTATAAACATTATTCATATATCATATAATACTAAAAGAAAATAATTATTGTTGTATAGAAATTGTAATCATTTAAACGAATTTATAAAATTGTTATAAATAAATTTTTAATTGTAAATATTTTGACCAAAATTAAAGGATAATAATTTACTCCAAATGCTATAAATTTGGTCAACCAGTCACATCGCCCGATCATCATCTCACGACGATCTTGACCCGAAAATAAGCAGCTACTTACTCTAAATAGATTTTAATGAGTTTATTTTAAATTTGCATCATTGTGTAAACGAACGAACGCTGCCGTTATTTGCAGTTTTACCAGCGGCACGTATTCAATTGTGCTCGTGCAGTTTAGTCGTAACCCGTTCTCGAAATTGCTGCTGCAGAGTTCGTTTCACGAACATTTATTTTCCACTCGACAGCTTTCGCCTATGACGATGGCGCGACGGAATAGTCGCGAGGAGCGTTTGATTAAATTCCCCAGTTTCGCCAACAAAACTTGGCGAATTTCAAAAAAAAAAAAAACGCCGGCCTCCTAGTTATGGCAATACTCTCGAATTAACGTCCGCTCGCGCGCTTCTTCATCGCGGACGAACTCGAGTCGCGATCGGGAATCCAAACGAGGACTGCTTTAGAGTTAATTAACAATCCGAGGGCCGGAGAAACGCGCAAACACGGGCGGTTACGAGAGCGCGGGGAAAAACGAAGATCGAAGCCTCGAGGACGTCCCGGCGACGAATAAATTTGTATGTAAATTTCCACTTGAAATAGAAAATTCGCCCGTTAAGTTTCGCCGTGCCGACTGAATTTAATTTCTTATCCAATCTCGTCCCGGAGCGGGCGGGGACAAACACGTCTGATTAAGCGAATCGTTCGTTTTTCGTCCGGTGGAATAACAAAAAGCAATTTAAATCGCGAACGGACTAAAAGCGTCGGGGTCCGCCGTGATTCGAGCTGATTGAAGTTTATTTACGATCAAAGTTTCACGGTACGGCGTCAAAAGGACGCAAAGTTGGAGACGGGGGTTGATTACTGCAGATGCGAATATAACTGCAGAAGGTGCAGTCCGGACGATATTTAAATTCGCAGAAGTCGGCGGCGCTGGATTTATGTTTGGCGCAACCGTTGCAACATGTAGTGCATGCAAATCGGGTTACGCAATTGATTTCGTAGATCCGCATAACAATTTTGGATACGAATATTTTACTTTTACCGATCATATTTAATTAGGTTATGGATGTTTTTTGCATTCAAATATTTTTCACCGACCATTTCGATTATTTTATTAAAATTTCTGATTAACTTTCAGCTAGTAACTAGTGGCGCGTCGTTTATTATTTAATTGCCGCGTCCGTTGCAGATGTATTTCGAAACGGAAACATTAAAACGCGCATATTTAATTGTTTTTGTTCTATCAACTAACTGAACTCAAACATGCAGACGTATAAGTTGTTTTATTGCAGCTCGCGGTAAATTATTGCCGGTGCAAGCACACGCTAAAATTTTATTTGTAAATTACGCATCGAAAATGGGGTCGGATGATCTGTTGCGGTCGTTTTTTTTTTTGTTCTCCACCTTCGTATTATAAAGATGATAATAATAAATCGCCGATGTCGAGTATTGAAACAAATCGTTGAATACCACCGAAATAAATGGACGTCTGATTTATTTTCCATCATTCGTCGACGGCAGATTAATTTTACTTTGAAGGTTCCCTGGCAATAAATAACCAATTCACCCCGCACATCCACAGAAGAAAATTTAATTTCGTCTCGGAAAGATGGGGAGAGCGAACAATGATTTTCTTAAATTACGTTCACGTCGACTGTCAGTGGTTATTCCTCTGAAAAGAACGTAAATCAATTTAATGAAGATCGTCTCGTCTTCGGTTTGAATGCGAACTCTTAATTATCTTCGATCTAAAGCTAACATTTTTTTTGTCTGCGTTATAAATCAAGTAGTGCATGAAACTTAATCGTTTTCAAATCTACACACAATTTAGACTCGACTCCGTTGTCACATATTCCTGATTATGATTCAAAAGGCTTCAATTTTACAATTCTCGTACTAGTAATTTTTTTTTCAATTTTTGTGTCATAAATATTCAATAGAATTTGTATTAAATTTCACGTTTGCACAATTGGAAATCAGATTTGTTAAACACCTGAATTTCTTATTCAGCTTATAACAATTTATTCGTAGCAACTTAATTACATTAAATTATTTGTGTATCGCGAATATCGAATTCACGTTTCGTTGCCAGCGATGACATTCGCACTATTAATATCCCGATCCTGTCTCATTTACGTGACCCAATTCTAAATTATTTCGTTCCATTTTACGAAGATACTTTGCCTCAAGTCAGCCCGACATTGACTTGAAATGCACTGTAATTGGGAATAAAGAATAAACCCAGTCACTGTTCAAGTTTAATGATGTTCATGTCGTAGTTTATTGCGAACGGTTGTTATTAAATAACGACCCCGCGTTTTAATAATATTCACGGCCAGTTGTATGTACGAACCGTTGAAATTTGAATAGTCGCATCAATAGGAACGAAAATATCACCGCGTGCGCCTTGGGTGCAGCGTTAAATTTTAATTTTAAAATACAGCAGACAAAGCACATCATTTCTTTGCCTTTTACTCGACGAGCGACGTACATACGTGGATATTTTTAGCTCGAGTGAAACCCCTGCAATGTCAACGCGACCCGACTACTTCAAGGAGCGTGTGTAAGTCGGGATTTCTTTCAGGACCTCTTAATCCTTTGCAAACCACAACCTTCTAGCTAATTGATGTCTCGTATAATACAATGCTGATGTTGCGAAATAAAATTTTACAGAATTAATTTTTTTATAGAGGGTGAATCCTAAATGGCGCATAATATTCATAACATCCGATTCTGCATCAAAGATGGAGCAATAGAGTCTTAAAACAATTTGCTGTGAATCTCATGGATGAGGAGTTATTGGCAGTCTTAAGTTAAATTACGGGTTGCTCATCGTACTATATTTTTATGACATAATGTTTCTTAGCTGTAGTATAATCAACAAAAGGTATCACCAATCTGTAATTGTAGTCATCATACTCTTGGTTTACGTAGAATTTTCATTAGAAGCTTGAATTTTCTGCAATGCTTGAGTATTCCAAATATGTTGCAACAATGTGCAATACAATTTTCACATTTTTAAATAAACGTAGGCTGTTACGTACTTTTACTTTAAATAATTTGACGTTTAATGACATATCTGTGACAATTTGCTGTAAAAAAGGACGTGTTGAATTGTCTTGTTGTTTATTATCTTAAGAATTAGCGTCATGGAGTACAGTTTTGTGGAATATGCAGACATGTATTTGATATTAGGAGAATGTCATGGCAATTTGTACGCTGCTGCTAATTTATATGCTGAACGGTATCCAAACAGAAGGCATCCAAATGCTAATGTTATTCGATGACTGGATCAACGAATGCGAGAAACTGGAAGAACTGCACCTACTCCAACAGCTAACAGAGGCCGTCCTCGTCGAGTATCACCACAGGTTGAAGCAAATATCTTACATGTAGTGGAAAATGAACGAGAACAAAATAACCCGGTCCACTGCCGGAATGTTTGATATTAGCCAAAGAAGCGTTCATCGCTTATTACAGCAAAATGGCTTGCACCCGTATCATTATCAGCGAGTCCAGGGATTATTGCCACAAGACTATCAGCAAACAGTCAGATTTTGTAGATGGCTACTTCGTGAGCAAGAAAGGAATCCTGGTTTTATCGGACGTGTCTTGTGGACTGATGAAAGTACGTTCACCAGAAATGGAACATTTAATATCCATAATATGCACCAGTGGAGCGATGAAAATCCCCATGCATTGTACCAAGCGAATCATCAAATTCGGTTTAGTGTTAATGTGTGGGGTGGTATTATTGGTAATAGGCTCATAAGACCACACATTTTGCCTAACAGACTAAACGCGAATAATTTCGTTGAATTTTTAGAAACTGATTTTAAGGATTTATTAGACGATGTGACACTAGATTTAAGAAGAAATATGTTTTTTTTTTCAAATGGACGGAGCACCAGCACATTGGGGAATTCAAACACGAGAATGGTTAAATCAGGAATTTCCAGAGCGATGGATTGGTCGTGGCAGTGTTGTAATACCTTGGCCACCAAGAAGCCCAGATTTAAACTGCCTAGATTTTTTCTTGTGGGGAACATTAAAAGCATTTGTGTATGAAGTAGAAATTGATACTCAAGAGCAACTTCAGCAACGAATCAATGAAGCAGTTATAATGATTCAACAAAACAAAATGCTTGAAAATCTAGAACAGAACATAATACGTAGGTGCATGAAATGCATAGAGGTTGGGGGTAGCCACTTTGAGCACTTATTGTAATTTCAAATGTATTTACAAAATAAAAAGCTTATGGCGTAATCGATATTTCCTTACTAGTTATGTGCTGTCAATCTCAAAATGCAAACAGCACATTAAAATTAGAATATTACTGTGAAAGAAGTTTAGTATGCATGTGCACATACATTCTCCTTAGGTTCCTAATTAAATCAAGTGCGGTGTTATGTGAATCGCAGGAGACAACACTCAGATTAGTACGACTTGCCACACAGTGCTGCCTAGTTTGTAAAACTTTAATTAAGAATTCTTCAAAAACTAAATGGTTCCGATCAAAACGCTTGTAATTTTTTTTGCTCAGTTTTTGATTCAGAATCACGTGATGTAAATATTATTCGCCATTTAGGATTCACCCTGTATATATATATACGACATATGCTCTATGGGTTTATCTAATTTTATTTGAAAGCTACGCTTTAAATTTATTGAAGGTCTGGAGAAAATTAATAACTTTTTTTTTCAGTAGCGCAAACATATTTAAGATCTGTCCGCTTCAAGTGCTTTCAGCTGCGGCGAAATATTTTTAGATCTGAAAAGTTGATTCATATTTAACTATAAATACATAATAGATATTCACATAAATAAAAATCAAAAATAATCATTTAATTTTACTTCGCCATGCCTTTTCGTCACGTACGCGTGAAGCACATCGACGTCGACAACGTCAAATTGTTAAGCACTCGTGCAGATTGGAATTAATTTTTTTTCCGTCGGATAATTAGATCAGCAGCGCATAATTCGATAGCGAGTTCCACTTTTCAATTAGCCGGCGTGTATTAAAATTGTTCTAAGCGAGGAATTACATCCGTTATACCTTCTGCATAACCCGGGCTTGCGAGAATTAAAAGGTGAATTAAGCGCCGTGGATTTTAAAAGGGCAGGCCGGGATGAATATCCTGCATTTAGGGCGGCGTCGGACGGATCAGTTCCGCTGGTATTTGTTCGCGTATAATTGCATGTTAATCAAATTCACGAAAATGAATTAATTATTTAATTAATTAACTATAAATAAAGAGAAACTACAATGTTCTTTGTTCGTTGGGTATTGCATGTCGATATTTTTTCAGATGACATCGCAAATCGTCCACGTCTAAAACAAAGACTGTGTGCAAATTAATCGTCTCCCTATTGATTCTTCACTTACTATGCAACATTGACCTACATACCGAATGTGCCTTACGGATACTCTGGTTGTCCTGGAACGTTTAGAGGTATGTGCATACAATGTGAAAGAAATTATGCATACATTTTGAACACCGAGACGGTTGAAATGTGATTTACAATTTACGTCGACTCGACTAAACATCAACGGTGATTCCTCCCCATAAATCTACCCAGAAAATTCGCTTCGCAACGTACGAAGCATTAAACTTTTTAAAGAAATTTTAAATTTGAATTATTTTTTCGCCTTGTGTTTAATTTCGCAGCCTACAATCATCAACAAGTAAATTCAAATTTGCCACCTTTGTTTTAACAAAGGTGGCGAATTTTTCCCGAAACAATTGTTCGTCGGCCGAACGCCTCGTTGTCGCGTTTGTGCGGACGGAACAATCGCGATCGTTAAAATCCACCAATTAAAATTGGCTCGAAGTAATTTTCCTTTGCGCGTGCAATCTCGTACACGTCGCCGCCGAACGTTCTCGGCGTTGTTAGCGTACGAAATTGTTTATTTACATCGGTGCTGCTGTGTATTCACGAATGCAAGTTAAATACATTTAAAAGGGTCTTATACTAATGCGCCGCCGGTTAAATAACATGCATAATTAACGTTGCATAGAAATGGAGGGGATGTTTGTGTATCTGCGAGTATCATTTTAAGTGGCGTTTCGTAACTTGCTAATGATGATGGTAACAGGCAATAATATTATTAGTGTTATTTATTTATTTATTCCAATATATAAACATACAGGTATAAGCCATTAACATGTTCTATATACATTTAGTTTCCGCTCGAATACGGTGTACAGTGAGTAAGAAATAATTGAAGTCCAGCTTGTTACTCTTGCTCCATTTTACGACACCATTAATATCCGCTTGTAACATACTTATGTCTATATGCCTGAACAGTTTAATGTCATATACAAACAGTACTGATTTGGAATTCCCAATAAAAGCAAATCATTTACAAATAAGAAAAACAAAAGTGGACCAAGATTACTGCCTTATGGTACTCCAGAACTTGCTACGAACAGCTTCCTCCATTTTCCTTTGTCGTTATTTTTCATAACCATGTATTTTGTTTCGCCATCATTTATTTTTAATCCGTATTATCTTGACTTTTTTCTAATAATTTAAATATAGTTCCTAATTCTGGTTCCGTTCTTGCCATGAGTACCAGACCATTGGCGTATATCAGGCGTATTATTTCCAAACTTCCCTTCAGAATTTCTGTTGGATTGGATCAGGAAGAGAGTATCATCACATGAAGTTAGTGAATGAGTGTCGTGGTTGATGCACACAGTATCTGCATGCGTTGTGGTAAACATTTTGTCGACATTTAATTTCAGATTATTCCACGTGAAATTCTTTCATTGTTGTTAAGAACAGTTCCACGCGTTTATACAACAAATCCTTATTTGCAGCTTTTATAACTGCAGATGTGTCATCTGCAAACAAAGCTGTGGAATTGTTTTGTGTTTCAGGCAAATCGTTGACATATAATGGGAACAGAATCGACCTCCACGACTCTTACTCAGTTTTCATTTGATGCCACTGCACATTGTTTCCTGTTAGCTATTTATGAATCGATCAAGCTCAGATTTTCTTTAATAGAGTACTATGTGAGGTCCACGAACATTGCACTGACCTGATCACCTTCATTCATAGCCTCTATAACTTTTATTAGAACTTGGTACATGCTTTTATTGGTCGATCTCCCTTTTTCAACACTTTGTCACTCGAGACATTGTTTGTTTCCAGATAAGAACGTATTCCACCTAGTTTTATTTTTCATAGATCTTGGATATATTTGATAGTACAGCAATTGGCCTGTAGTTCATTATATTAGCCTTATCTTTTCTTATGGCTATGATGGATGATCTTTCGCTGTAACGGTTTTGGAAAGACTCCACATTTAATGAATGGCTTATTAAGTGAGACAACGGCTTAGCAATGGAACTGCTTCTTTGATAATGGAAATAGGAACCCCATCATGGTCCTCAGCAGGAATTTCTT
Organism: Geotrupes spiniger; assembly: GCA_959613385.1. Classification (NCBI taxonomy): domain Eukaryota; kingdom Metazoa; phylum Arthropoda; class Insecta; order Coleoptera; family Geotrupidae; genus Geotrupes; species Geotrupes spiniger. The sequence continues at coordinate 1,996,835 of OY390732.1, read as the reverse complement.
TCAATGTGGTAATGATGTTCATGATTTCCTCCTTATCAGTAGGCTTTAGAAAGCATCTTTGGTTTATTCTAATAACATTTTCATGAGATTCTGTTGTTGGCTTCATGTCAGGACACATTTTAATTAGACTGTTATTGATATAATCTGGTTTTCTTTTTGGAAATGCTGAGATGTACATAAATTATTCCAATTCAGATTTGCATCGATTATCAGGACTTAATAGTCAATGTTCTCATAAAATAAATTTCAGACTTTTTTATTGTGACGTGTATATTATCGATGTCATAGAAATATAATAATGTGTAGTATTTATTTCGAGAATTTATGAATTTCTGGGATCGATTTTTTTGAATTCCTTCTAAAAATTGAAAACATGAAATATTCATTATGACGTTGGGTCGATACACGCCAACAGCAACGTAAATCGGGGCTTTAGAGTATTGCGAAATGTCGTTTGTCTTCACGATCTCAAACATATTATATTTGAAAGCATTCTTAATTTTCATTCGTTTTATATTCCTTCGTGGCACTGTGAAAATTTCCCATCGGATTTTTGATTGGAAATGGGGCATTTTAAATTCATTTGCATTTCTTTAATGTCTGCTTCTTTTATTGCGCAATGTATTGGATTTTTCCAATTCGGCCAATCTACAGAATCATTTGAAACTCGTCGCATTGCTCGTTTTGCGATAGAAACTAATCCTTAAATCTCGTTCAAACGAAGCGCGAAACGTCACTTGTAAGTCGTCTGTTGGTCTTAACACTATCTAATTGAGGCAATCATTCAGTCTGGTGGCGTTGTCAAGTTGTAGAGCGACAAGTAACCGATACGGCTACGGACTGCCGACGTAGTTCGTATCCCGACTAGCTCCTCGCCGCGAATTGCGCCTGGCTCGCAATTAAGGCTACTCCGTCGCAATTTATTCTCGCGATAAATAACGAACGAGGGATCGTTTCGCGGGAACGGGCGGCGGTGGCGGCGGTGGCGCAAAGACGAAACGGAGCGGTGGGTTGGCAGTCAAGTTGCGCTCTAATTTCGAATAGACGACATCTGACGACGAATTAGCAACTCGTTGGCGTGCAGACGTATGTACACATACGCGCACCCACACGCATGCAGTGGCTAATTGAAAGTTGAGAGCGCGAACGAGGTAATTGTGTTTTAATGGCTTCATTTGCGACATAAACAGAACGATACGATTGACGGCAACGGCCAGCCTTAAGCCCGGTTTACGTTGAGAAAATTTCCAGTTTTCGCGAGGTAACCGTAAGAAAACAGTGAATTATTACAGGCAAATTAAACTAACGCTGGAGTCGTTTGTAGCGCCTCCTTTCTGTGTGTAAAATAAAATTGTTTGAGAATAAATTTATCAAGCGATTCCAAACCCCCGTACATAACCGCACGCCGTCGTTTTCGACCGTGAACAAGGCGATTGCGCAGCCTCCGTCGAAATGGAATCGCATAAATGACTTTCATAAATTCCCGGGGTTTATCGCGATGAGGGATTTTTCCTCGCCGACAATACCCCGACTCCCCCAGGGGTGCGGATTTAATAACTGCGATTTTCGTCCGCCGGCGGAATTCCACATAGAGGCGGGCTTCGCCTGCTAATTATCCGCTCGCGTTTTCCGTCTTAATCTTCTAATAAAATATTTTCGGACGTATTTTGTCTGCGATCTTGATAATTGTGAGCGGTTTGTTGGTGCCAACAATGGAATCGTGCCCTGGATATAATCTGATGGGAAAGACTGGCTGTTATTTTTTTTTTATTTCGTCAGGATGCAAATAATTACTAAGATTAATAAATTATGTTATTTTATCTTCTATTGTGTGGGGTAAACCTATAAAATGCATTTACCATCCAAACGGACTGCTCTCAATTAGAAGGATCAACCAAATTAAATTTAGTGAATAAAACTTTTCTTTCTCTCTTCCTCGATCTCGTACTGCGGTTAGGTTGTTGGGTTTGTTTTCTGTTGGGGGTTAAACCGTACTTAATATAGTAAAATTGCAAGAACCGACAAAAAACAATAATCGACGTCAAATTGACTTAGTTCCATAACTGAAATGAAGCCCGAATTCATCATCGGCAGTGGTAACGTACTTTGCCAATTTTATTGGACATCTTCATCATATTCTTTGTATAACTCCTAATTATCTCCAACAAACTTGTTACTTAAATAACTATCTCCGTTGCATAACGAAATAACGTAAACGAGGTAAAATACCCTTTGATAAAAAATGTGCCGATGCCAGCTAACTAATCAAAATAATTGGTGCAAGTTATAAGACCGACACGAAACAAAAGTGCGTTCTCAATGAAAATTCAAACGATCGTCTTTGAGGATATTTACTGCCGACATTAAAAGTCGTTCCATTGTGTCACACTGTTCCCCATTACATCATCATCATCATCATCGCCTCGCCGGCGCACGTACGTTCAAATGGGCTATTTACGTCGCAATTACAGGCAGGCAGTACATGAAAATTAATTTTAAACGGCCGAGTCATATTTCTTCGCTGAATTGCGTCACCTCGTCGGCGACGATTACTTTTTAATCGTTCTTGTTTTTTATTGCCCCGTGTCGTAAACAATCGCAGATTCCAAGGATTGTTTCGTCGGCGTAGAATCAGACGCGAGTGCATCATCTCAGATCCGGGGTAATTAATTATCTTGGTAAATAACTAGAAGGACTATTAGGCGTGTCTGTTATCAAGTCATCTCCGACCAACTCTGGATAACCTAATAGTTTGAGATATAAAACCGTTGTTTGTTTTGTTAAAATTTCTACCTGGGGAACTACAAACAGACCTTAGCTGCACTCATTTGTACTTGGTGTATCGATATATAACGCACCGTTTCAATTATGGATTGTTACTGTCTGTCCTAATTATTTTTGAGTGAATAATTCTGTTGCCAATTTTTCTGCTTCGTCAAAGTGGAAAATTATAATAATATTGTTGTATCATTTAGAATTTTCCACTTTGATCAATCAGGAAAATTGTTTATTTCAAAAGCAAGTTGTTTTTGTGAAATACGTTTAGCATAGATGTTTGATTTTCATAATTATTAAATATTGTTATACTTTATACCAGTCATTAAATAAACAGTTAAACAAATATTTCACTTAATATTCTTACTTCGCTGGTTAAACAATTTAACTGGAGCTAGGTAACTCTGATTAAAATTATATATAATCCGAATTAAAGTAATACATGTTGCACCAATGAATTTTACATCCACGTTAGCTAACTTGCGATTGGACGTGACAACATTGCATTATTTAATAGCTAAGTGCTTATGTTGAATGCCATTGGCAGTTCTGCCGGAAGGTTAATTTGTGTACAAATTACAATGTAAGAAAACGAAATAGATCATGTAATTATACCGCAGGCAAGAATGAACTGCTCCTTGAAATTGTACAAAAGTATTTTCATATACCAAAATAAAATTTAAAAAATATAATAAATAATTTATTCAGAAACATGAGAAATATTATTGTTTACATTGCGCCATTGATTGTGTATTTAGAGCTTTTTAAACATGCCAATGTCTGTTTTTATCAACAGTTTTTTTTTTCAGAATTGATGTGGAAGAAAGTTTAATTGCTGCATAAGTGGGTAAGTTAATATTTGATCACTGGGACTTTAAAATAGCTTGAATATTGTTTTGTGTGATGTGTTGTTAATAACATTAAAAAATAAAGGAGCAAATAAATAGTTTTACATAAATATTTATGTACTGTCAAGTAGGTGAACAAAAAGTCTTTATTGTCAAGTTTTGGCGAGGTATTTTTAAATCATAGATTTCATTTAGAAGTTTTGTTGCATATGATAAGTTCTATTACCAATTAAATTTAAGTCATATATGTCGTCCATTTTCTATATATTTTTGGCCATCAACTAAAACGACAAATACCGAAAATGTTGCAATCAAAACGCTAACACATTTTTAAACGTTCATGAAACTATAAATGCATTTTAAAGTGTGCTGGTTGGTTTGTTAATCGTTGATATTACGTCGTTTATAAAAAAAAATTAACAAAGCAACAACCACCGCGTTTTATATTTCGTTCGCTGCGCTTGGCCCAAAAATAATCCGTGTCGTCCATAATAAAAGCGTATATATATAATCGTCGCTTTATAAATAGAGCGGCGACGCGCATTTGCTAACATAGTCCCTCGCACATTTAAAGACGTACTAAAATCATTATAAATAAACGTTTACGTTTACATTCGGGTAAATCATGTTTACGATTAGACGGGAGTTTGTTTATTAAGTAGTTCCCGTTGAGTACTCCTCCCGATTTATAGACTACCTGTTCGATCCAGTTAAGTTGCAACGTTTTTTTTTTTTGAAAAGCAATCGATTTGGATACGTCATTGCGTTGTCGGTGCCACCTTATCAGTCGAAAAATTGCATTTTTAAGTGCAAACCGTTCAAAATTGTGGAACAAAGATACACAGAGCACAACATACAGGTGAATCCTAAATGGCGGATAATATTTACATTCTGCATCAAAAACTGAGCAAAAAAATTTACAAGCGTTTTGCTCGGAACCATTTAATTTTTGAAGAATTCTTAATTAAAGTTTTACAAACTAGGCAACACTGTGTGGCAAGTCGTACTAATCCGAGTGTTGTCTCCTGCGATTCACATAACAACGCACTTGATTTAATTAGGAACCTAAGGAGAATGCAAGTACACATGCATACTAAACTTCTTTCACAGTAATATTCTAATTTTAATGTGCTGTTTGCATTTTGAGATTAACAGCACATAACTAGTGAGGAAATATCGATTACGCCATAAGCTTTTTATTTTGTAAATACATTTGAAATTACAATAAGTGCTCAAAGTGGCTACCCCCAACCTCTATGCATTTCATACACCTACGTATTATGTTCTGTTCTAGATTTTCAAGCATATTGTTTTGTTGAATCATTATAACTGCTTCATTGATTCGTTGCTGAAGTTGCTCTTGAGTATCAATTTTCACTTCATACACAAATGCTTTTAATGTTCCCCACAAGAATAAATCTAGGCAGTTTAAATCTGGGCTTCTTGGTGGCCAAGGTAATACAACACTGCCACGACCAATCCATCGCTCTGGAAATTGCTGATTTAACCATTCTCGGGTTTGAATTCCCCAATGTGCTGGTGCTCCGTCCATTTGAAAAAACATATTTCTTCTTAAATCTAGTGGCACATCGTCTAATAAATCCTTAAAATCAGTTTTTAAAAAGTCAACAAAATTATTCGCGTTTAGTCTGTTAGGCAACATGTGTGGTCCTATGAGCCTATTACCAATAATACCACCCCACACATTAACACTAAACCGAATTTGATGATTCGTTTGGTACAATGCATGGGGATTTTCATCGCTCCATTGGTGCATATTATGGATATTAAATGTTCAATTTCTGGTGAACGTACTTTCATCAGTCCACAAGACACGTCCAATAATTCCAGGATTCCTTTCTTGCTCACGAAGTAGCCATCTACAAAATCTGACTGTTTGCTGATAGTCTTGTGGCAATAATCCCTGGACTCGCTGATAATGATACGGGTGCAAGCCATTTTGCTGTAATAAGCGATGAACACTTCTTTGGCTAATATCAAACATTCGGGCAGTGGACCGGGTACTTTGTTCTGGTTATTTTCCACTACATGTAAGATATTTTCTTCAACCTGTGGTGATACTCGACGATGGCGGCCTCTGTTAGCTGTTGGAGTAGGTGCAGTTCTTCCAGTTTCTCGCATTCGTTGATCCAGTCGTCGAATAACATTAGCATTTGGATGCCTTCTGTTTGGATACCGTTCAGCACATAAATTAGCAGCAGCGTACAAATTGCCATGACATTCTCCTAATATCAAATACATGTCTGCATATTCCACAAAACTGTACTCCATGACGCTAATTACTAAGATAATAAACAACAAGAGAATTCAACACGTCCTTTTTTACAGCAATTTGTCACAGATATGTCATTAAACGTCAAATTATTTAAAGTAAAAAGTACGTAACAGCCTACGTTTATTTCAAAATGTGAAAATTGTATTGCACATTGTTGCAACATATTTGGAAAACTCAAGCATTGCAGAAAGTTCAAGCTTCTAATGAAAATTCTACGTAAACCAAGTGTATGATGACTACAATTACAGATTGGTGATTCCTTTTGTTGATTATACTACAGCTAAAAAACATTATTTCATAAACATATTGTACGATGAGCAACCCGTAATTTAAGTTAAGACTGCCAATAACTCCCCATTAATGAGATTCACAGCAAATTGTTATAAGACTCTATTGCTCCATCTTTGATGCAGAATCCGATGTTATGAATATTATCCGCCATTTAGGATTCACCCTGTATAATACGAGTAATAATAATAACCCCTTTTAACCAATTAATGCAAGAATTCAAATTAGAAGTGCGACGCTGCGTTTTTGTGCATAATTACAAGTCAATTATTCAAACATCTGCATTACAAATTACAGTGCTTATTTCTGAAAGAGCGTTCGAAAGAATGCCCGTGTAATAACGCTCCATTCCGAATTCACAACCTGTGTACTTTCAACTAATTGACGTGCAAACACAGTGACATTATCAAACAATTTAGCTTTCAACGAATAACTATCGTATCGCCAGGCATGTCGTCGATGTCGGTTCTACGTCGAAATAACGACATCGTTCCTCGGTACGAACGTCGATGAAATTCATTAAAAATAGTTTAGAAATTTGCGCAAGTCGTTAGTATTAACGAAATCCGCTTTGTTTTGCAAATATTTCTCGTTGAAAATTTGTCGCGAATGACGTGATGATGAGTAATAGAAATGTTTATTCGGACAAGATAACTTAATCAAAAATCTTCAATTACGTATTTTCAACTCGATTTTCTAAACATCGTCGGACATGCAAACAGCCAATGAAATCCAAGTTATTAATCGTTGTTAATGATTAATTAAGGATTGAAGAAGGGGACACATTGTTTGCTTAACTTTTACTTTAAAGTAAAATTGTTTGTATCATTTATCTTCGCCTCTGCCATCCATTTAATAATGCATCGCCCCTCCGGCGAACAATTTCAAAAACTGCGTTTTAATGTAAACCACCCTCGCGGCACACACATTTTATCGAAACAATTTTAAATCGCGAGCGATGACAGCGAAAACATTTCGTTATTAACGATGAATTAATGGCGATTTTTGCAAATGATCTCGGGGATAATTTGTCATATTGTTGACACTGGTAAATTACTTTGGCAGTGATTTGCGTTATTAATGGATTTATAATACGACTCGACGTATCACACCGGTTTTGATTGAAGCGACAGTGACACGGCGGGGTTTAACAATTGTAAAATTCCGGGCAAAAAAAAATAAAGCCGTAACATCATCGTAACATTTGAATTTCTTCGCTTTTTGATTAAATCGGAGGTTGAATTGAACGATCGCTCCCGATGGGGGCGCCACAAACGACTGCAACACGCCGGCCGAAACGTATATAAAAGTTCTGCATGGGCGCGTTGTTTGGACGTTCGAGTCGGTCAATGAAAGTGGCGTTGAAATGTTTCCAATTATGTGACGTTGATGTTCTCATGTTTGTTTCATTCAGTCGCAAATTTTGGTACTCAATGAAAAGCAATTTAAAGCACCGAATAATATGAAATCGCACTATGAAATAATTTATTTTAAAACTATTCGGGAACTGTTCAAAAAGAACATTAATTACAATCATAATCTTTATTGGCGCTTTGGATTTGGATTTGGATCATTGCACCAGTTATGTTACAGAAAATCACAGATACTCTTAAATGAATTACAACAAAAGATAATATAAAAATCTAATATTCCATTGAACAGATCGTGCGAAGACTAAATAATATCACAAATTAAAAATTCATTGAATAAACGGATTTTTTTTCTATTTGATAAGCCATTGCCACTAAATCTTGCAGCTTCGTATATTGCAACGTTCATCAATCTTCTGATAATGTAGATACTCCAAATAACTTTATAGTTTCTTGTTACTTATATCCATTCTTGGTTTCACACTCGTCTTACATTTAAAGTTCGTTCCCAGGCGAGTCATTAACGTATAATATAAACAGAATTGGCCCAAGAACCGATCCTTCCGGTACACCATGACACCTTTTGTCGTTGGGTACATACAACTACGCTGTGTTTATGTTTACTTGGCTGCAGTTGCTTGCCCCATTTTAAATATTACCGGTGTTTATTTAAAAAAAGCGTCGAATTTGTTATTTGTCGCCGGCATTTTCTCACTTACAACAATTATTCCGTCGCGGGATTTTTTCTCCACCAGGCAATTGAAGGAAATGTGAATGCATGCGCTTGTTATTGAAACGGACGCGCAAGTGTTTGAAATGCCAAGTTCGACCATCTAAGGTCAAGTGCGCGTTCATCTGCAGCCGTATGATCCAGCATGTCCGCGTATATTCTTATTCATAATTTATTATTACAACGACCAGCAATTAGGATAGTACAGATTCCGTTTTATTGCAAAGAATATTCAATGTAATATTAGGTCGTGTTTTTATTTATCTACTATCAGGAAGTATAGTTGTCAACTAAAAATTTATAGCTCAATTTATGTCAACTGGTGACACAAAGTTCTAAAGAGGCGTTTAGAAATTTGTTTGAGGTTAGCATAATTCTTTGGCCTTTTGAAAATAATCACGTTTGATTTATTTCTTTTGTTATCAGTGAATGCACTAACTTATATAATTTATTCAAATCGTGATTTATGTTTGCATTGGAACAAGCCACTCTGATGGTCTAAAGGGAGCTGCGTATCGTCCGCGTATTTTTATGTCAAAATCGATACACTTTGACGTGTAAATAGAGAAAAGTAAGGGTCCAAGTATCGATCCTTTAGGAACTCCATTGTTAACCAACAAGGACGACGATGTTTTAGTGTCCAGGTATAACGGAGTAACTGAACGCAGTTACTTCCAAAGCCCACATACTCAAAAATGTTCAACAATATTGAGTGATTTACTTGTATCGATAGCTGTACTGAAATCAAGTAGCACTAGAACGGTAACAATTCCCTTATCAATAGCCTCAATTATTTGATTTGTAATCTTTAAAAACACGATGATAGCTATAACCCTTTCTGAAGCCCACTGTACCGATGGTAATAGGTTTTCGAGGCTGTTGGAAGGATTAATGGAATTTTCAATGCAACTATTAATTATACGCGTAATAGACGCGTAATAAACCTTTCCGTCGACTTCAATCCGGACCTGTACAATACATTTGATAAGTTCGTCTGTCGATACCGCGTAGAAATTACCGAGGAAAAACACCACAATAAACATCTGCTAGACGAGATTTATAGGCACCATTATCGCGCACGCAAATGCCTCCCGCTCATTTCGTCACAAAAATTACACATCGATGGATTTAATGCGGCCGCTTTTGTTTTGCGTGCATCGCCATTTATCACAATCAACTTTGATAAAATTGTTTGCGCGCGGACGCGGAGCCATCTGCACGAACAACCGCGTCTATTTTTCCGTACGATTCGAAGGGGCGGGCGGTTTCGGATTCGGGGTCACCTTGGGCCGCGTATCGCGCATTAATGACCGTATCGCAGGCGGCGCGGTGCTCCGGCCAAATTTGTGTTTTCTCATGCGTGCCGGCGTCGCTTTGAACCGAAGCACCGTCAGAATTGAATCTTACGGGACAAGCGGAGTGAAATAACTTCTTAAGGGTTGATTTTCGGCCACCTTGCTGGGGGCATTCGCAGGCAATTTAACCGCCAATCCGGAAACGGCAAGGACGGGCGGTGCGCGTTAACGATAAGAAAGCTCGCCGCGAAAGAATTAATCGCCGATCGCAATATCAGTTTGCGGAGCCCGCGCGTGATACATTTCGCGGTTTGCGTTTGTGCTTCGTTTGGATTTAATGACTTAATTTAAAATCGGTGTCGTCGGCGGCCGCATTTGCGATTCTGATTTGCATTAATGGACACGTTAGGATCGAATTATTTGCTTTCGCGAATAACTCGATCCAAATGCCATCGCTACTGTTATGATGTAAAATATTGATTTTGGTTTGAAAACTATTCACATTCGGTTGTTGATGTGTAAAGTAATAATTATATTATTATAATTAAGTTATTATTAACTAAACCATATGGTCTATATGAAGCATTACAATACATAAAATTCAACGATACACAGATACATTAAATACACACAGATATTGTCACGTCAGCTACAATGAGAGGTGTTTAAAACGTACGCTTACTTTGCAATCAGAAATTACAGACGATCTAGCCTTGCGTTGAAACAAATATAAAAATTCAATCACTATGACATTCGAAGGAACAGCAACTTAGATGTTCAACCATTTTGGTTCTATAAAGCTTCAAAACATAAAAATTTCAATCGAATTGGAATGCAACTACGAAAGCTGAAACTGCCTATTAATTCTGGGCTTCAAGGTTCAAGGATTTGTAATGTAAATTATAAAACTAGAAACGTTGATAATACGTCAATTTCCACATTAACTTGAAATAATTAATAAACAAGATAAAGTTATCTAAAACAATGCCTGAGCTCTGGGATTTGAAGCAAAAACAGATAATTATGAGCAAATAAGATACACAAACATACTAAACACCGCCAGTACACTCCAACTAGACAATGGTAACAAACATGACCACGTCATAAATAATAACACTCAAGTGATCCAAAAACTAAAAGATATTCAAATCTCATCAAACACGTCATTCATAATTAATCACGACACAAATACACCGAGAAACATTAAAAATGATACAAAACACACCAAAAATTAAACAACAGACACAAACACACGCAGGACAATTAATACAACCAATAAATAATACTAAATCGGAGACTGTGGTTGGTAAAATAAAATAAAATAAAATTTATTTTACCTCAATATTATCCGAAATTGCTTGATACTTAACAACGCATTATACAAAAAAAACGAAAGATTAGGACAGACCTATACTCCTGTTCCATACAAACTTTACCATTGTCGTACCCTAGTATTATTTTAATATCGACATTGCGGCATTTTCATTTAACTTGCAAAATGGGCTTCATTTTTCGTGTTATCCTTAAAGCTCGTCACCTTTACTCAACATTACGTTTCTTTGCTACGATCCATCCTAACCGTGTGTCTCATTTCTCTGGATTTACAAGAAGTTCCACCCCTTCCGCCTTTGGTACTTTATTTTCATTCTCTTCAGTACTCATCTTCATGCCCGTTTTCAATCATTCAAGTGCATCATGCTTCGATTTCTCGGTGGACTGGGCCAAAATCGTATAGCAATTATTGTTCTTGGTGGACAGATAACAAGCATGGTTATCGACGAGCCTTGATCTACCACCGAAGTAGCGAAGTAAATCTGCCTGCCGAGTATTGTAGTGTAGCTGACAATGTCAAGAACGTACTAGTGATAATCGACAAGGAATAATTTGGACATGCAGCGATCCTAATGTCGACGAACTGTCCCCCATAACGATTCTGATCGATAAAAATTGTCATCTTCCTCGGATGACGTCCGTTTAAATTAATATATTTTTAGGAATAATCTAAACTGAAAACGACTTTGAATTGAAACCAAACATATACGAATACTATTATCTTGAAACATAGCTTTCAATTGCTGTAACTAAATTGATATTCCGCGAAATTACCATCATAATTGTGGTTTGCACGTCAAATACGCTCACAGCGCGAGTGTTTAATGGAACTGAGCGATATTGTAAAGTTGAAATCACTATCTGACAGCATAAATGCGATACGTCCCAGTAACAGGGAATACGGTCTCTATGCCACTTGATGACATTGTTACACGCATATGACGAGTGTTTTCATTCAAGGCTTCGACAATATCGTTTTTATAAGCGATTAAAACAATACACTGTCTCTACGAAGTACATACACGATTGCAAACGTGGTCTTTCTATGCATTTTTATTCGATCTATTATAGCACTGATAAAACGCATTTCACAAATAATAAATTATTGATTTTTATAATTTGATTAAATAATGCAAGTGGGTAAAAACTTCATATTAATTCGAACAGTGTAGCCATTTGCGCATACAAAGACACAACTGTTGATTAAGTTGACATGAACTATCGCCGGTCACCGTTATAATTAATTGAAATAAATAAAACCAATATTATAAATATTTAACTCGTCCATTTTACAGAACCTGTTCAAATAAGTACCTGCGTCAAACGCGCTGTGCGCACGTGTGCACACAATTATAACGACACGTCCAATGCAAAGTAAAAATCACCGGTACATAGTTGCAGATATTGCGCGTTTGCGTTTTAAGAAATGAAACGTACCCGGCCCCGCCATTAAGACAAGGCGCTCGAATTTTGCTTCGAGTTTCGCTCGAGATGTTTCGCAACCCATTAAGCACTTGGCGCAATGAAATATATCTTTCTAATTCGTGTGCGCTATAAATAAACGGGTTATTTATATGTGCGCAAGGACAATTCGTACCAAAAAGCAGCGCCGTTGTCACCGCGGGTCTTGTTCAGTATTGTCACGGACTCGTTCGCCCGAATCGGTTTCAAAGGCTGTCGCCATATTCCGCCGATGCTGCGACGTCGACACTGGTTTGGATTCAAAGTGTCTCAGAGTTGCCAAAAATGTAAATATTAATAATCGCCACCTCGACGTTGTATTAAATGTTAATCCGATTATAAATTAATTTATTACGTTATTTTATGAGTCATTTCGAGGATCGAGATCGAGGAATCAAGACTGTTATTTGTGTTTGCTATATTTCATTCAAGGAGGCATGGGATTTTTAGAGAAAAGGGATTTAGGAATTTTAGAGGAACGATACAAGAATTCTACGAAGCAACTTTCTACATTTTAAAAAATTCACACCTAAGACATTGGACATGGGAATGGGCGACGTTGAGATTCGAAAAATGGCAATAGGATTATTGGAAATTAATTTAAATTATACCAAAGATATTTTTAATAAAACAATTTCGAAACTTAACTCGCAATTTAGAGTTTCTACCATTTATTTCCAATATTTCTTGCAACACTTTCCCGCGCAGCCACTTATTGATGTATAGGTTCGAATTAATAATTATTTCAAATAGCAAAGTTCGTACTGCACGTCTAAAAATAACGTCGATATGAATTCGTTATCGTTCACCTTGACCCATCGCATTTTCCAATATCCTGCAGAAGATGTACAGTGTTCGAGTGTAATCGATGCAAAGTTATTATAATTACCAAGGCAATCAATCCAGGGTACTTTCGTCGTTAAACACATTTAATTTTTTTCTATTAACTTATAATGAAAAATAATGACGATCATATTGGACAATTATATTGATGAATTATGAATCAATGTCAGCACTTATTAAGTTGATAGTAATTGAATTTAATGACAACAATTTTTTTTTTACAATTCGTAGATAAATATCGTTCCGTATGCATTTGCATTTCTCCATCGTTTTTATTTTGTACTGAAAACTTAAAACTTAACGTTAAAGAAATTTTCTTGTGATTTATTATTTTCTAATACGTCCTTCCTTATTGCCAATTAGTTTTGGTGTTATGCCCTTCGCGGTTCATTTACTATATTTTATTCATCTTTACTTTTCCATCGTTTTGAAATACCCGATTCCAGGTATTACTACAAATGAATAAAAATGACGCAACGTCGATTGCGATTAATATCAGTTATTCGAAACGGGTTATTTGATTTATCAAACGCACTATATTAAATTTTGAACCAATTCCAATTCGTTGCATCGCTTGTTATTTTCATAAACATTTTGCAATATGATGGCGTTGTAGCGGCACGCGAAGCGAAAGGAAAAATATTGAAATATTCAATTACGAACGGAGAAATAATTGCGATTTAACATACGCGGCGGAAAATAGAAATAATTTAAATAATTTCGCTGTAATTACGAACGGTTTCAATAAAACGACGTCGAATGGGTGAATTAATTAAATATCTATTAATATACACTATTTTAATGCGAATGATTAGTTTTTGATTTCGCCAAGTTTTTAATTTATTTACCCCCTTTACCCCCTTTACCCAATATCTTAACGAATTGATTTTAAGTTAAGAGGTTGAATATTTATCGACAAATCGCAAGTACAGATTGAATTGTCTTCTGAACGTGGAAATTTAAAATTAAAAAGTATAGATACACGACGGTCACTCGTTGCAACGGACGAACGGAAAACGTCTCGTATGTGACTTCACATTAACGCTTCGAACGTTTTTTTTTCTTGTAAAGCGTTACGTCGCGTTTCATTTCCACGGACGTCACGCCCCATCCAGCAGGCAGACCAAATAGACCGCGAAATAAAATTCGCCCGGAGCGAAAAACACATCGGACGAGAAAAGGGGAGGCTCGGAAGCAGATGTCTCCGGTATTGAAATGAAACAGAAGACCCTTCCTGACCTATCGCCGGGGCGAAAAACTAAACGACGTTCGTCACGAACCGAAAACAAAAACCAATCAAACCGAAATTTGCAGCTCCGCAATCCCCGAAGATTATTTTTTCGCTCGGCTAACGATATTCCGTGATAAATTGAAAGGCTTTTTTGCGGGCTCTCCGGCTTGATTGATTAAGTAGATGGAAATAAATAAATGCACGCGATTCCATTTATCTTAGTCGACCGTGCTTTTATGCCCGGAGTTTTCCGGATCGGCGAAATATCGAGCCCGGTTTCGTTGTGGATTTTAATTGTGCTGTGTGTGTGTGTGTGTGTGTGTGTGTGCAAAACGTTTGCACGTATAAAAGTTTGCAATAATAAAAAGTTTACTGCTCGTATTATCAGTAAACTTGAACTGTTATTGCTTTGAATGGGATACTGTTCGCATGTAATCGCAATACTTCAGATTGTAACGCACGAGGAATAAGCGCTGTTCAATTTGATATGTTTGTTTGGAATGCTGGACACGTTTATTAATACGAGAGTTAAACGTAAATCTAATCTGTTATAATGCGCAGGAAACATGTGTGTTAGATAGACGTTTATTTCGATTACTTAGTTAATCCTAATAATTAAAGGAGAATAATCATAAAAATAAATCATTCTTGACAGAAAGCTTTCCAAGCAACACGCACATACATTGCAGAGATAGTAACAATGGCACTACGTGGAAGTATAAATAGCATATTTTATAATACAGCTAATACGATACATAGAGCCCGCCAGATCCCACGTGCATCTCTGTCCTTATTTATTTATTTATTCAGACATGTACAGTTACAGAAAATATATTCCAAACATTACTAAAACTATGCGCAAGTACAATACAATTTAGCAAAAGAAAACTAAACTAAAAAATTTGTATTGCGATGATAACGAAGGTGAAAAGAGCACGAGTGGAAAGATTTAACGCGAAAGAAGAGATGTAACAGCAGCTCTGAACTGTCTGGTTCACCGTGGACTAGTTGAAAGCCGATTTTTAGGATCGACTTCCGCCCTTAAACGACTCAATTCCCAGAAATCTTAGCTCGCTGGCTAATCATGGCACATCCTGATAACATGGACACCAGAAAAATACAAGGTATTATCTTTGGGAAATCGCTACATGAACGTTTATTGGAACCACATAATTTAAAAGATTTATTTACTATAAGTGTGCCCCTAGGCCATACCAGGACATTTTTTTTTTTTGATTAGTGTGTGGTCGACTTGGTCAAAAATATTTGGCAAAATCAACGTAGATGGCATCAACTTGAGATCTTATTTCCAAAAAACTATTAATGAATTGTGAAAATTGGAATAAGTTTGTCAGCACAAAAAACATAAAATCTTACGCTAAGAATTAGTTGAGCGATATTATAGAAATTTTTACAAACGATGTAATTCATCATTACAAATAAACGATTAAAATTTGAAAATAAAAGAACAGAATGATTCGAAGGACTTCAACTTCGTAGGCCTGGATCTGGACGTCCCCGCAGGAGTACAAATCTTGAAGAACGTCGTTCAAAACTTTTGACCACAAGAGACCGATTTCCTACTACTCAATGACATCTGTTTATCGACGGATAAAATCTAATGGGCTGCACTCGTATCGTCTCCCTCTTCATCGTGTCCGTTGGCCAGAATGGAACAACGCAAGAGCAAATTGGGCACCAGATTGGCATCAAAGTGTGTTTAGTGACGAGTCTCGATTTTATTTGTGGAGAACGCAAAATCTTCTTGTAACGCAACACAGCCCTCGCCCAACGAGTGATGATATGGTTCCCATTCCCGGCAATTTAAACGCTGCCGGTTACATTGCCAATGTGCTGGAGCATGTTGCACTTCCATATCTTCGGGAGCTGAAAAATCCCATCTTCCAAAAAGGTGAAGCGCGCCCTCTAAAAGCAAAGGCTACATCATGCTTTTTGGAAGAAGCTACCATTGTTGCCCTCCTATGGCCTACCCAGTGGTAGATGGCTGAGTAATTTACCACACGCTCCAGACAGCTTGAATCATCTGCGACTGTGGATTCAGGAAAAGGGAATTATATACCACAGATATATTGATCATTTGATTGCCAGCATGCCACGTCCTGGCGGAGCCTTATTGAAAAAAACATTTTTCTTCCTATTATTTTGTTTTCAAATTTTAATCGTTTGTCTGTAGTGATGAACTACATCGTTTGTAAAAATTTCAATAAAATCGGTTAACTAATTCTAGGTGCGGTCAGTGAAGGTTTGTTGTACAATTTTTTTCCATTCTTTTCCGTTTCTCGTTTTCTCTTTCCAATTTTGATTCTATATACTGTTTAGATCTTGCTCTAGCATGGCTTTCCAACCATCTCTTCCGTGGTCTCCCGTTTCTTCTTTTTCCAATTGGGGTTCTGTTAAGGACCAGTTTTGGTAATGAATTTCTGGCCATTTTTCTATATGTCCTATCCAGCTATCCCAGTCGTTTTTTGACAGATTTTATCTTTCCTTCGTTGTACATAAATCATCCTCATCTGCTTTTTTTAGTGACCATGACTTACAGTTGACCGTATACTGGTTTTATAAATTCTTATCTTCATATTCTTCTTGACGTGTTCCTTGATTCTTTTCACGATTCCGTACTTTTTACCTAGGTCTTTATACTTGCAGTACTTATCGGAAGAATTGATTTTTTTGAAATTATTATAAAGTTTTTTTTTTGTTTATTAAGTTTTATCGAAATTCAGTAAATACGTAGGGACGTACGTTTCGAAGGCAATGTAAAATCACCTGAAAAGTGAACAAACGATCGATATCACCACACAAGACACTTTCCCAATCAATAACAGAAAGAAAAATGTTCACATCATAATAGCTTTTTTGAAATTATATTTCCAAGGAGTTATTCGATACTGTGATAACCAGCTCCATAATGCAAACAAAAACCTATGCATGGGTAATGACTATCCGGCGTCACCAAATAGAAAGATTATTTAAAAATATTTGCAGTTACCTTATTTATAAGCACCAAGTACCATCCAGTATGACATTTTCATTACATATGAAGTTCTTTGAGGGCATCGATTAAAACAAATGTTAAAAAATGTTATCGTTAACAAATGCTTCGATTTCATTCGACGTAATCCCTGCATGTGTTCGTTGTCTATAAGAGTCCATTTAAACCCTTGAAGGTTGAAATTTCCAGCTATACAAATGAGTTCGGATAATGGCCTGTTGAAAAATTTACGATGTTAATGAAATAAAAGTAAGCATGTTTGAGCCCGGTGAAGTATAAAGTGCCTCAAAAATGTCAAAAATGGTCTCTTCTTCCAATAGACCCATTAACGACATCTCGACATATCGATGTAAAGAAAACCGTCGCCATATAACTCCTGGTTATTAATTTCAGTTAGAATGTAGATATCAAAATTAGAAGCAGCACAATTGTTGAAGAACTCGATATTGTTTGTTCTCAAACCACCACACAACATTTTTGTAAAATACGCGAATTGTGCTATTTGGTGATGTATCTAATTTTTTAGGTTGGTAACCTGTGGTACAGGTTTAATTGATTTAGTAACATTTATGCTACTCAATTCATTTAGCCCTTCTATGTGCAAAGTTGTACAGTCAGCTTGAATCCTAACGACCGAATTGATTTTTTTTGTTCCTGAGTATTTTCGGAACATCGATAATTTTTACAGGACGAGTCTTTTCCGTGATATATCGCCCGAGTCTCGCAAATTTCAAATCGCGCAATTCCATAGAATTATCCAGCCCGGTTAGTAATTCAATTAACTTGTCACCAACAACCGCATTTTGTACTCCACGGTCGGTTACATTGGACTCATCAAGAGTAAATGTTATTAATTTAATTTCCTGAATTCACGATCCTGGAGCTCTTGAACAATAACAGAGATGTCTTGACTATTTTGAGATTGAGAATTCAACGAATTAGTTTTAAGCACATTGACTTGTATCTACATTATAATTTAAAACTACCCAACCCCAAGCTGATTGGTGACACACAATTTTGTATGTCCATATGCATTTCAGGGAAATTAAATAAAAAGTGAAAATATGTAAATTGTCAACATCTGCAAAACTAAGAATTTATATTTACATCTAAATTTGATATCTTAAAAATTGTCCAATGGATATAGATATATAGTATGAATGCGAACAACTGCGAACAATAAGAAACGCTAAAGCGTTTTCTTACTCCAAGAAATTTAATTTATTTAAAATTGAAGTGCGTTGAAATATTCCGCAACGTTGAATAGAGATGAGAACAATGCGTTAAAATTACGCTGCACTGTTTCCATATCAAAGCCCTGGGAGTTTTGTTCTATTCTATTTTACAATGTCCTAGACTAATAAAGGAATATGCTAAAAAAAAATTGATGGTAATGGACGTAATATTTTACCATTAACTCACGTAATCAAATTGGTTATCTAAAATTAAAATTTGCAACAACTTATCATCATCATAACAATAGTAAAATGACGAAGACCGTGGTCTCTCTAAGAGATCAAGGCAATAAATTTGTTTGTTCATCATTCATCTGGATCATACACTGATCGGAGCATCCAGATGGGACGATCGTACGATCGTGCAATACAATTTGGAAGCCGGTCAACTCTAGTCTTCATTCAAGGAAGTCTGAAACATGAACGAAGTTTTGGAATCAGTTTTGTTGCCATAAAGACATCGCAACAGTATCTTCCATTAAGACAACGCTAGGCCACACATTGCAAAAGTAATGCAGAGAGTTTTTAATGACAATGTCAATTTACTGCCATGGCCTGCAAGGTCCCCAGACTTATCGCCGATTGAACATGTATAGTACAGTTACATAGCGTAACATACTTAAGGGGGATCCTGCTTTAGAAGGCTCAAAAAATCGATTTGTTTTTTATTGCTCAAATCTATGCCTAATATATCTAAGAATATGTATAAAAAGTTATAGCGGCTAATTCGCAATATTTTGAAAGATACAGCACTAAACACAGCGAGGTGTCGAGCAAAAAATATACGAACGCATGAACGCTCGGACAAACGAAACGCGCGCCCCTCCCCGCAGTAAGATAACACCGAACTATGTACTGAAAAAAATTCAATCGGTCGTTCGAAACAATAATATTTTGCGTTCGTAAGAGCTATAGTAGGATTATAACGAGATATTCCGTAAGTAATCAAAAATTAACATTTTTCCTGATCGTAAACTTTAGAGCGCGTTTTCTCGAGTTTTCGTTTTTACGATTTTTCTAAACTGGTGGGCGTGATTGCCAGAAAACTAGACAAGCAATCAAAACGAAACAAAACATTTCTTAGCTTCAGTAGCATTCTACTGTATTTGAACTAAAAAGATTAATTTAAAAAAAATTCTAAACAACTTTTTTAGCAAGTTGAAATGATTTTCTCATCCTGCAAAGAGCACATTTATTTTCAAACCTGAGAAAAATCTTGAATTTCAAAATTTTGGATTTTTTTTAGTACACATAGAAGAAAATATATGAGAATTACCATTTTCTTTGGTTTTTTTTGTTTCAGACAAAAATTACGGGCTACATCTTTCCCACCGATTGTAGACTGCAATTGAAAGGTGTTGCACAAATGTGCATAAAAATCGGTTCCGTTTAAATATTTTTCTCTCGACATATTTTTTTTAATGCTCAAATATGCAATAAAATGCTCTAAAAAGTTCACTAGACTTGCTCATTTTTTTCTGTCCTAAAAAAATTCCCCCAAAAACGCTATTTTAAGGCTTCCAAAAGCAGGATCCCCCCTTAAGTAAAAGTATGTTTTGTTATAAAAAAAATGGACCTATACCTCAGTCCAGCTTACTTGAATTGATAGATTTTGCATTTGTTCTGGGGCTATATATGAACATATATTTAATGTTTAACTTAGTGTTATTCCACGGTGATTTAGTCAAGGATACCTCCACATGTTACATCTTAGTTAATACTAAGTTCAACGCCAACGGCTTTGTTAAAAAATTAAGTGTAGCTCCATAATTTTATAAATTTCATATGTATACGTCGATTTTATGATAATAATGAAAAAGAAAAAAAAAACGTTTGGAATTCTAGTGCACTCATCTCGTATGTACGATTGCCGTTATTTTCCAGAGGGATTCGGTACGTAATCGTAACCTCAAAACCGCGTTATTGTTATTGCACGTTTTAATTGTTTGCTCGATCGAGCGCGCGGGCTTCAATATGCGAAATTGAATTGCGGAAGACCGACAGATATGCTTCGTTGGCGCGACGCCGCGCGCCGCACCTAATTTTGAAAAGTTATTCATTTCCTGCCTCGCTTGGTCTTATGTGCGCCATGAATTAATTGATAGCATTCCGGTGATTAGTTTTACCCGAACGTACGAATGCGTGTACGTATTAATTGGTAATGCACAGCGATATCTGATCCATCCATGCGTTATGAAATGCAATTGCCAGAAATAGATAGGGTCCAAATGCTGGAATCCTACCCGATTGCACATGAATTGTTATGGAATTGAAATAAATTAAAGATGTCGTGAAGGATGGCTGTGGGAGCTTATTTGTTTTGATTATTTGGTGAATGGATACTAATCAAAAAATAATGCCTGATCAATTTCATTAACTCCTAACAACAACAAAAACTGCTACGCATATAGCAACACAAACAGAATTTACCGATTCGTCTACTCAGACGATTTTAAATCAACTCTTTTACACACCCAACAAGTCAGACTGCATTAATTGTCCCGCAAAGCCAAAGTAACCAAACTATGCTAGTCCTGTCAAATACTAGAGTAAATTATTCAAACATATTAAAGGATATATTCACTAATAATCGAGCTTCGCACCCAGAAAAAAAAAAACTGCGCCAAAAGAGAAAGTTCGTGAAGTGCTTTTGAAGTCGAACGAAAATCTTATCCAACACAATAGAGCAAGTGCAACAAGAAAATCAACTAATCCTATTATTAGCTGCTCCTGAAATCTTGAACATTGCTGCGAGTGCGAAATTTCTAACAGAATCTATTTTCAAATCGAACACCTTAAAGAAGTGGTAGAGGATATATTTCACAAATATCAAATATCATAGTTATGGCAGGTGTCAATAATTTATCTGAAACGAACGTCATCTTCGTATTGGTACCGGTACCCTACTGGAACAATATGCACATTTTGAACCAATTGAGATTTGATTTTAACTGCAAAATGTTTGACATAATACACAATACTGCAAAAAAAATTTGTCTCAAAAGAGTAGCGAAAGCTGGAAAACACTCAGATCCTTTAGACAGGAGAAGACAAAAAACCTAACGTCTCCACTAACAGTCGAAATATGGGACAACTACTTTAAAAAGTTGCTCGCCGAAGATAGAGCAAACTCCCAGGAACACCAAGAAGATGAAGCTTTCACCAATCAGAATAAATATAACGGACGTAACAATAGCATGTAAATCCTTAAAGAATGGCAAAGAACCTGGACCTGGTAATATCCCGTCCGAACTTATTAAATGCGGAACAATAAATCTTTACCAACAGCTTACGATGCTGTACCAGAACTGCTTGAACGGAAATCCTACCCTACAAGAATGGAACACCGCCCTTATATCCACCATACACAAGAAAAGAGACAAACAAAACTGCGATAACTACAGATGGATAGCAGTTACGAGTGCACTAGTAATGCAAAGTATACGGGAAGATCGAGGCAAATAATCAATCAGAATACTAGGATATGGAAGCTGAGGAACAGGCGAGAAGATCGACAATAGGCCACCTATTTTGCGTCTCCCAATAGGCATTCATAAAATAACTTAGAGGGAAACAGCTTACAACCAAGAAACCCACCTGGTGTTCATAGATTAAAAAAAAGGCACATGGCAGTATTCCATATTCCATAATAAACTATGGGAAGCACTAGAAAAGTCTATACCAACAAGCAACACCACTGTCAGAATTCGCGAAATCATGGGAGTGGCACACCATAGTTGCGGACATAAGAATTAACCAACTAAGATGGTATGGACATATACAAAGAATCCCAAAACAAGTATGGGAATGGACACCACGCAGAAGGCGACAAAGAAGCAGACCGTGGAAAAGTTGGAGAGAGGGTATAAGTAAAGAACTCAAAGATAGAGAAATAGAAGAGGGCCTATGTACAGACAGAGGACAATAGAGGCTGGAAATCGGAAGACGACATTTTAAACCGACCTAAGAAGAAGACTCAGAAGAACAAGGAAAACGTTTTCATCAAGATATCATGGACATCGAGCAATGTTATCAAGGCCAGTACAACGAATATATGATGAGGGATTACATTTCCACTATTCGATATTTGATATGATAACAAAAGTTGATAAAAATTTATATATAAATATGTGCTTCGATTTATCAATAAATAAAAATTTAAACTGCGGATTTTCTAAGATATTGATCAACAGTTCTCCTGGATACTATATCAAAGTTTTCATAGCATATATATTTTTTTCGTCTACCTATCTTTTTTGTATATATTTTGTATTATTATTATTAAGGGTACAGCTGTTGTGTCAATTCCATTTTATTTATTATTCATGCTTAGAATTCGATTCTGTGTATGACAATTAATTCCGGTTGTTCAGTTACCAAGTTACCAAGCATGTCTAAAATTCAGTCAAAATGAAACAAACTACAAACGAGCAAGTAAATTGGACTACTCAGTCGCCGTCATACTTCTCGATCTCACAATGACTTTACAACCCCTTCAATGTACCTCTGTTTCGACGTCGATGAGCGTTACTCACTTCCGGAAACAAACTTGCGAAAAGTTTACAGCAGTCTTATCTAAACAGCAAGAGGCGGGAGATCGTTGCGGCACGACATAAAATCACTACAAAACATGGCCGTACATTGTTCCTACGACGCGATAAATTGTGCAAGATTAAAATCGTGCAAGATTACGAAACGCGATTTATCACAATCAACCGTCGGCCGTCCCACCGTTTTCGTGGCTTTCCTGGGCTCGTAAACGACTGCATCGCAATTAAATCTCAATAGCTCGGGCGAAAAAGGCTCCATAAAAATCATCGCGGGGCAGTCCGGGCAATTTACCTTTCGCCGCGCGAAATTGTCGACGGCAGTTTGTTCACGTCTGGTGCGACGGAAGACGGCGAAAGGGTGACCGCAACACGGATATGAAGGAAAATTGATGATGAAACGGGGAACATCTCGGCGTTTGCTTGTAATAGGTAACGGCGTATTTGCTTTTCACGGCGCTCGGTAAACTAAATTGAGTTTCATACCATATTTGATTATATTCTATCGTAAGATCTCAAATATTTGCGGTTAGGGGTTGCAGAAAGCCGTCTTGGAAATTTCGGTGTAATATTTACGGATAAATGTGCGGGCTGTATTACACTAGCGTGGATTTTGAAGGAA
The DNA here is from genome assembly GCA_959613385.1 of Geotrupes spiniger. Taxonomy (NCBI): domain Eukaryota; kingdom Metazoa; phylum Arthropoda; class Insecta; order Coleoptera; family Geotrupidae; genus Geotrupes; species Geotrupes spiniger. The sequence continues at coordinate 1,972,949 of OY390732.1, read as the reverse complement.
ATTATTTAATTGCTATTTTTTGTAATTGTTTGTTTTCAAGAAAAACGTTTCAATTCGTACGCATTGTTGTTACTATTTAGAAAATAATCGCACGAAACAATTACTGTAAAAAAATACTCGGTACTTTTAGCTTATAGTGCACACTGTTCGAGGAAATATTTTTAATTGATTACTTAGGCAGCGTGTACCGATAAAACCCGGCCATGAACAAGTTAAATTACTATATCATTAAAGTCGTACTTCCACACATCTTTAACACAGTATTCAAGCCAATTTATACAAATGCTGTAACAACTTAAGGGGGGATCCTGTTTTAGAAGGCTAAAAAATCGATTTGTTTTTTATTGCTCAAATCTATGCCTAATATATCTAAGAATATGTATAAAAAGTTATAGCGGCTAATTCGCAATATTTTGAAAGATACAGCACTAAACACAGTGAGGTGACGAGCAAAAAATATACGAACGCACGAACGCTCGGACAAACGAAGCGCGCGCCCCTCCCCGCAGTAAAATAACACCGAACTATGTACTGAAAAAAGTTCAATCGGTCGTTCGAAACAATAATATTTTGAGTTCGTAAGAGCTATAGTAGGATTATAACGAGATATTCCGTAAGTAATCGAAAATTAACATTTTTCCTGATCGTAAACTTTAGAGCGCGTTTTCTCGAGTTTTGTTTTTACGATTTTTTCTAAACTGGTGGGCGTGATTGCGAGAAAACTAGACAAGCAATCAAACCGAAACAAAACTTTTGTTGGCTTCAGTAGCATTCTACTCTATTTGAACTAAAAAGATTAATGAAAAAAAAAAATCTAAACAACTTTTTTAGCAAGTTGACATGATTTTCTCTTCCTGCAAAGAACACATTTATTTTCAAACCTGAGAAAAATCTTGAATTTCAAAATTTTGGGTTTTTTTAGTTCACATAGAAGAAAATATATGAGAATTACCATTTTCTTTAGTTTTTTTGTTTCAGACAAAAACTACGGGCTACATCTTTCCCACCGATTGTAAATTGCAATTGAAAGGTGTTGCACAAATGTGCATAAAAATCGGTTCCGTTTAAATATTTTTCTCTCGACATATTTTTTTTTAACGCTCAAATATGCAATAAAATGCTCTAAAAAGTTCACTAGACTTGCTCATTTTTTTCTGCCCTAAAAAAATTCCCCCAAAAACGCTATTTTAAGGCCTCCTAAAGCAGGATCCCCCCTTAAGTCATTGAGGTTTTTGTTTATCAGTTTCTATTGGCTACAACTTTCTACCAAAAATGTAGGTGTAATATTTTTAATTATTTGAATCGAAATTCGTCAGTCCCGACGCTTTTAATTATTAATTTCTCAAAACGTCCTTTTAAACCTTCATTTCATCACCTTAACAATTCCCCATAATTTCCCTTCACTTTTAGACGAATTTTCCTACTATATTTTCTAATAAACCACTTCGTTGCGTCCTTGCAGGAATTTCGCGTATTAATTCACACCGCGGATTTTATTTATCTAGTCATTGTCCTGTTCGCAACTGTTGTCCTTTGTGGTTTGCAGTCGAGTCCATTGTTGTCGGAAACTATGTGAGCATCCGTTGTATTTGCTTGCCGAAACAAGGACTTGCTATTCCGTGTAGTGGATCGCATATTGAAATTTAATGCCCCTTGGAAAATCGGATTCCGATAATCTGACATATAAATTTTAAACCCGGGGTTTACGGCTATTGTTAAATCGGCGGAGCGAAACTAAAACCGTTCGGTCGTAACTTTACCGCCGAGAATTTGATCGTTTATTTCACGTTGTTGTGTTAATCGATTAGGACCGAAAATGGGGATTAAGTACACACAATGAAAATTCAGGACAACTGCGAAAAAGAAGGCGATGACGAATGTCATAAATGACTAAATGGCTAGAAATGTATTAACCAAAAATGATAAAAGAGAGATTGCTGGAAAAGTGTAGAGCAAGATCTAAAAATGGAATACGAGAGGAGATCGTTATTTAGGAGAGCAACCGAAAAAAAATTTCCAGGGGAATCAAAGGTTTAGAGCATCGTTGGAACAAATGCATCGACGTTCATGGATAATCTCGTTTGATATTTCTTCAATTTGTTTCCTTCTATGTTAGGGACCGTTAAACACTGATCTCCCCTCGTATATTGGACATATAAAAATAATCGAACAAATTGTAAAAATAATGTTCGGTTCCTTTACATATTTACTGTTAAACGCTCTTAGATGCAATTGACAAGCTCATCAAGAATACCCACGCTTCGTATTTGAAACGATTTGACGTTTACCAAAGTAACGGAAGTGTTTATGCCAGTAGCAAATAAAAATATCGTACATAACACGGAATTAAACTCCGGTTTATTCACTGGGGAGATTAACTTTTCTCCCTGCTGAGCAAAGCTCTGTTTCAATCCCTTGATACATAATCTACCGTTATTTCTGTTGGTGTAGCTAACATTAAATTGTTAATCGCCCTGGCCTCCTTTAACGGCTGCACGTTTCTTTATTGAACATCAATTCGAATAAACGTGAATAACCGCTGAAATAAAACAACCGTTGCTAATAGTAATAAAATGGTAATTCTAAATTATATGTACACATAAAAATCGTCGCATTTGCTATGTATACATCGCGATATTTGTATATTTTGGCTCGGTATCAATTTTTATGGCCTCAAGGGCGACGGGCCTACTTAACAACTGGACATCCTGACGCTTTCGCCAGCAGTTTCAGTTAAATCATCGTCTGGCTTTAACATCAATCAATGTGCAATATTAATATCTCACCGATTGGTCGTTTCAACGAGCAACTTTTTTTTTTATTTACCGTAATTGTAGTTGACGCATATCAAATGACATAAATAATGTTGTTTGCGTTCGCCAAGCTTGACCTCTGTTTTTCTTTGCATTTGCGTACGGCGATTCGCGAGTTATTTTAACTGGTAGCGTTCCCAGCACAAACAATATGATTAATTGCACTTACTTATAGACGACTAAAATAAACACATATGTCAAAAAAAATTTATAATTCGCTAATTATGTAAATGTAATTCATCACGTTGCATGTTGGCTTGATCATGGTTTGATGATAAATCTCTGAAATTTGATCCACTGGCATAATTTTTATACAAACTAAATTAATGTGAAGATTATGTGTATTAACAATGATGGACGTAATCGCCAATATTTATTAAACCAACAATAACTATAAATACTTAAATGCATGACGTACTGTACTTGAGAATTCGCATATGGGGTTGCCAATTATTGTTCAACGTTCTTTGAATTAATGGAAGTTTCGACGTTCTATGATTGTACAGGTCAGACGATATTTCGACAGCAATTAGAATGTTTTCAAATAATTATAAGGAATTACTAAGCACTTCTTGCAATTACTATCCTCATTCCATCGAATGTTGAGTGAGATTTCAATGTCATTTTCTAGTTGCTTTGTGATAGTTAAAGTTAAGCCATTGACTTTTATAGACAACGCGCTATCCTTATTTTGCTTTACACATTAATCTCCATTTCTTCCTACCCTGTGAAATTGTCTTGATTCTATTCCACCGGATTCCTTAATTCCCTACTTCCTCCTTTACTTTATCGTTCCATGTTTTTCTTCAAGGAGTTGTTCCCTATAGGATGTTGCAACTTTTGAAGTTTTCGATCTATTATGTTCCACATATATTAGATCGGCGATAGATCGGGAGATCTTGCAAAGTTTTTGATGAGCAATCTGAGCCATCTAAGTGACAGCTAATCATCTGCTGATACGATTTAATTTTTTTACAAAATACGGCCTAATTGCTATGAAAAGTACACAACGACACCAAAATTGTTCTTCGGTGACTTTAATGTAAATTTCGCTGATCACCGCACGAGAGATGGCCACGGGAAACACATGTGCAACATGCATTTGCCGCATGGCCTAAAGAATACAATTAGTGAGTTGAATTTTTCACCTTGTTCGATTTCCTTTCCTTTAATTGTTATTCGATGTTTTCCATTCTCCCCGGCTATTATCATTGTTTTTGTTTTGTTGTATTTATTTTTATCATTTTCTCTGGTTCCTTGATTATTATTGTAGTCCTCATACTCTTGGTTTACGTAGAAGTTTCATTAGAAGCTTGAACTTTCTGCAATGCTTGAGTTTTCCAAATATGTTGCAAGAGTGTGCAATATAATTTTCACATTTTGAAATAAACGTAGGCTGTTACGTACTTTTTACTTTAAATAATTTAACGTTTAATGGCATATCTGTGACAATTTGCTGTAAAAAAGGACGTGTTGAATTGTCTTGTTGTTTATTATCTTAATATTAGCGTCATGGAGTACAGTTTTGTGGAATATGCAGACATGTATTTGATATTAGGAGAATGTCATGGCAATTTGTACGCTGCTGCTAATTTATATGTTGAACGGTATCCAAACAGAAGGCATCCAAATGCTAATGTTATTCGCCGACTGGATCAACGAATGCGAGAAACTGGAAGAACTGCACCTACTCCAACAGCTAACAGAGGCCTCGTCGAGTAGCACCGCAGGTTGAAGAAAATATCTTACATGTAGTGGAAAATGAACCAGAACGAAGTACCCGGTCCATTGCCAGAATGTTTGATATTAGCCAAAGAAGCGTTCATCGCTTATTACAGCAAAATGGCTTGCACCCGTATCATTATCAGCGAGTCCAGGGATTATTGCCACAAGACTATCAGCAAAGAGTCAGATTTTGTAGATGGCTAGTTCGTGAGCAAGAAAGGAATCCTGGCTTTATTGGACGTATCTTGTGGACTGATGAAAGTACGTTCACCAGAAATTGAACATTTAATATCCATAATATGCACCAATGGAGCGATGAAAATCCCCAGGCATTGTACCAAACGAATCATCAAATTCGGTTTAGTGTTAATGGGTGGGGTGGTATTATTGGTAATAGGCTCATAGGACCACACATTTTGCCTACCAGACTAAACGCGAATAATTTTCTTGAATTTTTAGAAACTGATTTTAAGGATTTATTAGACGATGTGCCACTAGATTTAAGAAGAAATATGTTTTTTCAAATGGACGGAGCACCAGCACATTGGGGAATTCAAACCCGAGAATGGTTAAATCAGGAATTTCCGGAGCGATGGATTGGTCGTGGCAGTGTTGTAATACCTTGGCCACCAAGAAGCCCAGATTTAAACTGGCAAAATTTTTTCTTGTGGGGAACATTAAAAGCATTTGTGTATGAAGTGGAAATTGATACTCAAGAGCAACTTCACCAACGAATCAATGAAGCAGTTATAATGATTCAACAAAACAATATGCTTGAAAATCTAGAACAGAACATAATACGTAGATGCATGAAATGCATAGAGGTTGGGGGTAGCCACTTTGAGCACTTATTGTAATTTCAAACGTATTTACAAAATAAAAAGCTTATGGCGTAATCGATATTTCCTTAGTAGTTATGTGCTGTTAATCTCAAAATGCACACAGCACATTAAAATTAGAATATCACTGTGAAAGAAGTTTAGTATGCATGTGTACATACATTCTCCTTAGGTTCATAATTAAATCAAGTGCGTTGTTATGTGAATCGCAGGAGACAACACTCAGATTAGTACGACTTGCCACACAGTGCTGCCTAGTTTGTAAAACTTTAATTAAAAATTCTTCAAAAACTAAATGGTTCCGAGCAAAACGCTTGTAATTTTTTTGCTCAGTTTTTGATGCAAAATCACGTGATGTAAATATTATCCGCCATTTAAGATTCACCCTGTATATTATTTGACAATTATTTTATTATGTCAATTGCACACAATTCATACATTAACCCATAAAAAATCCCGATGTCGGATCAATTCTATTTTTTATTTAATTTAATTTCCAAACAAAGTTCAAATGCAGGATCAACTGGTTCATGTGACTTCAGCAAGGCAAATAATAAACAAATACTATACAAGAACTGGGCATTGCAAGATTCAATAATTTAACATAAACGATAACCAATACTGGATCAACTGCGATTCACATGACAATGGTTAAAACCCCATTTCAATTATGTAATAGCTAGTAACATCCATTATTTTTGGTACATGCAGATATAATACAACGAGCTGTTAAGTAGCAGCATTACCGTAATTAATTAGGTACGAAATAAACTGCATCGCAATTTTCATTTTATTACGCGCAACTACGCTTTCGTAAATTATCACGCGCCGATCGAAACTACGGCTGCGCTTCCAATAAATTAACGTTTTTTATTTCGTTAGCAAATTTCATGTTTAAATGTATCACATTACATAATAAATTAAATCCGGATGAAACTTAACGGCAACGATGGCCTTCATTAAATATTCGTCATAAATATTACATTATTATGAATTGCGATTAAAAATTCCATTGGGTAAATCATAAACAATACTTTTCCATTGTGTTTATTTTAAAATTTTCTTCATAAATTACCACCGATATAAAAACGAGCTGAAAGCACTTTAACTAAAACCATCGACGTATTTCCATACAAATGCATTTAAGTTAGAAGTTAATGGTAATAAATGCACAAGACTGTACTTAAATAAATGACGCACTTTTCCTCATTGGCTTTTAATAATTCATAATGCGATTTATAGACTTTAAAGTTCGCATAAAAGTTCAAGAAAATTCATTAAGTTAACTCTAGAGAAGATATAAAAATACACTCGGGATTTTCCTTCGCAAAGATTTTCCGACTAATATCCTATTCTGGCGACGTCTACGAATTGAAATATGTCGGACGATTGCTGAATATTGAATTTCAATTCTACACACAAACATTTTGATATTTATGCGTTAAATTTATATCAACTCGCGTAATAAAATTAATGATCGAATTGCATGCGAAAATTTCAAACGTTCAAATTTCTACAACGATTGGATGAGTATCAAGTATATGGATATGGGTATCAAGCAACACCATCGTAACAAAGACCCTGTGATATCTGCAGTATGCGCCGTTCGTACGCACACATACTCAAAACATTGCCCTGCCGCAGTGACAGGTGTTTTCCGCATATGTAGCTCTGGTCGCATGAATCTATTGTGTTTGGAAATTACGACAGTGCAGCGGATCGTATAATGGCTGCCTGACACGACACGGGCTCATCCGCAACGTATGTGGGCGCGGAGCGTGCTTCGCAACCTAACTCAATCTCGTTCTCATCTCCAACGGGTAAAATTGCAATTACTCCAAAGATTATTATTTCAGGGTAATTAGAACAGACTCGCATAATTATCGTTCGAATAGCAAAATAACATGCCTCGCCTTGTCTCATTTACCGCATCATTATGGTGTACCCTGCAACAAAATTGTTGTTGTTCCCCTGGCCTTCGTTGGTGGTGAAACTGCTGTGAAATTAATTTGTGTACGTCATCTATTATTTGATCTATTGACATCTGGTTATCCATTACGAAAAATCTAGTTCCGTTGCAAGGATTTTTTATCGATCATTAATCTGCTACTGCTGAGTAACTAAGTTTTTATAAATGAGTAGTCCGTGTGTGGTAGTTGTTTCCAATGATTCAGCTATGTTAATGCAAAGCTGCATTGAAACTACAAACGTTTCATAAAAAAAGTCTTTTAAAAAAGAAATCGAAACGATAGTTTAATTATTGCATGCAATTTCTCCATCGCCATCTACAGAGAACATTTTGGCAGCTCTAGCGCATTCCAATCGGTCCATGTGACTGATGCATCGTGCGTTAATTGCAACGTACTTGGAGCGATGTTAGACTGCCACGAATTGGCGTTTGTTTACCGCCGTCCTTATTGATTAACGTTTGACTCACCGATTCCCAACGGCCATTCAAGTGTCAACAAAGTCGCCGTTGCCGACCGAAATACCCGCAATAATAAAGACGTCCAACCCGGCGCAATAATAAAAACAATTATAAATTCCGCGAGCGAAGCCATCGGGTCGCAGATATAAAACCTTACGCAATTCGCCGCCGGCACCAATAAAAACCTACTAATTTGTTATTTCTTTTACGTTCCGTCGTAAAGACGCGAAGGGGCAATAAAAGTAAAAAGCACGACCGAACGTAACGGCCACTGTTCATTTATCGTCAGGAGAGACTTTCCTTAAATCGGATCTTAGACAATTGCAATTTGGCAAAACTAAATTGGATTTTCCGGCACGGCGGAATTCATTGGGCGTGCAACGACTTGATCCCGCCTTATTAAAGACTTGTAGTTAAGGTCGAAACAAACTCGATCAAAATGGCAATTTCAAAAAAATGCCCGGCGGTGCGCGAACTTCTGAAAGCCCTTCCTTTGGCGGCTCATTTATTGCGTTTAATAGAACTGAGATGAGAAATAATGCGTTGTTTTCGTCGTGAAGATTTTATCAATCAAAATCGATGCACCGTTTTCAAAGTAATACAAAAGATTTTCCCAAACAACATAATATGATTGAAACTTATAATAAGGTATAAAAAATAGTTTAAATTGCATAATTATAATGATCATAATAGTTCCGAAGACGCAAGTTTGAAACAAAAAATGAAAAATGAAATAAAACAAAAAAGATATGAATATATATAAGAATTAGGTCCAAGGATTGATATATAAAACTTATGTTCAATATTGGCAAACTTGATCGCCTTTGTTGCTAGCCTGACATGTGTTGATTTTCACCAATGAGAATGGAGAATTCCTTACATAGCATTCGGAGGAGTATGAGACTTGCCGATGTTGTTTATTTTTTTAAATTAGTCTTAAGTGTCGTAAATCGTAAAACAAAGCATAACACATTGAAAATATTTATTCGATCCAAATACGTTTATTATACCTTAAGGTTAATTAATTTTAAGAAAATTATATTAAGTACAACGTATTATTTCATATTTTTAAGGTGAATTCAGGCCATAAAATGGAAATGCATGACTCAGGTGTAATGTAAGTAATGCTAATTGTTGCAAATATACAAAAATGTAGATTGTGTCATAAGGATAAGTGTAGTGAATAAGTTTTGTGCAATTAACCTCCACCTCATGAATTTTTACTATTTAATTTTTGTCGATTATGCTTCGTTCTATACTGTTGCGATTTGCAATTTTGTCGTTTTCGTAAATTTTATGCATTTTTTATATTTGTTGGTAACTGACAACTTTTTTGGAATTTTTGTCACCATCGTAAATATGATATACAGGGTGAGCAAAAAAGCAAAAAAAATTACAAGCGTTTTGCTCGGAACCATTTAGTTTTTTAAGAATTTTTAATTAAAGTTTTACAAACTAGGCAACACTGTGTGGCAAGTCGTACTAATCCGAGTGTTGTCTCCTGCGATTCACATAACAACGCACTTGATTTAATTAGGAACCTAAGGAGAATGTATGTACACATGCATACTAAACTTCTTTCACAGTAATATTCTAATTTTAATGTTCTGTTTGCATTTTGAGATTAACAGCACATAACTAGTAAGGAAATATCGATTACGCCATAAGCTTTTTATTTTGTAAATACATTTGAAATTACAATAAGTGCTCAAAGTGGCTATCCCCAACCTCTATGCATTTCATACACCTACGTATTATGTTCCGTTCTAGATTTTCAAGCATATTGTTTTGTTGAATCATTATCACAACTGCTTCATTGATTCGTTGCTGAAGTTGCTCTTGAGTATCAATTTCCACTTCATACACAAATGCTTTTAATGTTTCCCACAAGAAAAAATCTAGGCAGTTTAAATCTGGGCTTCTTAGTGGCCAAGGTATTACAACACTGCCACGACCAATCCATCGCTCTGGAAATTCCAGATTTAACCATTCTCGGGTTTGAATTCCCCAATGTGCTGGTGCTCCGTCCATTTAAAAAAAAACATATTTCTTCTTAAATCTAGTGGCACATCGTCTAATAAATCGTTAAAATCAGTTTCTAAAAATTCAACAAAATTATTCGCGTTTAATCTGTTAGGCAAAATGTGTGGTCCTATGAGCCTATTACCAATAATACCACCCCACACATTAACACTAAACCGAATTTGACGATTCGTTTGGTACAATGCATGGGGATATTCATTGCTCCACTGGTGCATGTTATGGATATTAAATATTCCATTTCTGGTGAACGTACTTTCATCAGTCCACAAGACACGTCCAATAAAACCAGGGTTCATTTCTTGCTCACGAAGTAGCCATCTACAAAATCTGACTCTTTGCTGATAGTCTTGTGGCAATAATCCCTTAATTTGCTGATAATAATACGGGTGCAAGCCATTTTGCTGTAATAAGCGATGAACGCTTCTTTGGCTAATATCAAACATTCTGACAATGGACCGGGTACTTTGTTCTGGTTCATTTTCCACTACATGTAAGATATTTTCTTCAACCTGTGGTGATACTCGACGAGGACGGCCTCTGTTAGCTGTTGGAGTAGGTGCAGTTCTTCCAGTTTCTCGCATTCGTTGATCCAGTCGTCGAATAACATTAGCATTTGGATGCCTTCTGTTTGGATACCGTTCAGCATATAAATTAGCAGCAGCGTACAAATTGCCATGACATTCTCCTAATATCAAATACATGTCTGCATATTCCACAAAACTGTACTCCATGACGCTAATTATTAAGATAATAAACAACAAGACAATTCAACACGTCCTTTTTTACAGCAAATTGTCACAGATATGTCATTAAACGTCAAATTATTTAAAGTAAAAAGTACGTAACAGCCTACGTTTATTTCAAAATGTGAAAATTATATTGCACATTCTTGCAACATATTTGGAAAACTCAAGCATTGCAGAAAGTTCAAGCTTCTAATGAAAATTCTACGTAAACCAAGAGTATGATGACTACAATTACAGATTGGTGATACCTTTCGTAGATTATACTAGAGCTAAAAAACATTATGTCATAAAAATATAGTACGATGAGCAACCCGTAATTTAACTTAAGACTGCCAATAACTCCTCATCCATGAGATTCACAGCAAATTGTTATAAGACTCTATTGCTCCACCTTTGATGTAGAATCGGATGTTATGAATATTATCTGCCATTTAGGATTCACGCTGTATAATATAGTCTCATTGTCGGTATTTATCATCGTACTGTTTTCAGCCTCCCCCCCCCCCCCCCCCCCCATCTAAGGTAATTTCTGAATGAGCGTAGTTGAAGAAGTATATTTTTTTATCTGCTTTCAATCTAAGGAATAATTCTATGATTAATTCCATAAAATCTCTATGGTGTCTTTGTCTATGAAAATGGCTGTGTTAAATTCTTTGTTTAAATTTTGAATCTTTTTTTTTTTAGAAAATATACTCCGCAGGTAACGAAAGTTATTAATTATTAATCAATTAATAGTTCTTCTTTGCAGAATATTGCAGTTAAGTTAGAATTTTTCAGATGAGATACAAATATCCTTCGTAGGCCATCCTGGGGCACCAGTTATTATCCCACCTTTTTTCCATGTACAATTTTCAATTAAGATTTGGAGCCAATTTTCACCATTCGGATTGGTTCGGTCCCAACCACCAACCTCCAACTAATGCAAGTCACCCTGCCCTTTACATAATCAAACGTCTCCGCACAAGATCCGCAAATCGTCCCTGCGCAGTTAATTGCTCGTTTCATCATCTGCCCCGCACAAACGTCGTACACGTCGAACGTGGCACGAAACTTCACACAATCAATTTTCAAGTGTCACTGACGGCGACACACGCGTGAATAATTTATCGAGTGGGGTCCGATGTCGGTGCCGTACATAATGATGTACGCCGGGAGAGATGAATTCCCTTTGAGGTCGGTCGCCTGCTTGCACCGTATCGATTATTCGCGGCGCGTTTATAGTTTATTTAGCGAAATGGTCGCTGTCCTCGGTACGGGCGGCGCGCGTACGTCGCTACCACCGGTTCGCGGGCCGGGCCGGGCCGGGCGCTTCCAATTTCCAGACCGCCGCGAAAACTTTCAGCACCGCCGCGGCCTGGACATCAAAGCCGAAATGTAATTTGCGCGCGGCGATTGAATCGGCGGCCTAAATGAAAAGGAAAAGCACCGCGAGAGTATTTGCGGCGGCGTAAAACGACATCAAAAAAAAATCGTCCAGTGGGGCGGCCATCAAGTCAGAACTTAAAATCAAAAGAAACCATTTTAAGTTTGTTTGCCTTTGAGTAGTTTTGTAAAACTTGCGACGCGAATCAATTTATTGTAGACACATCGTCTACAATAAATACACACGTCTAGGGTCTACGCAAAAGAGTTCTCAAGTAATTTTTGTGTTGGACCCGTTAGAAATTCAAGACGCGAACGAAACGGGGTGATGATTTCGCGCTACCAGTGAGGGAGGACCGCGCGAAAGCTTGCTCCGGCAATTTTCTCAATTTGCCGGGGGAAACGAGCGAAGTGTTCTTAATTTAATTAATTGTGATTATGTATTGGATTGTAGGAGGCGTTCGTGTAACTATGAGGGGGGAATTTCTTAACGAAAAGTACAAGTAAATCTGATTTAATCTGACACTAATATACATAAATATTAAGATGACAGCCGCTTCAGGATCTGATGAGTCCTGAAACGGATGTCATCCTCTGATACATCCGCTGAAATTTATTTATTGTCAACAAAGCGATCTTTCGCGCCGATGTCTGCGAAGTTACAAGTATCGACAATACCGACTTAGTCAGTCAAAGCCGACCTTTGTTCACAGAACGAATGTGGTATTGACGTCTAAATGGCATTAAGTACACTCACACAACTAGTCAATATTTCCGTGCAACTAATTGTTAATATTTGATCGAGTTTGTTTATTCGTTTAGTTTATTATTTATTAGTTTAGGGAGCTTCCCAATTTACATGTTGCTTCTAGTGTCCTACAGCAAGTTCTAGTAAACTTCTACGTAGACATATTTCGTAGTTATAATATTGCAAATAGAAATTTTTAATAGATCATTGAGTATAGTGGCATAAAATCAACTGTTTCGCAAACTATAATACTAGACATGTACCTACCCCCAAATGGAAGACAAAAAACTATTTCTGACCGGGCTAGAAAATATACTAGAAAATACAGTACCTACACGAAACATATTGTGGGTGATTTCAACAAAAACTTGTTGAACACTTCAGAAGACCAAAACCAAAAATGCTTTTGATTTATTTGGTTCGAAATCGTTTAGTTCTTACAAAAACGGCGAAAGACTCTGTCGATGAATTTTGACTAAATTTGTATAATTTTTTAATTAAATCATCTAAAACCGTAATTATTTACATGGGATTGTTTTGACTTACTATTCATCAAAATATATTTTACATATGTCAAGAATTATATGTAAACTAAATCGCACAGTTTTCTAATTTTAATCACTTTGACAGCTGACGAGTTGTGTCAAGTAATTTTCAATAGACAAACAGTTTAGATTAGTGTCAAAGTTGTGTTATATATATAAATCGACAGTTTTGCAATTGTTAAATTACTGCGATAACTGGCGCCTAATCTATCGCTTTGCGCGAACCTGTCAAAACACGTTTCTTCAATGACTGTCAAACTAGTGTTACTAAGTTATTGCAACGGGTGACAATTTCAAAGAAATTCGTTGCCAACGTATGTTTCGACGAATTATGTTAAAATTATGTTAGTTCCGTCATTTTGAACTATTTTTATTATTATCAAAGTTGTGATTTATATAAAAGACATGATTTTCAACATTTTTGCAGTTGTCAAACTACTGCGATAACTGGCGCCTAATTTGGCACCTGTCATATTGAACGAACTTGTCGAATCGCGTTTCAATAACTGTCAAACTTTTTTTACAGTTGCAATTTCAAAGAAAATAGTTATCAGTACACGATACCTGTCAATGTTGCGTTTGATATGAATGATCAAATTTGACAGGTGTTCTTCTAAATTGCTTTTTGGCAGTTGCCAAACTGCGTACAGGTAATTGTCAACGTTGCGATTTTTGACAGCCACAATTTAAAAATGGTCAGTATGGTTGTTCTTGATCTGTTTCGACAAATGTGATAAGTCGATAAACAAGGTTTTGATAATCTAAAGTTGTATTTTATGTAAATGGCGTGATTTGACTTTCGACAACTGGCAAATTGTGCTCGTGTTCACGTGATTTGACAGGTGTCATTTTAATAAGTTTTCAAATTGTTTCGTTGATTATTAAAACTGACGGCTAGTATTTTAAACGTAATTTTGACAGTTATTGTCCTACGTTTCGTTAACTTGCAAAGTTATGTTTGGTACTTTATCGGCTGTCATTTTATACAATATTTCGACAATGTCGAACCTATGTTTCGATAACTACCAAAGTTGTGTCGTCACCCTTACGTTCGATCGCGTAGGTTCTCACAATGACTAAGGTCATTGTCAATCGCGCTGACGATACATTCCTATTAAATCGCGTGCCTACATCGAAATGTGCAAATATACGGTCTTCGTAGATAAGCATTTTTTATTTTAATGTTCCACTCTTTACCTACTATGAATCAATTTCGTTCAACCAACGATATTTCCTAATGTATTAATTTAAAAGTCTCTCTTTGCCTGATTAATGCCCATAAAGACCGCAATTATACCAGTTGGTGAAAATGAAAGGATACATTTACATGCAGCATATATGCTGCAAAATACTTGGTTAAGTTACGTATAAGCAGCGGCGCTCCTTATCGACTACCGGTTCTAGCAAAAACTTTGCAGTCACGTCGCATTCAGTCGTAATGAATGGTCCAACATTCGCTTGTAGTTAATTGCCCGACACACGTCATCGTTTTTCAGGACGGTTCGCAATAAATTCATTTATTGTCGACATCGTCCTTTCAGGAAGAACATGCAACTAACGCTTTAACATTTTTAAATACCGTGTGTATGTGGATAATATTACGAAGAACGCCGCCAATTCAATTAACATCGTATTTAGTTTAAATCGATATAATAATTATCGGTAGCTCATGTTTATAATACCGTTTGTTAACGATAATTAAATTGCAATCTATTATTAGTGCATAAATTACATCGGCGATGGCGAACTGGTGACGTGTAGAGGTTTTCACTGGACTTGTGTCGGCGTGTGAGGTAATGGCGGCGATTCTGTGCAAAATATAATTTTTTTAACGTGTTAATAAAATTATAATTCGTACAGTTTAAATTTATAGTTCCTGTACGAACGCATTTTTAGATTTGTTTTCTCAAATTACAAGAAGTCATAACCCACAATGTTGTGGGGGTTATGACATTCGCGAAATCGGACCAGTGACTGTAAATCATAATATTCTATTATATTGCCCCGGTACACGTCCACGAACGGGTGATTATTTGGCCGACTTTAGATCATAATTCAGTCAAAAAACATTTACGATTACAACAACGAGAGTATTTACTAACACTCACGAATCGAGTGAATAAATTTTTAGTCAAAATTGTCTATCATCACTGACTTTAGTGGCATTTAGTTGGGGACGAGTGTATCCTTTAAGCCTACAGTTATTAGTTGAGTATCCTAGAAATGTAGACTGCAGTCTTTTGAGGTAGCCAAAATACACTTTTAAACACATTTAACTCCTAACAAAGATTTTTGACTACGTCACGAGCTTATAATTTAAATCAGCGACAAGGAACCTGATACCAATTAACCACTCGACCTTTACGCATACAACAAGAGCTTGCTAGCACAACTAATGCGATGCCGGACAAATTCCGACACTGACGTTATACGAATACCGAAATACCTCAGCCATCGGCCGGCGACGAAACCGAACTAAATTTATTGACGGGTGCCTTCGAGTCGACGGCGTCCTGATATAGGTTTCTCGCATTTAAAGCTCGGCATTAAATCGCATTTAATTGAATGGCAGAGTCAACACAATTTTACTTCCAAATATTTACCCGTGCGAATAATCCTCGCGAGGATTATTATTGGTATAAATGAATTCATTTGACGGCGCCGTGAGCTAGGGGAATTCGGAGAGGGCGAAGTTTCCTAGTCGCGGATCGCTTCAAAAGTCGTTTACTTCGGAAACGAGATCAGTTCGGGGGCACGACGGAGCAAAATCAAAAACTGGCGCTAGTCTCAACTGAAATTACAGAGAAATTTCTTTCCGGCGCAATTATGCGGAGTGTACTATGTTATAAGAGGAACTGAAATATTTCTCATATTAAATATTACAAATAGGATCTTGTGCGAGTGGAAAATTTAATGTTTTGTGGAATTGACATCGTACCGCTCGCGGTTTTGCTCGCCGTCTAACTACGACCGGGGTAACAAGTGAGAACATTTATTTTCATCTCGGTGTTTTAGACAATTTATTTTGAGCTTTATTGTGCAGTTTGACAAATATAAACTAATATCGTTCGTTGTCGCTCGCGTTGTTTACATGCACCTATAATATTTTACAACTTGTTTTCGTTTCAAAGATGCCAATAAGCACTTCGAGCTAATCTTGTAGATTTATTCGATTTTAATGACGCCAGCGCCAGCGTTAATGCACACATTAAACAGGTCTAGAAAAAGAACGTCTTGGATCATTGGACGACACCGTTTTGCTCTTCCTCAACCAATCACGATGAGGAATAATCTTATACTTAAAATAAATGTATGTGTAATATTATATGATTGTTAAAAATGTCTCTTTTGACAGTAAATGAAATTGTGTTGCGTCGCTATTAAGAGGAGCGAAACGATAACGTCCAACGATCCAGGGATCTTTTTAGACTTGTTTAGATGATACAGTTTGAGCAAAGATCATATGATGACTCATTTAACTCTTGGATCAATTACTTATTTTGTTTACTGCAAAACGAAAATATCTAACCCAACCCAACTTCTTATTGTGCCTCTTTCGCCGTCGGAACTAAATTACAAATGCGGAGAATTCACTTCGAAATGACAAGATAATACCAGATGTTTATCGTTAACAAAGCACATTCATATTACAATTAAAATAACTGGTTGTCACCCTTTTGGCAAATGAGCTTGTAGTGCTGTGATTACATTTTTAGTTAATCACTGACTAATTCGGCTTTTTTGATTTTATAATCAGGATTGCGACACGTTTCCAAATTCCGTATCTCGTGTCATTTTCTATATCAAATCATACATTGATTTTGCAAAAAAGGATCTGGAAGTCACTGTTTCTTGAGATGAAATTATTTACATTATTATTTGATTAGGAATCATGCCAGGTTTTGTTACCTTTGGATTTCTTTAAAGTATTCACCGCAGCTATTCTAAATTCATCGTCTGAAGAAAAGAAATTTAACCCAACCTAACTCAACCCAACCATAATCAACCCAACCCGAAACAACCTGACCCGACCCAACCCAACCTAACCCAATCCAACCCAATCCAGTCACAATTTTAACTCTCCACGATGAAATGTTCCAGACGATGTATTCTACCTAACAATGAATATTCTCACCATGAGTTTTTCGAAGGTATCGGTTACGGAAAACATTCAAATTCCCTAACATTTTTTTTTTCAAATCGAGTACAATCTTTTGTAACCAACCACGTCCAACATAATCGAGCTTTTCAAGCATTTCAATTAAATTGGATATCTGACAAACCAATCCAATCCAATATCGCAAGATTATTTCATGCAGCGGAATCTCGAATAATAGATAAGGACGGCGAGAGAGATGAGAATAGCAACGACGCAACGTAGGTCAACCAAACGAGACAATCAGTTAAAAAGTTAAATGAACTGGATTGGTCTGGTTGTATTGGCTTGACAAGAATTGCACCATAAAATTTAGGGAACACAACCAAATCAAAATCGATCCAACAGAAAAGTCATCACAATTTTGTTTGCAAATCTTTATCTTTATTTTTATCAAATATATTAATTAATTCTCTAATCCAGTCAGAGTCCAAGTGAATTTGAATTGAATTTTATTGAAATTTTTAAATCTATGATCGCGATATATATTATCCAAAAAATCGTGCTATGGCATTGTCATAACATTAATTATCGAAAAATTACCATTTTTTTGAAAAAATGGGAAATTCCCCAACACGACGAACTACGTTGGGGCCGGTTCGATTATTTGAATTCATTATTTTCAGTAATTATTGAAATCTATTAATTTTCTTACTTCATCATGCACTTTAATTAACTTAAAATATAATGGGCGCCACATCAAAATTTGGCCATTGAAATGATATAATCAACAAAATTTTAAGTTTGAATATTCTTTCCTGAAACCAATTACCTCACAATCCACTTTGCTAAAAAATTTCCCAATTCCCCAAATCTTATAATTTTTATTTCGTCGAAATATAAATTATATTTATTGCAACGATGAAACAAAACCACTAAAAGTTAGTTTGTTGCCACCAACAACAATTGGCGCGATTACACCACTACTAGTATTTTTATCGATGTTCGTATACCACAATAAAATTAGTTTAATGGCTACTACTTACTGTTATTAAATAAATTGGCGTCCTTCGCAGAAATAATAGTGCCGACGAAATTAGACCTCCATGGCATTGCAGTATCACATCAACACTATTAATGTGTCGCGCATAAATTGCGACGGTCAACTGTTTTTCAGGTCAAAATTTGTTTTCTAGCCTCAGCTATTTTCGACCGCCGAAATCTTTTTTTATTTCTGTTGTAACGTGGTTGCCCACAGCACTTTCTCACGCACTCATCTCTTGCGTCGGCACGGTCGTCGGATCGGCTCTTCGCGCCCGCGGACTCGCGGCGTGCATCTTCGGCGATCTGAAATTAAACGAAAACATTTAGTTCGTGCGGCGACGCCTAACTCGAAAACGAGATTTTCCCCTCGCGCGGCCCTAAGCGGCAACTTTAAATGCAAATTCGCGGGGTTCACAATTAACGTTTTCTGGACGGTAATTGCCGAGTAATGAGGCAACTTCGTAACTGGATTGCGACGGTAATATTCGGTTCGGTCGCGTTCATTGTTTCCGCCGACGACGGGGCGTGACTGAATTGACGATTGTTAAGCTAAAAAGAAAAATTAATGACTGCGTTCGTTGGATGTGTTCGAGGTGATTCGTAATGATGGAGCGACCGCCAAAACGACACCACTCATATGTAAATATAAACTTGAAATATTTACACTTTGCACAAAAAAAAATTCGTAATAATTTTGAATGACGTAACACCCTTAAACGTGTAACGATCGGATTTCAATAAAACTGGCGATGGATACACATCTGATACACGTGCGATGATATCAATTAAGGTGGTGGCGATATTTAAGTGAAAATTGCTCCGCAAAGCAAATCAAAGTTATTTTTAGCTGCACAACATGATTCGAATTGAAAGTGCACATCAATTCGCAGGAAAGGCGCGCTTGTTGACTGTTGATATTGTTTCCACTCCTTCGTGAGATCATCATTTGAGTTTCAATGTTACATAAATGCAATTCTATTGTGGCAAAAACGTCGAAAAAATTAGTTGTCCTGAAAAACCCACCAAACTTACAATAATATTTAATGTTAATAACCACTGATTTTTATTGTCAAGTAGATAAAGTGGCGTTTTCGTCTCTTGCATTTTCCTGGATGAAATTCCCACTAAAATAATTAAATTGTTTCTCAACATATTTTTGCATTATATCCTATTACTGACGATGCTAGTGTTTCAATATTGAATAGCAAATAAAATTTATTATAATAATAAAGATTTTATTTGCTGTCAAATGTATTATTCCATAAGTGAGAATATGCTCTGAATACTTGCACCAATCTGGGAAGACAAACAAAATGTTTAATGACACCTTTGGAAAACCATGTACCTCCTTCATGAGTTTAAATTTTTAAAATTAGTTTAATATTCAGTCCGTGGCGAAGCCGCAGATGGTACACATCTTCGCGGCGCGAATCTAGCAGATTCCAAATCCTTGGCCTGTTGTGGCGGTACTCAATTATTTCATCGGAGTCACCCAATCCTCGGATGAGTGGGTTTGGGTGTACCTCTGTATTACCGTGCATCCTTATCACGTCGCTGACCTTCGGTAGGTCGGCGTCTCGGTGTACGTGCTCATTCCTGACGAACTAGGAAACATCGAAAGCCACCTGCAGAAACTTGTTCTGAACTACCTGAAGCTTCGTCATATGTGCATCGGCAGCAATTCCATTGATGGGATCGACGTTATCGCAGTTCTGATGATTAACTTGTAAATCATAATTTTATGAATAATTTTATTGTTTTGTGAAAGGATCCCAGATGTGTACCAAGGTCTTATCCCCAGTTACAATTGTATAGAAAAAAAAATTGATCTTGTGATATAGCAGAGAAATTCTCCTCACAAATTTGTCGCCTACACAGGTAATCCATCGTGTCGTCACTTTGTTCATTGCCAAGCCTTCATGTAAAATTTTAACAACACACGTTTCAGATATTTCTATTTCTTCAGTAATTACTTCAGTTTTTACTCGATGGTCTATCAACTCCAAATCTTCAACTTATTTGATGATTTAATCAATTCGTGCTTCCATCACGAATTGATTCCCTGCCCCATTTAAACTGCCCCCATTAACATTTGACTTGGACATAAGACGTGGTATTTTCTCCATACACTACCACCATTATCTCATGGATATTCTTCTTGTTTCGATAAATTTTCAATTTCTTCAGTGTTCCGGTCATTTACGCCTATAACTGACATAAAAATGACAAGCGCTTGGTGATCGCACTATAAAATGAACATGACGTAAGAAATTGTCGCGATATAAATTGTTTTCATAACTAAGTGAATAACATAAGAAAGTCCCCTCGTACATGAACGAACTATTCATCGTGCTTATTGACTTTCGTTGCAAATGAAATTTCGTGCGAGTGTTGGAACGCGTCGACAAGAAGACGAATGAAATTTATTTCCTCTCTATTTTTTTAAAGGGCATTGTCGCCGTCGGTCGATTTTTATGAGGGCGCTGTGTGCTTCGCGTCGAAAAAAAAATTTACGGCGTAAAATGTCGTTTGGGAATAGATGCGAAAATTTTAAACTAAGAAAATTCTGCAGTGGTGCTGAACTTTCTTATACTTTGATGAAGTTGAGTCTCAATTGAAACAATTTTAAAGGAGTTATAAAGTTTATTATTATTAATAGTATTTGTTTGCAATTACACTAACGAGTTTGATTTGAAATGGCTTGCAATATCAATCACGACATTCAAATAACTGCAACATTAATTAAATGAAGAAGATAAAATTTAAAGCTCGTGGCTAATAATTTTGTGTACAGTTCAATTTCAAATTACGTGCATTTCACTGTATATATACATACACACACCACTAATATAAACAAGAAACGCCCCACCATTCAATATAAATAGATCAAAGAAGTCATTTAGCTAATTAACATGGGAGTTCGAAACCTGCCGCTCCAATATTGACGCTCTGGTGCATCGCCGCGTCGGTTTCCAATCTGCGATCTGTTTCGGTTTTATTGTTGGTTGGCGAACGGTCGCCGGAAACTGCTGAAATAATTTCATATTCATGCAGCCGCGTCTTTGATGTTGAGGTGCGGGGCGATAACGCTAATGAATTGATAAAGTCGCGCAGCGTTTGTTTTATCAAACTAGCGAAGAGCTTTCAACTTTTTAAAGCAAAGATTGAATAAACAAGTTTTATTAAAGCTGTACGTACATACGTGTGTTTCGTTTTTTTTCATTAATGTACACATTAACTAGCTTTATTAACACCGAAACCGTATCCGCCACGAAAACAGGGGAGACGCGCATAATCCGACGATTTTTCGCATTAAACGACACAATACAATCGAAACGTGCCGAAACGTCGCAAGAAAACTTAATACACCCGAAGCATGAAACGAGGGTTTACAGACCCTCGAACGTGGGAGCAAATTCGATTCCGAAAAAACGTTACAATACAAAGGCTCGGAGGGCGAAAGATTACCGAAGTGAAAACGTTAAGGAACTTGAGAGCTCGCGCCGCGGAGCTCGGGAAAAACTGTGGAAGAAGCGACCGTCGAATTTTCGATCGGGCGTTAAAGCGGGGACCGCTGAACGGCGAATTGTAGCCAACGCGCCCCGACAAATGATCGCGATAAATGATCGCACCGGTCGTAAAGATTTAATGGGAAGCGTTCGGTTTTGGAATTCGCGTCGCGTCGAACAAACGACTCGTTCCGTGGGTCCGGCTGTCGACGAAATTTCACGACGAATTACTCGAAAAATTTGACTTGGGTGATTTTTAATATTTTGCTAATAGTTTCAATAGTCTATGTTAAGATTCGCGATCGTAAAATGGTGCATCGTTTCGTGAAGTCGAATAAAAAATTGTAGCCATTCAATTAACAATGAGATAAATATCATTGTAATAAAAATAACACCCAAGTTGGTTTAACGTTTTAAGGACTGAAGGAGATGATAATAAAATAATTTTTTTTAATTAAATCCATAACACAGGCTGAATCATAAATGGCGGATAATATTCATAATATCCGATTCTGCATCAAAGATGGAGCAATAGAGTCTTATAACAATTTGCTGTGAATCTCATGGATGGGGAGTTATTGGCAGTTTTAAGTTAAATTACGGGTTGCTCATCGTACTATATTTTTATGAAATAATGTTTTTTAGCTGTAGTATAATCAACAAAAGGAATCACCAATCCGTAATTGTAGTCATCATACACTTGGTTTACGTAGAATCTTCATTAGAAGCTTGAACTTTCTGCAATGCTTGAGTTTTCCAAATATGTTGCAACAATGTGCAATACAATTATCACATTTTGAAATAAACGTAGGCTGTTACGTACTTTTTACTTTAAATAATTTGACGTTTAATGACATATCTGTGACAATTTGCTGTAAAAAAGGACGTGTTGAATTGTCTTGTTGTTTATTATCTTAATAATTAGCGTCATGGAGTACAGTTTTGTGGAATACGCAGACATGTATTTGATATTAGGAGAATGTCATGGCAATTTGTACGCTGCTGCTAATTTGTATGCTGAACGGTATCCAAACAGAAGGCATCCAAATGTTAATGTTATTCGACGACTGGATCAACGAATGCGAGAAACTGGAAGAACTGCACCTACTCCAACAGCTAACAGAGGCCGTCCTCGTCGAGTATTACCACAGGTTGAAGAAAATATCTTACATGTAGTGAAAAATGAACGAGAACAAAATAACCCGGTCCACTGCCAGAATGTTTGATGTTAGCCAATTACGCTTACACTTATTACAGCAAAATGGCTTGCACCCGTATCATTAACAGCGATTCCAGGGATTATTGCCACAAGACTATCAGCAAAGAGTCAGATTTTGTAGATGGCTACTTCGTGAGCAAGAAAGGAATCCTGGTTTTATTGGACGTGTCTTGTGCACCGATGAAAGTACGTTCACCAGAAATGGAACATTTAATATCCATAATATGCACCAATGGATCGATGAAAATCCCCATGCATTGTACCAAACGAATCATCAAATTCGGTTTAGTGTTAATGTGTGGGGTGGTATTATTATAATAGGCTCATAGGACCACACGTTTTGCCTAACAGACTAAACGCGAATAATTTTGTTGAATTTTTAGAAACTGATTTTAAGGATTTATTAGACGATGTGCCACTAGATTTAAGAAGAAATATGTTTTGTCAAATGGACGGAGCACCAGCACATTGGGGAATTCAAACCCGAGAATGGTTAAATCAGGAATTTCCAGAGCGATGGATTGGTCGTGGCAGTGTTGTAATACCTTGGCCACCAAGAAGCCCAGATTTAAACAGCCTAGATTTTTTCTTGTGGGAAACATTAAAAGCATTTGTGTATGAAGTGGAAATTGATACTCAAGAGCAACTTCAGCAACGAATCAATGAAGCAGTTATAATGATTCAACAAAACAATATGCTTGAAAATCTAGAACAGAACATAATACGTAGGTGCATGAAATGCATAGAGGTTGGGGGTAGCTACTTTGAGCACTTATTGTAATTTAAAATGTATTTACAAAATAAAAAGCTTATGGCGTAATCGATATTTCCTTACTAGTTATGTGCTCTTAATCTCAAAATGCAAACAGTACATTAAAATTAGAATATTACTGTGAAAGAAGTTTAGTATGAATGTGTACATACATTCTCCTTAGGTTCCTAATTAAATCAAGTGCGTTGTTATGTGAATCGCAGGAGACAACACTCAGATTAGTACGACTTGCCACACAGTGTTGCCTAGTTTGTAAAACTTTAATTAAGAATTCTTCAAAAACTAAATGGTTCCGAGCAAACCGCTTGTAAATTTGTTTGCTCAGTTTTTGATGCAGAATCACGTGACGTAAATATTATCCGCCATTTCACCCTGTATAATCTAAAATTACAAATATTCAAAAATATTAGTTATTAACATTAAAAGTGAAAATAGAAGATCACACATTCGTAATTATTACACATCGAAATAATTACGTAAGTCCGTTCCTACAAACCTACACGCGTGTTTTATAACGTCATGCTTTCAATACGCAAAACACGTAGTTAATGACAAGGCGAATTAAAAATCGCAGTAAAACGTTCATTAGAGTTGATTGGATTTTTAACGGGCAATCGAGTCCTTATTGTTTTGCGGAAATTGCTCGTGGTTTCTCTCCAGTTCAACGTCAACAAAAGACATTGTCTGGTGGTCTTTTTGCCCGGTTCAACTCGGAGATGTGCAGGAACCCGAACGACCCATCGAATGAAAATTCTAATTTAAATCGCCCGCGGCGCCGGACAGAAAACTCTGTGTTCTTCGCAAATGCAGTTTCAACGGTTCAATTGTAAGTCGAACATCGACTCGCACGCGTGGAAGTATGTCGGGAACTTGCGAGTCGCGCCACAGATTGCATTAGAGATGTGGAGGCGATGGGAGAGTAACGAAATTAATAATTCTGGTGCAAGTTTTGAAGTGTGCAATCAGCGCGAAACGATGACGCCTAAGATCTTGCAGCGTATCGCGTGCCAGTAAAAATCTCGATATTAAATTTGGAAAATTCTAAAACTAAACTAAATTAATAAAGTGTTTATTAACATTTATGCAGAAATGGGGTAAATTTTAACTAAATATTAATCCCGTGGCTTAATACTTGCGAAAAATTAGATTAAACGGAAATGCCTATAAAATAAAACGATGTAAAGAAATTAATGCAATTCGAAAATTTTGAAGTTTGAATTAAATTTGTGATTGTGTTCTAAACAATGGTTAGCCTATGTTAAGTAAAAATATTTACACTAACTCAAAACAAACACAAATTAGTTCACCTTAAAAACGGCACAATGCAAAATAAGACAGAGAGAGGGAGAGAAAACAAACCAACCATTAATAATCTTTAAACAAACCCTACTTACATTGCACATACATAAAAGATAAAACAAATATTCATTTGCTGCGCACGAGAAGAAAATCAACTAGGTCGCCCGCTCCTCATACTTATTTATAATCCTTGGAAGATGAAAAGGATTTTCAGCGAAAAATATCGAGAGAGTGTTCGCAACGTTGTGAAAAAATGACGGTTGGAAAAATACAGAATAACGACGAGGTGAAGTCAGCCGACCTTTAAACCGAAGATTCGGGTTGTGAACATCCGATATAAATATTAGTCTGGTGTATAAGAAACGTGAAATCTTATCTATGTACTATGGCAATAGAATTTTAGATTAAATTTTCAAAGTAAATATTTTGGTAGTTTGAGATTATAGTAAATAATCCAGGAAATGACGAATTTAAGAACGCGCCTGTTCATAGTTTTAATGTAAATATTTGAAATTATTTATAAAAGTGCTAAGCACATGAAATTGTTTCAATTCGTATGTATAGTCAAAGTAGGACATGCACTTTGATTATAGCAAATTCTATTAAGATGATGATAGCTGTTTCGCCCTCGCTGAGCTCGTCAGACTAACGTACATACATCTGACGCTAATACTTACACACAAACTCGTTTCCACTTATTCAGCGCCAATGTCGATGCTTTGGCGATGCCAAGGGGGCGAAACGGCCACCATCTTGATACAACCGCTAACATTTATTTTCAACAAAGCGCCGACGACTTCGAAATAATTACAAGTTTCGACAGTACCGACTTACTCGGTCGATGAAGACCACTGCAATTACTTACCAGTAAGGCTGTAACTCTTTGTTACTTAAATATTGTATAATATTTATGGACATTGTATAATCGTTTTAGTCATACTTCCAATAATATTTTTATTAGAAATTTGACTAAAACGGATAGTTTTTAAATTCAAAACGATTGATTAATTTGATCAAAGCGTCCAAGAAAACGAACCAATACAACTTTACGTCAGCGAGGAAAAACTAATAAATAAATCAAAATGCATTGAAATAGCGCTGCAACTATAAAAAAAAATCCACAGCAATAACAAACCACAAAACATTAGAGCGGATATTACGAGTTATTTGAATTTCCGGCGCGGTTATCAATTATTTTGTCCGAAAAAAAAACATAATCATATCAACATTATATTTATTTACATCGCTATTTTTAGTCACGTCCAAGTCCGATTTAAAAAAAATACAAACAAGTTTATAATCGCTGAAGCGGCCGCTGCATTTTCCACTAAAAAAGGCACTTATCGGTGCAAGTATAGCCAAGGTTAAGCGATCGTGGAATCGCAACGGCAATCCGGCAGCAATAATCGTATAGCACACGTCCGCGCGAAAACGCGGCGAATCGCAATCGATCGTTAACACGCATCATTACAAATAATCTTTTATTAATCGACGGCGCCCATTATGTTGTCACCGTAAGGCGACAGCATATTAATACGGAAATTATATTTTTAATTCGACGGGCTGTGTTTTGCGTATGCGGACGCTCCGCTTGATAAAACGCAATGGTTCGTCATCGACAGCTATCTTGGGCATTTTTAACGCTATCGCGTTGATAATTCAGAAGGCTAGTTATTTGTGTATTTGTTTTGTAGTGAACCAACCATATCACATACTTGATTCATGATTTCCTCAAAGACTCAAAAACTCCGTAAATTGTAGAGAAATGTATACCATAATTTGCGACAGAGGTAATATAATATAAAAAAAACTACCCCTCGGGACGACCGGTATATTGTTATTTCTTGTCTTCGCCAACGAACTGTTCGTGAGCTACAAATTCTACCGATGTAAGAGTGTTTTAAACCCGTAAACCAAAATTAAAGATAAGAATCTGTATAAACATAATAATTACTGTTTTAATGCACGAGCAACGCCAAGTTTGCATTTTTTTTAATTACAATGGAATTTCAAATGCAAGGCATTAGCATAACTGCAACTACATTTTCCAAGGACATCACATTAATAAATATAATAATTGACAAAAATACAAATTGGAAGATTTAGACAACTTTTCTTAAAAACAACATGTATACATGATTCTGCATTAAAAACTGAGCAAAAAAAATTACAAGCGTTTTGCTCGGAACCATTTAGTTTTTGAAGAATTCTTAATTAAAGTTTTACAAACTAGGCAACACTGTGTGGCAAGTCGTACTAATCTCAGTGTTGTCTCCTGCGATTCACATAACAACGCACTTGATTTAATTAGGAACCTAAGGAGAATGTACGTACGCATGCATACTAAACTTCTTTCACAGTAATATTCTAATTTTAATGTGCTGTTTGCATTTTGAGATTAACAGCACATAACTAGTAAGGAAATATCGATTACGCCATAAGCTTTTTATTTTGTAAATACATTTGAAATTACAATAAGTGCTCAAAGTGGCTACCCCCAACCTCTATGCATTTCATACACCTACGTATTATGTTATGTTCTAGATTTTCAAGCATATTTTTTGTTGAATCATTATAATTGCTTCATTGATTCGTTGCTGAAGTTGCTCTTGAGTATCAGTTTCTACTTCATATACAAATGCTTTTAATGTTCCCCACAAGAAAAAATCTAGGCGGTTTAAATCTGGGCTTCTTGGTGGCCAAGGTATTACAACACTGCCACGACCAATCCATCGCTCTGGAAATTCCTGATTTAACCATTCTCGGGTTTGAATTCCCCAATGTGCTGGTGCTCCGTCCATTTGAAAAAACATATTTCTTCTTAAATCTAGTGGCACATCGTCTAATAAATCATTAAAATCAGTTTTAAAAAATTCAACAAAATTATTCGCGTTTAGTCTGTTAGGCAAAATGTGTGGTCCTATGAGCCTATTACCAATAATACCAACCCACACATTAACACTAAACCGAATTTGATGAATTCGTTTGGTACAATGCATGGGGATTTTCATCGCTCCATTGGTGCATATTATGGATATTAAATGTTCCATTTCTGGTGAACGTACTTTCATCAGTCCACAAGACACTTCCAATAAAACCAGGATTCCTTTCTTGCTCACGAAGTAGCCATCTACAAAATCTGACTCTTTGCTGATAGTCTTGTGGCAATAATCCCTGGACTCGCTGATAATGATACGGGTGCAAGCCATTTTGCTGTAATAAGCGATGAACGCTTCTTTGGCTAATATCATACATTCTGGCAATGGACCGGATACTTTGTTCTGGTTCATTTTCCACTACATGTAAGATATTTTCTTCAACCTGTGGCGATACTCGACGAGGACGGCCTCTGTTAGCTGTTGGTGTAGGTGCAGTTCTTCCAGTTTCTCGCATTCGTTGATCCAGTCGTCGAATAACATTAGCATTTGGATGCCTTCTGTTTGGATACCGTTCAGCATATAAATTAGCAGCAGCGTACAAATTGCCATGACATTCTCCTAATATCAAATACATGTCTGCATATTCCACAAAACTGTACTCCATGACGCTAATTATTAAGATAATAAACAACAAGACAATTCAACACGTCCTTTTTACAGCAAATTGTCCCAGATATGTCATTAAACGTCACATTATTTAAAGTAAAAAGTAGGTAACAGCCTACGTTTATTTCAAAATGTGAAAATTGTATTGCACATTGTTGCAACATATTTGGAAAACTCAAGCATTGCAGAAAGTTCAAGCTTCTAATGAAAATTCTACGTAAACCAAGTGTATGATGACTACAATTACAGATTGGTGATTCCTTTTGTTGATTATACTACAGCTAAAAAACATTATTTCATAAAAATATAGCACGATGAGCAACCCGTAATTTAACTTAAGACTGCCAATAACTCCTCATCCACGAGGTTCGCAGCAAATTGTTATAAGACTCTATTGCTCCATTTTTGGTGCAGAATCGGATGTTATGAATATTATCCGCCATTTAGGATTCACCCTGTATATTAATACATGTTCATATCTTAAACTATTAAAACTATGTTTTACTTATTTATTTCTTCTTTAAACAATTAACAATCTTTCGTCTAATATACTATAATTTTTGCCATATTATTTTATTAAATTTCACGTGGATATTTCCTTAATGAAAGAGCCATACACAATTAATTGCGTTTCACTAAAAATCGTATATTTATAATTAACTAAAATTAGGTGCACAAAAGCATAAAGTGAAAGAAACGAAGTTTGATTATTAGTGGCTTAATTTTTTAATCACCCACACAAAATAATGAGCATTTTAATACCGCGATTATAAATTAGCGGATGCATTTTCTCGACTCTTAATTTGACATCGATTAAAAAATACGTATTGTAACTTCGTGCTCAAATAATTGAACAAATCAAATAAATATCTTATTTAACATTACTGGTAGCGAAAATTTCTATACATCTTAAGCACTTTGTACGATGTTATTTTTTCATTTTCGAAAATGACATTCTATAACTTAAACATTTCGTGAAAAAAATAACACGTGCCCCTCTCATTAAGCAACGACCTGACCTGCTCATTATGTAAACTTTACAAATTGCTATTTGCTATTGGCAGTAACAAAAGTACGAACCCCTTTTCGTCGGCTTCGTAAATCGTTTCAGAATCACCAGCAATCACAAACAAAACTCAAAGACAACACGGCGAAGAACGACTGACCACCACGCGATGATTCGTTTTCCGCTTCGCGTAAATAATTCGAACGGCCTCGAGAACGAATGAAAAATGCTCCGAAGCAAACATAATATTCTTTTATGGCCGTGTTTACATGACGTCGAACGTTATCAACATTTCAACGGCGCATTGCGAACTTTTAACAACAATTGCAAAGTCGTGCGTTTCCCGAACGACTGCAGTATCGACAGATATGAAACCCTGGTCGTGCGAGGTTCGCAAGGTTAAATTTAAATTCACCTTTAATTGAATATAATAACGCCGGTAATTTACGGTTGGCTTGTTGGCTTTATTTTAAGAAAAACGGATATTGCGTTCGGCGTTTGCAATCTCAAAGATGTTCTACGATTGAAACGTGTGCCTGTGTCCACAATAATTTTCAACTTTATTACTTTGTCATAATTAATATTATGCTGTGGTTTTATTTCATACTGTTTATTATGAACGATAAAAATTTTTATAATAGGGGAAGATTAGAGAAAATATGCGGAAGAGATGGAAAAAATTAAAAATTGGAAATTACGAGACGTGAAACAAAGAGATTAGAATGGAACTTTTTTAAATTGAAAATGCCATTGAACGACTAGACAAAGAAAATGGAAAGAACGACATAGTTATGAGTGTACTAGGAATGGAAACAGGAGTAACATCGAAGAGGGTGATTGGAAAGTTCACAGGTTAAAGAAGCACGGAAAACAGGAGAGAAGCTATAATCGTGCAACAATGACGGCGAACATTAAATAAGAACGAAATTTAAGAATTTAAGAATTTAAAATAAAGTCAAAAAAAATCAAATGTGTATTAAAAATGCAGAAAGATCCAAAGTAACAACTCTCAATAAATCGAAACGGACACAGAAAGCGAAGCGAAAAAATCAGAAACAAAAATAAGCACAGAAAGCTTCCAAAACCTGGAAACTTTATCAGGGAGTGATTGCGGATTTCTTTTCATCTTTGACAGTTCCAAATATTCGTGTATAATATTGACGAATTATGACACCTAATTAAAACTTATAAACAACATATTTTCAGGCCACTCAAATGTATTTTAGTGGAAAAACAAAAATCGATATGATTCGTAATGGATGTTGTATTTACGCTTAATAACTTGAAGTGTTTCTTATTAATTAGATTCGCCTTCATCTTCACCAACATTCTCGGTTTTATTTTTGTTTTTTTTTTATAGTTGAAATAGATCTGAATCGCACTACGCCAGTTATACGTTCACTTGTTCAATATTAATAAAATACATTGTTGGAATGGTTACAATCTTAATTGGCAAATCCGAATCTAATTTTCATTTTAGTTAATTAAAAATATTTTCTTATGCACTTTTTTTATAAAATACAAACGCAACGCTAACGAAAATTCCTTATTATCCACTAGATGTTTTAAATCATAAGAAAAGAAATTTTCACGGCATGCACAGCTATCGATAATTTTGTGGACCTATCACATCTAACAAACAAACAAATGTTTGAAAGATGTAAATTAAAATTCGATATGTTTTATTTAAAATGAATGTAATTAACGTGAAATTCATCGTAGGAAAATTTATCGTGTTGGAAAAAATTTAATCCAACCCAACCCAACCCAATCACAATTTTAACTCCCGACGATGATTTTTTCCCCACGATGAATTTTCAAGACAATGAATTTAATCTCACGAAGAACTGAATTTTCCGGACACCAAAATAAAAACAAATTTTATTCACCTCTAATTGACCAATCGAATTTTCTAATAATCCGAAAATAGGATAATTAATGAATTATTTTAATACACGTTTGACATTTTGTATATATTTTATCATAACAATGTTACCGACATTACCATTCGTATTTATTTACGTTGATGACAATAACTACAATTAAAAATACAACATTGTGGCAACTATGGATCTGCCGTTTAAACTAAAACCGAACTAAAGACAACAACAAATTATTTTTATATTTATTTTTATTATTTCCATCAGTGTAAATAAAAGGAAATGCAAGGCGGACATAACGATTTTATTCGTCTTCAAATAAATTCGTGTAATATATCGATACCAGTGTCACTGCCACTGGCAATAAATACCTTTACCTTGCCACACTATATAACGAGTCATCCTGAAATTTATATTAAGTATTCAATGTCAATTCGTTGCGCAAACAGTGGACGAAAATATAGGTTAGAGCCGGACGAATATAACACTGCAAAAGACGACAAATCTATTTTAAATTTAAGTGTCCATTAAAATGTTGGTCGAAATGAGCGGCGATTCATTGTCAAGCTCGCCACGTTCGTCTTGAAATGCGTATCACGTATCACAAAGTATTTAGTTGATTGATTATTAGCTAATTAAACAACCGCATATTTTCAGATTTGATTGCCAGTCAATGTGACATTTTGTGAAAATGCGAAATATTGTTCATCTTGGTTGACACTTGCAATATTTACGTCTCGTGCATGTAAATAGCTATTTTGCACTTTTGCGAAAAATTACTTCCATCTTCTATTTTAACGTTGATTTCTTTTCTTAGTTAGCCATTTAAATTTTACACATAATTTCAAATTGATGTTGACTCAACGAAGACGTCGGTTTTCCACGTTTATTAATGAGAAGTAAAAAGATCAATATCACCATTTAAATAATTTCCGGTAGTAATTTATTTACAGCTTTGTTATTAATTGCGCTGATGAATGAAGTATTTGTATAGGCAGGAGTTTAAAAAATGTTTTTCATTGGCATCATTGTCGCCACTGATTTAATTGCAATTTTAAGGAAATTTTAATTCGTTGATGATATACCAGATTTTTTTTTTTAGAACTACGCGCTTTTATTGTTTTTAATCTACTGTGTTAAGATATGTTAATTAAATTTATTGCAATTTTTAGCCATTACGTTTTTGTTTTCAACAATCTACGATATATTGTAAGCAAATAAACAGACTAACCGATGTTAAAAATAAACGTGATCCAAAAAAATAAATCTCGTGTGGGAGGACGCGCCAGCAGAAGAAGAATTAAAAGATATTTTCACGCATATTTCCGCATTAACGATGTAATTTACGTTTTCTCTCGGTCAAAACAAACTCATCGAAACAAAACTTTTCACACGCAACGCGTAACGACTCAAACTCGCAACAGAAACTAAAAAAAAAAATGAAACATCCTACCGATATTATCCAAAATCCGAAGGAACCGGCGGCGGCGGCGACGCACCGACGAACAACAACTGTGGCGAAACTGCCCGGTGCACAACGTTGAAAAATCACCACCGCACGGTGCCGAGAGACGCGTTTTCCCACGGGAAAGTCGTCGTCGAGAGGCCGCGTTGACTCCGGTGCCCGTCACCCGTTAATGCGAAGACGCGTGTGGAGCGACTGAGACGCCGAGACCGCGGCGTTTTCCCGATTCACTCCGTCCGCTCGTCGGTCCGCCCGATTGATCAAACTGCTGCATCCGCACCTGCAGTGCACGCGCTCGCACAGACACCGATCCCGCGCGAAAATCCGCTTTTCGAGCTCGGGCTCGGGGCGACGAAAACGATGCCGAGATGGCCAAAAATGCGTGTAAAACGATCGTGTGATGATTATTGTACCTAAAAAAAAATTTCTTCGACCGATGCGATTTAACCGACACCCGGGCAAATAAAAGATAAATCAAATTTATTGCAAGAATCCAATTATTTGGGTTTGTCTTCGCTCCTTGCGACTGGCATAGCAATCGTATTTTATGTTTTACGTGCTTCGTGAAATTTCACGTCGCGTTACACTTCTTCTGTAATCGATAGTTGAAAATTTCGAAAAGCAACCGTCCAATCGAATTACGATTGGGCCAATGTTCCCCATCATAAAAGTATTGTGTGTATCCGAAAAGTCGAGACGAGTTTTTTTAATGTAGTCTTTAAATTTCATTAATAAAATTGTGTTTTATTCGTGGATTTCGAAATGGGTTAACGTTGTCATTATTTAACTTCTTTCTGTGCTGATTGCAATCATATTTTTATCGGGGCGTAATCACATGCAATTATGCAGTACAAAAAAAATGATAACGTCTAAATTCTTTGAAGTTTTACACATGAAGTGGCGGCGATTTCACAACTGTCGTATCACCTAACATACGAGCGTGTGGAAAATTGGCAGTGGGCACATTCAGCTGGCGCGTGTCACTCTTAATTTCGTTCCTTTATGACACGTAGTAATTAAATTTGAACCTAATTGGAACTTAAGTACATATGTAAGATATAGAAGCTCCATATTAGATAAAAATGTGGTATTTATGGCAAATGGTTGCACTTTTTCGCAATCAGCGAGTAACAATGATTCATTCAGATTTTAATCTAAAAACTGTACAAATGTAATGACATAATGCAATGACATAATATATGTCTACATGTCTACGTATTAACAAGGTCGAAGTAAATCTAAATTAATTCTAATAATTTTGATTGTCATTTTCTCTAATATTTTCTAATTTCAATTTTAGGAAATTTGATATAACGAGCTTTGTAAAACTATTAATATTTTTTCCTGAAGACCTTTATCTTTGAAAGTGACAACCAGCATTACTTCTTAAGATAAAGTTATTTGAACATACTTTTTTGAGGAAAACTATTTCTTACCTTCAATGAATTTAGAAGATTTTTATTTATGGAACATGACACTGTCAAGCATACGACAAGTGATACGGAAACGGAGGAAAAAGAAGACGCATTTTATGAGGAACTGGATGCTGGTGGATAATGTGCCAGGGCAGGATATAATAAATGTAGTAGGAGACGCCAATGCGAAGATGGGCAAGGAAATGATATGCAATAATACAACAGGATGAGAAAGTAAACAGTAAAACAGTAACGACAACGATCGGAGATGCATATCTTTTACGATAGAAGAACAAATAAAATAATGAGCACTCATTTTAAAAGAAAGGAGATTTACAAAGGGACACCAAAAAGAAACGACACAAACCAAATAAACCACGTATTTATACAAGAAGAGGATGCAGGGATGATAACAAACTAAGATCGTGGAGGGGCGTTGCAATCACATTTTGATAAGTACAAGAAATGTATTTTCGACTCAAATAACGGAAAGAAAAACCAACGAGGCGTAGGGGTTGAAGAAATGTGGAAGAAAATGGTACGTATCCCCAAAGAGGCAACCTGCAATAATATAACAAAACGTAGGAGGCACAAAAAGAAGTGTTGGATCGATGAGGAATGTAAAGAGGAACTACACAAGAAATCAATGCTAAGACAGAATATGTTGCAAGCGATTAAGGAAGAAGACAAGGACAAGTACACTGCACAAAAAAAATAGTACAGAAGATGTGCAGAGCCCGTAAAAGGGAAGCTAAAGAACTAGACATAAAAACCATGGAACAAAAATATAAAAACAAATAAATAAGAAAAAATTATAATGAAAAAAAAATTACAAGAAATTCGTAAAGGGTATCAAGGAAGACAAGAATGAAATTTATTGGTAGAAGTAGATGAAATGTGGGAGAGATGGAAACAGTACTTTGAAGAACTGTTAAGCAGTGGAGCCAAAGAGGAAATCAAACTGTACCGAGAAGGAAAAAGCACAGAAAAGGAAACCATTGCCAACGTTGGAACAAGTAGAGAATATCCTGAAGCCAATGACAAACTATAAATGCCCAAGGGAAAATGTCATCACAGCCGAAAACCTATTGAAATATGGGTGGGAAGCCTTGAAAGCTAGCTTATATGATCTGATGAAAGAAATCTGGAAACCGCGAGTGCCTCGCATATGCGGATGACATATTAATAATCGAAATGAGACGGAAGTGAAAGAAAAAGCTGGCAAATTAATAGAAGCAGCAAATCTAGTAGACAAGAACAAATATATAACAATTAAGAACACACAAGGAATGCAGGAAAAAAGACTTGTGATGGTGCAAATGGAAAATGGGAGTATTTTGGATTTCGACGAACTGAAAGAATTCGTATATCTAGACGCACTGATCGACACCAACTGCGATGAGGAAACGGAAATAAATTTAAGAACGCCTAAAGGTAATAGATGTGCTGGCGCAATAAACAGAATAATAAAATCAAAAGAAAAATACGAATATTCAAAACCATCCTCAAGCCCACCTTGACATATGACTGCGAGACTGGGACTATGGCTAAGAAAAACGAGCAGAATTTGGAGAATTGGAAAGGAAAAATATTAAGAAGGATTTTTGTGGGGGAAAATGTAGAGGACAGATGGTCAAAGACAAAGGCCGGAACATACCGGTGGGGAGAAGGAAGAAAGGTAGATCAAGAAGCAAATGGAAGGAATTCGTCATAATTTAGAAGAAAAAATATGCAAAAGTTGGAGAACGGCGGCAAAGGACAGGGAAGGCTAGAAGAACCAAATCAAGCAATGAACCTAAATGAACAAAGATTCGTGGGATCTAAATTTTATATATAATAAACATTTCGCAGCTAGGACAAAAATAAATTGAAATATATATGTTTAGAGTTATGTCGACGAGCTGTCATATTTGCGAAAAAGGTTCTTGAAATTTATAAGGTTATTCGGGTACGTTGTAAAGAAAAAAACATTTTTATAACTAAAAGTGGAAAAAATTTAAAGGATTTTAAAATTGTAGAAGAGAAAACAGTAATCTGTAAACGTCGAGAAAAGTACAGTTCGAACAAATCCGGGCACGGAAGGCTATCAAAGAAACGGCAGAAAACGATGAAAGAAGATGGCAATGAACACTGTGACAAATTTAACGACTACTTACGTAACGCCACATCAGAAATATTTTAAAAGAAAACCCCATCTACAATAATGAAGAAAAATAACTGCACACCTGATAAACTGAAGAAGTATCGATGTAGAATAAAAAGGCAATTGTTTGATGACGTTTATAGAGAATTCTGTCGTAATCAGGAGTCAGGTATTTTAAAAAATCCAAACAAGTTTATGACATCATTCACTCTGAACTTGAAATTAACTAAAAACAACTTGGAATACAATTGTCTAAAGTAAAAATAACTTATAATCTAAAAATATCATAATCGTATTGTGACATAAAATTAACGAACTGAATCTGTAACCTCAGTTGAGTTCAATGAAGCTGACTAGAGCTCCGCTTTCGTGTTGAGCCGACGCAAGCAATAATGGACTAAAATTCCATAAAAATGCGTCAAGATTTCAAGAATGGTACAAAATGTATTAAAAATGTAATCTGAGTTCAACCAAGTTGAGGATGGTTGACTAAAACTGGGCTGAAATCGACTGAAAAGGTAAAAGAATTGAAAATTTGTTTAAAAATGAAAAATGTCTAAATATTCTGGTTTTTACTAAAAAAATGAATTAAAAATTGAAATTTGAAAGAATTTGCCTTTTCTTAAACTAATCTAACCATCCTACACTGGCTGAAAAAATGTCTTGTGCCAAAACTAAGGCATTTTCTCTAATTATAGAGGAACATTTTTATCACCTGCGATAGTTACCCACTGCTTTGCTTCATAAATATCGTCCTCCAATTGGGAGCCAGTTTAAAAAAATATATTTCCTTGTTCTTCCAAAATTTTGTCCTTGTTCTTTAAAACGGTCAACATGTGTCAGGGGGAGATCCCACGTTTTTCAGCAACATATTTCCTTTTGTTTTCACCCTTTTCTACCTTCAAAATTAATTTTATTTTAATTTCTCATTCATACTTAAACACTTCATATTCCTTTATCATTTTTATCACTGTCCACCTTAACTGCATTACACGCACCGAGTTCCTTAGGGATCGACAATATTTTTTTCCATTGACACCGCAAATTGACGAATTCCCGAAAGTTAGTTTGGCTCAGCAGGAAATATTAGATTAGTAGTAGAAAATTACGAGTTTAAGAGACAAGAACACCTTATTGTTCTCAAAAAATATTCGATGCAATATTTCAAGTTAAAGTTCCACTATTATATATTATTATTATTATATTACCCTTTCTATTTACTTTTTCATTACTTTCATTGCAAATTTAACTGAAAAAATTAAAAGTGAATGTTTAACTATTGGACCGTCCGTTGGCACAGCACATATGCGATTGAGTGCCTGATACACTGCAGACAGATCCGTGAAATTTATCAAGATTACAAAGGCCGCAGAAACGTACGTCTGCAGATTCAATCGGTGTATAATACACCCTGGCTGAATTTCAGCAAGGCGGGAACCGTACCCTAGTTCGCATCCCGAGTCCTCGCCAACATAAAACGCGCGGTCTATAATTGATGCTCTCGAGCGTCACACTGCGAAAATTCATTACGAAGTTAATATGGACGTTGCACTTTTCATATTTTAATATAGTTACAACTTTAACGATATTTTAGTACGTAACAATACCACCTTAATAAGACACTAACATGCAAGTCGTCATATTTTTTAATGTTAAGGATGTAAGGCGAATTTTTTTTTTGTTATGTGTTGTGTCACCTGAATACGATCTTGTGCTTTTGAAATCATTAAAATAACATGGTAAATAGTTCTTTTGCAAATTATATGCAATTGCATCAAAATAAAATATACTCAGTGACATATAAACTGCACCACCTAGGAGGGTTGGGAATTTTTGGACCAAATTTGGCAGAAACATTGGACTAGTCTAAGAAAGAATTGATTAAAATTTGATAAAGAAAACACTTCAACTTTTTGATTTTTCTTTAATAATGTGTTGGTTCGCCCCTATTTCTGATACACTCATTGACCCGCCTTGGCATTGATTCCAGCAGGTGATCGATGTCTTCTTGGGGTATGGCATCCCAAGCAGCCTGTACTTCATGCCGTAGAGCTTCTATTGTCAACGGTGGGTTCGGTAGATTCCTCAATTTTCTACCCATCGTGTCCCACACGTGCTCAATGGGCGACAAATCGGGAGATCTTGGCGGCCAAGGCAAAAGATTAACATTGGCCTCTTCAAAGAAGTCAAGAGAAATCCTTGCTACGTGAGGTCGTGCATTATCTTGCTGGAAAAGTGGGTCTTCCAGCCCTCGAAGATATGGAAGAACATGTGGTTCTACCACTTCGACAATGTAGCATCGGGCGGTCATACTGCCCCTAATGAAGACACAAGGGTGACCTACTGCCGTAAGCAATAGCACCCCACACCATCAACCCCACAGTTCGGTGAACATGCCTCGCAATCGAAAAATCAGGATTGCGCCTTTCTCCACGTCTTCGTCTAACAGTCATCCGACCATCATGCATTCCTAAACAAAATCGCGATTCGTCACTAAAGACAACTCGATGCCACTCCAAGTTCCATTGAAGTCTTTCCGTGCACCAGGCCAAACGTTCCTGGCGATGTTGAGCAGTGAGGGGTAGCACAAGATGTGGGCGGTAAGACAGCAAGCCAAAGGTTCTTATTCGACGATAAACTGTTCGCAAGCCTATCGGACGACCTTGTTCACCTAACCATTGATCAGCTATTGATCTAGTTGTAGAAAATCGGTCTCTCAATGCCATTAGTCTTAAGCGGCGATCTTGACGTTCATTGGTTCGTCTTTGAGCCCCAGTGCCTCTTCTCCGACGTTCAACCCCATGTTCAGACCACGCTCGATAAACATGCATTATTGTTGAGTGGTGCCGTCCCAAACGGTTGCCGATTTCTCTAAACGAAAAACCTGCTTCTCGTAAACCAACAATCCGCCCTCGGTCAAAGTCACTCAACTGCTGGTAAACTTGAGGTCTCCTTCCTCTAGGCATCGTTAAACACTTGAAACACTTTAAACTAAAGAACGGGATCCGAAAAATGGAACAAATTCAAAAAATGACTCGATAATTGCTTGTCTATCACCACCTCTAAAAAATGACACAAACGTCAAAAATCCCATGACTACTTGATGATTGTGTTTCAAATTTTAATCAACTATTTCCCTGGACTAGTCCACTATTCCTGCCAAATTTGGTCCAAAAATTCCCACCCCTTCTAGGTGGTGCAGTTTATATGTCACTGAGTATATTATTCATCGTCGTTGGTAGAATCAATGACGTATTCCACGTTTTCCCCGAACTATAAATTCCCTGTAAAATATCCCCATCTAATCTACGACGTTACGTAACGAGATTCGTGTAAGCAAACGTAGTAAAAATAAAATCCATAAAGGTAATTTTCCCCAAGGCGACGTAAAATAAACTTATGTAGTAAGCGCGCTCGCGGTTTTTCATACGCGAACTACCACTCGTAGTTTTCTCTCGCTTGCTCGCTGTCGTATCCCTCACGTATCGCCTTCCGTCCGACCGCATCGCCTCTTTAACGGTCTATATCGTATAGATGCCGTATCAATCCCGAACGTGTCTCGGCTTAGAACCGCGGTGGACCACGGGTTAAACTTTCAAATTGTGGGAGGCGCCGGCCGACGCCGCCACAACGCACTCCGAACTTCGTAAATAATTCAGCCGGTTTTCCGGAGTTTTGCGTTTGTCTCGTCTCAGCTTTCAAATTTCCCGTCTCGATAAGCAGGGATTCGGGTAAAAGAGCTTTCGACGGCCCGGCGACTGTAAAGGTCGCGCAATTTTCCTACGGAATCATTTACATCGTATAAGTTTGTGTATCATTCGTCGTCGTCGATGGATGTGGGGCGCCTTTCAATTCGCTTTAATTGAATGAAAGTTCCTAAAACACGACGTCAACTTGGAACAACAAACATATCGAGCACGGCTTCGAAGTAGGTTTTTGTTTGGCTAATTTTGTCATCGTGTTGTCAAACACTCGAGCATACGTGTACCCAATTAATCAAAACATGTACTATACATTGGGAAACGCAATCGGAATTATTCGCCAACGCTTAATAATTATTCATTAATGGTAACGAAACGATAAAAATGCTCGTTTCCGATATTCAATAGCGGTTAAATAATATTTGATAGACTCGCTCGCCGCGTAATGTTTATTAGTATCGATCGGAATTTTGAAACCGCCGACGCGACGGCGAATCAGAAAAATCGACGCGATGGCGCACAGGTGCTCGTTTCGCGTTTTATTTTCGAGCCCTTCTTCCCCCATGGAGCCGTAAATTTTAATCAAAATATTTTAATATAAATATTTTTAGTGTAGCAACGTAATCCGAGCAAAAACGAAAATGTAACGATTATAAAATACTCGGTGTAGTAAATAAGACCAATAGATATAGACGTATCATTAATTGATTAGATTCATTCGGCTCTGGTTGTTTATTGTGCATTCCTTGCATATTAAGGGCCGCCGTAGACTAGCGATTAAACAGTCGGCCGATAGTTTAGTCGGATCGGGCTGGAGCGCGCACACTACGCCGACTAAACTATTTGGTTGCACGAGGGCGCGCACACTGTCCGATAGTTGCCCGATAGTCGGCGGCTGAATACATCGCGAAGCACAGTTCTTGGGCGAAACGTGTTATAATAACTGCACACATCAAAAGGAAATGTTATCTAGAAAAGTTATAATATTATATATTATATTAAATAGACGAAAGAAATTAATGAAAAAAAGAATTCGAAAGTTTAACATGTGTTTCATTTAAATTTTAATGATTCTAATTCTATATATTAGTTGACTGAACTTGTACATATGAAGTTTCCATTGATTGTTTCTTTTAAAATGTTTGGCGTTGCAAATGTCTGTAATGATCGTTGCTAATAAATTATTATTATTCAATTGTCTTTTATAAACGACAAATGTACGCACGCGCACTTCTTATCAGACCCGGTCGGCCGACTAAATAGTTGTGTAGTGTGCGCTCTCGTATTGAACGCCATGCACTTCAAGCGGTCGGCCGATAGTTGGCAGACTTTAAAGTTGGATGGGAATCGCACTGCCCATCAAACTTTTTAATCGGCCGATTTAAAATCGCATAGTGTACGCGCTCCCATAAGGCCACGTGTAATTCAGCCACCGACTAAACTATCGGCCGACTGTTTAATCGGTAGTCTACGGAGGCCCTAAGAGGCATTGTTGACAGCTTTCCATTATAATGATAAATCGTTTCGTTAAAATATATTTATATATCCAGATATTTCATTTAATTTGTTATTGTCGATTGATCGTTAAAACAGAGGCATTGCCAAAATACATAATATAAATAACAGCTGTACATATATCGGTATAAAGTTCAGGAGAAGCAATTTAAATTTAAATTTTTTAAATTTTTCATATTTTCATAGTTTCATCATAAGATTTTTTTTTGAAATATCACTTCCGCTTAAAGAAATATTTTGAGATTTGAATAAATGACATTTGTAGCTAAACAAGAACAAATACAACGAAAATATTTCTTTCTTTTTCAGATACATGGCACACAGGCATGTACACGTTCAGCGATTTCAGTTCGAACGACATGACATAGCAGGCTGCACAACCAATGGGTATGTTAAATTTGATTTATGCATGCACTTAAAATTTGCACTTTCGCTACCTTCGATTAATCTAATAGAACGGATTGATTTGCAATTATGCACCTAACACAACAATTGTCTGTTTTGCGGCGTTTCTTGGAAACGTAAATATTGTAAACGCTATTTATAAAATGACATTTCCGGTTAAGGTTTAAGTAGCTATCAAATCCATCTTTGCGAGCAGAAGTCGAACATGGACAACTTTAACAACAATTTTAATTCGTCTTTGATTTTAGTTAACATTTTTAGTATCTTTGTTATTTATATTACATACATTATTATTAAGTACTCTTATATCAATGCGTTTTTTAGTTTAGCGTAAAATTTTTATTTCGTGCGCAATTTTCTTTTAAGAAAAAGGAAAAAGGTTTCCATCCTCCACCTCCTCCTCCAAATCGATCAGTAAAATTTACTTCTCGATACTTAATGTACCGTCACAATCATCCTCGTACACTCCATTTGAACATTCCCGCCATTTCCCAAATAAAGTGAAATTATCACACGAACGATTAATCATTCTGATAACCAATTAACGTAACAAGACGAGCTTCCAACGTCACGTTAACCACATTGCAACGAACGTAACGCACCGTCTCCGGTGACAAACGTCGGCAGTAAATTAACCGGACCCGAAAAAATCTCGGATTCAATCGAACGATGGACGGAAGCGATTCCAATAATCTCGATTTTGCGGCCCACTTACTCCCCCCGTAATCTATCGCCTACCGGCGTAATAATGCACGCCCACGGGTAACGGCGCCCGTAAATAATCCTCGCCGTTTTAATCTTATCATCGGAATCGTAAATTATGTGCTCAAGACCTAAACTCGCAGAATATCTGGAACGTCTAGCCGGTGGTGGCGCGGGCGACGGCGCGTCGTTGCGAAGTTACGAATTTCCACGTACGCGCCAGTGTCGGATTTGGATCCGGTGCCCAACGACGAAAAAGTCGTATAGTGTTATGTACCCCGAATTGAGATTCATCACTCATGAGCCACCATCTATTACCCCATTTTTTTTTATTTATGACCATTTGAAGCATTCCAACAGCTTGGTTGGCTTCATCAGGTGTCAAGTGACGTAGAGGCATGTTTTTGAAGTGAAATTTTAATGAATTTGACTTTCGAGACTTTAATCACCAACGCAATGTAATAAAATTTTAATAAATTGAACACTTTCTTTAAATTTCTAAGACAAATGTGACATTTCAAAAAAAATATTTGTTAGATACCA
This sequence comes from Geotrupes spiniger, assembly GCA_959613385.1. Lineage (NCBI taxonomy): Eukaryota > Metazoa > Arthropoda > Insecta > Coleoptera > Geotrupidae > Geotrupes > Geotrupes spiniger. The sequence continues at coordinate 1,929,441 of OY390732.1, read as the reverse complement.
ACTTAAATTTACACAAGTTGAAACCGATACGTCTTACCATTCTATTAAAAATGTCAATTTCCTATAATTGTTGCCGCTAGTTTAATTGCAATTGTAAGCAATAAAGTGCAATTCTTGGCAAACACACGACGAAAGGGTAATCGAAGACCATCTCGCACCTGTAAAAAAAATTCTGGGTCACGTCGTCGATCGAGGGGGGCGCGCGACGTGCGTCGAAAGTAGAGATGTCGGCGGCGCCCCCGCGAGGGGTGTCTGTTTGGCTCGCAATCTCGAAACTTATTAATTACTGTGTGCATGCGAGCACGCACGTCGTTTCCCATTCATCAGCGTCGACTTGCGGAAGTGAAGTACAACGTGTTGCGGGAAAACGGTACACGAGTTTCTGGTATCCGTTTCTCGATGTATCGCAGCCGACAGGACTAGGTTAGTCGGGCCGATAAACGTACAGAAATATGCGAATATGGCGTGAGGGCGCACACCGCGCTTTGCTTCCCCTTGGATGTGATACCAGTGGGGTGTAATAAAAGCTAAAATAATTCGTTCGTTGTCGCCATTTTAATCCTTAATCATATTTCTTTCACTTTTTGACATAGTCATCTTTTGTGAAGAACGAGGAGGTTCTTCACAAAGTCCATGTTTTAGGTGAATGTTTTTTTTTTAATCTTTATCTTATGATTTTCTTCATTATTCCAATTTCCCAAGTTTAAATATTAATTTTTTTAATTTTTTCTATGTTTTTTTAGGCCCGTTGCTTTGGGTCTTCTGTTGCTTCGACTATTATTATAATAATACTTCGTGTGGAGCTTTTATTTGCAAATATATCACTCAATTTCAGATTTTATTTTTCCATTGCCCTAAATCTTTTAGGTTATTTTATCTTTTAAATGTAATTGTAGTCTTCATTGTGAGTAACCTGTTCGTCTTTGTCATTTTGCGCAACTTCTGTCCTTGTTAGCCTTTTTTAATTTTCTATTTTTAGTCCTGTACGCATTTGCTCAATGGGATTTAATTATTTATCCTTATTTTCATTCTCATTGCTTACATTGTCTCATTGTCTCCATTGTCCCATTGTCTCCATTGTCTGTCTCATTGTCTCCATTGTCTCAAAGGCCCATTGTCTCATTGTACCCATTGTCTTCAGTGTCTTCATTGTCGCATTGTCTCATTGTGTCAATTGTCTCCATTGTCTCATTGTCGCTCCACCTTTTTAGCTGTTCCCATCTTTTACTTATTTTACTTGAAAGTTTTTTTTATCGGTGTTTTGTGGTTTTCTTCGTTATTCCAATTTCCTCTAAGAGATTTTACATTCTACCTCAGTGATACTTAGTCTCTTAGTATTTCAATTTCCAGTGTCCTTTTCACTAAAATTCATCAACACGAAAATTCAGATCTAAAATGTTCCCCTTATGTGTATTTTTATCCACAGAAAAAAATTTTTATAATTTGTATGAATCACAAATTTTAACAAATTACCCAAAAATTATATACGCGGAAATTTATTTTTACTAATAAGAAAGAAAGGACAAAGAAATGAAAATAAAAACGGATAAATGTGTTTCAGGTCAAGGCACATTTTGCATAGGACTCATTAAATATCTATTAAATCGATGGCAATGTTAAAAATTGATATACATCGAGAATTATTGAAACATAAGCCAAATGACGCAACCCGAACACAATAAAAAAAAATATATGAAAATCTTCAAATCGACTAATGCAGCGGCAAACAAATAACGTTGTTTAGCGAACTCATTTTTTAAGCCGATTAAACAAATTAAAAAAAAAAACTAAGCCCTCGTCGCAGTCGCATTAAATTCGATAAGTCACCGGTAATCCTCTCAAATGCTTCGGCGAATCACGCACCGCATAAAATTGCAACTAATATTTAACCAGACAAACGACGTTGCAATCAACTAACATAAAAAGTGCATTAATAATAATTTTAAATGTATTTATAGGTTAGTAAACATGAACAAATGCAGCCATAGATAACAAGTTTTTCATGTTTCGACATATTGTATATTGCAATCACAATTAAGGATGCACTTCCCATAGTTATTCGTAACATGACCATTCCGGACCACAAAACCAACATAACGTCAAAATTGTTCCTAATCAACAAACGCGGAGGAATTTCCCATAATACTTTATTTAAAACAACGAATTTAGAGTAGCGTAACTTCGGAAACTATGGCAGGAAACTTTGCAGACGTTAAAAGTTGAATAAATCTTTCGTGCCGGCGTACGCTCGATGGCGGGAGCGCCCGCACAAGATTTATTAATTTACCGAGACATCCATCTCCACGGAAAGTTTTTCAGGCGATTTCCGGGTATCGCATTATTTGCAGTTACTTTGAGCCCGATTAAATTCCAAACGAGGCAGAGGACAATTTGAAATTAAAAAGCTCATTAATGGTATAAAAGTCATTACAACGTCGCTATCATAGAACATTTGGGATTAATGTTAAAATCGTAGTGATACGAGGGCGCAATATAGCAATAAGTAGTTCACCGTATGTAGGTCATTCCATCACATATGAAAAGCTATTGAAAAGTAACAAGGTGACCCAGTACAAAAACCGACATGAGCTCTGTTTGTTCGTCAAATATTATCTGATGGCATTAAACAAATCGACAAATCAAATCGGACGTTAGCGAAATTATTCAAAACGACCAATTCCGAATAAATGAAGACATGCGAGTTCAAACCTGCCGAAAAATTGTATACCTTCCCCTTGGTATTTGACCTCAATGCGTGGATTCCGAAATGAAATAAGACACCGACGTTGCCTTGATTCAAAACGATTTATAGGAAATAGGCTCAGTGTGAGGTTAGTTCATAAATTGGAAATTTGCAACGATTTGCGAACGAAAAAGGAAGGATATATGCCGGAATTAAAGTACAGGATGAATTTAGAAGGAGAACAAATAACAAATAGAACATCAATAGAAAAAACCAAGTATTTCCAAGTAGTCAAAATGCAAAGGACCAGATGGCTGGGACACATAGTGAGGATGGACTACGATAGATGCGTTAACAGGAGAAGGAAGAAAGAGGCGAAGAGGAAGATCCTGAGAGAGATAGTTAGATGAAGCGAAGAAAAATCTAACGAGTCAGATATTGGAAAGAAAAGGCACATGATCGAAGAAGGTGGCAAAGAAAACTGAAAGACGTTGATATATAATTAAAAAGAAAATTATAGATTATTCTCGTATTCAGTATCTCAACAAACATAATCTCATTATTATTATTATTATCATTATTATTAATGATATATTATAGTTTGAGCTTGTTACCACTTTTTCATTTTAACCTTTTGTTTAGCACGTCCGCGGTTTCATTTTCCATTTTCTCATCTGAAGCCCAAATTCGCAAAAAAACGCAATCAATGAAATCGTAACTCTGTGAACTGTACATCGATACCCAACGATACGGCAAATACTTTTCCAATATAAACGCAATCAGTCAACGTCGCGGTGCACAGGAGCGTTCCGTTATCTCGGCGCAGCTTCATTAAAAATTTAATTTGACGTCCGTTTTTAAATAAATTAACGAAACGCGAACTCGAGTGGAAACGGTAAAACGTATAAAATTATGAAAGATAATTCTACAATATTTGCTTGCCGCTGCACGTTTAACGAATTGTTGGATGGGGGTTGGGGGCGGCGGGAAGGGCGAGGGGGGCGCGAAACGTCGAAAATCGTGCGGAACATTTTAAAATGCCGTGTTCTCTGAACACAAGTGTGCACTTTGGTGCGCGTGCTTTTGCAGAGTGCCAGTTTTAAAATCTTTTTCGGATTTTGAACGCACTAAAAATACATAGGCACTAATTAAAATTCATTCGAATAGCTTCAATGAAAACTAATAATTTTTCATGGCGTATGTATGATCCATGCACGTATCAACAAGTTGTAGCAGAAGAAAAAAAACTGGTGCGAAGTCGGTGAATATTAGTTATTGGATGATATTGATTAGTTTTTACTTTTAACGATGAACCGAATATTGCAAAATGACTACGCATGCAATGGGATAAAAACAAATACGCGGCAGACCCGTGGGCACAATGAATAACAATTAGCACGAAAATGTGCTGCATATTCACTATAAATGCAAACGATATACATACGCGTTTTCGTTGATAACTCACAGTGATGCAGCACATTTCGTACATTTTTTTTTATATTGCTGTGCAAAGGTTGTGCGATATTAATACTCGTAATATTAATTAGGAGTCGCAATTTCGCTTGTGTTAAAAAAGTCTTCGTATATTTTTCCATACGTTCATCGCATTTAAAAAACAATAATTGATTTTTCAGTAATTAAATATATGTGGTTGTAACAGTTTGTTTTGAATTGTTCTACGTAAATACGTTAGATGTAATATGTTTGCTTGTGGTGTTGTATTTGTCGTTATTTCATTTGTAGAGACACTGATATGTATCTATTATCTATTATCAGCTTTGGCCAGACCTCTTAAAATATACAAAGCAAATCTTAAATTAATGTGACCAATAGTCAACTCAAACGTAGGACTGCTCTAAAAAGACAATGTGTAAATTCCAAGACAAGAAAACACTCCCAAAAAGATTCCGTTTATGTTTAAAGAAACCAAGTCCTTTTGTGTAGAGTCAATACTATCAAATGCTAAGTTAGTAGGACTCGACCAGTTCCCACGAATTCTTAACATGATATGTTACTTATAATTTTAGACAAAAACTTTGATAAATTGTAAATAGGGCTCTGTACACTCGATATTATTGGTCTCGATGAAATATTTTGTTTGTGATGTTTTTTTAGGCAACCCGTATATTCGCGGGGTATATAGAAAGACGGCCTTGATTCCGCGATAGATTTTATTTAATATCTTTTATCATATTAATGTTTCTTGATTGCAAGGGAAAATATTCTCTATCGTTTTGTAATTATTTGTCGAGACATTATTATCGTTTAACTCTACTGTCGTAGCTGTTCTAAATTTTTAATTTGCTACTTATTCAAATATTCTGCTTAAAATCTCTGAGATAACACGTAGTGCTCTTTGTTCTACTCTAGGGGTATTTAGTGAAATTTTCAGATCTCTAAAGTTATAATATAATTATAATGCCAAGATGGATGAATTTCGCGATGTTTATTAATCCATCTGGCATAACGGTTTTATTTCATGGTGTTGGCCACCAACAATAAAAAAGTCATCGTCAAATGACGCTCTGAAATTTAAAAATTACGTAAAATCTAATTCAGGCGTTTCAAAAGCGCCACCGTCTCAAATCTACGCCTGGAGCAGCGCCCCGCAACTCAAGCCGAGCGAACAAACACAATTGAATCGCCCGGCAAATTTATTCAACGTCAACAACGCCTTCAACTGTCAAGCGTGCATTTTGTTCAGCTTGTATTGTAGATATTTACATATTTCGGTGTAATAATCAGAACAAATAAACTAAACGGAATACACACGTATTTGATATATCAAACCACAAGAACGCTAAATATTTAGTTAAATCTAGGGATTGATATCATCAAATATGGAAGTACGTATCGTGAAATTAAATATGAAAACGATTAAAAATTTTAGACGAACGTTAACAACACTGACACACATGTAATGTATCGGAGCAATTTACGACATTAAGTTCGCAACAACTCTTAAACTTACACAAGACCTCGGGCATACAAAACCCTATTCCTCCACTGCGATGTTTAATCCGTTGATTATCGAATATTATACGACATACATATACTCAGTGACATATAAACTGCACCACCTAGAAGTGGTGGGAATTTTTGGACCAAATTTGGCAGGAATAGTGGACTAGTCCAGGGAAATAGTTGATTAAAATTTGAAACCCAATCATCAAGTAGTCACGGGATTTTTGACGTTTGTGTCATTTTTTAGAGGTGGTGATAGACAAGCAATTATCGAGTCATTTTTTGAATTTGTTCCACTTTTTCGGATCCCGTTCTTTAGTTTAAAGTGTTTCAAGTGTTTAATGATGCCTAGAGGAAGGAGACCTCAAGTTTACCAGCAGTTGAGTGACTTTGACCGAGGGCGGATTGTTGGTTTACGAGAAGCAGATTTTTCGTTTAGAGAAATCGGCAACCGTTTGGGACGGCACCACTCAACAATAATGCGTGTTTATCAAGCGTGGTCTGAACATGGGGTTGAACGTCGGAGAAGACGCACTGGGGCTCAAAGATGAACCAATGAACATCAAGATCGCTCCCTTGAGAGACCGATTCTCTATAACTAGATCAATAGCTGATCAATGGTTAGGTGAACAAGGTCGTCCGATAGGTTTGCGAACAGTTTATCGTCGAATAAGAACCTTTGGCTTGCTGTCTTACCGCTCACATCTTGTGCTACCCCTCACTGCTCAACATCGCCAGGAACGTTTGGCCTGGTGCACGGAAAGACTTCAATGGAACTTGGAGTGGCATCGAGTTGTCTTTAGTGACGAATCGCGATTTTGTTTAGGAATGCATGACGGTCGGATGACTGTTAGACGAAGACGTGGAGAAAGGCGCAATCGTGATTTTTCGATTGCGAGGCATGTTCACCGAACTGTGGGGTTGATGGTGTGGGTTGCTATTGCCCCCCCCCCAGTAGGTCACCCTTGCTCTTCATTCGGGGCAGTATGACCGCCCGACGCTACATTGACGAAATGGTAGAACCACATGTTCTTCCATATCTTCGAGGGCTGGAAGACCCACTTTTCCAGCAAGATAATGCACGACCTCACATAGCAAGGGTTCCTCTTGACTTCTTTGAAGAGGCCAATGTTAATCTTTTGCCTTGGCCGCCAAGATCTCCCGATTTGTCGCCCATTGAGCACGTGTGGGACATGATGGATAGAAGATTGAGGAATCTACCGAACCCACCGTTGACAATAGAAGCTCTACGGCATGAAGTACAGGCTGCTTGGGATGCCATACCCCAAGAAGACATTGATCACCTGCTGGAATCAATGCCAAGGCGGGTCAATGAGTGTATCAGAAATAGGGGCGGACCAACACATTATTAATGAAAAAATCAAAAAGATGAAGTGTTTTCTTTATCAAATTTTAATCAATTGTTACCTTAGACTAGTCCAATGTTTCTGCCAAATTTGGTCCAAAAATTCCCACCCCTTCTAGGTGGTGTCGTTTATATGTCACTGAGTATATATCTCCTAGGCACAGATTATGAAATATTTCTAAGAAAACGCGACAAATAGTCGCGCACTAACCAATTCGGAAAATGCCTTTTAATGTCGCGCTAACGCGCGCCTTGTTTACGTTTGAGAATCGCGCTCGGCGAGATTTACCGCCCGAGATGCGGCAGTTTTCGGGATTATATTCACTTCGGGTTTAGCGTCGCTACGTTCAATTAATTACCTCGCCGTAAATTTCGGTTAAACGCGCGAAAATTGAATTTGAAATAATTCCAAGATCCCCGGATCCGAGGTAAATTATTCGTGCGGTGGGATTACTTTTAATCGAGCCGGCCGTTTTTAATTGGCCGTAAATTGAACGCTTGCATAACCGATGGCGGTGAATCATATTTTCCGGCGGCTCTGAATAGGTCGCGCGGTTGTTATTTACAATCGTTTTTATGCGGAAAGGATCGCGAACAATAATATTTTATTGCTTTTTCCGAATGTGCGCCCAGACTCATTTAACGGAAACATTTCGAAAGTAATTAGGGCATTAATGATTAATATAACTAATTTTGACCCAATACAATATTTTCATGAAAAACGATAATAAAAATCAAAAACAAACCAAACAAACTTACTGTTTCCTTCACTCGATAAAATCTACAGCAAAACTCACGATTCGTGACTGCATCCCCCCCCCCCATACTTATTCGAACATTTCCACCGACAAACATTTATTTCCGTAATTGCGTAATGAGTGCCGAACAGATGCGCAGATTGTCGAAAAATACCAGGTGTGCCGATTTAATGCACGTCGAACACGAGAGCATTTCACGTCTGCGAGATGGGACAGCGCAGATTAGGGCGGTGTGGGGCGCTCGGGAAATTCAAACCGCATAAGACGATTTAACACAAATAAATTAAGCTCCGTGCAAGTTACGGCGTCTTGTTGGAATTGCCTCGCCGAATGAACATTTTAAAAGGATTTAAGTGCCTTCGGAACTGCGAAGGACTGACTTAATGTCAACGTTCGTTTCTAAACTAAAAATCGAATCTGAGTGTTTCGATCCCTCACTCAACTTTCTTATACTTAGATAAATTTCCTTGTACATTAAGTAAAAGAAAGTAATAAACGGTTGAATATCGGCAGCAAGATGACTATTAATTTTTCACATCTTTAAATATAGAGATTTTTAACGATTTTTAAGAATCAAAACATTTTTAGGATATATGACCCATAATTGCAAATCCAATTGTTGGATTTGCAACGTTGGCAGCGTATCTACCCAACTGAACCCAACCCAACCCAACTTGGTGTTTCCTTTGTGCGAGGTTTACTTTTATATAATTAAATGTTAAATATCGACATCGTAATATCTTATCGGAGTTTAATTCTTGGGTTTATAGTTGGTTTTACTATTAAATTCGAGTGGTTTGGGCCAAGAGTTGATTTTTTTACGGTAATCGGTAACGGTAATCTTCGTAGGATTTTATCAATGTGGGTGGATTTGACTGGATTTGTACAGCATGCAAGTGACACGTGTAAACCCAAGTAAAATATGCAAACCCCAAATGAAACTTACAAACCCTAGTTCTTACGACACAACCCAGGATAATTGAAGCTTTAAGGTGGTTGTAATCCAAAATAATCAGGATTCGCTGAGAGAACTTTGTACGGTAATTTTTTTGGCTACTTGGGACAAATAAATAATAAATTTTATGTGAATTTGTCAGATATCGACCAATTGGGTTGATGGCTTGATTCAAATGGGTTGGGTTGGGATTGATTCAAATGGGTTGAGTTGGGTTTGGTTCAAATGGGTCGAGTTGCAATTTATACAATTTTTTTTTTTTTAGAATTTACCAGTTTCGCAGAACTGAAACACAACGAAAATTCGAAGTAGAATTTGGGTAAAAGATCCCTTGAAAATGTTCATTCCAACACGGTTCTAAAAAAACAAAGGCTGCGACTTAATTCGCTACTAAAACTGGGTCGTCGTTTGGCATCCTCAGAAACTAACCCAACCCAACTGAACCCAATCCGACTGCACCCAACCCGACTGAAGCCAATCGAACCCAACATAATGTCACCCTTATTAAATTAAATTAAATAATTAAATGTTAAACATCAACATCGCAATTTGAAAGCCTTTATTTGACGTACGTTTTTATTTGAATTGGGATAAATATTTTTCCATAATTTTCACTGTTTCTTCTTCAGTTTTGTTTTGGAATTTTAGTCTTTTTTGCATTTTAATCAATTTTATCATCATTTTCCATGATTGCCTCAACTTTGTCACTGTTGTATTTTTTATCAATTTTTGACAGTTTGGGCAATTTTGATATTTTTTTTTAAATTTCTTGGACATTTGTACAGTTGTTACAATTTGTCGAGTCTCAAAAATATTGTACACATGTTGAAATGAAATCGTCGTTTCACCGCGAGCTACTTCGAAAACTAACGAATCGAACCAGCGAATCTAATAGAAAATAATTGTTGCAAACTATTTAATCTAAGTAGTAGAAGAATTAAGAAGAATTAAGTCGATTTTAATACTTTTGTGCTGTTGTCATAGACTTTGTTACTTCGTAAAGCCGCTTCGCTAATTGCGACGCAATAATGTTTATTTCTGAAATATGTTTATACGACATTTCGGCGAGCGCAACTTACTGCATACATCGCTCACTAAGACGACTAATTTTCTAGTAAATTGATCGCGTGTGTAGTAAGTGGTTCATGACTTTGGTAGTTGAAGTTCTCGATTGTTATAATTACACTTTTATTTCCGTTATTACTATCTAGTGTTAAAAAGAAAAAAGGAATCAAACAAAATGAAAAAAAAAATTAACCAATTCTAAGTAGTAACCTATTTTACAAGCAAATAAGGTTTGCTTTCTAAGAAACTAAACCCATATTATTATTATATTTCATATTTTCATATTTGATAACCAATTTTGAGTTATAAGGGAAATGTAGGGTAAAGTAACACCAAATTGTATTTACGACGTTTTCCTGATGTGCATTAATCAAATTATCCACATTGCAAATCGATGAATCTCTCTCCCACTATCCTTCCACCACTAAATCGGCGAGCGCGACTGGAAACGTATCGTTCGTGTGTCTGCGCTAACAGGAGCAGATGTGCGGATCCGCAGTAATTATTCCAATGATTGGACATCGCAAAATGTTTAGTAATCAGTTTGATTACACTATCAGTGCTAATTGCGTCTAGGTGATACAATTAAATACGCACGGTACAAAGTGTACTAACTACGTAAATGAACATCATATGCCCACGTTACCATTACACGTAGAGTGTTTGATCGAATATTTTTAAAGGGGTAGACGTGTAAATATAAGGACAGCTCCGCCAAGGGTGGAAATTTAAAAACAATCGTTAATCGTAACGACGGTTGTTGTCAATTATTTATTTCTTATTATTCATGTTGATAAAGTGTTGGTAGTGTTCTCCCTAATTTCAGTATTTTTTTTATTGAGCTTAATGTTAAGTTTCTATGAAACATCTTGATATGCACTGCATACCTACAGCGAACATAGAAATTCAATAAGACCCTAGAATATGGATCTTAAATTAAAAAAAAAAACAAACGAAAATAAATTAAATTTGCAATAATTTCATCTTACACGACATGCGAAAGGCTTTCTAATCTTAATCGTGGTGATACACGAGACCCAATCTTTCGGAAGAAGGTGAGGAAATAACCTAGTTAAAATGTTGCCCTTATCTTTACTCTTTTGTGATGGAAAATGCATACTCGGCTTTTATCTCGAGTCGTTCTATCGATCGGATATTAGTAGTCTTCCAAGTTGACTCGAAATACATCGCCAGATCGTGGCATGTGCTTTATACTTTCAAGTTACAGTGCACGTATACTGTGGGCGCATATGTGCGTACTTTTATTTTTCAAATCCAATATTTGTACGAGATCTCGTATTTTGATTCTCTCGGGCCGGATTAATTTCGTTTATCTTGACGTTTGAGTAAAAGTTTCGAATGGGTCACTCGTTGTCGTTTATTTTCGCCAATAATTCAACTTGACTTCAATAATTCAATAATTTTGTACTAGACTAAGATGAACCTATCGTTTATCAGGTAAATTGGATAGTTTATGGCCAACAATTTTTATGGATTACAAAACACGTGTTAATTATCGACAAAAAATTATGAAACAATAAAATTGAAAAAGTTTCTTAATTTTTTTAAAAACGTTCGTGAAAATCTTCATAGTCAAAATTTACACAAAAATAATTAATCACCAAGAAAAAAACATATCAGAAACTGCTGCACCGGCAGAGCAGTATGAGTACGTTGTCGTGATGGCAAAATAATCCCCCGTGGCACTGAACTCAACCCTTTTTTTGATAGTCTATCTCTCTCAACATTTTCACTACCTCCAGATAACAATGTTGGTCGACTGTTTCACGTGGAGGCACAAACAACGGGCTCGTAACCGTAATACCAAGTTTCGTCTCCAGTAATTAATTGGGTCCTCTTCCAACCCTGTTATAATCTGATGACATGCCTGCAATCTATCAATCAATCAATTTTTTAAATCTCAATAAATTGTTTTTATTGAAGACAGTTGTTTCCGTTCTACGAGACCATGACCTATTACATGTTTCACATGTATCATCTTCAGGTATGTTTTCTCGGTTGTGACCGATAAGAAATGATTTTTAAATCTCGATCTTTCTGCCGTGATCATAAAGGGATCTTTTTAATACCACAAACATCTTGCACGAGTGTATAATAGTAAAATGCGAAAATAAAAATCGAGTTAATAACGCTTGAATTTTACGGCAGCAGCTAGCACTTTTATTTTACCGCCACATAGAAAATTACATACTTAACAACGTCTGTAAAATACGAATGGGCAAGGCGACGCGCAGTGAAAACGACGCGGCGCACAGTAAATATTCCCGGGTGAACGTGACACGATAGTTTCATAACATCATCTCGTACGAGTCTTAGGAATAAAAGTCGTGGCAAGACGCAAGTAGCGATTCACATAACCATGTTTGAAAAACTAATTTAACTTAGTTGAACTCGAGTCGTAAAATAAAACACCCGGTTGGTTTATCAAAAGAATTTGGAGAATCGTAGCTACAATTGTCGGCAATTATATTTATTTTACTTCAACGAAACCTTACTGTTAATTAAAATACGATGCACGTTTTAAAATGTTATGAAACTAATTGCGTGGTTTTCAAATTTATTTTTTGTAAAATTGTAAAATATTTCAATAAATCAATTAATTTTCTAATAGAATCATGTCACCAACTGCAGGCAAATATATTTATTTTATTTCACGAAAACCTTATTCTTAATTAAAATGTGATGCACATTTCAAAACGATTAATATTTACTGTATTTTTAAAACAACAATAATTACTTTTTAATAATTAGTTTTAATTAAATTTAGTGAAACTCAGACGAGAAATACTTTGAATCTTACACCAGTTCAATCAATGCTTAGTGGGCTGGACCACATAAATAGTATTTAAAAATCTAGTATCATATCATCAACTGCAGACAAACGTATTTACTTTACTTCAAGGAGATCTTATTCTTCATTCTAATGCGATACACATTTTAAAGTTATATGAAATTTATTTCGCTTAAGAAAAAAATTAATTAATTTTTAAATTATTCTTTGCCAAAATGGGGGAACAAATACTTTGGTCTTATACTTGTGCAGCAAATGCTAAGGGGGGGGGGGGCTAAGTAAACAAGTTGACCAAATAGCAATTTATATTTAAAAATACATTTTAATAAATCAAATACTTTTAACGTTTGCATCAATTGTATGAAAACATATTTATTTTACATCAAGTAAACCTTACTGTTAATTAAAATATGGAACACACTTTGATTGAGACAAAAAAAAATTTGAATAGAAATTATTGCATGGTTTTTATTTTATTTTTTGTAAAATTCGGGCGACCACTTTCAGTGTACGAATTCCATATTCCAACTATGCCAATGCAAAATTTCAACTTATTCGAAGCACTGTTGGGATCCAATTCGTTCTGCGCTGTCCGTATTCCAGCTATGTCAATGCAATATTTCAGAGATAGAATTCAGCCATTTTGTTCTAAGATGTCTGTATTTTTCATAGCTTAGTCTAAATATTACGTTTAATTGATTTGCGAACTGCCATTGACATTTTTATTGTCGAATTGTTACGAGCTTCTTCCGGTTCACACAATCAAATTATTGATTTACGACTTTTGGAAGTCGGAATTTGTTTCTTATAGTGTACTGAGGTGTATTATTTTTGTTTTTTTTTTACTTTATTTTTATATAAAATATAACAAGTCTTCTTCTTGGTGGCTTTGCAGCCTTATAGGTCCATTTACCCCAAATCATGTGGAATCAGACCGGTACCTATGACCTAAAATTTAAATAAATACATGTACACTACACTCACATAACTAATACAGAGATTGAGAGAAATAAATGACATATCCGTAGATCTCCATATTAAACGTTTCTAAATTTAACACAAAAAGGACGTGTGTGTCAAAATTACAAAACATGTCCACACATATCCCAATTGAATTATTATAATTCATTCGTTCATATTATTTATTAAAACTTTTATATTAATGAATCGTAAAAATCATATAATACTTTCACGTAAATAAAATAACTTTTATTCTTCACCAAAAAAAAAACTGAAAATGAAAAATCATAAATTCCCATTTACAATAAACTCGTGTGTACATCAACTGCAGAACGCACGCACGTTGGCATCCGCATTGAATAACGCGGAATTACGTAAGCTCTAGCTTGCTAGTTAAATGAAATAAACAATGGACGCAATTTAATTCTAGATATATAGCAAATGGAAAATAAAAAAAACGGAAAACAAAATTTGCAAGTAAATTGGAGTATACATGCATATGAAAACTAAACCTGTTGAAAAACAAAACAGGGTTAAAACGAGACGTGTTGATTGATATAATAGAATGAAATAAATAGTCTTGACTTAGTCTTTGATGGTATTGAGGTATCTTTGTCACTCATGCTTACACTTGATGCAACTTCAGAAAAACACAGTTGTATGTGCGAATTTATTTGAACTCATTGCACTAAAGCCCTTCGTGAACTGGCAAATTTTATTTCGATCCTTACATTTACAACTTCACCGATGGGACGAGCCGCAGGGCGTAAAAGCATAAAAAAACTTAATTACGCAAGTTTCGTTCCAGCCGCGCTCGCACTCGCCTCACCTTCCAAGTTGCGAGTTCGCCGGCGAACTATCGACGTAATGAACGTACATACAACGAAACGCAATTCCACGCAAAAGTTTCGCGCTTCGAGGGACCCGGATATTCCAAAACAAACTAACATCTTCCCGGTCTTGGGCATTCGGGTGGTACAGGCGAAAGTTTCGTTAACAACGATGCCGCCGTCTTTTCGTACACCGAAACTTCGGTGCCGCGATGGGGCGAGGGCGTTTCGTGTATTCGAGTTAATTACCGAAGTTTGTTTCTTTATCGTCTCAAACGGGGCACGGGGTACACGTTCTAATTTTACCTGCACGATTTGCTTACACGTTGTGCAAGCAAATTTAATAATTAGGAATTTTATTGAGTTATTTAGTTCAGAAACGTACAGGAAAAAAAATCTACTTAGACACATGTCTCTATACAGTAAGTTAACACAATCATTACAGAGAAACAAAAACATAAGAGAATATTCATATTTAATTATAATATTCATAGAAGAGGGAGAGAAGGGGAGGAGGGTTATCAAATTGGGAGGTGGCAAGAAGAAAGATATACGAGAAGGCAAGGATGTCGATGAGGGACGTGGAAAGGAGAAGAGAGGAATGAAAGCAGGTGGAGAGGAAGTTGGTGGAGCGATGCTCACAGGTGGAAGCGCAGGAGAGAGGAGGAAAATAAAGAAAGCAAGATACAATGAGAGATACGAGGAGCTACAGGTGGCGAATATACCTAGGAGGAAACAAAACGGCAGAAGAGGAGAAGCGAGGTTCAGGTTCGGAAATGAGGAAAGGAAGAACAAGCACTGGATGGGTGATGAATACAAGACATGCGTAGTTTGTAAAAGAGAATTAGATGAATGGAGACACTGGTGGAAGGAGTGCGATGAAATGGGATGGAGCAAGGAGCAGGAGGAGGAGAGGGATAGAAATTGGAGGTGGACGTTAGAAGAGAATGGTGAATGAGCGGAGTTGCTAGGGGAGGAGAGAACAGGGTAAGAGAAGGAGGGACGCAGAAAGAAAGTAACTTATGTTGCAGATGAGGTGACCAGGAGGTAGTTCGAGAGAAACATGGGAGAGGCTAGGAAGGGGAGGAAATGGAAGGGTGAGAAGGAGCTAAAAGATGACAGGAAGGAGGAAGGAGAAAAATATGATTGAGTGGTTTAGAAATTGTACTGAGTTATATATTATTGATATTTAATTATGGCGAGGAATACCAAATAAAGTTTTTTTTATTCATATTTAGGTCTCTAAGTATTGCATAGTATACGCTAGGGCATTATGCAACACAATTTGTGGAAATAGATTACAGTTCTTGATTTTTTTTTAATTATACAACATGCAAGCCTTGTTAACCGGTGACGAGGAAGCCAATGTTACATCATGGAGGAATAAGTCTTGTAATATAATATGTCACGTGTAACCTACTGACTGTCCGATATCATTTTTTACTTGCTCATAAATTTTCGTATAAATTTGTTTCACCTGCACAGGAGTTATTTTCGCCATTTTGCATTTAACAATAACATAGAGGCTTTATTAATAGCTTAATGCAGGCTATATAAATATAAGGTGGTATGTAGTCTATCCTGGTGATTTTTTCGGATTATGTTTTTAACTGCTTGGCGCACATCATCTGAAGAAATACTTGTTACTTGAAAAGTTCATATTTGTTCTCTTTCTAATCACTGACGGACAAAACTGCGAGTAGTTGTTGTCTCCATGTACATGACAAGTGTGCCACACCTTGGTCTATAATATAATTAAATAAAAGAAAAATCATGTTACTTCATAGTCCTGCAAGGACTATGTAGTAACAAACTAAAGTTTAAAATTTAACAATTCTAAACATAACTTAATTTTAAATCTATTTTAGATTAAAGGAGCAGATACATAAATTATACCATTTGTGTGCCAAAAAAACGTTATACAGTTTTTTAGTTTAATGTGGGTTTAAGAGTTGGCCAAACACAACTCTATTTAACAGCATAATCAGCGGAAATGGAATACAGACTGACTGGCATAGGAGTATTACAATAACTATTTTCAAGAAAGGCTAGATAACTAACCCCGAAAGCTATAGAGGCGTAAGTCTGCTGTGCACGATCACCTCAATGCTAAGACTGAAGCTGGAGGAACACGTGGAAACTAATTCTTGCCCAGCACCGCCCATGTCTTTGTTATTAAGGCATACTTGTCCCAAATCTAGTCTTCAGCAACAAGTTTCGTGTTCTTCGGGTAGATTTTTCAGAACTTGCTGTCGATATTTATATTCAGTAATTTTTTCTATTTTTTAACTTGTTCATTCGTGTCGACGCCTCTTGCATTTATTGACCAAACATTTCTCTTGCGCAGCACCCTCATATCTTTTTATTAAGGCATGCCTGTCCAGAGTCAAGTCGTCAGCAACCAGTTTCGTGTTCTTCGGATATTTTCGATTTTTTTCGTTAGTATTTCTTCTCACAACTACCTGTTTTTACTGATAGAAAGTATACTTTATCGTTGAATATTTCGTTTATCGACTATAATAATTGATTTAATATGAACTATGGCATTGCGAAGCAGATGCACCAGTGATGTTGATTTATAGCTTGTATCACAATTTTGTCAAAGTAGTTGATATATCTATATCCGTATAGATTTTAGAGAATGTAAAGTTATTAGTATTAATGTTACGACCAAAGCATAATCAAATTGTGACTATTTTAATTACGTTTTTCGCACAATGAAACAATCAACCCACCAAACGCCCTTTGACTATACGAAATAACTCTTTCAAGTGATCGTTAGTATTATCACATCAAAAATTGCATTTTTTTTATGTGCCATAATTGTTGTAAATGAAACTCGCCCCCTTATTCATTGCTTTGTTTTTCGCTATACTTCAAAATTTTGTTGCTAATCTTAAAAATTATAGTGCAATCGGTTAATTAAAATGTCTAACATTCTTATAGTGAAAATAAATATCTTATCAAGGCGTGCTAGAGTGAACTATTACTGGACACAGAGACAATCTAACAACTTATAATGTATTTCTATGCTCTCAAAAAATATTCACGTAGGAATAATGTGCGAATTTTTGGGCTCCCTCCGGTAGAGAAACAAGTAGTTACCATCTTAAAAAATAATGGATATTAATTTGACACTTTAACATACACACAATCGTGTATAACATAAATACGCATCGATTTACATTGTCGAACCTTTCAAAAACATCGCAGAAAAGTTCACGATGTTCGCTAAATGTAAACGCGCTCGCCGCAAAATTTTTTATAGGTCATCCAAAGCAAGCGAATTCCTACGTAAATACGTACGGAAGCTTAAAGGCTCGGCAGTAGCTCACCTACATGACGTCGCAACCAACGATGAAACGCCGACCTTAACGCTTTTTGCAAATCGCATTTATAGCCGTTAAGGACGGCTGCATCGTCGCCGAAATTTAATCGGGGGTTCGTGCAGCGAACGTTCGGATTCGCAACATATATCAAAAACTGGAAGTAAAATTTCATACCGGATAGATTTATGTGGCGTTATGTGCGCTGGCGTTTTCGACTGAACCGGCGGCGGTCTCGCGAAAATCGTGTGTGCTTTATGCGATGTCCATGCAAATTGACGTGGGTTCATCGCGAAAATTAAATTCGATCGATTTTTCGACCCGTCTGTATATCGGAATGCATACTGGAAAAATATTAAAGTCTGCGATGAACGAAAGGTTATCGCAATACCAGTCGACAATTTATGCTCTTTTGCACACACGTATGTCATGAATACTGCCCACATTTATAATAGAACAATTTAAAATAAATTAAATATTTCCTATTGTAATATACTCAGTGACATATAAACTGCACCACCTAGAACGGGTGGGAATTTTTGGACCAAATTTGGCAGGAATAGTGGACTAGTCCAGGGAAATAGTCATTTTTTTAGAGGTGGTGATAGACAAGCAATTATCGAGTCATTTTTTGAATTTGTTCCACTTTTTCGGATCCCGTTCTTTAGTTTACAGTGTTTCAAGTGTTTAACGATGCCTAGAGGAAGGAGACTCAAGTTTACCAGCAGTTGAGTGACTTTGACCGAGGGCGGATGGTTGGTTTACGAGAAGCAGGTTTTTCGTTTAGAGAAATCGGCAACCGTTTGGGACGGCACCACTCAACAATAATGCGTGTTTATCAAGCGTGGTCTGAACACGGGGTTGAACGTCGGAGAAGAGGCACTGGGGCTCAAAGACGAACCAATGAACGTCAAGATCGCCGCTTAAGACTAATGGCATTGAGAGACCGATTCTCTACAACTAGATCAATAGCTGATCAATGGTTAGGTGAACAAGGTCGTCCGATAGGCTTGCGAACAGTTTATCGTCGAATAAGAACCTTTGGCTTACTGTCTTACCGCCCACATCTTGTGCTACCCCTCACTGCTCAACATCGCCAGGAACGTTTGGCCTGGTGCACAGAAAGACTTCAATGGAACTTGGAGTGGCATCGAGTTGTCTTTAGTGACGAATCGCGATTTTGTTTAGGAATCCATGATGGTCGGATGACTGTTAGACGAAGACGTGGAGAAAGGCGCAATCCTGATTTTTCGATTGCGAGGCATGTTCACCGAACTGTGGGGTTGATGGTGTGGGGTGCTATTGCTTACGGCAGTAGGTCACCCTTGCTCTTCATTCGGGGCAGTATGACCGCCCGACGCTACATTGACGAAGTGGTAGAACCACATGTTCTTCCATATCTTCGAGGGTTGGAAGACCCACTTTTCCAGCAAGATAATGCACGACCTCACGTAGCAAGGGTTTCTCTTGACTTCTTAGAAGAGGCCAATGTTAATCTTTTGCCTTGGCCGCCAAGATCTCCCGATTTGTCGCCCATTGAGCACGTGTGGGACATGATGGGTAGAAGATTGAGGAATCTACCGAACCCACCGTTGACAATAGAAGCTCTACGGCATGAAATACAGGCTGCTTGGGATGCCATACCCCAAGAAGACATTGATCGCCTGCTGGAATCAATGCCAAGGCGGGTCAATGAGTGTATCAGAAATAGGGGCGGACCAACACATTATTAAAGAAAAATCAAAAAGATGAAGTGTTTTCTTTATCAAATTTTAATCAATTGTTACCTTAGACTAGTCCAACGTTTCTGCCAAATTTGGTCCAAAAATTCCCAACCCTTCTAGGTGGTGCAGTTTATATGTCACTGAGTATATATAATAATATTACTTAAAACATGTTGAAGGTGCGGTGCATTAAAAAATTCGAAGTTAAATACTATTAACAATTAATATCCATTAAAATAGTACCGTGCAACCGCACGTTAGTTATTTGCACAAGTTGTGCTTTTCGGACATGTAGTCCTAAACCACAATTTCAGCATAAAATAAAATTATAATACTGCCGTTAAAATCCCAGCAACGAACGATCTATATTTACGTTCGCGCAATACATATATCGCACGATTGAGACATTAAGTGAGGAAATTCAGTAATATTAAAATAAATACGTTGAAAATTTATAGAGCACCGTGTGTTGATTTTAACATATTTATTACAAATTAATCTATCGTGTTGAACGAACGATCAAAGCATTGGTAAATACACAGTTCTCTGCGATGAGATAAACAGTCGTTTATTTGAAATTTGAAATTTTAATAATTCGACGAGGAGCTTTACGCATAGAACTAACATTATTAATGCAGTTATTGACTACGTGATAAGTGATCTATCTCAATCCGGACGTGAGGGATTATCTAGGACAATATTTGATATTTGACTTTTAATAGAAAATATAGTCCACCAAAAGTCGAGACTCAAAATGTAATTTTGAGTGTTGAAAACGTGTACATTGTTAGTTAGTTAGTTAGTTAGTGTTTATCGCTATTTGTTTCTCTTCGCAGGTAAAATGTTTGCAATATCGAACGCATATCAAACTAAGCAATTTCACTTATGCTTTTAACAATTCATAAAAGTTTTAATAGATTTCTACGCGAACGCGTTCAGCTCGATTGAATGTCACACTATAGGGAATAATTTATGCTAAGTGGTGGCGTTTCGAGCAGATGTCGACGATTTCATGCGTCGATAGGAGGCGCGAAATTATTTTAATCCCCAGCCAATCTTCGACCGTAAACGGCAACGCTCGCTAACCAGATGGGAATACGTTTCGGTGGAAAACGCCGCCGACACTTCCAGACGCATCGTTTGGCGTTGTCCCGGATCGCGCGCCGATGGAATTTTCAACTAATGAACGTTCCATCGTCGCGAACTGCATCGCGACGTCGCGAAAAACGTAAACGTGCATAACGAGCGTATTGTGTACGGCATCGGAAAAACTCCAATTGAACGAAGTGAACGTTGCTGTTTGATATTCAACGATAAACATTTATTTTGCAAATTAATTGATCCAGAGCAGTGTTTCCCAAACTTATCCAAAGCGCGGGCCCTTTTTGTTTAAAAAAAAATCTGTAATTTCAGTTTGATGGTTGATTCACCTGATTCACCAAAACATACAAAGTATAAGAAACAAGATTGACGAAATATCTATGTTTATTGCAGAAAGAAATGTTAATGTTATAGCTATATCAGAACACTGGTTAAGGCCTAATGAAAGTGCACATCTTGTTTTGGGAAAAAAGGTGCCAAAAACCTTTTGTTTTTTTCCGACCAGCAAAGAAGTTGTCAATACTATTAAAGAACTAAACAACACCACAGCCGTAGGGGTGGATGAAATTCCGGTGATTCTCTTGAAGCACTGTGCAGCGCAGATAGCGACACCACTGGTGCATATTGTGAATATGACTTTTGAATAGGGAACTTTTCCCAGTGCTTTGAAAGATACTTTCATTATACCTTACTACAAAAAAGGAGAAAAAATGAAATTCATAAACTACCGTCCTATAGCCATAATTTCAAATATATCTAAAATCATAGAAAAATTAGTACACAAAAGAGTATTTGATTTTATAAAAAAATATGGCATCTTAAGCACCAAACAAAATGGTTATGTAAAGGGAAGATCTACCTCCAGGGTAGTCTATCAACTGCTTGAAGACGTTGTAACAGGCCTTAGTAATACAGATTGGAAAGCCGGTGTGCTGATGGATTTATCAAAGGCTTTTGACTTTGTACGTCACCAACTCCTCTGTGAAAAGCTGCACGAAATGGGCTTTCGTGGTGTAGTGCATGAGTGGTTCAAATCGTATCTATCAAATCGGAGACAATGTATTGTAGCAGTTGATGCACGAGGAAAACAACTACGATCAGAGTGGCAAAGACTTGAATATGGAGTCCCACAAGGGTCTATATTGGGACCGCTCCTTTTTATATTGTATATAAATAATCTCCCTCATGCTACAGACAACCCGATGATTATGTTCGCTGATGACTCAAGTAGTGTCATTCGGGCTGATACAATGAAACAGGGTATCTTGAAAATGGAACATGGTTTGGAGGCTTTAGAAAAATTGTTTTTGAACCAAAATCTTTTAGTGAATGTATCAAAACACTCAGCTTATTGATTTTGCAAATAGTGGTGCGGAAGCTATAACTTTTAAAAACAATAAGCTTGCCTTCAACAACGAAGTTTCTTTCTTGGGTTTGATTTTGGATACCAAACTGTCCTGGAAATCCCAGATTGATCGTCTGTCAAAGAAGTTATCAAGTGCTTGCTATGGACTTAGAACAATAGCGCGATGTGTTACCATCGAGGCCGCATTAGCGGCATACTACGCTAATGTGTTTTTTGGAGAAATTTTGTAGACGCGTATCGCGTTTTCATTCTGCGGAAAGCCTGTATAAGAGCAATTTTTAACTTACAACCTTCACATACGTGCTCCAAGTTTTTCAAAGACTATAATATACTTACGTTTCCGCCAATGTATATTTTTGCGTGTGCGATCTTTGTGAAAGAGAACTATACAGAGTTTTTCGAACAGTATAAACCTACACACTGTCACAGTACAAGAGCGACACATCATGGTTTCTTGTGTCCACCGCAGACACACCTAACGAGGATGCCAAAGCAAGTGGTACATCAGTGTATTAAAATTTATAACCACCTACCGGAAACTTTGACAAACTTACCTTTGAAACAATTTAAATATAAGTTTAAAGAATATTTATTAAATCAAGTGTTATATAAGACAGAAGATTTCTTTAGAGATATTTACAAACATAAGAATATTTTTAGCTCTTAACAAACTTAATGATTTTTTTTATATTTATGTGTTTGTTTATTATTATTATTATATTTGTACTTTTACTTTTAGTTTTAATTTTGCCACTATTGTTTTGACGTTTTCTACACTTATATGTATATATAGAAGGAAATAAAATTATTATTATTATTATTATTATAACTTTTACAATTTACCCGTAAGATTTGTTTATATATTAATATCAATTAAATTGTTTTTTTAAATCGAGTCTTTATATAAAATTTATTAATATCACCTAATCCTTGCCGCCAGTTTATATAATTCACAGTAATTACTAAATAAGTCCCAATCAAGCGCGTTCGTTCATAAAACAAACCCGCCAGATTCATATCAAATTATTAGGACGGTCGCAGTCGCAGGCCGCAGAGCTCGCCAACTTTCGGCATTATCGCCGGCCGAATATGAGGTTGGAATAAACGAATTCGCAGGAAATCTGGGCTAACCGGATTAGATTTCGGGACGTCCCGAACTTTGAATTTCCGCGCCCGCAAATCACGACCGTCTAACGAACTCGATTCGAGATTTCGATTAGATTACTACGGGCGTCCCGGCGCAGCCGATCTGGGCCCCGACGTCGCGACCCCCGACGTCGCGACCCCTCGCCGTCACCTCGGAAGTTTTTCCGATAGAATGCCAGGAGAAATATTAAGAACGCGAAAAGAAACAATCCCCGACCGACACCGTAAAGTCGACGTCTTTGTTTTATTGCGCGAAAAGTTATTTTCGAGATTGTTTCTTCGATTTCGCGAGAGGCTTCCTCTCCGTGTCAGTGTCGCGTCGCTCCGCCGGACTTAAATTAGTTACTTTACGGTGACAGTTTTTCGTCTTTATTCCTCCGTGAATGGTTTATGATGAATGTGAATATGTAGACTTTAATCATTAATTATGACTTAATACAACCGCACGATAAAATATTGTTATGCTCTCTAATTAGTACCGATGATAATGTGTTGCACTAAAACTTATTTCGCTAGCGTTCGAAATATAACTTTTAATTAAATTCTAGCGTCCCACATCGTGCAAGCCGCGTCACTCCACCTACTGTTCGACTATAAATAGAATAAATTTTGCAAATTAGCGAAATCGCAATTTAGACAATATAATTATTGATGCGTGTCGTTGTTAAATACGTCTCGCTGCACTTTCCTAATATTTATTACGTCTGCAAAAAAGTGTATAACGCGACCCTTACATTAATTAAAATACATTTTTTTAGTCTCACTGCGCTTGTAAAGAGTTACCACAAATTTTAAATTAAAAATAAAATAAGATTTAGAAGCAAAATAAAACCCATTTATTTTTAACGAAGTGATTACCTATGGATTTGATTAGACTTGGATTTGTTTAGCTAGGATTGCAATCAATGTCCTAAATGGTAACAATTTCGCAGTCATGAGTAATTCCTGAAAATTAGAAGGTATAACCCACACCATATTTCAAATTGAACAAAAATTCAAACAATTTAACCACAT
The DNA here is from genome assembly GCA_959613385.1 of Geotrupes spiniger. NCBI lineage: Eukaryota > Metazoa > Arthropoda > Insecta > Coleoptera > Geotrupidae > Geotrupes > Geotrupes spiniger. The sequence continues at coordinate 1,905,371 of OY390732.1, read as the reverse complement.
CTATTAATGCCCATTTATTTTTCTCGTCTCTATCACTAGCAATCTCATTGTACATTATTTAATTTTACTATCAGTGAAATTTGGGCAAAATTAGAGCAGCAGAAATGAAATATTTGAGAGGAGTGAAGGGAAGAACTATAAGAGGCGGAATTCAAAGCGAACAAATTAGATATGAGCTTGACATAGAATCACTAGATATGTAAAAATGACAACTGAGATGGTGGGGATAGGATGACGACAAAAACGGAAGCGTAGAAAACCAAAGGAGAACAATTTTAAAGAAGAACGAAGAAACTTGCACAAAATAGAGAGGAATGAAAGATTTTTATTAAGAGTTGATAAACTCAACCCCACACCTTCGGATAGAAGGGTTTTGATTATATTCATCATATTACTTCCACCCCTCAATGTTCATGTATACTCCGGACTTAATTCTTTCATTCCTTGTCATTGCAATCATTCCTAAAAATTGAATGCTTTTCCATTTCGTGAACAGTTTCATCTTTTTCTCAGACAACACTCCTCACATTCGACGTACCCATTATAACAGTATGCCTCCTTTCTTTTTTGTTTTCCTTATTTCTAATATTTATCTCTTCTTCTTTAGATCAACTATTTTATAATTTCATTTGCTATACTTGTTAGCTCTCCTTGTACAAATATCCGTCTCACGTTCCACATTCATACCTTCCCTCTCATTGTTGTTGTCTTGTGTCCCCTTGTCCAAGTATTCTCAGTGAAGAACTTGAACTTGGAATTGATATTCCACTTGGTCATGTCGCTATCATAGCAAAGATATTCATCTGACAGTGTTCGCTGTCAAACTGACTTGTGAAATTAATGACAAGGTTATTGTGGTAAATTGACTTAGAAGTTACAAAAATGGCCGATTCTAGTGATGACGAATCCACGGAGTGTACTCCGCCAGATATTCATTTGGTAGGAATCTGGACATCGAAGGCGAAACATGAACTGGCATACAAGAAATTCAAAGACTGGACTCTAGAAAAGCATATAAAAAGCATCACAAAAAAATCCATCTTTGAACAAGTTTCACATCTCCACCTCACCAAAATTCCCGAATTAAACCCGTGAAGATATTACCATTATGTACTGTTATGAATGTATATTGGTATCATGCCAATCTGTTGCCCGTAATTTCAAATCTTGAGGGCTGATTTTGCTTTGATTTTGATTTGAAATAAGTGCCAAACAATCAAACCATCATTGGGTTGGGTTGGGTTGAGTTGTGTTGGATTGGGTTGGATTGGGTTGGATTGGGTTAGGTTGGGTTGCGTTGGGTCGAGTTGGATTGAATTGAAAAAAACAAAAAAAACTGAAACAAATTACAACAACATTTTGTTAGTTAGGTGGATGGAATTTTTAAAGGTGGATGCTGCAAATGGGTGGTGAAATTTTTTTAAAGGTAGAGTAATGTACCTCTAGCCGGAATTATTTACTGGCCATTGTTTTCGCCACTCTGTACTTACGGGCGACGATACTTTAACACTGAACAGCTTTGGTTGGTTGAAATAACTCCAGTGATGGAAACTTCCATTGAAAATATGATAAATAAAAAGAATAGATTGGCAATACCATCGTCCAGTCGATTCAAAAAGTACAAACCTCGAGAATACATTTTACCAACTATACCGACTATATCTTTCAATTCAAACCTCTATTTTTAAATGATTAAAAATCATTTTTTTTATATTTACTTTTTTACTTTTTTATTTACTTTTCATTAATTATTTTTAGGAAAAAGTTTCAGTTTTATAACCGTAAACCCTGCATGCTCGCTCACCCCCATAGTCAAAAAAAAATCGACGGAAACAAAAAGTAATTAAATATGGATGGAAGGACTGCGAGCGTCGAAAATACATCAACGTATGTGCAGGGTCGCACGGTCCACATTTTCACGACGCGATCGGAACCAAACACAACCGTCGTTCCAACCGCAGATAAATGTACAAATTATTATTATCCGTTTCAGTCCCCCCAATTAATCATCACTTTCGCGCCGGGCAGGTACGCAATGACGCATTATCTCGCACTGCCGACATAATTTTCTTACAAACTACTCGGTCGCAGGGCAAATGGGTTTCTGCCGTACATAACGCTCGGTCGCGGCGAAAAAATTTGTCAGGAGGATTTATCACTCGCTGCCGCAGTAAAAACGTTCGCTCGATGTTCTGCGATAGCTGCGACTCCGCCGCCCACTTCTTGGCAACCACGGTCGGTTTGAGTTACATAAATTTGTCGCATTCGCACAAAATCGCACGATATTTAAAATAATCGCGAGCTTTCCGTTGTTAAAAAGAAATGACGCGAATCGCCGGGTCAAGAATCAAATCTTGTTTTATCGTTTATTTCAAGTTGCTGTGTAAACCACTGCATGGAAAATTATAAATAATAAATGAAAAAAAAATATTAATCGACTAGATTGAATAAAATAATACGACGATGAAATCGCACAAAAAGTAAAACGTAAAAAAATTAAAAACTTAACAAATACTAACGAACATAAAAAATAAAAAAATAAATGCGGAAATGCAGCAATCAATAGAAAAGATCAACAAATCATTTGGAAATCAAGGGGTAGATGCAGTGCTTTATCAACACGTCGAGGTTTCGAAATATACTCACTGATATTGACAAGTGTTACACCCAGAAGGAACAATTTCTTCAACTTGATTTTTTGGCAACAGTATGACTTTATTTAAAGCTCACTATGGTAACAATGTCAACGATTTTACTTTTATAATTGCTTGCGAAAACAAAATTTTATCTTGTAGTGGTTTGTGAAGAAACTCCGGTTTAATTATTGCGCCTCCGCAACAAAATACCTCGACTTCGAACACGTTAATATTATTATGTTAATGACTTTCAGAATAGTTGCCTATCGAGATGTTGGTTTGTCCTATCGCGAAATTGCCCGTCGTATTAATTGTACTGCAATATGTCGTGTATGGACAGAAGAAGGTAGAGGAACACGAAGTAGACCAACTGGTCAATCGAGGCGTGCCACATAGAACTAGCTCTACGAGACCGTTTTACTACTGCGCGTGTAATCTCTGATCAATTATTACTATATATCTATACACTATATAGCCGCATTCGATCCTTTGAATTTTTTTCATACCGTGCTTCCGTTGACTGCGAACCACTGTCGTCAACGTTTGAACTGGTGAACGGCAACATTGGTAGGCAGAATGGCATACTGTCGTCTTCAGCGACGAATCGCGATTCTGTCTAGGTATGCGCGATGGTCGCAGAAAGGTAAGATGCACCCTTCTAGAACGACATGATATTGGGTTTGCTGTTGAAAGGCATGTACACCGAACTGTTGAAGTAATGATTTGGGTGGCTATTGGATATGGTAGCCGATCACCATTATGTGGATGATGTCCTAAAAACCACTTTACTGACTTATCTAGATGGCATCCCAAACGTCCTTTTTCAGCAAGACAACGCACCTCCTCATATTGCTCGTCGAATTATAGACTTTCTCCAAGAAGCATGCATTATAGTTTTGCCGTCGCCACCCCCCTCACCAGATTTAAATCTCATCACATGTGTGGGATTTGTTGTGGAGAAGACTGACCACTTTGCACCATCCTCCAGAGACTCTGGCGCAGTTAACCTACATAGTCAAGTTGTTTGGAACGAGGTACCACAAGTAGACATCGACAAACTCATTTTGTCGATGCCCAGACGTCTACAGGAGTGTACTGAGCTACAGGTCGCCAAACACATTTTAATTAAATGTTAATACTAGTAACAAATTTTATCGCAAAGTTGAAGAAATTGTTCCCTAAGTATGTAACACCTGGTGAGTATTTTTACATTTTGCAACTTGGGTGAAAATATTTCATTACTACGATTTAAAAATATATATCTTGAACGGACGGCGAGTATGTTGCGATAAATTCAAAACACGACCGACCTCCTTTAAAATACTTTTTAAAGCCTCGTTTGCTTTCCGACCTCGGCTACGCCTCGGTCGTAAAGAAAACTCGGACGAAAAAACAGTACTTTTTGGCCTAGATACACAAAATACTATTATTGAAGCCACTTACTGCCACATGTAAAACGATAACCCCAAGCATTTATTTCATTTCTAAAGACAATTTTCCAGTGCCTTCTTTATGTACTACATCGTTCGTTATTTTCGTATTCAAGTTTTCTATCACCGTTAACTTTTCGACAACGTCTCGGGATATCTGTTATTTTATGACTCGAATTATGAAAATAACAAATGTAAAGTCCTTAAATTTAAAAAAAAAACTATCAGACTTAATTAACATCTGAAGTGAGATATTTTACTTTTCGTGTAAATGTAAAAGTTAACAAGTTTTGAATCTGCAAGAAATGAGAAACGAGAAGATTAGAACGAAGATTTCACATTTCCCATATGACTGGCAAGAGGGAAATTAGCAGAAATAATAATATGCTGCAGACAATTAAGATTAGAATATTTCAGAAAAAAAATTCCCAAAACTTTTGTTAAATAACTTTCCCAAAAGTCTAGATATACTTTTGATCCTTCAGACCCAAACTGATCTTTGAAATGCCTGTATTAGTTCAGACAATTTTTAGATCAACCAGGTTCCAGTGAAACGTTCACATTCACATCCACATCACGTTTTTTGCATCCATGAAATCATTACCTCTAAAAGCAAATTTCTACATTTACGTCCGATATCAAAATACGCGCACTCTTTATGCGGGCGCAGATACGCTTTGATGTATATTGTACCATTTCACAACGATTCGATGTGTGCCCCCCGCGCGCTCTCGATTCATTTATCCTGGTCATTGTGCACCGAGGGTCACACTGCATTGCTCGAATTGGTGCGCGCAAGCCGGATTTTCGATAACGGCGAGCGTAGAAGAACATGCCGTCGCGGTAATTCACTTGTTTTGGTTTTGGATTAATTTGCGCTCGGGTTCTGACGTTAAGCGACTTATCCGGGCGAGGATTGCCACTTTGCGAGGTAACGGATTGCCCTCGTGAATTTCGATTGCGTTCGAGTCGGAAATTTCGACGAATGGACGCAGGGGTTTAAGGCAGTTAGTTAGTGGTGGAAAGGACGATTTTTCAATTCGATCAGGTCGTGCGACAAAACTGAAACGGAAAATCGATATTGTCGCACGATGGTTGAATTTAAAGACTGGGCATTTTTCACGGCGTCGTTACTTTTTATATCTGTTCTGACCGTCGATTCTGTTCGATTAAACTTCTTTGTTAATTCACAAAACTGCCGAAGCACTTTTGTGAAAGTAATGCAGCACTAATTTATAAGCATATAACGAATAGACTGCCATAATTTCGTATTTTTGGAAAAGACGCGCACATCTAGTTCCTGGTGGTGCACCTTCTTTATTCTCAGGATCTTCTTTTGTATTTTCAGTACGTTACGCGTGCATGCGGAGCAGCCCCAAAAAATAAGGCCGTACGCGATGACCGAATATACCAGCATATGGTACATATGCTTTAATACCGTGAGCGAAACTGAAGCACGTAATGTTCTCATGAGGAACACCACTGTACTAAGTTTGTACACAAGTTGTGTTATATGCGCACCCCATGTTTCTTCCTTATCAAGGAACAGTCCTAAGAATTTTCCCGACTCCAGTTGAATGATCGATTTACCGTTGATCCTTACCAGTCTGTTCTTGTTCATCTTTTCGTTGATTGGATAGAATCTTACCATTTGTATCTTAAGTAAATTTTAACATAATGCCATTGCTTTTACACCAGCATTGCAACTCGATTATTGCGTTTTGGGCCGTCTGTATCATGTCCGTTAAGGTAGGCTTTACAATTAACATATTTGTATCATCGGCGTACAGGTTGGTCCTTGATGCTACTGAACATTTCTCCGGGAGATCGTCAATTATACCCAGAAATAATAGAGGTCCGAGGATGGTGCTCTGAGGTACTCCCCGTTCAATTGCTCGAACTTCAGACAACACGCCATTTACCAACACCTCCTGGAACCTGCCCGACAGATACGAGCAAACCCATTCGCTTACTCTTCCTCGTATACCATTCGCGGCTAATTTATCTAGCAACAATCGACGATCCACAGAATCGAACGCTCTGGTCATATCAAAAAAATAGTCCCAGTATTAACGAACAAAGTCTAGAGATTACATAAAACACAAAAGCATGAAGAGGAATGCATTTTTAATTCATTTTAATTACTTTATTTTACATGCTCAGCCCAACTAGGCTGAAAATCACTGGACTGAAATTTGCATTTAAAAACTGTACGCAACTGAACCAAAACTAAGTTATTATATTTGGTTGTGTTTAGCGATGACCATAATGCCTGCTGCGTTGTTTCGTATGCTTTTATTAGTATATTTGAACTCAATAATAACATAATATTTATTCCTTGAATTAACATTCCCATTTTCCCCCTTGTCTATGTCTCTTTTTCCTGGCTCCCTTCCAAGTCACTTTCTTCCTTTTGCCTCCTCCACTCCTCTCCAACCGCCTCTCTCTCCACGTCTTCATAACCTGTAACAATCATAATTTTAGTTACTCGCCTTGATCCTGATTTTCATCCCCTTTTCTCTCTTCTCCGTTAGTTTTTCCAGTAAATCAACCCCCCTACCCTTCTCTCCCAACACCTTTCTGCATTATTTTCCTCTCTATATCTCCTACTTGTCCCATCCCGCCTCTTCACACTCATCCCACCAATGTTTCCACTCGTCCCTTTCTTTACCACATATCTCACATCTTTTGTACTCCTCTCCCATTCAATATGTGTTCTTCTTCTCCTCGCGATATTCTTCTTTCTTCTTCCTCCGTCTTTCCCCCTTCCAAATATTTTGGTTTCCCCCCGAATACTCTTATTTCCTTTTGTATTTGTCATTATAACTTGAATTCATTATCTTTCCGTCCGTTTCCTGCGCTTCCACCTGTTTCATCCTGTCCACTGGCACCTTCTCTACTCTAATTAATAAATTTAATAAAAATTTCGCCATTTCGCCGGGGTTGGGTTGGTTGCGAAATTTGTAGCGCGACCAACGCTTCCAAAAATAGTTGTCTTCGCCCCAATCGAAATCCCAATGAAATTATATGGCGGGACGAGAAAGTATGTAATAATAATAATAATAATTTTATTGGGAGAAAGTAACATTAAAAAGAAAACACAACTTGCAAATTAATTATACACCAAAGGGATCAAAGTCAGTTTAGCTGTGGAAGCTGCCTGAGATCCTTAATTCGTGCACTTCCTTAATCTACATCTACACTTATCTAGGTCATCAAAATGAAATTTGCGCGTATACAATAGTATATTGTACAACGAGAGTTGATATGATATTTATATCTCACAAGGATAAAGTTTGAGCACACGCAGTAGGCGGAGTGTTCAATTATCCGAGGGCGATACGGACATCCCATTGTAGTTGTACAGTGTATTTTTCTACAACCCATCAATGGATAAAAATGGAAAATTAAAAAAAAATATTCGACGTTAATTAATAAGATATCTTACAACAAAAGTTCAGAGCCTAATATAACCACATCATAAAACATTTCTTAATCATTTTTACTGATTTTTTTAGAAGAAAAGTTATTATAGATAATTTTCTTTTTCTTCTAATCTTCTAGATTTGAATTGAAAAATTGGTAGATTTAGAAGTCGATGTCGGTATAGTTGGTAAAATGTATTCTCTCGAGGTTTGTACTTTTTGAATCGACTGGACGATGGTATTGTCAATCTATTCTTTTTATTAATCATATTTTCAATGCAAGTTTCCGTCACTGGACTTATTTCCACCAACCAAAGCTGTTCAGTGTTAAAGTATCGTCGGCCGTAAGTACAGAGTGGTGAGAACAATGGCAACCTTTAAAAAAAAATCACCACCAATTTGTAGCATCCACCTAACTAACAAAATGTTGTTGTAATTTGTTTTTAATTTTTTTTGTTTTTTCAATTCAATCCAACCCGAACCAACAATCGCCTGTTAAATAAAATACATCGCGAAATCTAAATTGTGGTCTCGATAAAATTGCAGAAGATGCCCTGTAACATTTGAAATTTTGAATAACATTTCCAATATGCGTTGCTTCTAGGGGAAAATTGCATTTTTATCACGTTTTCCTTATTTGAATGCAGCATTTTTAACTTCAAAGGCAGCGAATTTAAATATTTTCCTTTATTCTAAAACGTACAAAGCCACATATTTTTAGTGCGTAACGACCAGCTCGTACGAACTCATGTAGTTGGTCCACGTGAAACCTGGCGAAGTTAATGTTTGCTTGCACTAAGTTGAATTAGATCATTGTGTTTGTATGAAATATAAAAACCAAACCAATCAAAGTGAACAAATTGAAACGAAAATGAAAATGATGACAACAAGAATTATACAACTAAAAAATTGAATCTATTAAACAAAATAAAATTGCCAATAAAATACACTCTAGATTTTAATTTAATTTAATAATTTAATTTAGTAAAAATCTTAGCATGCGAGTTATATATATTTAAATATAGTTTTTATTAAAATAAACACTGTAGTTCATTTAAGAAAAGTACATACCGGTCTTATTTAAAATAGTAATAGAACGAACGCGCGCGTGCGTGTGTTTAGAGTGCCTTTGTCGATTCACTGTCAAGCTAGCGGTGATTGCATTTCAACAAGACCGTGCATAAAATATGCGGACGTGGAGAAGCTCTCGCCCTCTCCGAGTCATTGCCTACTGAAGTGGGCAATGTTCGAGTCGATCTTTGCGCTTTCGCCCGGATTTTCGCGACGTGCATTTTTCCGAAACTGTAAATTTCGTCCTTTTTAATTCACACGACGCGAGTCCGTCCGATAAACGAAACGTGAAATTAAAATTTGCCTTATTTACGGCCGGCTTTCAGCACATAATTGGCAATTTGATGTCGGCCCATCGCGCCTAGTGCGTTGTTCTCGGTTCTTTAACGATGCAAGTTTAATGGCTCGTGGACGAAAAAGTTCGTTAGGAATTCCCGTTTCTCGCACGAGGGCACTTTTCAAGAAATGTTAATTTAAAAAGTTGGTACTGGATCAAAGAGGGGGAAAAAGTTTCCGCGAAGCGCAATTAATTAGACGGCATCGGACATTACGAGCGCTTTTCGTTCGATCGGGTTTTCGGCGGACAATTAGGAGCGTTAAGGACAAAGTTAAATGCGGAGCATATTTCTTTGAATTTGGGAAAATTGGGTTTTAATTTATTGATGTGAAAATATATAATGGGGTAATCCAGGGAGAGATGGCCCACCGGGTGAGATGACCCAACTGAATAGCCACGCTATTTTTTTTTTTTTTAATTCCCAAGATGACTGGGTCAAATGTTTACGATGTGAAAATTTGTTTCACGAAGGCTGTTCCAAGTTCCTAAGTTTGTGTGACAGGTGTGGTGCAAAAAAAAATCAAATTGAGTTAGTTGAAGTCATGGACCATCTCACCCAGACACTGCGGGTTAGAACCTTTTTTTTAATTTTAGAAGAATTGTTTTCTTTGATTTTTATATTTAGTCTTCGAATAAAAATCATTAAAATTGATTATGTAATAAATAAAGCTGCAACAATTTCTTTTCGAAATGTGGACCATCTCTCACTGAATTACCCTAATTGTTTGGACTTTATTTTATACACCAGTCGACGTTTTGGACTTTGATTTTAGGGGCAATTTAACAAAGATATTTTTCGTTGTGTCCAGAAAAACAATCACAACATTAACATTAACATATACAGGGTGAATCATAAATGGAGGATAATATTTACATCACGTGATCCTGCATCAAAAACTGAGCAAACAAATTTACAAGCGTTTTGCTCGGAACCATTTAGTTTTTGAAGAATTCTTAATTAAAGTTTCACAAACTAGGCAACACTGTGTGGCAAGTCGTGCTAATCTGAGTGTTGTCTCCTGCGATTCACATAACAACGCACTTGATTTAATTAGGAACCTAAGGAGAATGTATGTACACATGCATACTAAACTTCTTTCGCAGTGATATTCTCATTTTAATGTGCTGTTTGCATTTTGAGATTAACAGCACACAACTAGTAAGGAAATATCGATTACGCCATAAGCTTTTTATTTTGTAAATACATTTGAAATTACAATAAGTGCTCAAAGTGGCTACCCCCAACCTCTATGCATTTCATAGACCTACGTATTATGTTCTGTTCTAGATTTTCAAGCATATTGTTTTGTTGAATCATTATAACTGCTTCGTTGATTCGTTGCTGAAGTTGCTCTTGAGTATCAATTTCCACTTCATACACAAATGCTTTTAATGTTCCCCACAAGAAAAAATCTAGGCAGTTTAAATCTGGGCTTCTTGGTGGCCAAGGTATTACAACACTGCCACGACCAATCCATCGCTCTGGAAATTCCTGATTTAACCATTCTCGGGTTTGAATTCCCCAATGTGCTGGTGCTCCGTCCATTTGAAAAAACATATTTCTTCTTAAATCTAGTGGCACATCGTCTAATAAATCATTAAAATCAGTTTCTAAAAATTCAACAAAATTATTCGCGTTTAGTCTGTTGGGCAACATGTGTGGTCCTATAAGCCTATTACCAATAATACCACCCCACCCATTAACACTAAACCGAATTTGATGATTCGTTTGGTACAATGCATGGGGATTTTCATCGCTCCATTGGTGCATATTATGGATATTAAATATTCCATTTCTGGTGAACGTACTTTCATCAGTCTACAAGACACGTCCAATTAAACCAGGATTCCTTTCTTGCTCACGAAGTAGCCATCTACAAAATCTGACTCTTTGCTGATAGTCTTGTGGCAATAATCCTTGGACTCGCTGATAATGATACGGGTGCAAGCCATTTTGCTGTAATAAGCGATGAACGCTTCTTTGGCTAATATCAAACATTCTGGCAATGGACCGGGTACTTCGTTCTGGTTCATTTTCCACTACATGTAAGATATTTTCTTCAACCTGTGTTAATACTCGACGAGGACGGCCTCTGTTAGCTGTTGGAGTAGGTGCAGTTCTTCAAGTTTCTCGCATTCGTTGATCCAGTCGTCGAATAACATTAGCATTTGGATGCCTTCTGTTTGGATACCGTTCAGCATATAAATTAGCAGCAGCGCACAAATTGCCATGACATTCTCCTAATATCAAATACATGTCTGCATATTCCACAAAACTGTACTCCATGACGCTAATTATTAAGATAATAAACAAGACAATTCAACGCGTCCTTTTTTACAGCAAATTGTCACAGATATGTCATTAAACGTCAAATTATTTAAAGTAAAAAGTACGTAACAGCCTACGTTTATTTCAAAATGTGAAAATTGTATTGCACGTTGTTGCAACATATTTGGAAAACTCAAGCATTGCAGAAAGTTCAAGCTTCTAATGAAAATTCTACGTAAACCAAGAGTATGATGACTACAATTACAGATTGTTGATTCCTTTTGTTGATTATACTACAGTTAAAAAACATTACTTCATAAAAAATATAGTACGATCAGCAACCCGTAATTTAACCTAAGACTGCCAATAACTCCTCATCCATGAGATTCACAGCAAATTGTTATAAGACTCTATTGCTACATCTCTGATGCAGAATCGGATGTTATGAATATTATCCGCCATTTAGGATTCACCGTGTATATTTCGCAAAGTTTAAACTGTGATAATTCGTCACGGTTACGGTTGCGGTTACAGTCTCCGTTTCAAATTCCCAAAAATCTTAAAATATTTTCTTTGTTTATAATAAAGCCAGCGACGTATATTGGCCAAGAGATTTGAGAAAGTGGCGGCGTCGTTTTCTTAATCATAAGCCGAATTTAAAATCCAATCGCACCGTCGTCTTCCGTTATAACCCACTTTATATGCGGAGCGACGCAGAAAAATGCGTCGTCCTTAATCCAAATATTAAATGAAAACCATACTTGTAGAATGGAATTCCTGAAGAAGTTATTAAAGGCATAAATCATTTATAATGAAGATTCCCGAGTACGCGTAATGAAACTTAGCGGCAAGATGATATCCGTTCACGGCGTTTCCCCCACCCAGCGTCTCGCGCCGTCGACGTGTCAACTCCAGACCGGTCTTCCTGGCGACTGGAGTAGGTCGTGCAGAAATCGATGGGCGAAGACAAAACGCGTTTCAAAATAATTAATCAAAACTACAATAACGTCTGCCCGCCTTAATTATTAAATGTTCGTCTGTTCGGCGCTCACTTAGGACGGGGGAAAATTGTACAGACAAGAAGGGATAAAGCGTCGCCCTCGTCCCCCTGTTACCTGCAACAATGGATTTAATATTCCCGTTGAACTCGAAACGTAATCGCGTTTCAAATCGAGCTCCGGGAGAAAAGGGAACGCAATTATCTTGCAACTGTTTTAATTTAAGTCGTGGAACGTCGTGGGGCGTCCGGCGGTATCGAGTACTTTTCGCCCGTGGTCGTTTCGACGTTGCGCGATTTACCGTCCAAATGGGCGATATCGCAGCCGAAACACGTACGTTCGGTTCCCCTTCGTAAAGATTAACGTAGTAGTCGGGTATTTTGAATCGCACCAAACTCCAGACTTAATATATGGCGGCTAATGGAGGCACGTAGTGTAAACGGAAACGGGCTGTGGAGGGAGAACCACTCCGAGAAACGTTCCTTCAAATGGAGTCGAGAAATTCGACTCCAAGGTCGAGTCATCCTTTAGGTAATTGACATTCCCCCCCATCATTACGAATAATGAACAACTATTGATACATCGATCGTAATCACATGCACTTAAAACACACAAACTCACACAAATATATATAGTACATAGCAACGGTGGGATTATGCGATGGCTTATATGATTATATCAACTAGACCATAAAAGTCGCTGCGCACACGAACCTTCGCGTAATAAAGATGCCATTCGACGGTGCTCGATCTTGTGATGCCTTTCCATCGTAAAGTTCCCGATATTTCCTGCCGTTATGGTAGGTTTTCCTCTTCAGAAGACGTTCGGCGTCCGTTACGCCGCCAGCATAAATGAGATTTTTATGTAACTGAGGGGAAAATAAAATTGCATTAGGGCCGTTTCGAGCCCTAATTTGAAATTCGGATCCAGTGTTTAGACGTCGCAGGTTCAAATCGACACGAAACGGTACGGTACGTGTGGGCGACCATCGCAAATTGTTTCGTCCATTTTTTTAATTAACAAAGTGCACGATGGGCCACGATAGGGTCGATCTGAAATAATTCAATTGAATTTAAAAATTGAATTCCAATTATTGAGTAACGAACAATGATACTTTAAAAATTAACAACGTATTGAATGTACGAGGGGAGATCATTATTTAGCGTCCCTCACATAGTAGGCGTTGAGTGAAAGTATTAATCATTTCTTCTGCGTTACGGGCCCGTAAATATGGATCTCTCCTCGTATATTGGCTTCTGATCCTACCTCATTAGATGTTGAGTATAACTTAATTAAATAAAAGATATTTAAAAAAATATTGATTAGCTTGATTTTTATATTGGTGTACGTTTTTTTTTTTTTTTTTAATCAGTGTACACGTAAAATAGATAACGTGAACAAACCCAAGCGTGGAAGCTTTCAACAAACTTTTTAAAACAACGCTGCAAAATTCAGAAGGACTCTCGCCGCGTTTCTTCCGTATCATCCTCCAACCATTAATTTAACGAAGTTATAAGTCACGAGTTATAAAGCAGCCAGTGCCTTCGCGCGACAGCCGCACGTAATTCTCAACTTCCAAGTCGCGACGGCCGACTGCTAATCTCGCATTTGAAATCATTGTGTTCGATAAGCGGAACCGGGTAATGCGGCGAAATCGCATTCGAATCTGTCGCGCACGTCGTCTTCCACGGCAAATTTGCTTAGACTCCGGGACGGAGCGAGCGAGAGAATTTCGAACGCGGATGCACGCCTGAGGAGCCTGAGGAAGGGACGGGGTAACATCGCAGCGTGAGATGTGATTGAAACCAATCACATCGGAATCTCATTTGTGTACAGAGCGTAGCTGTCGCGTACAACGGTGGTCGATTCACGACTATAGTCAAAGGTCTTTCATGGGGGGGATTGACTTTGTAAGTAACGAGCTATTAATACAAAAAAGAATGACATTCCTTCCTCAATGGAACTACGTGGGTAATTGAGAAACGGATGACTCTTTTTTTATTCATCGATTAATTGCTGAATATATTTACTAGTCAAGTTTAGTAGTTTTCATTGCATTAAACTATGTTCGTGAACGTTAATCCATTTTCATAAAGACAAAGAAAATGTGTCAATTCTCTTGATACGTGCCTTCTCAGACACCCTCGCCTCTGGCGTCAACAATCGTGAAAGTTTCCCCGTTTCTCGTGTCTTATCTCATCAATCCTCCCTATACCCTGCGACGTTAGTAGCAAAGAGCGGGCCCGACGGACAGCTTGATAAGTGGCGTAATAATGAAATTTTGTTCGACAATCGTAGGTCATAGGTTTCTCTGTCTCGATTTTTCCCCCTCGGGGATAAAAATGAACCAGCGTATCGGAGCCGGCGGAACGAAATATTGCTGGTTTTTAAGATCAATTTTTAAGAAATACTACTAGTTCTTTGCAGTTGCTGATTTTCGTGTTCATATTAAATCGCCACAAATTCGATCTGTGCATCATCAAACGCACAAATTTATTGACGTCAGAGAAAAACGTGTTTTTCTAAAGCTTATGGTGATTTAAGGCCCATTTGCGTCCGGCGTAAACGAATTCTCCGAGAAAAGGTAACTAACTCATTATTCATGCGCCCGATTTACCGTCGAAATCCATTTAAGCTTGTGTACAAATCAAAGGCGAAAGTTACTTAGTGCTTGGGTTAACGTATTTTGGGAACACTTTCGCCGTGCATGAATATTGAATGACTGGGGGAAAGGTCGAGACTTTTGATGTATTTCGCTTCGAGATTAAATAAGGCGGGGATTGTAGTGTGTGCACACGTGCATAATAAAGCTATTCACCAATTTCGTGTTCGAGCGGGGTGATCTATGTGACGTTGAATCAATTTGACACATTAAAGTATTAATCGTTTGTTGTTACGTTGGTTCAATTGTAATTTTGTCACTTGTTACCTATTCAAATAATTTAGAATTTAAGTAGATAAGTTTAGAGAAATTCTAAAAATGGAAAAATCAGAGGTTCGCGCAGTTATAAAATACTTGCAAAAGAAATGGTTGTCGCCAAAAGAAATTCATGAAGAGTTGGTAGGTGTATTAGGTGAGGATGCTGTTTCTTACTAAGTGGTGAAAAAATAACGAAGTGATGACGGCCGTAAACGACTGATTTGGAGAGCAACCGATAGAATTTTTTCCAGAGGAATCAAAGGTTTTGAGCATCGTTGGACCAAATGCGTCGATGGTTAGAGAAATTATGTAGAAAAATAAACGTTTGATATACTCAGTGACATATAAACTGCACCACCTAGAAGGGGTGGGAATTTTTAGACCAAATTTGGCAGAAACATTGGACTAGTCTAAGGTAACAATTGATTAAAATTTGATAAAGAAAACACTTCATCTTTTTGATTTTTCATTAATAATGTGTTGGTCCGCCCCTATTTCTGATACACTCATTGGCCCGCCTTGGCATTGATTCCAGCAGGTGATCAATGTCTTCTTGTGGTATGGCATCCCAAGCAGCCTGTACTTCATGCCGTAGAGCTTCTATTGTCAACGGTGGGTTCGGTAGATTCCTCAATCTTCTACCCATCATGTCCCACACGTGCTCAATGGGCGACAAATCGGGAGATCTTGGCGGCCAAGGCAAAAGATTAACATTGGCCTCTTCAAAGAAGTCAAGAGAAACCCTTGCTACGTGAGGTCGTGCATTATCTTGCTGGAAAAGTGGGTCTTCCAGCCCTCGAAGATATGGAAGAACATGTGGTTCTACCACTTCGTCAATGTAGCGTCGGGCGGTCATACTGCCCCGAATGAAGAGCAAGGGTGACCTACTGCCGTAAGCAATAGCACCCCACACCATCAACCCCACAGTTCGGTGAACATGCCTCGCAATCGAAAAATCAGGATTGCGCCTTTCTCCACGTCTTCGTCTAACAGTCATCCGACCATCATGCATTCGTAAACAAAATCGCGATTCGTCACTAAAGACAACTCGATGCCACTCCAAGTTCCATTGAAGTCTTTCCGTGCACTAGGCCAAACGTTCCTCGCGATGTTGAGCAGTGAGGGGTAGCACAAGATGTGGGCGGTAAGACAGCAAGCCAAAGGTTCTTATTCGACGATAAACTGTTCGCGAGCCTATCGGACGACCTTGTTCACCTAACCATTGATCAGCTATTGATCTAGTTGTAGAGAATCTGTCTCTCAAGGCCATTAGTCTTAAGCGGCGATCTTGACATTCATTGGTTCGTCTTTGAGCCCTCTTCTCCGACGTTCAACCCCATGTTCAGACCACACTTGATAAACACGCATTATTGTTGAGTGGCGCCGTCCCAAACTGTTGCCGATTTCGGTAAACGAAAAACCTGCTTCTCGTAAACCAACAATCCGCCCTCGGTCAAAGTCACTCAACTGCTGGTAAACTTGAGGTCTCCTTCCTCTAGGCATCGTTAAACACTTGAAACACTTTAAACTAAAGAACGGGATCCGAAAAAGTGGAACAAATTAAAAAAATGACTCGATAATTGCTTGTCTATCACCACCCCTAAAAAATGACACAAACGTCAAAAATCCCATGACTACTTGATGATTGGGTTTCAAATTTTAATCAACTATTTCCCTGGACTAGTCCACTATTCCTGCCAAATTTGGTCCAAAAATTCCCACCCCTTCTAGGTGGTGCAGTTTATATGTCACTAAGTATATTTCTTTAATTTGTTTCCTTCTCGGATGATGATGACCGTAAATATGGTAACCTAAGTTACCTTAAACTATTTAAACAAATTTAAATTTACTCCAACATCGATTTTTTTATATACAAGGAACATTTTCCGATCGGTCTAAAAATTAATGACCACGAGGAATTTTCTAATCCGCTTTTCTTGGCCGAACATTGTTGCGAAACTGCGCGCCGGAATACTTTCGGAGTTTGCCTTCCGAGTTTGCATGAAAACTTTCCACTTCCGTACGCCTCCGCTTACAGAAGGGGACGCACTGCGGTCGCACACTTTAAATACTAAATTGGACGAGCTGAATAATGGAGGGCGATAACCGAAGCAGGTGTGCAGCAGCAACACCACAGTTATTACCGCCCTTAATAATTGATATCGAAAGACCAGTCAAATTAGGGCGCTTTCGGCTACGCAAGTAAGTAGATGGAAGCACGTAACAGGTAGGAACGTCCAGGATTAATTAACGTAGAGCCTTGCCATGTTTCGTTCGACCGTCGATAATTGAATATTATTGAATATTCAGTTTCGGAACTTTTACCCTAAACCTCATCGAGCAAACGAAACAAATATTACGTGGTGCAAAATTATATTTTTTGTTGTTGAAATATCCAACTTTTATTTTAAAGCAGGCATGTTGTAGTGCGAAATATTTTTGATGCGTCTCTCATAACAAAGCCCATGTTCCAATTGCCGAATCGAAAAAGTATCATTTTAATGAAAATGATGCAACAGTGCTGCACAACGGGAGCGCACAAAGGGGCAAAGCGTACATTTTCTTCCCTTTGTCATTCCGAAATAATAAACTATTCAGGTCGGATGAAAAAATCGATCGTGCTTCGACAATAGATAACGCGACGGTCCGTCGACAGAAATACAACTAAAAACGAATGTTTTTCCAATTTAATGTATCTGTGCGCGGCGGACGAATACCCAAAATGTTTTGTCAAAGTCGATACAATGAACCCATTCATCTCTCATTTATTAAATTTCTAAACGTCGCTACGTTGGTTGGGCCCGCGTCCGCAACAAAAACTCGCGTGTCGCGATTTTTCAAACGCCCGGCTCATTGTGACTTGCGGGCATTGTTTGGCCGACCAATTTCTACATACATGATTGGCCAGGACGCGTGGGACGGATAATTCTATTATGCAAGATATAGAAAATGCTTTCGACGAAAGTCAAACGACGCATTTAGAATTTTTTTAAAACATATTATTTATTATTATTATTATTATTATTCATCTGCTATTATTTGAATTAGTTGTTTTTATTGTTACAGGGAAGTAAACTTTACTAGGAGTAGTACTTGAAGTTGTTTTTCTTTTTTTTTAATTTTATAGAACAACAAGAATTAGAGAATACGAATACATTTTATATAGGCAGGAGTCAGGGACCGAAAAGTTGGGTGTAGAAGCAGGAAAAAGGGCAGAACAGAGACTAGTTAAGTTTGTATTAGAGGAGCTAATGAAAAGGAGGGGAAGCAAGGGAACAGGACTATCCAATTGGTAAGATTGTAGACGAAAAATGTACGAAAAGGCAGGACTATAATAGAAGAAGCAGAAAGGAGAAGAAGAGATGAAGAATGGAGAAGTTGAATATAGTAAAAGCTCAGGAAAGGGAAATCAAAATCAGGATTGCGAGGTATAACATAAAAATACAAAAGTATAAAAGTACAGGGAGATCGGTATATGAAGAAAGAACATTAGCAAGATTCAGGTGTGGAAGTGAAAAGAAACCCAACAAGTATTGGATGGAAGACAGTTACAGGAGGTGTAATTTTTGTGGAGAATGATGGGATGAATGGGATCATTGGGTAGGAGAATGCAAGGAAATAAAACTGAACGAAGATGAAAAGAAAATAGGAAAAGACTGGAGGAGGAATATATGAGAAGACGGACGGGCACTAGAGACGTTAGATAAAATAATGGAGAAGGAGAAGGAGGAGAGCAGGAAAAGGAGGGTATTTGGAACAACAGGAGGAAAAAAGAACCAAGGAAAACGGAAAGAAGCGGCAGGAGGAGAAAGGGACGGAGGCGAAGGGGGTACAGAGGAATGAAATGTAGAACGAGAAAATGCCAACTGAAACAAAAATTCTCAAAAAGTTCCAAATATCAAGATTGACAAATTACCAAAAATTGTTAAATATCTGAATCAAAAAAAGGAAAAAAAATGAAAAAATAGAAGAACGGTCAAAAATAGAAAAATATAAACAGTCGACTGGCGAAACTTCATATAAACTTCATAGGCCATCTCCAACCAATTGAACCCAATTCTAACCCAATCCTGTTTCATGTTCATTAAATTTGGGAGGGTCGGAAGACGCCGACGCCGCTGTTCTTATGAAGGACCCCGGTAGTTTCGGCCACACCTGAGTACTGTACATCAACACAAACCGACAATAACACAATGTGATATGACAACAGGCGAACCTGTGTGGATTTTTCCGGCGGAGAGGTACCTAATTTTTTATTGTTGTAGCCTATACTTGTGTTGCGTTGTGACGGGGCCTCGGTAATCGGAATAGGGTCAGATATCGCCGATACCATGTGCCCTTTGTGACCAAACACCCCATAAGGCGAACACCAAGAAGATCTACATCGAGGTGGTGATAATCCACCCTAGATAAATGGATCTAATTTTTTTTTTGTGCAGGACAAACTCACAATGATCGTAAATTTGTTTAAATAATTCTTTGAGATTCCGAAATTAGCAAGATTCAGACAAATTCGACTCGACAAGATTTTTTCTATAACGTCCAATTATTGCACGCAAATACAATACAAAACGCATATATATGATAATAATCCTAGCATTTAGCTTCTGGGCCGGCTTAATTCACCCGTATATTTCATATTTACGTCGTTTACCATGCTGTTGGTAATCTTTATGAACGACCCTGCGATATTATCACGGCATACGTGATTGTAATTTTAAACCACCTAATCACCAATGACGTTTCTTATCGATTTTATTTATTTCTTATTCTCGTAATAACTATTGACACGAAAAACGGATTATCGTGAAGGATTCTTTAATTTTATATTTTTATAAGGAACAAAGTTCAAAACAAGGACCAAGTGAGCTGTCGACGACTCCATTTAATTAGCCATCGTGGTACGTGGCAATATTTGACCAAGTAATCGCAAAGTGGAGATAAATTGATTGCAGATATTGTCGAAATTACACGTCTCTCGAAAATCAGCAGGTTCCGCGAGATTTCCGATATCTGATTCTGATTTTACGACCGAACATTTGGGCGACTCCCTCGGTGGCACGCGTTTGTTTACGGTGACTTGTCGTAGTGCAACGCAAACGTTAATTTGGTTAAAGTAATCTAGTCGGCATAGGTTGAAACAAACGCTTGTCGTGCCTCTATGGGCCGAACAAACTAGGTAGGCCTGGGAAGGCTCCATCGATCGCTCGCAGCGTAAGAGAGTAGCAGAGAGAAACGGTGGCCGGTTCAGCCAGTCGCACGGCGCCTATGATGCCGCCTGCCATGCAAACCCGCTATCAAGTACCGACTCTGCCGCCGGATCCTTCGC
This sequence comes from Geotrupes spiniger, assembly GCA_959613385.1. Lineage (NCBI taxonomy): Eukaryota > Metazoa > Arthropoda > Insecta > Coleoptera > Geotrupidae > Geotrupes > Geotrupes spiniger. The sequence goes on along the minus strand of OY390732.1, from coordinate 1,884,956 downwards.
AACTCCGTACGCGCGCACTGGTAATGAACACCTTTCGGAGCGTCTTCGCGACGCGATGCGGAAGCGGATTTTGCAGCCCGCGCGGGTGGGGAAGGAAACCTTGCATCGGAAACGTTCGTAATCCGGACTTGGGTTTACAGTTTTGGTTCAACTATCAACGTAGGACGAACATAAATAGAAATAAATATTGAATGTTACGAGGAGAGATCATTATTTAGAGTCTCTGACATAATAGGCGTTGAGTGATGTTGAATCAATTTGACACATTAAATTAATCATTTGTTGTTACATCGCCGAGGTTCTCAACCACCCCGAAAATTTCGTGATTTTCCATCCGCTGGTAAAGTTATGGCCACAATTCACAAGGCTCTTACTATGCCAACTTAATTTCAAGATTCCTTCTATGTTAGGGACCGTTTATGTAATTCACCAAACCATGACGGATGCGAGAAATTAAAAACTCGCGTGGCTGCTGACGAGGCAGTTTAACACAGCTGCGCGAGATTTACTTCTATGTCCGAAAGTGCAAAGTACTCCTTCATTAATATCAATAAATCACCCGTCACGTCGCAGCAAGTGCAAGAGTTGCGATCGTTTACGGAATTGCGAGTCACCGTCGGCAACTTCCCCCCCCAGTCTGACGCGTTCTTAATTACCTTAAGGCCTTATTAACAACGTAAACTATCTTAATTGAACGGCGTTTTCGTCAACTCGGATTTTTATTGCAATTAGGAAGTGTGAGCTCCTCGATGTGCCCAATTAAGGAACAAAAATGATCGACGTCCTTCCGGTCATTCGCACAGGCGTAATTTGTTTTATCCCGTGTTTAAAGTTCAATTAATGTTACTTCGTTTGGAATGTAAACGGCGTGTTAACGCGGCAATAGTTTATTGCGCCATGAATTACATTAAACGCGCATACAGCTACACGATGGCACAATTAGTGTCAAGATACTGGCTGCGTAAATAACATTTTGAAATATTCTTCGAAAATGTAGGAAACAAAATAAGTTAAGTATTGATAAAGTGTTGCATATTCTATGCCGTGAATATAAAACATCGAAGAAACTGCACAATAACATGACTCGAGTTCTGCGAGCTTCGGCGATGTATTCATGAAGTCGTATTATTGTAAAAATTCTTAATGATAATCTTGGTGGGCTTTAATCTGAATGTTGAAATTTAAAAATAGGTGATCCCGTGTCATATATTTTCCAAAAAAATTTCATAACATCCTAATTATCTAAAATTAACGTTTTTAGAAAACGCGTAAACTGGGAAATTTCTCAACGAAGTGGTGTCATCGACAAATTACGAGGGGAGATCAGTATTTACGGTCCCTAACATAGAAGAAAACAAAACTAAAATATTTTCTATAGTGGCATAAGAAAAAATCGTAATTTCAGCTATCAGTCGTCTATCTGTAATTACAATATCGTGTGTACGATTAACATTTCCTTTGGTAGTGACAGTCACTAGCCGTCCAGCACCCTTCGCAAGTTCACATGTTTGTCTTCCCAGTTTAAATTCTCGAGACATATTTTTCATCACCTGGTAAGAAACAGCACCTTCACCTAATAACCTATGGTAGGTTCATAAATTTCTTTTCTACTTTATAACTGCGCGAACCCCTGATTTTTCCATTTTTAGAATTTCTTTAAACTTGTCTAAGTCTGAATTGAACAGGTAACAAGTGACAAAACTACAATTGAACCAACGTAACAACAAACGATTAATACGTCATTGACATATGTCAGGGACACTAAATAATGAGTTCCCCTCGTAGGTGTCACACCCGAACCATAATCAATCGGCGATACACAAAATGACTTCATTAAGACTTCAGTTAACGTCCATGGCGTGCTCACATCACGCCAACCTGATGCACCGCAAAATCGCTTTGACATTGCACATTGGCTGTTGTGCACAGCGAATTGGTCGCTGCCCCACTGTGATCGCCGAGTAATACACTCGAACGTAAAATTTCGCGACTTTGTCGATTTATTTATAAGTTTTGATTGAAAACTTTTGGCAGAGACCGCTGCCAAAGATTAAATTCGTATCTAATTTTTCTTGAAACGATTCCAACTATTCCCTCAACAACAAACACATCGGGCTCGATTTTTCGCTAGCTGGCGTTAAACGCGGCGTTTCGATTGTCCTGAAGGAACGGAACGTGTCGCAATCGCCTTTTGAGCGCATTTTCCCGTCGGCGATATAACGCGAAGGATCCGTCGCGTTCGTTTCTGAAAATTGCGCAATTTAATTTATCGTTTGGGTAATGACATAGAAGTAAATAAAGCGGCGGTATATCCAAAAGGTTCGATTTGTTGGCGATGTGTCAAAGGTAACCTTGAAAATTTGGCAAAGTTAGAAAAAATCTTGCATAAACACGTTAGGAACTACGGTTTTGAATCACTCGTGACACCAAATAACGCGTAACTGGTTATGTAAACATATCTGCTGCAACGTATGTGACAAAAGTTTTGGGAAAATTTTTGAAATATAATCCTTCAAACTATAATTGTTTTATTTAATTTGGTAGTACAGAGAACGATTCAACTCCGGCCAGGGTAAGTGCTGGGTGGATTGAGTAGCCCAGTAACTGCCACTGTCGGTCCCAAGCCCGAATAATAGAGGAGGGTTGGTGGAACGGGTTAGCAGCATATCCGCCGTAAAAAATCCAAAACCAGCTCCATACAAACCTCCACGGCGAGAACACAGAAAAATTTGGAAAAACAATATACTAAGACTGAGTTGCTAGAATATGACTTCCCTGAACCATAGTGACATTCAAGAAATGAGAGACGGTGTTGCAGAAAGCAATGACGAAACCAAATTGGACATTACTGAGAATGACGTCGAACAAGCAATCCCAAAACTAAAATACAGGGTGAATCCTAAATGGCGGATAATATTTACATCACGTGATTCTGCATCAAAACTGAACAAAAAAAATTTACAAGCGTTTTGCTCGGAACCATTTAATTTTTGAAGAATTATTAATTAAAATTTTACAAACTAGGCAACACTGTGTGGCAAGTCGTACTAATCTGAGTGTTGTGTCCTGCGATTCACATAACAACGCACTTGATTTAATTAGGAACCTAAGGAGAATGTATGTACACATGCATACTAAACTTCTTTCACAGTAATATTCTCATTTTAATGTGCTGTTTGCATTTTGAGATTAACAGCACATAACTAGTAAGGAAATATCGATTACGCCATAAGCTTTTTATTTTGTAAATACATTTGAAATTACAATAAGTGGTACCCCCAACCTCTATGCATTTCATACACCTACATATTATGTTCCGTTCTAGATTTTCAAGCATATTGTTTTGTTGAATCATTATAACTGCTTCATTGATTCGTTGCTGAAGTTGCTCTTGAGTATCAATTTCCACTTCATACACAAATGCTTTTAATGTTTCCCACAAGAAAAAATCTAGGCAATTTAAATCTGGGCTTCTTGGTGACCAAGGTATTACACTGCCACGACCAATCCATCGCTCTGGAAATTCCTGATTTAACCATTCTCGGGTTTGAATTCCCCAATGTGCTGGTGCTCCGTCCATTTGAAAAAACATATTTCTTCTTAAATCTAGTGGCACATCGTCTAATAAATCCTTAAAATCAGTTTCTAAAAATTCAACAAAATTATTCGCGTTTAGTCTGTTAGGCAAAATGTGTGGTCCTATGAGCCTATTACCAATAATACCACCCCACACATTAACACTAAACCGAATTTGATGATTCGTTTGGTACAATGCATAGTGATTTTCATCGCTCCATTGGTTCATATTATGGATATTAAATGTTCCATTTCTGGTGAACGTACTTTCATCAGTCCACAAGACACGTCCAATAAAATCAGGATTCGTTTCTTGCTCACGAAGTAGCCATCTACAAAATCTGACTCTTTGCTGATAGTCTTGTGGCAATAATCCCTGGACTCGCTGATAATGATACGGGTGCAAGCCATTTTGCTGTAATAAGCGATGAACGCTTCTTTGGCTAATATCAAACATTCTGGCAGTGGACCGGGTACTTTGTTCTGGTTCATTTTCCACTACATGTAAGATATTTTCTTCAACCTGTGGTGATACTCGACGAGGACGGTCTCTGTTAGCTGTTGAAGTAGGTGCAGTTCTTCCAGTGTCTCGCATTCGTTGATCCAGTCGTCGAATAACATTAGCATTTGGATGCCTTGTGTTTGGATACCGTTCAGCATATAAATTATCAGCAGCGTACAAATTGCCATTACATTCTTCCAATATCAAATACATGTCTGCATATTCCACAAAACTGCACTCCATGACACTAATTATTAAGAAAATAAACAACAAGACAATTCAACACGTCCTTTTTTACAGCAAATTGTCACAGATATCTCATTAAACGTCAAATTATTTAAAGTAAAAAGTACGTAACAGCGTACGTAACATATTTGGAAAACTCAAACATTGCAGAAAGTTCAAGCTTCTAATGAAAATTCTAAGTAAACCAAGAGTATGGTGACTACAATTACAGATTGGTGATTCCTTTTGTTGATTATACTGCAGCTAAAAAACATTATTTCATAAAAATATAGTACGATGAGCAACCCGTAATTTAACTTAAGACTGCCAATAACTCCTCATCCATGAGATTCACAGCAAATTGTTATAAGACTCTATTGCTCCATCTTTGATGCAGAATCGGATGTTATGAATATTATCCGCCATTTAGGATTCACCCTGTATAGGAAAACACCTGGAGCAGACCTGGTCAACACGAAATGATCTCATATGTCTCTTTAACATCATGATGGACCAAATAATAGACACTAACAACAACAGCGGAAACAGGAAATTTCCAATCTTAGGCTACGTCGATGACATAGCTCTCATGTCCGAAAACGAATACGACTTACAACGCCTCCTGCAACAAGTAAACACTAACGCCAAGATATTCAACCTTCACATCTCAACCCAGAAGACAGGATCCGTGACCTTTGCTCAGTGCAGGACATTGTAAGATGGACAAGAAACAGGAGAAGGTACTAGAGAGACCATATCGGAAGAATGGGAGAAGACAAGATGGCGAAACAGGCAACTACATCAAGAGCGAACACAAAACGACCCCTCTGAAGGCCGCCCAAACGATGGCAAGAGAACTGGGCGTCAAAGTCGCAAGAGTAATTCCAAGGCCGAAAATATGGAAAAAAACAGGGCGAGGCCCTAACAAACGAAGAATAAGAGTAGAAAACGATTCAGTGGGGCTAACTATAATTAAAATGTATCACATGGCAACATATTTACCGAACCAAAATACAAGTTTTCCACACATGCACATCTCACTTATTAATAAAATAAATCACTCAGACCTAATATGCATTTTTAACGCAAATGCGACTAAATCTTGTCATTGGTTCCTCATTTAAATCTCATTGTCTTCGCACGTTATCGTCAATTTTTCCATCTAGAAATAATAAATGTCCCCCGATCGGTCAAGCGTAAAGAAAACGCGCACACATCAACGAAGCCCACGCGAAAAAAGAAGATGTTTTGCGTCATCTGGCCGCCTGGCCATCACGCCGACGTTAACATCGTGGAAGCGGCGAATTGGCTCCTTGATGGGTACGAATACCCCCTTTTAATAAATGTCAACCGCAGGCTAGAAACGATAACTACCGTCGTTACGCTCACGGGCCCCGCGGCGAACGAATTAATAGCGGGATTACGGCGAAACGGCGAGCTCCACGACACTCCCGCTAAACGAACACGAATTGTCGGCGTCCATCACTTGACGTTGTCATTTTGTCTCTGCGTTTAAGCACCGCAACACGCTCGATAATTTCCCAAATATCAAAACACGGCAAAGTCTTGTTTCGTAATTAATTCTAAGAATAGACGGAGTGAGTCGTTGGTGTCCGATTCCCCTTGCTGAAAAGTATGCGTTCCAATTATTTTCTTAATTTGGAAATTTGAGAAGGTAACGTTGAATTTCGGAGCGGATGTCTTGATATTTACATTAAGATATTTGTAGATGATGATCATTATTTAATGACGTTGGATCAATTCGACACATGAAAATTAATCATTTGTTGTTACGTTGGTACAATTGTAGTTTTGTCACTTGTTACCTGTTCAAATAATTTAGAATTAAAGTAGACAAGTTTAGAGATATTCTAAAAATGGAAATCAGACGTGTTATGAAATACTTGCAAAATAAAGGGTTGTCGCCAAAAGAAATTCGTGAAGATATGGTAGGTGTAAATGTTAATCGTATACACGATATGGTAATGACAAATAGACGACTGACCATTCGCCGGATAGCTGAAATTATGGTACTGTAGAAAATATTTCAACAGATATTTTGGGGGTCCCACGAATGTTGACACCTGATCAGAAACGAGTTCTGCATTCTGAAGCCAATTTGGCAAAGAATTTGTTCCCAGGGGAATCAAAAGTTTGGAGCATCGTTGGACCAAATTCATCGACGTTCATGGAGATTATGCAGAAACTAACTTTTCTACTTTGCGTTGGTAATAACTTCATTTTAGCACCCAAAACAGTGTTAAAATGAAAATTTTAGTGCTAAAATGAGTCTGGTATAAATTTTTTTTCTTTATGTTGGCAACGGTTTGGCAGCCTCTAACGTCAACGAAATGTCAGTTGTAAGTAATAATCTTTGCATTGTTTTCGTTGCACCATTCTTCGAATTTTTTATATTTGTGTTCGTATTAGGAACGCGGCTTGTTCAGAAATAAATTCCCAATCGTAGTTTGTCCAATTTCCCGTATTTCGGGTGGAGTACATTGCAGGTCTTCGCAACTCATATTGCGTCAAAGAAAACTGACATTTCAAATTAAACGTTCGACCGCCTCCTTATTTAATTTCACACAAACGTTGCCAACCCGCGCAAATATCCCTAAATGTTGAATTACTTAACAAAGTTTAATTTTTCACGTAAAAAGGGCGCAAAGTAGAAAAATAGTATAAAATACTCGTACAGAAGGCTATTCGGGGCATTCGTCCGTTCAGCCACTCGCCTTCGCGGCTCGTGGCTGAATTTCGGACTCATGGCTGAAACAGTGGCTTCTGTAACTTGTTTTTTAATATACTATTTTGATATTTCTTCAATTTGTTTCCTTCTGTGTTAGGAACCGTAAATACCGATCTCCCCTCGCATATTATGAACATTATTTAATTTTAAATTCATAATTACTTACAGCCTTTCAGCGGCGGCTGGTTTTTAATTAAGACACAAATATCTAATCTGCGTCGTTAATCCTATTTCAGTAGAGACTTACGTAACTACTACGTAAAATGTCGACTTCAATTACTACACGTTTTCATTTGTAAACGACTTTCAGAATGCGCTCTTTTCACGAGCGTGGATTTAACGTCGAATTTTAATTAAGTGCCACGCGAAATCGCTGGCTTATCCCGCCGCTAGTGGACCATAGTTACGTACATTTAACGCGAACCACCCGTGTAAATCAATCGGGTCGTAATTGGTACTTTGAAAATAATAGCCCGTGTACACCGACGGCTGGTGGCGGTCCGTGTTTCGACAAACTTCGTCGACTCATTCGCACGTAGGCGGCGGTACATGCATTCATACGTATACGTGCATACAAATGCGCGTTGCAAATGTGCGTGTCGGCGAAATCGGACAAATCCTCTGCGGATTTGCCGGCGTTGAATTCGATTAGCGGGGGTATTGTTATCGCAATCGATGAAAATCGGATAAGCGATTATGCAATTGCGACCGCGTTGAAAAAAACGTCCACTAGCTTACCGAGAATAAAGACACAATTACGTTTTTTTTTTTTTTCTTCACTCACAGGCCACACTTCGTCGAGTAGGCAACCGAATTGTAACCGAATGTAACGACAAGCACCCAACTATTCCAACGTTCATAGATAAATTCCATTAAAAAAAAATTCTTAATCTGTGGTAACTTAAAACGTAATTATAAAGGCGTGCGTCTATCCCCTCGAAGTTTTGCGCGAGCGTCGCCACTTCAAAGCCGACGGGGTCGCGACGAGCACCCTCGACGAAATACGACAACAATCGGAAAAACTACAATGGCGAAAAATTGCCGCGTTTCAATAAGTTCGATGAAAACATTCGATTCAAATCGGCGACGGAACAAACGAACCGTTCCGTAACTTGCCTTTGCACGACACATTTTCCAGGAACAAAGGGAAGGATTCTGAAATTTATTTTCGTGCACCCGTTCGTTTCATCGAATTTTTACAATGACTTGGGAGCTAATAAAGTTTGATTAAAATCGAGCTTTTGTTATTACGTACTCGATAATAATAATGACGATCGCCTTTATTCATTAGATTTCATGCAAAAGAAAATATTACATCATAATAGGTGGAGTTGAAAATACATCAGCAAGAAGTTGAAAATATTGAACTCGTCCAGAGAAATGCACTGCACTTAAATTAATGAATATATCTACCTTAGGAGTATCCCACATTACCAATCCAGTTTCTCTAACACCAAAAATGACATACTTTTATAAAAATATTCATACAAAAAAATTATTTTGAAAATATTAGCTTTCATCTTTACTCTCAGGAGTCCTGTACCAAAAGTTAGAATTTTTTTTTTCATACTTAAAACAAAAGGGATTCTCCACAATCCCCGACTTTACTCTAAGTAAAACTAAAGAGTTATTAATGTTATGATAATTAAGTAATTAAGAAATAAACATTATTTTGAATTAAAGTTTGAATAGTTAATGATTTTGGTATAAATCCTAGGAAATACACTTGTATTTTCCTAATTATATTTGCTGTAGCTCGTTCGTAAGTTTAGTCGTCGAGTAAAGAAACAAATTGACGGAGAAATGCACGTTCTATATAAACCATAATAAAAATGCATTGCAATATGCAACTGAAAGAGATACACAGGATATTTGACGCCACCTAACGCCAAGCTTTCGTACTAGCATTAATAGCTAGATACATAGATAGACATAATTTTGTAGTACTCCACCGGGAGTCGCCACGTGCTATGTTGTACGCCATCTACCGATCAATTTCATTTCCGCATACGCATTTTTACTTACCATCAAATTAACTCTCTTTATGTAATCCTATACTCGATGGTTAATGCGCTCCCAAATATTTTATTATAATTGAATTATACAAACAGAATGTGTTAACGTTACGCTTCATAACGAGACCCATTTCACTTTATCCTCACTGACAGCTGCGGTCAAAATGGCGGCGATATTTAAATATACTATAAAAGTCTCAAATAACAATACGAGATGACGAAAATAGTGGCGACATTTAAATATACTTATAAGTCTCAAATAACTTTTTAAATTTTAGTATTAAAAGGGTATTAAGCACTCACCATAAATAACTGTAGGGATCCTGATGGACGAGCGTCGACATTTTCATTCATCGTTTTACAGGCTCGAACGAATCTTATACGCCGGCAGCTTACCAAAACAAGACGCGTCTTGTATTCGCTTGATAAATTAGTTTGCCCCGTTTGGGTGTAAAAAACGCCGCGGTCTTCGCGTTTTTCGCACTCACATTTTGAATATGTAGCACACAAGGCAGGCATTTTCACGTTGCTATTGGTAACGCACATGCGCACAGTAACTTTCAACGACAAAACTTTCTGTCTCACCGGTTGCCAAATTTGACAATTTAAATTTTGATTGACAGTTAAAAAGCTTGATTCACATTGACAACATTTTATTTATGTCCACAGATTGTGCATGCAATATGTTCGTTCGCAAGTGTTGATGGACACTTAATTTTGATTAATAGATGCGAATGCCACCTATAACTCAAAACCAATTACAGGATATGCACATCACATGTGTGGATGAGTCGTAACATTTTGACAAGCGCTTACCCAGCGATTATAACGCTTGCCTCTTTATTTACGTTTGGGCAGTTTGGGCGTGTAGCTTTGGCGAAGATATGACTCAACTTTCCCAATGAAGATATAAAATGTTTACGAAAAATTTTAAATTCGTCGACCTAGTCCTTGCATTACTTTCGATAACAGGTCAGTTTCGCTTTAAAATCGTTACAATTTTTACATTTACCAACATTTTCAGTGTACGAATGCAAAGCGGAATGCACCGTACCAACGATATTACGAGGAGCGTGGTTTTCGTGGGAAAACGGGCAAAACACCTTCACAGAATTGGACTCGACCAGCATGGCTCGGAAAGGAAACTGCATCGAGGTGCAAGATGATTATCACCAGAACTACACGTTCGTGTTTGGCTACGACACGTGCTACACCTGCATTAAATTTCTGATCAGGACCATAAACGTCATCGAAAAAATGGAATGTAAGATTGAAATTTTTTTGGTGAAAGCTTTCGTTGATTTTTTAAAATTTTGCAGCCCCTTGCGTTACTTTGCCGTCGCACGAGGCGTCCATCAACAACGTGTGCCACCAACTGAAAGAGGACCAACAGTTGATTACGTTGTTCTCCGAAAACTACTCGCCGATAAATTGTCGATCGTCGCTGGAAGGCGTGTGGAACTTTGCGTATCAGAACAGGTTCAAGTTTACCGGCGAATGTCGACATCCCGACATGCACATTAGGTCTTGCCAGGCGGCCGGGTCGCAATTCTTGATCGCGAATCAGAAATTTAACATAACTTACAGGTCTTGCCCGGGAATGTCGGGGACGTTCGACGGAGGTTCGTATTTTTTTATTCGTTACTTCGTCTTGACGTCGTTGTTATTTTAGTCGTGGAGTATGTGTGCCTGGGAGATTGGTTTGTCGGCAAGAATCACTATTTCGCCGTGGCCAACACGAAGGAATCTCGAAAGGAAGAGAAGTACAGGTGTTTCTTGAAAAATCGAGACGACGATTTGTTCCTGGGCGTGTCTATAACGGCCGAATGCAACACATTGAAAACGGTCGAGAAAAGTCCCGAGCGATTAAGGACAACACCTGGTATGTATTATCGAGAGATTAAGCGATTTCACGGTTTTATTTCATGACAAATAAATTATTTTAATATTAATATCGCACACATTTCTGTCATGTGGCCCAAGCTAGCTCCAGGTGAACTAATAATTTTATTATCATTTCAGTTAAATCCGAAATTGTCCAACCAGGCTGTCGCCTGCCGCAGAATTTCACCGGCTCGTGGATAAACACGGCCAACATCGACGCCGACGTCAAAATCAACGAGACCCACATCATCGAGACTTGGTACCCCGACGAGGGACGATACAGAAAGACGATCTACATATGCCACGAGCGGCGCGGCACGCGAATCATGATGGCCAGGCTGACGGTCGACGGATGGTAATCTTTGCACGACGTGAGCCTGTTCTTTGTGTCACGCCATTTACTTTACAGCCAAAAGGATTTCATCTGCTTCGACTTCGTCCCAAGGCACCACAACATCATCCGATACCGGAAAGGCGTCGCCGTCATCGTAGAAGATTTTTCGACGGTGTGCTCGTGGGTACAATTTAAAAACCGAGTCGATTGGAGATACGACTTGTTTTTGACACAACGACCCGTGCCGGTTAGGTGCCCCGTTGCCGGGAAGTTTAATTTCACGCAGAACGGAGAGGTGCCATTTGAAACTAGGTAGGAATAGTTAAATTGCATTCGAATAGTTATTTTCTTACTGTTCAGTTCAGTTCATTACTTTCTATAAGAATGCATTATTTTGTAAATTAATTCTTTTGATGATTGAATTTGCCGTTCAATATTATTCTTCAAGTTCCAGTCAGGCTTTGTAACGGTTGTCAAAATATTTATTAATTATTTTAATGATTGATCATCGTACATTTTTAATACATATTTGAAATAATTTGTGTATTTTTTACAGGATATTGGGTGGTGTTACTTTGAGTCCAAGGCCCAGGACTTACTGCAAACAAAACATCTCGGACTTCTCCGTTTGCGATACAGAACAAAAAGAAATAGCTATAGATGAAAATTATTGTCTTTCTGTTGATCATCTTGGACGACCGCTTGATATATATAGTACGTTGTAAATATTATTCAGTTGCACCACATTTTTTGGCCCAACAAATTGAAATTAAGAGAGATCATATATTTTAAATTTCAATCCATTTTAGCTCACATCAACATTAATTAATTTAATCGCCGTATAAAATTCTTTTTTGTTCGTCGTAGGTGATCCCGATTACAAAATGCAATGCATAGGTTTCTGGAAAGAGAACCTGAAATCGTATCTCATAACTTACGACGAATTAGATCCGTATTCAAAGTACAGATGTTGGGTGTACCAACGCGCCGATCTGAACAGAGTTTTAATGTCGCAAGGTATTCCTAATTTACGTGGTTGTCGTACTCATATTAAGTTCTTCATTTGATTTAGCTGTTGGGCCGTTCTGCGACTTAAATCAGCGAGTGACTTCGACGAACAACACGGAGGGAGCCTCCGTCGCCATAGACATGACTGAATACGAACGAGAACGTAAGTAGTTCGTATAAGAGTTGAACCATTAAATTAAATTTATGCGAATTAGGTGATCAATGTCCAATGCACTTCGACGACGGTTCGAATCCTTGGAGCGACGACGGAAGTTCCATAAGAGTTTTCAACTTCGGATTCTTCAGCAGCTCGTCTTGCAAATTGTTATCGACAAAAGTTGCGATTCTCGGCGTAATCATCGCGTTATCGTAGTATTGATACGAATAGTTTTAAATTAATTGATAAGTGCGAAAACACATGTTTGTTTTTTTTTAACAATTTTGAATCTCGAGTATTGTGTATGAAATAATCCGTCCAAGTTTCGAATCTATTCGTAGTTGGTATTATATTTCTTCTCGTAAGTTATCAACGTAATAATTTTAAATTAATTGATAAGAAATCACTTTTTACAATTATGAATCTCGAGTAGTATATATTATATGATAGTCCGTCCAGTTTTGTTTGTTTCTCGAACAAATCTATTTTTATACAAATTTGCTATATCTATCTGTAACAAATCTTGTAAATATTTGCAAATATTTAATAATTTTTATTATTATTTGTATAATGCACATAAAATATTTTGTTATTTTAATACGTTTTTGATGTAACCACCTTTGAATTTCCACTCAGTATTCCATTAAAAAAAAAATTGGATTTACATCTTTGTATGGGTTAGTGACTTTTATTGGCAATAACTGTGGAAAAATCTTTGATTGTGTAGTGAAATCAATATACTATAAGGCGTGTGAGTATTGGGCTAAAAAACGAGATCCCGAAGGATATGCGGAGTGGGCAGAAAATAATTGCAAAAAAGCAATCACCGTTAATTTGACGATTTCAAATTTATTACGAGTAAAACACTACAGATATCACTTGGAACAAGAACAACTTACCCTAATTATAAACAACATATTGAAGTATCCTAATTAAGTACTATAGCCTATGTGTTGGATCACAATAAACATCAGTTAAATTCTCCTCGGAATCGACGGCGTCCTGTCGAGACAATTGCAGAGAACTATGTGAATTCTTACTGAACAAACTCGCGTTGCTCGCACTCTTCAATCGTGGACTCGGCCCCAATAAGCTGACCGACACGTCCGTGCATTCAGACATCGTCCTAACTCTAGATTTTACCTTCTCCGGCGTTGACGCGCAGCTGTTCGTTTCAAATTTCGACGCGTTACAGAACGACGTGTCTCTATAAGACAAGACCGGACTGAGCTCGGTCACGTCGGTCAAGTTCAGTTCGCTCTTCTTCGCATCGAATCTGCAATCGGGCGACATACTTTTCACCGACAACGGCGACATGAGAATGCTGTTGCTTTGTGAGTTTTGCGTCGGCGAAGACACCTCCGACATCAACGGCGTGCTTTCGTCGGTGCCGTTTTCGTTCAAGTCCGGACTGGAATGTAGGAATTTCTCTTTCAACTTGTGCAGTTTCTCGAAACTGCGCTGCTTTCGTTTTTTCTGCGGGTTGTCTATCGACTTTGAACGGGAGCGGGCGTACGTTTGGGTCTTGTCGTGGTGCTTCAGCTGCAGGGTCGACGGCCTGGTTTGAGACGAGGTGCTTTTGAATTCGTGGGCGGATTGCGCGTTGGGTTTGCCGTCGTGGTAAATGATGGATTTCACTTTCGTGCCGTCGATGGTGTCCGTTTTGATTATGACGTGTTTTGCTTTTCGCGACGGCTCGTTGGACTCGAAGTGGGTCGTCGAAGGTTTGAAGCTCGTGGTTTTCAGGCTGTGCTTTCTGCGTCTTTCAGGAACTGCAATAAATTAAATTTAAATCAACTGAATATAAACTTGTTAAAGAGGGTCAAGCAAATCTACTGCAAACAAAAATTCGTGCATTTATACCATGTTCAATTGGGTTGGGTTGGGTTGGGTTGGGTTGGGTTGGGTTGGGTTGGGTTGGGTTGGGTTGGGTTGGAAATTTTAAATTTAAACCCTTTTAGATTAAGACAAGATTTTTAACATAAAAATATAACAAACGATTTTTAAGTTAAATTCATAAACTAAAAATTACAGTTTTATGGAGCAGTCGATTTGATTACCTGGCGATTGCAATGGAGTGCTGCATCTTGAACTCTGTTCGCTTAAACATTCGGCGTTTCCTTGCACAGAAATTCCTACCGGTTGCCAATATCCAATTGGCGAGTTTTGCAAAATAACAAAATCTGCATCACCAAAACCACTGGAACTGTTCGTTCTTGATCTCGCTCCGCGCAAGTCTATAAAAAAAGCACGAAATTATTTCAACCTCATTTCATTCATGATGCTTATTATTTATTTACATTAACATTTATCAGTGTCTGTACAAAATAATCAAACACACGTAATGGAAAATGTCAGTTTTATTAAACATTTATATTTTAAAAATAGCTTCAAGAGATTATTTTTACTTATCTTCATTTAGCAATTGCAATGCACTTATAGACCAAAAATATTCAACACAATGCGTCAAACCAATGATAAAATCAAAATATTTTGAAGTTGTTTCTTATCAAACTGAAGTGCTTTTAAATAGGTTTCTAATGTGACGTTAATGGGCTGCATTCAGTAATTCAATTGCAGTGATTATTTCGACGTTAATGGGTACAACGTTTACTTCACTTAAATGTTCTGCAGGCAGGTGTGTTTCAATTTCTATGGTGAAAATCTAATAGATTTTTTAGTGTAGTGAAATTAAAATTAACAAAGTGTAAGTAACGTATTTACTTTGGAATAATGTAAATGGTGCATTGATACCAATCATCACAATTTTCAGGTGACTACATTTACATATCTCAGCTATGTTCACGCATGATGATGAAATATGCAAATGGTCAGGACCTTGTAATTAATGATAGTTATAAGGGGCCACTGATAATTTATTCTGGGATTGGCTTAATTTGTGCCACATATTTATTAAAACTTCAAGAGCAGCTTTTTATTAAAATATTTATTAATATATATTACTTTACGATAGAAAAATCTTGTAAAAAATATGAGCATATTTTTTAAACTCTGTAAAAATTTAATTGATTACATTTACGTCCCTTGCAGAAGTTTTCAAATTGTATAACAATTTGTTGATGAATTGGTAAAAATGTTGAGTAGTCAGTAGTTTGTGGTGAATATTTGATGATAACTAAAAATGAAAATGAAACTCAAATATTGTAACTTGTAAAAATAGGAGTTTTAATACAACAAAATAATTTTTGAAATACCATAATCAATGCATTTACTGGCCAACAGATTTCGATACTCCCGCAGCAGCATAGTGGTATTTACATAAAACGAACAAATCGCATTTATTTCACTCTAATTAAATTATGGTCTTGCCCCAGGAACTATCAGATATTGAATTCACTAGCTACTCACTGATAGGTCTAAAACGTCCAGAATTCAAAAAAATACACATGCAACTTCAAAATAATTTATTTGTAAAATAATACGTCTACAAATTTCGAAAAAGTGAATTCAATAACTGAAAGCGCATAACATGGAGATTCGACTACAACGATTACACCGCGATCAGACCCGCCGCTTCGAGATGAAATCGCACTACAAATTTCAGGGAATATCGCCAAACTTAACATCGTTGGACGGAGAAACACTGAGAGAAAAGCTACTGCTCGTCGACACAGATTGGGGTTCCAAGATCATTATGGTCGGTTCGACGTAGGACAATTTCGACACGTCATCTACGTAGGCGACCTGTTTCGCCCGTTTCGTGCTAGAATTTACTCGCGAAACGTTCGTGGCCGGTTCGCTATGAGATTCACCTTGGAGGCCGTCGGGGCTCGGAGGCACCACCAACGTGACGGGAACGTCTTTGTCGGCTTCGTCGCTTTCTTTCGTTTCTTCCATGATGTCTTCGCAGGCCTCTTCGTTGAGCGTTTGGAGCGCACCGCAGATCATTTGTTCCTCTAAGGTCACCTATTAAAAAAAAATCGTTTATTTAGGAAACAATTTGAAATAAAAACAAAGTTTGGTTTAAACCAACATTTAACGAATTTTACTGAATTTTAATGTACGTTTGTTTAGTAAAGTTACAAAAATTGGTGTGTTTAATTTTATTTCAAAATACACTTGCCTTAACCAATCCAGAATTACTTTACTCCTAAAAAAATAGTTTTCATTGCTCTAAATAATGAAGTTGTGAACATTGCAAAGTAAATAACAACTTCAGCACTATCAGTCTCATTGACATTGTTAGTAAGTTGATATATGTAAGCATCACACTTTGCACGGTATAGGTATAGGATTCATTTCACAGAGTTTGTATCGATATACATTTTTAGTATCTTGCATATTTATGTCATAATGTGACTATTGAAAGTTTAGACATAAATATCGTATAAACCCACCTTTGGGTTGGGTTGTGTTGGGTTGGGTTGGGTTGGGTTGGTTTGGGTTGGGTTGGGTTGGGTTGGGTTGGGTTGGGTTGGGTTGGGTTGGGTTGGGTTGGGTTGGGTTGGGTTGGGTTGGGTTGGGTTGGGTTGGGTTGGGTTGGGTTGGGTTGGGTTGGGTTGGGTTGGGTTGGGTTGGGTTGGGTTGGGTTGGGTTGGGTTGGGTTGGGTTGGGTTGGGTTGGGTTGGGTTGGGTTGGGTTGGGTTGGGTTGGGTTGGGTTGGGTTGGGTTGGGTTGGGTTGGGTTGGGTTGGGTTGGGTTGGGTTGGGTTGCCATTGTCAAGCCACCTTTGAGGCTTGACAATGGACTAAGTACTACAGGCAATAGCTGGCAATGAACAATTACATGAGGAAAGTAATTTATCAGGGCATCACAAGAAACTGAAAAACTGTATGTGTATATTCATGATTTTTAAATCTTGAATAATTCAGCTTATATCTTCAATAATAATCACAGATGCTATATCAAAGTAATCATAAGTTACGCTTTAAAAGAAGCTAATTCAATTTAAAATTTTATAATAAAAGAAACTAACTATAATCTATTTTATAGAAAAATTTATTACAATTTTTTTCAATTAGTGTTCACAATATAAAAATAAATACACTACAATACCTATACTGCGGGTCTATTGCATTCTCGAATATTTTTAAATAACAGAAGTTTTAATACTTTTAACAACTGTACAACTACAAACAGTAAACAAACACTCAATTACATTATTATTCAGTTTTAATTACACATTTAATTGCATCACAAAAACGCTAAACTACACATACCTGATACTATCATCAAAATAAAATGTGGGCAGAAAAACAAGTCGAATTTTAGAAACTATGCGACAATTTCAAAAGTCACCGTACCTGTTTCTCAATAACACTTTGCTTATTCCGGGAGGAAGTGTCGCCGCCCAATTTGGAGCTCTCGCTTTCGGTCATAATGCTCACCCCGGCCTTGTGCAAACTCCCTGCGAAAATCAACGATAACTTCAAGTCGAACGGCGCCGAATCATCTTACCTCGTCTTTCTTTCTGCGAGACGATTATAGGCGTCTTCCCGACGTTGAACCGAACGTTTTTCGCCTCGTCCTGCCTCATCACGGTGGTCATTTCGTGCTCCCTGAGCGAAACGATCACAACTTTGAACATCTCCCAATCGCCGAAGCTCATCTTCAGCAGGTTTTTTAGCTCGTCGAGATCGCAGTGCAGCAGCACCCTCCCGTTAATGTTGTTGTTTTTTATTATGTTTTTGTATTCGTTTATCGAGACGGATGTGAGGTCGTCCATTTTATCCAGCAATTTGCACACGCCTTCCACGTTCAATGCTGATAATCTGACGTCTAACACGTCTGGCTGTTAATATATAAAGGAGACGTTAAAACTAATTTTCATTTGTCATAATTTTTTAAATTAAAATTAAATTAAAATTGAAAATTTACTTACAGATAATGTTGTTACGGGCGCCAATGGGTATTGTGGCGAAGAAGGCATAGCCATTGGGTCACCCCAGGGTTGTGGCCACGGCATAACACCTCCTGCCGCCTGTGGATACACTACGGCCGTAGGTCCTGAATTTGGCCTGGTGAAAGTTCTCAATCTTCTGTTCATGGTGGGTCTGGGTGTCCATTCGTTTGGTGTATGCGGCCATGACATTGGAACTCGGGGCGTTGCTCCAAACAGTATTCCATCATCTTCAAAGTTTTGAGTCTCCTCTAAAATATCCAATTCAATTTCAACAATTATATAAGTATAAATTTGAATTAATGAAAAATTGAAACAGCAAAATTCAATTCGACAATCTATAACAATAAAGGTTAAAAATATGTAATACTTAACATTATCTATAAATTAGAATTATTTTACGTCTTATTGTTTCAAATTATTGAATTGGATTTTGATGTTTTAATGTCCCAGTTAAAGATATGAAAATACAAGGGCAGTTTGAAGAATAAATGAATTTTTAAAAGTTAGCAACACTTTTCCTTTGGTGATTATGTTTCTGGCGTCAAGTATCTGATTAAAAATTTTACCAATTGTATAGAAAATCATCTAATTTGAAGCTACAAATCTAGGCCTCCCCAGAACAAATGTTAAATTTATATACAAATAATATTACACTTACCTTTAATAACTTTTTTCAAGTACGGATCCAAGTTTATAGTAAACGGCAAGAAAATCTTCAAATCGCTGACCAAAAGACTAGACTTATGAAACGTCAAAAAAATATCCAACTTGTGCTCATCTCTATCCAACTCCAACAACGGTTCCGTATCTTTCAACGTCGGTATGTGAGGACGAACCCTAAACAAAAACGCCGATTAACAAACGACCGATTTCCTCGCCAGAAAAACTCACTTGTCGTAAAGCGACTTTAACGAAGTGTTATCGTCGAGGGATTCCTCGTACAGATCGTAGTGATATATAATCCACGAGGTCCTGAAAGGCCACTGCTCCGTGATGTTAATCCAAGACGCCAATCGGTACCAATTAAAATCGATCTGAAACGCCTTCAAGAGCCGTCCGGTTATGTAAACCACGTTCATGAGGCGCCTCATCGACCTCGGATTGACGTCGCTGAAGTAATCGTCGGTGAGGAGCATCTTCGTCAGGTCCTGTGCACCGCCGATCTTGTTTAGGTTCGATCCGATCGAGCTCGCCACCGATTCGGACAGTTTCAGTTTCCTCGAGCCCTTGCGCGAGCCGAATTTCAGCTTCTCGGTGCTGGACATTAAATTATTCTCGGACGACAGACGTCGCGCCGATAACTATTTTTAAAAACGAGTTATTGCGGTGAGAGTAGAAACCATCGAACTTACCGAACGACCCGTTACGCTAATCGCGTCTTCGTTCGACGCGGATGGATACACGTTCTTTTTGTGGGCTATCGCGGTCTGCTGGGCCACCTTAACCTTGCGAAGTCCGGAATTTTGCAAATAAAACGGTAAATGCACCATGTTGTTTAAGTAACTGTGACCGCCTATGTTGCTGTCGTTGAAGACCCTTCTCGAATTCAATTCAACTGCCTATGAACGATACTTTTTTTACATTAACTTCAATATTATACGCGTCATACACGAATAAACAAAAATCATCATCACTGTTACAAATAGAACAAACCAAAATTAATAACATGAACATTACAATCGACGACATACACGTTTCACGCACACACAAAATAAACTGACCTGATCCCACGACATCTGCTCAAACAAAAACGTAGTACTGAAACACGTCAGAAGTGATCAGAATGTAATAGTGCCTCAAACTTACCTTGGCTATTACGTGAGGGTCTATCGCTAGGATAACGATGAACGGGCTGTTCGAATCGGAAAAGAGCATGTGCACCGCGTCCAAGACCAACAAAACTTTGTCTTGCTCGCAACTGTCCAGACCGTCGACGATTATCACCAACCTGGTTTGTTGCGATCGCAAGCTGTCGATGCATTTGACCATATCTTTCATCAAGTTCACCTGGGGATCCTCAATGATAAATTACCGAAGACGTCGTCGATTAACTTACTTCGTGTCGGAGTGCCTGCATGAAACCTTCCGACTTAATCGTGTCCAACTTGCATATCGTCTTTTGCAGGTGACGTCTCTGCGAAAACACCAACGAACCGAACATTTTTGTCCAAGTGTACAGATTCGCAACTGTCGCGATTCCTAGTATCAACGCTGTCGTGATCAGGATCGCCTGCAGTGTTACTTGTTCTACAACTTTTTCGCTAGAATTGAACAGAAATAACATTGAATGCACTAGAACTGTGGATAGACCTCTTTATATTAGCGATAGGACCTACAGAAACAAAGCCAAGCAACAAACTTCAATAGTTGATATGACGCTATCTACAGTACGCCAGTTCCGCTGTGTTTCGTGTATTCATTGTATACATTTCTGGATATGTGATTATTGCAAAGCAGTTTTGCAGCCTCAAAAATGTTACAATTTTAATTTCTGTCATGCTTTACTGTAAATAAATACATTACATCTGTTCTAGTTACTTAGTTATTAATTCATACTCAAAATATGTATATAAATAAAGGACTTTGATGTACTGTTGATTGGCCTTGTTTGTAGGTGGTGTCGTGCATACACTAATTGCATTTATACTTACACACTTGAATGCATTTGCATGATGTAAATAGTCAACGCGCATATTCCAACCAACAAAAATACAAAAGCAACCTCGAATATCATCACATAAGGTAGACAACACAATTTTCTCCATTTCCAAGACGATGATGATTTCACTGCAAAACAATTCGTGTAAATAAGTCCTTTTCAAAAACTTTAACATTAATACAGCTCCCCTTAGCAAACATAGCCGGAAAATATGTGAACTACACACATTTTATTTAAAATATTGTAAACACAGACGAAAACTACGATCAAACGGTACCTGGTTTGGGTTTGAAGGCCCTGTAAAGTCTCGTCGATAATGCCCCGTAATCGCTCTCTATCGCATCGTACAACGAACCGATCATTTGAACAATGGAATTTTCGCCCCCCGTCGTGCTGCTGACTCTCGTCTGGTCGGTGAAGTAGAACCTAAAACATTGCCGAGCATTGTTAAATCGTTGAGAGAATTCGTCTCGCTCAACCTTATGGGCTGCGCCGACAAAATATCGCCAGTCGGTGCGCCCGGCGGATGACAGAACAAAATCTGCAGGATTAACTTCAAGTTGTTCATTTTTCGTGTCAGTTTCGCGTTGAAATTGTACGGCCAATCCCAGTCATACCTGGAAATGCAATAATAATAAGATATAGTTAAATCCATTAAGCTAATAATAACCTTTTGCTCGAAAACCAAATCAGCGTCAAAAAGAAGTAACAAAGCAGAAATACTGTGGCACCGGCGGAGAGCCCCAACACCCAATTTCCCGCGGATAATCCGGCCGCGGTTCCGACCACCGCCGACAGATGCAACACAATCACGAACAGCAACGACGTGAACTGAAACACCGGGTCGACCCATTCTCGAGCGAAATTTTTCATTTCGTCTGAAAACGTTCGCAATTTTCATCATCGTTAAACTACAGTTAAAAGCGCGTTACCTCTCAATTTGCTAAAGCGCGTTACCTCTCAATTTGCTCAGCAGAAATGATTTACCGCTACCCCACTTTGCGTACAGACCCACCGTGATCGGCATCGACAACGACGGTTCGCTAAGTATGTCGGCCAACGCGCTGCTGTACAGGTCGTAACCCAGCATGTTTTCGTTGTCTTCATTCGTATTCAGTCTCCTGGCACCGAAAATTTGGCCCAAAATCGTTTTCTCGTGGCTTATGTCGATGTTGTAGGCCGTTTCCCCGGCCCTGTTCTGCCTATACAATAAATGACTGTGCTTGGGATTACGGAGCAAAATTTCAACTATGGCTTTAGACTGGGCCCTCATTGCTATGTGAAGTGCGGTGTCTCCTTTTTTGTCACTCGTCGCAACCTTGGCCTTTTTATCGACGAGTAACTGCACGATTTCTGCATTTCTTGATCTGACAGCTTTTAGCAAAGGTGTATCACCGTCCTAAAAATGCATATTTGTAAATAAATTATAAATTCAAAGACATTTATCTCGTGTTGTGAGCAGATCATTTGTCACATTAATAATTATCGATTGACGTTATCTATCTATAATAATCATAAATTCAATATTAGCTTTAATTAGTCCTAATTTTATATATTTATATAACTTCGCGAATTTTAAAACAACTATAAACTTTAACTTTATATCGTTATAAGTTACACTTTTATTTTATTTTAATTATAATTATTACGTTAAATTAGCCCCACTATTAACTGGTCACTCACATATATTTTTGCAATTAAAAACATTTTCATTTCTTTCTCAAAATTTGCTCTTTCAAAACTTAATAAAATTAATATGAACCTTTGTTGGTATTTCCAAGTCCGGATTTGCGCTCAGAAGCAACTTGACGATGGCGACGTGACCTTTCTCGACAGCTATGTAAATGGCGGTTTTTCTATCTTTCCCCGTTATGTTGACGTCGGCGTATTTCTTCAGCAAAGCCTCCACTATGGCCCTGTGCCCGCCCTTCACGGCGTGTATTAAATTCGTATCACCGGCCCTGTCCTAAAAAGCGAGATGTGTAACTACTGTGGATTCATTTGACAGGACGATAAACGTTACCTGCACATTGATGTAGGATCCTACGTTCATTAGAGACGACGCTATCTCATAATACCCGTCCTTGCACGCAAGGATCAACGCACTACAACCGTCCTTGTCCAGGGCGTTAACGTTCGGTTTGTGTTCCAAGAGGAGATTGACGACTTCCTCGTGATTCCCTTGGGTCGCAACAAGCAGAGCTGTCCACGAGTACATACCAGCTGTATCTACGTTTGCTCCTAATAAAAATATTTCTAATTGTTATAATTTAATAAATACATAAATGTTGCCAAGTGCAATACTTTGAATTTATGTAAAAGGGTTTTCTGCGAACCAAGTAAGGAGTACCGAGAGTCTAAGGGCCGTATTAATAGTCAGATCAGATGTGATTCATTATTGACATACAAATAGTCTGCAGTCGAGTAGGATTTTGCAGTCTCAAGTAATCATAGAAGAATGAAAGTGAATCAATCTAAATCCAATAATAAATAAATAAATAAAAGTATTCAAAATATCGAAAACCAATTGCAAACAAGGCTAAATATTAATTACCTTAGCGGTCGTGTACATTGGAAGGCACACGTAAAGAAAAAACGAGAAGTACTTGGGCATCACTGCAAAAGGATGTACTGGCTACTTGGAAGACTTCAAAGTTATACATATAAAATATGGAGCTTTTGTAGGGGTGAGTCAGCAAGAGTAACATGCTGATGATTCAAGGTATTCGGAAAAAAATCCGCAATAGTGATATTTAGAGAAACCTGAAGAGACCGTCAAGCAATCATTCAGCAAAAGAGCAGGAAATCACAAACAATGTCACTGACGAAGCTATCTAACTCCTCAGCAATAGTAACATCGTCAGACGCCTGAAAATCACTAAAGGGAAATGCAAGAAATACATTCCATTCACCGCGCAAGAGTATACTCGCCCATTTCTCTTCTCGATTTTTCAAACTTTATAACACATCTAACTTATTTTTAAGAGTATTGCGGTATTTGGTACTTTTACAAGAAAAAACTAAAAGAATATCTCACCTGATTGCAGAAGACATTTTACAATATCGACGTGACCCTTCCTAGAAGCCCAAATCAAGGCGGTAGTTCCATATTTATCTCCGATATTGACTTTGGCGCCATGATGCAGCAGAAGCTCGACAATCTGTGCGTGACCTCTTCCGGAAGCCCAGAGCAGCGAGGGGACGTAGTAATTTCCGTGTGCGTTGACATCTGCGTGACGTATTAAAAGGACCTCTACGACGTCGACGTGTCCTTTGTACGTCGCCCACATGAGGGCGGTCCAGCCGCCCTTTAAAGCAAAACAATTTACTAGATTTCAAAAAAAAAACGCATTATATAAACCAAACCAATCCAACCCAACCTAACGCAACCCGGCCCAACCCGACCTAGCCTAACCCAACCCAGCCCAACCCAACTCAACCCAGCCCAACCCAACACAAAAGTTGATAATTATGTTATTTTTAACGATGATAGTTAGTTCGAATTGTTAACTTATTGTGACACATTAGCAGATGATAAAACTGAGTTCAAAATTTAAATCACTTTGTTCAAATTAATTGTAGTTTCAAATTGTTAACTTATTGTGACACATCGGCGGGTGAAACTTCACCCAGTAAAACGCACGATAAAACTGTCATATATAGAACGATAATGTCTTTCTGCCCGGTTCGAAAAACCACATCTAGGTATTTCTTTCATCGAGGCCTTAACGAGATACGACAAAATTGCGCACGAATGAAATTGCATAGAAATACAATTGCGCATCGACGACTTATGACCATCGTTTTTAGTTTGGAAGCGGGACGAGTTCAAAGTCGTAACACTGCGTTTCGCCAAAACATTTTTCGACTTTGGACGCCTCCAGCTTGGAAACCGTTGAAGACGGATGTGAAATAAAAATTTTAAAAAGTCGACTATTAATTTAAACCAAAGTTACCATATCCCTGTGTTCGATTTCCGCCTGGTTGTCTAACAACTGCTGGCAAATGTCGCGATGGCCCTCCTTCGCGGCGCAAAGCAGCGCCGTCCAGTTATCGCCGTCTTCGGCGTTGGGATCCGCCCCGTGCGACAACAACTCCGCGACGAAATTCTGTCTCCCCTTGGCCGCGGCCAGCATGAGCGCCGTCCCGCCATTCTGAAACCAACCAGTGCAAAATTCCGCCGGCTGCGCTCAAAGTCGTACCGACCTCGTCCCTGTCGTCGACCTGGATCTGCTTGTTCTCCAGGAACGCCTGGAGCCCCTCGAAGTTGTTGTCGTTGATGAAACCGGTCAGCGAGCGGAAACAAAGCGACACCATCGATTCGGACCGATGGAGCGTCTGCGGAAAAAATCACATAAATCAAAAATTTGGAATTTTGCATTCTCGTCACAAAACCACAAACACAAATTCGCATAGAAAGCCGTTTCATTTGCCAGCGTTAGTGTGATTAGCGCCCCAGTCTGCTGGAGTGGCGTGTGATGCGATTAAATCAATAACAACGACGCAACCAAAAAAAAAATCAATGTTAAAATGGCACGCGCGACATCATTCCGACACCTAACTAACGTTGTGCGAGTGCCGACGGAGTCCCAGGCCGAAGTGAAATCTACGGGTCGGTTCGTCCTCGGGCGTGGTCACCGAAAACGTCGGGAAGTGAAGATGACCGAAGGAGCCTCTCCAGTTCGCGTCCGGAATCTGCAGGTGGAGGAACGAAGATCTCCTTCTCGGGGGTTCGGGTGTCGGGTCCGCTATGCTGTGCCTCGCGTGCATCTTGGACGGCGGCTCCATGGTACCGCTTCAAACACCAAACAATGTAATTCACCGTCTGCTTCGTCGAAATGATCCCATGCGTGGGGATTTACACGTAATTTCTGTAATTCGCCTAAAAGTTCGACCGATGCGATATCAAGTTCTTAGTTCCTTCTACGATTCGCAAAAATTTACAATGAAATACGAAAGACATCGTTAAAATCAAGATTTCATAAAAATTTTAAAACAGATACGAGTGCACGAACTAAGTAAACAATGATAAAAATAGACTTAATCAAATTCGCAATCGTAAATAACACTTAACACAATTGAAACGCTGAAGAAGTGGTTCAAAGGATTGGACGTTTTAAATTGGGTTAATTCAGTCGAATTTCTGCATACCCAAAATTTTTTTTAAAAATAAATCGGGATGAAAATATTTGCGAAAGATCT
Organism: Geotrupes spiniger; assembly: GCA_959613385.1. Lineage (NCBI taxonomy): Eukaryota > Metazoa > Arthropoda > Insecta > Coleoptera > Geotrupidae > Geotrupes > Geotrupes spiniger. The sequence continues at coordinate 1,858,782 of OY390732.1, read as the reverse complement.
ACGAAAGTTCCGAGCGATTATTATATCTGCGTCCAGCTATTTGAGCGTCATTTGCGTTTATAAATATTTTATCATTTTATCTTAATTAAATTTTATTGTGTTAAAATGATTGTATTTTGTGATTAAAAACGTGTCGAGTGATCGCTTGAAAAGTCGAAACTCGTCGTCAATCCGACTAGTGGCCATTTTCAAACACTGTTTTTTAATTTGTTTCCCATGACCTATGTATCATTTGGAAGTCTATTGCAATTTTGAACGTTTTTCCTTAGTCCTGGTTTCGTAAATATACATAGCACGGGGGCCAGTACACCCCCTTGTGGTAGGAAATTGTACTCCATTACTTGAACAATTTCTTGTAGTTAACAACAAAGTAACCAGCCATTAAATCTACGAATTATCTGCGTCCATATGTTTGGCTAAATTAAATTTGAATGCCTCATACGTATCACAAAGACAACCATCTTTTCATTTTACAATACAACACAACCCAACAAATTTTTAACAAATCACAAGAAGTAAACAAAACGTCTTACGGTGTTCGATGTGTTTTTTCTTCGCTGTGCAATTTTCTTCATGATTTCTCACTGTTACACTAACGCACACTATACTGCATCGGTCTGGCAGGTGACATCTCCGTCCGAATCTTATCGAACAACAGTGACCGCGGAATGCGACAGCACAGCTAAATAGACCCGATATATAGCGCACGAATCTTAATTGCGCAATTAAAATTATCGACCGCCGTTATCTACGAATTGATAATTTTTCGACGGATCGACACGCATAATTGATGACATGCACTCGAATGAATTGCCAGCTATTGAAGGGCGTTAAGCAATGCGATTAGGATACGTAGGCAGGCGAAGAGAAACCCGGTTTCTCACACCCGAAGGCGAATCTGTGAAATACCGCGAAACGAAATCGCGTAATAAGTTGACGATTTTATTCCAGGAACGAAAATGAGTATGCGGGATTGGTGACGATCAAGCAAGGAAAATACTAACATGCGATTTTTAAAGTAACCCACGAGATCTGCATTGGGAAAATGTTATGAAAGGGTTATAAATTTCAGTGAATGTATTAGGGTAATGGCTGTTTCGCTTTAACGTGAGCTTATCAGACCACCATACCACTGAAGTTGCATCGTCATGCAAGCATAAGCAAGGAGTTTGTGTGTGTGTTAGCGCCATCTAGACATTTACGTAGACGTAGAATATGGGGGTACTGAAATCTAGATGACGCTAATACTCACATTGTCAAGTCATAAATGAATATTTTTTCGATACTTTCAACAATTCCCAGTATCGATGCACTTCATATGAATTACGAATCTCAATTGTTGTTGAGCTAGTTCGCCATGAGATCCTGTTAAGATTTTCTTGTGATTTTCTTTCAATTTTTCTTTCTTCGTGTCGTGATCCAGCTCGAAAGACCGAACACGCGATGTACGAGAAAATGCAAATACTTCTTGTCATCAGATTAATTCCTTGGTGAAATTATGCAATTGTTAAAACTACGGAAAAACTAGATTTGTACGCAGCAAATTATGGTGTACCTACTCTTGGCGTTTCGCGCAATTTTTAATGTTCGATTCCAGTAGTTAACATCACATTGCAGACTTTACTAACTTTTAAGAAAGACATTAATAAGCACGACACGAAGACATGTGCGGTGTCTGGATGCATAAAACATCTCTAATCGTCTGTAATAACGGACGAGCTTTCTTGCAAAATCCACCTCACTAGTCAAATTTGTTGGGTTGGGTTGGGTTGGGTTGGGTTGGGTTGGGTTGGGTTGGGTTGGGTTGGGTTGGGTTGGGTTGGGTTGGGTTGGGTTGGGTTGGGTTGGGTTGGGTTGGGTTGACTTAAATTAATTACCATGATTGGTGTATGTTTAGACATAATTGATATTAAAAGAAATCGTACAAATCATAAAAAAAAAACGATCAAAATCTAAAGAGCATAAAAAATCATCGTAGAAAGTAAAAATTGTGACTTGTTTGGGATGGTTGAGTTGGGTTGGATTGGGTTAGGCTGAGTTACGACGAGGCTGGGTTGGCTTGAGTTGGGTTGGGTTAAATTTATTTTTTTCCCACGGTGAATCTTCTCATCGTGAATTTTCCGACGATGGGATAACTGTGGCCCAAAATGTAAAACATAATTGTCGGTGTAAGTAATCACGAAAATTTGATTAATTTCGTTAAGTAATTTATAGTTACGTCAATGATTATTAATTTAAAATATATTAGATAATGGACGGAAATTAACTCATCACGCTCCTCTATTATTTTGGCAACAGTTTCGGCACAAAGGTTTTTAACTTTGTTGCCTAAATTCGTTCCAAAACCACGAAAAATATATAAATACGTTGTTCTAAAGTCAAACTAAATTTGCATATCCAATAGACTCAGATTGGTGCAACTAATATTTTTACAATTTGTCTTAAATTTTATTTAATACCACGAAATAGGCCTAATAGAAGAAAAAAATAACAGCGACTAAATGCAATTTCATTATTTTTTTTCATCGTGAAATATGGAGAAAGGACGAAAATATGGGAGGTTTGTGTGTGAAGCATACTAATATATGGGGCCGAAGTGAGGGCGTGAAGGCAGAGATAATGATGGAGAAAAGATGGCACGGGGATTGAAAAAGGCATTACATATACAGAGATCGACACCAAAGTACGTGGTATTGCAGGAGACAGGACATGAAATGATGACAATAGAGGCTGGCAGAAGGGTGGTTAGATACGAGCTGGGGAAGTGGATGGAGGGGGAGGAGAAATTGGGGAAGATGGCGTTAAGGGAGATGGTGACGAGAAAAAACAAATATCGAAACCTTAACGAAAAGGCAGGGTTGGCGTGGCAGGAAGGTTAAGGGGAGAAGGGAAGGAGATGGAGAGAGAAATCTCGGGAAGATGGAAACAGGTAGAAGCCCAAGAAAAAGAAGAGAAACTGAGGAAGGCAATATATAATAAGACATATAACAAAATTGCACATGTGGGGGTAGACCGGAATATCTGAAAGGGTGGAGATCGGGGATGGAGGAAAGAGATAGCGAGATTCAGGTGCGGAAGTGAGGAGAGAAGCAACAAATATTGGATGGACGAGGAATATAGAAGGTGTGAGTTCTGCGACGGGGGAACAGATGAGTTGAAGCATTGGATAGAGGATTGTGGAGGAGAAAATAAAGGGAAGAAACTGGAGAAAAATGGAGATAATGAAGAAAATAAAGAGATTGAGGTAGGAGAAAAGAGAAAAGGAGCGTAGAAGAGAGACACAGGGGTGCGTAAGGGAAAGGGACACGCACATGCAACTGTAAATAGTGAAATAAAGGAAATGTAAAGAACTCTAAAGGACTTTTTTTATTTTTTATGGCCGCAATTGAAATGAAACCATAGTAGTTCACATAAACTGAAGAAAAATAACGCAATCAAACACGAAAATACAAAAGAAAAACAACAACACTTCTACAGTTTCCTCAGTTATTTTATTCATTTATTTATTTTTTTGCGAACGTTTATCCTATCCGGTTTTTACTAAAAAAATATGCAGGACAAACAACTTGATATTGCCGACGAAATTTTATTTATATACATTCTTATTTACGATTATAGATCAGTGTAATTCAAAACTGTTATTGTTCGATTGAAGTCGGACAAACAATAAATAATAATAAATTATTTGTGACGTTTCTAACATCTAATAAAATTATTGGTGTTCTTAGCACGTGCTTTATCTGTTTTCTTTATTTAATTATCATCATTATACATTGCATTTCAGTATTAATCTAAATTAGAGCAATCATCCCACCAACATTTTCCGGGAGATTTCTGAACACTGCATCCTCATCACAAACTGTATTAGAAAATATCTCGAATTTAGAAAATTGCCCCTCGATTTTTATTTAAAAAAAAAAGTATAGTGGAAAAATTGTACTGCATACAGGGAAAATGAAAATCCCCAATAAATATTTATGCCAGTCCTTAGAGTACAGCAATTTGTAGAGGAACAGAATGTTTAACTGCATTTGCCAAGAAGATGATCTTGTAACTAAGACGTTAGGGTGAATACATAATTGTGACTATTTTATTTGTTAAGAATTTACTATTTATTAATTTTTTTAACCAACAAATAAATTACACTAATCTGACCTTCAACAATTTGATGTCTCCTTGATTATAATTAATGATAATTGTGCTGTTAAAATATAAGTCAAAAATCCTAAATTATCATAAAAAAGTTATTTAAAAAAAAAAAAGGTTCGCCTGAAGGTATAACTAAGAAATCATAAAAATCATTGATGTATCTAAAAAATACGCTCACTTAAAAATTTCTATAAAGTTTTGTAATTTAGGCATTTTTTATGAACATTACTCGTAAATTATCAACTAATCCCTTCACTGCTAGATAATAATTTGTTTTCAAATAGCACGACGCGAAATAAACATCACACAATGACCTCGGCGCTTTTAAATTACGAAAAATGCAAAACCAATAATTAAAATTCCACGATTACTTATAAAATTTCGCGGCGTTTCACGACCCCCCCCCACATCCCGGCCAACCACCGACATTCACGCACGACAAAGCGACCAAATACCTCGGTTTTCGCCTTCTTCGAGTGCCTGAACATCTTCGCCCATTTAACTTCACACCTGGCGACGAAACTCGATCGGCGAACGATTGCCGGCCGCGTCCACGCCGTCGCGCTTATAAACGCCCGAAACGGCGCAACAAAGCGATAAAACTACGCCATAAATCGATTTGGCGCGGACGGAAAGCGCTCCGAGACCGAACGCGGCGATAAGAATTGTCTCGAAAATCGTCGCGCTCGTATAAATATTTGATCGGGTTTAATTGGTGCGACGCGCACCGCTATTAAGCGTCCAATAAACGGCGACGGGCAAACAGCCGTGGGAAACGAACACACGCGCGGCGCGAATTGCCACATCGCGCACCGTCCCGTCGCGGGGCGATCGCCCAAAGTTGCAATGTTGGTCAAACAAGTGTCGTCGATTGCGCAATTGCCCGCGTGTTTAAACGCTGTCAACAATGGAGGAAGCTATTTCGATGGCGTCAAACAACACGCGAGATATCCCGACCTCAAATAGGTTAATAACAGGGAGCGCTCGATCGAAGAAATCGGCTCGAAAACATCTGGGATGAATAAATTTCAATAAAACTCGCAAGTGTGGTGGCATTGGCGTCTAAATGGTGCCAATACTCACACAAATTCTTCGTCACTGATGCTTGCAAGGCTTGATCCACCTTCATCGGATGGTGTGGTGATCTGACGAGCCCCGAAAGAGCAAAACAGGAAGGATTCCTTCGCAGAATGTAATATAATAGTTGTATAATTCGTTGATTGATATTTACCACATATTTTAAAAACTGCATTGATTAATTGTCAAATTTCCAAAAATAAAAAAAAACTAAAAATTTTTGTTTCTTCGCTTTTCGTTTGCAAATTTTTTCCACGTCAAATTCCTTCTTGACCTTAACCTCCATAAACAAGTTTTGATGAATTGTAGTTTTGAAAAATCTTCATTCTCACGAAGCTGCAATAATGTCCGAGAGTTGCGGTGTGAATTCAGCTATTCAGCTTTGATTACGATCCAGGCAGTTCAGGAAAACTATGTGAAATGGCGAATGGACCACACGACTCTATAACAATGATGATCCTTCTAGAAACTACAATGCACGATCTTGTTGAAGAACATGGGAATAAAAACAATGCGTGACATCGACCTCGACCTTGACCTACATTGTTCCAGGAGGAAAGTTATGAATTTGCAAAACAGGTCAAGTCAAAGGACGAGATCAACACCAAGATCGATGTTTAAACTTGACCTTCGGTGTTTTGGGAGGAGGTTTAGAATTTGGTACAAAAAAGATCAACCCCCTTGCAATGAAAAGTGTAGAAGTGTAGAAAAGTGCTTGACATACAGTCGAAGTAGCAGTGTCCGTACCCAAACGAACCAAGTTCAAGCCCAACGCAGCTTACGTAGGCAAGGTTTAAAAGTTAACACTACCTAATTTGATGGGAACATGCACACCTTAATGTAAAACGCATGGAAGATTTAGATCGTCACTGCCAACTTTGAACACAGCGATTAACTGCAATACCAAAGGTCACGGTCCGAATCTCAACGACGTGCAAAACTATGACCAATGACAACCAACGACATGAACTCAAAGTTGCTGCGAATCTACCTAATCTGGACGCATTTCATTCCTGGCATTCTTTCTTCCATCCATTTTAATCATCTCTATGGATATGTAACTTTCTCTGGGACTTTTATTATTTCCTCTTTATTGGAAAATATTTTCCATCTCCTGCACTGCTGGTGGCTTGATTTGTTAGTCCTGCTTCTCTCTGCCATCATCTTTTTTCCATTCCCATTTCGATTGATATTCAGCAACTTTTCAAAATATTCAGCCCATCTATCCAGTTCTCCCGTACCTCAAAACTTTCCATCATGATATCCTCCCCTTCCTCCTAGAAATTACACTTTTCTTTATTATTGTAATTTTCACTATTTTCTTCTATTTGTTTCTCAATATACTCTTTTCTCTGTCTGAAAATCACCCCTACCCACTGAGTTTATCGATATTTGATCCCAACTATTGCAGTATTTAAATTAACCATTCTCGCCTGCTTCCTGTCTCCTAGCACCCTTTCACACTTACGGTCAAACCTGCCACCTTTTTTGTACTACAGTTTCAAATTCTTTCCATCCTTTATTGTCGCCCTTCTTATTTTTTAACTTGTTTAACGTGACTGTCATTATTTTTACACATATTTCCTGTACGTATCCTTGCTGTAACTAAATAATGATCACTACTTGCATCGGCCCTTGTCTAACATCGAACTCTTCTAATTAACTTTGTCTGCGTTGCCTCAAGTTACTTGATCTATTTGGTTTGTTCCGTTCGGTGATGTACTGAGTTTTTATTGTATTTATCCCGAATATCCAATTTCAGTCCTAGTTTGCTTTCAAAGAACACATGTGCTTCCTTTTTCGTGTCATCTTTGAATATCGTTCCCTTTGTGACCTTATAAGAAGTTCTTCCCTTTTCACCTACCATTTATCTTCCTTTCTCTAATCACTGATCTTAATTTTCCATTGTTTTCACTATTCATCTTTGTGTCACAATTTCCTTTTTTTACGCAGTTACGAATCGACACAAAAATTCTTTTGAATTTGTCTTAAACATTGCCAAAGATATTGTGCACACTATCATATCCGATGCATACTCTCTCAACTATCGCATACACTTTCGTGGATTTTGGCAATCATTTCTGGTGATCTGATTGTTCTTCATCTTACGTTCCAAAATTCATCAAAGCAGCAAACTGCAATCCAAACCAACAACATTGATGCGAAGAGAAGTCAAGTCCTAACACAATCAGATGGCCCCTGGATTCCCCTATCAGCAACAAAAGCGTCGATGTTGCAAAAAAGTTGATCACACCCACACACAACACTGGACGTAACGTCACCATGGGCAATTGGTTCAGCGATGATTGTGCAAGATTTAGCTACAAACCACAAATTGTCGGTGGTAGGGACATTAAAAAGAAACAAGTGGTAAATTCCAACACAAGTCCTTAAAGAACGTCCTGTAAAATCAAATATGTCTGAAAAGAAGGGACAATAGTATGCTACGCTCCCAAGAAAAACAAACATGTTCTAATCACTAGTTTACACTGAAGATAAAATTGACTACTGGAGATCACATGAAATGATCATATGTTGTAGATAAATTGTGGCCATCCTAACGAAAATGAAACAAAAAGTCGGCGACATTTTCTGCGAATCGAACCACACCTCCAAAGACGTAGCACCTCCAACACTGGTCTACCTCGTGAATTATCAACCAGAAAAAGTCACACAAAAATCGTAAAAAATTAGAAATATTAAAGATTCCAATTTAATGAACAAATCAAATTTTCAAAAAGCGAAGATCTGTTTGATATAAAGTCATCAGCCCCATCCGTCCATATTGTTCTTGGACGCTCGATAACGGGTCAGTTTATCACAATGCATATTTACTCAAATTCGTTAATCAATCCTGTTCCAAACGCCAAAAAACTACGACTATACAGTACACAGCGCTTCGCGTAAAATCAACCACAGTAAAACAAAATACCTGAGACCGTGCAGCAGCCCTCACGAACTCGTAGTACGGAAACAGCGACCCATAGCTTCTCTTGGGCGGCGCGACGATTAACGGAAATTTTTCAAGGCTCTCTTTGGAATTTCCACCGCTGCTACCACCCGATGGAAGCGACATGTCGCACGTGCCAAATACCTATGTCACGTTTAGCCCATTGATAAAAAAAAACGAGGAAACGACGCGAACGCACCACCACGACGACACAGATCATCGAAAACTCGCGAGCGTATCGTCTGATAAGCGGCGAACGGTCAATGCCATCCGATCGGGCCACTGTTTTTGTTCCGCGTTTTTTACTGCCCCATATATTTATTGTGCGCAAGAAATAAATCAAAACGGCGACGTCATCGCGGGACGGACGCGTCGAGAAAACTGATCGCGCGGCCGGGCGAAATGTCATTGATTGATAAAACCAAACTATTATCAACGTTCATGTCGACGAGATCGTCTACAAAGATATGTAGGTAATAGTCGGTCCCTTATCCGTGTGTGTTCAATCGTGATTCATCCGTGATGATAAGGTACTTGGACCTTTACCACCAATGGATTTGTCTTTAAAAATATTAATAGTACAATGGACGGACAAACTTCTTGATAAATATTGTTGAAACTTAAATTACATGTTTATTGGACCCAACTCGTATTGAACACCTTCGCAAGGGGTTGTTTACGTATTTAAGATTGTACAGTTTAGAATCTCGTTCGGTATGAAAATTTCCCGAGGATGGTCGGTGGATTGATGCTCACACAGTGGCGTGCGGGAACGCCCGAAAAAGGGGACGGTGTTTGTTGCAGTATTTACGTAATTATTGAGATATTTGTATTATAGTCAGTGGTGTGAACAGTGACTAGTGTTATTGGGTGATTACTGAGATGTATTCACGACAACTGCTTTGGGTACTTGCAGGTGAGCGAGTGATTGCCGGTGGAGTTGGGCACACTGGATGCAATGACTGTTATTGCAGTGTTGCTGTTGTTGTGGTTGCCATTGTGGCGCTGCTATTGTAGTTGTTGTCATGAAACGCAACGAGATAGCTAGCTAAGTGCTTGTGTCATGGATAGCGAAAGTGGGCTATCCTGTCTCCTACATTGCGAGTTGTACGGGACAGACGACACAATTCTATGAATTGTTGGTATGCGAGCTGTCTTCTGATGGTCTTGCGTGCGCAGGCATGTAAATGCAACTTCCTGTGACGGCACAACAGGTTAGGAACCGACCTGGACCGGTCATCCAGTGGTCCATTGCATCTATTCTGACAAGACTTGACTATCGGGTTGACTATGTCTATTAACTATTCTTTTCTTATTGACACTACGTACTGACGTTTAGGTGTACTCGAAGACCATCGATGGACAAGCAATGGAGCGGAGGATAAAGAAGGTGTAGGCACGATCCGAAGAGTGCTGAAGCAATGGTGCTGGAGCACCCGGTATGTTAATAATAATTATGGTCGGTATTCATAATCGCTAATTACTGTGTGTTTCATGTTGTTTTCGACAATTTGTAAGCCAAGTTTAATCTCTTTCGCAACTTTATTTTATACAATTTATTGGTTGTTTTCAATTTTAGTTTTCAAGTACTTACAGTGCATTATCTTTCTACTTTATATGGCTGCTAAATTATGAACTAAGAGTTAGGCGTATTCAATATTGTAACTGCTGAGGAATAAAATAATTTTGTACATCCAGAGCCAGACCAACGCAAAGGAATTTGGCAGCGAATTATAGTCCCAAAGAACTTACATTTGCAGTTCATCCAAGTTTTACGAGACAAGGCAGAAGAAATCCTCTCACGATTTGAAAAAAAGATCTCATCGTTGGAAACAGTTAAGAAAATAAATAGATCAATAAAAAATATTCGGCCATACACACCCCATGGCGCCAGACGCCCATTGACTGACCGTTTACAATAAATTGACCAAATCTCAATACATAAAGTTCAAAGTCTGAACGACTAAGATGACTAAGCGGGTGTATACAAAGTTCCACCGTCCAATGTTTGACAATAGTTCGAAGGGAAGTAATTACTCGTGTGGTAAGTGATAACGAAATTTCAAAGTTGCAAATGACATGTAAATGGATATGTGGTTATGAGTTAAGAACTGTTTCGGAAATATGCCCAGGAAATGTTTAAATTTTTTGTGACACTATGGATGGTATGAAATGCCAGATAGTGTCCATAAAATTTTAATCCATAGAGCTGGCGTTATGGACACTCTTCTGCTCCCAATGGGTCTGTTGAGGATCGAAATGAAACGAATAGACTGTTGGACAGCAATTATGGAGGAAGCCACCAAACTCTTTCAAATTACCAATTCTCCACTAACTGAATTATTAGCTAATTGTTTCTCCAATAGTAAATTTTACTGTGACTTTGTCTGTGCTACTGAAATATTTTAAATTCGGTCGTGTTATTCATTCATGATACCAGTTTCAAGGATAAACGGCTACTTTGAGCTACATCTGATTTAACAACATTCATGCAATACGACTTGCCAAGGAACTCCATATTTTATAAAGTTCATCATTGTTTATTTTAATACTCATTCGTTAGAACAATTATATAAATTTATTGAATTTGCAAAGTACATTTTTACTTTCACCTCCCTTGCGTTGGGTCTGTTAGAAAAACTAAAATAAAAGGGGCGCAGGCTACTTAAATTAAAATAATTAAAAATAATTAAAACAACGTTAACATCAACCGTTAAAACTCTAATTTACCAACAATTCAAAAAAAAAAAATACCTCGGAAAATCGCCGACCGGATTCTAAATTGGCCCATCTGTCTCTGATGTCCTTCCAGGATACGCCCGACACCTTCCGGTACTTGATGTTGGGCAACGAAAATCGCCCGTGAAAAACGCGATTCATCTGTGCACACAACGGTACGAACCCGCACCACAACGAAGAACGACAGAGGTGCTAACACTTCAATGCGATGTTTGGCAAAAATAGAGCCGTTAATGGAGCACTAATTTGTTGTAACATACATTGTGCCGATATCGCGATTTTTTTACGACAAGTACACGTGCATAAATTACACATAACGCGCTTTGGAATCCTGTGCGTTTAATAACAAAGATAACGCGGCGGCCAATTTGTTAACTCTGAAGTGCAGGTTGATTTATCGATCAGCCGATCCGACTAATCGATAATTATCGGTTATGCCACCACTGCTGCAACTGATGAGTTAAGACCAAGTTCGTATAATTTAACACGTCACGTGTCAAAAGCTATAAGAACCTTAAAAATTTTCAAAATTCACCGCAAAGTTTGTGGTTACCGATCGATGTAAAAAAAATACTCGACAGAAATAAATAACTAGACTAATTAAAAAAATTCTTCATTACTTAACCTTTTGTAATAATTAATAACATTTGTCTTTATTATACCACGCCATGTTACATTTACGTGCATAAAATACAGCTGCCCTTAGCAAACATGAGAGTCGGAAAATATGCGAACTACAAAAGTTTTATTTAAAATATTTTAAGCGGGAAAATATTCAACCAATCACGCTCAAGTATACTGGTTTGGTACATTCTGAATCAGAAGTAAAGATAATAAAATCTACACTAGACAGTAGTTGACAGATTTTATGTTATGTATTTTTTATATGCTGTAATAGCATAGATAATTTCTTCATTTGGTTATTAAACTTTAAATTGTGACAAAATTTTATTGCAACACTACCTTTTAAATTTGTCGCGACATACTTTTTAACCTGAATGTACTTTGAAAAGCAGTGCCGCTCTCGCCACGCCCTCTCAGCTGTCATGTTTGCTAAGGCGAGCTGTATATCGATGTACTATCTTAATGTAACGTAACGTATCTAAATAAATAAATACGTCAACTATAAATAAATAGATCTTGACTTTAACGAGCTATAAATAACACATATGCAATGATAAAAATACATTGAGATTTTGAAATATATTTATGTAGTGTTAAAAAATAATTCACGAAGCAACTGACATTTCTTTCAACTGCCGATGTAATAATCAAAGTTGGTAGTAAAAGCGCGAATAATTTAAAACTCGCGTACACAAAAAAATCAAGGTCACGACGAATCGTCGCGATTTGTTGCCACCATAAACGCAACGCAAACAATAACATTCTAGCCGTCCTGGAACAAATTAAGATGGCATGACTGCTTGTTTGAACACACAGATGAAATGTCATAAGGATGGTGAAAAGTATCCCTCGATTTTAATCAATAAAATCAATGCAAGCAGGCCCCACTAAACGTGACGTAGATTTAACCGAAATTAAAAATAAAAGAGGGGGGCCTTTTATTTTTATTTTCCGATCAAAAACATCACATTTGCGATTCGAATGCGCGTCTGTTTTCGCCGAAAACGTGAAAATAACGCGTCCCGCGTCCTTGCAAGGCACAAAGCCGCAAATAAACGACCGACGACGCACCTTTATCGAACAATAAACATGAAAATTTGAGGTTATGTGGACTTACCTGTGTGTCGAAATCGTTTAGCGAGGCATCCCGCGCAGTCTAAGGGCCAAAACGTCGCACATCGCGTCCGCAGTTACATTTTTGGTTCCCTGACAGGCACGGAAGTAAACAGGAACTGACACACATTCGCGCACGACCTTTATCGATTTGACGATTGTTTTGATGGCGAAGTGCGTCGGCGAGTTCTAAAAATTCGAGTTCTAAATTTAAACGAATTTATAAAATCGAATTTGTATTAGTCAATAATCGCGTTCATTGAAATATATTCAATGCTAAATTTTACGATGACTTAATTAATAAATTAATAATTATTTCAGAGTTCTAAAATGTCATCTAAACGTCGTTTAGATTCGGTCAACTGGATGAAATTAGCTGCAGGTCCTCATCTAGACCTGCGGCTAATTTCATTTAAGTTATTTGACGTGAACTTGAATATATAAGAATTTAAGTTTTAAATATTACACGGCCTCTGTTATATTCACACGTATTATTTAAAATGTTTTTGATTGATTGTGTTAATCACGCGGTGCAGCGATGCCATGTTCCCTCCGAAGTTTTTGAAGTGAGGTTCGTGCGGCGATTTATTTAATTGGCCTGTCGTGAGAAAAATCGCTTTGGAAGGCTACTGGTGATGCGGTATATTATCGAGGTAAGTGACGTTTCATTTTAACTATGAAAATGTACGAGTACACATCAGAAAGATGTTAAAATAAATTTGTAATTGCTAACCTTAAACTGCGTCGTAGAAACGATTACGATTGCTTTGATTACTTTCATTTCTTCGTCCCGTTGTTGTAAAATAATTCTAACGTGCGTTCAAATAAAGAAACTTTAATATTTACAAACGTGAAAGATTTTGGGATGGGAACGTAGCGCTAAATTGAAAGAGGAAGCAAAATGATAATTTAAAATATTTAGTTTACTGTTTTCCGTAAATGAACGCGCCCGATATTTTCATTTTGTGCAAACTTTGTGTTTTCGAAGGGAAGATGCTGCTTTAATATTACAGGTATCGACGGAGTAATTGCGCTGCTCGCTAAGCGGTGGCGCCGGTGTATACGTTGGGTAAAAGCCTGAGCTTTTGCCTTGTGCAACAAGGGTGGATATGATGTCCATATCGCATGAGAACGAGGTTTGGGGCCCAAGCGTAGCGAGGGCCCCCAAACGGGGTCCAATCCAACTATTAACTCTCACTTGAATGTTTGAAAATGTCATTTTTGACGTATATGGTTATATGGGGACAATTACGATAAAGCCGTTAATGAATCAGAGTTGGCAGCAATGTCACTTTACTTGTCAAAGCTGACTTAAATTTAACAATCGCACTCTCTGATTGGCAGGATTGGTATCCTAACACATGTGTACAGCTCGCCTTAGCAAACACGAGAGCTGAGGGGGCGTGGCGAGAGCGGCGCTGCTTTTCAACGTACATTCAGGTTAAAAAGTATTTCGGCGGCAAATTTAAAAGGTAGTGTCGCAATAAAGTTTTGTCACAATTTAAAGCTTAATAACTAAATTAAGAAATTACTATGCTATTATAAAATAAGCATATAAAAAAATACATAATATAAAATCTGTCAACTACTTTCTAGTGCAGATTTTATTACCTTTACTTCTGATTCAGAATGTACCAAACCAGTATACTTGAGCATGATTATAGTCGTTGCCATAACTTTGTATTGAAAATTCAATTAATCTGCAATTAAACGCAAGAAATGATAAAATACTTCGTTTTGTGTAACTAGTGCGATATTTTCTGGGGTATTACATCCTGCAAACAAACAAACATTGAAAAAAGGTAAAAACATTTATTCAATTAACACCAATTAAATAACTAAATAAATTCTTTTCGTAAAATATTAAAATATAGGACTAATTGAAAACTTGTTTGAAAACTGGATACATTACAAAAGTTTGTGATTACTGACGCCGTCTGGACTCTAATACACCAATACTCGTCCTGTTACGCAATCACAGAGTGTATGTGTGGTGATCTAATAAGCCCGTAGAGGGCAAAACGGCCGTCATCACCAGCTAAAAATCATTTTATTTTATTTTCAATAATATTTTTTATAAACCTTTTTTTTTAATAATTTATTATATTTATTAGATTCTAATTTCTCTCGTTTCTTAAATGAAACTCGGTTGTCTCGACCTATGAATAAAAATGTATTTCAGTGGCAAGGTAAACCAATTAAATTACTGTTGGAATCATACCGTGAAGAGTACAGTCACTTTCGCAACCCTAAATTGAAACAAAAAGTCACTTTTATTTCTTCATAAATTTTGTATCGCGTTTTTCTCTTCTTTAATTTTCCCGGAATTCCTCTTGTATGATGTTTTCTGCATCGACCTCGACAAAAGCATGTGGTGCTATGTCCTCTTCAACACCTTTCCTAATGCACAAATTACGCAAACACAACATGTTGCGTTTATCGAAGGCGTTAAAGTTTAAATATTTAAGCCTTCGCCATTGCCCTTCGAACGACCAAATGATTGTTCTATTTAATTTCTAGCGGTACTTAGTAGCGTATTATACTTTGCTGTTAACTGTCTGATATTTCTAAAAGGTACCATTACTGATATTAATAAAGGATATGGCAATGGGCTGCAACTAATTGTTAATGACTTTTACCTGCGTGAACCGAAGTGTTCATAAAATTCATCAGAATTGTAGGTAGATATAGTTTCATAGTAATTACGAGTGAGTTTATTGTGTGCCTGTATTACTGGATTTCCTTTCTTCTCCTCCCCTCCCTTCCTACAAATTCCTCTCATGTTCTCTATCCGTCTCTTGCCTCCTTCATAATTTTCCTGCTCAACTACTTTTTCTATCTTCTATATTCTTCGTCAAACCACGATTTTCTCCACCGTCCACGGTTCTTTTTTTGTTATGGCCCTTTCGGTGTCATTCCAAATATTCCCCTCCCCCCCATCTTACACGCCTCATCTATCTCCACCTCCACCTGCAATTCTTCATTTGTTCATTGCTTCACTTGTTCCATGTCCTTTCCCTTTTCTACCTCGAATCACTAAGTTGTTCTTTCTGCCATTTTTCTCCATAAATTCTACTTTTCTTATTCTTTCATCTGATTTCATTTTTTTTTCTTCTATTCCTGTTCCACCTTTCTCCATTCCCTCTTCATGTCTTATCTTTTTTAACTCTATCGCCTCTTTCCTTGTCTTCTTTATCTCCTTCATCATGTCTTTCGTCATTTCCATCAAATTCTTATCTTTTCCACTACTTCACTTTTCTTGTCATTGCTTTTCGCCGGCGACCTCCGTACCCTCCTGGTCCTCGTGAAAAATTATGTTTTGCTGAAGTAAAATCTAATTATAAACTTTTCTCACAGATGCCACCTTGATTGCTTCATTTATTCTAATATTTCTTTTTATAACCAAACAAATTATAATGGAAAACATTGCAGACTCTGTTGTCACTAATTAAATAATTTTTAAATTCAGTTCGGCTTTGACAGGCAGTTGTGATCTATTTGCCCCTGTTGACTAGTTCTTGAGTTTTTGTATACTCTGTTATCTCAGTAATTAGATGTCGTACGAAAGTGGGGTACAGTTTAATTTTCAAATTATCTTTATCTCGATCAATGTAGTAAAATAAAATTTTACCAAGTATTTAATTTTTGACAGCGTGTTAAAAATATTCTATGATTCCTTGCGAGGGGTAAGGAGGTGTACCTTACCCCGACACTAGTTGTTTCGCCAGGGCCGTACTATCTATGTGGTTGTGAGATTAAAATTTGTTTACTTGAGTGTTTTTTTTTTTTTCATTGTTCCATAATAGAGAGTTCATATGTTTAGAGATGAAAAAAAAATGTATTTAAGGAATCCAACGAAATTATGAAAATATATATATTGATATAAAAACGTAAATTTATTTTCAAATATAAACCAACTGTACAAAAATATAATCTCTAATATTTACAACAAAACTTCAACAACGTTCGGCGAATTGTGCGGATCACAAGTTTTCGGGAAATCCCATAATTGCGCTTATCGAGAAATCGGTGAGGTTATTCGGCGTCTCTCCCTTTTGCTTGGAGTCCTCCCGCAAGGGTTTCGGTAACAAATTTCTAAGGTAATACGAACCCCTCGGGTTGTACGAGTAAAAGCCGTACTGCGACAGACAATAAGCGTACATGTCGTAATTGTGATACGGCGAAGGATACTGGTGCGCCGGGTACGAATAAGAAAGCTGCGGTTCGGTTTGTCTCGGTTCCGGCGACGAAGACGTCGACGACGTGCAATCCTCGCATACGTCGATCCTCGGAGACGACGGAGGCGACGCTTCGGACGGCGGCGGCGTTTTCACTTCGCGTTTCGTTTTTTTATCGTCGGCGTCTTCAACGGGCGTTCGCTTCCGCTTGCACTTGGACTGTCCGTTTTCCCTGAAACCCTTGGCGAAGGGGTTGTTGTCGATTTTCAGCTTCGTTATTTTCTCGTTCTGCAAAAATGCGCTATTAGGTTCTGTCGAATAGGCGAAATGAATCGGACGTACCTGATACGCGGTGACTGCGATGAACTGCGTCTCTTGGAACACGATGGTGGTGGACGGCGCCCAAGATATGGCACGCGGATCGGCGGCTTTGACGATGATGATTCTCGGTTGAAATTTGTGCATCGATGAGAGGACGAGGTGACCGGGTGGCGGTGACGCTGTGTTGGTGAGCTTGACTCGTCCGAAGGAAATGGGCTGGGACATCCAGTGTTCTCCGGTGGCTGGTGATTCCGGGTGGAGGTAAACCCGGTGCGGGCTTTGGGCCTCTTCAGCGCCAGCTGGTGCCCAACCGGCGCTAGCCGAATATCTGTAACGGCAGTTGCCGACGGGTACCATTTCCAAAAGCACGCAGTAATGTGCCAGGGGATCTAGTTGGTATATTTGGGTTCTCAGTGCCGGAAACATGCGCCTAAAAAACAAAAAAATCAAAATTAAAGATTGAGATCAATAGTAAATTGGAGAGGTAAATTGGTTCGCAAATAAATTGAAACAAAGTTACCACACAGTATTTTATTAATTAATACAACTAAGTTGTCATCTTCAGGAGTGTACTGGTGAAATACTGAAGATGACAAATTTACATCTAGTGTTAATAAAATACTGTGTGGTGAGTTTGTTTCAATTTGAGTTCAATTGAAACAAACTTAGTCTATGTGTAAAGATTTTTTTTAATCTATAGAATTTATTAACTTTTTACATAGCACGTACTTATAATAAGAAAGTATTATGAAAACGACAAAAATAGAAGAAACTGAAAATAGTTAAAAAAAAAAAACAAAAGTATGAGACAAATTACAAATTAAGAAAGCTATTAAAATTGTTTCAATTTCGATTCGTTTTAAATTTTCAACCGTACGATTGGAATGCTACGACCGATGCGCCGTTTTCTCAAAATTTGCTAACTAGATCCCGAGCAATTTTTCCCACAATGTTCGTTAAAATTCTGTCGTTCTTTGTTTTCCGTCGCCCCGATAATATGGGGTGGGCGGGTCGCCTCCGGGACCGTGGTGCCCGACGACTGATGACGGTGCACTTAGGGATTTGTTTACTTGTCGCCACAAGAGGCGCCACTGTGTAGATAAACAATTGACTGCCCTGCGTAAACAAGCGATTGCCATTTTGGCTAAATACCTATTCATATTTTATTGCCTCGGGAAAGAGGACCTTTTTCGAACTATTTACGATCACTCTTGGCGACCATAAAGCAATTTTCTCGAGTGGTTTCGTTAAGAGTTTATCGTTTTATTGTGGCTGTCACCTAATCGACTAACGGACGGCGAAATCAACCGCTACGTCGTCGATTTTGATCGACGACGTTGTCGCATAAAACATTTATGCCCGGTTTCACAAGCGCTAATCGGTCGTTAACAGCTTGTTAACGAATTGTCAAAAGTTTGACAATTCGTTAATGAGTCTTTAATCAAACGTCAAATATTTGACGATTGATTACCATGACGAACTGTTAAAAGCAAAATTACCGTTGTTTTGGATTTCTCAAACAATAACGAGTCTTAAAGGTTTGTTAACTAATTCACCATTGAAACCGGGCATTACTGTTGCAATCTCGACTTTCTAGTGAAACTCACGTTCTCAACG
Organism: Geotrupes spiniger; assembly: GCA_959613385.1. Lineage (NCBI taxonomy): Eukaryota > Metazoa > Arthropoda > Insecta > Coleoptera > Geotrupidae > Geotrupes > Geotrupes spiniger. Next base: position 1,840,014 of record OY390732.1, on the reverse strand, counting down.
GTTCACAGATACGGAAGTTTCTAATAGGTTTTTGATCACTGTCATTACCCGGAGCCACATCTCATCGCCTATTAATTGTGTTTGGTTAGCGCAAACGAGTTTTAAAGTGGCGCAATTTTTATCTAAATTCGCCCAAGTCGTCAGGAAATCCAAATTTTGTTCATTACGAGAGATTCAATTTGCGACCGGGATGTTTTACATCTCTAATGAGCCGATTCTCCACGGACGTCTAATTAGTCACCGTGCACGGATTGCAATCATCGGGCGCCTAACGTCTCTTATGCAAGCTGTGTCGGCGTCGGCAGACACTGAGGACGAGACACCGTGTCGTTTAACACTTGACTTGACCCCAAGAGGACCGCCCGGCGCTGAAGGACGTGGCCACCCCGTAACGTAATCCTTCCCATGCCAGCCGCACTTGTTAATCCGCCGCTCACAATGGGTCATTTCGCACATTTAAACGGCGGCTACCGTTTGATCGCGGACACGGACGCCGTCTTTTTTACCGTTCGGACGCGACGGGCGTGAATTCGAAATGAAACCGCACAAAAGACCACTCACGAAAATGCCCGTGCGACAAAGAGCGCGCCAACGTTTTAAAATAACTCTCACAAAGGGGGGCTTAGCAATGTTTTAAAGTGCGCGTCCAATGCCAATAAGTATCGATTTACGGGGATTTTGGTTTTGAATTGTGAAAAATTAATATAATCTTTGAAGATGTTCTCATCACCAGATCACCCCAGTAACTCTCAAGTTAACCATTAAAAATACTTGTGATATAACAAATGGGCTTCGACAATGGAAACGATATTATTGTTAAATATTGAACTTTTATATGAAGAACCACGTGCACATTGTTGACATCTTGTCAACTGGCGGCGACAATTAGAGGCTGTTGATTTTTAATAGAAGGGTAAGATGTATCGGTTCCAATTTATGTAAATTTTGTGGGCATCTCGGTAGACACAAACTACAAAATTCAATTTTTTATCAGAATTTAACCCAACCCAACTCAACCAAATCCAACCCAACCCAATACAAAATTATGCCCAAATCATTGAAAATAAGCCCACATCTTAATTTATAAAAAATGGTAAAACTTTTGAATTTCGTGCACATTCTTGGTAGATTAGTTGCTTATGAAAAATTGTTAAGATTCGATTGCTTTACCAATTATCCGACACTCGTTAATTTTTGTTTGTTTCTATTGGTTTTTAATTGTTTTCGTTTTCCTTCGTCTGTATCGTTTTTGATTTTATAATCGATTTTTTTTTATTCATTTCAATGTTTTTTTTTTTCAAAGAAATAGGTTGCAACGAATTTGTGGTCTTTATTGAGGCGAAGTCCAGCCTAAGCTGTTCAACTTAACCTTGAAATAATACATAAGAAAAAAATATATATATAAACATAAATAAAATACAGTATAATAAGCAAACAAAAACAAAAGCGCACATATGCAAGGGACGTTTAAACGTTAAATGTTAAATGTTAAATGTTAAATGTTGTATGTTGGATGTTAGATCTCTGCTGCAACATCAAATAAATTTTGTATGAGTATTTAAATTTTTCTGAATTAAACGTAAACAGATTCCGAGGTATTGAATTACAAAGAGTGACAGCGTTATATGAAAATGATCGTTCGAACAGGGCGGTGCGGTGCAAAGGTACACTAAAATAATTTAAAATTCGTAAATCCCTTGAATGGACCTGATGTAGATAAGTAATTCTTTGATATTAGTTTAATTTCTTTCTCTTCCATTTATAATTTGATACATTTTCGTTCGCTGTCTTTTCTGGATTTTTATATATTCATAGCCTTTTATTACATTTGATTTACTTTTTAAGGTTGAGTTTGGTTGGGTACTAGAATATAATAGGAAATATTATTATAGATTAGTACGCATTCTTTGTTTTTTTTTTTTTTATTCACATCTGTTCTCCTTCGATTTCGCTTTTGGTTATAATAGTATATTAAAAAACAAGGCACTGTTTCATGCATGAGTCCGAAATTCAGCCACGAGCCGCGAAGGCAAAATGAACAGCCTTCTGTACGAGTATTTTATACTATTTTTTCTACTTTGCGCCCTTTTTACGTGAAAAATTAAACTTTGTTAAGTAATTCAACATTTAGGGATATTTGCGCGGGTTGGTAACGTTTGTGTGAAATTAAATAAGGGGGCGGTCGAACGTTTAATTTGAAACGTCAGTTTTCTTTGACGCAATATGAGTTGCAAAGACCTGCAATGTACTCCGCCCGAAATACGGGAAATTTGACAAACTACGATTGGGAATTTATTTCCGAACAAGTCGCGTTCTTAATACGAACACAAATATAAAAAATTCGAAGAATGGTTCAACGAAAACAATGCAAAGATTATTACTTACAACTGACATTTCGTTGACGTTAGAGGCTGCCAAACCGTTGCCAACATAAAGAAAAAAAATTATACCAGGCTCATTTTAGCACTCAAATTTTCATTTTAACACTGTTTTGGGTGCTAAAATGAAGTTATTACCAACGCAAAGTGGAAGAATTATTTTTTCCAATTCCTATTAATAAAATGCTCATACAAGCGTTGTAAGTAGGCCGTGGGACCGATGCAGAATGAGCGCCGACGTGGACAAGGTCGTAAAAGATGCACAATTGTTAGGGATGATAGATGTTTAACTTTAAATTCTAGAAGAAATCGAACAATCGTTGCCACTGCACACCTTTGTGAGCTTCTAAACGCTTCTGAAGGAAGACCGTCGATCAGGACAGTTGGGAATCGATTTCATGAAGTAGGTCTACGATCAAGAAGACCCTTGCGACGTGTTCCTCTAACAGTTGAACATAAGCAGAGCAGACTGGCATGGGCACAACAAAGACACAAAATTGGGGAAATGAATGGCGGACCATAGTGGATGGTGATGCATCTCGATTCGGGTTACATAGTGACGGGTTAGGGTTTCGAGAACCAGGGACGTTCCTCGACGCCATGCTTTTGTACAAGAAATATACCCATGTGTGGCTCTGTTATGGTTTGGGGAGGAATTGCTATGGGAAGAAGAACACCACTGTACATTTGTGACAGAAACATGAACGGTGTTGTCTATGAAAACGATATCATTAACAATATTGTAGTCACCTAAGTGTGTATCAATGGACAAGACTTTCAATTTTTATGTAGTAATGCTAGACCCTAGACCCATAGGGTACAAATCGTCAAACAAACAATTGAGAAAACAGTTGCGTACTCTTAATGTTTCAGAACAAAATACCAACACGATTGAAAATGAGCTTTTGGCAATGAAATATGTCAGGCCCTACTTACATGGTCGACATTTCGCAATAATTAAAGAACCGAATTGTTTCGGTGGCGCCTTGAACTGAATGAATGTGACTATGATGTTCAACATAAAAAATGAAAATGTAACCTCGACGATGACGCCTTATCGCGAATCAAAAAATCACCAGGTGACACCGAATGGCAAGAAACGCAACAAGCTATTGACGAAGTTACTATGCATTCTAATATCGCAGAAAATACAAGTCCACTTTATGGGAAAAAATCAAACCATTCTTCTTTGCCTCCATCATACACCTAACCGTTCAATTGTTTACAACGACGCAGTTCATTTTGTGGAAATGCGTTGTGACGTAACGTCCATCATCAACGTCATTTTTTGTGAAATTGTTACCTTGTAACATTTACGTCACACCACAACGTCCAGCTTTAATAATCGTCGTCCTAAAAAAAAAAAAAAAATCCCCGACGAACCGACTACAACGTGGTGTGGCCGCTCGAAATATTTTAAAGATGGCGATGGGTAACTAGAGATTTTATTCGCGAGAGCGGTAATCAAAAAAATATTTCGACTTGGTAACAATGCTAGTGATTCAAATTTAAAAATTTATATAAAAAATATCAACAGAGTAAACAACGATTATTTTCATTAAAAAAAATTACAACTCAAAGAATAAAACGAATAAAAGTCTTGGGAAATATAAATCCAGATCGAATATTCAATTAAATATCAAAGACGTAATTATCGGGTAATCGAAAATGATTCGGTCAACAAACGATGCACTATGTCATCCAGTGGTTAACTCTATTTATGTATTCCCTATCGAAAGATTCGACATCTATGACATTTTTTTTAACAATGGATTAAAAAACAAAATGTCATTGATGGAATTGCCTTGCGATGCTTGTTTGCTGCTCAATTTAATCCCTCGCTGCATAGCAATATCTTCCCAAATATTTCATTTTTCCTCTATCCAAAAAAAAAGGTAATAGTATGGACATCAAAAATTATTGACCTATCTCATTCTTATTTGAAAACCTGGTTTATGTGAGGGTATCCAGAAAATCCATTGAGAGTTAAATTTGTGATTGGATTGGGTTGGGTTAAATTTTTTATTTCTCACGGCGAATTTTCCGTAAATCTCAATTGCGAATTTTTTAAATGACAACGTTTTATTTAACCTGCAAAACCCAGCAAGGCCCGCGATAGAGGCCGGAGACATCATGTATTAAATTTTTACAATTTATAGGACGTAGACAAAAAAAAATTATCACCAAAACCCGAGCATGGCTTTCGACAGGGACTGGAAACAGCATCTATTATTTTTTTGCAATTTATAAATGAAGACGTAGACAAAAATTATGATTTTATAATTTACGCGTTTGGCGTTGGGGATAATGTTGCAAGGTGGGCAGAGCCATATCTATTCTTTAGGAAAATCGCGACGATGAAACAAAACAATGAAACGTCCAAAAATCACGAAATATTTCTTGGTGCGCCTCTAGTGTCTGTTTTTGGGACCTTATTATTTTTATTATACGTACTCGATCTTTCGCCTGCAATAACAAAAATGCTTGTAATTATGTTTGCTTGCTTAGCAATGTTAGCTAATAGGGAACCTGAATTACTAACAGGGATAGGACTAAAGCTATGACTACTTAGTTGTATTTACGTTTGATTTCAATGCCAATGTGATTGGTAATCTACGGCGTATCAATAATCGAAAATTCGTTCATACAACGAAATCCTCAAACAACAAGTAAATAAAAAAATTTCATGAAAAGCAACCAGCAAATTAAACTGAAATTATATATCTGAGTGCCAAATCTTGTTATGTACATAACTTACAATCCTGACGTTTTACATGATAAAAAAATATTTTAAAAATAACGAAGTCTAAACGCGAATTTAATCAATATTCTCGTACCATTTTATGGCATTTGTTGACAATTTGCCCGATTTAAATATAGCACAAGTACAAATCGACGCCCCTATCTGCCATTTATCTCAGCTTCCACAGAAATAGCGAGAGATAGTCCTAATCGCCAGTGCATGCGCCACTCGCACACACGTTGGATATTTACGTAACGGTAACGTAAACAACGCGGGGCCAAATGTTCGGCCTCGGGGAAACTTTCGAACGCACGCACAAACAAAAACCGAAACGGAACACATGTGCGTGAGTGCAAAAAGGCGCGACGGGTAAATAAACGCAACAAAAACAAAACAACCACTTCCGTCACCCGACCTATCCTAACATAATATACACAAACGGGCCCTGCGCGCGTTTCGATGAAACTCTGGGTCACGTCGTTTCTCATCATGGATCTGTTTGCTCGTCGCGATGAATTAAATGATTGTGTCGTAATCGTTGTTGGTAATTTTGGCCAATGGCCAATCAGGGTAATTTTTTATTATTATTATTATTAATGATATGGGGTGCAAAAATAACTAAAGAAGCAGCAACGCGTTTTTGTCTAATACAAATAAATTAATTAAAAATTACATAATTCCCGAAAATTAATTTAAATTTAAATTATTGACTCACCGTCCAGATTTCGTGATGATCATTTCGGTCTCCAAATCGTGAAACTGCTGCCAAAGGTCCTTATTCTGCAAAGTGGCAGTGCAGCTACTAGATTTCGTATCTGTAAACGAGAAAAATTTGATATAATCCGATGAAAAAAATTGTTGGTAATTTTCATTATTAATTTATTTCATTGCATTCAACAAATTTGAGTTTCCCTGGTTTATATCTGTGAAATATTTTAAAAAAATGAACGAAGTCTAATGCCATCGATTCAAAGACACGAGACAACTCTACACGATCAATTAATTCAATTAACTTGGAATTGTTTTCGTTGGTTGTTTTACTTAAATTTTTTTTATTTCGTTTATTTCATCGGTTTGGTTTTATATTTTGTTTCGAATAAATTGTTGAATTTCTTTCATTTTGCTCCACCAATTAAAAGTGTCGATCTATAATTTTTTTTTATTTTTCACGTTTCGATCAAGTCTTAATTTAATTGCAAAAAAAAACCAAAGACATGTGACATAAAATTAACTGGTTGTCGTTGCAATTTTTATCCATTGTTAGACTCGTCCACTAGTAATAAAAAAAATAAACAATTACCTGTATACAACCCGCTACCAAGGTAGTCCATCGCGACAAAATAAAACTCACGGGCAACCAAAAAAAAAAACGAAAACGTCGAAATAAAACAAAATCGAAATCAAAACTGGTTGTTGCGGCGCACTTGCGGAAACTGACCAAAAGTTAACCTTGCCGTTTATTTACCCACCCCGACGCGAAGGGGTGCGCTCATCCCCCATTGGCCCGCCAGCAGTTAGCGAGTTGCGAAGTGGCCTTCGATTGGCGCAAAGGTTAAGTGTCGCCCTGTAAGCGATACCTACGAGATTATAGATGTTATCTGCGGTGCTTAACATTGGATGACGCGACGCATAATAGGGGATGTTTACGTTTCTCGACGGGTGGCCCCGGCAAAGACTACAATTACTCACTTGAACTTTGCTTTCTCCCCGATGACTTGTCAACGAACGTTGCGTCCACGACCGCGTTTTGCATTAAACGAAAGATTTATTATTTTGAGTTTTGATGTTGACGTTGAACTGGTCCTTGCGAAGCGAAAATAAATTTTATCATATTTTCTAGTCCGCCAGCCATGGTCATCATTGATTAGTTAAAAAAATTAACATTTATGTAGGATATCGTCTTGTTACACGAGCGTGGTTTATTTTAAACTCGCAACCATCGAAAGTATCATAAACGCGCCCAGTTTGCTAAGAAAAACCCATAACAGGGTTGAAGAGTGTTACTTTACCCCCCGTCGGTGATCTCCGATCTAATTACGTCCAACATACGTCTAATCCTTTAACGATTGTGTTTGTTCCAATTTTCGTAAATGGCCCCTATATTTGCATAATCCCATGTGGGGATGGCTCTTTACGATTGTTTGGCTCACCTTAGATTTGTTTTGCAAAAGATTATGTCGTTAATTGGGCTTGTCTTGGAAATTTCACCAAATTAAATTTTTTTTGACAATGGACGTACATTCACTGCATATTTTTTTACGTTGTATTTTTTTATGTTATATTGCAATGCATAATACATATGCAGTACATCTAATATAAAGATATTGATTTGATTGGGATATGTCCTTCTGACCAGTGGCGGCACTAGGTAAAATGTGGGCGTCGGGGAACATCAACTTTACGAGGACCCTGTTATTTTCCAGTTAGGAACAAAACTTTTAATTTTGCCAGCACATTCAATTAAAGTAGTTCGTTCGTAGCATTTTGGCATTTCTTAGTTTTTTTTTGTTCGCCCAGCCCAATTCATTTCAGAGTCCTTCGTTGTTGTCGTTGTTTATAAACTTTTCAATTAAATCCAATCCATCCCAACCAAACCCAAGCCAACCCAACCCAACCCACTTCTCAATCTCTTAGTGTTCCTTGGGCTAGCTTTCCAACTATGGAAGTTGAGTTTCGAGACTTGTTCGTGTCGTATTGATTTTCTAAGAATCTTTCATAAAATTTTTGCCAGCACATTCAATTAAAGTAGTTCGTTTGTAGCATTCTGGCATGTCTTAGTTTTTTTTTGTTCGCCCAGCCCAATTCATTTCAGAGTCCTTCGATGTTGTCGTTGTTTATAAACTTTTCAATTAAATCCAATCCAACCCAACCAAACCCAAGCCAACCCAACCCAACCCACTTCTCAATCTCTTAGTGTTCCTTGGGCTAGCTTTCCAACTATGGAAGTTGAGTTTCGAGACTTGTTCGTGTCGTATTGATTTTCTAAGAATCTTTCATAAAATTTTTGCCAGCACATTCAATTAAAGTAGTTCGTTCGTAGCATTCTGGCATTTCTTAGTTGTTATTTTTTTTTGTTCGCCTAACCCAATTAATGTCCGAGTCCTTCGACGTTGTCGTTGTTTATAAACTTTTCAATTAAATCCAATCCAACCCAACCAAACCCAAGCCAACCCAACCCAACCCACTTCTCAATCTCTTAGTGTTCCTTGGGCTAGCTTTCCAACTATGGAAGTTGCGTTTCGAGACTTGTTCGTGTCGTATTGATTTTCTAAGAATCTTTCATAAAATTTTTGCTAGCACATTCAATTAAAGTAGTTCGTTCGTAGCATTCTGGCATTTCTTAGTTGTTTTTTTTTTTGTTCGCCTAACCCAATTAATGTCCGAGTCCTTCGACGTTGTCGTTTTTTATAAACTTTTCAATTAAATCCAATCCAACCCAACCAAACCCAAGCCAACCCAACCCAACCCACTTCTCAATCTCTTAGTGTTCCTTGGGCTAGCTTTCCGACTATGGAAGTTGCGTTTCGAGACTTGTTCGTGTCGTATTGATTTTCTAAGAATCTTTCATAAAATTTTTGCCAGCACATTCAATTAAAGTAGTTCGTTCGTAGCATTCTGGCATTTCTTAGTTGTTATTTTTTTTTGTTCGCCTAACCCAATTAATGTCCGAGTCCTTCGACGTTGTCGTTGTTTATAAACTTTTCAATTAAATCCAATCCAACCCAACCAAACCCAAGCCAACCCAACCCAACCCACTTCTCAATCTCTTAGTGTTCCTTGGGCTAGCTTTCCAACTATGGAAGTTGAGTTTCGAGACTTGTTCGTGTCGTATTGATTTTCTAAGAATCTTTCATAAAATTTTTGCCAGCACATTCAATTAAAGTAGTTCGTTCGTAGCATTCTGGCATTTCTTAGTTGTTATTTTTTTTTGTTCGCCTAACCCAATTAATGTCCGAGTCCTTCGACGTTGTCGTTGTTTATAAACTTTTCAATTAAATCCAATCCAACCCAACCAAACCCAAGCCAACCCAACCCAACCCACTTCTCAATCTCTTAGTGTTCCTTGGGCTAGCTTTCCAACTATGGAAGTTGCGTTTCGAGACTTGTTCGTGTCGTATTGATTTTCTAAGAATCTTTCATAAAATTTTTGCTAGCACATTCAATTAAAGTAGTTCGTTCGTAGCATTCTGGCATTTCTTAGTTGTTTTTTTTTTGTTCGCCTAACCCAATTAATGTCCGAGTCCTTCGACGTTGTCGTTTTTTATAAACTTTTCAATTAAATCCAATCCAACCCAACCAAACCCAAGCCAACCCAACCCAACCCACTTCTCAATCTCTTAGTGTTTCTTGGGCCAGCTTTCCAACTATGGAAGTTGCGTTTCGAGACTTGTTCGTGTCGTATTGATTTTCTAAGAATCTTTCATTAATTTTTTGCTACCACATTTAATTAAAGTAGTTCGTTCGTAGCATTCTGGCATTTCTTAGTTTTTTTTTTGTTCGCCCAACCCAATTAATTCCCGAGTCCTTCGATGTTGTCGTTTTTTATAAACTTTTCAATTAAATCCAATCCAACCCAACCAAACCCAAGCCAACCCAATCCAACCCACTTCTTAATCTCTTAGTGTTCCTTGGGCTAGCTTTCCAACTATGGAAGTTGCGTTTCGAGACTTGTTCGTGTCGTATTGATTTTCTAAGAATCTTTCATAAAATTTTTGCCAGCACATTCAATTAAAGTAGTTCGTTTGTAGCATTCTGGCATGTCTTAGTTTTTTTTTTGTTCGCTCAACCCAATTAATTTCTGAGTCCTTCGATGTTGTCGTTGTTTATAAACTTTTCAATTAAATCCAATCCAACCCAACCAAACCCAAGCCAACCCAACCCAACCCACTTCTCAATCTCTTAGTGTTCCTTGGGCTAACTTTCCAACTATGGAAGTTGAGTTTCGAGACTTGTTCGTGTCGTATTGATTTTCTAAGAATCTTTCATAAAATTTTTGCCAGCACATTCAATTAAAGTAGTTCGTTCGTAGCATTCTGGCATTTCTTAGTTGTTATTTTTTTTTGTTCGCCTAACCCAATTAATGTCCGAGTGCTTCGATGTTGTCGTTTTTTATAAACTTTTCAATTAAATCCAATCCAACCCAACCAAACCCAAGCCAACCCAACCCAACCCACTTCTCAATCTCTTAGTGTTCCTTGGGCTAGCTTTCCAACTATGGAAGTTGCGTTTCGAGACTTGTTCGTGTCGCATTGATTTTCTAAGAATCTTTCATAAAATTTTTGCCAGCACATTCAATTAAAGTAGTTCGTTCGTAGCATTCTGGCATTTCTTAGTTGTTTTTTTTTTGTTCGCACAACCCAATTTATTTCCGAGTCCTTCGACGTTGTCGTTTTTTATAAACTTTTCAATTAAATCCAATCCAACCCAACCAAACCCAAGCCAACCCAACCCAACCCACTTCTCAATCTCTTAGTGTTCCTTGGGCTAGCTTTCCGACTATGGAAGTTGCGTTTCGAGACTTGTTCGTGTCGTATTGATTTTCTAAGAATCTTTCATAAAATTTTTGCTAGCACATTCAATTAAAGTAGTTCGTTCGTAGCATTCTGGCATTTGTTAGTTGTTTTTTTGTTCGCCTAACCCACTTCATGTCCGAGTCCTTCGATGTTGTCGTTTTTTATAAACTTTTCAATTAAATCCAATCCAACCCAACCAAACCCAAGCCAACCCAACCCAACCCACTTCTCAATCTCTCAGTGTTCCTTGGGCTAGCTTTCCGACATGGAAGTTGCGTTTCGAGACTTGTTCGTGTCGTATTGATTTTCTAAGAATCTTTCATAAAATTTTTGCTAGCACATTCAATTAAAGTAGTTCGTTCGTAGCATTCTGGCATTTCTTACTTTTTTTTTTGTTCGCCCAGCCCAATTCATTTCAGAGTCCTTCGACGTTGTCGTTGTTTATAAACTTTTCAATTAAATCCAATCCAACCCAACCAACTGTTTACATTTTTTGACAATCAAAGATATGAAAATAATTCCACATTCCACCCTAATCTGAAAACTTTTTAATCGCTACTTAAGTGAACATAAAGAAAAACTTTGATTTCGACTGCGACCATTCATTACTTATCATGGGCCCAAGAATAATAAAAAATAAATCTGTTAGTATCTGGTAGTTTGTTACACAAATTGTTGACACCAAGAAACGAAATCGTGAATACATCGACATCGGTCAAATACGCAACTGTCATAGCGTCAGCAGAATCTGAATCAGAACTACAGTTAATTAGAGATATCGGGAAGTCATCTAGATTCACAGATAATAATGTGACGTTATGTGCGTGAGTGCCTTGTTAACGACTATACGCCGAGAATGGTAATATATTACCACTAATACAAATGAAGTTCAAACAGGGCAATGGCCAAAGTCGCGTTCGACAGCTGTAGCGAACCCGAACAAGAACAATTGTTAACAGTTTCCAAATGGAAATAAGATAGATAGCTTTTTATGGAGAAAATGAACGTAAGAAGATGGCAGCAGTCCAGAGATTTAGCTGAAATAGTAAGAGCACACCACCAACCAACCAGGAAAATAATAAGACCACCGACAGCTGTGCTTAAGATAATTAAAAATTAAAAGAAGCAATCTCAGCTAGGTGGAAAGTAGCAAAAGTTTATGGCTAAAGACCTGGAAAGCCTCTAATGGAATTATTGTCTCCAATTATCTCCAAAAAAAAAAATGAAAAATTGTTAAAAATTAAGGGAGGAAATTTATGGAGGTGATCCCTAACCTTTGATTCATTTTAGCAAATTAATCACTGAAAGGAAAATAAATGTGCTCGCTCCCTTGATATCCCTGAGGTGTTTGGTGGGTTGTGATAATAGAATAGCACAGGAAACTAAACCAACTATTAACGAAACGAACTATTAAAAAAATTACATAACTGGAAGAATGTTCAGAATAAAAGATGATGGTAAATTCTCTGACTAAGGACATATAAAGTGGCGTCCCTCACGGTAGTGACTTGGGCCCCATATTGTGGAATGTGGTTTTTTGGAATTTTGTTGGTGGTATATGTCTTTTTGTTGTTGTAGTTCTCGGTTTTATATTATTGTTTTTTACTTGCGTTCCAGCTAACTTTTTTATTATAATGTTTGCGAAATTTTTATTTCGTTTGCTATTTCCTTTTGGTTTTGGCTGTGTTGCCATTTTCTTTTTCAGTTTTTTTCTATTATTCTATTATTTTCGTTGTTGTTAGGTTGATGGGCTTGGATTTTTTTTTGTAATATTCACCTTTTTAATAAATTTTGATGTTCTTTGTTCTTGATATTTCAATATCTTCGTTGATTTGATTTTTCTTATGTTTTTTTTTCTTTTTATATCACAAACATCTATCTAAGATTTATTTAATCATCGTTGACATTTAAAAAAAATCACCGTCTACGAAAACTTAAGAATTTCGTGGTTGTAAATCACGGGGGACCGGAAGAGGCGATTTCTCGGACGCAGAAATTCACAGATAAGAAAACGTCGGCACTTCGGCAAATCGAAATATTAACAACGCAAGCGCCCGTCCAATTTGTCCACGGGGACGCCAGTCGTCACCAATGCAGGTAAACCGGGCACGGGGCGCGGGGGACAATAAAATAGCGGAGCGTTTCCGGTCGCTTTTGGCCCCCGACGATTTCTGGTAAGTGTTAAAAGTCAGCAGGCTCTCGAGCCGACCCCCAAGGACGAGCTGGCGTCTGCGCCATTCCAGACGGCTCGCTAATCGCCGTCGCATTTGCATTTCGATCCGATTCGTTTTTAATTTAAGTTTCATGGTAAAAAAAAATCCGTTTGATGTAATCAATTTTTTTTTTTTAATTAAACATTTTTTGTTTTCAATTCAAACGTGCGTGGTGTATTATCCAAGCGAAAGTCTGACGCTGCGCTTATGCTCGTAATGGATTATGTAAGTTTGCATTGGTTCAGAGGTAAACAAAAATTAACCACGGCAACGTCTGCAACTTGTTAAAGGGCTCGGCGCGCGTCTGGTGCTGAAATAAGTGTACCAAGGCGCCTGCTGCATTAGGAGAGAGTCATTTGAAAGGCTAGACTAAGCTGCCAAGTTGGCATCGGCGATAATTCGCAACGAAGTGGGTAATTAGTTTGACTTATTGTAGTTAAGTCGGTTATTTTGCGAAAATTTGCGTATTTGATAATAATTTCATGCAAATTATATTGTATGCATCGTATAACATTTCTAGATGTAATAATGTCGACTAGTAGGGGTCGCCGGGAATATCAAAAATAAGACAAAAATTAGATCATGTATTTTAATTTTAATAACTTAAATAAAAATATAACAAATTATCAAATGAAACATGTAAAAATAAAAAAGAAGAATAAATTAAATTATTTTGGAGTTAATGGGGCCCATGTGTTTGTTTTTCTGAAAACACTTTGTATTCGAGATAAACAAAAATATCGTCTTCAAGTACGAGGCGATTTCTCTCTTCATAGATGAGAAACTTAACTCGCATAAATGTGATGTCACAAACGGAACCGAACATTTAATAGCTTCGTTCGCCAACTTGGGATATTCCTGCATCCTTTTGCTCCAAAATTCGTCCGGGTTCCGGGCAAACGATCAGTTGCTTGTAATTTAGTTGGGATATTTTTGTCGCTACATCAGTTTGAGTGATGGGTAGTATGTAAAAATACTCATAATCAATTAACCAAAAAAAAAAACTAATCGTGAGTACATAATAGTAATTTTATAATTATTTTCTTACCTCTGAGTATATCGCCGTGTGTCATGACACAGGTTGTATCATCTGCAAACTGTGTTAGACAACTGATTTCGCTCTGGAGGTTATTATCATAAATCAGAAACAGGGTTGGTCCTAAGATTGACCCCTGAGGTACACCACAATCAAACTCGCTCGGTTTTGAATAGAATGTTTTGTGTCTGTCATACCCCAGTGGCATGTGTTCTATTACTAAGATACGATCGAAATAATTCTAATGCGATTCCCCTAATTCCATAATTAGCCATTTTTTTGTAAAAGTAGTTCATTAGCTTTAGAGAAATCAAAAAATAAACCAGCTGTGGTTAGTTTTTTATCCAAACACGGCATTCAAGATGGCGCACATAGCATCCTTAGCTGATTTTTTATTAACAAATCCAAACTGGTTACTATGTAATGTATTATTTTTGGCCAAGAATGAAAACAGGCGCACGTTCAGGACCTTTTCATAAATCTCACTAAAAACTGATAGTAGAGATATTGGTCGATAATTCGATGTTTCTTTGCAATCACATTTTCTGTGACACGGTGCAATCTTAGCCTCCTTGTGCCGGTCAGGAAAAGTACCGGTAGCTATGGCCAGATTGATGAGGTATACTAAAATCTCTGCAATATCATCCGAGGCGTGAGATAGAAGAAATCACGGTATTTCATCAAGACCGGCAGATTTTTTCTATGAAACATCTGCAATAATGCTTTTGATTTCACTTACATCAGTAGGTGACAGGTAAAAGCCCATAACCGGTGAAGTACCGGTGAAGTACTACCGACCATCCTCCTTCAATTTATTGAAGAACTCCACAAGCTCTTTAGTATTACTGACAGTATCACCACCACCAACCCAACCCAACCCAACCCAAAAATTTTAATGTTCATTGAAATTTATTTTCAGTGAACATTAAAATCGTATTTATGAGTCTTGGACATTATCGGGTTACTCTGTCGAAGCGGCCGGAGAGCCACCTGCCACTTGGACTGCTGCGCAATTACAGAGGTAATTGCGCAGCAGCCCAAGTGTCATATTTTTGGTTTCGCGTTTTATTTCGTTTTGGTATTTTTGGAATTGAGTAATAATATTTTTTGACGTTCGTAAATTTGGATATTTCTAAATTTCATTGTTCACAATAAAAGAGAAATCTACCAGAAATGTTGTACGTTTTTTTTCTATTTGATTTCTTTAACATCTTTTCATTTTAAATTGACGAAAACTGTTGTTTTTAAATGTGAAAGATAAATCAAATCTATAAATTTAAAGAAACCACCATTCAAAATTAAGTGTTGTGGGGTTTGTTTAAATTTATGGATTTTGTTTATGTTTTTTTTTTCACGTCTCTACATACTGACCCAGATTTATGATAGTTGGGTTGTGGTCCAACTATAATTCAAATGCACTATTCATCGCAGATAAAAATCCGAGTTCTTGTTTTCATAAGTGTCAAAAAATACTAATTTTTAGTAACTCAACCTAAACAAGGTACTTAGAATGTAGGACATTAAGAAACGTAGATGATTAATTATTAAATAAATTATTGGAAAAAAATACCAAATAGGACATGCATTTCATAATGTAACAGCATAATCGCAGACTGTTGTCGGCGAGAGGTACCACACAAACAAGTCCAAGAAGAGTAGGCAGCGCGTAAAAGCCTTGTCGATGCAAGCGATACGGACATAACGTTAACATCTACGTTTTCTTGGGCATCGTTTATTTCGTTTTGTTTTTCTTTGCATTTAATTCTGTTGCGTGTTCTCGATTATTTTCACCCATTATCTACTTTATTGTTAATCTGTCTTTCCAACTGCAATGATACGATGATCGTCGGCTTTAAAAACTGAGCTTTATAAGCAAAATAAAACCCATAAATTTGTTTAAACTGAAATTTCGCTAAAATTAAAACTAAAATGTAAGTCAATTTACAATTTAGTGCTCTAACTTCGTAATAATAAAAAAAAATCTGGTGGTCATGCAACTGATGATTTTTTTTTTCTTTAGGAAGTGTAAATAGGTTACGTAAACTATTGGATTCTTTACTCAAGTCACGAGTGTACCATTGCATTTTTTTCTTTATCATTTATCGCTATTTTTTTCAACGGAAACGCTCTATAGAAGTAATTTAAAAATATACTATAAAATTTATTAAAACTAATATTAGCATCTGAGGAATCGTAGATATATGACCAATTCTCATCTCGAATATGTGACTGAAATTGTCGGATATTTGATCTATTGAAAATACGCGTTTCTTCATAGTCGACTGACTTATTTTTTACAATATTCATGATGAAAATTAATTGGTAATAATGATCAGATATTCCAGAGTCACTCACTTGAGAGTCAATATTTATGATAAAAAATATATTGTCTATTATAGTCGAAGAAGTAGCTGTGACTCTTGTCGGCTGGTGGATGAGAGAATTCGTATTAAAAGACTTAAAGATGTTGGTTATATTGTTGGAGATTTTGTGTGCTGTACCGAAATCAATATTGAAATCTCCACAAATTATCAGTTGGCGTTTGCTGAGACTTAGTTGTTCTAATAGAGGTAACAAACAATCCACAAACGTACTGACTTCGCCAGAAGGTGATTTCAGGCTAAGCCCGAAACATTCAAAATCCTTTTCATAGGATGTAAATGTGCATGATAGACGAAGGATGTCAATACATTTCCTTGCTAATGTTAAGACTCCCCCTCCTTACAACTGCGACCTACAAGTTGACAATTAATGAGGTTAACATAACCGACTTCAGGTTCTGACAACCAGTGTTCAGAAATGCAAATTATGTCAGGATAATGTAAAGACTCCAATAATACTTCAAGTTGCTCAGATTTTTTGCGCAAACTTCGTACATACATTGAGATGCAACAACGTAAATGTTAAATTGTTTTTACGGGTTTCACTGTGTCCCGAAAATTATTGTCATTAATTTGTGTGGAAACGGTGCTTTATTACTGAGTGATACTGGAGAATTGAAAGTATACGAATTTTGAACATTACTATTAGTATTTGTGTCAACAATACTGTCATTGCCGACGGGAACATGAATTAAATTGGATTCATTAATGTAGCCATTATTATTATTATTGCCATTCATTGGACATTTGTGAGATTGAGTGATCAGAGTTGAAACATGCTTTAAAATTTTATGTTTACCTGTCATATTGATATGGAAACCGTCACCAGTTTTGTAAAAGTTACCTATGACATTATTTATTTCTAAAAATTTAGCATTTGCCACTCGAACGTCATTTATTAAGTTATAATTAATTATTCGTCATTTTTACATATAAATTTATTTCGTAAGCGAAAGCTCGCTCATTCGTGCGTCGTCCGCAAATACGTTTGCCCCGGACAAATCGCCCGTCTCGCCACAAGCAGTTAAGAAGTGCATGCTAATTGTGCCTTTATCGAGATGTGTCAGATAAGTGTGTCGGTGGATAGGTGCCAGAACGCTAATGCAACGGGCGTCGCAATGTCACGAGTTTGTGCGCGCACAATCCACGATTTGTGCTCGTTAAGGGGACTTATCGCAAATACGTCGAGGGTGCATAGAAATTTCGTCTGATGTGACGTAAAAGAAACTCAAAATATACCGTGATATCAAAAATTACCTTGGTCAAGTGTGGCCATGGATTTTAAAATGATTGTCGCAGCTCGCATCGTACATTTTTGAGTGTCAAAATCTGTCAAGTCATTTCCAACAATTGCTGTAATTCAGTTTTTCTTGTTAATAAAAACGCTATTAGTATTTCATAACTTGTAGTTCATTACTATTTTACAGCTGAAATAAATAGGTAACACGTTTGTAAGTTATTGATGATGTTAGTGTAGCTTGACAATGACGGAATTATTTCAAAAGTATGATTTAATCTAAGACAACCGTTTTACATTCCATGGCAACATTTAATCGATAACGGTAACAACGCATGAATAAAAAATATGTTTTTGAAATATGGATCATTGGTCAGATGACTTGCATGCATTTTATCAGCATCGCTTGCTAGCATTACTACTACCGGGTGTCCCAAAATGATTTACTTCTAGTGTGGTTTGAAATTCCCATGTAAAATGTGCCGCACTTATGCAATGCTGTTGTTCTAGTAAATGGAGAATAACATAACGTCAATAAACTTTGCTGGTGACGTTTGGTTAAGGAGTGGTTTTCGTTTATTTTTAAATTGAGGCCTCTAGAATAAAAACATTTTCTTACAAAGTGTACATTTTATTGTATTAACAAATTTAATTAAAAATGTGAACTAAATTAGTTTACACTTTAATGACAGGTGAAAGTTGACAATTAATGAATGACAGCTAGGATAATGCAATACAAATAACAACATATCGGAACATGAAAATTTACATGCAAGAAAATTTCACAGGTAACTAGATGTAATTCACACACTGTAACGGGTGTTTTTTTTTTAATTTGGCTGTATATTTTAAATAATGTTTAACTGTGAACGAGCCACAATTTTGTACATACAAACGTCACATAAGTAACAACTTTTGACAATTATAAGGTTTTGAGGTTAGACCGGTTGGACATAGGTTAAGATGTCAAATTAATAATGATGGTTCGTTCACAGTTAAACATTCACGGCCAGCTTTGACGCCATATTTTAAAAAACACCCGTTATATGGCTAACACACTAAAAGTTGATTCTGTGAGGTATCGCCAGCTAGTGTCATCTGTGAACTGTTATTTAAATGAAAAATTATTATACCTGCATCATAATCTGTCTATTTGACAGTAGGCTAGACACCAGGCCTAGGTAACAACAAATTCATCTGCAAATTTTGAACAATGACGTTTGCTTGCGCTACCGTTGCTAAAAAATAATCAGATACGTGTAAGTAAGGGATGTGTCTCACTCTTAGTCACATCAAGACCAAGTCATTTTTTTTATTTGGAACGAATCTCGTTTACGCCGAGTCCCGTAGCCCAGCGATTCTCAAAGTGGTCGGTATCGACCCCTTGGGGTCGATATCGATTATTTCACCAATAAAAAATAAAAATTGCAAATTTTTATTTGAGTCCGATAACTTTTATAAAAATACTTTGGTTCTTTTTTTAAAATCGTTCGCTTAAATGAGAGATTAATAAGTCATTTTAAAATATCTCCGGTGCGGAGTAGAATTTTTTTTAATCCGCGGGACTGATGGTTCGTTTCTCAACTAAACGCAGTTAACTGTAGTTATATTGCAGGTAATGATCCAAGCTAACCATGAAAGTAACAATTTTAAAATTAACTTATATTTTATTGTTATTGTTATTGTAATTTTTAATATTTTATCTTTTGAACAAAAGTCTCTAGATTTTGTCTAAAAACATAAAAATTCCCGTTTTACCTCGTGAGCCTCTGAATTCGCTAGATCTGGAGAAAATTCCCTAGTATGTCTAGACCATAGACAACTATACTTAAGATCTAGACATAGCAAGCAACACCGCGTTTAACAGATTAACAGTCTCGCCAACTTCAAAACAGAGTTGTCAATTTAAAGCAGAAACAATGACAAATCGATTTTTTGCCAATTTATATTTTAATTATGCCCCCGCCCCTCTCCGGAATTAATAGAGACGAATATTTAAAAATTTGCAAATTCAAATTTTATATTTTCCTACAAAAATGTCAATATGCTTCATTATACCATGGAATGTAAAACGGTTGTCTTAGCTTAAATCATCCTTTTGAAATAATTCTGTCACTGTCAAGCTACATCGCTGACATCTGACAGCTGAAATCATCAAAAACTTACAAATGTGTTACCCACTTATTTCAGCTGTAAAATAGCAAGTTATGTTTAAGTTTTAAGAAAAACTAAATTACAGTAATTGTAGGAAATGTCACAGTGACTTGACAGATTTTGACACTCGAGAAATGATTGACATAAATGTACGATGGGAGTTGCGACGATCATTTTAAAATCCATGACCACCCTTGACCAAGGTAATTTTTGATATCACGGTATATTATTATAATTTAGTAATGCAACATATTGCATTTCTACCAGCACCATCTATGTACCATCTTCTGGGCCGAAACATATTAAGTTCGTGCTTGTTTTTCAGACAGAAAATTTTTGGTGATGACGTCTAGTGATTTGTTTCGCGCTTGAATCGCAGACCGACATATTGCCAACAGAAAAAATTTAAAACATGAATACTCAGACTGTCCTCTTAACATGTAAAACGCAAGTATTTTTTATTACTAATACAATTTCTACTGCAGTTCAGTGGTTTATACTGTACTTGTAGGTTGGCTCTTAGCAATGTATTGAGATTATTTGTTTCGAAGACTTTAGTACAAAAAGTTTGACGTTCAAACGAGTTTTCGTCGGTTGGATGGATAACGACGAGTGGCGTCTTGACTTTAATAAAAAGTTGTTCCTCGTTATTATTGTAATAAAATATCGTTTCTCAATAATTAAAATTTAAAATCGTGACGATTTTTACAATTCCGTGGCCACCAGGGTCACACACGTTCATAAACACCCAATAGGTGTGTTCTTTTTACTGCAAATATCAGAATAAATCTGAAACTCTCACCAACAGCACCGTTATATTTGCAAGCGTACAAGTGAGTTCTGTAGATATTTTCAGTGCCCTCCGCACCGATGAAGCACATCCCTAAATGTTAACGCAGAAGTGAGTTTATGTGATTGACATGCGCATATCGCAAATTTTACGTTCGCGGGTTACCGAAATAATATCTTCTACATTAGAGTTACTCATGGTTATAATATATGGTATAAATCTATAAATTCTCACAAAATATATTGAAAATAAATTCCGTGATTCTTTTTCCTCTTCAATATAAACGTAATATTTGAAATCTAGTATTTGACAGAAGAGAAAACGGTTTTATTTACAAATTGGAACTGATTTGATACATTCCACTTATATGTGCTTTGATACGATCTGAGTCTCAAGTAAAAAGAACACAGCTATTATGTACTTGTTACATAAATAGCCATCATATGAGCATTTTAAAGACTTCAATAAAAACATCAATTACCAATTCGTTATTAGTTAGGTTAAGTTGAGTGTGATGCATTCCGCATAATTTTCCACCAAGCGATTCACACAAAACGAAATCAAGGCCATGGCTTACTTGGATGTAAGCGTCGGCAATGTTACTTCGCGGATTTTTATTTAACTCGATGTCTACGGTAATCTCACTTGAAAAGTTGCCCCATTCAGAAATGTCGTCGACGTGTAGCGTTCAGATAATATATGAAAGTAAAGCCTACTAGGATGTTAAAGTTAAATTTAAAGCCTCGATCCTGTTAGAGTGCATATATTTAAACTGAGCGAAATGACAAATAATTTATCATAACCTAATTTAAAACGTGACATGTATAAATATCAAGTACACTCGAAATTTTCTTAATGTACTGCATAATTAGTGTAGCACAAAACTGTTATTATTCAAAGCCATTATCGTTATAGGTAATAAAATTATAATTACTTAATTTTATTTACAAGGCATTTCACAAGACAACTGTCAATTTTAAAGTAATTGACATTGCGATACACATCGAACAAGAAAAACGAAGAATTTTCACAAAATAGGGTTTTGCCATAATTCGTCGTTTTTTTTTTCAATACGATCTAATAATTTTCTAAATCCGTCGTTGGCAACGCAGTTGTATCAAACGTGTAATTTTCAGTTAAAAAAATTAACGGCGAACATTGCGTTAGCAGCACCTCAGTGAAGATCGTTTTCGGTATAATAATAGCTTGCAAAAGTAAAAAGAAACTAAATATTATCAAAAGTCAAAAAGATACAAATTTCACAAGATTGTCGTGGTGAAAATATCATTTAGGAAAATGTTTAAATTTCAAAGCAATAATTACACGAAATCTAAGAAAAACTGACCAATATATCACAAATGATAACATTGATAACACAATCCAACCTAGACTTACGTTCGCAGTTTACCAAAATAACATCTTCGCCATCAGAGTTACTCATGGTTATAATATATGGTATAAATCTATAAATTTTCACAAAATATGATGAAAATAAATTCCGTGGTTCTTTTTCTTCTTCAATATAAACGTAATATTTGAAATCTAGAATTTGACAGAAAATAAAACTGTTTTATTTACAAGTTGGAACTGATCTGATACACTCAACTCATGTGATTTGATATGATATGAGTCTTAAGTAAAAAGAACACAGCTAATGTTACCTGACTCCACTTACGTGCAAATGCGATGCCAACAATTTTCGGCGGACCTTTTTAAAAACATGAAAAACATTCAGCAGTCGCGTCTACGCCAAGTGCCAACCGTTGGAACGACGGGAGCTGTCAGGTGGCTCGCCGTGGTGGCTCGTAGTACGAGCCTCGTACACAAGCTAGTTTCCCTTCCATGTTCCTACCAGTGCGAAAGCGACCGAGATCGGCGTCGACGTGCGGTCCATAACATAAGAATTAGCGTTCTCCGATTCTATTTGCATGGCACAGTGGAATTCGACTAGAACACAGCGTACTGGGTACGTCATACGTTTATCAATTTTACTGCCTTATTTAGAAAGTGCATCGTTCCGGTTTGTTTGTTTATTTGTTAATTTCGCATGCATATGAATCGACTTTCTATGCCATAAAATTCACCGTGAATGGTCGTTAATTCGTATTTCTCAGGTACGTAGTTTTGTCGCGGATCAAGTGATATTAAATTTAGCGGAACCGGCGAATCAATCTAACGTACAAAGAACACCTTGAGTTATTAAATTGTTCGTGCACAAACAAACGACTCTTTTATTACTACTTACGATCGAGCTGTTTAAACGGTCGTAATATACTCCGCATTCTTTCGGTCTCCCGATCGAATTCAATTATGTACGGCTTCATTGTCGACGTATGAATCATTTTGTTGTAATTTATTTGAAATTTGATCGTGTTTGATCAAAATGTACAATTTGAAAATTTTATGAACTTAACTGTACTTTGTAATAAAGGAAAACTACATACCGTGATATCAAAAATTACATTGGTCGAGGGTGGTCATGGATTTTAAAATGATTATCGCAGCCCCCATCGTACATTTATGTCAATCATTTTTTGAGTGTCAAAATATGTCAAGTCGTCGTGACATTTCCAACAATTACTGTAATTTAGTTTTTCTTATTAATAAAAACGCTATTAGGATTTCATTATTTGTAGTTCATTACTATTTTACAGCTGAAATAAGTGGGTAACACATTTGTAAATTATTGATGATGTCAGTTGTCACTTGACAATTGTAGCTTGACAATTACAGAATTATTTCACAATACCAGCTGTCAAACTGACATTTACACAATATCACTTTAAAAATCTGTCAACTACTGTCAACAAATCAACAAATTTAATAACTTTCACTTATGATTCGGAATGTACCAAACCAATATTCTTGAGCGTGATTGGTTGAATATTTTCCCGCTCAAAATATTTTAAATGAAATTTTTCTAGTTCGCATAATTTCCATCATGGCGCTATACGTTTCATCGTCGATCATGCACACTACTTTTAAAGTAAACGTCAGTTTGACAGCTGGTGTTTATTTTTTGCTGAATGAAAAACACATGTAAAAAGTTTCACACGTTTACTTTTTACACTTTTATCTTAAATCTTACTGCATTTGCTACAATGTGATGCATACTCGAAGATAAAACAGAAATATCAACGATACGATACGAACATAAACGAAGTTATCGTCTTGTCGCGTCGTCCGTGACAGCCAACACGAACATATCGCTTGTAGACTGCGACACCGAATTAACTGGTCGTAAAATTTACATAATTTAATCATAAACGTGTGGTTTTGTGTCCGGTGCGTTTTAATAATTACTCCAATGATGGTAATGTTGCTATTACGTACGAGATGTATGTATGTGTGTAGGTTATCGATATAAGTAATCGTAAAATCTAACGACGTGTTTAGTTTGTTTACATGGCGATGAAAATCGAAAAATCTTGTCGCACGATTGATTCGGTTTGAAAGAAGACGCAATCATTGCTCCGTCTAGAGCTGTGTAAATAAACAAAACTTCGACGCCCGAGTCAATTTATGAATGTAAACAGAGTGCATACGTTTACACGGAACGATTAAATTTCGACCGAGTTTCAATTTCGGTATAATTATGTGGTGTTTTTGTAGAGCGACAACAAATGTCAGTGTGGAGTACCAGCTCGGTTGGCCTGGATGTAGGGAATTCCTACGGAAAAAGCAAAAACGAAGTAAATAGTAGGACCAAGTTGTTTCATCGCCCGCTTCATAATAAGGTAATGTGAAAATATACTGCTTGTAACCACTTGAATTCAACATTGAAAACATTAATTGTAAAGTCTGCAACATGAACGAAGGCGACAGAAAAACTATAAACAAACTTTACTTCTTGCAGTGTAACATGTCGCAATCAGTAGACGATCTCCACAGCTCCAAATACCTGTCGTGGCGCAAGTTGCACTTGAGCAGGGCGAAATTAAAGGCATCGAGCAAAACATCCGCACTGTTGTCGGGTTTTGCCATGGTGGCGATGGTCGAGTTGCAGATCCAAAACCCAAACGCGATAGCACCCGCATTGCTGGTCGCTTTCGCCATCATAACCACCCTGTTGGTGGCCGTTCACATGCTCGCGTTGATGATCAGCACCTGCATCCTGCCAAACATCGAAGCGATATGCAGCTTGGACGCGATTAATCTGGTGGACGAGTCGCCGCACGAACGACTGCACTGGTACATAGAAACGGCGTGGGCCTTCTCCACGTTGCTAGGTTTGCTGCTGTTCCTCGCTGAAATCGGCATACTATGTTGGATCAAATTTTGCGAAATCAACACGACCGCGGCCTGGTCGGCGAGCATCATCTTGATACCCATCCTGTTTGTGTTCCTCGCGTTCGCCATACATTTCTACCGATCGTTGGTTTCGCACAAGTACGAGATGACCGTGTCCGGCATACGAGAGTTGGAAATGCTCAAGGAGCAGATCGAACAGGGCGACGCGGAACATAGGACAAACGGGGTGGGCGATAACATGATGTCCGGAGTGCACATTGTGTGATTTTACCGTTGGTTCACAAATTCGGCGCCGCATATTTGATAAAATTTGTGGATTTCACTAAAAAAAAATTCGATAAATTCATATGCACAACACTTTCGAGTGAATGTTAACAGTTCTTTTGGGAATGTTGCAATTTTGTTGAAAGTGTAAAGGACGGCTTAACTTGAATGAATGCGTAATAAGATTAATTTTTGCGAGGTTTTACCATTTTAATTTGAATCTCATTACATTGAAATTGGGTGATAAAATAAAGACATAGTAGTTTTTAGGGTTAACGATTAAAGTAACTTGGGGAAAAAAGATCATAATATTTGTTTGTGCAATACTTTCACTTTAACCAGTGAATTTGTACATTTCACAAATGTGTAAATATTGAAATACGGTATTATATATTTTATATACATTTTTAACTTGAACCATCTTCGATTTTTCTTCTTTTGCTTCTTTTAATTTAATTTCCACCATTAACCATCAAATATTATACTCATACCTCGTCGGCTGTAAAGCAGCATGCTGTATCATTGTTTCCATATAAAGCCATATAAATTCTGTAAGCCCATGTTCCAATTAAATATATAAATGGAGAATCACGATATTTAAAAAATAAAATATTGTGTACTTTAGCTATTGCAAATGTATAGTTTGTTTCTAATTGCATTAATTCTCCATTAGAAAGTAGTTCTCTGTTATCTTTCCAACCCAGTTCATTTGTCAAGTCCAATATATTTTGTCTCGGGTTCAGGTTCCTCATGGTTGGTTTCAATCCATTCCATGATTCACTCATTTTTGATGTTGAAATTTTTCCAAAGTTGTTTAATTGATGATTTATGATCAGTGCATAATATAAAAAAATATGCCTCAAAATTGCCTCATTGGCTGAATTAGAGATATTGTATTTTTAGGTAGATATTCAATTTCCATATCATCGGATGTCCCAGGCCATTGTCAAATAGAAGCAAGGTCTTATATTTTTGACAAAAAATAAGACATCATTTTTTTTCCAGAAGCCTATACCATAAATTGTTTGAACTTAAAATCATTTCTTTGACTGTGTGATTCAGAACTAGCACGTGGGAGCACATGCACAATCGTCACTCTATCTCTATCGCTTAATTAGCTCTCTAACATATTTTCTTTTAAATTTTACATTCACCTAACCACTATACTTGACCTTTCTAGCTCTCTTACTGCACCTTACTTAAGTTTCATCATTGGTAATTCTAATTTTATTTAGACGGTAATCTTTTTATGTGTAATATTGTATTGATGTTGTGGGACTGGATACCACAACCGCCTAAACGCCTAAATTCAAACATGAGATTGTGTTATGTAGTTGTTAAGGTTATTTACTTAAAATGTCCAAATTTGTATATTGTCTTACGGTGGTCCAAGCGTATCGTGATACGTCAATTTGATATTGTCTATATATATAATGTCTCATGATGACCTACACTTAATATTGAAGTTTGAATGTGATTATTCAATGTGTAGTGAAATCCTACGTATGGATTGCTTATAGGACAATAGATGGCCTATGATTGGGAAAATTTAATTCCAATTAAAAAAATTGCTTAATCAACGTCGTTGGGAAAAATTCACGTAAAAGTATCTTATCGAAAAATATTGGAGAAATTCAAACTATTTACCCCTTAATTCCGACTTATTAATTATTTCAATGTTTTTCCATGTCGGTTTTTGTGATCCCGGACAATCGAGAGTTTCAAGTTTTATACAAGGACTGAATATACAAAAGTTGATACAAATCATTCTATGATGATTATTATACATCTTTTTCGATGTCTTTTTGTTTGTTATAGCATACATGCAATTCGATTACATTGATCGCTGGTTCATATAACGAACGACAATTTATTATTATTTGCTTAAAAATAATACTCCCTGTCCGAATATCTCATTTAATTGCTCAAAAATACTCTTAAATGAGATTAATATAGTTTGGCACATTTGCCGCTCATACGTACTTGGGTTGGGTTGGGTAACTGCAAACCGCTTAATCTAAGACACACGGGATTTTTGTGATCTTCGGTGTGTTTGTAATTTTGTATGAAACGTACTGGTACAACTTAAAATATTGTGATGTACTTATATTTATTATAAGATTTGTATAATTTTAAATTTTAATATACATTTAAAATTTTTGCAAGTCTTTAATTTTTCATTGATCGTGGCGTACTAAATTCTCGTCATAAATTGAAACAAAATACCCCAGTAAAAGTATCATGTATATATTTTTCCAATCACAATAAAATTAATAACATACTAAAATAATTTACACCAAATAGTAAAATATATCATCTAGAGATGCGAAACCTGTAAAGGCAAGAAAATCCGTGTAAGTAACTTATGACTTTGAGCACAATATATTGATCATATGACTTTGCGTCATGGTAATACATGCGGTAAAAATAAATCGTTGAAAAAGCGTTAATCGTCGGACGGCTGGCTTTTGGTCATCCTCTTGGGACCCCGGCTCGGCGGGCCTTTGGGTTTGGCGAACTTCGGACAGTGCAGGTTCTTCGTCGGGTGGATCTCCTCGTGCAAGAACGCCTCCGTCAACTCCGAACCGGCGTCGACTTCAAGCTAACGCAAATATTAGAAACACGCGACGATTCGCGAACGACTTTACCTTCTTGACTATGTCGATGCCCCAGCTGCTGATCGTGTTGGTGAAAGGATTCCTGAAGCTCGAATACATCATGCGTTCCTTTATTGGGGACTTATAACCGGCAATCGAATATATAAACACTGAAACGGAAGCGATAAATCGAAGAAGTGAAATGCAACGTCCTCACCGATGTTCTCCATGTAATCGCCTTCGTGCGTGTGCTTAAATCTAAAGAGGTGGTACCTGGCGTTGTTCTCCGGCACCTTGGACGCCAATTTTTCCACCGATATATTCTCCGCCGTCACCAAGTTCACGAGTTCTTCGTCGACATCTAAACGTTTCGATTTGATTAACTTAAATAGTTCGTCGGCGAAATGGCGGCACGCACCTATTTTAAACTGCAAGTAATCGTATGAACCTCTGGCCATGTCGTGGATGGCTTGCTTGGCAGTTTCGGTGATGGGAAACTGGACGCCTCCTAAAGTTTGGTGCTTCGAATTCACCGATATATCTGTGTTTATTTCGGTCCTTTTTAACTCGGCCATTTCTTCTTCTCGCGTCGTCAACGGTGCAGGTGCAAGGCGAGTGCTTTGATAGTGTTTGTAACCCTCGAGTGTGATATCATTCTATGTGAGATTTAAAAACAATAATAATGATAATGATATGCATTATTAATACGTTACATAATTGGAAGGCGCCCGTTCTTCCATTCCCCTATTATCTTAAGTCAAAGCATGTTGACATGATTTAAATAACAAAAACATTCTTCAAAAATCTGATCTCTGCACATATCTTAAATATCTGCTTGTGATAGTGCTGGTGATTGAAGCAACAAGAAACCCAGGGAGAAACGTAGTCAATAGAATTTTAAGGCTTTAAATTGCCAATGAAAATCCATCAGAATCCCTCTCTATTCTAACGATATACATTATGAAAGTGTATACCCCAATTTTGTTCCGCGTTAAACTCAAACTTTTTAAAATGTATTAAAAATTATTCATCTGATAACAGATATGCTTTTGAATATTTTGTAGCCTCTTCTCTTCTTCAATTACATCAAATTGCTGATGTTGTGAGGTAGGAACAATCTTTACACAGCTCACGAGCAAAACACGGAAAACCTCTGCATTCCCTTCCGACACCACACTTTAAGGACAGATGTGCATTTTTCTCGTACCACGTCCAATACCCTAACCACCAAAGTTCTCCTCACTGAAATAACCTTGAATCACAGCTACTTTACTGATTATACAAATTAGGACAATCAGCGCTATTGACGTACTAGTTCTCCACCACAAAATTCCCACGCAACCACAGAAAATGCTTTGTATTCAAAAAAGATGTTGCACTTATTAATACCGTCATAACCATTGATTTTATTTAATTACTTACAATGACCGTGCCGTGTATCTCTTCCTTGATCTGTGCGCTGCCAAATTCCTGTTTTAAAGTCGCCTTAGTCGAGGCGTACAACATTTTTTGCCTTATCTGTGCGGTGTCAGGTGACCAACTAATTAATATCCATTCGTGACCCAACGTGTTCTTCGTATCTAATCTATGGATACGACACGTTTCATGTAGATATTATTTTTAGTCTAATTAACTACGAACCTGTATAAAATATAACACGGCTGGTTTTCTTGTATGAGCGGCAGCACCATTTTATCGTAGTCTTGTTCCCACGAGTTTTTCACTTTTTTATCGTCGGAAAGGACCAGTTCTTCTGAAATGGCGTTCATTCAAACAATCGGTCGACCCGGCGATTTTTAAAACTTACCGTTTTCAATGGAAACCTTCAGCAATCTAACTTTACCCTCCTTGCTTTTGGCGAAGTATTTTTTTAACTTGTCGTTCGCTACAATGGTTCGATTTAATTTAATTTAATTTTTTATAGTGCGATACGATACCTTGAATTCCGGTTTGATGCGACATTGCTAGTCTTTTGTGTGGCCGAGTATCAATCTGAAAGTTTCCGGTGCGATAATCTAACCAACAAAGCAGGATAAATATTGTACTTTTTTTGTAGGTTTGCAATAATGGCTGTCCGAACGTCAAAATCCGGTTGTGAATGGGTACGTTCAGCGTTTCGCCCGAACACAGGTTACCATTGTCACCGAGCCAGCCAATCAAAATGTAAATGTACATGTATTTTTTATTTCAAGTTGATTGCACCTCCAAGTTAAACAAAGACCTCCCCTTTTTCTTACCACAACGAAATTGTATATAAATAAATTACAAAATCTGTGCGATCGATTTTTTACACTTATCGGTTTTCGATTGGCAGCGCTGTCAACACCTGTCAAAACCAACGTGGTCTCCCAATTATAAAATGGGTAAATTTCGAAGCAAGTTAAAAGGCCAAATCAAAGGCAAAAGGTGGCCCAAAGGACAAAGTTCGAGCTCAAACCCACAAATAAGGAAACACAGGGACATCGCAAGGTCGCGTTTTTTCCAGCCAACGACAGGTTCGGTTCATTATCTTACATTTCTTGCAACTCTCGCTAATATTTATCCCATAGGTCATAGCAATTTAACGTTCGACGCGTTAAAACAACACGATGCAGTGCAAGCCTTGGCTCCTAAAAATCGTGCGGACGAATCCATCGACGAAGACCAATCGTCCATCAACACCTACACAACCATACAGTCGTTCGCGTCAGAATGGTCGGATTGCAGCAACATGTCCTACAATAGATTTCTAAAAGTCTTTCGATCTGATTCCCTGCTCCACAAAGAAATGCTTGCGATTTTAGCGGCCATAGCGGAGGTCATAAAAGAAAACGGGGGCACGGAAACGCCGGCGGAATATTACTGCTCGCTGGTGCGTACGTTTCAAGCGTCGGCGAACATACATAATTAAAATTTCAGCTGACCACGTTGGAGCAAATAATGGCTTCGGACGGCGACATCGAACAGCAACTCACCGCCGTCCTTTCGCTCTTAAACATGGGCATAAGATCCGTATCGGACGGAATGTTACGCTCAAATTTCAACGAAGTCTCCGCGAAGCTGCTGCGTATATTGAACGAGTACGCGAATTCCGACAACAACGTGCTCGTCAAGTCAATTTTCGGGATATTGTCGGCGTTTTTGAGCACGCAGGACTTGGGCGTCTGGTCGAACTCGAGCACAATACAGACGTTTTCGGCCGTTCTCAATCCGTTTTGCGTGCATTCCAAAGCAAAGGTGACTGTTGTAGTTTTGGCATTTCGTAATAATCTACTTGCTGATTATAGTGGCGTAAAGCGGCGCAACAGGTGGCTGCGGCGGTGGTTCGTGCTGATTGTTTCGAGAACGACGGCGCAAATCCTGCTGCCGATAAAGTCGCAGAGTTTTGCGAACAAACGCTGGATACGTGCATGGGAGGGAATAAAAATGCAGTTTTGGTTTCATCTGTGCAAGCCGGACAAACCACTATTTTGCATACGTTGGGATTAATGAAAGAGACAATATGCAAATTTTCAAAATCACATATTAAAGTGAGTTGGTTATGATTTATCAGATACAATTACAAATGGTGTTTTAATATACAGTTGTACTAATAGTATTATCACTTGAATTATATAAGTTTATTTTTTTATTTCAACTGCAACTGCAAAGGTGAAATTATTAACAAACAATTCTTAATATTATTTTCATACCAACTACACGATGCACCTAGTTGATAATTATGTACTTATGTGTAGTAAATCAATCAAAATATTTACAACTTAAATCCGATTCTTAGAGACGTAAAAATATAAAGAACTTTAGCTTTAATTTAGTATTTTTTTTTGTTTAAGGAACAGAAAAATTAATGGTATTAAATGTCATTTACTATTGTTTTTATGAAGGATCGAATTAAATTGTAACTAACTAGAGTTGAGTTGAGGCCACAGTCGAAAACCAGTACTGAATGAGAATTTTACTATTTATTTTACAGAAAAGTTGCGAAGCAATTCTTCGCCTAATGACGTTGAATTACCCCATCGTAACCTCTTGCAGCTTGCAAGTGATGCACGCATTGTTTTCATCGCAAAAAGCGGTCGTGCCGGCCAAACTAAACGCGCAACTAATCTCCGCGCTTTACGAGCACCAACCGGCTTCGAACGACGTGCAGCCCACGTTAGCGTGGCTTGCGGTCATGCAGCAAGCTCACATACATTTAGCCGAGTAAGTCGTTTACCGAAACGAAATTGTCAGTTTCATTTCATTTGATTGAAACACTTTCAGTGTGGACATTGCGACGTCGTGCGGCGTGTTACCCAGAATCATGACGACGGTGACGCAATTGTGGCTGTCCGAGAAGGCGGAGGTAATGACGGCGGCCACGCATTGCCTGCAGGCGTTGTTCAAAGACGCAGTGGCACCGGCTTGCGAAACTCGACAACTGGTCGAGCAGCACAAGTCCAAGCTGAATAAGTGCTTCAACGTCGTCGAATTGTGTCTGGGTTATCAGTACCATAGCGCGTGGCATCAAGTTCTTCACATCATCGGCGTGATGTTTGAAGTAAATGCTCGTTTGTTTGTGTGGGCGTCGTGTGGTGACTTTTGTGTTTTAGATTAGCGGCGCTCATTGCGGTTCCATGTTCAACGGTTGTTTAAAATCGCTCGGCGAGCTGCGAGATTCTTACAAGTTCAGTTATAACAACGAGCTCGAACACGCCGTCGGTGCGGCGATTAGGTCGATGGGCCCGGAAGCTGTCCTAAATGTTATCAGTCTTAAAGTATGTAAATGTTGCATTAATTAAGTTTATTAATAGGCCAAGTATTACACACATATAATGGAAAAACTAAACAAAATGGTGTTCTACTGTTTATAGATTACAATGATGATGCACTGAACAAGCATAACTAACTCAATCTCTCAATTCTCTTCCGGTGCGTTCTTATTCAATATTTCAATAAAGATGTCAAGAAATGTTTCTGTCAATTTATCTGCATCCTCTTTTGTACGTTTGTAACTCTCTCGTGCATTCCAGATTGTTTTTGTTGGCACTTCCTCCTTCATATGTTGCAGGTGGCTCCACCCACATTGTTAATTTCTATAAATTCTGTTATATTTCTCATTAATTCTTTTATCCTTCATATAACATTTTTATTGTCTATAACGTGTACATGATCACAACCTCTTCAACTCCGACTCTACTAATGAAAGATTTTAACTCGGATGTCTAATTTAACAGAGCGAAAATGGAGATTTGAATTTGGACCGGTCGTGGTTGTTACCCGTTCTTAAAGAAAACGTGAAGAGATCGTCGTTGGCGTTTTGGGTCAACGGCATCCTACCTCTGGCTATTTACTGCCAGAGAAGGTCGATAAGTTTGGCCGAGAGGAATGACGGTATCGGCTCCCACAGTTCCGAACTTTTGTACCTGCAATTGTGGAATTTGCTGCCGAGCTTCTGCAACAATCCCGTCGACATCAGCACGGATTTCAAAGTACGTTTCACGTCGAATCCAAATTAGATTTGTACGCGAGATTATTTCAGAACATAGCGAAAGTTTTGGGCACGGCCATCTCCGATCGCAAAGAACTACGGCTCGCGGTGCTGGCTTCGTTGCGGAAACTCATCGCGTGCGCCAAAGAAAATGGAAACGACGATTTGTCCGAAATAAGCAGGTTCGATAAAAACTACTTGCCTATTCTGTTTAACGTGTATATGACGAAGGCGATCGGCACGGAAGAAGAAGGACAACGACTGGCCGCGTTGGACACCATTAAGGTCTGTTTCTTTGTTATTTTATAACCGTTTTATAAAAAAAATCGTAGGTTTATTTATCCATCGCGAGACGGGAATTAACGAAGCAATTATTCGACAACGCCCTCGAAAAACTAAAATCCGAATCGGAACTCGACGACCTCTTCTTCAAAGAAAGCGTGATGGATTTGATTCGCATTTTGGTGCCATACCAGAGTGCAGAGGACATCGATCGGCTGTACCAGGAGTGCGTGAAAAACCTCCCCGACATCAAGAACGCCAAAGAGCAGAAGAAAACGTACCGATTGCTCGAAGAAATATGTGGAAGCGACGCCGACGGCTGCAAGTCATTTGTGAGGAACAACCGAAAGAATGTGCAGAGATTGCTGATGAAGTCGTTGAACACGGCGGTGGTTTCGAGCAAGGCGGCCAGGTTGAGATGTTTGATTTTCTTGATTAAGTCGCAGCCGCGGCTCGACCACGAGAGCACGCTTTTGAAGTCCGTTGTGCCCGAAGCGGTGTTGGCTTGCAAGGACATCAACGAGAGATGCAGGGCGGCGGCGTATCAGCTGTTGAATTGCATTGGGGAAACGTTGCAGTCGCACAATCAAATGCAGGAGTTTATTCATATGTTGGTCGCCGGATTGGCCGGCACGCCCAAGCTCATGAGCGCCACTATTTTGGCTCTTTCGTCGATTTTGCATAATTTTTCTGGTATGTATTCGAGATCGTTATAGCTAATTGTTTCATTATACACATTGAACAGTCAAATACGTGTATTCAATCATAAATATAAATATATTGGTTCCATAGCAAAACACACTACAAATTGATTGGTGGTCACTTACCTGAGAGGATCTCTGCAATAATCGCATAACCATTTCACGTTTTTTCTTTGTTGTGATGTGTCTTTTATACACTTACTTTCTTAAAGTCATCAAATCATTTAATTAATACATTAATTTAAGAAATAAAAGTAAAACATACCTTGAGCACATGCTTTGATAGTTTCATTGAACCGTTCAATATCGATAATAAAACAAGCCTCTAATGAAATTACTTGCAGGTGGTTTGGGACAAGATAACATTCACTTTATTTTGGAGAACGTTGGGGTTCTAATGGCATGCCCGACACGGGAAGTTGTGGCTTCGTGCCTCAGTTTCATAAAAGTGTACTGTTCGTGTTTGCAGAGTCCCACAGTCGCGGCGTCGTTACCCAATATTGTCAGTATTTCAATATCTCTATTTTTCTCTTGCATCATTTTTTTTTTTTGTAGATTAAAGCATTGTGCAACATGACAGATGATTGCAAGCGGAATTTCAGGCTGAAAGTTCGCGATATTTTAGACCGGCTGGTCAGGAAATACGGTTGCGAATCGATATCGCCGCACGTGCCGTCGTCTGACACCGTCATGCACAAGAGATTGCGAAATCTGAGGAAGCTCAACGCAAGGAAGAAGAGGCTTAAAGAACCGATTGTGGAAGACGACGACATGGAAGATGAAGACGAGTTTTTGCTCAAAGCTAAGCCTAAGAGGTAAAAATTAATAATTGCTTAATTTGTGCTCGTTGGGTTGGGCTGAATAGAGTGGGTTCGTGTTTGTTTAAGAAATTTATTTAAAATTTTACCCTGTCGCTGTCCATTTGTTTGTTTTCTCCCCATAAGTATAGTGAAATATTAAACAAGTCCACTTTTTTAGTGTTGAAGAAATATTGGCCGATTCCGATTCTGAATTGGACGACATGGAAACAAATCAACCGAAAATTAACAGGAAGAAGCAGCCGAGTGCGTGGATCGAGGAAGATCCGGAAAATATAGTCGATTTCACGGATCCCACTACCACA
Source organism: Geotrupes spiniger (assembly GCA_959613385.1). Taxonomy (NCBI): domain Eukaryota; kingdom Metazoa; phylum Arthropoda; class Insecta; order Coleoptera; family Geotrupidae; genus Geotrupes; species Geotrupes spiniger. Next base: position 1,804,902 of record OY390732.1, on the reverse strand, counting down.
AGCAAAATAACCGGTAATGTCTTAAGCGACTCGCCTTGACCTCCAACTTATTAAATACTTAAATTATAATCAAATCAAATTTTTTATATTGAAGCAACTAAACCCGTTCGACAGTCGACGGTTTCAGTCGAGAAAAAGAAAGACAGGGGCTTCAAAACTGCACCGGACGGTCGACTCATTATCGAAGACGACTCGAACAGCGACGGCGATGCGGGCGAAGGAGCTAGTTCGGATGATTCCGGTTCGTTGAATTATTTTCAAAGGGGAAGTATATGAACTTGGTTTTCAGACGATGATGATGATCGAAGCAAAGCGGAAACAAAGATATTGACGAATCGCAAACGTAAAAGGAGCGATGTAAGCAGCATTAAGAGCGGCGTAAGTGCACAGCCGTTGAGTAAATACAAAGCAGGCGGTTCAGGTATTCACAGGTAAAAATTCAGTTTATTTTAATTTATATATATATGTAATCTTAAGTCCTTATCACACTGTAAGTCATTTTCAGCTAGGTCTTCTAAATTTCTCCCACACCTTTATACTACTCCCAATTTTTTGTTTCGGCCATAAATATTATAAATAATAGCGGAGTCAACGTTGTACCTGTCTCGTAAATATTTCTGATCATGTATTATTAGTTACTAGTGCATTAATTATTCTTGTTATTTTTTCTATTATTCATATTGTTCTGTTATTAATTCCCCTTTCTCATAGGATCTTCCGCACCACACTCTTTGATGACTATCTATTTTGTAAATGCTTTCTCTAAATTAGACGTTTTTTCAATTTTAACCGTACTCTTTCATTACCAAACCTTCAGTGCTCCTACATATAAACTTCACATATCCCTATCCTTTATTTTAATTTGATCTAATTGTGTTTTCGTAGACCGAATGCAGATACCGGTGCAGAATACAAATCCAAGAAGGCCCTCGGTGACGTAAAGAGAAAAGATAAGCTTGACCCGTACACTTATCTACCGTTGCAACGGAGTAACTTAAACAAACGGTTAGGGTCGTTGCTTAAAGATAAAACGCGATTGTATGACTTTTACGTTGCAGGAAAAAGATGAAAAATGCCGGAAGGTTCAAGCACATCATTGGCGCCGCCAAAGCCGGCGCGAGAAAAGGCACGAAGGCGAAGAAACATAAACGAGCTCTGAAATAATTTTGTGCATTATAAATTTGTTTTATTAAACTTGTTATTGTGCAAAACCAAACGGGGATAGTTTAAATAAACAATTCGTTTAACATATATTTTTGCTCTATAATTACAAATAATTGGCTGAAACGAAACAAATTTAATTTGTATATACACTACAGAAACGTGAATTAATATATCCTGATGCACATTCACACAGACACTGAAGTAATGATATAAATTTAAAACGGACTTCACGTTGAAAGATCGCCCAGATTGCTGCACACCAACGAAAGTTGACTTGATTATGTAAATAAAATTGAGATTTGCCAATCTGGGCCAAACTGACCGTGAAATCAGTACGCACTTATAGTAACTAACTAACGTAATGATACCCACACTATATCACATACAAACAAATACAATCACAAAATAGAGATACTCATCAATTAAATAAGTGAGACAAATTGTTGGAGATGATGCGCCTTCACCAATTGTCTAATTGAATGCCGATGAATCAAATAAACCTGACTCTCTCCCCATTTACATCACGATATTAGGCTCAAAAACTTTCCCTATTAATAGCGGAAACTTACAAAATGCAGTGGAATATAACATTGTGGTTACAAAGTGGATTACAGTAATATACTTAAACCTAATTACAAAGTTTTTTTACAGTTGCCAATTTCTATTTTTAATTTCTTACGTAAAATAATTATATTTTACGAATTTCAAACCACATCAATTTGCGTTGATGAGTCCCTTCAATGTAATAACTGCACAGGTGTATAAAGTCGTTCAAGTCTAACTACTAAGTAAAAATAATCGATTGCGCCCTTTTTTTTAATTTACGTGTAATAAGCATACATGAGTTTCCAATTAATCAATACGATTTATACGATATTTTTCAGATGTGCTTAAGTTAGTAGACACGACGAAATAAAATAGTCTTACAATTAAGCTACGTTAAAACAATGACTTCTTAAACTTTACAAATTACAAATTTATTCGCGTGTAGACATAGACCTAATCGATCTAATCTGCAGCTCCTACTAAATTTACTAAGCAAAAAAAATTCGCGTAATTTATCACCAACAAAAGCGAGTACGCTTAGACATAAATGCGACAGCCGAACGATGCGTACATCAGACCCAGAGCTCGCCGATGGTCCACAATTCCAATTTTCGGAAAGAAACAAGAAATAGAAATTTAACGAAGCACAATTTAAAACGCAGTCTCCGGTGTTTACGCAAAAAGATTACAATACGCGAAGCGTGCACTTGAACAGGCCGCAGTTCAGGGTTCAAGCCGTCACGTCGCACATTATAATTTTTCATCGAAGCTACCTACTTATCTTAAACGACAAATGCTTTCTTTACAATCTCGGCCGTGACCTAACGCATTCCCGACTTCGAATGCGCGATCAGCCACTGCAGCGTGATGTCGATGTTGTCCTTTTCTTTACACGAAATCGAGTAGCAGCAGATCTCTCGATCTTGAATCGCTGATAAATTCCTGCGTTTAAATTCGAATTAGTCGTTTTAAACATTTCGTACGGATGAATTACTTACATTCGCTCGATGAGACCGTTTTCGTCCAACGAGTGTTTCAAATCTCTTTTGTTCCCGAGGACCAGGACGGGAATTCCTGACAGCTGCTGTTTGTCCAGTAAGCTGTGCAGTTCGTTCCTAGAAGCCTCGATTTTTTCCGGATCCGCCGCATCGACCATGTACCTGTCGACGACACAAATTTACCAAAAAACGTTTACTCCTGCGTTTGAGCACTTACACTATAGCGTTGACGCCTCTACAGTAACGTTCCCACATTGATCTGAATCTCGGTTGCCCGCCGATGTCCCATACTTTGATCGTGACGTTGCCTTTCGTGATTTTTCGCATATTGAAACCTACCGTCGGTATCATGTCTTCGCTGAACTGACCGGACTGCAAACGATTAGTTTTATACGTGATGCGATTCGTTTAGAAAATACTACCGCAATAACGTTCACGAACGTTGTTTTCCCGGAATATTGCAAGCCGACTAACGTCAGTTCCATTTCTTCCTTCCAAAACAGGCTCCTGAACCAATCCAATATCCTGTTCATTAACGCCAACATTTTTTGTTTTATTCAATTGCTTCGTTAAATAATTAAATTTTACGAAGTAATAATGACATTTACTACCCAACCCGATGTGTCAAAACGTCAAATGTGTGTCATTATTATTTGCGACGGCGGCGTCATCTCGCGGCGTGTAATCTTCGTTGAAAGTGGTTCTTGATAGTTGCCAACCTCAAACTACAAATTATATTTCATTCAAACACCAGGTAATTATTTCTGAAAGTACTTTAAAACTATAAATATTAGTACTCGAAGTTATGGGCGTCGATGACCAGTTTCTCAAATGCAAATTAATAAAAATAGTGAATTAAAAAAATCATGCAACATAAAATATATTTAATTGCAGAATTGTAAGAGATACAATTGTAAATGAAATTCATTAAAAGTTGGGTAACGCTTCTGTCACTTTCTGCTTTTTGCCTCCTTCACTCTTCTCCAACCACATCTCTCTCCACTTCCTCGTAACCTGTAACAATCATAATTTTAGTTAGTTGCCATCGTCCTCCTTTTCCTCTCCTTCTCTCCTCTATTAGTTTTTCCAGTAAAACCACCCGTCTATCCTTCTCTCCTTACACCCTCATCGATTCCTTTCCTCTCGCTTTCTCATCCTTGCTCCATCCCGTCTCTTCACACTCCTCCCACCAATGGTTCCACTTGTACCTTCTTTTACCACATATCTCGCACCTTTTGTACTCCTCTCCCATCCAATTTTGTTCTTCTTTTCTTCGTTTCCGCATCTGAATCCTGCTATCCTTCTTTCCTCTTCCTCCATCTTTCCCACTTCCAAATATTTTGATCTCCTCCCGAATACTCTTATTTCCTTGTATTTTTCATTGTAACTTGAATTCATTTCATCGTCTCCACTACCACCCTCTCTACTTCACTGAGCTAATGGGCTCATATTAGTATTCTGTTTCTGCAGCTGAGGTGTTATAATTTCAACAAGCTCAAGGTGTGTAGGTTTGCTCAAACGATAACAATACATGAATTTTCTATCAGTTTGTTGTACTTCTTTGGCACAAAATACGACAGTTGATATTTTTCTTAATGTAGGGATGTATCCACATAGTTCTTCTTTTACGCTTCTCTCTTTCTCGAAGATACAAATACATACACATAACCATCACTAGACATTTTCCGTCTGTTCTCAAAGAAAACCGAAATGATTGTGATAATTTCATTACATTGTGGTATAATTTAGGGAAAACGATTACGAAAATCAATAATTTCAAAAGGGTTTCGTTGCAGTTGCATTTCACCGTCTGTTATGGGCCTAAGCCATATATATTTTTTAAGGATTAAATCCCATTTGTTTTCCATGTACATCTGGAACGTTTGCGCTCAAGGCAGAACTTTAATATTATTATTTGAAAGCGATTTACTTAATTGTTTTGTGAACCGAGAAGTTGACATATTAATTACTATATATACTATATGAATAAAAATCATTTACGACATTCAAATATTTATTATTTAAAAATTAGATAAAAACATGTGGAATATACAATTTATAAGAACCCGACATAAATAAACATCGATACATAAAGTATTAAAGAATGTTACTGGTTTGTCGCCAACGAATGGCAGGTATAAATATTACGATAACGAGCGTTAAAGAGTTAATAATAATACAGGAATGTTACATTAGAAAAACTGCAAAGATAGAAAATTACATTCACACGCACGCAATGCAAAACCGGTTTCATTTTAATTTGCGTAAAGTTCATAACTATATGAATAACATTCAATATATGGTATGCGACAGTTACTGTCCAACAGTAAATAAACATTTATCAATTTCCTAAGTAACCCATTGATAAATTTGAACATTTTGAACTGAAAATTCACACGTACCCGCCTACACAATACTCAATGACTGGCATTATAAATATAACAAGATATATTCATGTACTTACGGTAATACTATTTATTTATAATCTGTCATGAAAATATACGCTTTTAAACACTTGCGAAACAGATTTCCTAATTTCAACGTACGCTACGTTTTAGATCAACCTTAAAGTTAGAGTAACGCATCCTTATGGCAAGATTGTTTCATAAATGCATAACGGGGACTAAAAAAATATGGCACAAATATATAGTTGCAGATGTTTTAAACAATGGACACCCAAGACCGCCGAGATTGTCTCTTACGAAAACTAAATAAATAAAATGCGCGCGCCTCTCAGGTCCCCAAAATTCACGTACCGAAAAAAAAAATCCTTAAAGGCTCTCTCATCATCTTTTAGACATCCAATACATCGTTAAACTTACGCTACGTATACCTTCACAGATATGCAAATACTTTGTATTTATTTCGTATTTCTGAATACAAACGAAAACGAAAAATTGTGCCCTTGAAGTTACGCTTTAAATAAGTGCTGCACTTGAAAAAAAAAAAAAAACTTAATACTGGCATTTCGATAAAAAAAATAAAATAATACAAAATAAATGAATACGACTGGAATAAAATTGATGGGCGTCGTCGATAGGGGGAGATGACAGTAACACTACACCGTTAGTTCACTAAAAGTGCCACTGAGATCCCCCCTGGATGTCTCATTCGCCCGGCGTGCTCGAAGCCCACCGGTCGAACTCGATGCCGGAGTCGGGACTGACGCCGAACTGGGCCAACGGGCTCAGAAACTCCGTGTGCTGGCGGCACTTGCAGTCCTCGACGAGCCTGCAGTTCGGGCACATTCGAGACTTGGTCTGTTCGATTTTACCGCCCCGGCTCTTTTGCTCCCGTCGGATTTGCTCCATCAGCAACTCGGGGCTCTGGGAAGACACGTCGAGTTTCAGTTCTCTCTCGTAGTTGTGCAGTTGCTCCATGAAGTGGAAATTGGGGGCTATGTTCGACTTTCTGGACCGGACGAGGTTGAAGGCATCGTTAAGATTCAGGGAACATTTGTACATTAAGTAGGCGACCGTGATCGTCACCGAACGCGAAATTCCGGCCAAGCAGTGAACGAGCACGCCTTTTTTCTTAGACCTTGCTTCATCTGAAAAAATACAATGAATAATTAAAAAAAAAAATTATCGCAACTAAACATTTCATAAATTTTATTTGCGCTTCCATTAGAATAATCAAGAAATGTTTGCGTCGTCGAAACCTCGACCCGATCATTCCGAAACATTTACATGAAGCGACCGTCCCAGTACAGCGTGAATGGAACAGTTCCTTAGGTGACCTACATCCGCTCATTCATGTCTACTGAATGAAAGTACGAACGGGTCGAGGGTGGAGAGCGAGACGGACGCCGAGTCAGCCGTTCTCGTTTATTGATTTTCCGGTTGGCGGTACGCGAGCGCCTGTCACCGCCGGAAAATCATCCGGACGCCCACGCCACGGAAAATCTCGAAATATATTCGTGCGCGGCGGCGGCGTCTCAACCAAGACGTTTATTTATATTTTCGCTCCGCTCTTTGTTGAGGCGCCGTCGTGATATTTTTAAATACTTAAATTAACGCCAATCAGGTTCAATTTAAAAGCGGGGAGGATGTGTTTCATTCGGCCTTCGTCGATAATAAAAATATATCAACAGCGAGATAAAATGTTTTTTTTTTTTAATGAATGCGTTTGTTGTATCGTTGTTTAAATCCGCAAAAAAAATAAATATTACATGTTGTGTCATTTTTTGCCACTACGGAAAAAAATGCAATTTTCGGTACATTAATGAAAAAAATCACATTGAAGTCAACTCACCAATAAATTCAATGGTCTGGGGAAAATGGCTCGCCAGGTTCTGCGACCAGTGGTCAGTTATCGGAATCTGCAAGTACTTTATGTTGCCGTCGTCCTCAAACACATTGGGCAGATCGGGAGTGACGTTTAAAACGTACTATAAGTAAAAAAAAAAGTAATTTTCGTAAATTCGACCGGCACCAACCGCGCCAACCTGTATGCTGTGTTTGGCGAGCGCCTGGCTGTCCTCGCTGTTGGCGGCGTTTCCGAGAAACAGGAACGGTAAAATCTCGACCGGAAACTCCTTGTCGTCCTCCAGACCTGCGAACGAAACCGCGCGATTTCAACACAAGTCGCAAAGACCCACGTGAATGGCCGTCTAAATGGCGCACCGTGAATGAACGGTGGGCATGTTTCGGTGAATGGCAAAAACCGGTTTCGTGTTGTAAACGTCTCACTACGCTGCTCTCACGGATTGAATAACCGCGATCGTGGAATGCTCAAGCGCGAGAATTGCGAAAGCGATTTTAATTGATCGGACATCGAAGCAGTTTAAGAAGTTTTTAGTTTTGCATAATTATCTTCAATTTGACAAAAAATCTTAAGGGGTTAAGGTGCCTGGTCGGTAATTCGAAGATTTCGAGGTTCGAATCTCCTCCGGCAGGTGCATCGATAGCATGATTTTAGATTTTCCCGATTTTATTTGTAACAGCAAGTCATGAAAAATAAAAAATAAATGGATTACGACCACGTACCTAACGAACTGTCGCATCGATCATCGGTGTCTGAACTATCGGTGGAACTGTTTGCCGTAGACGAAAGACTGTCGTAACTTCTATGCGGTCTGTGAAGAGGTGGCGCCGATATACGAAGAGATCGTAGTCCCATTAAAGGCAACGGATCGGGTCCGGCCGCGGCCGGTACGTTACCCGACGTGTTGTCCAACAGTTCGGTGCAACTGTCGCACCATTCCGGGTAGGCGGCTTTGAACCTCGAGAAGCCGTCTGAAACGAAACGACGATTAAAAAATTAAATTAACGCGCGAGCTAAAAATAATCAACGTCAATAATTGGATAATCGGAAAATGAATTTACGTATCGAAAATTCTCTTATATTAGAGTTATGACTAAGAAGTCCGCGTTCTAGAAATTACTCACTCGCACGGCCGCTCGAGCATGTGTTTCGACGGTGAGTAACGCAACTATTATTGTGCAAGAAGTTGGTGAAAATTTTCTATATAAAATAATACGTCGAAAATTAATCAAGCGTTCTTCTGGCGATTCGTGAGTCACTGTGCGAAAATGAGCCACAAAATCGTGCGTAATTTACGTCTACGAATAACACGAGGCGCCTACGTAAATATTTAAAGCAACGACATACCAACAAAACAGAACAAATATCAACTGTAACACAGGAAAAAACACGTGCAAAATATCGACATATACAATTTGGAAACATGGTTATCTGTCAAAAAAGTGTCAGAAGTTCGTATTTCGAGCGCTTAAGTTCCAAGTTTTCAATGACCAAATACAACTGTAAACTGTCATTTTTGACATCTGTCAAACGATAGATTGGGTTGGGTAGAAATTTTTATTTATAATCTCTCCCACCCGGTTCCATTGAGTCTTCATTCACCATTAAACCTACGCAGTTGCATTCAACCGTTCCGTTAAACGAACGCAAGGAGCAATATTTATTTATTAAATGATAACGCGATTTACCGAGAAAATATGAAACAGTCGTTGACCTAGAGAAATCAACGTCGCCGTCTAACACATCAATTTACGCAGAACAAGGACTCTTAGTATTTCGCATATCGCTTCGTATCACGGACAACAAGCGACGTCACGTCAATTACTTATTAAAAAAAAAATTATCAAATCCTATCGACGCACGACCGCACATAACCGCGCAACGCTCGATAAAATTGATACGAAATCAGAATTAAAAACACGGTTATCTACGAACGGTCGTTATCGCCGAACAAAGGCAACTTTTCGAAAAAGCTGAAATATATATAAAAAAAATACCTCAATTCTGAGGTATCTGAGTCATATTTGCATCGTGGTCGTCTCGCCGCCGTATCTTTCGTTCCGAGACGTACATACGTTGAATCGAAGCGGGCGTTGGGAACTTTATTGACAAGTCACCTTTCCCTTTAATTTCATAAGCGGGGGGTGGGGGTATCAAATTTGAACGGATGAAATGGAGGGCTAATTATAGCGGTAATCATGAAGCGGCGCGGCGTTGCATTTAAATGTAACCTTCAGTTCAACCGCATTAAAAATAGCGTTAGATAAGTAAACGTATTTGAGTTTAATGAATAATCTTGTCGGCCGAGCGATGGGATATACGACTCTGCGTCACTTCCTGTTATCGTAGGCGTAGGTGGTCTAAATTGTTTATCTGTCGATGCGTTCTGTTTGATTAAGTTTTCGTTTTCGATATTATCTCGAACCGGGCGATAATAGAAAAGCGTTTTCAATTATATGTAAAATTATGTGTGCCCTAATGAAGATGATATGTAGACTAAAATAATAATTACTTGGAATTAATGTAAACAATGCTAACAAAAATGAAATTGATCAAAACGTAAAAAATATTGAAGCTAAAATACCAAAAAAAAAAAAACGCCAAATAAAGCGCATAATAATAATAACAATTACTTGAAACTTTCGCAGAACTTTCACAAAATCATTACAATGTTTTGATTTTACTTTAAAAATTACGCTTCTTGAACAAAATAGTCACAGAATGCAAAAAATGCAAAAAGAAAAAGTACATAGAAATAAAAATTACTGGGAATTTTATATCCTTTCATTATTTTCTTCTGTCAAGTTTTACATCGCGACTAAATATAACGTCTGTCAAACGAAGCCTATTTTGAACAATTGACGTTAACGTTTCCATTTTTTTAAATTACAAGCAAGTACTAAACATAATAGAACTGTCATTTTTGACATCTGTCAAACGATGGGTTACGTTCGAATTCACCTAGTCTCCGGGGTACAAATGCATCATTTAAACGACAAAAAAACTCACTCGAGAAATTGAACGGTGACAGCCGACGACGCCAGACTCGTCAGCGCAAAATTACATTCTGAAACGCGCTAATGCCACCTTCCACGAGAGCGCACGTGTCGGGGCGACGTGGGTCGACCTGACCCGGTGTGCGGCAACCGATCGCATTATCCAATTTATGTCGTTCACGTCGAGGAAGATCTTTATCCGGCGAGTGCTTAGTTAGGTAAAATTTCCAACAGGTGCTTTCCCCAGGACATGACCCCTCACCGTTTCCTAGCAACGGTGCAGCGTGGGGAAAGTAGGTCCTGCTGCAGAGCCCGGTTGTCCTCTCGTTGCACACACTCGCGTCCTCGATACACACGAGCGCGCCGATTTTTTTTAGCCCGCTCCAATATCGATACGATAACAATTCGGTCTCCCGGCCGATAAAACAAATCCATCGATGAAATTACGCATCAAATTCGTTTATTGCGAAATACGTTTATTTTAGAAAATTCATTTGTTCGGTCCCGCCGAACCGAGACTGGAAATAAAAATGATTAAAAAATAACAGACGCACAAATATTAAAATTCTCGTCAACTTCCTAATTTAAATGCAGTAATAACAACGACGGTGTTGTTGTTGTTAATTTACGATGTCTCGAAGACAATGGGGCGACATTTTCACGCTCCTCATTTACCGAATCGACAATGGATCGAGCGTCAAACCTGCGCGGGGCCCGGTTAATTATACGCGACGAGGACGAGGCAAGGTGCGCCGGAAACGGTGATGGATGAACACCGCTTCCGGCCGGATGAGCGACATCCAACTATGTGAGACGCCCGGCCCGGCCCACACCGCCGCACACGTGGGAAAATTCACGCGACCGCAGGATTCGGATTTAATCGTTCCCCGATGGCGATGTAAAAAGAAGCACGGCGTTAAATTATGTGTGGCGTCAAACGGAACGGCGCTGCAGCAATAAAAGAAGTGATTCACCACTTCATCTAATAACGCGTCGGCGGAGGAATCCATTTAAATTTAACGTCCGCGGTCGTTTTGTAGTCTTAACCTTTCGCCTTAGACGCGACGAGAATGTTGCGCGATCGGTTACGATGCGAAATAGTTTCGCTCAGCTGCGGATTGTTTGTCGAGTTGATAGGAAATAACGTTGGTGAATAAATACAGTAACGAATGTAAAAATTACATGTGTTTATGATAACTAACTAGTGTAGTTGCGAAAGAAATGTCATGTCCTGGAAAAGCCACTAAAATGACATTAGAAGAAAATCAGTTTGGCTTTAGACCAAATCGAGGTGCAAAAAAATTTTTTTGTCATCCGATAAGTAGTCAATAATCATTTAGGCCAAAGCACAAAGTGTTTTGTTGACCTAGAGATCAGAAGAGAAGACTTTGGAAAATTTCGGAGAAGTGAAATTACAAGTTTATTTGACACGGCGATTAAGTGTTAGGATGAGACATGAAAAATCAGGAATGTTCGAAACGATCGTCCAAGAATCCCCGCTGTTGTTTTTACAGATGCAACTTATTTAATTAATGTTCATGGCATTTAAGTGCACGCTCGGCACGACTTTAACGCATAGGTTGAGTTCTAATTTTCATATTTTTTTCAATAGACAATAGAGCATTTTAACAAGACGTACGACTGAAATTAACGTACGTTATTCTCTCGTTGCTAGGCAACAAACAAATTTGTCGTTTAACGTAAACGACAGGTTTGATTGTACGTACGTACCGTGATATCAAAAATTATCTTGGCCAAAGGTTGCCATGGAATGTAAACAAACCGGTTGTCTTACCTTAAATCATCCTTTTGAAATAATTCTGTCATTGTCAAGTTACACTGACATCATCAATAACTTACAAATGTGTTACCTACTTATTTCAGCTGTAAAATAGTAATGAACTACAAGTTACGAAATACTAATGAAGTTTTTATTAACAAGAAAAACTAAATTACAGTAATTGTTGGAAATGTCACAACGACTTGACAGATTTTGACACTCAAAAAATGATCGACATAAATGTACAATACTCTTGACCAAGGTAATTTTTGATATCACGGTAAATGAAATTAGACGTTTTAGAAAATTTGTATATCGTGTACGGGACAACAACCAAGAGCACTAACCGTACGTTAAAAGTCTACCGTCAAAATTAAAGTTAACGTTTGACGTATGATCTAAAACGTTTTGCTAAAACTCTCTATTAAGAACGTGGATGATGATCAGATTTAGTCAATTCTTTTTACTTCTTTTCCAATTTCAAATTTTTCCAAAATCGTTTCAAAAATGTCACGCGCCGTAACGATCGGCGATAAAGGCACACGACATGCACTTCGAATCGAAATAAAAATCGTCGCGCGCACGCAAAACCGACGACGACGACCGAAACGATTTCGGCGGAACGCGTGGGTTCGCCGCCGCTAAAATTGGCGGAACAATCGAACCCTGAGGGATCGCGCGTCGCCCTTGGAAGCCCCCACTCCGGCCGCGTGGGCCACCCGCCTCTGCCCACGCAGTCGGCGAACGCGTGGGTCGCTAGATTAGATCCTAGACCCGCAGGGCGCCGCCGCCCCCGCACACCGTTGCATTTCGAAAACGACAACTCGTCACGAAAACGCAGAAAATCTCGACGCCTTGTCGATCTTATCCTGCGGAGGATATCCTCTTTACGCGACGATTATTTTTATTGCGGCACTTGAACACAATAGCGACGTACTTCCTCTGGGTGCGTGCGGACGCATTCATCGTATGTTGTTATTGTGCTTGCGCTTTTAATGCAAATGAATTATTTTAATTCATTGAAATCGGTCGTCGTACGCATTTGTCGCGTGTCCAAGTTCAAGTAAGTGTCAAATGAAATGTGGTTCAAAGCCCTCGCGATAACGTTTTAACGTGGACGTTAAGTCGCTAGCTGCGAACCGCCGGCGACAATAAATTAGAAACACACAACGACACCAATTCGCCATAAAAGCACATGTTTACGTTCGTTAATCCGCGATATCGTGGGATTTGTTGACCTTTAATGTTTGAAACAAGGCTGCCACCTGTTCCCTTTAATGCATTACAATCGTATCGAATGCACAGAGTTGCATCAAATTTCATATACGTCAAAAATACTATTCGACCCAACCTAACCAGACGACACACGTCGGTTACCAATTGATAACCAAGCCGCGGTCGTAAATTAACATAATTTAGTACGTACTAAGCTGGCTTTATTGTTATTTTACTGTCGTTTAGCGATAAATCCATACGAGTGCAACAGAAAATCATTTTTTTTCGACCAGTTCAAGAAAACTAGAATTTTAAATAATCGGCTGTTTATTCCCACGCAACGACGTTTTATCAATCTCGTTTATAATCGAGATTACGAAACGTTATTAATGAATGAAACTAAAAATGCGCCGCATAATAAAACGAAACGTTCAATGGACGTGGTAAATGAATGTATAAATCGTATAAATTAAATCGGGACTATTTCGCTGGTCCGCTGCACCTGTGGATCAAAACTCGGGACACGCTTGAATTAAACTCGAACAAAGACGCGAACGTAACGGGCGACATGCGAAACAACATAACAATAACGCGATGTCACAGGTGCAGATCGCGCACGTTTTAAAAACATGTAAACAGCACTAACCTCTAAGACAAACAACCTGGCATCCATCTTGCGCCAACCTCCGCAGCAAAACGTTAAGGACCGAGTCGTTGTGCTGCTGTATGTCCAAGTCGTTGTAAAGCACAAACAAATTGTCCTTGTACGTGCCGCATATTTTGTTCTTCAGTTCCCTGCTCTTTATCGTCGACACCAAATCTATCTTTCCGGTCGCCAGTCGCCGCAGCATGATCGACGGTATGGAAAAGTTGACCGCGTTCCTGACGTGCGATTCCCCGTACTCGTTCGAACTGCGGCAGTCCAAGATCACCAAGATTTTCGAATCACTCCTCAGCTGCGCGAATAGCCACTCTTTCGACACGCAGTCGTAATCACAGTCAGCTGTGGCAGGCATTTTTCTCGGTCTACGCGAATATTCCAGTGGCACCGTGCACCGTGAAACCGTCTAGTGCATCTCCGCCAAGCGTCCTGTCAAAATATCGGCGTTCACGCCACCTGATCCGCCTGCACCGGGAACGTTAACAACACTGTTGCCGTTCGGACGTTGCGCGAGGGCATGCGGGTGAAAATCGACATGTCCGCGATGACAATTGGGCGCGAGTCACGTGGGCTCGTTGAAACCGGCCAATGGGGGACGCGTTACGTCATTTCATTGATGAGGAATCCGAAGTTGTTCGTTTTTGTCCGATCAAGGCGCTGCCGCGCGTTCGCCGTCTCGCTCGGTTCGGCGGCGGCGCCGTTTCCCTGGAAGTGTACGTCCTCGAGCCTCCGACACTTTTGGTAAAAGCGTGGGCGTGTGACGAGTCGACAAAAACGAGATATTTGCGATTATAAATGACGTCACCGGCGACCCGTCACTGAAAATTGATTGCTCGCGTGATATTCTCTTGCCCTTAAACGTGTTTCCTTTAAATGTCATTCGTGATTGTTCATCGTGGCGGATGATTCGTTTACGCTATTTTTATTACATTTATTAATTTAAAATTAGGACAGCAAAAGAATTATATATTCTTGAGTTTTATGGCATTGCATTGCACTTAAATTGTATTTAAAAAATACAATTTGAATCAATTACGTGCAGCCAAACTTGGCTTCGAATATTTTATTCGATTGATACAACCTTATGGATTCAGATACGATGACATAAACGAGCCCGCTTGAGATGAAAAACCTTGTTCCCGGCTCAATGTGCGCATGCGCGTTTATGTCAGCTGAAATGCAAGATGGCCGCCTTGTGTTTACGCAAATGTGAGACGTGAACAATCAAATCACGTCGGTGATTATTTGATACAAAAATGGCGCATTGTTACATTTGCAAAGATCGCGACGCGTCGATATCTCACCACGTGTAAGTACACATTTTTACGCAAATAACTTGCACGCATGTTTCATCGACGCAGGTTTCCCAAGGATCCGAAGCTGAAACGTCAATGGTTGAATTTCTTCTCGTTCAAAAACGACGACGTCTTTCAAAATACTCGCGTGTGTGCGAGACACTTTCGTGACGATTGCTTCGCGATCGACGCCATTTCGGGACGCATGAATTTAAAGAGGGGCAGCGTCCCCACGATGCTCAACAAAAGAAAACGTAAGAGGTAAGTTCCGGACGAAAATATTAAACGCGTTGGTCCATAGATGGCTCCGCGTCAGTTAACGCAAGCGCACGATCGAGCTGTGACAATTTGGCCCTCGATCCATTTTGACGTATCAATGTGTTCTTGTAAATTAACTCGGGTTGCGTAGTATTTTTGTATTAAATCTTAAATGATTGTCCGTGAATTGACATTACTTGCGATAATCGAAATCAGGGGGCGCCACTTGTTTTGCACGTTTTTCCGCATCTCGAAAACTGCACGAGTTGAATCTTGACACGCGGATCGAAGATCTGAGTTCAGGGCATCAAATAACGTTAAGAATCGTTCACGTCTGCTCAGATCCAAAACTTTACCCGAATTTGTATTGTAAACTTGTGATTGTCAGAAACATAGAGATGAGAAGTTGTGGTTGACATTTCGGATTGTCAGATGAAGCATGGTACTTTACGTGTCCCATTCAATTATCTGGTGCCACCTGGGCATCATAAAAGTTATTACAACATTGCCAAATTCATCCTAGACTACAATTAATTCCCTCAACGCAAAACGTCGATTAATAGGTACGCCTCGAATGTTACTCGAATAAAGCAATTTTTTTTTAGGAGTGATAAGAAAAATAAATTTATATTTTATCTCGGCAAACAAACAGCGTCAATAAATTATTTATTGTAAATAACATGGTGAGAAAATTAATTATATGTATGTACATAGTCGACAGTACTGATCAATCAAATTTCTATTTACTTATCGAAAACACGGGTAAATTGCTTCTAAATTCCCCGATGTTTCTAACGAAGTAATCTTCCGATCTCGTTTCGCCCTCTCGCCGTCCAATCAGCTCCAACGAATAATGCTTCTTCACGTCTTCCGACAAACCTTCTGAAATACAAGCTTTAACACAGATTTGATCAATAATATTTATAAGTAAAGAAATTTGAGAAACGTTACCGGCGTCGGCCTCGAGAATCCCAGCTTTCCGTAAAAATCTCGGGCTCAGCTTTGTTTCGATTTTATCATCTTTGGGTTTCTCGTCGACGTTATGCCCAACGACCTGCGCACAAACATCAAAATTGGTCTCAAAGTCCCAGCCGGCATGCCGACAAACAAACCTGAACGCTCAGCTTCTTGAACATGCTCCTGCCACCGAAAATGTTATGCCCCTCCCAGAAGCTTTTAATTTCGCCAATCTTCACCTCTTCGATGGCTTTAATTTCTCGCTTGTATCTATCAAACATGTACTCTTGTGTGGTAATTTCGCTCCAATTTCTACTTACCTCTTCTTGCAAGTCAACGTCTGTGCATTTTTTGATTTTTATCAGGTCGCGTTTCAACTGATTCATTTTCTTGTCGTTCATGCCCCTGAGCGTTTTGTTGACGTGTTTTATGAACGACTCGATCCTCTCGTCCACGAAATAGGTGGTGTTTCGGTTGGCTTGCGCGTTCACCGTGATCGAGTATCCAAGCACGCCGAAAGTGTCGCGGGGCAAGCAGAACACGTGGTAGCCCAGTTGCTCCTTCGTGCGGAGTATGTCGAACAACGGCTCTTCTATGCACATCTGGATGAAATTGTTGAATTGTTAATTAATTAAGTATCGACGGAATAAAAACAGAAACGCTCACCATGAGTAGATCAATGATGATGTTCGTTTTAACCGAAAACGGTTGCGATTGGTAATAGTTTGTGATTATGGAATTTGAATTGTTTTTATTAAACGACATGACTCGGCAACAATGCTCTCCTTTAGGTAGCTGCACGACACGCACCTGAAATATTACGATAATTTGTTGTTATTAATTATTATGTTCCTTGAAATTCAAAACTTGTTGTTTTTGAACACAGGTTTTTGTTATTTGTATAATTCTATTTAAAATATTAAGTTCAATTTACTTTGAGATGTCATTATTATATTCGTATTATTTTCATTTTTGTTTCAATGTACATTACTGTTTTATTTGCATCATGATATTTGACTCTGATTGTTTAAAACTGACCTTCGGTATAGAATCCACAGGCAATATTCCACATTGCAAAATATCGATCAACGTCGCAGTCGTTTTTAAGGCAGTGTCCAGATCGACGTTGCCCTGAACTAAAGCCTGCACGTAGAAATTCTTGACCAACCTTTCGCTAAATTCCTTAATCATCTCGAAGGACACGCCGAAAAGCGCCGTGTATCTGTCCAACGACGTCCAATAGTTGTTGACCAGCACCGACAACCTGACCTCCCTAGAAACACACGCAATTAATTGTTCGTGCGCAACGATCCGAAACTAACTTTGCCAAGTGGGCGGGCTTCGAAAACTTATTATAATACATCTTAATCTGCGTGTCCTTCAGCGCGTTGAAGACATCCAACGACAGATTCTTCGAGACATCTTTGAAATACCTCAACACCAACTCGGCGAGTATCTGAAAATGCGAATGAGAGGCGATACCGGTCGTTTGGTTTTACGTATTACGTACAGGCAATTTTTCATTGTATCCGTACACTTTTATTACGATTCCTTTATCTCCGGAGGACACGTAGTAGTTTAATTCGGCCATCGCCGCCGGGTAAATTTCCTCGGCCAGTTGGAGCACGAGCAGGTTGATGAACATGTCGGTCATGCAAGCACTAAAATGACCAATTGAATAAAATAAAGGCGCGGAGAGTAACGAAGGACTCACTTGACCGCAGATTCCAGCACCAACGGACTTACGAAGTAGTAATTGTAATAAGCCACTGGCAATTTGAATTTTTGATCGCGGCGATACCACAATTCGACGTCGGGCAGCTCTATGATTTTGACAGGATATTCGGGGTTGTCTGCGACGTCTTCTAGAATCGAGAAATCGTCCGTTAAAAACGGATTGGGGGGAGGCAGTCGGAATTCTTCGTACGGTAACACGGCCGTCCATTTATCGAGCCACTCTGTGGGAACATCTACGGGAAAAACGATACAGATGGAATTTGGGCGAATGTGCGAACGTACCCCGTACTGCATAGGGCGTGTTGAACCATGGTTCGATTTTGTCATAGCTGACGTCTTGCGGTAAATGTGACGACAAAACCATAATGTTCATTTTGTTTGGAGATAAGTGAGACAGTACCATATTTATGCCCTAAAAATAAATCTGTTTCCATCACATTTTTAATGATACATAAAATATTAAAAGAAAGATCTATCTTGGTGATTGATTCTGGAGTTACTTAACAAATGTTGTAAGTTTCAAAAGTTATTTATAACACTACATATGTTTCACCAACACTGAGGCTTCATCAGGTGACGAAATACAATTGTTATATTTCAGTGTTGGCGAAACATGTGTTATAAATAAATTTTGATACTTACAACAATTGGTGTTTGAGTCTTATTATAAAAGATCTATTTCGTGAGCGTCATTTGGTGAATGAGACACACCTTTTGCAATAAGCCGTTTTAGAAATCCTTATCAAACAACTTCACGATTTGTATCTTTTTAAGACCTGATTATCGTGGGTGATTATTTGTTTGACACACAAGAACGCATCGAATTAATTATTTTGTAAACCTAATTGTTTACGTTGTTTGCACTGATATATATATGCGCCCAAATTACCTGCGGATCGAATTCGAAATACAGATCGGATCCAGTCAGGTAATCCTCGGACGGATAAAACTGCATGGCTTCGGACAACTCCTCGACGAGATCCACGGCATTTTGCTCCTCGACGAATTTAAACGAGGTGTCCTCGATCAGTTTGATTTCGTTGTAGATGCGCTCCTGAGGCCCGACTTTGGTCAGCAAGTTTATGAACGAGAAAACCGCGGTGATGACCTAGGGAACGTCTCAATTACAATCGGAAACCGGACGGTTCGATTGCGTACCTCGAATAAATTCTGCAGGCCCTTTCTCGTCAGCAGTATCGTCACCGTGAACAGCGAATACATCGAGTTGTAATCGGAGCCGGAATCGTCGCTGCCGGTGTATATCTTCAGAGCCCATACTCTGAAAATTTATGTGGAATATTCGATTGCGAGGGGTCGGACGGTTACGCACTTTTTTTTCAAATACGAGAGCAGGCTTCCTTTTCCTTCGTCGCCCAAAAGGCTGGAGACGTAATGGTGGGGTTTGGATTTGTATTTGTCCAGTAGGGATGGTAATTGCCAAGTGAGGTCGACCTGTTATATAAATTAGAGATTGTTACTTTGAAAGAATTCCTAATGAGCAAAATATAAAGGAGATATTTTAAAAGTTTCAAACGTTAAACTGCATTTAATAGAAATTGTGCAATGTATACAACGAAATAATCTTTTTTGAGAGACACAGCAATATTTTCTATTGAAATATACAAGGATTGATTATCATCTGTCATATTGTCAAAAGTATTTGAAAAGACTAAAATTATAACATAAAAAGAAAACAATTAAAATTAATAATCAAGTCTTTATGACAATTTGAAAAATAATTCTAAATTGCTATCCAGCTATTATAACCATAACCGCTAAACAATATTATAACAAAAATTTTAAAACAAATAAAAATGGTTTAGTGCCATTAAAGAAGAATATTTAAACCCAATCCAATCTAACCCAACAATTTCTTTATAGGGTTGCATGAAGTTAAAGGTTGGCCATCACTGGCTTAAGCTATTAATAAATTAACTTACTTTAAAATGATGAACACTTCATGAATGATTACCTGCATGACATCTTTCATCGGCTGAACGTAATACATCTTCCGAAAACCGGGATTATCAAATATCAAATTAGAATATTTTGTGAAGTCATCTGGTTTCAAACCGTTACTCGGAACATCACTAAAGCAATCTAAGACATAGCTCTGCAGTATCTCCATCGGCAATCGAGCCTGAAACATCACACGATTAATTTCTCGATTCAATGTCAGCGCGACAAGAGACCTGAATCGCCAAAGTCATCCGGTGAGCGGAATAGTGCCGTTTCCTGAACTCGTGCAGACTTTCATACAACTCGTCATCTTTAACGCCGTCTCTGAGCGTCTTTAAATTTCCCCAAGAGAATTCGTTGATTGGCACGTTCCGATTGAAGAAGCTCAACATCAACTGTTCTTTGCGATAAGTATCGGACGGCAGGGCCATTTGGAACTCTAAAAGGGTGATAATTAATTTTATACAGTGCTGGATACTGGACTTACCTGACTCTATCGCCTCCCTTTCCCTGGTCATCGATTCCTTCTTCATGAGGGGCGCGATGAAAAACTGCGCGAACTTGTCCAAAGAGCGCTGGAGGTGTTTCTCGAGACACTCGAAGTAAAACGTGGTGACTTCGACGTCCGTGGACGCGTTGCTCGATCCCCCGCGTTTCTGGAATCGCAAAGTCAATTTGTGCGCTCGTCGTGTTCGCATAGTTACCCTGATGAACGCATCGAAGTCGTTCTCTTGTGGAAATTTTTCGCTGCCCATGAACACCATGTGCTCGAGGAAGTGGGCCAGGCCGGGGACCTCTTTCGGGTCACTGAAGCTGCCCACGCCGATGGTCAGGGCGGCGCCCGCCTACAATGTGCCGTGTAACGACTGTCAGGTTTGTTAAAGGCCGTACCATTTTCTCCTCGGCGGAGGACACTTTCTTCATTTTGTTGTAGTCCTCATCGCTCTCTTCCGTTTCGGTCACGGACTTTCGCGAGTCCTGGTCGGAATGGTCGGATTCGCTGTACTCGGATTCGGTGTCGACTTCCGAGTCGCTGTCGTCGGTCGTGGCCGGACGGTCTCCGTTGGCCACGTCGGAAATGAGGCATGCCACTAGGCCGTTCTTCAGGCGTATAACCCTAAAATTTTGATTAGAGTGCGATTTAATCGGTCGCGTATTCTCACTTGTATTCTTTTTTGTCGCTGGCGCTCTTCACCGGCGTCGGTAGCGTTTCAAACTCGACATTTTCACGTACGGACGAGCTGCTGTATAAGGTCGTGTGTTCGTTGAGGTTAAGTCTGTGCGGTTTGCTCATGTTCAGACGCGAAGTTGATTTTAAATTTAACGCGTACGGTCTTTTCGAGATGCTCTGTACGGGAAGCCCAACGTTGAATGTCATACACGCACAATTTAGAAGTCTGCAACAAAGTATCTTCAAATACGTTTTAGAGATGACGGGAGCACTTTGACTACGTACGGCAACCCGGGAGAATTTGACAAATTGTATACGTTCACCAGTGAGAAGTGACATTTACGTTTGCAAATTCTTAGTCGCAGCGTTGCCAACAGAAATGTTGCAGTCTAAAATTCACTAAAAATCACCAAAATTGTCCACATTTTTAAAAAAATCAAAAAAATATAAACACCGACGTTGATCTATAATAAATACCGTGCCTTCAATTAAATTCCTCATTAAAGTAAGCTGTGTTTATTTTATAAAGAGAGAAGAAGTTTTAAGTAACTGTCAGTTATATTAATGATTTATGAACACCCAATGGCAACAAATAGTTTACTATCAACTTTGGCATTTTCACAGACACAAATTTAAAGTTGAAGCCGAGTCAATACAATGAAAAATACATGTATGCGATTTTTCTGCAAGCTATGTAAAATTGTAGCTGTCCATGGCTTGGCATAGCATGTTTCTTAATACATAAGATCCCTGAATAATTTTATTATAATTGTCATAAACATCGATTTTTTCTGCCTTAATATTACTTCAGTTTTTTTATTTACGAATAGTATAATAATTTTCTTGCAGAACCATTCCCACGCAGAAAACTTCTATTCCACCGCAACGAAGCTTATTCATCGACCTCAGCGACCACAACTACTCGGCCTTAGAAACTGGAAGCGCACGCAAAAAAGACGAATTTTACGTACCACAGTACTTTCTAATAAGGAGGTGGATGCGTTAATTTCTAGCTCTCCAATTTCTTCATTGGTATTTTTTCAGGGACATTTTGAGTGAAGGGGTGTTCGACTTGAGTGACATTATAAGCGTGAAAAAATTATCCGAACCGATACTTTTCGGTGTCGACAACACTTCGACGGTCATTAAAGGAAATGCCATTTCGTCGGAAAAATGGTAATTATCAGCTAAACATAATAAACGCAACAAAGTTATTCTTCTCGGTGTTGCAGCAACAACCTGAACAAGGCAGACGACATTAATTCGACGGAGCGGTAATTATTCATTAAACGTATGCACATAAATTTTAATCAAAATATTCCGAACAGGGAATCAAACTTGGACGAAAACGTCACGACATCATCGCCAGTCGAAAATATGCACATTAATAGGTAAAACTATTTGCAAAGTGAACGAATCAAAATTCGAAAGGATCAAAATTTTATCGTCTCGTGAAGTACGAGGATGTAAAATGAAAATTGCAACTGAGATTTGCGTGCCATGAAGCAAATAACACTAATCTCAGTTGCAATTAGAATATTTGATTGATTAACTTATCGTCAGCGTTAATAGGCAACTGCGTACTTTGGAAGAGTGCGTGTCTTCAGCGTCCCAAAAAACGCGAAGAGTCACATGGAACATCATCAATGAGACTCTGAGCAAGCAGAAGAGGTCCATGGAACTCCTCGAGAAAGAACACGACGATTTGCAAGAACGTTACGCGCTGCTGCAGGAAAACGTGAAGGAATTGAAGCGGAAAAGGCGGAGTAAAATGGATCGGAATCTTAATGACAATGGCGCATGCGACGCTAACGGTTTTTCTATTTAGTTTGGATTTTTTTAACAAAACGCTGACAGGAACTAAAGAACTGTTTATACGCCCGTGTAATTAATTGTATAAGGTAAGTTCGTTATTTTGAGTTTAGATGGCAATGATTTCATCAGAACATCGTGGTAATTGGTATCACAATAAAATTGTCGGAACTCTAGTTTGTGCATTTTTATATTCTCCCCCAACAGTGGTGTAAAATCCTATGTGGAAAAGTTTAAGATCACCACACTATCTAGATGTCAATGCAAAATGTACCATCAAAATCATAATTATTTGACTAAATTTTTATATTGTGTTATAATTTCCACTATACATTACACATCACATCACATACAACAAGGAGTGATGTACTTTGATCGTGCCTCCCCATAGATTTTCTTGTACATATCTCCTATGTTGACCACCGGACATTCACAAGCGCCATCCAAGTCATCACTTCCTCGAAATCGTGGCCTGGAATTAAATCATGATCGTCCGCAAACACATAGTTGTCAACTTACGATCGTTGAACTTCGCAAGTTCCGTCGCCGTAGCAATCAATCGGGCAATCTGAGCACGAATCTAAAGTTTGATTCAGGCGACGGTGTAGTTTCTCCGCCAAGCTCTCCTTCGTCTTCGGCGGACAGAAGCATTTCTCCGCGTCGCTAAAATCGTTTTCGTTTGGGGACGTGCAACGAATGACCCTGGCGTTACCTTTGTTGCCGATTTTTTCGCACGTGCATTTCTTGTGCCTCGTTTCCTCCAGTCTTTGGAATGTGCAAGATTTTGCCAACTTTCCCTGCAATAAGATTAATTAAAAAAATATATAAAATGTTGTTTTCTTTCAAAGCGTGTCGCTTTATGAAGGAAAAAGATACCTTTGTGGTGCACGATCTTGTCGGGTTGGCCGCTTTAAAATAATATTTATATTTGGAACAAACGGGGCAGAGTTCGTATTCGTGGGCACTGCTGTTGCACAAGCAATTAGCGACTGCAATGAAATAAATTTATTACGTTATATTGATATCCTTGGATAACTTACGCTTGGTGTAACAATTTGTTTTTCTGTTCGGCGATTTTGAGTGAACGTCGATAGATTTTATGCTATATTTTCCATTTGATTGATTGCATTGTGATCTACTGGAAATGAGGTTGAAAATGACTTGTTGAACGTTAATTGAGTCAATATATTATTTTGAAAAACGGTAATATTTATATTGTTTTATGTTTCTTTGTACCTGCTTTCTTTTTTTTTGTTGTTGGTTGTGTTTTCACTTAACCCAATGCAACTTAAAACCAATAAATAAGTTGAACCCAACCCAACTTAAACAAGTAAATAAATTCAATCCGAGCCAACTCTTAAAGCACAAATAATAATCATAAAAAGAATATGGAAATCGGTAAAATAATAAGAAATGCAAAAGAATTCTGGAAATAAAATTCAAAATGAAATCCATTGACGAGAGCTAACAAAATTCACAAAATTTTTCAGCCAACTCTTTAATGGAAATGGAAAAATCTTAAAAGCATTTCATTTCAACCGCTGTCTAAAAATATTTACTTTAAATATTAATTGACCCACCACATACATATACACAGTCGATATTTACCAGTTACATATTTCTTTGTTAACTGCACCTAATCCCTGCGGCTTTCTCGACAACAAATCGTCGTCGACTCTCTTGTAAGTAAAGGGCGGTTTCGTTTTCGCCACCTTCTTGAAACATTTCCGCGATCTACAACAAAACGACTCTTCGTTTCTTTACAACCGACGGTGCATACTTTACCGGTGATACCCAGCCGAGTGACACACTTTTCGCTGACGCGTGGGATTGCGTCTCTCCTGCGCCCCCCTCGACTGAATGACTTTGGGATTGACGACAAACGAACTGCATCGGTTTCCATCGCAAACGGTGTCTTCAATGACGGTCCTCGTGCTGACCTCCACTTTTGGGGCGATGACGCCCTAAAAATCACGCAATCAGATCGTTGTCGGGGAAGCGATGGGTGGATCAAACTGGAAAGTTGTGCGCTGCGTCCATTAGCAGGTCGATGTCGATTCCCGCCACGGAACCCTCGTGTGTCGTCGGGTACAGAAGCTCGCTCAAGTTGGTCTGGAAGGTCGCCAAGACGTTTCCCACTTCGCAGTCTTGCCACTGGATCATTTCCACGTATAAGTGTTCATTGCCTGAAAATCCGGCGCGTGGTGAGAGTTAAAAGAAAAGCGGGACGGGGGCTCACTTAGTAGTCGGTGTAGGTCGGTGAGCCGCTGTGCCGAGTAGAACGTCTTGTAGAATATGAATTTTTCGTGGCACAGGATCGGAAAGACGGGGTTCGCGCTAATCGTTTGGATGCAGGAGTCGAGCATGTAGAGTTGCAGGGATACTTTTCCGTTCGGGCACAGGTATACCCCTGGACACGTTATCTACATGAAATGAATTGTGTCAGGTCAAATAAATAAGCAAACATAATTAGTTCTATTTGTTTGGATGAATGTTTGTACTTCCCTAACATATAAGAATTCTACACAGAAATATAAAACAAACTTAATTAAAAGTTCGGACTTACAGCCTGTATGTCCAATTCGACTTGCACTTGGAGCGCCTTCCTCTGCATTTTAAAACTGTTTGGTTAATAAAATAGGCGGGAAAGTATAAGTAAGACATTTAAAATTTTCAAGGAATGTTTTCCTTTCGGGTGAAACATTGTCAAAATGATGCCAATATAAATATGGCAATGACCTACTTTGTTTGTATTGATGTAGCTGGGTTACTTACCGATTGATTAATTGATTTAACAGAATTTTGTAAACTACGCCCGTAAAAAGTGGGGGGGGGATCGTATGTTTGAAATGGTAACCTGAATCGTTAGCAAAAGAAAAATGTTAAAAATTTAAATAATTGTCAAAGTATTGCAAAAATCCGATTTTAAAAACTGTCTAAATGGAAAGAAATTTCACAAGAATAACCTGTTTTTCACTACAAACATGTCTTAAATATTTCCAATTATATGGGTTGTGGTTTTATTATAAAGTTGGAGACTGTAAATGCAAACAGTAATAACTTAATGGAGAATTATAAAACATATACTAAAAATCAATTGTTAACCATTTTGTATATTTTTATGAATATCTAAATATCTTATTATAAATTGTAATGCTTTAATTGCATAAATTATAAATTTTATCAATGATTTCAATTATATTTATTAACTAAATTAACTCTAACGCTATTTTTCTTAACTAAGGTGGATCCCTTTGCACTTCAGCCATCTGACCCATAAAGCCAGCTATTTTGCTGTGAACCATAAATCAAAAAGTTGGCAAAGAGACTGGTTTCTGTCTACTATTGAAGTTAATCGAATTTTCTCAAAACTTCAAATTAAAACATTGCATTTCTTTTATTCATTAAAATATAAAATTAAACTTTTTACAACTTACAAAGCAGCCTATTTATCACAATCAATACAAAAATTATCATGAAACATTATAAATCAAAACTTTTACATCAATGACCAGCATTTTCTTTTCCAGTAGCTTTTTTCAATTTCTCCAACTAAAACAAAAACACATTAGCACGAAATGATAACACCATAAAAAAAAACACTCACCAAGTTGAATGGCTTAATATTCGAATTGTTCAGACGGTTTCGTTCGCCAAGCGAAGTTCTGCTCTGATTGACCGGAACCGCCACCGCGGTGTTCGCTTTCCGCATCGCCAACTCGTTGTTCTTAGCCTTTGCTATGGTCTCCCGGACCCTGGCCAGCGAAGATGATACACCGCTATCCTTGCCGATGCTGTAGCTCCTCTTTAGCTCGACTTTGTTCCTCTCGCTCTTCAAGTCGCTTGCCGATCGCCTCCGACACATCGGCGGTTTCAGCAACGAAGTCGTGGAATTTCTCGAACTGGCGTTCGACAGGTTGGGCGTGGATCCCGAATGATTGGTTTTGTTGGCGGTCTCGCTGGCGTTGCTGAAAGTCGATTTTTTTTTAAATGCAAAGGGCGCCGGCGACTGCTCACCTCGTGTCTCTGACTCTGTTCGGTCTGGCGAGCGGCGAAACAGGACATTCGTATTTACGTTTGTAGATTTGGGTCGCGGTACATGATTTCGGTTTGGTTTTGGGCGCGTTTTTGCGGGCGTCCTCCGGCGTCGACTGCGCCACCGGCTGTTGCATTTTCTTCTCCTGTTGATGAATAGAAAACAGTCTTGAAAGCATGCGCACTAAATTTTGTTGCTTCAGAGATTTTATTTGGTGAAATTTACGTCGCCACGTTCTGTGTATTCCATCAATAATTTCCATAAAATAAGATAATGAATGTTGGATGTTGAGAATCCAGCAAAATTTGTTGAAAAATACAACAAAACCAAACAAAAGTTATTAAGTCCTTTAAAATAATAAGGTGCTGGAAAAAAAATTGTGTGCCATTTTTTTCCTTAAATAGAATTTAACAGAATTTTTTTTTTTCAATTATTTATGCAAGTTCAATGAAATATTTATTTTTATGTCATTAGGAAACTTGAAATAACCTGAATGCTGAATGTTACTTAACAGATCTACACCCTTGAGTAGACGATAGCATTTTAAACGAAAATGCCTATCAGTGTGTACATAGAAGTACATCTGCAACTAACTGAATAAACCTAGCGTTCAGAAGCCATAAAATTGAAGTAGAATTAATAAATACACACTTACGATAATTGGGGTACTCGTTCTTTTACTTTTAAACATCGACGTGTAATTGCTGTTCGTCGGCGTGGTGCTGATCTTTTTCGTACTTTTTCTCAAAGCTAAAATGATCGATGTTCAACAATCAAGGACTGAAATAAGATACTCACTTTCTTTCGACATTTTTCCAACAGGTATGACGGCTTTCAGAGGCCCTTTCGAAAGCGTTTTGTGTTCGATTTTTTTCGGGACTAACTTAACCGACGCTGAAAATTTCCCGCTGAAATTGCACATCTTGCCGTTATTCGACGTGTTCGAAGCGAGCAAATCACTTTTGACGATTTTATTGTTTAAAGACGTCGAAGACGTGCTCCTGATCATGTGTTCTTCTTTGAAATTCGACACCAGGAGCGGCACCGAGTTTGGACAACTAAACGACTTACTGAATCGTCTATTGCTTTCGGATTTATCCGATAAATTCGGTTGCGAGTCTTCACGGCTGTTCGTTCGCAAATCTAAGGCTTCGAGGCTGGTGTCTAAGCCGTTCGCCTCGATGGACGAATGCCCCGAATCTTCGGAACTCGTCTTGTTTCCCGTCGAATTCGATCTGTTGGAGCATAATATATTGGCGAGGGTGTACAGAAGGTTCTGTCCCTCGGTTGTTTGTTCCACACTTCGATTTTCACTGGTGATGATCTCCGACAAATTTTCTAGGAGCTCTTTCGTGTCCTTCGATTTGGAGCACGACTGACGACTTATCGATTTATCGCCGATGAAGATCTCCGATAAATTGTGGATGCAGTCGCTTCGGTTCACGGAACTCCCGGCGCTGCTGAAACTGCCTTTGCTGCCGCCGGACACGTTTTCAAACTTGATTGCGTTTAATTTCTCGTTGTCCTGCGGTGGTACCATTCGATCGACTGTTTTGAAGATGTCCTCTGTTTCGCACTTAACAGGAGGTTCGTCGCCTAAAACGTCTTTCCAGTGCGGTTCAGGTGTGCAGTCTAACGTATCGATGGGAGTGTTTAGTTCATCGCCAGCTAGAAATAGACGGTGAAAAATCGATTGAAAATTTAGTCGGCGCTTACATGTTTCCAAGATTGAAGGCGATTTTCGACGCTAAATGATTTCCTTCAATGAACACGGCATCATCCTGCAAAAACAAAAAGTTGTCGAAAAAACGGCAACAAGGCTCAAGACGTTAAAAAACCAATCTATCCGTGGTATTACACTGAATATAATAATTCAATGGAACACAAGAGTTTAGTGTCCAATGTTGATAATGTAAAGAACTATATAAGACAAAATGAAGTCATATCAAAAACATGGATAAATAGGAGTCCTGTTTCAAAAGACTATTGGTAAAGTCGGGTTAACTTTACCAATAGAAACTTACAAATGAATCATCCCATGCGCAAGCCTCGAATTTCAACAAATTCCTAGCGATAGTCTTCTTCAACAAATTCTCCGACTTCCTCGGCCTGCAAGCGCTCACACTCACAGGTTTATCCATATCTTCGCCCCGCGTTTCGGCAATTAACGGCAACGAACGAATCCTGCTGCGAAGATCCACCTGCAACTTGCGTCCGAAATGAAAATCGCTCAGCAAGTAATTAACTCCGAGTATCTGCGAGTTATCCGTCGAGTTCCAAAACGCCTCGTTCAATCTGGAGTCCATCGGGCTCTTGTTGCTCAGCGGGGAAGTGACGGAGTAGATTTTCGAGAGCTCGCCGCATTCCAAACTCGACGAACTGAAGAGGGAGGCGCCGTTCGACGACGTGTTCGACAGGAGCGTCGCCTTGCCGCTTTGATACGAGCACGATTTCAGAAAGGCGACGTTTAAGGGATCGCCTTCGGACGATGTCGAGTTGCTGACGCACTTTTCGGGGACGCCGAGCCAGTCCATGTCGCCGAAGTTGGTCATCTCATCTAGTTTCAGAATGCCGAGGGATTCACGCCCGCAATCTAAATTTTCGATGTAGGGGAACGACTCGGCACCGAAAACCAAGTCATCGACAGTGCTAACGACTTCCGCATTCTCGATTTTAATCGTTGGTGCAACCTCATCGACGGACTTCCTAAAATACACACATGTCAAATAAGCCTAAACGCTAGCGTGACTTACATGTCATTTCGCCCTTTTTCCAAGTCATCAAATGGGTTATTACCAGGTGAAAAAGCGCCGTTAATAGCCTGTGCGTCCGGTGGAGCACCTTTAGGACTATTGAATAAAATTAAATCTTCCATTCTGTTCGTGAAACAAACACCTTACAATTTACAAAACGCAAATGTTTGCACAAACTTACATATTCGCGGCAATTTCTTAAATTAACATCGCTACAAGCAATCGAACATTTAATTACTCGTCCATACAGCTAGGCCGGTTACAACGCCGAACGTTGATGTTTGATCAAAAAACTGCACAAGAACCGTCACTAAAAAATATCGCTAAAAAAATGCAGCCCAGATAACGTGTGATGAGAGTGGGAAAGATACTCGGTTGTGTCGTACATGGTGTAAAATATCATTTTTTGCGACTCCTCCGACAGTTGACAAACAAATTTAAATGGTACTGGGATTATTTCGTTGTCGAAACCTGTTTTATCGACTTGTATCGAGGTTATAAATAATTATTTCTCATAAATAGTTAAAATTACAAGCAGGGTTTTTTGAATTAACCAACTGAATGTTACTTCTACGTCACCGAAGTTGTCAAATTATACCGTAGCGGTAAATTTTTAAACTAAAAATATAAATACACAAATATGAATCCTCAAGACAGTATTGTTGTGGTGTAATGTGAAATTAGAATAATTCAATTTTCGTTTCTTTGATTTGTTTCTGGTTGGTAAGTTTCTTTGAATTTGCCATTGAAGAATTTGTAAATCTTAATTTGAATGATTGAACTGTCCTATCAACCTTAAAATTAAGCAATTCGTTAAATAATAACGATGGACGAAAGATCATTTATTTTGGCTTTTACGGGTTTTTCAGTGTACGCATTTTTTTTATTTTCATAATTTTAACGTTTTTGCATCGTCAGTAATTTTAATTTCCAAGCATTATTACAATAGACATTTTTGACCATTAGACATTTTTACCACACTTGGGACTATATTATTTTAATTCTAAGACAAATATTGTTTATGTTTGAGAATTGAGTCCATACGTATGCATATCAATATAACTATAGGTTATGAAACAGTTATTCGCACCCCGTGCCTCAGAGCCAGCATGGAGCGTGTCCAGCACGTAGAGTGGCAGACACAAAAAAAATCATTACATACAAATCATAGGCGCATTCATAATTAGCGAACGTGTGTCTGCAGATACAGGCCAGCATTGTCGCCCATGTCTGAACCTATCTGTTCTTGTCTGTGTGGTTCAGTACAGTTAGTATGAATAGATGACAGATATCTCGAGTTGAGATATTGTGCAATAATAATAATAATAATAATTAATGCAAAGTTTTCCAAACAAACATTTATTTAATTATTGACGTCAGGGCAAAGATCCCCGAGATAAGACACTACGTCGAGGGGATTAAAAATAAAACGCAAAACTAAATAACATATATTATATTCAAATATTCAAGTATAGTTTGTTTTTCATAAATTTTCGATTTTACAAAACAAAAAGAAACACGACGAAACTTAAAAACTAAACTACACATTAGTGACAAGGTCCCTTATCACACGCGTGGACGGGATACTGGCCGCGCGAGCTCCCTTACAATGGTAAAGGACCGACGCGCAGTAGCCCACCATAAGATACAAAGTAATGATAGTACTCCCATCTGAGCGAAGTCAATATCATACAGTAATTGTCGATAAGGACTTTATCACAGCCAAGACAGCGTCGCCACAAATGACACACGTGAAGAGCCGCCGCCGTTTCAATCCTCCAGCGATAACAACTGGGCCCTGATCATTCAAAATTTCATTTTAAAACACGCTCCGGGCATAGGTAATGTACTTAAAAGACGTCGCGATTTTCCCTCTTGGTTAACTGAACGCATTACAGTATTTACAACTCTTCACTTCATATACAAACATTCCATTTAACCTATATACAAATTAATTGATTAAATTACCAGATCGTTCAAAATCCAACAGGGAAAAAGTATATAAAATAAAAATCATTCGGACACGATGGACCTTACGTATACAAGACTAAGAAAATACCTTTTAAAACCGCAGGCAAAACACATACAAATTTATGGCAGTGGTGTTTTCTTAATTAATAGTACGACAACACAAAATATCCCAATCGTAAAAAATGTAAATTTTACATTTTACCTATTACTTCGTCTTTAAGAACATTACGTGCACGCTTCTCGCGTATATTTAATTATACAATCAAACTCAACTCAAACGAAAATCGATGCCTCCGTATAAATAAATCTCTCAAACGATATGTACACCCCAAATGAAGCAGTGGCATCACGGCGATTACGCTTATTTAATTCAGTGGAAGTAGAAGCTATCATACGTTTCGTTGCGCTCGCTATAGAACGATAAATTATTGACTCTCGCGCACCTCGACAGTTAGAAACGCGTCGTTTCAGTGTGACTAATCTACGTAACAAAATAAAATTATACAAGTTTTCCAATGCATTCGCCGTTAACAATTTTTTTGTACACGTATATACATCTCTATAAAATCTCTCTCTCTTTCTAAAAGTGTGTGTGTGTGTGTGTGCAAAACGAAACAGGGCCGTTTCGTTTCACGCCAAAGTGATTTCAGACGCGACGCGATGTGAACGCGGGAAAATCATCTTTCGGCAAACGTTTTACACAATATTTCTGTATTGTCTCGAAATGCTTAGCATCTACGTACACAAAAGGATGTGAAAAATTACAAACACACCAATAATTTCCGGTGACTTAAAAAAACGGATTCTACGAGAGTTTAAAATTTTTTTGACCAAGAGCAAGCCGTGTTCAAAGCCATCGACGAATTCAAAACGAAATCGTCAGTGTTGCTTCGATTGTATGAAAGAAATTCTTCAAGACTGTAAAATTGGTGTAGTGGACAACGTTTCACGTTAGAAAAGGTCCGGTTCTAGTACGTTTTCATAGTTTCTAATTTCACGTTTTTGAGATTAGAGATTTTGTAAATTTTACGCATTTTCTCGAGTTTTTGGCTTATTATTCGACAATAATTTTATGTTTTCTGTGTTTCAACAATGTTGTTATTTTGTTTTTTTTTTTAAACAATAATTGTCACAATTTTACTAGATTTTTAAATATTAGACATTTTTGAAATTTTCTCACAACTTGTTTTCAACAAGTTCTTAACTTTTAACCCGAGGTCCAATTCTGGTAAGAATTTTTCGAGAGCTATGCAACATCTTTACGTTTTTTGTTTGTTTTCTTTTTCACCATTTCAGGTAGTTTGGATATCTTTTTGTGTTTTCAGCAATTTTGCGTTTAAACAAATCTTCAATATTTCAATTTTCACATGAACATTTTTTATCATTATTTACTAACAGTTTTCGCATACTTGTTAATTTTTAAGAATTGTGACGTTTTGACAATTTTGACTTACGTATTAACCAATTTTTAAATTTCTCACATATTTGACATAATTTGTGTAGTTGGATTAACTTGAAAAATATCCGAAATTGTAGAAATTATCAAAAATTTAGAAAAAAACGTAAATGAAAAAATTGTTAAAAAATTGACGTCTAAAATACAACATTACAGCTTCCATCTAGTCACTGAATGCACCTAATTTGTGTGTTAATAATTTTTAATAGGGTCGAGGACTTGTCGTATATTCTCGTATTTTTAAGCCACCGATTAATTTATTATTCACCGTCGACACATTTGTTTCAATAAAATAAACCGTAAATTCAATCGAGTATTCAACTTTGCTTTTGTAAATCGCAGATCTTTGCACGACAATAAATTAAGAAACGATCCGATTTGGACCGGTTCGAATTTACAAAAACGATCTATATAACAACGCGAACATTCTTGCTTGGTACATAAAATGATAAAAAATCCTTTTGGTAACAATGCAGTGTATATATCTACAGGTTTTTTTTTTTTTTTGTACAACGCCAACAAAAACGGTGACTAATGTAATACTTACGTACAACACCACTAGGTGTGAGTGATATCTAAAATCGCCGTGTCTTTCCTCCTGTTGAAGCTCGTGTCCTGCGTGTGCATCGTGTGTAGCGATATGGAACCGTACAGACCAGTCCCGGCCATCGCCGGCAGCTCCCTGGCTTTTAAAGCTATTTTCTCTGAAGGAGCGGCCGACTCGTTTTTAATCGGCGCCGGATCGGCCTGCGCGAAATTCGACGTCGGCGGTATTCTGTTCACACCGAGGATGTATTTGAAAAATTCGTACGTGGACCAGCTGATCGCCGTCGCCGGCATTTGATACATAACTCTGGCCTGCATTCCCCTGAAGTAAGCGTACGGCCCGCCGAGTCTATACACGAGCTTGATGGTGTACAGCAGTCCTCTGGTGTCGCCGACTTGCTGGGTGTTCAACAGCGTTTTGCAGACGTCCAGCGGAGTGGTTATCGCCGCCGCGAAGGCGCCGGCCATCGCGCCGCTCAACATGTGAGCCCCCGGATTGTACGAGCCCTCTTTGTTGGTGACCTTCTGCGCAAACTCGTACATCATAAAGTGGATGCTTTGAAATGGCACGTTCATCGTCAATTGCGTCGAGTACGAGCGATAGAACGCACGCAATCCCTCCTTCTGCCGGACCCTAAGCACGCAATTGTACACGGACTTGTATGGGGAATTCGACATTTGCATGCGCTGTTTGACAACTGCAAAACAACAGACGGTTATAGAAAAACTCAAGCGTCACAAATACATATTTTCGAACCTCACCAATTTCATTCTAAAACTGTCAATATTAAATTAATGACACAATTATTATAATAATGAGTCCATTAATAGCTTAAAGTAACATTTATTAACAACAGGGACTTTGGAACACTTTTTATAAACTGTAAGACAGTTCACCAAAGGGTTGTTTTGTTCAATGATTTGAAGAAATGTCAACCAGCCAGAATCAAGAAGTGCGAGTATTTTTTTCTAATTTAAATGACATCGCAATTTTTTTCTCATTCGCCATAAGGAGTAGCAATTTTAGATGAAATGGTGAGAGCACATTTTCTTATTTATCCTGATGTCACTTTTGTTTATTTACTACTTATTCTCCAACCACTTTTAGAAGATAACCTAACCTCATTCTTAAACCTTACAATTGAACTCTTATCAATGCATTTTTTTAAGTGCAATTACGTAATCGTTATCTACACGTCCTATCACCGTACTTTCCAAGATTCACGAAAGATAACAACAAATTCATGCGACTGGCGCTCTTCTAAAAATAACTGGTGAGATTCGAAAGCAAAACTAAACAGTCTTACCTTCCGCAGGTGTCATGATCGCATCGTGCAACAGCGTCGCTATACACCCAGACGCACCTAAAATCACATTGGTAAACGTATCAAGAAATCGAACCTATACAATAAAATTAAGCTGTAAAAAATTAGTTCAATATGAAAGACATTGCATTCGTGGTTTAGAACCGGAGGAATCGAGATTATGCAAAAAATATCGTAGCAAGTAAACAAGATACGCGAATAAAAAAAAATATTGAACATAACCACAAATTTTCAAGGTCCCAATGTCACCGACGAAATACGTATAATTAGCGCTTACCGTGAATTAAAGTGTGGTACCTAGAAGTGGTCGTGTTGCGTGTCATCCATTCCTTTAAATATTCGTAACTGCTAAAATAGAGCGCGTGCGAGGGCCCCGCTCCGAGAACCATAGCGGACATGCCCCGGACCGGCCGCAACAGCCCCTCGTCTCTGATCATCCGCGTCAGCGTCCGGTAAATTCCCTCGCGAACCGTCGCCGGTGCGAATGATTGCATTCGAGTCTGCAAATAATACATAACCTTACAACGGCGCGGGCTAACCTCGCTGTCAGAACAGCTGTTTAAACGGGTTGTTCTAAATTCGTGGGAACTCGAGCTCATCGGGCACTTACTTTGACGGAATCTAAGGGATACATTACGCAATGTTCCATTATTCCGGCTATGGCTCCGGCGGTCATATGCGTAAGAACATTATTCGTCGAGAGCGTTTCATAATCGTCAAAATTCATAATAGTCCGTTTTCGAGGTGAACAACGTCTTGGCTGGCTTACTTGGTGCGAGTTTTGCGAACTGTCAACTTGATTTGGTGCTGTATTTTTTTATTATTTTTTTTTTTTGAAAATCGTCACTAGAATTTAGGGCACACGAAACGCCACACGCTCGCACGTTGAGGAAAGAGAAACTGACTCCCCCACCAACACGCGTCACTGTCATATGGCGGCAGTGTACGATGGGAAGTTCGCCATTATTCGCGGAATATCACGATCGGCGTTGCCGCGTCTTGTAATTGTGCCGGAGACGTCGTGATTTTGCTCTTATGTTTTGGAATGTTTTTCAAATTTGTCAAATTAATTCATAGGGTAAAAATAACGATTTTTCGGTTCCACTAGAAATTTAATTTTAATGATAACAAATTTCAGCGATTGTGACAGGTGTTGACGGTCGTTTCACCCTCTAGACGTCTAGATGGCGTTAATGATAAAAGCTTCACGTCAATTATGAGTTTAATCAAAGACAGAAAGAACTAAACGCACTTTATTAATTATATTAACGTGTACTATATACCGGGTGTTATTCTGTGCAGAAATTGTCGTAAATTTTACTTTTCTAAGTGTACAATTGTCAAAACCACACAAAATAAATATGCCAAAAAGGTAAAAAAATGCGCACTCATAAGAACGTTAACGTCACCTCGCGTTTTTCGGTCATGTTTCTCACACGTTCATTGTCCTGGCAACGAAGACATTATTGCGTTTTAAATGGCAGGAACTCAAAAGAACGTTAACGTCACCTCGCGTTTTTCTGTCATGTTTCTCAAACGTTCATTGTCCTGGCAACGAAGACATTATTGCGTTTTAAATGGCAGGAACTCAAAAGAACGTTAACGTCACCTCGCGATTTTCGGTCATGTTTCTCAAACGTTCATTTTCCTAACCTGGCAACGCAGACATTGTTGCGCTTTAAATGGCAGGATTGGATGTAACAGGATGTGCCTCGCTCTCAATAAAAATAAGCCAATGAATGAATCAGTAATCCGTCGTGTACTAACTCACGTTGTTGTTTCGGCCCATTCCAAGCAACAAATTAAGACGGATCGATTATCAATATCTGACATAAAAAATTCAAATTTTCAGTCAACATTAATAATAATCACGCTCGGAGATAAAAATTCGTTGAAAATAATTTAAAATTTATAGGAAACAATTTACGATTACGACACGAAACTATTATCGCCGTTTAATTTTAATATATACTGACGATTTATTTTTGAAATACATTTACTACATGTTTACTAAATGATTTAAAAAAAATGCGAGACCAGAATCCGAATTACGTTTGACCTTCGTCACGGACACGCTGTATGGGACAGCTGATGGCCAATGGCCATGCGCTTAAACACCACCATGCATCACGGCGGCGGCGTCCCGCAATTGTTCTTCGAAATTACCGTCAAAATGTTACAGGTGCAGAGTTGTTTCACTTTAACCCACGTAAGTTTATTATCATAGTTATTACGCTAAAGAAATACAGGATGTGAAAAAGAAGAAAATGAATCGAACGAAGGATGTATACATAGTTCGAGACTCGTTGATTTCGTCATATTTTAAAGATAAGGTTATGTTATGAAATGTTTATCCTTTTGTTCGAACGTTTTTGCATCGTTTAACATTTTTAAATTCATCACACTTACAATTATTATACAAGGCATATAATGAAATTTACATCAAAAGGCGTTTTTTATCCCATCCAAATGTATATAAAATCGAACGATACTTAAACATGACAGATGAACTAGGACATTCATTATTTCTAGGCGGTGTGGTTGGCAACAAGGTCGTATGAAAGCCACCCGAAGAAACAATCGACTCGTTTAAAAGGAATCACCGGCATCGTCATTTCCACGTATGGCACATTTTATTAATTAATTAATATTATTAATAAACAATTTAGTGCCCGAAAATCTCAATTAGATTAATTTATCTATCGAATGGATTACGTTGATCCTAATTACATATACTACTGATTTAGCGACAACTCAATTTGACCTTCAAAACTCCAATACGTCAAATGCAATTGACTGTAATTATTCATTACGCGCGTTTGTATTGTTTTCATGCAAAATTACATCGTGTCTGTCGTTGAAATTACATACTCGTTTGCCGTTAATTATGGTAAATAATTGCCGATACCTTATCGTGCTTGTGTGGATTTTTTTTTAAATTTATTTTAAACCAAAAGCGAATTTGTTCGTAGAGATCGGGGATCACAGTCAAAAATTTCTTCGCGTGGGCAATCCCATGAATGCATAATCCACCTATCGGGGGGTTAATATGGCGTTGAAAATTGCACAGTCATCGTAACCTTCAGCGATGAAATTGTGTGAGAAGTTTATAATTTTAATACAAATCCGGTGAGCAGAACGTGATAAGATTTGTGCGCTCTCACTGTGATTCGTGCTTTTTTAATTTTGCTGTGAAATTAATCGATTTCATTCAAACTACTTAAATTTCAACAAAACGGGGCGATTAAAAAATGCGAACGATACGTACGATAATATTCGACGCGAGCATAAATTTAATCTTTTTATGATCACAATAAATTATGATTTTTTTAATCGACTCGATATGAACGGTAAAATTATTAAGCCGTTTGTAATTAATTGAGAATTAAAATAAGGCGGAGTGATCATCGGATGCTTTCAAGGTCGCCGGCGTCGATTCGACTCGATTGAAATATTCGTTTTCCTACACTTTTATATCCGCTGTTTCCAGCACACTTTGCAGAATTGAAACGTAGCGAATTGCGATTACCTGTGCGTATATGAAATTCACATACACACGTACTAGGATATGAATCCTACCAATCAGATAGTGCGATTGTTAAATTTAGAGTAAGCTTTGACAAGTAAAGTGGCATTGCTCCGATCGCGTTGCTATAGAAACTATGATTCACTAACGATAAAGTAATTGTCCCCACATGACCATATACGTCAAAATGACATATTGGAACATCCAAGTGAGAGTTAATAGTTCAGTAGTTGTTTAATTTTGGTCGAAGGAAAATTGAAGTGTCATCACTTTGGCGATGAATGTTGGGTTATTTTGCTAATCATTAATATTTATGTAGTAAAAATTCAAATCAAATTATGGCCGAACGTTAATTGAGCTACTGGGGTTTTCCACGCACATTTAATTTAACTTCCTTATCTTATCACGCAAATACAGACGTAGCTAAAGTCAATAATGTCGACAAAATTTAAATTGTTAATACAGGTGACGAGACGAAAAATTAAACGTTGAGAATATTCGAAAACAATTTCGATAGAGTTCTAATATCCGGACGAGTGCCGGTAGACGTAAGTCATTCGTGCCGACCGACATATAACGTGATAAGTGATTAATCTGAAACGTGAAATAATAAACATTGCGGTGCGCTTTGCATTAATAATCGCCGTGAAATCTATTTCCTTATCTCCAGTGAAGTAATCGATTGTTACGTACGCGACCTGCTCGCAGATAACTAAATGAATTAAATTTTGGCAAAAACTAGTCAAAAGTGACTGCGTCATTTTGTATTTGATTAATGGGAACTCATCCTCATTGAAACAGGGCACAACTACATATGTACATGGCTCGACGTTTTTCATGGCATGTCCATGAACTATATGACACTGACAATTTCAATCTGTCACTTTTGACGTAATTTTGTGATGCCGAATTTGAACTTACGTCACGTAGGCGACCTGCTCGAGGATAAGTAAATACATAAATTAAATTTTGACAAAAACGAGTCGTCAAAAGTGATTGAAACAGGGCATATCTAGATACCTACATAGCTCGACGTTTTTCACGGCCTGTATGTGAACTATTTCACACTGACAACTTCAATCTGTCACTTTTGACACATTTTTGTGATGCGTTTGCGAATTTAAACTTACGTCGCGTAGGCGATGGGCGTTTGGTGTTTTCAACAATTCGACTTTATCTTATTGACAGTTACTTGAGCAAACGGTGTCGCGGACGCAAACGTCTATTGTTTTATCGAACTTTTAATTGTAACGCACGGCGATACCGGGAATTTCATAAATAATATCAATCGGTTTTCCCGGCGCGTTTGAGACGCCTCGTGCATAATTTGCGGTGTGCGCTATAAATACGACTTGCGCATACTTTTCGCCCGACGTGATTTCGTCCACGGTGATTTTTTTCGACGTCAGTGGGCACTACCCATTATTTCGAACGATACCTTTGATCGAGTCACATAATTATCTGCTTAGTAGAAAGGTTTGACGTTTAGCCCACTTGGACAGTGACAGATTTGGTAAATGACGTTCCGTCTTAATTCATACAAAAACAAAACTAAAACTCGACCGCGACCATTTTATTTTTACATCTGAGGGATCCAAGTCCACGAGTTTGTTATCTCAATAGCTGAATCGATATGAGTATTATTAATCTATCGCAAATAGAAAAATACTTAGAAAGTGATATTTTTAGAAAATTTGAATTTACTGGTTTATCTATAAGGAAATTAATTTTCGGTGCATCTGGATTATTATTTCTCTACCACCTGCTTTGATTATCTTTTGATATTAGTCATTAAAAAAAATCGTAGGAGATTAAAAATTAAGAGCAGAAAGACGTGAAGAAATTAATTTGTAAATGTATGTGATTTATGCAAGGCTGGAGAATTAGATGAAAATTAATTTAACAATTTCAATTGTATACACTTTTATGTTTTGTAATTTCTACTTTTTAGAATTGGACGAGTGTTTATCTATACATATTGTAGGGATAGTGTTTGTATAGATTTATTCCCAGGTCAATCTTTGTGATAAAATAAATAACACTTTTAGTTTTATTTACATTTCTTTAAAAAAATATATCTCATCATAACACAACGACTTTACCTCGTATCAGCTACGATATTTTTTGTTATTCAGGGACGTCTCAATTGTCGTTAATGTGGTATGCAACACAGTATACAACTGTGAACTTGGCGCATATGCATTGTCTGTCTGCGACTGCGTTCAATCGACCGTCGGTCGAGGACGGGTCAAGGCGAGTCAAGTCATTTTTCTGCCATTTTCGTTTAGCCTATGGTTGTGTCGAATCGGTAGAAATTTCAAATCTTGTCAAAAAATCCAATATAATAGAGGAAGGGTTGACATCGTCACTGCAGTATTTAAGAGAAATTGAATCACAATTGTGATCTTGTATTTTCTATTGAATTATTGACATAGATTTATTGCTTGCGTTCACGTGTTGATGAATATCGCACCAAAGTTGATTTCGAAATTTGACAAAATCAAATGAATTCTCGAAACAAAACGTTAGAAATTTCGCCTTTGAAGCTTCGCGTCGGACATCAAACCTCACACGCAGGAAATGAACTTTTGCTCTCTAGATTTATAAATAGCAATTAAATAACAATACTGATTACTCTTGTAACTGTTGATATTCAAAAATGTTCACCTAAAAGACTATCAGCGCCTTCTCGTGATTTCTCACGAAACGAGCAGTTTTTAATTTATTTTTCTTAACATGGCAGCATTGTTGACAGTGGTTTTTTTTGTTTTTTGGATCGAACGTCACGCAATTGACTCTGCTCGCAGCAAATTGTTGGTTAGGACATATCGACGCCAATGTATAAAACATAAAGCAGAACCGAAATGTGGGTGAGATTTGTAGGTAAACGTGCCATCTTCGGCGCGGTTTTCCCATTCGTGACGAACACCTCGGACAACGTATCGAAGGAGACGAAAACCGCCGAATCGGCGGACCGAAGCGTCCTGCAGCATGAAACCGGCAGAGAGCGACTCGCACGGATGTTCACCATAGAGTACGACAACACCCGATAACTTACGCAAATCCGTTGACGTTTGATTTTCAGCGAATTCGACAATCTCAGCCCGGAGTTGGCCTCCGTCGTGCAAGTGGGCTGCATGAGCATATTCGTCGGCATCCTGTACGGAGGCATCTTGCACAGCAGAACGGCCTACATGGATTTCGTCAAGAACAACCAAGCCACCATGTTCAAGGATCATCTGGAAGCTAAAGTATTACAAGTTATCTTAGTAAAATTCGAATAACTAACGGCTTCGTGTTTAGAAACGGCTGCAGGACAAAGTTTCGTTGAGTTTTGCCAAAGGGGCCTTCCGATGGGGCTGGAGATTGTCGGCGTTTTCGACGTCGTATGTGTAAGAACCCCGACGTTTACGAGTTTCGTTGTATTTATTATTGTTAATGCTAGTGGAATATCGACGATGATATCCGTGTATAGAGGCAAGACTGGGATTATCGAACACATCATAGCTGGAAGTGTGGCTGGTTTCAGTTATAAGTTTACCGCCGGGCCAAGAGCTTGGGTTGTCGGTGGTGGCTTAGGTAACGTAGTTTTTTTTTATGACGCTCGCAGTGGTCGTAACTTCAAACTATCATTGTCAACATACAATTCT
Source organism: Geotrupes spiniger (assembly GCA_959613385.1). Lineage (NCBI taxonomy): Eukaryota > Metazoa > Arthropoda > Insecta > Coleoptera > Geotrupidae > Geotrupes > Geotrupes spiniger. The sequence goes on along the minus strand of OY390732.1, from coordinate 1,762,824 downwards.
TAATATTATTTTCATCATATGCACTTTATTATTTTTATTATTTAATCGTATCGATATTTTTCGAATTAATCATCGAATCTTATTGTCGACCACTGCTCAATTTTTGTATTGAATGCTGTGATAAACATTTACTATGTAACTAGTTTTTTATAAATGTAGGTTGCGTGTTGGGCCTCATAGCAGGAACCTTAACGCACACTCTTCTCACTCTAAGTGGCACGTCAATGGAAGACGTACGTTACTGGCAGTACAAATGGAAGGAAACTAGAATGGGGCACTTTAAGCAAGCTGTCGAAAACCAGATGGAAAAGGACGCGTTGTTTTTGCTGCACGATAAGAAAGTCAGGACCAGTGAGAGTTTTGAGGATTTAGTTACGATTGATTCAGCCGTAAAGTAATTTAATTATTATTAGCAATATAGTGCAGTGTGTGTAAGTAACACTGATATTTATAAACGTCCGTCAATTACATGAGCCAGTGGAGGCCCGCGATGCTGTCTGGGTATGACATTATGTGACTTTGATTCAATGATTTTCTGTAAATATTTGTAAATAAATGTGCATTTTTGAAAACCACTGAACACAAGCTGGCATTAAGTAGCGATACCGTCGCCTGTGTGGGTTGCAGTCCGCTAACAGATAGCTCTGGGAAATGTAACGTGTTATTCAAAAGTAGATCCATCAGAGAAATCAAAAATACAGAAACACCACTTGTCCAGTTTTGATTTAATAGTCAAATTATTTTACTAACCCATTGCTTAATCACCATTAAGCAACGAGTTAGTAACATTAAGTTTGTAAAAAATTATTACCAACTCTGGTTTCCTTTTGAAAACAATTTGGAGACAAAGTTATGAACAGAGTTCTTTTGAAGATAATCTAATGAAATTGAAATATATAAATATGATGACCCAACCCAACCCAACACCGCAAAAAAAATCAAAGAGTTACTCAAATAATTGCATTAATATTAGTTCATATGAAAGAAATGCAAAATTTATTTGATAAAATATTTTATTGACAAATGATACAAAAACGTGTACTTTTTACATAGAATTTACATGTAACGATTTATTGATTTAATATACAAGGAATGTATTAATATTGTGCAAATCATGGATACTTATATTTGCAAGTAAATACTACGGAAAATAAATAAATATGCCTGCGTACGAGGTCCATCTGGATTTATTTTATCGAAATATTCAACATTTAAAAACTGTAAAAATTTTGATTAAAATTAAACGACATGCAATAATTAAAAAAAATCCCCCGTGAAGCACCTCATACATGTACCTAACTCAAATACAAAAACTTCACTTGAAAATATAAGCACAGGAATAACAAACATAAATCTTATCCATATCGATACGTACTAAAAGCCTAGATTAACGCGCCTCGACATTGACGCGTCGAAAGTCGAGTTCTAGATAAATTTAAATAGGACTAGAATACAGTAAGAGATTGTCGATACATAGGGAACACGTCGAACATCCGATCTTGGCACAACTTTACCCCCGACATGAATAAGGCCGACGTCGTAGAAAAGGATTCTTTAGAAACAATGCAACTTGTTCACGTCCGTTTCCGTCACGGGAAGCATCAGTCGTGTTTCGGTGTGGACCGACGTCACTGCATGATTATTTGTACTGAATTTTTGACACGGTCAATGTTGCCAGATCAGCGCGGACTGGAATGATTAGAACAGCTTGGTCGCGACGTTATGTGGCAGGTCTGTAGGCACGGAGTTTGGTAACAGACGGCGCTCGCGTGGCCCGATCTGCCCGACGTCAGCGGCTCCCCGTCTTCCCATACGTCCCTCGCTGGATCGTAAACTTCAACGTTCGCTAGGAAGCTCTGTCCGTCGTAGCCGCCTGAAGAAAAAGACTGTGAGATGCGACTCGTGTGGATCAAGCAAATACTTTTATTGGTTACTCGCCGATAAAGTGGGCGTTTAAACCTTTGTTTTTCATTTATAAAACCGCACCCAAAAATTTCGTTGAATATTATTTCATATGATAGTAAATTGGAGACTGTGGTTGGCAAAGAAAGCTGCTGAAGATGACAACTTAGTTGTCAAAATCTACATCTAGTGTGTGGTAAGTTTGACATTTAATTTGTGACAACTAATAAAGATATTGTGTGGAATTGGACAGAATTGCAATAAAAACAATCTGATAATTTAAGAAATGAATTAATACAAATTAGTGGATAATTCTAAATGCGAGTAACAAGTAAAATATTCTATATAAAACTAGATAGTCAGACATTGACTTTTTTCCCTCTTGATAAAAAAAAAAATTTAATTACTCGACATATCTTTCTAATATTACACTTACCCATTGCATATATTTTACAATCAAGTACTGTTACACTAAGAGCACTCCTAGCGATTTTCATGCTCGAAATAAACTCCCAGAGGTTCTTTTCAGTGTCGTAGCGTTCGACAGTATTTAATTGTTTCGCACCGTCATAACCGCCGATTACGTAAATATACTGATTTATTGCAGCAACTCCTAAAAAATTAAGTTTACCATCTTCAACACAACACAATTTAAGCGCATTACCAGCTCCACTTCGCATGGTCTCCATGGGCGCTATTACAGTCCACTCGTCGTTTTCCGGATGGTAACATTCGGCAGAATTCAGCCTATTCACGCCGTCAAAGCCGCCTATCGCGTAAAGCAACCTATTGACGACGGCAACGCCGACGGCCAGCCGCTTGGAATGCATCTGCTTCACGTTCGTCCACCTATCCAATTCCGGATCGTAACTGAAATTACAAAAATCAGCAAATAAAATCAACACAGCTGTCACACATTTATTACAATTCGACGCTGCTGTGATATTTGGAACCTTCGCTCCCTCCGACGGCATACAACAACCCGTCCATGACGGCCACGCCCACCCGATTTCGAGGCACCGACATGGGACTGCACGGACGCCACTGGTCCTTTATAGGATTGTACTTGTCCACCCAGTCGGAGTCGTAGTTGTTCCCCGGCGTGTTATTCCGTCCCCCAACCGCGTAAAACGTGCCCTGGATACATTCGAAATGCACTATCGATCACGGAGCGGTAAAACTAAAGCCTCACCCGTAGAAACGCCCCGCCGAGTCCAGATCTGGGAACCGTGAGATTGTCGAGTTGGTGCCACGTCTTGTCGTCCACGTTGAAGCCTTCCAAAACGTTCAGGGATTGTTTGAAGTACCCGCCGGCGATGTAAATGATTCTCGGTGTGTTCGGAGTGCGTTGTTTCACGACTGTCGTTTTGTGCAACGTCAAGTCCTAAATCATAATAACATTGTTACCGTCAACTGCACTTTCAAACCAAATTCAAGGGAAATATTGAGCTTAATGAATATGTTTAATAAAGGGTAATTATTAAGTTTGGTTTGATTATTTAATAAACGATGTTGATCCGACTTTTTAAATCTATTTATTTCTAATGACTAATAGTGTTAGTTTTTTCCCTTTAACAGTTGTGAGTACTTCTGGCATATGTTTGAAGAAGTCCAAGCTTCTATTATGTTCCTGTATTCTTGTCCTTAATTATCTTCCTGTCTGGTCTATGCAGTTGACATTGCAATCTTCACAGTCTAGCTTGTAAAGTTTCGATTTTCTGTGTATGAAGAAAACCACCACTTCAAAGATATACCGGAGATATATCACAGAAAAACTAACACTATTGGAGTCATTAGAAATAAATATATTCAGGAAATCGGATCAACACCAAATGACCAAACCGAACTTAATAAATAAAGAGAAAATACAAGAAACAACAGAAGACAATAGGTACACAAGCATAGGAAGAACTATTGAATGCACTTAAAACAGATGGACAAGACGCATAACTACTCAAACACCCTGGTCTCAACCATCCTTTACATTATTATTTATTATTATGTACATATGTCCTAATTCCATTAGAACAATGACTATGGGAAAAACATCGAACCTTAAATATCCTCGTCAGATATTCCCTACACGCCGGGGTTTTCTTCAACACGTCGCATTTGGCAAGCTGGTCGTTTAAAAACTTCGGCGTTAAAAACTGACACCGCACGGCGCTCAATATATGCTCCATTTTTACGTGCCTGGTGTCTTCGTCGTACTTCACCCATTTCAACACGGCGTTGTAGACGTCCTTTTCATCTTGCACGTTCAGTTCGTCCTTTTTGATCAACGTTATCAGTTGCATTGCGTTGAGCTGAAGAAACTCTTCTTCCTGGCAGATCTAGAATTCACACGTTCAGTACGACAACGTACGACTATTAATCCGCGTCGCTCCTCCAAACGCTCAATACCTGACTAAAATTTCTTTCAATGTACTGATTGGCCTTGCGGCACAGCTCGTTGCAGCCGTGCTGCTCGGCAAAATTCGCTATGCCTATGGCGTTGCTAGGGTCTAGCTGCCGTTCCAAAAAATCGCAGCACGCCTGTATGACGTTCGTCACCTGAAACACTGTTCTTTGCAATTGGTTCGGGGGAACGCCGTGGGGCGACATACTTGAAACATGGTGGCGGCGGGCAACAGCTGGCACACGGTGTTCTCGGTCACTTTGATCCTGCCCGTGTACATGAAGTGGATCAGGCGGCTCATGGCAGTCGGAGACACGCCCTGCAACTTCACCCGGTTCATTTCAGATTCTCGCAGTCCTCCGGTGAACATGGCTTTGAAGTAGGGACTGGCCGCCGCCAGGACCACCCTGTGGGCTTCGAACACTTCAGATCCTACTTCTAATACTACGTCGGTCAGCATGTGGTGTCCTCGCATCATGTCCATGGCCTGCGAATCGCGGAAACCGTTACAATCAGTTATAAAGCGAAGCAGTGTTTTTACCTTCATTGCGTCTTTTATGTACTCAAACATGATAAAACTCATGTCACCGATGTCCGAGTTGCAGCCTCCGCTGGCTCTGGTGGATGTACTCGTTCGCCTCGTGGAGAAGGAATCGTTCGTGCATAAATAACTGCAGTCTTCTTCTCCATCCATGCTGCAGCTGCAACGAAAAATAATGTATATTGCAAGGTACCACTTTTTCGCTATTTTTACATTTTTCAACGATTTTATTTGACAATATTTAATGCAAATAATAAATACTACAAAACTGAAATTGCTGATGATTACAACGACGAAAATTAATATTGATGAGGCAGTTGTGTCAGAGTTGTAAAATCATTGTAAGTAGCTGCTAGTAGTAGCGACAACTAATTTCACAATTTTACATATCTTCATATTTTCTGAGAACTGTAAAATATATCTGAATATTGTTTGAGGATTCTTAGTCAATATAATAGTTGGCATTGTTACAGAGTTTTAAATTTGCCCATTGCGTCGTAAGCTATGCGAGATCTTCATAATGTGCATTCAATTTGATTTATGGAAATTTAACCCAACCCAATCTGCCAATCACAAACAATTGTCGTCGATTAATTTTTTTTAGCTATTTTGTAAAAAACGATATGTTGATGTGGTGTTTGTTTGTATGTTTGACGATCTTTACAAGTTTGAATTTAAGATTTTTTTTCAATTTTTATACACCGCCGGCAGCTACAGGTGAAAAAGAAAACAATGATTTTGTACTACCTATGTTTTATTTATTGTGGCGAGAATTTGGATTCTGTACTAATTTCAATATATCGATGTTTTGTTTCATGTGTGTTGGGTTGTGTTGTGTTGGGTTGGGTTGGGTTGGGTTGGGTTGGGCTGTGTTGGGTTGGGTTGGTTGTGTGAAAGTTGATTTGATTTTGAATTTTGACATTTTTTGAATTTTACATAATTTTTCACAATGCGTCAACGCGGACCGTTCGACAATCGCTTGTAACTTCCTGCAGCAGATGGGATCCTTTTTTCATTGATAATAATTGGTCGAATGCAAAGCAAACACTTCGCGAGTTCACATACACCTTGGTGCAAAGTACACGCAACTCATGACAAAGCAACTAGTTATCTTATTTACGTACGTTTATTTCCGTCTAAAGATACGTTCGACTTTTATCAAACTCGAGCCCGAAGTGAATTTTTCGTGTTCATCAATCGACACGAAATACGCAAGTTCGACGATTTTCCCCCTCGGCGGGAATCCGCGAAGGACGCCGGAGGCAACTGACATTTTTAAACGGCCGAGGGTCTCCGACGCACGTCTGTAATTTCCCATACGACGAATGAACTCGCCACAATAATAAAGTTTTTTTTTCCATTTAATTCAAAAATAATTTAATAGGCCAACTTCCGTGCGTTTTTTTTTTCGGCGGAAAATTTCCACAACTAGCGGCTAGCAAAACACAATAACACATTTCGAATGCAAACTGGATTTAATCGCAATTACGTGTGCAATAGATGACTTGCAGAACGTACGCTAAGCCGTTTAAATACAAAAATCGCAGATTAAAGATAAAATTACATTAATTAGTAATATCGCCAATAAAACTAACTTGGTAACTTGTTTCACGGTTTTAGTTGTAGGAGTACTAGAAACGCTCCCGTTTTCACCACGAGAATTTTATCGGATAACGCAAAAAGGTCGCGTCGTCGGGCCCTAGCCCCCGACGTTCGGGACACCGAGCGCGCGCAAACTATGACTTGCAAAACTTACTCGGCGTCCTCGAAGCTGCCCAAACGTCCCTTGTCCATTGCTTAAATCAGAACCGGCGTAACGATGCTTACGAATAAATACGGGTTGTCGGCGCTTAGGAATATATACAGGTTGTTATCACAGGCTACATGTTCGCAACCGGGCCGCGACTGAAACCAAACTGACTCGATTATCTTCGCCATAAAAATTACATATTGGATTTATCGCACAATACGTACGTATCGCGCGGACGATATTTGGCGTTTGATAACCGCTTCGTGTGTGCGTCCCTACATCGCGTCCGCGTCCGTACGTCTTCTCAATTGTATCAAAATTTAACAAAGAAAATAATGAGAATAAAGAGAAATGGTATAAAAATTTCGGTTAAAACCACGCCAACAAAGAATTTCATGACGTGAGCGAAGGAACTTGAAATCCCCCCCCACTTTGATGCAACACGAAGAACTCGTCGTGATTGGTCAGAAGGAGAGGGAAATTTTTCCCGACATTTCGTTCATCGATTCTAAAAGGATTAGAAAATCTAAATTTCCGGAGTAATTTCTTTTCATTTTGCTAGTTAAGTTTGTGTGCTGCCAAAGGGCTGACGCAACGAATCCGAACTGCAAAAGGCAACACCGCGCGTGATCGTAACGATGTACGCAAATTTAAAAGCCTGCGCAACAACGTCAATCAAGCAACGCCCGCTCCTCGTTTACTCGTTCGTTCGAAAACGACCGCCGTTACCCGTCACGCACACGGACCCCGTCGCTCAAGACGTTATCCAACATCCACCGCTCCAACTTGCGCACCAGCGAAACGCAAGTGATTAATTTGCGCCACTACGTGTGTTTCTCTCGTGGTTCAGATGCCAATTACAAAAGCAACGTTATCAACAATGACTGGGCATTAGACAAAAATATGACCTTGGGGTCGATTGTGCAGACCGCCGTGACTGGGCATTATATTACCGACGTCGTTTCATATCGGAAATTCTAACAATAATAATAAAACGCGTATTTTCCGAATAAATTATCTCGCGCGTTTATAATTTAACATTTCCAGTCGGCTTCGTGAATACGAGTTGTCGAAGCCGCGGGATGCGATCTGTCAGCATGGCCAGGCCGACTGCGCTAAAATAACTCCGTCCATTTCTCGAATTTTAAGACAATTTCGAGTCTCAATGACTTTTCGCATACTTTCATTAAAAGTCAAAATGACAGATCTTGAGCCTTATAGTTTCGTCATTTTCACCCCACGTCGACAACGTGTCTTTAATCGAAACTAAATGAAACGATGGGCGCCAAAAATTCAGTAAATACGATTTTTATTGGTCCAATATTAACGAATTACATTTAAGCCAATCGAACACCTACACTTACGAAGGCACCAAGCGATTCAACAATTTCGAGTCTGAAGCGTAAAAGTCCTAGTCATCATCAATCGATTGAAATTCATTTACAACTCGAAGTTGAAATCGATAACCGATTTGATAAAATTATTCTCACGTCGATAATCGCCGCCGATAGTTAAATCGATCTCATTAATCGCTTAACGGCGTCATTAACGTAATAGCAAAAAATTCACAGTCATTAAAAAATGCATTGCGAGCGTTATGCTGACAATAAAGCGATAGATAAATTGTTTTGACGCGATGATTCGCTACAAGCCGGGTTTTCGCATTTTTAACTGTCATCTTGACAACTTTGACAATTCATACGCACCGCACTAGATTTTAAAACTGTCATGGTACTATAGACGTAATAGTACCATGACAACGCATCTACGTCAAATATGAACGAACCCCCAATATAAAAAAAAATAATTTACCGTGTCGTTCCATCTGGATCTTCAATTGTTACGTCCGAATAATACACGCCGTTTGACTCGCTGAAACTGTGCTTTTGAAACCGCATTTCCGCAAAGTTGCGACGCCGCGTTAGCACTGACGGCTCGACGCACCTGCGATTTCAGGTGTCGCCGAAATCGAGTGGCCCATTGCCAGATAAGAACTTGCGTTTCGGACGGCGACGCACTTTTCACCAATGCGGTTTCACGTACGCGCCATCCCCACCAAAACACAAATTTTAAACAAAACGACACAATTAATTTTACGCAAGCTGGGTGGAAAGCTTGAACGAAATTTACATTCTAACCCAATGGGATTGAGAACAATTTCACGTCTGCAACGAAAATTACGCATCTGTCAACCGATTATGGAAAGAATTGCATTTTCTAGTAACGCATGCAACGTGATGTTTAAGAATTTCTGTGAACGTTAGGTAGACGATTCGTAAATTACAAGTTGGTCTGTTTTTTTAATTTAATTAAAATGGTTACAAACTTACCGACGTTCATTGTAAATCATTTTCGCACACATTTTAATCACCGAACGCCGTTAATAAAAGTTTGACATATTGATAACAACGTTCGCCCGACTAAAATATCCGAATAGGCGTATGAAGCTGCGTATCACACGAACATGTAATCCTTTCACGTGCTTGGTAATCGAACGTAAATGATTGATAAATAAAACATCGACGGTTAACCTCCAAGATTAGGTGCGGGTCGGAATCGCGTGACTTACCTATGGCATCAATCGATCGGTCGCACAGAAGGGATTCTCGAATTTATAATTTGCACAACCATCGAAGGCACTGCGGCATATTGACACAAAACTGTTATGCCTTCGAACGATGACATTTACTTAAGACCATTTTAAAGACTGATTAAGTTGAACGGCGTTGCCACGTTTTCAGCGACGGTGGTGCAAACTAGACACTTTTTCCGGTACAATCGAAATCAAATGGACAAAGCGTGTAATTGTTGTTTGTGTGGACCACGTAATTAGGTGGTCGTTAAAATTAATTTGTTAATTAAGTCTGATTTATTGTTTAAATAACAACTTTTGTTTGATTGTTCAGGACGTCGATCAATTGAGCCTAAATTACCTTCAATGTACATTTACATTAGTGTCAAATTTAGTAGATGACGAACCACCAAGTCTGGCAACGCTGTTATTATTCACGAATATTTTACTACTGCGCCTTAATTTAGGCAACTAACATTAAGTTGACAGGTTGTAGTTTGTGTTTTGAAGTGGAACTGACATCATCTGTCATTATTTATCCAAAATAATAGCGGAATCGTACATGATGGGTTTGTTTGGTAAAACTCCGGAAAGAAATCCGAAAGATATGGTACCAACTCATATCATACATAGACGAGTTTACGTTGACGACGAGACTTTTTGCAGGTGAACGAGTGGTCCCACAAATTAAGGAAAGAAGGTAACCAACTCGATAGGCAAATAAGAGGTACGGTATATTTTCCGTTTACGTCAGACGCCTAATCGTGTGATTTAGCGATACAGCGGGAAGAAGACAAAGTCAAACGCTCGCTGAAGGAAGCCGCCAAGAAGAGCGACAAAGAAACGTGCCTGATCCTGGCGAAGGAGGTGCTGCGGGCGAGGAAAGCCATAACGAAGATACACATCTCGAAAGCTCACATCAGCTCGGTGCAGATGCAAATGAAAAATCAACTAGGTTAGTAAACAGAGCTGTGAAATTTTCAATATAAATAATATTAGGTTTCACAAAGTAACGTTTATTTCCAAATGTACATTATATGCAGGTTTTTCAGCGACGCATCTAGAGCAGATGCTGATCGAGGTACCTGCTTCAAATATAAAATTATACTAAATATTTTCAGATTTTCAGAACAACATGTTATTTTATAAATAATGTTATTTTGTAAAAAACTTATTATTTATAGGTAACTAAACGCCTCGTTCAAATTCAATGTGTTTCAGCCACATTAAGGATCGCCGGGTCGTTGTCGAAATCCACCGAGGTCATGCAGGCGATGCAGGGACTCGTCCGGATCCCCGAGGTCGCCCACACCATGCAGGAGATGTCCAAGGAAATGATGAAGGCCGGGATCATCGAAGAAATGCTCGACGAGACGATGGAGAATTTCGAGGACACCGACGAGATGGAGGACGCGGCGCAGGCGGAAATCGATAAGGTCTTGTTCGAGCTGACGGAAGGCAAGCTCGGGGAGGCGCCGCTTCCACCAGTCGGCGAGGCGGACAAAGAAATCGCGAAGACCCCGGAGATTGAAGACGAAAACGAGCTCGAGGAGATGCAAACGCGTTTAGCCGCGTTGAAATCTTAATGTGGTCCGCACATGCGTTAATTAAGCGCCAATCTTGTTTGTAAATTTTCTTTTTTGTTGGCTTCGAAATAGTTCAAGGGCAATGTTTTTTTTACAGTATTATAAAAGGAACTTGTTTGCACTCGATATTAATCCAAAGTAACGACGTAACTTCTTCATTTTAGGTTTTAAGATATTTATTATTGCGTTTGTTTGATTATAAAAATCGAAATGTTTCGTATATGTACATGTTGAACTTTTCAATAATTTATTATGTTATAAAGGATGTTGTTATTAAATATAAATATTTATCGGAAGATGCAAGTGCGTTTTAAAAACCAGATTACAATCGGCTAAAATTTTCTTACAAGTGCCTTCGTGCGTTGTACGATTTTGTATAATTTTATTGTAGAATAAAAAATAATATTACGTCTGTGTTTAATATCTGTACATTGACAATTTCAGTCCTTCTTGCAAAAGCACCTTTCATAAGTGGATGAGCCACAATAGACCGACAAAACAAACGTGGGAGGATAAGAAGTAGGAGGGGAAGACCAAAAGATTGGAATAGTGGTAGGAAGAATCTTGGAAAGCAAGGGAATGTCATGGTAGTGGTGGACAGAGAAAAATGGAGAAAATTCTTTCTACTGAAGATAAAGGCCCTACATCCATACGGTTAAAAGGAGTAAGTTATAGAAACTTGCGTGTGTGCATGCATGCATGATACTTAATACATCATAACACATACTAGGACTGGTACAGAATTAACAAGTGATACATCAAATACAAGTTACTCAACTCAACCAGTGATATCACAGGATATTTTATGGGATACAGAAACAAAACACTTACACCATCATAAAGTTTATTTAATGTGGAAATGTATAGCTTTCGATCTGCGAAACGCCTTTCTTTACTGCATTGTCAAGTCTTAAACTTAAATATTAAATTAAAAAACTACCTGATCGATTAGTCGATTAAATGTTAAAAGTTAATAAATATCGAGTATTTCCAGTTAAATTTGCGAAACTTCGTAATTACGAAGGTCGATTCGAGTACGAGATATGAATGAAAATTTATCGACGTTTCTTTTTCTCCTGTTTTCTGGCTCTGTGGTGCGGTCGCCTCGGTGTATTGTGCGGGGTGCTCTGTTCCGAGCTCTCGTCGTCGCTGTCTCCCTGAAATTACACACACGAATGAGGCATTAAAAGCGCCTCAAGTAATTACCCTCGATAACCAACTGGTTTCATCCGGGCTGTCGGGCAGGACGATGCAAGCTATCAGGCAGATTATCTGAAACACGGCGCCTAAGTAAAGGCCGTACCGAACGATGGTCGCCGTCATATCTTCGACTCCTATATTTATTGCGGCGTTCATGTTGTTGCTAGTGTTGGGGTTGAAAGATCAATACGCCGGAAAATTACTTATCCTAACCCAAGTTTTCAAGCGGGATTTGTCAAAAGTGACGCCTACGAACAAGTGGTGCCATCTGTTGATTAAAATACGTCTCCCTGTCGATTCGCTCGCTCAGGTTAAAAATAATTTAACTGTCTGTCAAGTTGTTTATGAAAATATCGATCAATATTTTTGATTTCTTTGAGCCGGAATTCGCAGTCGAATACAATCGTTGCATGTTCGCCGCGCGACGATGAAATGCACGAGCCAAAATTGGCTGTTGTGTACAATCGTCGTGATCGTGAGTTGGGCCGCAAACGCGAACTTAGGTGACCCGTACCAAATATTAAGGGTGAAACGATCGGCGTCCCCACAGGAAGTCAGGAAGGCGTACAAGAAGCTTGTGAAAGAATGGTTACGTCTAAGTATTTCTTAAGATGACACAGTTTATATTATACGTATTTTTGCAGGCATCCGGATAAAACAGATGATCCTTCGGCCCAGAACAAATTCGTCGAAATCAAACAAGCGTACGAGTTGCTTTCGGACGCCGACAGGCGACTTAAATACGATCAGAAGGGAATAACCGAAGATGACTTTTATAACCGGCAAGATTACATGCGGTATCAGAAGCATCCGTTTGAAGAACTTTTCGCCCAACATGGCCATTTCAATTTCCAAGAGAACGACATCACGTTTTTCCATAAACTTTCAATAACGACGAGGTAATCAAGTTTATTTTCTATGAAAGTTCGTTGTATGGTTTTTTTTTTCAGACAATTTGATAAATTAATATTAGTGAAGAGCGCGAGGATTCCACAGCTTCTGTTCTTTTACACCGATTGGTGTTTCCCGTGCCTGCAGACGGCCCCTTACATGCGGAAATTGGTCGATTATTTGGAACCGTTCGGCATCGACTTCATGACCATCCACAATGGAAACGAACCGAATTTGGGGAGACGTCTGAATATACACTCGTTGCCTTGCTTGGTGTTGTTGTTGGACGGCAACGTTTTCGTTTACAAGGGCACCATAACGAGCCTGCAGAAAATCATAGGTGGGAATACATGTTGTTCGTTAATTTGCGTTTTATCGTTGCTATCGTTTTAGAATTCATTCGTAAGAAGCTGCCGTATAAGTTGATCCCGACGATCGACGATGGTAATATCGGGGAGTTCTTGAACGGATGGGAGGACAACAGAGTGCGAGGGTTGATTTTCGAACCCCGTTCCGGCGTTCGATTGCGGTATTTGATCACCGCGTACCATTTCAGGGACAGGGTTGCTTTCGGGTACGAGTAATTTAACTGGTAATCGACAATGTGTACGGTTTTTTGAGTAGTAGAGAGGTGGTGTAATTTTGTACATAAAAAAGAATGTATAAGGAAAATTTAGTGTAGCCTCTGATTATAATATTTGGATGGTGGGACTATAAATTAGTTTAGAGCAGTTCCCAAAGTGTGCAGTTAGTTGGACTAACGAGTCCAACAAACTTAACTTTGTTTTTTTTTTTTTGGTATATAGATGTGTATGGGCAATAATAATAATAATGTCCAAGGTTTTTTTTAGATTCGTCAATTCGTACGAAATCCGTGGGAAATTCCAAGTTGCGCAGGACATGGACACCGTGTTGTTGTTCAACGAGAACACGTCGAGGCCCATCGCCAGCGTGAGCATGAAAGACATACCGACCGCGACGCTGCACCACATAATCTCTTTGAACCAGTATTTGGCACTGCCGCGGCTGTCTTCGCAAGTAAGCACGGCGTGACTCGAATGACAAATTCTATCGGGGGTGTTTCAGGACATATTGGATTCGTTGTGTCCGTGCGAGTGGAACAAGCCGCGTAAACGCCTGTGCGTCGTTTTGGTGACGGCCGCCTCGAGGAATCACGATCGACACCGCGAAGCCTTCAGGATTTACGCCCAGAACGCGCCCTACAGCGTTGAAAAAGTTCGCTTCGCGTACATTTACCACGATAAACAGCTGGACTTTGTTAATTCGCTCATTCCAGGTAATAATAATATCAAAATCTCTCGAAACTAGAAATTTTCTAATGAAGGTAATACGAACATCATCCAACCCTTCTATAAAACTACAATTAGCAATCAACAGCGTAGATGATACAAAAAAATTTTTGGGAACATATCTCACAAATGTACAATTTATTTTATGTATGATTTTTTTTTTTGTTTTCTATGTCGAAGGCGACTGCTCAATTATGATTTCGTTTACCTAATAAATCAAGTTTATTTTTATTATTATTGTATTAAATTAGGGCTCTAGCAAATTTGTTGTTACATAGATGGACAATCGGTCGAACCATTGCTGCGCATAGTAATAATTTGGAGGAGAGACACGTCACACGTAAAGTACGAATGGATCGACGAGAAATGGGAATCCGAACAGAATTCGAACGACACAACCCAGAAACTCGAAAACACCATAAGCCGATTGTTGCGGTCGTCCGAGGCTCTCAACTACGAAGCGTTCGTGAAAGTACGTATGACATCGCCAAGTTCACAATAATTCCTTTCAATTCAATTCGATTAAATTCCAGGAGCTATTTGACGAACACGCCCAGGGGATATTCGGAAGGATATTCGCCAAACTAGCCGCCGTGTTCGCATCGGTGTACGACAGTCTCAACAAAGACCAACTTTTACCCGCACTGTCCATACTGTGCACCATCTCGTTCATCGTCGGCGTCGGCTACTTCATGGCGTATCTCGTTCGCATCGAAGAAGAGAACATTAAAAACCAAAAAGCGAAGAACGGCAACAACAACGACACGAACATGCCGGTTTCGTCGTACCAACCCGAGTTGAAGATACACGAACTGCGAGCCGAGAAGTACAACGGGTTGGTCAGGCTTTTGAAGCCCGGGTGTCGCACCGTTCTGCTGGTGCTGGACACGCAGTCGAGGCAGCAGTTGATCCCCCCGTTTCACAAAGCGCTCTGGCCGTACCGAAAGTAAGCGCGTTAAAAAGCGAACTCGCGATAATTTTATGAACCAGCGTTTCCAGGAACAAGACGTTGATGTTTTCGTACATGTTGATCGAACGGGGTCTAGGCTGGTACAAGGAACTGCTCGAGCTGTCGTTGCCCGACAACCGGGAGTTGAACATCAATCCGAGGAATTGCGTGGGGACGGTGTTGGCTTTGAACGGGCACAGGAAGTATTTCTGCATGTTCCACGCCAAGCATCCGGAAAAAAACGCAGGAACGAGCGTACGCATCTCGTTTCCTTCGATTCAAAGAAATATTTATTTCGGTACAATTGCAGGTCAAACTGAAAAGTAAGTCGCAGAGGACCGACAGGGATTGCGAAGCGGCCGCTTTCATCGGGTTTGATAGCGAGTCGTCCGAATCAGATGAGGACGTGCTGTTGGAGGAGAACTTGCTGGATGGGCTTTCGAACTGGCTGGACCGCCTGTTCGAGGGGACCACTCACCGATACCACATCAACTACTGGCCCGACTTTCCAAACAAATAGAATCTAGTCGATGATTCGTTGTCGCCTATTTATTTATTTTTATTTTTAAGGTTCATTGAGATCATGTCGGTAAGATTACAGCACATATTAATAACTAAGCAAGGTATTTAAAACATGCAAAGACAGATACACACGTACTTTACGTTTTAAATTTTCATAGCTCTTAATTAAAACTTTAATGCGGCTTCCGCTTTTAAAAGTTTGCTTAAAGTGCATGTTAATAATGGCAATTAGGTAATATTTAGAAAGAAATTTAAGCAGATTTTTACTGTGGGGAAAAAAAATTAAAACTATGAACCGAATCAGTCTTACATCGTCCAGTTACAAAGTCTGCTAAATTTTCACACTTTGCATAAAGAAGACGCAAGATCGATTTGTCGATATATTTATGGTCTCTTTGTTGATGTTCGACTCTAAGGGGCTTCATTTGTGGATTTACTTAGAAAGATTCTTTTGTACGAAAATAATTTTATGATTGCTCTGTAATTTAATTTTCTTATTACTTTAACTTGTAAGGATTTATATATGACAATGGTCTTCTGCATATTTCATAACCATCCATGAAAGTAATCATGTCACTACATCCATCCTCTCTCCTTTCATCCGAAATGATTCGAAATGATTACACTGGGCATTAATTGTAAGAAAGTAAAAATCTGCTGAAATTCACATCGTAACTTAGCAGGTGATTACACCATAAATTTTTTATTGAAATTAAGAGACATGACGTACGAAAAAATCTGGTTCTAATCAACTCCTTCAATTAAGTGATTGTGATCCACATATCGTATCAATTGAATATGTGTATTTAAGATTTGGTTGTGTTGGCGATTACTTGGTTTTACGGAATAGTGGTTGGATCCGGTCACGAAACCAAGGGTTTGCGGTGTTATTTTTTTCTAAAAACATCAAATGTATATCACTGTATAGTGTTCATAGTAATAAAATGAGTATTCGTCGCTAGTCATATTATAAACTAGTTCTTATTATTAGCTTATTTATATAGTTACGGCATCTCAGTACACATTGTAATAGTTACTGCAGTAGTTATAATAGAATGACGTTGTTACAATAGGTTGTTTATTATCCTGCACTAGTGGCCACTACGCTACACTTATAACTTATTAAAATATGCAGCCTATTAGTGGAGGCTGCAAAACTGTACTCTAGTGGCCGATTATGCAGTCTTAAATTTAATTAACATTGAAAACAGTTTTTACTTGAATTTTAAAGCAACGTTGCCGAGTCTATTTTTCTTGCCGGTTGTTCGTAAAGTGTGAAATTTAACTGTAACGTTCGTATTAGTCTAGAGGTAGTATTATTTTATACTATCGTAGGAATAAATAAAATCAATTTATACTGACCAAGTACGGCTGTAGTGTAATCACATGGTTAAACTGCTTGTAAAATGTTGAGATCCTTTTAAAATATAAATTACGTAATTATGTTGTTTTTAATGGCTCTATCCCTTTATATTTATGTTGATTAATCGCATTTTTTATGAATGAAACACCGGCAAAAATATTGTGCATAGAACCGCAATATACATAAGTAAGAAGGTTCCAAATATCTCCAATATATCACTTGTCAAAGCATTAATTGAGTTTCTTGTTGTCTTCCTGGTGTTCATAATTTTTCGGCTCTTTTCATTCCAAAAGTTCCCAATGTTAATAAAGTAACACTTCAAAAATTATAAGTATAAGGTATCACAGCTAAAGCGGGCTACTCACATGCCTGCCGCAGGGGCAATCTAGGGTATAAAAGTGGGGATGCCTCCTTAATTGTGATGTGTATAGGCAAGCAGGGGCAATTTTGTAACACGACTCGAATTGCCCCTGCCGCCGTGCGCCCTAGATTGCCCCTGCGGCAATTGTGTGAGTAGCCCGCTTAATACTGGTACAAATGTGCAATGGCGACAATGATTACCCATTTTGTAGTAAATATTGTAGAAATCATAAAAATAACAACTAGCTCGACTAATCAAAACAAGATACAATAAAAGCCTAGTCTCTGATCATTTGAATGAAGTTGTAGTCTGGAATTGCACAACCATTTCAAACTATTTTTTTTTTTTGTATGGGATGAGCGATGTCGAGTGGGTTCTCAAACGCATACGTACGTTAAAAATAGGATCAAGGATCAACACGGATTAAACGCTTAAGATAAACATGTACACCTCACAAACGTCAAATTAAACGACACATCGATTCACAATTCTATATTTTTAAGTTCACAGGCTCAGAATTTTATAAAATAACAGCATAAACAAAAAAATACATAAATAATAAAACAAAAACAACCTCTATGACTGACGAAACATTCAAATGATAATAATACACGTTCGTAACAGATAGAAACAGTCCACAAATAACTGGTTTTTAATTATTTACAAATTACAATATGAATTTCTGCATAACATGGTAAACTAGTGTACACGATCACTTTTGTTACAGTTTTCTAAATTACACACGATCTTAAGGACATTTATCTGGTATCGTCGGACCCGTGGCGTTGGACGAGATGGTGTCGTTGAGGTCCGCCTCGCAGTTCGAATACGCCATTCCCAGCCCGAACCCTCCGCCCAGTATGACCGGCCATCGCCTCTTCTTAAAAAATAGTAACGAAAACACGGCGCCGAGGACAACGCCGCCGCCTAAAAATCAATCACATGTTTAGGTTATGTGTGACATAACAGTTTAGTCGGTCGGTAATTCGCGAAAACCCCGAACGAATCGTTTTAAACGCCTAAAGGAGCACCTTACCGAATTTTAAAAGCCCGTCGGTGACACAGCGGTCAAATTTCTGACCAACTTCGTCCTCAACGTACACGTTCGATGCCATCTTCGACGAGACGAATTACGTCACTGCTGTCACCCCAGTTATTCTCGATGCGTGTGCGTTGCGTTAAACACTTGTATTTTTAAAACTGAGATATTTCCACATTTTTGACATTATATTGACGCGCAAGAATTTTGTTTCGCATTTCCCCGAACTTCTGCCGAACTTGTCAATATTCCACGAGCATCGCGATTTAAAAATTACGTTTTGAAAATTTTAAATTGAATAATCTAAATTTATCGTGCAATTCGAACCTGCTATTTTTCAGATCGTCATAGTAACTGATACACGTCATTAAATTCGACAAGAATCCAAGGGTGGGCCAATAAAACGAAAAGTTTCCGATTTAAAATGGTTAAGCAGTTGGAAACTAGGTGTAAAAACGCAAGGGTGTATTTTAGAATCTTGCCGGAGGAGAAAATCTGCTGGGAACACGTCAAAATTTTGGATGACAGCAAGACGATATTCGTGCGGTGCTTGCAGGATTTTCTGCCGGGGGGAGGCGGCGGCGGCAAGCCGAATTTTTGGCGTTTCGAAACCGACGGGTTGTTCTACAACAGCACGCAAGGTGAAATATACGGGTTGATCGTACCCGGGGTGTTGGAAAGGTAACGATTTTGAATGACATTCGCGGCAACTTGATGTTTAAATTTTAGCGTGGTCGACGGATACAACGCAATACTATTATGCTACGGACAAACGGGAACTGGGAAAAGTTTAACTATGTCCGGTATAGAAAATTCTTACGAGGTAAATAAAATACACTATGCTAGGTATTGGGTTCACGTTAAGAATGCATTACCAAAGGCGTATCTTTCCAGCTCGTGATTGGTTTAGATTTGTCGCGCATTAAATTTATGTTGGATAAAATGAAATAACTAAAATTCTCAACTGTCATTGGAACCAATTAAATTGTGTTCCAATACAATTTTAAAATATTTTTCACCCACCCTACCAATTAAAATATACTGTTTAGAATATTTGATTCTATTATGTTACAAGGAATTTGTCTGAGTTTACGCCATATAGACGTCAATACACTCAAGCCGCTATGTGATTGCAGAGGTCTACTTTGACTGCCTAAGTCCACAAACAGAACGGTCTTCTGTGCCGCTGCGAAAACAGACCTTGATCACAAAGCAGCTTAAGTGTGAGGGTATTGACGTCTCGATGACATTAGCACACTCATAAATTTCTCGTAATGATGTCGTTGGTGATATGATGAGTCCCGAAGGACGAAACAGCTGTAATCACCTGATACATCATGTAATAACATTTTGCAAAAGGCAGCCCATTATGAAGAGCGTGCTGTTCATTCCCTAATAACATAGTAAAACAAAAAATAGCTCAACATTTAACAGATCTGTCAAGTAGATTCCCACTTTATTTTACTACCTAATTACAATAGAAAAATGAACTAAAAATGAATGTGTCTCGCAGATTTTATCACATTTTTTAAAATCATTTAACAAAAAAATAATTCACAGATTTTTTTTAGGATAGAGGGTTCATACCAAGAATAGTCGCCGACTTGTTCAACATCAAAGAACAATTGCGAAGCAAACTAAAAATGTGCTTGCAAATGTCGTACGTGGAGGCGACCAAAACCCACTTATTCGATTTATTCAAATGCGACGATAATTTGGTCGACATTCACTCGATCAAAAACATCTCGACCATAAGAATGGAGAACGAAGAGCAATGTTTAAAGGCGATTTTTAAAGGTAAAAATCGAGTGAAGTTGGCAATTTAACCACGCGTCGATTTCAGCCGAAGGAAGCAAAACTTTTGTACAGGGCTCTTCGTACAACTCGCACTCCGCCAGCGGCGTATTCACGATCACCGTCACATCGAAATCGTTGAACCAGACGGTTCCAACGATAACGATATCGAAAGTATGTAGCAAATGTTTCAATTTTCGGTCACTTTGTGACATTTCGACGACGTTCATGTCATCGTTTCTTTAAAATTCACAGTTAATCCCATCAATTACAGATACATTTGGTTGACTTGGCGGGCGTGGACACCGTGGGAAATTTGTCGTGCTTTTACAAAAACGATTTCGACGTCGGGACGGCCAACTTGGCCAAGACGCAGCTGGAGCAATTTCTGCTGATACTGATCGAGAACATCCCCGAACGAGTTTTAGTTAATCAGCGATTGAATATTTTGATACAGTACCTGAGGGATTCTCTCAATGCGCGCAGTCTTTTGCGGTAATACAAGTGGTTGATTTTGCCGGTCTTGGAGTAATTTTCGTTTAGATTCGTCGGTCACGTGCGAACGAACAGAAAGGACTTGATGATGACGCTGTCGATGTTACGGTTCGGGCAAATAGTTCGTGGTTTGAAGAGTCGAAAGCTGCAGGTTGAGTCGAGCGAGAATGAAGAGTTGAAGGTCGAACGATTGGAGGTAGGTATTTGAATCTTAATGTGCACTGGCCAACTTCTGCTTATTTCTTGATAATATTGCAACATCATTCCCAAAGACTAGGCATTGGTGTCGCTAACGGTATAATAAACTAGACCCATTATCATACTAACCGGTCCTCATTTCAGAATGAAATAAACCAGATCAAGAGGGACGTGGCGTTGAATTCTATGATACTCAACAGCGATTTGAGGACCAACGTCTCGCAGGACAGGTTGTCGCACGTGAAGCACGTCGCCGAGGAATACCTGCACAACAAAGTGGACGAATTGGTGCTGACGAATGTCTGCGACATAAACATACTTTTGAAGGTGTTCAAAGACATCTACAACACGCTCGAGATCGAGAAGGACAGTTTCAAAGACTCGGCGTACAAGCGGGCCTTCGACGATTCTTCCACATCGAAATCCTCGTACGTCGCAAAGGACAACCTTTCCGCCAAAGTGAGTTTTGGACGTGGGCACGCGCGTTGCGTTAAATCGCCGGTTTTTAGAGTTCCAAGAGACTGCTCAAGTCGAAAACGAGCGTCAGCATGAGCAAACAGTCGAGGAGTAGTAAAAAATCTCTGTCGAAGCAGGGCGCGATACCTGAAAACAAGAAAAGTCCACGATCAGGTTCGCATTTACGATTACGTTTATATATGTAATTGGTTAATTACTTTGCGACGGGTTCGGTGTGTGTGGAATGAATTACATCCACTGGCTTTCCTCCTGTTATCTATCATGTGCCTGAGTGACATTGAGGAATACTTCAAACACTTTTTCTTTCAGTACTTCAACAATGCTTGAGGCAGATGGATTTGGTTGATCGTCAGAAGTTTAGTTCTGAAATCAAACTGATGTGATTGCGGGTTAAAGTCTTTTTGTTCGATTACAAGGTTTATTCTCTTGAGGTGCAATTTTTCAAAAAGTTTTGCAATTATCGGGTGCAACGATATATCTATTGATTTTGTTTGGGGTGCTTTTGCAGTATCACCACTATATGACATAAATATATTTAATTGCATTTAATTGTGATTTTAAGTGTCGAAGATTCTCAGTAAAGGATCCGACGGTTCGTTGAAACGATCCAAGACGTCCTCGTCGAAAGTGTTAAGGAGCTTGGGTCGACGCAAGTCCAGCATAACAGCGTCCGACACTCTACAAGACAAACCGTTGGACGAAGCGGTCGAGCTGCAGATGCCCATCGAGTTGCCCACACACGACGAGGCTTGGAAACTTTTCACCATGGACACGGCGAATCAGTACGAAGCGATGACCGAAGAATTGCGTTTGCACGAAGACCAAGCGAAAGATTTAAACTTTGTCTACGTGCAGGAAATCAAAGTGTTGCAGGATATACTCGCGTTCATGGATGTCAAAAGAGGGGAATTGTTGGCGGCGAAAATTCGTCGAGAGACTATGAGAAAACAGAGGTACGACGAAGACGGGAACGTCGTGCTCTCGAGTTTAGAAATTGATTGCCAGAGGGGCATAAACGAAATTAAGAATGCCGTCGTCGAACAGCAAGAGAAAGTGCTGGTGCTGCAGGCGGAGTTGCGACTGCACGTGCAGCTCTACCAGGGCGTGAAGAAGGCCATCGACGAGAAGTTTGAGGAATTTTGTAGCAGCAACTACAAGACTTTGATTCCAAGATTGGACATTCAGAAATCGGTAAAATTGAATCGTTGAAAATATAAATGGGAGCTCAATGTATTTTTTTTTAGACATCCGAACTTATTTTGGTTCCTGGAACAACGCCGAATGAGACGAGCGAACAGATTAAGACGGCGGATGAAAAATACTCAGATCAAGAAAATAAGTTAATGAAATACGAGTCGCTTAAAAAAGTAATGAACAAACAGAAGAAGAAACTTGTACGCACACATTTTCATAACCAAAACTGGAAACACTAATCGTTGTATTTATTTACTTAAATGCAGCTTACATCTAAACACGTCGTTTGTTCCAATTATTTCGATTGGAGTAGGAACACGAAGCTGTGTTTACGTTGTCTAGAAATTTAGACGACTCAGATCCGTAATCAACTTTATTCGAAAGTTACTTAAACATAACCATCTTAAATATAAAAAAAGCAATTGACCTGCAATAAATACGCGTTGTCGTTCAATAAGTTAATCCTTAATCGTAAATTTTCATTGGACGTTCTGATTGTTGTCGTCGCTGGATCGGTCGTTTTCGTTCAAAACGGCGACCTCCTTCTTCAATTCACGTATGACACTCGCCAGAGTTTCCGGATTAACACCGACTTCGCATAATCTGACGCATATTGTTAGAGTTTCCGGATCCAAACCGGTGTTCAAGAGGCGCGACAGTTCCAAAAGGGTCAGGTAGGCCTCCCTGGCCTCGGTGATTTGTGTGTTTGCGACGTGGGGCATCTAAAATAGTCGACAGGTAAATAACCGTTTTGATCGTTCAAAAATTACCCACTTTAACACAGGAATTTAAACGCTCGGCCAATTTATATTTTATAACCAAAATGTCAAATGATTTTTCGAACGTTTTGAATTGTCGTGAACGACGTTCGTTGAAGCATCGATGCCAGTTGTATTTAAAAAAATTAAATATCCCTAAGTTGATTACGAAGTAATTCGTCGCTGTGTTTAGGCAACGACAAAACGTTGTTAGTAAATGGATGCGTTTGATTGGATAAACGAGTTTATTTAGTAAGGGACTCAATGATTGACGTGCGGTGAACTGTATTGATTTATTTATGTTTATGTGAGTGTATTTGAGTTGTGAATATTTTTCTTTTATAAAGTTATTGATTTGTATTTGGCGCGCTTGGTGGTACCGGCGATTCTGCGCATTCGTGAATTTACCCGCGTGAAAAGGAAGTCCACCATTTTCTCTTTGTAGTGGCCGGCGTAGTGCTCCATGTGCGTCGAAGTAATTCCGATAGAATTGCACGAGTAAATCGAAGACGCGTTAAAATAGCTCCGCAAAATTAGCGTCGACACGTAGTGCCATATATCAAAATGAACACGGAGAAACTGAAGAAGTTACAGGCGCAAGTGAGGATCGGCGGCAAGGGCACACCGCGGCGCAAGAAGAAGGTGGTGCACTCGACCCAAGCGACCGACGACAAAAAACTGCAATCGTCGCTGAAAAAGCTGTCCGTGAACACGATCCCCGGCATCGAAGAGGTAAACATGATCAAAGACGACGGCACCGTCATCCACTTCAACAACCCCAAGGCTCAGGCGTCGCTCGCCGCGAACACGTTCGCGATAACCGGCCACGGCGAGACGAAACAGATCGCCGAGATGCTGCCCGGGATTTTAAACCAGCTCGGCAACGAGGGCATCACCCAGTTGAAGAGGTTAGCGACGAGTGTCGGGAACGCCAGCGGTTTAGGTAAAATAGTCCCGGAGGACGAGGAAGACGTGCCGGATTTGGTGGAGAACTTCGACGAGGCGTCGAAAGAGGAGGTCACGAAGAAGGAGGATGGGGAGAAGCCAAAGGAAAACTGAAGTTCGACGCTTTCATTAGTGAGTGGTTTTTAAACGTGGTGCACCAATTTGCTCTCATAATCTCTTTAAATATGGATGCGGGACACATTTCTCAATATAAATTCGAAATGTCGACCTAACCTACCAAACTTTTTTTGTTAACTAATTAGAACTGTATAGAATATTTGATAGGAAATACAACAATATTCTAATACATTTGTCGTTTCATTTATGAAATGTGATTTTTGTAAGTATAATTAATTAGTTTTCTAGTGGTTAAGCATCAAACCACAAGATTTATCAGCATGTAGTTAGTAATCTGTCAAAAACAAGGATGTTTATTTCATTTAAATAGATTACACATAAACATTCTTTAAAAACGTGAATTGAATAATAACTGTCTGTTGACAAGCTACCAAACTACCTTTTAACAAGAAATAGTTTAATAACGACATTTCGAAGATAATTTGTATAACATATATTTTGAAATTACAATTTCAATGATTTTAAGAACTAACTATTGAATCACTTCTATAAGAAGGAAGCAATTGCAAAATGTGTTATGAATCCCGATTAATTAAATCCTTACACCACAAATAACCTTAACCTTACACAAATATCCAACTATTCATTCTTGTAAATTTTCAAGTTTAACTATACTGGTCGCAGGTAAAATCCGAACACCCCGAAAAAAAACCATTTTTATTAACAAAATTTTAAAAAAGAGACAGAATAATACTTAAATAAGGTAAAATAAGCAAAAACGAAATATTATTTTTAACTAGTAGTGGGGCCGCCACGTAAGCGAATGCACTCCTGCAGTCGACGAGGGAGGCTATCAATATGATTGTTGATGTACTCTAAGAGTACAGCATCCCAATCCTACACTTTTTCTATGGGCGATAAATCTGGTGACCGAGGTGGCCAAGGTAAGGTGGGTATATGCTCCTCTTCTAAGAACATCATGAGGGCGGGCATTATCTTGCTAAAAAAAACACCATCTTCAATCTCTCTTACATAAGGAAGAACAACGGGCCTTATTACATCATTGACATAACGTGCAGATGCCATTGTGCCATGGATTACGATTAGAGGGGATTTGCTACCAAAAGCAATGGCTTCCCAAACCATCCGTTGGTACGGTAAACGTGGCGCTTAACAGCAAATTCGATATTACACCGTTTTCCTCGTCGTCGCCTGACCCGCCCTCTACCATCACGATTCCCCAAACAGAATCTAGATTCGTCAGAAAAGGCAAGTCATTCATTGCCCCAGTTCCCACGTTCATTGCTCCAGTCAAGACGCTGACGACTGTGAATAGGTGTTAAGTGGAGGTCGACACGTGGACGGTAAGAAGTTAGGCCCATTGAGCGTATTCTGTGATAAACGGTGTGAAGCCGAAAGGCCTTCCTACAGCTGCAAACCAAGCATCAGCAATCGACCAAGTGGACCTCCGTCTTTCTCTTAGGGTCATTAATCGAAGAAGACGATCTTGTTGTTCGGTAGTTCTTCTGAACATTCCTGTGTCTCTAGGTAGCTGTGTTCGCCTTGCCATGCTATCATCACGGTAGCTACACTACACCCCATAGCTGAAGTTATTGCATTGCAGTGAAGCACCACGTTCCCTCTATCCCACAATACGACCCCTTTCAAATGGGGTCAACTGTGTAAAATTGACGTTTAACATACCATCCCAACTGATTTAAAAATATAGGAATTGTTTACTTTATCGACAATGTTCTAATACTTTAAGGGTGGGTTTGTAGAAAGCAAATCGAATATGTAATTTCAATTAACTATCGGATTGAAATAAAAAATTCGCATTGCCACGGTCACAGATTGCAATCAATCAGTTAATTGCGATCAAGTTAATGGCTTTGTTAAGTCAGGTTTGATTCCAATTAACGGAAAAATCTGTTTACAGAAGCTCCATTAGAAGTTGATTGCAATTAATTTCATATTAATTTGACATTAACTTAAGTGAAGGCACTACCTCAATTAAGTTGTTAATTTAGGTGAAAATAAAAAAGAATCTGCACGAATTCGGCGCATTATCAATAAATGGTGATTGTTGATGAAATATTTATTTATTATCTGAAAATGTAAGTACATCATATACTTAACAATTTTTTTTTGTTGGAATCAGGTTTATCGCTATCTAATTCTTCCGAGGACGAAGCTGTTCTGATGGACTTAAACAAAATTCCTTAAAAAAACATTTAATTTGGCGAAGAAAAAAATTAAACATTTGCTTTTTAACTGAACCTTTATTCTCCGATGCCGGTACCTGACCGACTGTGCAGGTCTGCATATACATATACAAAAAATCGTTATCAGTAAGACGAACGTTTCACGCTACATTCACTATATGCAATACATTACATACCCCCACCATAAATTTACAATATAAACAATAAACTTAATGACTACATATTTACATTATTGTACGATTGTAAGTTTTACTCAATGTTAAATTTTTCACTAGTCACTTACATTTTCTTCAGCCACTGTTTTTTTGGCCTGGCGTCGCAAATTAGGTCACAATATTTTTAACACAGAAACGGCTAACGCATTAAATTCTTCGGCCTCCTCTCATCATCACGCCGAACCCCCATCTGTGGCCTTGTTTTCAATTACGCTCCGGTATCTACAGGACGGATAATCACATAAAGGATATTACAAAAGGGAAAAATGAGGAATAGCATCTTCAGAATATCATGTGGTTTAAAAATCAGGACAGGTTATGTATGAAAGTACTATCTCCATCGAATGTAAAAAGCAGCAACAAATTATTTAAGTTCATTCATACTTACTTTTTTTATTATATTGATAGCCACTTCCTTCTCCTTTCCAGTATAATTTTTTCAGTGCACTTTTTCCTCACTCATATTTGCAGGTTATGTAAGTACTGCGTCCTAGAAAAATAGCATTTGACGTTTCGCGGCTGCGATAACGTACATACCTACATTACCTACGGTTACATCTCTTCGCAGGTACACCAACCATACAACACATCAACTTAATTACGATTAAAAAAAATTCTACAAACCCTTAGATTAATAGAAATAATTAATTGCGTTGTTTAATCTTGTATTTTAAAATGCCAGCGTGAAGATGTAACAACGCTCAATAATCGCTCGAGACGTATTTGAATTGCAGGTTTTGGAGCTTGAAATAGCGACGCGTTGAAATACACAGTCAGTTCGGCTAGTAACCGCCAGGGCGCGCTGGTAGTATTGGGATGGAAACAAATGAAAATTATCCTAGCAGTTCTACTGAAACGCACGTGAGTATCATTGAATCCATAGACACGAGATGGCAGCGCATACCCATCATTTGTAGTAAATACAGTGTGATCGAATAAAAAATTAGTCATTGAGCAAAAAACGCCCTTCTTTTCCTAAAATTATTTGCGAGTGTCAATCTGACGTATATTGACAGTTGGAAGAAATCACACCTGAAATGCTTATCCGCGTTACTGAAAATATGAAGCGACGCGCGTAGTTATATCTGGAAAATAATGGACAACACTTTCAACACCTTCTTTAAATAAAATACCGTTTTAGTTTTGTCACTTTCTTTATTCCAAGCATTATAACTCAAAGTTTGACTTGTCAGTGTCAATAATTATTTTCAAATTTATGAACTAGGAAATGACATGCGGCTTTTTTCCATGACCTACAGTGACTAATTTTTTTTTCGATCTCGCTGTATAACCCCCACCAGCATTTCTAGGGAAAGATTTATTTATTGCATTAAATAAGAATTATCCGACTTTGCGACAATTCGCGCCGTTTTATTATCGCAGTATTTCATCACGATTTATTGAATGTCGCGAATAATTTCCGATCCTGTCAGAGATGTGAATTGCTCCACTTCGCACGGAAATTTCACTACGACTAACGCAATTACCAACAAAACGGAACAATTGCATCAAAACTTACGAACTGACGAAATAAATGCTCGCCGAACTGTCTCGTCGGACGCGAATTTCAACGACCCAACTCGATTAATGCGACCGACTGCATCGCCAAACTTTGTTCACTTAATTTTAATTTTAACTTATTCACGAGTTTGACGTTTACGTTTCGAGCTTAAGCGACGCATTCACAAGGCCACTTTTACAATTAAATGGAGTAGCTTCGATGCAAATGACGGTGTTAATTATCGACACGAAAGTGCCAACGTGTGCAAATGTAACTGTAAACCTGTGGCCACGTAAGCACGTCGTTGCATGTTGCTTAATAGCGACTGGCGTAACTCAATTTTGATCCGAGCCACCGCAATCGAATTCGATATGTACGGGACGATCTCGAGTGCATAGCGTCGAAGCAACACAGTTTGATTGATCAGGTTCAATTGCTCTCTTGTCGATGGGGCGTGACGTGTAAAGCAAATAACTTGACACTTTCGTTTGCATGTTGTGATCAAATTATTTTGATTGGGGCCGGTCGTTGAGGATGAGTCTGCGATACTTGCAATACATTCAATACGATAGTTATATTTGAAAAAAATTATAAACTGATTGGACCGAGCGATCGCTATAAATTATGTAATTTAATTCAATTAAATTAAATTTTAAAATTTTGCTAATCCAATTATTTTGACGTGCCATTCATTACCCAAACTTAAATTATTAGTAATTTTATTTGCAGTTGGATTAACGGCGAACGAAATTAAAACAAATAAGTACCACCCGAAAACATAGTCCATTGCTTGCGTAACGAGACCTGTCGACCTGTGAGGCACGCTCGGCGCAACCACGGTGTTGGAATTTTGCGGCGAGAGCAACGGTCGCCATAGAGCCCTGATGCGACGGGGCGGCGGCGTTACGCGAGCATTGACCACGTCGTCCCCTTTATTGTAATACAACACAACACCGATCATGATACCGGTCGCGATAAATCTCCCGTTCAGTCGCAGAGCTTTCGTCGCTTCGTCGTGCGAACTGTACTTGAGGTGGACCCAGTTTCCCCGCGTCGCGAATCTCTTCTCGACGACGCGCCCGCAACTTCCCAAACGAGCCACGACGAAATTCATCGCGCTGGGGGGGTACCCGAAGACCGTGACCCACAAGGTGTTGACGTTTTGCGACGGTTTCGTCGACGCGCGATCTGACCGATTCGCCTGGCCGTCGTGTTTCGAAGATTCGAAACGTTCGTTCGGGTTAGTGCTCGGAGCCGCGAGCGCCCCGTGGCTCCGAGCTTTGTACGGCGTGGTTCGAAACGCGTCGAATAATCCCCGCTTTGGTGGTCCGGTTTTACTTGAACGCGTGGGTTTGCATGGGCATCGATGGTTAAGTTGAATTGGTGATTTGTTGAAGAGCTTCTGTCGAAGATTAATGGCGTTTGGAGGAGGATTGAAAGCCAGTCTTGATTTTGGCGTTGTGTTCTTGTAGGGCCAGGGATCTGTTTTGGGGGCCGTTGGTTGTAAATTTCCGAGCAAAAATGGGGGTAGGAAATTTGAATGGTCGACTGGGATCGCCCGACTTGTCCAAGGTGGTCCCATTTCTTAAAATGTTATTTCCATTAAATTATTTTTCATGTCGATTACTTACTGCGACGGTGTAAAAGCCGTACGATCGAATGACAGGTGACAACGATTTTTGAAAAAGGTGTGTGAAGTTGGCATATTAGACGACGAACAGTTCTATAAATTTGACATATGTATATAACGGGTGTTTTTTTTTTAAATTTGGCGTCAAAGCTGGCCAAATTTAACTGCGAACGAATTAATTTGACATCTTAACCTATGTCTAATCGGTTTAACCTCACTGTTAATTGTCAAAAGTTGTTCTTAAGTGACGTTTGAGCGTATGTACAAAATTGTGGTTCGTTCACAGTTAAACATTCACGGTCAACTTTGACGCCAAATTTTAACACTCGTTATTGTTACGACGAGGGTTATATTTTAATTAAAATACATAAAATTAAGATAAAAAAATAAATTTCCAGTTTAATTAATTGGGCTGGGTTTTTATTTATTTTGATTTAGCTCTTTATTACTCCAATATGTTAATAATTGGTTGGGGTTAGCTTCGAAGCTTTGAATCAATTGGTTAAAACATTGTCTTCTTAAAATTTTTATTTTATTATTTATTCTAAAAAAAAAATAAATAAATAATAATTACAATTCAAGATTTATTTAGTAGACGCCCTAAATCTCCTGTCCCATGAAAAAATTCGCGCGTACGATTTCGCCCTCGTTTTGATTTCGTTCGGCGTGTCCACGTAATACGACCACCCGTTCCTGTCGCAGTGCGCGATCGCCTCCTCTTTGACGGTGAAATTGAGCACGACGAACGCCAACGGGTCTCCGGCGGCCGTCCATCCCTGCAGCGGCTGCTCCCATCTCGCCTCCGTGTCGAAGGATATCCTCCAAAAGATGCAGTTGTCAGTGCCGCTCTGCATGCAGTTTTTGGACTTCTTGTGTATCCGCGCGCGTCGGGCGGCGAGCAGTCTTTTCGGAACGAAATTGACGGGGGTCGCGTCCTCGATGGGCGGCAGGAAGTCCTCGCGGAGCAATTCGTCGCGTTCTTGATCGTCCGCGCTGCGGAGGAACTCTTCCGTCGGAATTATCCGCGGGTCGGTGATTTCTGGCGCGTCTTCGCGGTGTCGCGCCGAAGTCGTTGCGATTTTTAGCGCGGGTGATGGGAAATTTGCAATGCGGAGGAGCGATCTCGGCCAGAAATAAAAAAGGGCCATTGTTGCGTTGTGTAAAGTGATAATAAAATAATAAATTTAAACGAACTGTCACATATGGCAGACGTTTGATGTTACCATGAGACATTTTATTATGCAACGTGCAATCCCATTGAATGATTGGTTTAGGATTAATTGTTAAATTCTTCAGTCGCCTGTAAAGAAATTTAAATTCAATCGAGAATGTATGAGCATTTTTGGTTAAAATTCTACAAAACAAGAAATTACCATAAAATGTAGAAGAACTGTCTTTAATTAGTTTCATTAACTCCTAGCGAAAACTAGAAAAAGTAATGAAGCACAAAAAAATATTAGTTTTCTTCGGCCATTTTCGTTTAATTAATAATTAATCTTCGTGTCACATGTTATCAGATCTAGTTTCCTTTTTTAATATTGTAATTTATTATAATAAACATATTTTAATTTTTACCAAAATATTTAATGAAATCAATAATATGCTGAAATCCACAAATGCAACAAAAAGTTAACCCATATTTACTTGAACTCGAAACGTTCGTCGTTTCCTTTATCATTGTGATCGCGACGGTTTACGAGAAATATGTCTAAGTAAGCGGCGCCAATTAAATGTCTCCGCTTAGTAACTGACGTATTCACGGGGCGCGGTGATCCAACGATCGATGCACGTCCTGCACAATTTTCCTCAAAGGCGGCCGTGCACTGACAATAACGTCACAACTGTTATCAAACGCAGTAAACATGGCAATGAGATGGGCTACACCTGACGTTGCAGCTTCGCAATCGTACACCTCGATGAAAACGACCACGTTTCATAAAAAATCAGCGTGCGGCTCAAATAGCAATATTTAAAATTTCCCAGATTATTAACTAACTAACGTTAAAATCGCATTTTTGCAAAAAACGATCGTTATGTCAATCAGATCGTCGTATTCGGTAACAATCGCAAGGATCAAGGTGCCGCTGACAATAACGCGACGTCCCGGCAAAAAACAAAGCAGGTCAGTTTTATTGTCGCGAATGGACGCCTTCGCCGTGCGTTTCGTTTCTTGCATTTTCGCGATAAAATTTAGTTTCCGCGACGGTATTCGGGGTGTTTGAAGGTGCATTCGTGGAATTTGGCGAATGGAGGTGCGTTTTGAACAGTCTTGGAGTTCTGGACGGCGCGTATGGTATTGCGAGGTGAACTCTGCCTTCCTGAATGTAAGTGATTTTGTTCTATCTTTATTTGAATTGGGCGCCTCCGTCGAATACGCTTTTATTAGTAATTAGTTGGGTGATAAATTACCCGAACTGCGAGTGTCGCAGAAATATTGAAATTCGCAAAGAATTTGTCAAGGGTCGAGTCAAGGTCAAATCGCCTCCTTTACTGCGACATTGTCGCGAGCTAATTCATGGGCTTCTTGACTCGACATCGCGATTTGTTTGCGCCGAGGATGACATGAAGTTATAAAATTTATTAGAAGGCGGGTCAATTACATTCTGATCCCCACCACGTGGATTTTGTACGTTACGTTGACGGTAATTTTTGATTATTGTCGGTTTTGAACAGTT
The DNA here is from genome assembly GCA_959613385.1 of Geotrupes spiniger. Taxonomy (NCBI): domain Eukaryota; kingdom Metazoa; phylum Arthropoda; class Insecta; order Coleoptera; family Geotrupidae; genus Geotrupes; species Geotrupes spiniger. The sequence continues at coordinate 1,730,255 of OY390732.1, read as the reverse complement.
TTAAGTGATGTTCTGACGCGCGACAACATTGAACCTTTTGCAGTTTCGACATTTTTTTTTTTATAAATATGATTTTAATTATTCAACCCAATTCGATTGAAATTTTTACATTTGTTATGTTTTAGAACTTTTTCGTTCGTATGAGTATTTAAAAATAGAATAAAATCTTTAGAATTAAAAACAAATTCATTAAAATTATTAGAAAACAAGAGAATCGTCATGAATTGTGAACAATGGAAAAAGTAGAATTTAAATCGATAGTATATTAAAAAACAAGTTACAGAAGGCACTGTTTCAGGCGTGAGTCCGAAGTTAAGCCGCGAGCCGCGAAGGCGAGTGGCTGAACGGACGAATGCCCTGAATAGCCTTCTGTACGAGTATTTTATACGATTGTCTCTACTTTGCGCCATTTTTACGTGAAAAATTAAACTTTGTTAAGTAATTCAACATTTAGGGATATTTGCGCGGGTTGGTAACGTTTGTGTGAAATTAAATAAGGAGGCGGTCGAACGTTTAATTTGAAATGTCAGTTTTCTTCGACGCAATATGAGTTGCGAAGACTTGCAATGTAATCCACTCGAAATACGGAAAATTGCACAAACTACGATTGGGATTTATTTCCGAACAAGTCGCGTTCTTAATACGCACATAAATGTAAAAATTTCGAAGAATGGTGCAACGAAAACAATGCAAAGATTATTACTTACAACTGACATTTCGTTGACGTTATGCGTTGACAAACCGTGACCAACATAAAGAAAAAAATTTATACCAGACTCATTTTAGCACTCAAATTTTCATTTTAACACTGTTTTGGGTGCTAAAATGAAGTTATTACTAACGCAAAGTAGAAAAAAATATTTAAAATAAAATAGAAAAAAAAATCAATTCAAAAAGTTATTTAAAATTCCGATATATTTAACTTTAAAAAATCCATTTTTTTCGATAACGAGATATGGAAAAAGGAGTAAACCATCACTTCCGGTTGAGGTATTGAGCAATTGTGGTTGGAGCTGCGAACGGGAGAGTTTAAATTTGTTGTTGGGGTTGTATACTGACCGCCGCAGTTCGATTATAAATTACTTCTTGAGGAACTAGAGGACTCCTTGGCATTATGCTTTCCTATTTCTGACAAGGTTTATTGCCTTGGAGATTTTAATATAGATGCACTAAGCTTTGAAAGTGCGCCATTTTGTGACTCGGTGGGGGTTAAACAAATTATAACTCAGCCAACCAGAATTACCAATACATCGTCATCCTTAATGGATTTAATAATAACCACTGACAATTCCAATATTACCGATTCAGGAATTGTTGACTGTGATCTGTCAGATCATGATTTGATATTCTGTTGCATTGACATTAGATCTTCCAACACTGCTCCGGTATTTCGAACGTACCAAGACTATAAAAATATAAATTTAGAATTGTTTAATTTTTCCTTATGGAATAAGGACATTTGATCACATTTCTTTCAAGTTGAGTAGAGCTGGTTGGTTGAATATGGCAAACAGAAGAGAGTTACATGCACTGTCATTGTCACAAGCACTGTCATTGAATCACAAAATTTTCTGCACGCGGTCTCCACCATACTTAAATCACAATAAAATCCGATTTAGATCAGATGTCCATAATTCGACGACTCGTTTCCGTAGACTTATTTCACCACAGACACATAAAAAAAAATTATTCGAAAGATCATTTTCGTATTCGATATATAAAAAATATAATGATACATCTGAAGAATATAAGTGACACCTGAGCACCGTTCATTACTACACTTCACAGCTGCTCAATCCTTAGTTTGCAAAATTATGTGTTCTTTAATTCTGTATTATTGCAAGAGAAAAATGCTGACACTCCTAGAGGAGGGGTGGTTGGATGTAATATTGTTCTGATTATGGGTTTTGTTTGTGGGAGGAGTATTGATTTAATTTTATCGTTTGTGAAAAGGTTAACGGCGTCGACACGTTGAGTGTCACTTATTGTGACAGGGGGTTTTATGACGGAGATAATTTTATTTGGGAAAATCAATTTAAGCGGAAACTTGCTGAAATTACCATAGAATTAAATGTGAATGAGTTTTATGGGGTGTGTCAGTGTCACAAGTTGATTTATTGAAACAAATTTAAATGAATCAGCAACGTTGACTGGATACATCGATGGCGAACATAAGGACCAAATAAAAAAAAATATATATAGAAGAACCTACTTAAGGGGGGATCCTGCTTTAGGAGGCTTTAAAATAGCGTTTTTGGGGGATTTTTTTTTTAGGACCGAAATAAATGAACAAGTCTAGTGAACTTTTTAGAGCATTTTATTGCATATTTGAGCATTAAAAAAAAATATTTCGAGAGAAAAATATTTAAACGGAACCGATTTATATGCACATTTGTGCAACACGTTTCAATTGCAATTTACAATCGGTGGGAAAGATGTAGCCCGTAATTTTTGTCTGAAACAAAAAAACCACAGAAAATTGTAATTCTCATATATTTTCTTCTAGGTCAACTAAAAAAAAAAAAAAACCCAAAATTTTGAAATGCAAGATTTTTCTCAGGTTTGAAAATAAATGTGCTCTTTGCAGGAAGAGAAAATCATTTCAACTTGCTAAAAAAGTTGTTTAGAATTTTTTTTTCATTAATCTTTTTAGTTCAAATCGAATAGAATGCTACTGAAGCCAACAAAAGTTTTGTTTCGTTTTGATTGCTCGTCTAGTTTTCTCGCAATCACGCCCATCAGTTTAGAAAAATCGTAAAAACGAAAACTCGAGAAAACGCGCTCTAAAGTTTACGATCAGGAAAAATGTTAATTTTCGATTACTTACGGAATATCTCGTTATAATCCTATTATAGCTCTTACGAACTCAAAATATTATTGTTTCGAACGACCGATTGAACTTTTTTCAGTACATATTTCGGTGGTATGTTACTGCGGGTAGGGGCGCGCGTTTCGTTTGTCCGAGCGTTCGTGCGTTCGTATATTTTTTGCTCGACACCTCACTGTGTTTAGTGCTGTATCTTTCAAAATATTGCGAATTAGCCGCTCTAACTTTTTATACTACAACTATTTTCTACACTGCCACGCTGTACTGTATTATATTAAACGAATTTGGAGTCAATGTAAACGCAAGCAATCAAAACCCAATGAAAACACAAACAAATTGGGTCGTTATTAACCAAACCCGAATGTAAATAATCAAATCGGACTCGATAAGTAATTATAATTATAAATAATTCATTGAGTTAGGTTTCATTTCGTCACTTTTGTAGATAATAATTTTTTTCCTTTTCCGTGCTTGCCGTTCCAGTTCGTATTATTGATCACTAGCTTTTTATTATTGCAACGTACACGCTTTGCAGCGCAGCGTCGGCGCTGTAATAAATACCTCTATTAGAAAAACTGCAGTAAACGTCGACATTTTTGCGAAATTCCACGGTAACAAAAGATTAACGAGCATGTCCGGACTGTATTACGAATGTCGTCACAATAAACTTTCATATCTGCCGTCGTAAAACCGGCGTTGAGAAGTTTCCCGTCTCCGCCGCGTTCGACAAATGGTCGCTATTTGAAAACAAAAACGGCGGGGAAAATAAATAAAATAAACTTCGTTCGATGAATCGAAAGGTTTTATTGATTTAAAGTGAGGAAAAAAAAAACTCCGGGAATTTCGATTTAATTGTAAACCAGCGGGGATAGTAAACGCCAACGATGTGTTCCACAAGAAGTTGCAACGCCTTCAAGTTATTGCCTTTGAGGACATGTTTCTAATAGTGCCAGATCAGTACATCAGTTCTTATGATCTGAGTTATCCTGTAACCATAAGCCTGATCTGTAGAGAAATCTTTGATAATATCGCCACTTAATGGAGTCAAAGGCTCTGAAAAGAATAATCTGACAAATGAGGGATTGATTTCAAGTTCAGTAGCAGTATCAAGTATGTTGCCAATCGTTCCACTCCACTTGTTGTTGGATAAAGATTTTCGATCCAGAGGTAGCTGATTACAATGAAGAGCACAAACCAGCCAGATGAGTTTACGATTCAGTTTTGCCTCAATCCAATGCATGACTGTTCCTTGGCAATCAGTGTTTACATTGGTTGAGTCACCACCAATAGCCTGCAAACTTTTATCAATGCTGTTTTTCTTTAAAAATCGACAAGATGGTTAGCAATAACTTCAGCAGATTTTCTTTTCGTTAAGTCTTTCTCTGGAGTAAAATGGCAAAGATACCTTCCATCTGGCTCACTACAAACAGTGTAATGCTCTTCTTTCACAATACTTGGAAACTGATGACTTGAGTTATCTGCTTTTAACAGAATTTTTGTTGAACTTTGCGTCCATCAAAGAAGATACATTCAATGTTGCCTGTTTGGCATCGACCATGAAATTTTTCATCAAGTGATTTTATAACTTTTACTTGTGACCTCTTTACTTTATTGTGATCAACCACACGTCTCATATCACCTTTTGTAATTAATCCACCATCCAAAAAAAGCAGTTGTTGTAATGGTAGCTGTAGCACGTAGATTGACACCATATCTAATATTTTGCAATGCAACATTGCGCAATTGTAATGACTTGTTCTTAAAGTAGAAGGGACATCAAAATCATCACATGGAATCTGCAAAAGTTCTTCAGATTCTCCAAGCCAAGCACCAGTTGGCTGTTCATCTTCGTCGGAGGAAATAAACTCATTTGTTTGTAATGTTAATGCTTCCTTCTTTTTCTGCTGATATTCTGAAATTCTTCTTGAATCATCTTCTTGCCTCTTCTGCTTTTTAATTTGATTTGTCTTTTGTGGTCACGCAGATCTGGAAATCCAATGTGATGCTGTCCATCAGATCCAACCTTCTCTCTTTGACTCTTAATAAACACTAGTTCTTTAACAGGGATCTTCAAACCCTTACAACAAGAGCAGGAGATTTTGAATTTATATTTACAGCCAGCTCCACCTGGAAAACTCTGAGCATAGCTTAATCTCACACTTGCAATTAAGTATGTCTAATGTTGCTATGAAAGCCTCTTTCAGTTTTCCTCTGCCAAGTGATATGTTTTTGTCGTTTTCCCAGTTTTCCTCTATCTTGTACCCCAAAACAACTGTTTGCTAGCTCCCACTTTTCCAGCACTTTTGAATAAATATCCTTTGCAACAGTAGCTGTTGGGTTCTGGCATTCTCTCCACTTTGATGTCACTAGTAGAAGTCCATATCTTAGAACATCACGAAGAGTTGGTAGTTGGTAGTTGTCTTTCTTTTACTAGTCATGGTTTCGAATTTTCAGGTTCTGTGGGTAGAAAAAACGATTCGCATGACATGAAACTAATTAAATGAAGAAATTACAAATTAATAAAAAAACACTAAGTATTGGGACGACTGTGTAGAGTACATTGATATTGAGTATACAAAAAAATATTGGAATAATTAATGGTCAAACGCAAGCGGCAACTATTGAAACAAAACAATAGCGCAGGCCAGTAAATTAAAAATTCTTTCTTCAAATCCTATTCACATGCATTTTACCGAACTCATGCGTTGATTTCTAATGAAATTCATGTAGCATCATCGCTAACAAATCACCACCCACAAGAATTAGACTGATTGCATGTTGAGTGATAATGAAATTTTTAGTTTATAAGGTTATGGGGAGCAAAATTTTCTTACAACAATCTGAAACATTCTTTGCAATTACCGCACATACATCAAGGCACCTCATGCTAACCATTATGCAAATCGCTTTAATTCCACCTCGTTTAAATCCTTCTTCGAAAAAATCCATACATTTCCATTTTTCGCGACAGGTTTGAGAACGATTTGCATATCCGTTGAAACGCGACGTTTTTAATTTTCTTTTTGCTCCAATCCCGCGCCGGATCATCGTTGTTTTTAAATGACCCGTATTGTGTGGTTTTTGTGTCGGTGATGGCATCTGGAGAATTTTTTTTTATTTGGATGAAATTTGATATAATTAGGACGTGTGTTTGTGCCGTTTGAGACAATCAAGTCGACCCCGGTTTCAATTTGCGCGGCGCAACTTCGCATAATAAAAGAACGGCTTTGCGCGGCGTGCGCCAACACCGACCGAAATAAGAAGTTGGAAATGCACCACCGCTCGGAAACAAATTGAATCGTGTGCAACAAATTCGAAACAAATCACGGTTAGATTCCCGCCGCGGATTCTAAAAAGCATTATTTATGCATTCCGGCTGCAGCCCCGACACGGTCTTAAAACCTTCATTTGAATATGAGCCGCGGCGGCGCTCGAATCAATACGCGGGGCGAAACAGAAACAAACTTTTCGAGCTTTGGCGTTGGAGTGCGCCGCCAGGAATAAATTCCCGATGCATTTTACGCTTTAATTTCCGGCGGGGAATTAATACGCAAACGCGTCGCAACAAAGAAACGTCACCGGCACGTCGACGTGCCCGTCGCGCTGCAGTTAATCACACGTAAAGCGCAATTATTCTGCGAGGATGTAACATACTTTGTAACCTCATCAGGCAGGTAGTTCCCCGGGGAGAGATTAAACTCCGGGATCCTTTAATCATAGATCCCAGCCGACGTTGGAGGAATGCTTGATATTCAAATTGCCTTTGCCTGGCATCAAAGACACGCCGAGGACAATTCAACGTCAAGTGCACTTCCGTAATTATATCGGTGTCTGATAAATGAGCAATATTAAGCAATCGCGCGACGAATTTCAGTTTTACTGCAAATTGCTACATGCGTTAGTACAACCTTGTGAATTCGAGCACTTGTATATGTACGAGGGGAGATCGTTATTTAGTAGACAAGTTTGGAGAAATTCTAAAAATTAAAAAATCAGAGGTTCGTGAAGTTGTAAAATACTTGCGAAAGGAAGGGTTGTCGCCAACAGAAATTCATGAAGACGTGGTGGGTGTATTATGCGAGGGTGCTGTTTCTTACCAAGTGGTGAAAAATGTCTCGAGAATTTAAACTAGAAAGATGTGAACATGCGAAGGGTGCCGGACGACCAGTTACTGTCATTGCCCAAGAACATGGTTTGTAAAGACTGGACGATGCCCAGTAACTGGTCGTCCTCATTTAGTACTCATTTAAACAATTTCTATATCACATACACAGACGGGGCACGTAATATATATATTTTTTTATTTTGCTTTCAGGAAGACTTTCCGTCACTTTATGGAACGTCGCGATGCGCAGAGCCAGCGAATCTAACGGTGAGTCATTTACCACTTTTGAACGCACTTGAACGTCCTTTTCAAATTTTGATGTTCACACCTGATCGGCATGTGTTGATGGGGAAGTAACTTTTATTTTTGACAGACAATAATTTCATCGTACGTGCTCAGAATTTGACCAATTTTATTGATACTTTTGCGTCGCATAGTTCGATGATTCGATGACCATTTATTCGCACCAATTCGCTTAAAATTTTGCAGCTATAAAAACAAAAACTCGATAATAATCTTTTATGAAAATATCGTTTAAAAAAGTACAAAAATTAAAAGATGAAATTTTGTAGAAATGTAATTTGAAAATTGTATATAAATACTAACAGGATTATTATATCAAAGTAAATGTTAAGTTACGGTCTTCCGCATCTTGTTGGGTAATTTTCGTGATGGTTCACCACTTTTTTTTAAGCACTTTCCCTTTTCTTTAGGAATTTAGATATTTGATCTTCATAAAAATTCTTTGTCGACTAAATGAATTGATTAACTTTTTAGGGATGTTTATTTTTTTAAATAAGTAATCTGTCGTTCTGCGAATAATGTTTGGTCCACCTTTGGAGTTTTCTAAAGCGTTTCTCCATTATGTGTATATTATGTAGTTAGTAATTGTTGTGAAGGCTGTGTAAGGTCACCGTATGACACACTTTGGATCCACGAGGGGATGCTGTATGAATGAACTGTCAAAGTTGTATCGATGTTTTCTATCCTAGTTGCTAAGTCAGGAAATTCGTTTTCATGCTTCATATCCAGGTAACCTGTCACATACAACAACCCATCCTTTTCTGGCACATTTGTCATTGGTACTGTTGAAGCGGAACTATGGAGCTTGCATTTACTGGCAACATCAGAGATTTCCTCCTCTAGTTTTTCTGGTTCCTTGGCGGTCAATTCACCAATGTTTGCTTGCTGAAATGCTTTGGCGACAACATATTGTTCTTCCTCCATTCCAGGAAGCGACTGAACATTGGCATGAGTCTGAACGATTCCTGGGTTGTTCCCCAAAACACTACTATACGTATTCAGTATAAAGCATTTATGGATGGTCATGTAAAGTAATATGTACTAAGTAATAAGTACTACGTAATAAATACCAATCTGTGAAAAGAAATTTTCGTAATTAATACGTAGGATATATTGTATTTTTCTTTCAAATCAATGTATAGACTTTGGAGTGAACGACATGAAATTATCACCCATTTTTGAAATACTTGTAAAAAAGTTTCAGTTTTTCGTTTTTTAGAAATGCAGCTCATCGCGCTCATTGTATCTATCATTTCATTTAAAGTTTTATTTTGAATTTCCAAATCTTTGCCATATGGATTTTTGCTTGGCATTTTGGGAAATGGAATAAAAAAAAAACTTTATTATATTATAATATTATATAATTTTATTAATATCTATTTTTCCTACATTATGTTTCATACTTAGTACACCGATACGTGTTATTTTCTCCCGGATCTTCCTTCCCCCATTATCACCCCTTCCTTGGTGTCGTCTCCTGCCTGCATTTCCCTCACCACCCTTCCCCGGTTCTACATCATTTCCTTTAGCTTTGTCAAGAATCTGACCCCCTCTCCGTTCTCCCCCATGTGTTTTCTCCAATCTCCTCCATTCTGCTTCTCCTCTTCGTCCATCTTCACTTCTTTACACCCTCTCATCCATTTTTGTTCCACTTTTCTTCATTCCCACACTTGTACCTTGCCACGACTCTCTCTTCTTCGGGCGTGCTCCTCTCCCTCAAATATCTTGGTTCTCCACCGTCCACTTTTATTTCTCTGTATTTTGTGTTATACTTTGCCCTCTCTTTCTTGCACTTCCACTTGCCTCTCTATCTATTATTTCTCTTTCCACTTGTTTCCCCTCTCCTCTTCTCCTCTCTACTTCTTCCTCTGATATTCCTGTCTTTTTCAGTAGCTTTCTCATTCCTTCTTCCCACTTAGATATTTTCCTTCTTCTATCGTCACTTGTTCTTATTTTCTCTATTGCCATCGTTACCAAACTTTGGCCCGTCCCTTCTCTCTTTGTCAAGTCATACCTCAACGCCCTACCCCCTGCTTCGACCGCCAACCTGTCGTTCCCAGTCTCATGCCTTACAATATACTCAGGCGTTGATTTCGTTTTAATTCACATTACATCAAACCAATGATTTGTTAGTTGGAATTTTTTTTACACATTTATTGCCAACCGTTTCTCAGGTCCTGGCATATAAACTCGTAACGTCGTGGCTGTTGTTTGGGGGAGAGTTGGGTTGCTAAAGCCACAGTTTGGCGTTCCGCATTCTCACACGTTAAATGTATAGAGGAACATTTATGGCAGGAGGTAGTTTCTGTATTGGAACAAGTGACTAAAGTTACGACTGGTTCCTTGTTGATGATACTCCTATCTTCAAGTTAAAAACCTCTGCCCAAAAACCAATTCCCCATCAGTTTCAACAGGTGTGGGGCATTAGCAAAAAAGTAAATGTTTGCCTTTGTCAGTGGATGTAAAATGTTGTTGTCTATATTTAATTCTTTCCAAAGGCCTTGATTTTCACCACCACAATAGTTAACAGTGCTTAGTTAACAGTGCCTAGATAATACTTTGCGTACTGGTCATCTTTTTGTCAAAACCAAGATAAACTGGTTGTTTCCGATTATCAAATAATCCACGAGCCACGAGGCCCAATTATCTCATCTTCTTTTTGATCATACTCATAAACTGATGATACTTCTACCTCATCAATACATAAGACTGTTAATTTATTTATTTCCGTCTTGGAACGTCCTGCAATACACATTATCCTCCAAAGTACCAGATCTGATGATGCTCATGTTTGCAGCCCAATGTTGTAACTTAGGAAGTCCAGGCAGGGGATAATGTATCTTCCTTCTTAGATAAATATAACATTGTTTATTAAAATATCTTGACGTAAAAGCTTGAGCAAGTGGTCCATCTGGCTTTGATTTCTTCTTTAGGAGAATATCTACTTGATTATTGCTGGATGGAAAATTGGCAAAAATGTCTTTCACTTTGGCTTTCCTGTTTGCCACCTGTTGAATTTTTTTCTGTAGCATAACATTCAGCTTCTACTAATTTATGCAGTTTTTCATTTTCTTGAATGACATCTTTCAACTGACGACGTAAAGTGTCAACTTCGTTGTCTGAACTAGTGGACGTTGGTTTTCTATTACTTTAAACCTTATTGTTCTTTACTTTTAACCCTTTTGCACTCTATTACCACGCAATGCTGTTACTTATCTATTTTTTCCACCACTTTTAAAAAATATTATTATTATATTATATATCTTCTATATCTACAATATCTAGCCCTAATTGAATTGTTTCTTGTAACGGTGAAACAAGACTGATTAGGTCAGAAACTGCAGTAGAGTGCGTTAAAACCCTGCGTCGTCGAAGTAAGACGCGTTAAATATTAAAACAACGCGTCGACGTCGCCGTCAGTCTCCCAAAAACGAAGCGCGATTTCGCAAACAACCCCACGCGACCGGGCGCGAAAGTAACGCGAATGATTAAATTATGAAGTTTTAATAGACGTATTCCGTACGCAGCCGGTGAGTCGGGGGCATTAATTTGTTAATGAAACACTGACTCGATTAGTCCGCAGCTCATTAGCGTAAAATATCAAAACGCCATTAATCAAAATGGTCCGGAGATAAGCCGGGGGGTTCGAGCCGAAGGAGCTGCGCGAGAGCAGGTATTGATTTACGCTTAGACCGCGGGCTTGTTAATTAAGATGCGTCGTTTAATGTCCCGCACACAACACCTGTCCGTCAAGCGCCAGCGTCGTTCGGGCCTCATTTGCATTTCGCGTTGAATCCGGGGCGACGGATGTCTCGGCGCAAACTGCGGAGCTTTGGAAGAATGTCGGAGTAACTGGACGCAGGATGCGATATCGATTACGTTTTATGCGTCGCACAAACCCTGATGGAAAGTAAATATTTAAATCGGTAAAAGCGTGCTTGTGAATAGTACACAGTGGAGTATTTGCGTTGGTTTTGGTGGCTCGTATGACCCGAGGACACGGCGATTGTTTACGGTGCAGGTTCGTGAGTCGACGATTTCAAATTATTTAATGTGTGGTACTTTTGTAGTGTGATTAGAATTAAACGCGGTAATGGTCGAAGTTAAGGTGTGCTTTTACGGCCAACAAGAACGATACAGTCCTACCCCCTATTCAAGACACATCATTAAAAAATGTTTACGATACATCAATATCGTGATCATCGATTCTAAGTCTCGTAATCATCATAAACTTAAATTTACACGTGTGACCCAGTATTACAAAGTCCGGCATGGTCCGATTATCAATAATAATAATAATAATAATTTTATTTCTTTCTATATATACATATAAGTGTAGAAAACGTCAAAACAATAGTGGCAAAACTAAAACTAAAAGTAAAAGTACAAACATAATAATAATAATAATAATAAACAAACACATAAATATAAAAAAAATCATTAAGTTTGTTAAGAGCTAAAAATATTCTTATGCTTGTAAATATCTCTAAAGAAGTCTTCTGTCTTGTATAACACTTGATTTAATAAATATTCTTTAAACTTATATTTAAATTGTTTCAAAGGTAAGTTTGTCAAAGTTTCCGGTAGGTGGTTATAAATTTTAATACACTGATGTACCACTTGCTTTTGCATCCTCGTTAGGTGTGTCTGCGGTGGACACAAGAAACCATGATGTGTCGCTCTTGTACTGTGAAAATGTGTAGGTTTATACTGTTCAAAAAACTCTGTATAGTTCTCTTTCACAAAGATCGCACACGCAAAAATATTCATTGACGGAAACGTAAGTATATTATAGTCTTTAAAAAACTTGGAGCACGTATGTGAAGGTTGTGAAGTTAAAAATTGCTCTTATACAGGTTTTCTGCAGAATGAAAACGCGATACGCGTCTACAGAATTTCCCCGAAAAATCACTCCGTATGACAGCCTGGAAAACACATTAGCGTAGTATGCCGCTAATGCGGCCTCGATGGTAACACATCGCGATATTGTTCTAAGTCCATAGCAAGCACTTGATAGCTTCTTTGACAGACGATCAATCTGGGATTTCCAGGACAGTTTGGTATCCAAAATCAAACCCAAGAAAGAAACTTCGTTGTTGAAGGCAACTTTATTGTTTTTAAAAGTTACAGCTTCCGTACCACTATTTGCAAAATCAATAAGCTGAGTCTTTGATACATTCACTAAAAGATTTTAGTTCAAAAACCATTTTTCTAAAGCCTCCAAACCATGTTCCATTTTCAAGATACCCTGTTCCATTGTAACAGCCCGAATGACACTACTTGAGTCATCAGCGAACATAATCATCGGGTTGTATGTAACCTGAGGGAGATCATTTATATACAATATAAAAAGGAGCGGTCCCAATATAGACCCTTGTGGGACTCCATATTCAACTCTTTGCCACTCTGATCGTAGTTGTTTTCCTCGTGCATCAACTGCTACAATACATTGTCTCCGATTTGATAGATACGATTTGATTCACTACACCACGAAAGTCCATTTCGTGCAGCTTTTCACAGAGGAGTTGGTGATGCACAAAGTCAAAAGCCTTTGATAAATCCATCAGCACACCAGCTGTCCAATCTTTATTACTAAGGCCTGCTACAACTTCTTCAAGCAGTTGATAGACTGCCCTGGAGGTAGATCTTCCGTTTACATAACCATTTTGTTTGGTGCTTAAGATGCCATATTTTTTTATAAAATCAAATACTCTTTTGTGTACTAATTTTTCTATGATTTTAGATATATTTGAAATTATGGCTATAGGACGGTAGTTGAATGAATTTCATTTTTTCTCCTTTTTTGTAGTAAGGTATAATGAAACTATCTTTCAAAGCACTGGGAAAAGTTCCCCGTTCAAAAGTCATATTCACAATATACACCAGTGGTGTGGCTATCTGCTCTGCTTCAAGAGAATCACCGGAATTTCATCCACCCCTACAGCTGTGGTGTTGTTTAGTTCTTTCATCGTATTCACAACTTCTTCTTTGCTGGTCGGAAAAAAAAAACAAAAGGTTTTTGGCACCTTTTTTCCCAAAACAAGACTCGGCGAACTGGATGGTATTATGTTCTTCCCATCATCACATTATCTCATTTGTTTTACAAAATTTCTCCTCCATCGCTTTGTAAAAAAATATTGTAATTAATTACACATATTCGACGCATTTTTATTAATTAGCAGCTCATTAAACGTCGATTCAAGTGACTCGCCGCTTAATCATAATCCGGCTTACCGGCATCGTTCGCGTGTTGACGGCTTTATCGCGACGGAATTCGCCAATTGTTTTCCCCGCGATTTTAATTAATTTCGTCGGCCGTTGAAATCGCCGCCGACAAAAGAACGATAAGAACGACGTAATCTCGCCGGGACAATCGCGCGGCTTAGAAACTGAAATCGCGAATAACGTCGTCGGGGAAATTTAATTGGGAACTTTATGCTGATGAGTGGGCGAAAAAAAGAACCACTGACAGGCCATTGTGTTTCGCAAAAGCAACCCACGCGAATAAGTGCGTGTACACTAGGCAACAACTAGACAAGACGAATTGTGAACTTTTGGGCTTTTTTGTGAAAAATTTTTTGAAAAAAATATATTAGGATTCTGGAAGCCTCGCTAGTTCCCTTGTTGAGTTCTATGCATTGGAGAAACGCTCCAATCCTTTGGACAGACGCTTTACATTGATGGCCTGATAAACACTCCCCTTGTATCGAGGTGGGTAATTATCGATTTTCTGTTTATAAATTTCATATTTGTTGCGCTTAGGTACGCAGATAAAAATACCAATCGTGCATCGTTTGCTTCATACAAACAAATTGTCACAATTCCCTTATACGAAGCTACATACATGCCAATTGCATTGAATGGGAGCCAATGAAATCACAATTACGCGTTGTGTTCGTGTCGGACATTGCTTGTAATTGACAATAAGCATGTTTGGAAACACATACGAATGTGTGTATAAATTATGCGCGTTCTATTATCTCACTTAACATGCATGCACTGCAAATGAACTCCATCCATGCGTTAAGTAGATATGATGCATTATTCACCCAGCATTTTTTTGGAATATTCGATTCATTTCCACCGAAATGAGGCTACGCATAGGTGCTTCGATGAATTGCAGTATGAAAGAGTGGATCTGTTGTCCGAGAGATCTTTTTGTCATGATTGGTGAGTTTAATATTTTATAGGGTAATTCAAGGCATAGTCGGACATAAATTCTCGACCCTGATTGGTCAACATTAAAACACGCATTTTTCAGATAAAATTGATAAAATATGACCAACTCAATTGTCACAAAAAATACATCATGAGTCTGTAATATTGAAATAACCTACGAAATTGTTAAAACGCTAACGTTGAAGTTTGCGCTATTCTACGTTAGTATATTATTATACATTCACTGAAGGTGGGTCAAGTCAGGCAATCACGAGCACGAAAATGTTGTGCGTGAGCATTAACGCCATCTGTACTCGCCGACACGTTAAACAGCTTAATTCAAAATTCTAACGTTTGTTTAAATTACTAAAACAGTGTATGGAACAAACGGAACAAAAATGCATAAAGTAAGTTCCAATTGAAAATTAGTTAAAATAGCACCCATAGCACTGAAGTAATATGCCCCCATATTTAGGCCCATCAAGACGACACAGTTTAGCGAGCTTGAATAAAACACTTTGTTCAAAATGTGACGGTCGATTACGTAGATTATTTCCATCACTATAGCAACACAGACCATGGTCCAATGAGAATTTGACTTTTGAACCAATCATTTTGGTTCATCGCGGATGAAAATTCGCTTCCTCTTGTAAGCGATAAAAAAATTTCCTTCCTGTTTCTCCTGTCATATTGACAGTTCATTTTATAATTTAATGAAAATTACTTCTTCGTCGAGTTCTGGAAATAATCTCAAATAAACAAATATAACTCGACCTTTTCTTTTCGATCTGATATATTTTTTATTTGTCTACTAAAACTTTTGTGTTTGATAAATTTACTCATTGAATTAGACATTTTCCTTCAAAGATTAAAGCCCTAGAATAAAAATGTGCAAATCAAATTCGTAAATTTGTGACCAAAAAGTTTTTGTGAAATAAAAAAATTCATCCGATGAAAAAACAAGGTCTTGTTATATACTATCGATAAATTACTTGTCTACCAAGTCCGTATATTTGGTTCGTTTCCCTTGTCACTAACCTTATTTGGTGTGCGAACGATCACGATCGAAGATATGGCTTGAAGTCTCTACATCGTCGCACTGATCGAAATCTCTCTTGCATTCGATTTATATAGTTAATTGTAGTGCTGATGTAAGGATTTTATTGTAATACATACCTTCTATGGTCTTATTTAGTTTGACATAGTTTTACATCTGTAATATAACCTACATACGGTGAACTAGTTGTGTGCCATAGTTTACTATATGCAACATTGCGACTTATCATAGCACATGCTTTAGCTCGACCTCTTGACTGACTTTTAAAAAATGATCTGTCCAACGGTGGGAGAAATTGTGTTGTGTGACTAGAGTGGTATAATAGTATGATGTCATGCCCCTCAGCAAATTCTAACATTTCAACTGAATTGCAGTGGACCAATTGTTTCACACAATTATCAATAGAAAATCGAACCACGACCTCGTACAACTGACGACGCCCACGGCCCATACCACACAAGCACCATACACAATTTCAACCCTACACTGAACTTCTGAAATACTCGAATCCATTCGTTGCGAACCTAATCCCTTCGGTATATTCCCGAAGGGTCTAATTCGATTTTCAAATCAGCTTTTCGCCTAACAATCGTTGCATAATTCGATTTCGATTTGCAAATCAAGTCGACGAGCGCAAAAAAACAGCTTCCTTATTTTGCGCCGCAACTGCATTAAGCAATTAACTCACGCCGGACGAGGACGTTTCTCGAAAACGGGATCAAGGTAGAGTGGAAAATGAATAATTTTGCGAATTCCTTTCGTTGCGGGAATACGTACTCTAGGTGATAAGGGTTCGTGCGGAGAATTACACATTTTGTGCAACATGAAGCAGCGACGTCACAAAAGGTTGAATGCGCAAAATGTAAATCGCGATACTCTTAATGGACGTTGCTGTTGAGCTTCAGTATTTTCGATTAAATTAACAAAAATAAAAACGAAATTATTTACAAATTATGGCGTTGGTAATAAACTCGATGTAATAAACGTAGCAGACGTAGACGTAGAAGTAGACGTAGTATCCAACTTGTTGAGTAATAACCTTTCTGAGTAATTGTGAAGTTGTTTCTGTTTATATATTTTCGAGTTATAAATTTCAAAAAGGGAAATTTTTTATACATTTGCGGATTATTAATTGTAATAGGAAGAAAAAAAAAATTTTAGAAAAAAATTAAACACATGCAAAACATGAGCTGGTAGTCGTAGATTCAAAAACAGATACTCGTCCACCGTGAACGGTGAGAGGTTATTGAACGAATCGTATATTAGCTGTATGAGTCGGCCAAGAGTTCGAGCTAAAGCATGTGCTATGATAAGAGGTCGCAATGTTGCATATTGTAAACTATGGCACACAACTAGTTCACCGTATGTAGGTTATATTACAGGACGAAATGAGAATGCAAAGCTCGACCATTCCCAAATTCAAATATAAAAATTTCAGTCTACCAATCTGCACCAATCCAAACTAATTTTGATAAATCAAAGAACTCGTAAGACGTGTTATTTAAACGTAAATGTAGATACCAACAAGATGCGAAGATTTTAAATCAGAATCAAAAAGATGGCTTGGTAGTCTGCAACTAAATACTCGCGACTACCAAATTACCTAACTAATAATCATAAGGAAATGTCCAACCCCGTGAATAAAATAATAAATGTCTATAAGCTGCGATCAGTGCGAAATTTTCTTTAATTCTTGAATTTAGTTATAGTTTTCACTTCTAAAGATCCGAGTTAAACCCCAACCTGGTAGTCGTAAATCCAAGTTCAATGTCCATGGAGTCAAATCAAACCCAACCCAACCCAATGCTGTTAAACTTGGTAGTCATTACTGCCAAACTGCACCTTCCAACAAGAACTTCATTTAAATATAATCAGAGAGAACAAGCATATTGATCGTGGTGGCTTTAAGTATCAAAAATTCATGGTCAATAGGTCAATAGGTCACTCTATTTATTTTAAAGCAGAATATAAAAAATATTACGACTACCAAGATGCTCTTGCCAAACTATGTTAAACAAAAGCACATTTTTATAGTCGTGAATTTAGATATAAACAACCAAAGGCAAAACTTTGACTCATTTTACTGTTAAACTTGGTAGTCATGACTACGAACCTGCCATCGTGGATTCGAATGGTCTCTGATCGTCTCAAATCAGAACGAAGCACGAAAAAGACAGATTGGTAGTCGTGGAATCGAAAATGAAAATCCACGCCCCCAACCATTCACGCTGATCGCTGATTGTCTTAAATGAGAGAATGGAACAGATCTTCACAGTAGTATTTAAACAACACCACGCCACAACTGTCAGGCAGATCTGTTCACTTTGAACGATCCCAAATCGTTAAAGTAGTTTGGTAGTGGTTGGTTAAAAAAACAAAAACATATGAATATGATCCTGGTATAATAATTAATTAATAGCAGTGGCATAAACAATCCACAACATCAATGCTCTGAAACTTGGTAGTCATGACTACCAACTTGCACTTTTCCATCAATGACTTTAGATAATCGCAGAGAAAAAAGTACATTGTGATGGCTTTGAACGTCAAAAATTCGTTACCATAAAGTTACGATTTTCACAACAATTGTTGCCAATCGTAACGACAAAATCTGGTAGTCGTGACAACTTGGTAGTGATGAATTCAAATATCAAGTTTCAAGTGATTTATTTTTGTAAATTGCTTTCGTTACAGTTTGTTTTATTTTGCTCTGTAATTTTTCACGTTTATTTTTGAAACGCATTTGGTACAAATTTCATTGCCGTAGAATTAATTTTTGGATGTGTTGGGCGAGGTCGTGTTAGGTTGGGTGGGGTTGGGTGGGGTCGTGTTGGGTTGGGTTCGATGGGGTCGTGTTGGGTTGGGTTCGATGGGGTCGTGTTGGGTTGGGTTGTGTTAAAATGAGCGGATGTCGATCCAAAAAAAAATTAGATTTATGCCTTTTTGTACTTTGTACAATTTTAGTTCATGCAATGCTATGCTAATTAGACAATAATTTCGAAACTCAAAGAAAAAAAATTTTGAAAAAAAAAACAATTGGTCTAACAGAACCACAACATCTACTATTTACGTTAAGGCCAAGAACTCATCTCAGTCACAGATTTAACTCTCATGTCCGACTGCGCCGTAAAAATGTAACCCACGCAGAAAATTTCGCACATTAATCGCCGCGACACGACGAGGTGAAATTACCAGTCAACAGTAACTGGTAATTTCACCCATAATAGGAAATTGAATATTACAACTCATTTCCGTCGGCGAAATTGAATTTAATATTTTAATTAAACGACGCATGACGTTTCGCTTTTACTTCACATCTCCGACATATGGTGCGCCGTGATCGTAAAATAGTTTACGACCGTGAGTATCTTGAATATTAAACAAATATTATGGGCGATTAAAAGCGGGAGGTTGTTTCGGTTTTTGTTTGCTGTTTTAGTGTTTGATATCGCGTTCAATTTATGATTTTTTTTTATAAATAACTCACTTTGATGGTACGTATAATATTTCGTTCGCCAGGACGCCGGCGAATTCCGTCGACGATTTTGAAAATTAATTCGCATGTTTTGGACGTTTATTAGGCGCCCGGGTTGAATCGAGGTTCGATTATCACATTTGAACCAACAACATAGAATTTTCTCTTGAGCTTCTTATAGTTCCTTACTCTGATTTATTTTTAACGACATTTCTGATTTTAGAGAAAAAAATCTCTAAAACAACTTAAAAATCTAAAACGTCGATGGATTAAAAGCAATTGATTCGAGCCATCGAAGCCACCTGGAAATTTCCCTTCAAAACTAAACGAACCCGCGAAATACGACTCGCGACGCCACCCGCCACTTTACGTCGAAAATTGCTTTCTATTTACCAGTCGTGTTTCAAAGCACACAAACCGTCCGTTTTCGACATTTTCTCCGCCGGCAAATAATATTATTTCCAAGAATGAGGATTTAACATCGGTCGCCGTAACTAAAAACCGGGCGAATTACGTCGGTGTCCGGTTTCAGGAGGTATCAGTCACGTCTCGACCGGCTTACGGACAAATCTGCAGTTTGGGGCCGTCTGGAACACGTCGAGAGTCCTCTCGTCGATTCCGGTCTCGTAACCCAACATTCGTCCGGGTTCGCGGCATCGAGGTTTAAACGGAAATAACAACGACGCATTTTTAGCGCAGAGTAGTATCGTCCAGCCGAGGTTGATTAAACGACGTCGTTGATATTTCGCTAATTGAACGAAGTCGTTACCCGAGTGTTTGCAAACGGGGGGACAATTAAGCAGAATACACAAACACGCGTTTGGTTGATTAATTCAATCAAGACGCGCAGTAATCAAAATGGACGTAAACCCTGCGGTGGTCAATGGCAACCTCGAAGGTACGAGCGAGATTCCTTGGCGGTGCAATAAAACGGATCGCATGTCTGTCGAAATTGTGTGTTTTGTGTGGATGCGGGGTTTATGGATCAGGACACCCGTCTTGTTGCGGACTGTAATGCGAAACTTGCGAACCGCTGCATCGCGGGTTTCTTTGGACGTATGTTTGCTTCATTTATGTAAAGTAAATGCAAATCCCATTGAAGAATTTAAATCTAATTTTTGATTAAGGACGTGGTGGTGAATTTCTTGTATTTAACAAAGACTATAATTTTTGATTTTAAAAATATGAGGTATTTTTATTGGAATTGGAAAGGTACTTAAATGTTGTTACCTCCTCTATCAATATAGCTTTCTCTTCTGATTTCCTTCTCATGATGGGTATTTTATTGTAAGCGGAATGCTTACAAACTCGCCGAATACATGTACATAGGTATTGTGATTTTGGAAATTGGAGAGAAGGTCAAACCACGAACTAAACTCATCAAATGCATTAATCTTCTAGTACTTTAAGTAAATAAATTGGAAAGTTGCGAAAACGGGTAAACAATGGAACAACGCGTTCTCCAATTATTCACAAACACAACGTTTTTAACACTTATATATTTTCATAAATTTTGAGAGAAGGTCAAATGACGAACAAAACTCACGAAATGCTTGAATCCTCTAATATTTGTAGTAAATAAATTGGAAATTTGCGAAAACGGGTAAACAATGTCGTTCTCCAATTATTCATAAAAACAACGTAATAACAAAAACCGCGGATAGGGAGATATTACCGAAAGGGCGAGCAGGGTTCAGGGCAGGAAGAGGAACCAGGGACAACTTGTACGTACTAAACTACTTGAAAGAGAGAGAGAGAGAGGCGAAGAATAAAGGTGGACAACTATTTCCGATGTTTATAGACCTGAAGGCTGCATTTGACAGGTTAGATAGAGGACAATGGGAAAAGCCGGAATATCGGAAAGGGTGGTAACAAGTGTGAAACAAATATATGAAGAGACGTGGTGCAGGGTGAGGACAGGAAACGAGAATATGGAAAATTTTAGGAAGTCGAGAGGATTAAGACAAGGATGCCCCTTAAGTCCCACATTGTTCAATATTTATATTGCGAAGTTGGAAGAGCTGAGAAATGGTCAGGATGGGGGTGAGGCTGGGGAAGGACAGGATCTGGTCCTTAGCCTACGCAGACGACATCGCCCTGCGATGGAGGCGTTCATAGGAAAAAATGGAATTAAACACTAAAAAGACGAAAGTGATGGCGTTCGGAAAAGGAGGAGGAAAAAGAAAGGAAGTTCAAATGAGCTGGAAGGCAGAAATTATCGATTTGTGAGAGAATGGACGTACTTGGGAGTAGTATTGAGGGAAAACAATAGTTGGGAAGGGCATTTTATCCATATATGTAAGAAGACGAGGAGAGCGGAAGATGAGCTGAAAGAGTGTCTGTGGAGAAAAAGGAAATTGGGTTTTGTGGGGATCATGAAGATTTGGGATCGTTGCGCGAGGAGTATATAATGATGTACGGCATTGAAGTATGGGGGGTAAAAGAGCTGAGAAGATTACAGAGGGCACATTTAGGTCAGATGAAGAGAACCCTACATCTAGAAAAGTCGACCCGAGACTATATCGTCAGACAGGAGGCAAAGAGGAACATAATTGAGGTAGAAGCAGCAAGGATGGTGGTAAAATACGAAGAAGTATTGAAAGGAGATAGAGGCAATAGTTTGGGGAAAATAATGATGGAAGATAACAGAAGAAAAATGTATGAAAAAGCGGAAGTAGAAGGAAAGACGAGGGAGAGAGGGCAGTGGAGTAGAGAGGGTGGTAGTACAGGATGAAACAAGTGGAAGTGCAGGAAAGAGACGGAAAAATAATGAATTCAAGTTATAATGAAAAATATAAGGAAATAAGAGTGTTCGGGAGGAGACCAAAATATCTGGAAGGGGGAAAGACGAAGAAGGAGTAAAGAAGAATAGCAAGAACAAATATTGGATGGGAAAAGTTACAAGGTACAAAAGTTGCGAGATATGTGGTAAAGGAAGGGACGAGTGGAAACATTGGTGGAAGTGCGAAGAGGCGGGATGGGGCAAGGAGGAGAAAGAGAGAGGGGTGAAGGAGGCAAGAGGCGGAGGGTGACTTAGAAAGGAACCAGGAAAAAGAAAAATACACTTACATAGACAAGGGGGGGGGGGGGAAATGGGAATATAAATTCAAGGAATATATAATATGTTATTATTAAGTGGAAATATGCCAATAAAGGTTTTTTTATTAACACCGATTAACGAAGTTTTCATTTCAACAATAATTAGCGATGCAGTTCATTGATAGCATCGGGATAAACAAAAGAAATACAAATTGGAAAAAATAGCGATATAAAATTTGGTTGTAATCGGGGCAATGGGTTGTAATAGTCGTTGAGATTTCCACTCACAATATTTCTGGTTCCTATCAATTTTATTGCTGTTACACCTGTTGTACCCGGAGATCAACAGTCACTTTTGATAGTGTGCTCTACACAAGCTCCGTATAGTTTAATTCGTATATCCAATACGCATTATCGTAGTTTGCTACGTAAATTGCCGATTACGCAGTCGCCCCTTTGCGCTCCCGATCTGTTTTCCGAAACTCGGGGACGTCGCCTCCGCCCCGACCGACCGCGGTTACGTCGCCACTTTGTTGCGTCGAAACTTTTGGGTTCGGATTATGGCTTCCGAACTTCGAGAACGCACAATTCGTCCAGAGCGAAATGCGGATTTCGCGATTACCGGAGCGACGAAAGCGAAATCCGCGCCGGCGTTCGCACGCGTCGTGAATTTGTTTTATTAATTCGGAAATAATTCCAATTTACACGCCGTTGTTAACAAACACGTGGAACGAGATTTATTTGGTGGCGAACGCGTAATTACATTTCAGATTCACACGTTGCGGCTGTAAACGGTTGGGCTCCGGCGTCTGTATTTGTTCCGAGTTTCGTTTACCCCCATGTGGTTTTCTTCGCCCGCGAGGAGACGTCGTGCATTATTAACTTTACAATGTTCATCTTTATAATGTCTTATCTGCGACATATTTTTCGTTAAATTCCCTGGAATCGATGGGAATTTTCACCGTTTACGATACCCCGGCGTGTGCACGTAAACTTCTCGTTTTCCTTTACGACTTGCGAGCTCCAAACTCTCCCAGCGCACCTTTCTTCGTAGACGGCCCTCGTCACGCACCCTTACTTTGATTTCGCGCCCGGCAACCTTTTACCTTTGTCCGAAATCCCGTTTACCTTCCCTTTCTTCGTTCAACTTATACGTCTCATGAAGTATCCTCGATATACAAATTCCTTAACTTTTTCATTTCGCTGGCTCGCATGTTTAACACTTTTTTATGGTCGATCATAAATTTGATTCGGAGTGGCGGAGGGTTGCGCTTTGAGGAGACGTATGCAAGTTTCCACATATCAGACGACGTGGTGGGAAATTTACATCTCAAAGCGGTTGCGGTTGCGGTGGTGGGCAGTAGATATTATGCGTGGGATTTGGGAATTAGACTTTACAAGCTTTCGGTTTCAATGATAAAATTATTTAGGTGAGGTGATCTTTATGTTATTGAAATAAATTTTCATTTATGTTATTATTATCGATTAGTAACTTAATGCAAATAAAAGTGTGATTAGTTTGAAAACGAGCGAAATTTTGGCAAGCTAATAAGTGAAGGAATCAAAACATAAAAGCGCAAGATAAATTTTAAAATCATCTGCATATAGTAGAAGAACCAGTGTTCAAAGCAGTTATTGATGTCATTCACGTAGATAATGAACAGGAACGGGCCAAGGTGAGACCTCCGAGGAACCCCAGATGATATGTCATAATAATCTGATCCAAAAATCGTAACTGCAAATGATCTCTCAGAAATATAAGAAGATAACCACAGTAAGAGTCTAAGAGCCCACATTCGAAGATAAACTTGAGGAATGTAACAATAATCAAGCAAGATTTAATTATTGAAATAATAAAACCAAAATTGATACAGGAATTGAGATATAATAATTTATTTTATTATTAAAGGTTTTTATAATTCATGTGTCGTAAGTAATTTAAACAAGTGCTCACGTTGGACGCCAATATTTTCACTAAGCCACCGTGTTCTCATTGATTCGTGTCGAGTATATTCGAATTTGTCTTCGACAATGATTAAAAGTTTCCTGTAATAGTTTGCCTACCAAAGTCTTAGGGGGACGCAATTAATATATATATACAATCTCTCCGGTAACATAATACGTTACAAACTTCAAAGTTTGAAATTTGTTACGTGGTCCTAAGCCATCGGAACTTGATCGATTCCTGCGCAGATTGATTATGAAACTCTACATGGATGATACGTGTGAAACTATCTAGAATACTCGCTAGAGAGTTCAACTTATATTTTACTTTAAAAAAAAATATTACAGAACATCATTACTGCAGCACCAAATTCCAGGTAAAAATAATTATCTCCCACCACCATTGCGTAGAAATTTAAGTGGATTAAAACATAAACAAAAATAGAAAACTCAAGTCAATTAAAGAACCCAATTTCACTCCTTTACTCCTTGTATATGTTTACTTTCTGTCCTTCTGACACCTCTCTTTCATATTCCCTATTATTTGCAACATCCAAATTTATATTATTTACCTCTTTTTCCTCCCCTCTTCTTTCTTCTCCTTTAGTTTTTTCTATGTCTCTACACCTCGCCGTTTTCTCCCAGCACTTTCCTCCAATTTCTTCCTCTTTCTCCTTCTTCTCCTTGCTTAATTTCCCCAATCTCATCTTCTTCTATAACCTTCTCCCTCTTCCCCTTTCTCCCTTTCCTCCCCTCTCTTCGCTTAGTTTTTTGTTATCAGTTTTTCCTCTCCTCCATTCTATTCTACCCATTTATCATCCACTTTTAACTTTCTATACAACATTTTGACTTTCCTTCTTTGTTCTCTCTCCTTAACCGCAAACTTATCTCCCTCTGTATTTCGCTCTCCTTCTCTGTAAGGTCTTAGTCAGTGTAAATCCTGCTGCCTCTCAGTTCCTCTCTATTTTTCACCACCCGCTCCTTGTCTTCTTCTGTTTCCATCTTTACCAGCATTATTTCTCTTACTTACTTCTCCAATTATTCACCTCTTCTATTGCCACTTCTGCCCGTAATTCCTTCCTAATCCATTCTTTCACTTTCTGCCTCTCCATTATTATTCCTTCTCTATTTTTTTCCATCAATTCCTTTCACTTGCTGCCTCTCCATTATTCTCTTTTTTCCATCCATTCCAGTCTTTCTTCTATATTTCTTATTTTTCCTCCCGTCTCTGCCTTTTCTTTTTTGCACTCTTGATCTTACTTCTATCTTCTTCCACTTTCTTCCTTCATTTCTCTCATCATCTCTGTATTCTCCTGTCTCATATCTCTCCTCATTTCCTTTCATTGCTTCATGATTCCTCGTAACATGTCTGCTATTGTACCTTCATTTGCTTTGTCCTCCTCCATGTTTTCTATCCTTCTCATTTCTCCCTCTCCGCGACCTCTGAACCTTCCCACTCCTTGTAAATACCTCTAGCACTCTTGTCCCCTCTTTCTTTCGAATGACCAATCATATTTTATGATTTTATTTAATTTATTTTAATTTAAATTTTAATATCCAATATCTTTCGCGTTTGTTTGCGTTATTGTCAATGTTTCAATTTGATTAGTTCAAATACATAAATGTACCGTAATCCTCTCTTGTCTGGTTTCGCACCCACGATATTACAATCCCTTTCACGCAGTGTTGATCGAACATCCTGCAATGACTAAAGCAACAACGGAATTGATATATTTTCAACCTTAAAGCCATCCACGTTCTTATTTTCACTTTAGACGGTTCGCTTTATCTAAACTATTTAGCGTTAGAGTGCTCTGACTAATGCGACGAGCTGCAGCAATTGAAGCGTGCATAATGCATTTCAAGCAAACAAGTACTCGTCGAGTTTCTCGGCTAATAAGAAACTGCAGCAATTTTCTTGCCGTCGCTGGGATATTTTCCTTCCGGAGACAATTTTTCAGTTACGAGTAGACGGCGCACAATAATAACACATGTTGTGTCATATAAAATGCACGTCGTATGCAATTTAATTTTTTCAGAATCGCAAATGCGAACGTAACGGAGGTGAAGCGTCAAAGTGAATGATAAAGTGTGCACGAACACTTTCATAAATTGAATGAGAGGATTTTGTGCGGCGGAAGCGGGAAGTTTAAAATTATTTTTGTAAATTTAGTGATAAATTAAATAATTATCAGTGGATCTCAAATCTCAAATACCAACTACTGAGAAATTCAACGGCTAAAATAAGACAGGATTATTTCAAGTTTTTTCTTACTAATTTTCTTTGGTTTATCTTCATAATACAGAACGTCTTTTCTTTGTGATTTATTTGATTCAGTGCGCCCTGGAGAATGGCTAAAAAATTCCATGAAAATAATACCTAGAATTTTCATAGAGTTGGGTTGGATTGGATTTGTGTCAGGTTTTTTTTTACCACAAACTATTTTTTTTATTATTATTGCATAATGAAGAACGTCTAAATGCAATATTGTTGTGACGAAATATAACAAAGTGCGTGCTGAAAAATGGCTGAAAACATTCCAACGACATAATACATAGAATTTCTTTGATTCACTTGTCATTTAATATCCCGTGGAACGACGAATGCGCCCTGAAAAATAGTTCCAAACATTTCCAAAGGTCGATTTGGACAAATCGCGAACATGAAAAATCGAATTAAACTCCGAATCTTATTAAAATATCGCCCGCGCAACTCCCAAGTCCCGAAACGGCGAATTAATAACCTCCAGTCATACACATCGCGAAATAAATATCCGGCTCTGCGAAACGTCCGTCCGAACAGCGTCACGGAAAATTACCACCGGAGAAATATCGCACGGATTCAATCTATTCCGCAAAGATAATGGGCCATAAAACAAAGCCACGGGCAAATTCGCTCTCCCAAAACTCGCCCATTATCTTACTTTTATTTCGCGTCAGTTAAGTTTCGGATGCAACGGATGCCCGAGCGAAAGACTCCGGAGCTTGTTGCGAGAAATTTCATTACACCGGGGGCGTCGCTAATCGCCATTGGGAGACAGCAAATTAAAAAATTCCTGACCTGAGATAATTAAAAATTCAAAATTAAGGGACGACGCATGTTTGCGAATAAAGAATTTTGTTATTTAAATGGACGCAAGGTTACGCAAGGTGTTGCTCGGTAAATACGTTTGAATTGTGTACAATACAACGGACGCTAATATTGATGTAAATGGCCATCGGGGTAGCGGGCAATACCTGAATTAATTGCTCAAAGCGACCGATAACAAAGTTCAGTCCCATTGTGCGATTCGACAAAACTCGCGTCGGCGGTATTATTGCTGGGTCGATAATGAATCAAACGTTTGCTATAAATAGAAACAATTCGAGGCGCCTGGAATACGCTTCGTTGGACGCCAGTTCAGAACGTCTTCAGTAAAAAAAATTACATTGGAATTAATGACAATTTTATATGAAATAATTCGATTAGCATCAATTTAATGTCAAAACACGTCAATTTATTTCATAATATTGTTGATAATTATTACGACTTAATTATCTGGTTCAATTTCAAATTCAAAAGGACGGTGGGGGAACGAGAACAATGGTTCGACGAAGAACGCAAGAGAGAGGAAACTAATGAAGGGGGCAATAGAGGAACATAGAACTTGGGAGGAATTTTTAGAAGAAAGCAGGACGCACAAGGAGATATGGGAGAAGAAAGAGAAAGTACAGAGACAAAGAGACTTGGAGCAAGAGCAGTACAGGGGCTAAAAGGGGACAAAGGAAATATGGGAGTTCTTTCGAAAGAAAAAAGATAAAGTGCACGGAGCGGTAGTTTGGGGATGGAAAGATCGAAAAAGTATAGAAAGGATACATCAAGGTCAGTTAAAAAGAGCACTCAAAGTCAATACCAGAGCACATAGTGAGCCAGAACACAGGAAGCGAAAGGATAAGCGTAGAGGCTTGGAAAAGAGCGGTGAGATATAAAATGACAACGAGCTGGGGACACAACAAATCCTTGAGAAAATGGTATTGGAGGACTTAAAGAAAAGGGTGAACAAGAGAACTGGCGACAATTCACTATTTTTTTAATCGTTTTCATGTCGCTTAGTATCGATTCAAATAATTTTTTAATTTGACATAAAAAATGCAAATTATGAAATTATCGACCAACAATTTATAGAATTCCAAATTAACATACTTTTCTAATTCTTCTATAGCTTGAGTGCAATCAGATTGTAGAGGCTGGCAACGTCTGGTGTTTGGAGTTTGCGTTTGGGATGTTGGGTAGGTGGATTGATATTCTTTCACATAGACGAGACAAGGCACCCCCGAAATAATGTAAATGCTCCTATCCAACAATCTAAACCACCAAACACAAACTCGAAACACTAGAAGTTACCAACCCGAACAAGTTTATTGCACTCAAGGTCAATAGTAATAATAACGAAAAGATCAATATCTCGTTTACTTTCTGGAGTCATACAGAGTAAGTTTGATTTGTCAAAGATGTATCACACTGGGTTATCAAAAATTATTTGTTTTTCCTTCTTGTCTTCTATTATCCATTATTTTGTAACAAACAACCTTTATTGGCCTCCTAATTTTTTACAACCTTTGTATAAAACCATAATATATCCCAAGCAATTTCAATTCAACTCAATTTCAATAATATATTCAAATAAATAAACTAATCCTATCTTTCCTCTTGGTCTACTCCACGTTCTTCCTTGCTCCTTCCTTTTTTCTCCTGCCTTCTCGGCGCTCCTTTACTTTTGCCAGAAGTTCCACTCCTTCTCCATTCTCGTCTAGACACTTTTTCCATTCCGTTCCTTTCTTTTTCTATTCCTCACTCCATTCTACCCCCGCATAGTCCTCTATACATCCACCCCCTTCTCTCAGAATACACACCTTCTATACGTCTCATCGATTCAGTATTTGTTTCCCTTTTCCTCACTCCCGCACCTAAACCATGCAATAATTCTTTCTTCTCCGCCTGTTTTCTCCCCTCTCAAATATTTCGGCCCGCTTCTATATACACATGTCTCCTTGTATCTTTCATTGTATTGTGTTCTCTTCATTTTCCCTTCTCTTTCCTGGGCGTCCACCTGCTTCCATCTTTCCATCATTTCTCTCTCCACTCCTTCTCCCTTTGTACTTCCACCGTCGATAGCCCTGCCTTCTCATATAACCCCAATCTGTTTTCTTCCCATTTTGATAATCCTGTTCTCTTTTCTGTAACTTCCTTAATATCATTTTCCCTATTCTCTGCTCTCCCCATCCCCACATCCTTTCTTCATATCGCACTATTCTCCTTCCCGCCTCCACCGCCATGTTTTCCAATCCAGTTTCCTGCAGCATTATGTATTCTGGCGTCGATCTTTCAAGCTGTAGTCCCCTCTTTAACGCCCCCTTCATCATCCTCTCCTCTTTCACTCCCCCATCCCTTCCCCCTCCTCCTTCCCCCATCCCTTCCTGAACACCATAATCATTGTCTTTTCTGTATTCACTTGCAATTCTTTTTTCTCCAGATACCTTCCTTTAGCCCCTTCTCTGTCTTCTCCAATATTACAATATCATCCGCATATGCGAGCGACCACGTTCTTTTATATCCCACCCTCACTCCCCCCTCCTGTTCTTTCTTTAACACCTCCTCCATGTCCGATACATATAAATTAAATAACGTTGTACAGCCCTGCCTTAGCCCTCTTGTTGTCTTGAACATCTCTGTTGTTCCTGATGCTGTCCTTACTTGGCTCCATGTCTCTTTATATATTTCCTCTATTTTCTTTCTAATTCCCCCCCGATTATTTTATATAATAATAGTAAGAACGTGTCATTATTTTAATGGCAGGAGCACAGTTCTTAATTGTAATAAAGCTGTTAAGGATTTTACGTTAATATTATGCAGTCGCACGTTTTCATTTAAGACTAGAATAAGAAATCGATTACTTTCCAAGGATGACAGGTTTAACGAGGTTAATTTTCTTTGCCACTGTGACTAAATTAGGTAATTGTTTTCTATAAAATACGATATATAATTACATAAAATATGCCAGAATGTGAGAGTGAAATATTATTGAAACTCGTTTGAGTATTGAGAGTTGTGAATATATTCTAATGCGATGTAATCGATGGAAGCACCCAACGTGTACTTGTCCCTTACAACTTTTATAGTATAAATTAAAGTACCCGAAAGAATAGGTTGAAAGACTTTAAACTGCATTAAAATTACCTAGCCGAACAAATTCTGCAAACACTGGTCGATATAAAGCTTTAGATAACATAAAACAGACTTCATTGTATCCACGAGGACAAGATTTTAAAAGCAAGCCATTGTCTAAGTTTGAAAGAGGCCATCGGCGTTGAATCAGACGAAGAATGAACATATTTATCTCTATCTTAAAATAGCGTTTTTGGGGGATTTTTTTAGGGCAGAAAAAAATGAGCAAGTCTAGTGAACTTTTTAGAGCATTTTATTGCATATTTGAGCATTAAAAAAAATATGTCGAGAGAAAAATATTTAAACGGAACCGATTTTTATGCACATTTGTGCAACACCTTTCAATTGCAATTTACAATCGGTGAGAAAGATGTAGCTTGTAATTTTTGTCTGAAACAAAAAAAAACCAAAGAAAATGGTAATTCTCATATATTTTCTTCTATGTGAACTAAAAAAAAACTAAAATTTTGAAATTCAAGATTTTTCTCAGGTTTGAAAATAAATGTGCTCTTTGCAGGAAGAGAAAATCATTTCAACTTGCTAAAAAAGTTGTTTAGAATTTTTTTTTCATTAATCTTTTTAGTTCAAATAGAATAGAATGCTACTGAAGCCAACAAAAATTTTGTTTCGTTTTGATTGCTTGTCTAGTTTTCTCGCAATCACGCCCACCAGTTTAGAAAAATGGTAAAAACGAAAACTCGAGAAAACGCGCTCTAAAGTTTACGATCAGGAAAAATGTTAATTTTCGATTACTTACGGAATATCTCGTTATAATCCTACTATAGCTCTTACGAACTCAAAGTATTATTGTTTCGAACGACCGATTGAACTTTTTTCAGTACATAGTTCGGTGTTATGTTACTGCGGGGATGGGCGCGCGCTTCGTTTGTCCGAGCGTTCATGCGTTCGTATATTTTTTGCTCGACACCTCACTGTGTTTAGTGCTGTATCTTTCAAAATATTGCGAATTAGCCGCTATAACTTTTTATACATATTCTTAGATATATTAGGCATAGATTTGAGCAATAAAAAACAAATAAATTTTTTGAGCCTTCTAAAGCAGGATCCTCCCTTAAATACTCGCAAATGAGTTGGATTTCGGTGGCTTGAACGCCGCCAACAATCGATTCAAAAAGTTTTAAACAATAAAAATTTTAGGGCAGATGTTTAATTCGCTGCTTACGACTAGGTTACGTAATTGTTGCAGTTGCAGTTGCAGAAGGGTCTAATTTGGAAATATGGAAATTTCAGATTTTCAGGTACCCTTTGGTATATTTTTTAGGTTCATTGCTAAAAAGTATTTCAGATATACTGTTGGCTTAGTGGACTTAAGTACTCCAGTCGAGATGTTTTAATTTAACTCCTCCAGTAACTAAATTTGTGACTGACACGCACTCCCATAAAACTAACTAACCTACGCAATTCACATCCACAGCACATGTGTAAATACGAACGTTCCGCTGACAAATTTGCGCGCGTTTAACTCGCAATTGATCGCGCGCCTCTGGTCGAAAGTCGTCCGTCCCCATCGATTTTATTTCAACGGCAGCTTACCGTTTAATTAATTCGGTTTGTGCGGCGGAATTTGCACGGCAGATACACAAGCGTCCTGCACTGGAGCCGCGCAAAGGAATTGTAATTTCGGGAGCGCGTCGAGGGGGCGAGGGCGAGGGCGCGGAAAGTTTACTTTCGTGCGCGAATTAATTACGAAAAATAATTAAATTAAATTCACGATGGAAACTGCCAACTTAATTCGGTTTGAAGCGCGAGACGAGTCTGATTGATTTGAGTTGAGATGATTTGATCGTCGGATACACCTGTGTATCGTTCGCTCTATTCGATTGCGTCGTAAAATATGCCATGTTGTAAGTGTTACCATGGTGATAAATTGATAAATGTGTGTCGTACGCGGGTGGACGCGTCTAGACTTTTCATGAATATTTTACGCGTTAATGCACTGCAATGTTGGAGCATCGGGGTTCGCCGTGAAAGGGTTGAAAAATCGACGCAAACAACTTCATGACTAATAACATACATGTTTTGATTCGAATGTGCATCAGATGATAACCAAAGGATGAAGTGGGCTAGTATAAGGCACAATTCACCAGGTCATGCCTACGGGGCATATGACACAATTTTATTAACGAATTAATATCGAACCCAATCCAATCCAATTCAACTCAACCCAACTTTTTTTCATGATACGTAAATTTTAATAAAAACAAAACATTGTTAATTGGTTGTCACTTTGGATTTATCAGAATTGCTATCGTAATCAAACAATATAAATAATGTTAGATAACACAAACTTATTACAATGCGTATCCTAATAATCACTAAGTTGGGTTTGGTTGAGAATAAGTCGATACAGTTTTTGAAAATACATTTCTGTGAATGTATTAATGTGATCGCAGCTATTTCACTCTCTCTGAACTCGTCAAACCACCACCTATATATCTGGAAGTGTACCAACTTGCAAGCTGTGTCACGAAAATCTTTGCGTGCGAGTATTAGCGCCATCTAGCAAGAGCGCATTGACGTCTACATGGCACTAATACTAGAATGATACACATTTCATCAACCCGATTGTGAGGACAGATTTGTAAGATTTTTTTAATGAATGTGTAAAAGAGTACGTACTACAAAAATTAAGAGAAATATGTTAGAACAGTACGAGAGTGTAATTGATAAACTAATAAACGCAATTTAAATAATTTCAAAATAGACGTAATCAGTAAGTAACTGGTAATAGTAATTTTGTTTCACTCTACGATCGTGCATTCGTTTCACAGTTACGTCAGTTGACATGGGGAGAAAAGGTTTGAATGTAAAACGTAAGGTTGTAATAATATTATCCTTGCGGTTCCCTAAGGAATTGAGTCGATTAATTGTTGCTGTACTATGGGAACGAACAATGCGGTTATTTGTTTTTTTGTAATTGATATCGACTCGACAACTTTTTTTATGATGGAAATGCTTTATTTTTTGAAAATATTTGTATATATATATATACTCAGTGACATATAAACTGCACCACCTAGAAGGGGTGGGAATGTTTGGACCAAATTTGGCAGGAATAGTGGACTAGTCCAGGGAAATAGTTGATTAAAATTTGAAACCCAATCATCAAGTAGTCATGGGATTTTTGACGTTTGTGTCATTTTTTCAAGGTGGTGATAGACAAGCAATTATCGAGTCATTTTTTGAATTTGTTCCACTTTTTCGGATCCCGTTCGTTAGTTTAAAGAGTTTCAAGTGTTTAATGATGCCTAGAGGAAGGAGACCTCAAGTTTACCAGCAGTTGAGTGACTTTGACCGAGGGCGGATTGTTGGTTTACGAGAAGCAGGTTTTTCGGTTAGAGAAATCGGCAACCGTTTGGGACGGCACCACTCAACAATAATGAGTGTTTATCAAGCGTCGTCTGAACATGGGGTTGAACGTCGGAGAAGAGGCACTGGGGCTCAAAGACGAACCAATGAACGTCAAGATCGCCGCTTAAGACTAATGGCCTTGATAGACCGATTCTCTACAACTAGATCAATAGCTGATCAATGGTTAGGTGAACAAGGTCGTCCGATAGGCTTGCCAACAGTTTATCGTCGAATAAAAACCTTTGGCTTGCTGTCTTACCGCCCACATCTTGTGCTACCCCTCACTGCTCAACATCGCCAGGAACGTTTGGCCTGGTGCACGGAAAGACTTCAATGGAACTTGGAGTGGCATCGAGTTGTCTTTAGTGACGAATCGCGATTTTGTTTAGGAATGCATGATGGTCGGATGACTGTTAGACGAAGACGTGGAGAAAGGCGCAATCCTGATTTTTCTATTCCGAGGCATGTTCGCCGAACTGTGGGGTTGATGGTGTGGGGTGCTATTCCTTACGGCAGTAGGTCACCCTTGCTCTTCATTCGGGGCAGTATGACCGCCCGACGCTACATTGACGAAGTGGTAGAACCATATGTTCTTCCATATCTTCGAGGGCTGGAAAACCCACTTTTCCAGCAAGATAATGCACGACCTCACGTAGCAAGGGTTTCTCTTGACTTCTTTGAATAGGCCAATGTTAATCTTTTGCCTTGGCCGCCAAGATCTTCCGATTTGTCGCCCATTGAGCACGTGTGGGACATGATGGGTAGAAGATTGAGGAATCTACCGAACCCACCGTTGGCAATAGAAGCTCTACGGCATGAAGTACAGGCTGCTTGGGATGCCATACCCCAAGAATACACTGATCACCTGCTGGAATCAATGCCAAGGCGGGTCAATGAGTGTATCAGAAATAGGGGCGGACCAACACATTATTAAAGAAAAATCAAAAAGATGAAGTGTTTTCTTTATCAAATTTTAAGCAATTGTTACTTTAGACTAGTCCAATGTTTCTGCCAAATTTGGTCCAAAAATTCCCACTCCTTCTAGGTGGTGCAGTTTATATGTCACTGAGTATAATATGTCGATGAGTTCACTATAATTTATGTTTTAAGAGTTTTTCAGCATCGTACACATTTCTTGCCATCTTCGTGAGTTTTCCTCACGGTGGTTACGAAACCCACCCTACGTTGATTCTAATACAAAAAATTATTTTACTCGTACCAAATTACACTGCTTCTGGAATAAAGGTAGCCCTGCACTGATGTCGTCAAAGTTTCGTCGGTAACAATTTTCGTTTTAATATCATTAAAGGTGAAGTTAGCAGTCTTCACAATAACACAAACGCCAACGTAAAGTTTACGGGACGTATCAACGGCCGCGCTTAAACTAATTGTGTTCGGTACAACAATATAATATCATTCTACACAGTTGCGCGACAACGAAAACTTGCAATTATACTGTTAGGTTTCATTACACCAGCGGCGAGGACGCATAACATCGCACAAAGCGACCCAAAGAGCACGGCTTAACCACACGTCAATGTCAACGTTAATTTCCAAAACGCAAACTTGCCAACCCCGCGAATATTTACTAAACAAATGCACCGTGCGGCGATACGCCGCCCCGAAAATAATCGAGCAACAAAGAACCCCCTACACTGAATCAACATCGTTGATCGACAGGAACAATAAAGCGAGTAAAAGCCCCCGCTGCCGGGCCATAAACTCGCGGCTCTTAACGGCGAAAAGACCGCACTTAATTGCGATCGATTCCGCTGAATGTATGTGTTCGGTTTCGAAAGCGCAGACTTCGCGATGAACGACGATGAACTATTTATTGCGGACGTAAGCACAAGTAAAAATTGAATGCGGGATGGTCTGCAAGCGGACTTTGTCTAGTTTCATTGTTACGTTAACCGACAATTTAAATTGGTGAAAGCCGACTTAATCTGCCATCGGGGATACGCATCGGAGAAATGAAGCGCGATTCGAGTAATAGAAAGGGCTTCATCTATTGTCTAGGAGGTAGTTTCATAGGAAATGTGTGTGATATTGTGTCGTCGAAATCTATTCGCGAATTATTGTATTGAAATTAAATGCATTCATTAATAAAACAGGCAAATTAAACGATCAAATAATTCTCACTTATTTCAGGAGCTAGTCTCTATTAGATTTGCTGTTTTGTTGTTCTTTTACTTTTAATAGGCACCTTTGGTCCCCGCAATGCCACACGTGCGATGGTTTCGATATCGGAAGAAAAAAATTTCCGAGAAAAAAACACGACCCGGGGTCGTCGTCGAAATTTGATTTTTTTGGTCATGAAAAAATTTCTTCATTCTTTCACTTTTAATAGACACCTTTGGTCCCCGCAATGCCACACGTGCGATGGTTTCGAAATCGGAAGAAAAAAATTTCCGAGAAAAAAACACGACCCCGGCGTCGTCGTCGAAATTTGATTTTTTTGGTCATTAAAAAATTTCTTCATTATTTTACTTGTAAATTGATTTGTAAATCGTACCAATTGCTGAAGTTTGATTTATTGGTGGAATTTATTTATATAATTAATATATAAATTACATAAACATATTACCCACAAATGTTTAAACAGTATTATATCCCATGGTATTCTTTACAATCTCATCATTAACTTCAAGCATATTTAATTTATTGAAAAATTATTTATGGAATTATTGACGGCGAGCAGACGCGCACTACAGCGACTCCCGTGGAAAATTCTGGAATTACGCCGAGAATTAGATCGATATAACATACCTCTTGACGCTGGGGCAGACAGTGCCTGCCAGTGCGGGTACGTATTGTTAGACGCACGCGGAAATACATGCGAACGCCACGATTGATGGTTCCTCGCGCGTACATTTTCCGAAAAAACGCCTTTTCGTCGTTACATCGTACAATTCGTCGCCGGCGCCATTAAGGACCAAACTAAATGCGCACCTGTCGCGCGTTATCGAACCGGACGCGCGCGATTCATATTCGCCGCGCTTTCATTTAATCCACTTGTTACGTTATCAATACGATTTAAACATCGAATCGTCCAAGTCGGCTACGCTAATTCCCCCGTTGACGTCTGCGGCGAAACACGGGCCCCGGTCTATTTAGCGACGAACATTCGTAAAATGAGCTTATGTGTCCTAATACGATTACAAATTCATAGGAACGAAATACGTTTAACTTTTCGCTTATATCCCGTAGCACTTGCTTAAAGTTTGCAGCGATGCGTGAAATATTTAAGCCTCTTATGCATTCGCCAAAGTGAAATCGTTTTCAGTCGCTTCCGACGGAAAGTTATTAATATTTAACGTTCGATTTTCTGTACCGTAAATGCATGTTGGTGCGAACGATGCAACACAATGATGTGGCTGCGTTAGTAAGACTAAAAGTTACTTGACTGGAATCGTTACTTGTACCTAAATAATAATGTGATTGTAATAAGGTATCGATTTTATTGATCACCAGACTCTATTTTAACGGTTAATCCACGCTATACATCTGTCTGTATGTCTGTAAAGATCTCGGTACGGCAGATGGCATACGGTGTGACTTCATCTACACTTCTGGACAAAATTAAGGGACCACTAGTAAAATTCAAAATAAATTTAAAACAAAGTAGCTAAATTTAATGAAACGAATACATATACAAATTTAAGTGTGTTTACTTACAGTATAGTTGATTTAAGAGCGACTAAAATTAACAACATGTACTTTTATGGACTTGAAGAAAAAAAGGTAAAAATTAAACTAAAATACCAATGGTCTTCTGATGAACTAAAATCCTAATTTATAAAAAAATAACATTTTTAGTAATGTGTATGCCCTCCTCTTGCAGCAATACACGCTGCCAATCTTCTTGGCATGCTTGAGATTAAGTTTTGTATTTATTCTTGAGGTATCTGCTTCCATTCTTGAACAAGCATGTTAGAGAGCTCATCAAGTGTTACTGGCGGTCTTAGTGCGTGTTTGATTTTTTTGCCCAATTGATCCCAGAGATGCTCAATAGGAGTGAGATCAGGGCTTTTGGCAGGCCACTCCAAACATTGGATATTTGCTTCTCTAAACACGGCTGAGACAATGTTAGCTGTATGAGGTTTGGCATTGTCCTGCATAAAATGAATCCATTGCCAAAATTTTCGGCAAATGGTTGAACATGGGGCACAATTATCTCGTCTCTATATCTTATTGCTGTTAGCGACCCATTTCGTACCAAAACCAATTCTGTACGACCATTGAACTGTATGCCACCCCAAACCATTACAGAACCCCCACCAAATTTGTCAACTTCTCTAATGGTACAAGGTGCAAATTGCTCACCTGGTCTTCGCACGAAAAGAACACGGCGGTCATTCTTGTTTAGCAGAAATCTGGACTCGTCTGAAAACAAAACGGACTTCCACTGCTCCTCGTACCAACCTTGGTGATTTCGACAAAAGTTTAAGCGATTTCTTTTGTGCGTAGCTGTGAGAACTGGACCGGTAGATGGTTTTCTAGCAGACACATTGACTTCTTTTAGCCTTCTTCTTACTGTTTTGGTAGAAATTTCTGTTCCAGTCGCCAATCGGAGATCATTTTTTAATTCACGAGATGTTACAAAAAGCTTCTTTAAACTCTGAAGTTCAATAAAGCTATCCTCTCTGCGGGTTGTTTTTCTTTTAACACCTTGTCCGGGTCTTCTTTTGAAAGTACCAGTGTTTCTGAACCGTACTGCGGCCCTCTGCACCACATATTTGTTGGTATTTAGAATTTCAGCAACTTCTCTTTGTGAATATCCTTCACGGAGAAGAATAATAATTTGGTATACTTCTCCTGGTCTACAATGGCGCCTAGGCATATTTAATTCACGTAATGCAAACAAATTCACCAATTCTCGCAAGAAAAAGCAAGATTTATTAATTAAATGACTTAAAAACAATTTTCAATTTTCATTTTTGCTATTGTTAATTGTTGCATGGCACACTATTTGAATTTTGTTTAAGAAACGTCAATTTATGACATGCAAAAAGTACATTAAAAATAACTTGTAAATTGGAAGAGTTATTTCAAGTTTATTTGGTGGTTCCTTAATTTTGTCCAGAAGTGTATAAGCGTTTGACCCAACCCAACTCAACTTATATTTTTATTTTGATTGAACAACATTGATAATTCAAAAATTTAGTTGATTGGTTGCAAAGCACTTAGAAAGAAAGAAAATAAATTTAAGCGCATGTATTAAGGTGAAGAAAACTATTTCGCTCTATTTGAATTAATAAAGCCGCCACACATACATCCGCTGAAGTTGCATGAAGTCATGCAAGCATGAATGACAAGAGGTTTGTGTTACCGCCATCTAGATGTTAATACCAATACATTCTCACTGCTACAAAATTGTCCAGACGTGCAACTACTTCGGAGCCATCGGCAATAAAGGCCGCTGTGTTGAAAATAAATTTCAGCGAATGTATATGTGGTGGTCTGGTGATTTCCAATAGAGCAGCTTAATGCATTTGCTGAAATTTATTTTCAGTGGTCTTTTTTGCCATTTGGTGCCAACTTATTTGGTCGATAAAGATAACTGCAATAATGTAGCAGTAAGACTGTGTGGGTATTGTCTATATGACAATTTAATTGCACACTTTGAAATTAGTTTGTGCAGCAAATATTATAAAAAAATCTTTATTGGCATATTTGGCATACATCCACTTCATCCATCCTGCTACATTCCAGAAACAAACCTTCGAGCCTTTCTTCACTCTGCACCTCCCTCTCCTTTTCCGTCATGCCACGGTCAATATATTCCTTTCTTCCTGCGAGCTTGAATTTACTCCTCATAACCTTCTCCCTCCCGATGACATCGCTTTGTCTTCCCCTTCCATCTTATATGCTTCTTCCACTTCCCCTCCTATCTGCAGTTCTTTTCTGAACCACTAGTCCACCTGTCCTTTTTCTCTTCCTTTCTCCACCTCTAACACTTTTATCACTACATTATTCCTCTTTCTCATTTTCTATATGATTTTTAGCCTCTCCTACAACTTTCTCGTTCTCTCCTCTTGTTCGATATTTTCACGATTTACTTCAATTTTTTTCAGTCTTTCTTCAATTTCCTCTTTCCCATTTCTCCACTCCTGCTCCATCTCCCCTTTCCATTCTTTAACTTCTTGCCTTTCTCTTTTCCTCGCCGCATTCTCCTTCCTAATCTCTTTCAACTCTCCCATTATATCTTCCCGGAAATCCCATAATCTTCCATCCGCCTTTCCTTGTTCGATTCATTTCGTTCTATCTTCACTACTTTCATTATTTTATATTTACTTTAGTTTACATACTCAGAGCCAACCGCAAACATTGCATTGCAATCAATTTTATTTTATTTCCTGGTTCGAAATTATTTTCTCGTAAAAAACGTTTCAACGTCGTATTTTGGTTGTGATTCATACGTTGATTTAGAGAATTAATAGAATAAAATATGCACATAAACCTTGTATATTATCGAGTAATAAAATCAAAACGCTCCACACATAATAAATATAAATATGGGCCAAAATTATCGGCATAGTGTTTATTTACACAACGTATTTTTACAGAGATGCAAATTTGTTATTCAAATCGTGAAGACACACAAATACTTGCAGATTGTAAGTGCGAAAATATTTACTAGAAATACGTTGATAATTATTGCACACAAAAAAATCTATTCGATATAAACTAATTTACTTCAAATATTTATTGTTGGATCCGTATGTGAATTACTATTCGAGAAAATCCGTCGAAACGAAAAACAACTTCTATGAATTTTGAAGGTTGATTAGGTCAGAGTCAGAATCTTCTTCTCTGTCCCGTGAACTAAGTTTTTAGATTACTGGATGTTTATTTGTTTTGTTGTGTATTACCTATTATTATTTTCATTGTTTTTTTTTGTCTAAAAAGGCATTGGTAACATATGTTTCATTGTACACAATTCACCATAACTGATTCGCAACAAAGAAAAAGCGAGAAAAAAACAATGAACTTTATTTCGTGTATTAAAGAAGACTTAAAGAGTCGCACCGACACTGTTCGAGTTTATCGTTTCGGGTGCTCCTATTTTAAACAGTCGTTTTATTTTATCGTTCGCTGCCTACGAAACACAAAACAAAACTTTCAAGAGAATTTAGAGTCTCACGTAGAAGATTTTACGGCCATTACTAGGCGCCCACTTCGCTCCACGTGGAAAACTCGTGCTGTATATCACGAAGGATTACGCCGGATATATTTTCGTTCGTCCTAAATATAGGGCATTTCGGGAGCAAATACATCAGATGCAATAAATTTCGTTTTTCTCACGGTTCGATCCAGTGGCGGCACGTGACATCAGAAAGAAGGGAGGGTGATTTGGTGTAAAGTTAAGTTCAAATGAGTACCTTTTTTCAATGATTTTATTGTTGAACCAAGATATCACCGCGCAATGTGTCGCAGTTAACTACAATTAATTAAAATAATCTAATTGATTCCTAATTATGATTTGTGACGTCACATGGCAAGCGCATAGGATCAACACGTCGTAAGCGCGCAGTACCATATTATTCGAAACGTAAAAGTCCGAGGTTGAAATGATTCGTTTGACCGATCCCGTCAGGTAAACAGCTGCGGGAAGCGTCCACAAACGCGTACTTGCGTAACCATAATAGATAGAAATATGCCGCTGGGGACTTTGTTTTAGAGAATTCGACTACTTCAAGTTCTCGCTCTTCGTGCTACCCCACTGAACCTAAAATCACCCATCGCATTCTACTACCAAACACGTTGTCGTTTCCGACGTCAATGCGACCGTCGTAACTTTATTGATGCGACGTTTTGAACACGCGTCACTGGAGCAAGACACATCACGTCCGCGAGCATCACATTTTTTTGTGATGCTCATCCCCACCGTACTCCATCTTTGGCGATTTTACCCGTAACCACAATTGAAACGAGTGGACAGGATCATTCGACGTTGGACTTTCTTTTCCGTTTCCTTTGAAGGGCAACGCCCGCGTGCAGTCCCATTAAAATTTATCGCATTGATTTACAACTCGTTCCGGCGAAAACCAACGATCGGAGTCGCGGCGGAACTATATTCGACCAGTCGACGAGGTGTTCAGAAATTCAATTATGATTCAATTTTATTAAAATCGAGATTTAAATAATGCACGCGCGCCGCAACTGATTTGGTCGGTTCGAGTGCGGCGCGGCTGAATAAAATATATTAACGTGGGCCGGCCCGCGACTACCGATCGGGAAATGCGAGCCGGCTCGTAAAGCGATGTTTACGGCGAAATCCGACGAGGTCCTCGCAAATCGCAAATTTCGCCGTCGGCGCGAATTCCGGCAGAAATACGAACCCGGTTTAGGATTCACGAGACGTCCGCCGCCCATTAAAGAAATCCGGGATGCGGGGTATTAAATTCTTTTGATATTCACAAGTGCGTTAAGTGCTGATGCACGAGGAACGTGCCGGATATGTCGACCTGTATGTTGTACACAAAAACGACTACGTGTGCCGATTAAAGTTTAATCAATTGCATCCGTTTAAAACATCTGGCGATGATATTACAACAAACTTGACTTGTGATACTGCAACTTAACTTGGTCGAATAAGATAAGACACCTACTCATATTATCGATGGTAACACACTACTGGGAAGGACTGCACAAGTCCTGGAGACTCCTGGGGTAGTTGTCTTTGGGGATAGCCTTCAATTCGTAACATTATGTTGGATGTCCAAAATGCCCGAAAAACTCTGGCCCTTCAAGACTTGTTTCAATTTGGGAAATTAGAAAAGTTCGGGACAGATAAGTCTTCAGAATAGGGTGGGTAATTGAGTGACACAGCTCCCCTATTGGCCAGGATAGTTGCACTAGGGACGACAATCCCGACCACATTTCTGACGCAACAGTTCCCGGCCAATTAAGTTGTGTCACTCGATCACCCACCCAAAAGGGCCAAAGGTTTTCGACATCCAACGTAAATCAAAGCAACGACTACCATTAGAATATCCTGGACTTGTATAGTTGTTCCCAGAAGTGCATTACCATCGACGGGGTATTACTTCAGTTAACCTAAAAATCCAATAAAACTAAAAAGCAATGGCGAATCTATCAACAATTTTTCTATTCTTTAACTTTAACTTTAAATTTATTAGATACGTCACTACAATGGTACCATAAACATTTGATTAATAATGTTCTCATCTACTCGTATTTATTAAAAAAAATTCAACTCAAGTTGTGCATCATCTTCCACACCTCCTTTCAATCAAATAGGAGCTTCCTCCCTCCTAGATATGGTTTTTGGGTAATAAAGAAAATAATTAGGAGAAAATGGTGGCTTACGGCCTAAGAAAGCAAAAAGCTACTAGATGATTTGATCCAACGAATAACTACAACAGGGTATGATAATGTTACTCTGGAAATGATAAAATACATGTGGAATTGATGTCAATAGACATAGGCGTAGGGCCAAACCAAAAGACTAAGAGAAGTGGTAGTGGTATTACCAATATATAAGATAAGAGACGGCAGGGATGGTCAACACTTTTGAATATGTCAGTTAAGTATATGGCAAGGAATTCTAGAAGAAATTATGTCGAGAAGATTTTGATGGACATCATGGAAACTCTAGCAGTCATGGATCTTGAAGACTTGAACGCACTTATATCTATATTGGCTTGGGTATCCGCCTGTGCTCTGTGCAGACTTATCTTGTTGGTGTGTGTGTCTGCAGAATCTCGGATTTACCTCACGGCTCTGTTAGGTTGGGTTGGGTTGTGTTGGATTGTATTTGGTTGGGTTGGGTTGGGTTCCGTAACGTAAATCCATAAGCCTACACAGAGACAGAAATTAACCAAAATTAACCCAACTAAAACCAATCTAACCAAAACCAACCCAATACAACCCAA
The DNA here is from genome assembly GCA_959613385.1 of Geotrupes spiniger. Lineage (NCBI taxonomy): Eukaryota > Metazoa > Arthropoda > Insecta > Coleoptera > Geotrupidae > Geotrupes > Geotrupes spiniger. Next base: position 1,686,868 of record OY390732.1, on the reverse strand, counting down.
CTCAACCCAACCTAATCCAACTTAACACAACCCAATGAATAATGAGTACGTGGGGTAATATTAATAAAAATACACACAGCGTATCATGTATCATGCTGGGGATCCATCTTACTCCTATACTTATTTTTCATAACAGCAAGACAGGAAAATTCGCGTCACACAAATAAGTAGTACAGAATGGTATCAGGACTTTTTCAGCTTCATTTAACTCTCCAGTTAGTTCTACCCAAAATTTTGTAAGACTCTCTCTGTTTAATCTATCTTTTAATACCTCATCTTGCATTTTGCATTTTCTTGCGATCCAACTGAATTACTTTCAACGGGCAGGGCGAAAACGCACCATCACCATTTTACTCTTATTGGACAACCACGGTTACCACGTTTCCAACACTAGACATTGTAAAATATGATGGTTATGATTATTTCTTTCTTTCTTAGTCATACACAGTCCATTCTCTCGACAGAATTTCGTTTGTTTCTCTAAAGAATTTGTAAATTTATATAATAATTGCCGAATTCTAATTAATTTGTTACAACTTGCAATTATAGAAATTCTGGAATTCGATAGATTTTTTTATTGAGGCTATGTGATTGATCGTCAAGAGACATGAACAGAAAATAACGATCAGGTTAGTCCCTGAAGACCGGCCTCTTTCGCACCAGCAATAAATTACCTATTATCTCAAAATAAAATCAGTAGTAAATTTTCGACGTCTCGCCACGATTTCCTATACTTTTTCATATTTTTTATTGTGGTTCTTGTTATTGTTTTTCTTTATTCTTTTGTTATCGTATTTTAGTAGTTATACTTAAGTAAGGTAGAGTATAAGATAATAAAATTGATAAATGTTGACAATAAGTTGATTGAAGTGAAATATCAGAAAATATTCGAAAACTGGAGACCAGTTCCCGGCTCGCCTCCTGCAACGCAATTCGTCGTTTACGACGAGGGTGTGGTCTAGGATGGCGTTAAATAAATGTAACGTTCGCAATGTTTTGTAAGTACAAAAAAAAAATCAAGCGATTTTTAACCCAGCCAACGGAGAAAATTTGAAAAGCATTTAGCTTAAATATAATTATAGCACAAGCAAAACACGATAACCATTCGTTCATCCACGTCATAGTGAAATCAGTTTTACTTTTAATTGTTTGTTTACTTATATAAGTATATGTAGCGACACATTATTATAAGTGTTCAAAGTGGGCGCCATTATTGACTAAACCACACTGAAACTGTAATTCGTTTGTAAATTTTGTGAAACTTTTCACTTAATGAATTAGTGAAAATGAAATTGGTTGCTCGATTTTGACCAATGAGAACGGAGAATGATGTAATGATGTTGGTGACTGTATAAAACTTTACGTTGCTAGGGAGGGTAGTACCCTATTCTTCATAATAGTACGTGTAGTTTTTCTATGGTTTTAACAATCGTATAATTTCGCCAACGATATCTTGATAAGAAATACTCTTGTATTATATTTTCAACTGTAATATTAAGTTAATGTTATTATACGAAGGGGGCAAATATTATGATGGTAACAAGAACTTATAAAATTCAACTTTTATGTCACACAAGCTAAAATTTGTTGCAGATTTTTTTAAAAATATTAGTTTCATTGAATAAATAAGTGAAATGTGTCCCCGTTCATCTTTCAAAATTTCACATCGAAACGAAAGATTCATCGCTGCCGTATTTACCGCACATAAATGGGAATTCTTGTGTCAATCTTCCACCGTCTTCCGAACAAGATATAAAACACTTTATGCGGACCGCCCGGCCCTCTCGAGATTCCCGCGATATAACGATGAAAGGAATACGCGGCGCGCATACGAACAGGGGCGTCGGAGACACGTAACAAAGTATCATATTTACGCAGAATTTTAAACAAACACGTTTATAAGCTAAACTGCCGAGCCGGAGCGGGATGAAAAGTAAACGACGATTCCTGCGATAACAGGAAACGTTCGCAGCAGAGACTGCAATTTGGCCGCTAGATACCGCGCGGAGACCGTGCGTCAAAGCGAGATAATTAACGACCGTCCTTGTCTTCGCCGACTCATAAAGAACCTAACCGGCTTTGCTAAACATAGGGGCGGTTTAATTAAAGAGCGATACACCAGTGAATGGGGTTATGTCGGTTTTAGAAATCCGCCGACTGTATAATTTAATGTCTTCCGGGGGCGAAATCTCGTCGCTGAATGGCTTCTTGTTGGCTTTGCGGCGGGGTCGCGCCGATCCTCCAAGAAACGCGCGGGAAAACAATTGATGGTGAAGTTAGGCAATTAGAGGCGACGTACATGACGAAGTAATCCTGTCGCAGACGACTCGACTGCGTCGCTGAAATGTTTTTCATTCGCTCGGTTAATTATGCTTAAGAATCGCGACAATGAAAACAGGTGTATTATATTGATGGTGAAATTATTCTATTTAATTTATTGTCGCAAGCAATAATATAAGTCACTTTATAAGATGTATTAAGGGGGGACCCTGCTTTAGGAGGCCTTAAAATAGCGTTTTTGGGGGATTTTTTTTAGGACAGAAAAAAATGAGCAAGTCTAGTGAACTTTTTAGAGCATATTATTGCATATTTGAGCATTAAGAAAAAATATTTCGAGAGAAAAATATTTAAACGGAACCGATTTTTATGCACAATTGTGCAACACCTTTCAATTGCAATTTACAATCGGTGGGAAAGGTGTAGCTCGTAATTTTTGTCTGAAACAAAAAAAACCAAAGAAAATTGTAATTCTCATATATTTTCTTCTAGGTGAACTAAAAAAAACCCAAAATTTTTTAATTCAAGATTTTTCTCAGGTTTGAAAATAAATGTGCTCTTTGCAGGAAGAGAAAAGCATTTCAACTTGCTAAAAAAGTTGTTTAGAATTTTTTTTTCATTAATCTTTTTAGTTCAAATCAAAAAGAATGCTACTGAAGCTAACAAAAGTTTTGTTTCGTTTTGATTGCTTGTCTAGTTTTCTCGCAATCACGCCCACCAGTTTAGAAAAATCGTAAAAACGAAAACTGGAGAAAACGCGCTCTAAAGTTTACGATCAGGAAAAATGCTAATTTTCGATTACTTACGGAATATCTCGTTATAATCCTACTATAGCTCTTACGAATTCAAAATATTATTGTTTCGAACGACCGATTGAACTTTTTTCAGTACATAGTTCGGTGTTATGTGACTGCGGGGAGGGGCGCGCGCTTCGTTTGTCCGAGCGTTCGTTCGTTCGTATATTTTTTGCTCGACACCTCACTGTGTTTAGTGCTGTATCTTTCAAAATACTGCGAATTAGCCGCTATAATTTTTTATACATATCCTTAGATATTTAGGCATAGATTTGAGCAATAAAAAAATTTTTTGAGCCTTCTAAAGCAGGATCCACCCTTAAGCGTTCGTCGCCAGAACGATCACGCCCATCTGTAATGTTTTGAATCAAGTAATTGTTAATTTCCGTAAATTACGTTTTCCAAATTTAGTTTAAATATTTGCGAGAATTTAAATAAAAACAATTTTTCCACCACGATAAATGGGAACCTATATCAAATACAAATTCAAGTAATTAATATACACACAACTAAATTACCATAACAAATATAAATTGAAAATATAAATTATTTTATGCCAACATGCGATACATATTTACAGACGTGGGCAAATAAATTAAAATGTTATTAAATTAATATTTATTTATACACTTTATACAAAATCCACCTCAAAATCGGAGCATTTGAAATAATATTAACTAACGTTCGAATATTGCTGCCACATCAATATTCGCAAATAACCGTAAAACCCTGGTAGTTTCTAAACAAGATGATTAGCATTAATCACACTTTTACTTTCGAACACGTCGGCTCCGCCGCAAGTCCGTTTTAATTTAAAATCGTCCATTGCAAAATTTCCCTAATCGAATTACCCACTGATCCAGCGACTCAAATGAATCGTCGGACGGCCGCGTTAATCACCGAAAGGCGACAGAATTAATTCACCCACGCGCCGAGAGTGATGCACGGCGAACGTAATTTAATATTTATTATAGTCGGATGAGCGATCCGAGCCTTTGCACTTTTACGAGCACATCTGCCACCTTATTTTGGTCGTCAATAAATTATGCAAATGGAGGTGGAAATGTAAGTGCAGCCCGGGGTATCTTTGGGGTCTGGTCAGAAGGTGACATGGTGGGTGTTATTCTAACGACGTTTCGGGATTTTCTTGTGTTTTGTGGGCCGGAGATTACGATTAGAATCGTTGAAAATAAGTTAAGAGTGTATTTGATCTAGGGTAACTGTTCCATTAGATAAAGTCCAACGGTCATTATGGTCTATTTAGTAAACAAAATAATAAAATAGCGATCACAAATAAAATTATGAATGCACAATAAAATAAATCACGATATCACTTAAATAACTGCATTATTCCGTTCGTAATTTACAAATATCGTACGCTTAGTATATTAACGTGGACGTGGTTGATGTGATGATCATGGAGAGGAGAGTGAATAAAAACGAAGTATAACAACCAAAATATAACTATCTAATGCAATAGAAACATTCCATGTAATTTTCGAACCTCCACTGCTTATTTGAATCACCCATCATTTGACACTACCTCTCAAGCTAAGACACGCAATCATTCACACAAAAACATTAAATTCTCCTGGATGTATATGCGTTAGTGGAATTATAACGAAGAATTATACTTTTATATAACCCAACCCAACCCAATATAACTACATCAATAGAAAATCAACCTTGTGTATATAAATAACACTGCGACAAACGATAATATACGATTGTGACTCAATTATCAATGATTGGGTTCGAATGACGACAACGACCAATTTGTTTCTTTTAAATTAGTTACAAGTAGATCGATTTGATTTCTCGAATCTCTTGGTCTGATTGAATTTGCAACCATGGTGTACTTAACGGAAACACATAAAATAACTGTCTTGATGATGATTGGATATGAAAATAGAAGTATCCTGATTTACCACCCATATCTCAAAGTGCAATTGGTAAAATTAAAAAAAAACAGTTTAGAGATGTTGGTCACGTAAAAAAACTTAAAAAAGGTGCTCCTTCCATGGACGAAGACACCAAATTGGGCATGCTCCTGACGTTCGAAGAAAATCCACACACTTCCACTCGCCAAGTCGCTGTGGCACAGCTCGGTTGCCAGATTATTGAAAAAAGATAAAATGCATCCGTATAAGCTGCAGGTGTATCAATTGTATGAAGACGACTTTGATGGAAGAATAGAGTTTTGCGGGAATATTATGGAAGGAATGGCTAATAATCGTGTGGCAGTTGAAAATATTTTTTTTTCTGGTGAGTCGACGTTCACTCTTAATGGACATGTAAATCGCCAAAATTGTCATTATTGGCTTAGAGAAAACCTTTGGATGAGAGAGTTGCGTACTCAAAGACGAGAAAAAGTTAATGTCTGGGCTGGCATAATAAGAGGACCATGTCGTTTTTTCCCATTCTTTCTTCATCATGAAATTTTAATGGACTAAATTACCTGCAATTTCTTTAAAATGATGTCACGCCAGCTCTGACTCACTTATGGTTTCAACAAGATGGTGCACCGCGACATTATCAAATTAATGTCGGGCAATACCTTGAGGTAGTGTTTTCCTCCGCGGCCCTCCCTCCCAATAGATAGATTGAGAGCCGAGGGCCGCTAGAATGTCGTGCGAGGTCACTGGACCTCACACCACTAGATTTCTTTTTATGGGGCTATGTCAAGAGCGTTGTGTATAACACAAAACCGCAAGAATGTGTGGGTGACTTAATGGAACGAATTACTGTTGCCATTAGGTCCATGACGTCTCAAATGTTAGCTAATGTGAGGCAAGAATTTTTTCTTAGGCTAGGGTGTTGACAGGAGGTGCGCGGTTCACATTTTGAACATTTGCTACATTGCATATTGTATTTTATGTTATTATTAAAAAAAAATTATTATTGTTGTTATTATTTACGTCGAAAATGACTAAAAACGTGACTTGTATGGGCAGGTAACAAAATCGGGATATACTTGTTTTACAAATTTTCTCGAAAATTTCTGATGTAAGATAATAAAATTTGTATGCTAGCGTAAAGGAAACTGAAAACCCTTTCAAAATCTGTAAAAAAATTAAAAAATATAGAAAATATATGAAGTCACATGTACTTTTCATCTAACAAAGTATCGGACAATGACCGCCATAATAAACAAAGATTGACATGTTTCAGCATTTTGCAAATTAAACAGCAAATTAGCGGTCCAGGAAATTCATCGCGAGAGCAATAACATTAAACATTTAAGTGCAAGGGAATAAAAATAAGGGCTCTTGGGTTGGGTTGGTCCGAGTTCCCAACCCAAGTCAGACCAACCCAACCCAAGTGCCCTTATTTTCCTCTGCAACAGAGATTTTGCTTTTTGCTTTGCAGAAGCAAAATAATAACATAACATTTTTTATTATATGAATCATGTTTTCGTTAACTTGAAACTTGAAAACTAAGGATTTCTCCCGACGACTTACAAATCTACAAATTCTTTCGCGGCGATTTTTTTCCGGGAGACAAGGGAATACTTTCAGGAATTTTTATGTTTGCACACCTCAACATTATCTTTTATTTCCACCAGTCTTATGGAAAAACTGTCTTTGAAAAATGTTGAATATTTTATCGTATATGATATTTTTTTTTAAATTTTTTAAAGAATGAAGAACATGTAGAGCATAGTCATGTCACGTTGTTGACAAGTCGTTTGAAAGATTAGCAAAATAATCACTAAATACATTGGTGATATCTGCTCCATTCCCTGAGATTATCATGAGTTATCCTAATAACGGAAGGCCTTTCATTATGTTGCTTTACTTCACTGATAATTATTTATTATTTTTTGTTTATCTAACTAGTTTGAGTCTGCCATCATTGTGGATAGGTTTTGTATGTTTTATGTACCTGGCTCAAAATTGAGACATTCAACCAGCATTAGGAGGTTCGTTTTAATTCCGTTATGCACGTTTTTTAACTTTTTATTTTGAAACGTAGAGGAAATATGTCTTAAAAAGTTTCAGACATAGCATTTATGAAACATTCATACATTGTAAAGATTATCTGTGGAATTAATGATAATTTATTTTTTTTATTGATTCCACAAACCTTTCAGTATTTGATTCACTACATATGCATAATTTCTTTTAGGTTTTTTAATTGGGAGATTGTTATTACTTGATATGAATGATCGGAGAGATGGCTGTTAATTACTTGTAATGCTATCACATTAAGGTAGGGTTGGGTTGGGTTGGGTTGGGTTGGGTTGGGAAAGAAATGATCTGTTTGTTCGCTGTCACTCATGTAGGTGTCAATATTTTCTGTATCATGTTGAATTCACTTAAGGGGGGATCCTGCTTTAGGAGGCCTTAAAATAGCGTTTTTGGGGGATTTTTTAGGACAGAAAAAAATGAGCAAGTCTAGTGAACTTTTTAGAGCATTTTATTACATATTTGAGCATTAGAGGAAAAATAGTTCGAGAGAAAAATATTTAAACGGAACCAATTTTTATTGAGGACAGAAAAAAATGAGCAAGTCTAGTGAACTTTTTAGAGCATTTTATTGTATATTTGAGCATTAAGAAAAAAATATTTCGAGAGAAAAATATTTAAACGGAACCAATTTTTATGCACATTTGTGCAACACCTTTCAATTGCAGTCTACAATCGGTGGGAAAGATGTAGCTCGTAATTTTTGTCTGAAACAAAAAAAAACAAAGAAAATTGTAATTCTCATATATTTTCTTCTATGTGAACTAAAACGAAAAAACCCAAAATTTTGAAATTCAAGATTTTTCTCAGGTTTGAAAATAAATGTGCTCTTTGCAGGAAGAGAAAATCATTTCAACTTGCTAAAAAAGTTGTTTAGAATTTTTTTTTCATTAATCTTTTTAGTTCAAATCGAATAGAATGCTACTGAAGCTAACAAAAGTTTTGTTTCGTTTTGATTGCTTGTCTAGTTTTCTCGCAATCACGCCCACCAGTTTAGAAAAATCGTAAAAACGAAAACTCGACAAAACGGGCTCTAAAGTTTACGAACAGAAAAATGCTAATTTTCGATTACTTACGGAATATCTCGTTATAATCCTACTATAGCTCTTACGAATTCAAAATATTATTGTTTCGAACGACCGATTGAACTTTTTTCAGTACATAGTTCGGTGTTATGTGACTGCGGGGAGGGGCGCGCGCTTCGTTTGTCCGAGCGTTCGTGCGTTCGTATATTTTTTGCTCGACACCTCACTGTGTTTAGTGCTGTATCTTTCAAAATATTGAGAATTAGCCGCTATAACTTTCTATACATATTCTTAGATATATTAGGCATAGATTTGAGCAATTTTTTTTGAGCATACTAAAGCAGGATCCCCCTTAATACGTTGTTTAATAGTTTACTTCTTATGCACTTCTATACACTCAAGAACATATTCACGAGTGCAGTCTTCAGCAAGATTTTCATAACCACGGTGCAAGAGGGAACACCTGAATGTGACTTCGATTTCAACGTTTGTCAACAGCTCAAAAAGGATGTGAATACGTAGGAATGATTTGCCACATAACAAACATAAAAGCAATTGAGAACTCGAGGCGTTTTAAAATTTAATTGAGTTTTTTTTTTGAACAATTCGTTCTATAGCCGAAAACTAATCGCTTATAATTATATATAAATGTAGGGTTCACACGTTATATTATATTATTGTTCAAGTTTACTTTGATGCGTTTAAAAATACGTATAAGCTATATCTTTAATACTTATAACGTTAGAAATTCGGCGTTCCAAATTAAATGAAATACGACGGGTTGTAACGCTCCTTTGTATTTTACGCGATACCAAACAGGTAAAATACATCCTCGTCGTCCTGTGCAAGCAGAACGCAGTAATATACATGCAACTACCGCGACAGCCATAAAACCCGGTGATTTATGCAACCGCCACAAAGCATCTTTTGTATCAATTGTACGCCATTGTTACCTGAAATTATTAAGATACGTTACGTTAAGACTGCGATGTGTAGGTGAATTCGGTCGCTCGTGGAAGTTGGACAATATTTATCGCCTTCTTTTCGGAATTCGTTATCACGCCGCATAATTTACGAGGGGAGATCATTATTTAGCCGTTGAATAAATTTGACACATTAAGGTGTTAATCATTTGTTGTTACGTTGGTTCAATTGTAGTTTTGTCAGTTGTTACCTGTTCAATTAATTTAGAATTTAAGTGGACAAGTTTAGAGAAATTCTAAAAATTGAAAAATCAAACGACTGGTTGGTGGAGCAACCGAAAGATTTTTTTTCTGGAGGAATCAAAGCTTTGGAGCATCGTTGGACCAAATGCATCGACGAGACTATGTAGAACAATAAACGTTTGATATTTCTTCAATTTGCTTCTATGTTAGAGACCGTAAATACTGATCTCCCCTAGTACGTACCGTTGCCCAAAGTCGCCGGCGCCGTGTGTACACCAAACGACGAGATTTTATGCAGCCGTTTGATACGTTCAGAAATATCAACGAAACATCCACACGGGCACAAATCGCGTTTCGCCCGATCGTGCCGGCGCGCACTCCGGCAAATTTTCGCGCGACGAGGCAAACCGATGACACACACAAAAGGAAGGCGACGGTTCATAAATAATTAAACCTGGAAAGCATTTCAATTACACCGCGTTTACTTTGCCGGAAAATGGAGCAAAACTTGGCGCGAGTGTTTATTAAATGTTTATACGACGAGTAACTTTTCCGCTGTCGTTCAATTCGGAGCGACACTTTCCTCGAGTGGCGGAAACAAACATTGGCGCAGCTGAGAAATCGACGATCGCGATTACCTGAGTTCGTTTGGGAGTCTGACGCAATGCGATTACTTAGTTTTGCGTTAAGATGTATTTATGATCTTATGGTTTTAGGACGACGGATTCGAAGCTAATGGAACTTTCTAGAGCATCTAGACTAGATCGCTCCCGTAGCTTAAGATCTGCTTCGACTCTTTCCTAGACTCATATTGTTGAATACAAAGGCCTACATTTCATTTTTGATTTCGGTTATAATGAGTCCGTACGTCAGTTAATGCCCGAGATGCATATGCACAGTAAATTATTTTGCATTAACACTGCTTTAGTATTGCAATATGGGTCTATCGGTCAGTTTATTATGTAATTCTTTGAATGATTACGATGCCTGTCGTTGCATTGAAAACAAATATTTTTTTGTTTCAATAAACGCAAAAACAACAATATCTCCCGAATGGAGTAGCAACGAAACTGGAGCAACCAGTAACCTTAAAACGAACGAAACGATATTTACGTCGCGATTACTAAATATGACTCATATGTTACCCTATATGCCGTCCACAGAATTGAGATTACATCAATTTATCTTGGACAGTTTTACTTTAATAGTAATTCCTGCAGAACGATCGCGTCTCGCGCACGTCGCAATATTCCTCGCACGGTTGCACTAAACGGTCGAAGGAGCACCGTGCACCGTGCAGCCTTCCGAAATTCGAAACTGCAATTCAAACTTAAGATAAATACGAGCGCACGAAACGTAATCACGCTCGTGCATAATGTAACGCAATGCAATGCAAACACGGGGCGGAATTAGAAATCGGGTTGCTTTAAATTCCATCTACGGTCCATCGGAGATGGGCGGGCGGAACGGACGCCGGTTATCGTGCGGTCGTTTCGGTAACAAGGCGCCGATAAAGTGCGCCGACGACGCCGACGGTCGGGCGAACACCATTACGGGCGCTTCGCCGCGTGCACCGCTCCAACTGATTGAAACAAACGGACCGATTCTATGTGAATTTTTGATTGGGCGCGCGGCGCGCTACGGCGAAGTTTTCGACGACGAATTTTCGTGTAATGAGGAGGGCCGCTTTTGAATTTTAAAGCGGTGGGAAAATGTTCAGCTACTTGCGGAACTAGATGCCTCGAAAATTCTCATATTCGTATTCATCCGTCAGATTGGTATCAATTATGCAGGTAATTTTACTACACGTCACACTTAATTAATAATATATCTGCTCATTTTTATATCAAAGGTGATTCGTTACCAAATAATAATTTCCTTACCGTTTCCACGGTTTGCACTAACTACATTGTAAATAAACTGCACATTGAAATTAAGTTTAAGTATCTCACCGTTGTTATCAATTTGCACCGATTAAATTATAAATAAGATAATTGACGCGCTTCTCACCAATAAGTAGGTATCCACGATTTGCTAAGATTAAATTATAAAAAAGCTCACATTTAAACTTACTGGGGTCTTGGATCATAATTATGCGCCAGTTGGTGCCAATTGAGAACTCTTGTCGTTCACACGGTATCAAAATATCATCAAATATCAAGAAGAACGATAATAGAATCTCAAGAAGTTTTTATTTCAAAGCTAATCAATCTATTCAATCATTTACGTTTATGTACAGAAGAAGAACATAATGAAAATACACTTCTGGACAAAATTAAGGGACCACCAAATAAACTTGAAATAACTCTTCCAATTTACAAGTTATTTTTAATGTACTTTATGCATGTCATAAATTGACGTTTCTTAAAAAAAATTCAAATAGTGTGCCATGCAACAATTAACAATAGCAAGAATTCTTTGCTAGGACACGACAAGTCAACAAAAAGGCTTAATTGTTGAAAATCGTTTTTAAGTCATTTAATTAATAAACTTTGCTTTTTCTTGCGAGAATTGGTGAATTTGTTTGCATTACGTGAATTAAATATGCCTAGGCTCCATTGTAGACCAGAAGAAGTATACCAAATTATTATTCTTCTGCGTGAAGGATATTCACAAAAAGAAGTTGCTGAAATTCTAAATACCCACAAATCCGTGGTGCAGAGGGCCGCAGCACGGTTCAGAAACACTTGTAGTTTCAAAAGAAGACCCGGACAAGGTGCTAAAAGAAAAACAACCCCCAGAGAGGATCGCTTTATTGAACTTCAGAGTTTAAGGAAGCGTTTTGTAACATCTCGTGAATTAAAAAATGATCTCCGATTGGCGACTGGAACAGAAATTTCTACCAAAACAGTAAGAAGAAGGCTAAAAGAAGTCAATGTGTCTGCTAGAAAACCAGCTACCGATCCAATTCTCACAGCTACGCACAAAAGAAATCGCTTAAACTTTCGTCGAAATCACCAAGGTTGGGACGAGGAGCAGTGGAAGTCCGTTTTGTTTTCAGACGAGTCCAGATTTCTGCTAAACAAGAATGACCGCCGTGTTCTTGTGATGCGAAGACCAGGTGAGCGATTTGCACCATGTACCATTAGAGAAGTTGACAAATTTGGTGGGGGTTCTGTAATGGTTTGGGGGTGGCATACAGTTTAATGGTCGTACAGAATTGGTTTTGGTACGAAATGGGGCCCTAACAGCAATAAGATATAGAGACGAGATAATTGTACCCCATGTTCAACCATTTGCCGAAAATTTTGGCAATGGATTAATTTTTATGCAGGACAGTGCCAAACCTCATACAGCTAACATTGTCACAGCCGTGTTTAGAGAAGCAAATATCCAATGTTTGGAGTGGTCTGCCAAAAGCCCTGATCTCAATCCTATTGAGCATCTCTGGGATCAATTGGGTAAAAAAATCAAACACGCACTAAGACCGCCAGTAACACTTGATGAGCTCTCTAACATGCTTGTTCAAGAATGGGAGCAGATACCTCAAGAATAAATACAAAACTTAATCTCAAGCATGCCAAGAAGATTGGGAGCGTGTATTGCTGCAACAGGAGGGCATACACATTACTAAAAATGTTATTGTTTTATAAATTAGGATTTTAGTTCATCAGACCATTGGTATTTTAGTTTAATTTTTACCTTTTTTCTTCAAGTCCATAAAAGTACATTTTGTTAATTTAGGTCGCTCTTAAATCAACTATTCTGTAAGTAAACACACTTAAATTTGTATATGTATTCGTTTCATTAAATTTAGCTACTTTGTTTTAAATTTATTTTGAATTTTACTAGTAGTCCCTTAATTTTGTCCAGAAGTGTATTATAAAAATACTAGACTTAAATTAAGTTACAAGTTGGGACCAACCCATCGATATTTACAAAAATTGTAGCACATAGTAAATTATAGATAAGTAAGTATAAATAATTATCAGGCCGTCCGCACGACTTGTGCAGTGTACATAGATAACTAGCGACCTGTGCAAGAGCAAACTGTAAGGGAGCAACTTTCACTGCGAGCTATATTTTAAAGTTAGGTCCAAATTGTTGCAAACTTTGTTGTGGAATTTAAATGCTCGACAATTTCTTCATACCTGGTGTTGATGTATCTTTAATGGTTTAATTCGTGCAAGTGAAGAAATTTCTCAGACGTCACTGACTTTCTTCTACACGCTTTAATAAAATCGTCACTGCTTGTACCTTGTTCCAAACCTCGTGCATACGTCATTGCGTTTCTAAGCAAGTCAGTTACTAAGTATGAATAAATTAAATACCTGGCCGTTTCACACGATTGATTTGCATTCACCTGTTTACAATATAGTGTTGCTAGTACGTGAATTCAATAAAGGAAAATATTTTCCAATGCGATAAAATTGGATTAATCGGTCAGCTTGATATAAATAAATAAATAAATAAATAACGTGAATAATTAATATTTAGTGCAAAATTAAATTATATGCTTTGTTCGAAACCTCGTGAATACATCGTTGCGTTACTGAACCAGTCGCAGTAAGCACAAGTTTAACTTTGTGGTGCCACACGAGCGGCTCAAAACCACGTCGACATTCTTGCGGTCGAACTTGCGCTTTTTCCGCAACGTCGCGTATGATGTGGTGCACAAGCTGCAATGGTTATTAATTAATCAAGCTGCACGATAATTAATTCGATGCTGTGCATCTGTTTGTCGAATGCACGTCCAATTGGAACTAAGTACCGCAATTTTCGCTACGTGGGTTTCGCAATGAAATAAATGATAATGCAGTTAATAATGAAGAGATACTTGTCCCGCAATAATCCGCCAGCACGATTCCAATTTAGTGCATTCTCAATTTGTTCCTATTTGCGTAGTTCGTTGACTGATGGCCGCCTTATTAATAGACCGCATATTAACAAGTTGTCAAGTTTATTTCGAGTACTTGGCCGCCACATAATCGTCTGAAAATACTCTTGCAAATGAGTATTGGTTCGAGTGTGCGAAAATTAAGAAACTGCGTATTTTCGCTCACGAATGTTTAAATCACCGGTCGGTGATTTGGATAAATTAGGATTAACGTTGTCTGAGAAAAATTACCCGGGCGGCGCGTTTGATGAACGTCGCAAAATTGAAATTGCGTCCGCCGAACGCCGTTAATAACGCGATGCGGAAATCGTTATTAGTAAATTGCGCCGCTGGAAACGTGGACGTTGAGAAGAAAATTGTCTTCGTAAATTACCGGGGAGGTCGTCGACGTTCCTTAACGCGCCGTAATTGTCTTTGCGTGCATAATTCAGGATTCGCCGTTCGTCAAGTAGTTTTAATTTGATAATTTTCGTGTCGGTTTAACCGCTCAATTTGCGCTAAACGTATCACGTTAAGTAATTGATTACATGGAACAAACGATCTGTATGATTTTATCGAACGTCCACGTTGTATAATAGAGTTTCAAGAAGGAAATGGAAAAAGTAATCGCTAAGTGAATAGATGGAGATGCGCATATTGTCACCGGTCAATAGTGATGTGATGTCATCGAATATAAATTAAATGGGTAAATTAGAGCAATTCCCCTTTTTTATATAAAAAAAAACAATCTTTATTTGGAATTTCCCTCTTCCAATACATCGTGTCTTATTACCAACCCCCTATTCCTCTTTACCCTGTTTACATTTTTTCATCAGAACTAATCGTTTTCTTTTCTCCACTCCATCTACTCCTTTTTCTCTTTCTTTCTTTGTACCTTTCGTCCGAGATGTGGGATCTCCGGCCTTTATTTTTTTTTAATTTATTTCGTACTAACAAAGTTTATGTAAATAACGACTCAATAAACATTTTTCATTTGACGATAACTTGTCATAATTGAAATTACTGCAAGCAAACGACTTCATCAAAATAACTCGATAAGATCCTACAACTGCCCATCCCCACCGCCGCATGTTAAAACCGTTAAACTTAATGGCCCTAACAACTTTTATCTCTTTCGGTGGGCCCATAAACCCGATGATCAAATCGCACTTTATTAGACGCGCCGAATTAAAACAAATTTTCCAATTCATGCGCCGCACTTAAACCGCGACGCGGATTGAAACTTTCGCTGCGCCAACTTCTAAGTCGAAGTCGCCCTTAATGCCACTCGCAAGTTCCCGCACTAATAAAATAATTCACCGCGCGAAGTATTTATCGAAAAACGCGCTCAATTATCGGCGTAACACATCCGGAAATTTAACGATGATTTTCTTTTTTTGTTGATAAACTCCGGCGAAGTTTGCCTCGCTACTCGCTAACTTTGAGGAGTCCGATATCCATTTAGGTTTCGCATAAGCATGAAGTTGGTCTTGCCGGTGTGTGCAAGTTATGTTGAAGCGATGTTGTAAGTGGGGTAACGTCGGGTATTGATTTATTTTCCATTATGCCCCCTTTACGCTCACGAATATGAATCAATAGTTGTTACTAATGTACGATGTGTTTATCAGAGAGTTCCATAGACATGATGGTGGATGTTTCTATTTTTTCTTTCAATAACACGTCGATGTAAAATTAGCTGCAATATTGGATTTTAAATTGCGATTTGATACTTTGTTTTATTTTCGTGAAATTAAGTAATAAATATCAGGGTCGTTTGAATGTAAATGAATTACATGGCAAATTAAATTAATTATGAAACCGTATAGAATAATTTTGATCGAATCTCGATTTGTGTTAAAATAAAATTATCACACGTCAAGGTGGTTCACATTTTCATGGAAAAGGTACCAAGAAATATATAAATTATCAAATAAATACATGAATCACATATATAAGAGCAACATATTAGCAATGTGCTATTGCTCCCTTGAGTTGAGTACGCAACAGGGTTAAACCAAAACCGTGTGAAGCATGGGTGGTAAGCCAACCCAGCCCAATGAAAGCGAGAGAAGCTTAACCTTCAAGTTCACAAACATTAAATATACTTTTTCTCCCTTCTTTGTTGTGTCTTTTTCTATTAGGTAGTTTAACACTTGTGTTTGCCCTTGCGGCAGCACCCTCCCCTTTCCACATTAGTTTCTAGTCTTCATCCTAGTATCCCTGTAAATAATTTGTAGTTTTCTAGTTTTTCCTTATCACCATTCTTCCTAATTGGCACCACTATCGCCATCATCCAATTTTCTGGCAGATCCATCCTTCCTTTCCATATTTCATTTATGGGTGATCCTGCTTTAGGAGGCCTTAAAATAGCATTTTTGGGGGAATTTTTTTAGGGCAGAAAAAAATGAGCAAGTCTAGTCAACTTTTTAGAGCATTTTATTGCATATTTGAGCATTAAAAAAATATGTCGAGAGAAAAATATTTAAACGGAACCGATTTTTATGCACATTTGTGCAACACCTTTCAATTGCAATTTACAATCGGTGGGAAAGATGCAGTCCGAAATTTTTGTCTGAAACAAAAAAAAACCAAAGAAAATGGTAATTCTCATATATTTTCTTCTATGTGAACTAAAAAAAACCAAAAATTTTGAAATTCAAGATTTTTCTCAGGTTTGAAAATAAATGTGCTCTTTGCAGGAAGAGAAAATCATTTCAACTTGCTAAAAAAGTTGTTTAGAATTTTTTTTTCATTAATCTTTTTAGTTCAAATAGAATAGAATGCTACTGAAGCCAAGAAAAGTTTTGTTTCGTTTTGATTGCTTGTATAGTTTTCTCGCAATCACGCCCACCAGTTTAGGAAAATCGTAAAAACGAAAACTCGGGAAAACGCGCTCTAAAATTTACGATCAGGAAAAATGTTAATTTTCGATTACTTACGGAATATCTCGTTATAATCCTACTATAGCTCTTACGAACTCAAAATATTATTGTTTTGAACGACCGATTGAACTTTCTTCAGTACATAGTTCGGTGTTATGTGACTGCGGGGAGGGACGCGCGTTTCGTTTGTCCGATCGTTCGTATATTTTTTGCTCGACACCTCACTGTGTTTAGTGCTGTATCTTTCAAAATATTGCGAATTAGCCGCTATAACTTTTTATACATATTCTTAGATATATTAGGCATAGATTTGAGCAATAAAAAACAAATCGATTTTTTGAGCCTTCTAAAGCAGGATCCCCCCTTAACTGCTTCAACACTGCCCTCCACAGTTCTTCTGGGGCCCTCAGCCAGCCTTTCGTATCCACCCCTTCTTCCCCCGCCGCTTTGTCCTTTTTTAGTTGGTTTTTTACCTTCAACATCTCCTTCCATGTAAACTCGTCTAACTCATCTTCTCTCATTCTCTGTCTTCCACGTTCTTCTCCCTCTTCATCTTCTCCCTTTTCGCCTCCTATCAGCTGTTGCAAGTAACTTCTGCATTCATCTTTGCCCTTGTTTTCCCATGTTAATCTTGAGGAATTCCCATATCTCCTTCTAGTTCTTGCACCTCCTTTAACTCTCTGTCTTCTTTCATTCTCTGCAAATTTCTGACAATTTCTCCATCCTTCGCATGCTCCCCTCATAACTTTCCTCATCTCCCTTTTCCCTCTTTTACATTTTCATCAAATCATGATGACCTCTTCTCCATCCCCTGATCCTCTTATTTGATATTGCGTTTTCCATCTCCTTGGTTATGTCCTTTATCTTCTTCATCTCTTCCCATGTGACCCTCATAGTGTACTCTATTATTGTATCACTATTCCCTCTCCTGCTTCTTTCTCTTATGCCCCCCCCCCCCTGCAACTCCACTTCCACCGGTTGATTATAATAATAATTGTAATATAATCAAAACGTCTTCAAACAAAGTTTAAGTAAATAATAACACTAACGCAAAATAGGTTGAAAAAAGGTAATGTTTTACAAGTCTTATTTAATGAAGAAATAAAATATAATTTGGATCTTACCTACATCTCACATTTGCATTAAATATAAATAATTATTAAAGGACGAAACTTGACATTCATGAATCACCACTGTGATTAAAATTATAAATCGTGAGATCCACCCCTTTATCAAATATTTTAATTTATTAAATTTGCAACTACGTAAGTGGTAATTGAAAAAAAAATGATTGCAATTAGTTTGGGCTAGCAAAGTTGCGTTTCAAGGTTGCCAGTTTTAAGCTCTGTACTTTATTATTATGGATAATCAATAATTGATTAAATTAATGAACATCGCGGGTGTCAAATATCCCGTGGTGAAGAACTCATTTAAAACAACGCGAAGCCAAAGTTTTGCTCATTAGTTTAACTAAGATGTTAATTTATTTTATAAAAATAATGACGCAAGTTCGTTTGTATTTTTCCAATAATTACTTTAATACATTTATTGATGAAAGAGCAGATCGAAGGACGAGGGTCTGCCAATATATATACCGAGTTATTCTGACGTTTCAGCGAAGACGTCTTAAATTCTTAGCCCTTGCTCGATTAACTTAATTTATTACGCTTTCATTTTTTTTAAAGTTATAACTTGAGCTCAACACATCTGTAATAACATTTTGTAATAACAAGGAAATCGCGAAAATGTAAAATCGTGCTACGCAGCATACAAACGACCAGATTCGAGGTGCGTTTCCGGAATAATATTAAAATTGAAACACACTTTGAAACGAAAACCACAATAAACGCCGCCCAGGGGGGAGCTCACTCGCACTCAATCATCCAGTTCGAAGCACGTGTGTGCTAACCAATCAGTTTCTAGTTACCGTGCGTCCTGTGCATCCCCCCCCCGAAATTCACTGACGTCGGGAAATTCGCCGTAATTCATGCACCCCGGCTTTTTATTGCGTTTAGGCGCCCAAAACAAGCGGAATTGAATATCGATTCGTCATACGGACGAAGCCGATACGAACGCGTAGGAGCGTCGCAATGTGTTCTTGATTTACTGACAGCGTCGCCCGAATATCGTCGCGCGTCAGCTGCGTTTCGGATGAAAAAAATCGTCGACTGGGGCTGTCGATGGATTTACGTTCGTGTTTTCGCTTGAGACGAAGATGCGATGGAATACACAAGAAATTGTGTTCGTGAACCTAGCGCTTCGATTGCAATTAGGTAGAGTGCATTTCTTGTCGCGGTTGTGACCCGGTTGCAGTTTTTTTATAATCCACGGAACTAGGTAATGATTATGTTTGGTTGGTTACTTAGAATTCAATTTCTTATACAAAAGTCGAGAGTCAATCCGTCTCCAACAATAAAATGAAGCAACAAGCGCTAAATCTCTGATGAAATGCATCTTTTTGATATAATTTTTCAATCAGTTTGGCCCTTTGACGAGCGATGAATTTCGTCCCAAAACCGCGACGAATTACAAACGTGCGTCGACGAAATTCCAACGCCGATGCACACCTGTTCGCGTTCGCAGCTCCATCGAAACGACGCGCTTTTTAATTACGAAAGCAATTGCAGAACAAACACCGCCGCTATTAAATTAAAAGCGTTTCTAGTTCCTTCGCGCGAGTTTGCGCCGCACAAATGAAATTAAGTGCGGCGCGCAGCGTTACGTGCAAATCCGCGCGAGAATTCAGTTATCTACTTTTTTTTTATTATTTTTAAGCGCGACTCTGTAAACCTTTTAAACTCGTAATGAGTCATAAAAAATATGTGTTTAGCGTCGTTCCGTCGGCCACTAAATCATTTTTTATTGCGTTCTATAAAAAAGATGAAATATCTTTTTTTTTTTTGTGTCGGTTGGTATGGAAAGCCCGAAATACTAGACTAATGCACGACAGTATTGTAAATATTATTGTTTTAATAAATGATGATAAAACTATATGGGTAACATGTGTGTGTATGCTTTCATGTGGGTTCCTGTCTCGACGGCGAATCTCGCGCGTTCGATAAATAAAGAATTTCTACGCGGAATGTAAGTGAACTGGTTCGCTCATTCAGCCACAGCTATTATTTGTCTAGTAGAACAATGCATGTTAAAATTGTATAAATGTTGAAAATTTCTTTAAATACCAACATATTCCAAACGAAATATGTATGTAAAATTTTTAAAATTTAAAAAGTGCAAACACAAACACAAATCGAAATGATAACAGTGCTAAAAATATCTAAATTGTGGACATATTTTTTAGATTTTGAGCCCACAAAGAACGATGCACATTCTAACTTATTTAACAAAAGTTTTTCAAAAAATTTTTCGTATTATCTTCTTCCTATTAAAAATAAAGCAAGCGACCTACAATTGGACATTGAGAATCGTCAAGTTTTTCCTGCAGATTGACAATAATTTTTTACAAAATGTCCGTCAAGTTAGAATTGCGGATATTTACAATTTTTGGCCAAATGCCCAAATGTGACATCGTCGCCATGTATGTAAGCCAAAATATTACCAAGACGAAGAAAGCGATGAGAAAACAGGCATATTGGACAAATGAAACAAGTAGAAGTGCAAAAATCAGGTCGAGCCACATCGAAAAACACAAGAGGATAAGTGTTGATATGTCAGAATATTTGACGACAGGGAGAATAGTAGAAGGGAAAATAATCGCAATGTTCAGAAACCGAAGTGAAAAGAAAGACAATAAATAGCGGACGGAAGACGAGTACAAGAGATGTGAATTTTGCGAAAATGATGGAAGAATGTAAGGAGGCAGGTGTGAATTAGGGGCAAAGGAAAATGATAGGGACTGGGAAAGTGATTTGAGCGAGACTGGGAGTAGAAAATAAAGAGATAAGAAGGAGAGAAATGGAAAGAAAGAAGCAAGGGCGGGAAAGATAGGCGAATCAAGCCAGCGACTTGCAAGAACAGCACTATGGGAAAAAGAATGCAACTAAGAAAAGGGAACTGGAAAGGGACTGGTGCATGGTGCATTTTGAATTACATCATTTTTTTTACACTAGCACCTATTTGTAGCACAGTTTTTGGTACATGTGTACCTTGCCCTGTCCCAACTGAATGTTTGGTAGTTGCAGTCCTTGGCGAGGTTTGAACGTATTGACTGAAATGACTTTCTTGCCGACATTTTTGAGTATAAAGGTCGAATTCAGTAAAGAAATATTTTGATCAAACTACATAACATACTTTTCAGACCAAACAAAACTGCGTTTAACTGGGACTTTTTTTCTTCAAAAATCTTCATTAGGTGTAAACCAGAAACCTCTTACAAATATAAAAACAATAATCATCGAAACCAGTTCAGATTTGACGGTGAAATAGAGTACATGGTCATTAAAAATGAATTTAATTATTTTTTTTAAGTAATTTAATTAAATTGCGTAACAAACCTGCAATAGTTTGTCTGCAATATTCCATGCTTAGTTCCAATTTTGTACAACGTCAATATCATTTCCTAGGTCGCCTCTTCCTTTGCCTACACCAGGAATCGGTCTGTCAGAAGCAGATTTAATTTTTCTAAACGTTTTCAGCAGCTGTTTATCTTGCCTTTTGGATGTCATCACCAATTTTAAAAGATTCGGCATCGTCATTATCACTATCACCTCCTGAATCATTAAGATCATTTGCCTGTCCATTGGTTAAATCAGATCCATTGAGCTTTTGATATATTCATCTTGAATATTTTTTTTGTTATTTCTGGTGGTAATGATGTTGAAAAAACAACTATGCCTTCTGATTATTTAGTCGATTGATCTTTTAGCCAACAACTGATCATGTCCTCGACGTCTTGGTTTGTTCTCCCGTGGTTTTCCATGCACTAGCTTCAAGTCAAAGACTCGGCATTTAACATATAATACGATTGGATTCTTCCATTGTCTGACTTCAAAATACATGGGGAAACTATCATAAAAAGTATGTCATTCAAATGGTAGGCTGCTTCTTCAGCTCGTTCGCATTCCAAAGCACGGAGCAAAACAAACTTGGTCAAGTGGTCTTGGTCGACCAGGATAAATTTAAACTTTCCATCAGGTCGAGTCTAAAAATCTCACACTT
This sequence comes from Geotrupes spiniger, assembly GCA_959613385.1. Taxonomy (NCBI): domain Eukaryota; kingdom Metazoa; phylum Arthropoda; class Insecta; order Coleoptera; family Geotrupidae; genus Geotrupes; species Geotrupes spiniger. Next base: position 1,664,822 of record OY390732.1, on the reverse strand, counting down.
ACTGTTCATTTCAGAATGTAAAATTGGCTTAGAAACTAAACTAAACTAAACTGAAGAAAGAGATTGGACAACGCTAAACGAAATGGGAGAAATTATTAAAAGGATCAAGGGATGAAAGTCCGCGAGACATCATAAGCCAACACCAAAAATTAAAAATCGTTGGATAACAAAGCAAGGAAGTACAAGTAAAAATCTGCAATATCGAATCAACCCAAGTATAGACTAGAAAATATGAGTAATAATAATAAACTTACTAAACAATGTGTCAAAAACATACAAAAGTGTCTTGGAAAAATTAAGTAGTACAAACACGATTAGACGATGCCCAAAGTGGGTTTCGAAAAAACAAAAGTATGCTAAACCACATTTTCACAATTAAACAATTAATAGGGACAAGAAGGAAGAATTTAGCAATCAGCAAAGAAGACCATCGCCCAAAACAGAAATAAAACAGAATAGGACCGAACGACTGGCATTCCAAGGGGAAAAAAGATCTCACAATTAATTTAATCAAAACCCAATCAAATCCACGCCAAATCTAGGTTAAGCACATTAATTAAAAGAGCGTTTTACCTAATCTCAATTCAACGAGCTCTATGTTAACTGTGTTGGATTCAAAGTGCGTTTGAACCAACTCTAAGTTAACTGTACTAATCATGGCAGCGTTTGGAATCAAAGCTCAACTCGAAGAAAACTAAATTACCCACATTAATTAAAATAGGTTGTAAACGTAAACCCGACCCAAACCAAAAAAATATGTTGCCTTTGTGCCCGAAAAACAGAATACGATTCCGTAGTACCAGAAAACGATAAGTACCCACGTATTGAAGATTTTTGGGCACCTTTGACACGAAAAGTGCACGACGTGGATTGACAGCCTGAAATGGGGACCAACTATAGCCTGTCAGACTTACCATAGATGTCCGAAAAAAATTGTGCATTCGCTTATTTTAAGAAAAAATAATTTTTAATAAAAATTTTTAACAACAAATCTGTAACATGCGTTATATAGTATGGTTTAGTTTTCTTGTTATTTGTTAAAAGTTTTATAATATAATATATAGTTCTAAATAAATAATAACTCAACCTAACCCGACCTTACCCGACCCAACCCAACCCAACCAATCGTCCGCAAAGTTCTTGGCGTTTTCTTTTGGTATTTTCTTTCACTTCTTTGTATGTTTTGCATCTTTGTTAATTTCTACTCATCCTTGATTTTTCTTCATATTCGTTATGCTCATTGGCCTTTGAATAAATTGTATCTTCTAATAACGAAAACATGCCATGATAATCGCCGCCATGGCACATTGTACCCAACCTAACCTAACCCAACCCAACCCAACCCGATCAAACGCAACCCAATCCAATCCAACCAATCGTCCCCGAAGTTCTTAACGGTTCCTTTGGTCTCTTTTTCACTTGTTTGTATGTTTCCATTTTTGTTAATTTCTACTAACTGGGCTCATCGACATTTTCTCTCTGATAAAGAAAACATTCAATGGTAATTGCCGCCATGGCACCGCAAAAAAAATTCAACCGTCCAAAAATTTATTTTGCAAAAGAAAACGCAGTCCATGTTTTTTCTTTTCATACCAGGCCGATGGCGAAAACTTCGCCAGGTTACCAGAAGAAATGATGAATAGTGATGAACCATGAAATAGAATTTAATTACCAATGCAGCAATCGTTAAATTTATAAAAAAGTTTCTCATCCTTAATTTCATCCAATAATTATTCTCTGTATATCAACTGCAATGCAGAAGAAAAGAAAAATTTCCACGGTTAGATTTCTATGCACATTTGAGCATTAAAAAACAAATATGTCGAGAGAAAAATATTTAAACGGAACCGATTTTTATGCACATTTGTGCAACACCTTTCAATTGCAATTTACAATCGGTGGGAAAGATGTAGCCCGTAATTTTTATCTGAAACAAAAAAACCAAAGAAAATGGTAATTCTCTTATATTTTCTTCTATGTGAACTAAAAAAAAACCCAAAATTTTAAAATTCAAGATTTTCTCAGGTTTGAAAATAAATGTGCTCTTTGCAGGAAGAGAAAATCATTTCAACTTGCTAAAAAAGTTGTTTAAATTTTTTTTTTCATTAATCTTTTTAGTTCAAATAGAATAGAATGCTACTGAAGCTAACAAAAGTTTTGTTTCGTTTTGATTGCTTGTCTAGTTTTCTCGCAATCACGCCCACCAGTTTAGAAAAATCGTAAAAACGAAAACTCGAGAAAACGCGCTCTAAAGTTTACGATCAGGAGAAATGTTAATTTTCGATTACTTACGAAATATCTCGTTATAATCCTTCTATGGCTCTTACGAACTGAAAATAGTATTGTTTCGAACGACCGATTGAACTTTTTTCAGTACATAGTTCAGTACATGTTACTGCGGGGAGGGGCGCGCGTTTCGTTTGTCCGAGCGTTCATGCGTTCGTATATTTTTTGCTCGACACCTCACTGTGTTTAGTGCTGTATCTTTCAAAATATTGAGAATTAGCCGCTATAACTTTCTATACATATTCTTAGATATATTAGGCATAGATTTGAGCAATAAAAAACAAATCGATTTTTTGAGCCTTCTAAAGCAGGATTCCCCTTAAAACTGTTTATAATAATACTCAAGAGAATGTTGAATTCATACGATTTTGATATTTTTGCACTTAACCTTAAAAAATCACCAAATCACCACATCACAGTTGAATTAACAATTGTTGCATTCACTTCTAGTAAACCGCACGAGTCACATTGTCAAATTTCTTCGCCTAATTTTCACAATCATAAATTCTTTCATGTGCGTCTTTTCACACATCGTTGTACGTTTTTATTGCTTATCGCCCGATACGGTTGCCAATAAATCCATCGTTATCAAAAATTGGCGACTAATTGAATGTGTAGCGATGCCAATATCCACAGTAAACGACGTCATAAACAAAGCAAACAGCACCGAATCAACAAAGGTGGTAGTAATCAGACACGATGGTGCTTGACAAACATATTTGATGAATCCTTCAAAAACGATTTACAAGTGCGACTCGTTCTGGCTGCAAGGACATAAATGTAAGTAAGCAGCGCCACCGTAGAATTACTACTAAAATTTCTACTAAAATTACCAGTACATAATGCAGTCGGAAGCAATTAATTTCCTGCGACACCTCTGAGTTGGTTAAAGCGATATTTGTAGTTCGTAAAATAAATAGGCGGTGGAAAAGGGTATTTGCGTGTCGTCTCTTCTAATTAAACAAAAACCATTAGTTGTTTTAAGCAAACTTACTCGCAGTGTCGAGTAGGCGAATAACTTTGTTTTCATCGCAGCTTTATTAATTTTCATTCGTGTATAACGCCAAGGCCTGCCGTGAAATAAAAATAAGAAATGTTTTATAACGTCATGAAGTATCTTAGAAAATCAACTAAAAAAAAATTTCATTACCACAAATCTATGAATTAAAATTGGCTACGAGCCATTGGGATCAATGCTCGTTGAAATTTTTTTAAAATAATTGTTATGTGACCAACGTGAACGTGCAGTTCACAAATTGCACACAATAACGACATAATTTATCGACACCCTCGTTTGCATATTTAATTACGAAACACATTTAAATAAATTTATAGCGTGCACGCACATAAAACGCGCACGTACAATTTTCACGATACACCGACAATACGTACTTGACTCTGACCGATTCAATTAGTTCCGATATAATACGCTTTATTTAAATTATAATATTGACGAGCGTCGACAGTTCGTTAAATATTTGATATCGGCGGAGTGCCCTCGAAGAGATAACAGTTTCCGAATCGAGACTCGCGTACGAATCAAATATAAATAATGAAAGTCTAGTGTTGGATAAACAACGAAATATATGAAAAAATGCGCTCGTGTCGGAAATATATAAACATTTTTTTATATATATTTCCAAGGTACATAAATATTTGTTAACGTGGGCGGCTTCTGCGTCCATTAGTCATCGCGTATTTAGTTTATCATTATTAAGTTATTTCGTCGGAGCGCCCGAAAATATTTTTACGAAAACCCCCATAAATACGGCAGTGTAAACATTTTCTTCATTATTAAGTTCATCATGCGTCACAATTAGAATTCAACAAGCGCAGTCCCAGCGGCATTCAAAAGTAAATTGTTCGTCTTTCTCGTTTATTTTAATTAAGCGACTGGTTACCGCGAAAAGTTGCTTTAATTTTCGCAAGCGCGCGTTTGAGGAAGACGCGGGAGTTTACGCGAAGCGCGATATAACGAATTTGTTTGTGGTTGTTATGATTATTTTGTTTAGGAGTTATTTTTATGAGTAAATGTGTGGGTTGGGTTCATCCAACCCAACACCAAATCGATGCTAATTACTTAATAATTATTGAATGTTACGTTGTTTACGTTGTTCATAATTCCATAGAGATGTAATGTACAAAATAGCTGCATATGTGCAATGCACGTTAATTAAGGGGGGATCCTGCTTTAGGAGGCCTTAAAATAGCGTTTTTGGGGGAATTTTTTTAGGGCAGAAAAAAATTAGCAAGTCTAGTGAACTTTTTAGAGCATTTTATTACATATTTGAGCATTAAAAAAAATATTTCGAGAGAAAAATATTTAAACGGAACCGATTTTTATGCACATTTGTGCAACACCTTTCAATTGCAATTTACAATAGGTGGGAAAGATGTAGGTCGTAATTTTTGTCTGAAACAAAAAAAACCAAAGAAAATTGTAATTCTCATATATTTTCTTCTAGGTGAACTAAAAAAAACAAAAAAATTTGCAATTCTAGATTTTTCTCAGGTTTGAAAATAAATGTGCTCTTTGCAGGAAGAGAAAATCATTTCAACTTGCTAAAAAAGTTGTTTAGAATTTTTTTTTCATTAATCTTTTTAGTTCAAATCAAATAGAATGCTACTGAAGCTAAGAAAAGTTTTGTTTCGTTTTGATTGCTTGTCTAGTTTTCTCGCAATCACGCCCGCCAGTTTAGAAAAATCGTAAAAACGAAAACTCGAGAAAACGCGCTCTAAAGCTTACGATCAGGAAAAATGCTAATTTTCGATTACTTACGGAATATCTCGTTATAATCCTACTATGGCTCTTACGAACTCAAAGTATTATTGTTTCGAACGACCGATTGAACTTTTTTTCAGTACATAGTTCGGTGTTATGTGACTGCGGGGAGGGGCGTGCGCTTCGTTTGTCCGAGCGTTCGTGCGTTCGTATATTTTTTTCTCGACACCTCGCTGTGTTTAGTGCTGTATCTTTCAAAATATTGCGAATTAGCCGCTATAACTTTTTATACATATTCTTAGATATATTAGGCATAGATTTGAGCAAATTTTTTTTTGAGCCTTCTAAAGTAGGATCCCCCTTAAACGCCCACCTAATACGTTGAATTTTCAATTTACCCAAACGTACAAATTCAATCGAAAAATTACGAAACATTTTATCGAAATTACGATACATGATACAAACATGCGATCAGTGGCGCCCGGTGGCTTAAAAACTTAAATTCTTCCGGATTACAGGAGCAGTAATTTCCGAAATAAAATTACTGGTTCGCCCGCGCACGCTCGATACATATTTATGTCGGCATTATTCATTAAAATATCAATTAAGTCGCGTTTGTTTATTTTTATTCGTTTCACATTTTAAATGCCTTATTGAGCGATCGTTTGCATAATATTTTCAGCGTCGCGATTAAAATGGAATTGAATAGACGAAATTGCGTTTTTTTTGCGCCCATAAGCGGACAATGCTGTAATAACATTAATTAAACGCGACGTGCACACGCAAATTGATGTGTAAACGCGCGGGCAAAAAATAATGCATCTATTAAATTCCGTAATGATTTCCCCCGAATGATTTTCCATATTTTATGCAAACTTTTTACACCGTAGTTGGAATTACATTACGACTTATGTAAGCCCTCGATGAATGGATTTGCGGCGTAAGCAAGTCATTGTAAATAATACAGACGAATGTGTCGGGTAATCGAGTCGATGAATTGCACAATCGTTATTATTATTTCAAATATATATATTTTTTTTAATTTCGCTTTGTTATCACTTAATCAAAGTTAAAATCGCCCTAGCGATACCTTCCGATTCGTACGTTAACCCTGCGAGACCCGCAGATGTAGTTTTCGTCGACTATTTTTACATTTCTCAAATCATATTACAGTGGAACGTAGGAGCTGTCATGAATTAAAATGCATGTAATTGAACAATCGAATCCATCGGTTCCGTTGAAGTCGTTAGAATTGTTCTTTGGAAAATTGCTTCCACATCACCGAGATTAAGGACTGTCGACTGTCTCCCGTCGCCTTAATGATTTCCGATTGACTGTCTAAGTTACTTATCCGCGAGAGTGGTTCGTTAACGTTTCCCTGGTGTTTTTATTGCCGCGAGTCTGACGCTGTAAGTTCCAGTTGACTCCGCGGTCGCGTCGCAGCGCCACGTCTCTGGGGATGCAAATTCGTTTTCTTCTCGATTCGTATGAAGGAGTCTTAAACCTCGAAACATCGATCATTATGTCTTTCACATTTTCGGTTGTCGGAGATCCAGAGAAGTAAATAAGAGAACGGAAAAAATGAACCATGAAAATGGAATATTTCAAACAATGGAAATATTGTATACACTAGGGCTGAAAACTTGTGCGTAAAGCTATTATACATATACTAATAAATGGTTAAAGTTTGAAATAAAGACTTGACTTCTTTAAGAGATATACTTGATGTGATCAGCGTTTTCATTAACTTTTATTGCTGTATTTTTGTGGATATAATTATATCAGTTGTCAGTGTTCTGTTTGTAAAAACGCCACCAGTTCGCAGGCGGGCTAATTTTCAACAATTAACGCTTTTTGAAATGGGACGAATTATTGGTCTGCACGAAGCTGGATGATATCGAGAAATCGCCAGAAGATTATAACGTTTAACTCATTTAACAATCTTGAGAACATATCGAGGATGACAGGAAGAACAGCTACAAACACGACGCCCAGTGCCTACCGGGCGTCCCAGAAGCAGTAAGGAACGGGGAGATCGACTGTTGAGAAGAAGTTGGGAACAATCGCGTTCAGCTGCAATAAACTGGGTAAGAGCAGTTGGTGACAGAGTTTCTATGAGCACCATTTGGATTGAGATCGTACCGTCCAAACTCTCGTATTCTTCTGACAGCTCAGCACAATATCGCCAGACTTCGGTAGTGCCAAGCCAGACAACATTGTCAACGTGAATGAGAGTAGACGAATGAGAAAACATGTAGAAGTCTTTCAGTAACGGACTTGATGTCCAGAGGGTACGTCGGAAATGGTGGTGGATCGCAAGTCGTATCGTTGAACTTAACAAACCTGATGGTCCTAGTCCTGCTGATGGTTTTAATTTTCGCCGCTGGATTTTTAGGAGCTGGCACTTGGAAAGGAGGATACGGGAGAGCAGTCAAGGGGGACGATACACTTTGCAGTTTGTATAACGAAGACATACTGGCCTAACAGTTGGTGTAATGGTTTGGGGTGGCATAGAATAGGAGGCCGCTCTTTAACATTTATCCAGGGCAGTTAAAATGCTCGACGTTACGTCGATAATGTCTTACAATCAGTTGTTCTTCCTTTGTTTCAACATCTTCTGACTCATATGGCAGTAATGAAACAAAGATTTTTTGACGAAAATAACGTACATTTGATACCTTGGCCTGCCAGATCGCCTATAGAACATGTCTGCGTCATCTTGCTCAGCTTCCAAACACTATGGATGAATTGCGACAACAGCTTCAAATAGCTTGGGACGAAATACCACAGGATGAAATAAATCATCTACTTTCTAGTATGCCTAGAAGGATAAATTCCTACATTCGAGCACGTGGTGATGTTATACATTATTGACATTTATTCAATAAAACGCTATTTTTTTCAAATTTGTTTGTTTACATAGAACAGCTTTACACATAAGTTTTCAGCCGTCTCCGTCTACTCTTTCTATGTGGTGCATTTTATTTGAAACGAAATATATGTTGGATATGGGTGAACATGGCTAAAGTTTGAAACAGCTAAAGAAATAGGGATGTTATATCTTATCATCAATGAAAGAGCTTAACAGCTTACATGTGAATACAGACTTAGAAGTACTTTGGGCAAGCATTAAAGATATAATACTGAAAGCAGCAACAGAAACGTGCGGAACCACAAGAATAAATAAACATAAAAAACACACGAACTGGTGGAACGAGGAGGTACAAGAAATGGTAAAAATGAAAAAAAAAAACATATGTAAAGGAAATATAAGACAACACGATAGAAAACTACTTAAAATATAAACAACAAAGAATAAAAGCAAAAGAACTAATCAAGGCAGCAAAACAACAGTCGCGAGAAAAAATTCGGGGAAAAAATGGAAAACGACGAAATTGTTTTACAAAACACTGAAAACCCTTAGGGCTAATAACAAGTATAACGTACATTAAATCAAAAGAAGGACAAATACTAGAACAGGACAAAGAAGTAATGGCAAGATGGAAGGAATATTTTGAAGACATGCAAACAAACAAAGATTATGCAAAGATATGAAGTACACGAAGAAGAACAAATCGTAATACAATTAACCGAGGAACGATCAAGAAATACAGATAGAAGAAGTGAAGGAAGCAATTATAAAAATAAAACCAGGAAAAGCGGAAGGTTACGATGGCATATCACCTGAGATGATTAAAAACATGGAAGAAAGAAGTATAGAGATACTGACAAAACTATTTAATAAAATTTGGATAGAGGAAAGAATCGCACAAGATCGGGAAATTGGAATAACAATGCCCATCTTTAAGAAAGGCTAGATTGTAAAAATTATAGGTGAATAACGATGATAAGCATAATTGCCAAAATGTACGATAAAATATTGGACAATAGACTAAAAACACAACTAGAGGATGCACAAAGTGGTTTCAGAAAGGGAACAGGAGTACAAGGTCACATATTTAAAATAAAACAAATAACGGAAAAAAGAAGAAATAAGAACATATACATGGCCTTCATAGAGAAAGCGTATCAAGAAAAGAAATATGGGAAAGCTTAAAAAGAAGAGGAGTAAACAAGAAGAATAATATAAAAACCATGCATAAGGTTACAAGGAACTATGTACGAACGGGACAATCTGACATATTTGAAACCAAGGACGGACTCAGGCAAGGTGGAGTGTTGAGCCCAACCCTATTTGTAATCATGGGGTATTAAAATAAGTAAAATGCAAAGTAAATAAACTACCAGTGGGCTAAAGAAATATGGAAATAATGACAATAAGATGATTTAGTAATATTTGCAAAAAATGAGATAGACCTCGAACAAAATTTTGAAATATGGAATAAATCACCACGAAAACGAAATTTAAAAATAACAACGAAAAAACAAAAATAATGATAATCGGGAAAGACGATAAACAAGTTTCACTGACCCTGTAAACTTAAACAAAGACGGCAAGAACGAGGCAGAAATAAACGAAAGGATTGAGAAAGCAACACGTAATTGCTATGACTTAAATAATAAATTTATAAGAAATGAAGAAATATCAATAAAAACTAAGATCACGGTGTATAAAACTATCTACAAACCAATATTAACATATGGCAGTGAGAGCTGGGTATTGATAAAACAGCAAAAAAAAATAGAACGCAAGCGGCAGACATGAGATATCTGAGAGCAACTAGAGACAATGAGAAATGAGATAGTGAGAACAGAATTAAAAGTGGAACCGATCCTAAGCAACATAGAAAGACAGCAACTAAAATGGATTAGACATTTGATAAGAATGGAAGTTCAGAGGCAACCAAAACAAATGTGGCAAACAAAGGCACATGAGAGGAGAACAAGAGGGAGACCCAGGAAAAAGTGGAATGATGAAAAATTGACTGGAACAAAGGAATAAAAATGGCAAGGGACAGAAAGGAATGGCCAATATTTGTCCATAAATTACCTTAACACCTTCCGGTATAAATAAGGAAAAATTACTGGTATATATATATCTTATTCCATTTTTATATCGAGGGACGTCAACGTGGTAAAGGGATTTAATAACGAAAAACAACGTTCGGTTCTTGATCGATTGACTTTGGCGTTAAGTTTAAATCGACCTAACATTGACGTTCTAGCTTACATCACTTAAAGCATTACATTTTCTTTAAAACTTATAAATGATATATCGCTTTGATCCTTGACATTAATCTCTTATCTAATGCAGGTTAAACTTTCCACTTCGAAAGTTTCTTTATTGAGAAACCAAACAAAAGCTAAACTCTTTTAGTAGCGCACTATGACATGAAGTTAAACCTTCTTTTGTGGGGAATGAGAATCAATTTTCTATAATTTTATAAATACAAGTATACGTGTAGGTATTAGTTTAGTATGTCCCTTTAAGGGTGGATCCTGCTTTAGGAGGACTTAACATATCGTTTTTGGGGGATTTTTTTTAGGACAGAAAAAAATGAGCCAGTCTAGTGAACTTTTTAGAGCAGTTTATTACATATTTGAGCATTAAAGAAAAAATATTTCGAGAGAAAAATATTTAAACGGAACCGATTTTTATGCACATTTGTGCAACACCTTTCAATTGCAATTTACAATCGGTAGGAAAGATGCAACCCGTAATTTTTGTCTGAAACAAAAAAAAAACCACAGAAAATTGTAATTCTCATATATTTCCTTCTATGTGAACTAAAAAAAAAACCCAAAATTTTTAAATTCAAGATTTTTCTCAGGTTTGAAAATAAATGTGCTCTTTGCAGGAAGAGAAAATCATTTCAACTTGCTAAAAAAGTTGTTTAGAATTTTTTTTCATTAATCTTTTTAGTTCAAATAGAATAGAATGCTACTGAAGCCAACAAAAGTTTTGTTTCGTTTTGATTGCTTGTCTAGTTTTCTCGCAATCACGCCCACCAGTTTAGAAAAATCGCAAAAACGAAAACTCGAGAAAACGCGCTCTAAAGTTTACGATCAGGAAAAATGTTAATTTTCGATTACTTACGGAATATCTCGTTATAATCCTACTATAGCTCTTACGAACTCAAAATATTATTGCTTCGAACGACCGATTGAACTTCTTTCAGCGCATAGTTCGGTGTTATGTGACTGCGGGGAGGGAGCGCGCTTCGTTTTTCCGAGCGTTCGTGCGTTCGTATATTTTTTGCTCGACACCTCACTGTGTTTAGTGCTGTATCTTTCAAAATATTGCGAATTAGCCGCTATAACTTTTTATACATATTCTTAGATATATTAGGCATAGATTTGAGCAATAAAAAACAAATCGATATTTTGAGCCTTCTAAAGCAGGATCCCCCTTAACAGCCAAATGTAAATAATTAGCTCAGAAGATGTGTGACGTACAATTTGGTTTTTTCGTTAAGTTGGAAGCATTTGTTTGTGCCTTTCTTAATTGAATTAATAAAATCAAAATGAAAGTTTGAATTTATACTTGCGGTATACCGAGTCCACTTACTGTCTTTTTTGTCTTTCATTTATATTATAATATCTCAATCAGTCGTTTGAACACAAAATGCGAATTTATTCACACATTTTCGATTTCTCCTGCTAAATTTTAAAAAAAATTTCACTGGAATTGTAAGAACCCGGCGGTTTGTCTATAATAGGCCATGAAATAAAATTTGAATATTCCATTCCATATTTTCGAAGCGGCGAAGCGCGACGGCGTTGAATAATTCCCGCGTTACCTAAATCGTGATAAGGAAACCCCGAGGCTATATTTTTTTATTGGCTCTTAGCTCCTTTTCCATTCTGCCGGCGTAGTGGTTCCCGTGCTATTTATCTGCGCGTCCGATTTGTTAAAAGCAAAATTTCCATTTAGATCGCCCGTCCGCGATTCGCATTAATTCATTTATCCCTTTTCCCATCTAGATCGTGTTCGATTTTTTTCAGAACTGCAACCTGCTCGATTACGATCTCGACGTAGTGCTTTGCGAACGGTCCGCGGATCGCGTTTCTGACACGAAGCGTCGATCGCCGAACGGATCAGGTAATGGAGTTAATGCCATTACGAAAATTAACGCGAGCTTTGTGCGGATTATGCGTCTGATATTCAATATTCGCGAGATGATTCGTCGGATGGTTGTTTTCCGAGATATTTGCAATTTGGATGTAACTACCGCGCGCATTATTTGGTATGCAGCGCGTTCCGGGAATAGACGCGCTAAAAATAACACAGGTCGCTGAAGATGTCGAGACGTCACCATCACGCTTTTAAAATCGTTTCATTTAATCGTTCGGGTAAAATTCGACTTAACCGTCACGTATCGACCGGGATAATGCCCACAAGGTATATATGTATATAATGGAAAAGTCCCACGTATAACAATCGTTGTAGTTATAAGCCTATGAGGTAACTAATTAAGTTTATTGTTTTCTTATAGGCTTTGAAAAAGGCTCAATAAACGAAGCGAAACGTTAGCTTGAAAATATTGAAGTTATTTCTACCCCTAGTCGTTAAAAACTCCGAATACTGTTTTCACGCAGTAATAAACTTACCACCATAATCTATATAAATATATACCGTGGCATATATTTATATAAAATAAGCAATGCTACAATATTATTATTAATCTAATTTAAAACCTAAAACTAACTTATACAAACGTTCAATTTCCCATGACTGATATTAACATAACTAATAGCTAAAAATATTAACCAGTTGCTCATAAACGCAGAAAATTCGCTTTTATTAATTCCAAAGATTGATTTATGTTCGTATAAATAAACCTATTAGTCTTCGTCTCGAATGGCGTGTCGAGTTATATTTATATTTTACGGTGTCTGTTAAAATTAGTTCGGCCAGAATTATAAATATACGCATGAATGATATTAGCTGAGGCTAAACAAACCACGGATATTATTTTATTAGTTATCGAGGTTCTGCGACAAAATGTGACGATAAGCGGGTGTTTTGCGAATAAATCGAAAATTTATACGAGAGACGTGAACGCTATTTGGTAACTTATTGGTAACTGTGTGACGTTCAAATTTTTACATTCAAACATATACGGAGCGAATTGTGTTTAAGAAAAGTGGACAAAAATTTAGAGTAAAGTGAAGTGAAGGGGCCCAAATTTTGAAGAAAAAAACCAGAGTGGCAAAATTCTGGTATGATGAGTAGTGCAAGCAATTTATATGGCGAAGAGAACACACAAGAAAATAAGTAAAAGGATGTGCTGAAGAAAGAAGAGAGAATTTGTTAACAGTAGTGAACTTATAAAACTTAAACACATAAGGAAAAAAAGTCAAAGAAATCTACCAGTGCATACAAAACGAAAGGAGGCTCTGCTTAAAGAGAATAGAATAAATTTCTGCAAAGACAAACAGAGGCAATTAGTGGGAGGTATAGAAGATAGTTTGCAGAGATGAACTGAGCATTAAAAAAAGTAGCAGAATATGTAATAGAGGAAGAGAACATTAATTTGGAGTACAAGACAAAATAATAAAACTGACAAAAACGACGTTAACTGGTACAGTGTTTATTAACGGACAGTTAGGAGAAAAATTCTAAGTATCTAAGGGTTTGAGACAGGGACACCCATTGTCTGTGTGTGTGAGAGAGAGAGAGTGGTCTAAAAACAAATGGACCAAATCCAATTGGAAGCTAACAAATAGAGAAGACAGCTAAGGACAAAGGTTTAGAAATAAATTACAAAGAAAAACTAAATATATACTCCAAGTTCTATAGGAGCAGCTAATCCTAGTGGTTAAACATTTTGTGAGTAATATAAAGTCACCTGTAGACGAACCACATAGTTTGATTTGTGGTAAGCATGAATTTCACATTTCATTAAAGGTCCTTAATAAACGCAAAGGATCTAGACTGGTGCTTTTAACGATCACCACAGAAACTCCAACCACTTGATCAGTTGTTGGGCATTTCGAGTTACTACCAAAAGGCAATGAGGAATGAGGGAATACGTGTAACAATTATGCAGTTGGTGACATAGGAAGAAAAGCATATGAATTAGGCAAAATTCATCGTGGAAAGTTGAAACTGGATTGGATTGGGTTGGATTGAGTTGGGTTGGGTTGATTGGGTTCAGTTATCCCTTTTTTTGTTTTTTTTATCCAATTCACTCCACCTTCCTTTTCCTTTCCTTTTTCCTTTTCTAAACGAATTTTAAAGAACATAAAACTTGTCTGCGCGTGACATACACGAATATGTGAAATTCTGCCAGTTTACGTTACCAGTGTATGTCATAGTCATTGAGTTGGGTTGTGTTGGGTTGGGTTGGGTTGGGTTGGGTTGGGTTGGGTTGGGTTGGGTTGGGTTGGGTTGGGTTGGGTTGGGTTGGGTTGGGTTGGGTTGGGTTGGGTTGGGTTGGGTTGGGTTTAAGTTTGTTTGTATTGTGTTGTTGAATCATTCGTGATATCTCCTCCACTTTTGATTATTTGATGACTGGAATATTTTAAGAATAAATTGTAAAAACAATCTAATCAGGAACAATATTGCGTTAGTTAATCTTGCTACCATCGTTAAAAAATTCTCGTTAAATTTACTCCTATTCTCTTCATGTAGCGCGGAGGATATCAAGATACTTAGGAGGGAGAGATCGGTAGAAGACGAAAAACGCTAGCAAGGTTCAGGTGCGGATGGAAGAGATATGCAGGAAGTGTAATTTCTGTGGAGAAGGGTGGAAGGAATGGGAACATTGGGTAGGACAATGCAAGGAAATAAAACTGAAAGAAAACGAAAAGAAGAAAGGGAGAGATCAGAGAAAAATATTAGAGAAGACGGAGGGCGACTAGAAACAACAGAAGGAAGAAAGGGCCAAGGGGACGGAGACGACGGCAATTTTAAATGAGATGGAGATTGCGACTATGCCAATAAACTTCATTACAAACTACCAAAAATTTTCTTACCAACCATGTGGGCAAATAATTCTGTTCGCATTCACTCTAAACAAACTTTTAATAACACCGCGCTATTGACGAATGTTTTTTTTTTTTGTTGGGTTGGGTTGGGTTAGTTTGGTTTGGTTTGGTTTGGGTTTAATTTAATTTAAATTAGAATTGATTTAACTTATAGAACTGTATAGTTCAACTGATTGAAATAATTAAAAAAAAACATGTTTATCTTTTACGTACCAAGAAGTTATTACTTAACTGACGTTGTTAAATTACACTATCCGTTACATTCGTCCGATTACTCCAACTAAATCTTTAAGTTATTAATCAACGAGCGGATTATTATCTGGGCATATAGATGGCGGGGAGGCTTACCGATGAGCCGCCCTATTAAGTTTTTATCGAGGGATACAAATTGGAATTCCCCGGGTTTCCTCCTTGCATTTTTGACGAGCAACTTGGATTGATTTTCTTATTGAAGGGGCGCGCGGGGCTTCGCCGTGCGTTTTCCAACTGCAATTCTACAATTCAATCAAACTAATAATTACGACAGCAACCCGCGAGTCATTAATCAATTAATTAAACAATTACAAAGATAAAAAATGTTTTCATTTATTTTTATTTAATCGATCGAAATAATTGTCAAAACCGAACTGCAAACGACGTCGTTCATGACACGAAAATTTTTACAATAATCTAATTTCATAGTTTGACGAACGCGTTAGGGAACGAATCGAATCGGAACACCTTCGTTGATTTCCGAGCTTCTTCCTCTTCGTCCGTGTCGGTGTCTCTTTTACGTCTTTGCGTGCATTAGTGAGGGTTGTTTCGCTCAGAACATGGCTTCCGAGGTTCCGTGTTCTCAACAATTTCGCGTAATTGCATTCCTGCGTCTGGGGTGCCTTTTTTCCCGCAATGAAATATTCAAAGATCCGAAGCCCTCCGCCAGTAAATGAATTAAACATGCGTAAAAACATCGGTGGGGTGGATGGAATCGGGGTGGCGACATTGCGCGATCTTAACCTTGATATTAATTATTTTGTGTCGGGGATGAATTTAACTTTTGTTTTTGTGTAAAAAAAAACATTGCGGACTAAAATTTACTTAATTTTAAGACATTAAGATAACTTTTTTATTTTCGGTGCACGGGACGTTGATTCAAGTTGTAAATATTTTATTAATGTTCGGATGAAAAATATTTTACGTTTCTAGGGGAGGATTTCAAATGGCGTCGAAAAGGTCTTATAAGTGTAAATTAATTGGTTTTTAAGTTATGACTTCTTACGTTACCTTGTAAATAATTTGTTAGTATTTTCTTTGAAGAACTAATCAAAATTGTCAAAATTAAAGAAAATACAATTGGATTGAATGGTCTAGTACCCTAATTATAAAATAATGCAGGTAAGGTGGGTAATAATGTAAGTAAAAACCAAGAATATTTCTTGGTTCTTATTTAAGGTTTTAGGTGATTTAAACGGAAACTTATGTAAATAATTTAAAAATACACGGATGGTGTCAAGTTACCTCCAAGTTACCTCCAACTAATCTCGAGTTTTAATAGAGAAATGTAATGTTTTCCCTACTGAAACTTTGTATTCATTTTCTCCTCAGCTGTGTCCTATTCATGTTTTTGGCAAAATCTTAATTTGAGTGTTAGCTATACTTTTCATTAAATCTGTATGGACGTTGTTAATTTTTTTCACTGACTAAATAAAAAGGATAATAAAAAGGAACATTTATGAAATTAAATCGAACGAAAAAACATCAAATAATTAAAAAAAAAAAAAACAAGAAAATAGACAAGATACCAATTGTATACAGGTTGGGTTGGATTAGAAATTGATTGAGTTGGGTTGTATGCCTTTTTGGATTAAATTATTTTTAGAATTATTTTGATGGTTAGTTTAAGGTCATTTATTTCGATATTTATTTTCGAAAGCTCTCCAACCATATTCTTCAACCATCCTCAACGTTATTTTAATTCATTGTATTGGTGTTTTACTTACTTAGTTACTGCTTTGAGAAAAAGGACATTGACGAAAAACTACAAAAAAAAACAACAAATAATTACTATCTTTGAGTAGTGAAGATGAATAGATTAACGAGGAAGATCCAAGGGTACAACCAGGGAAATTACCAGAAAGTTCCTGTGACTCAAATCATGTAGAAATATATTCCCTCTGTTGATAGGATTGCTTGTTCCTCAAACTATTCCAAATGTGACAAAAATCTGTCCTAATGTGATATGGGCGAAATAATGTCTTATTTTATCTGAAGATGAGAAGAAATTTGTAGAAGGTGAAGACTTTCAGCAGAGAATTTGAAAATACCTATAATTTTTTCAACGTTTTTAAAGATAAGACAAAATTATTATGGAGTACGATCCAGTACGATCGGAAAGAAAGATGTATGAGTATCATCAGAAAGAGGGAAAAGGACGGAAAAACTGAGGGAAGAGAAGTTAAGGCAATACAATAACATTAAATTAAATTGCATGGGAATGGTATAAATGGCCACACACAGACTCAAAAAACTGAACAAAAGGATTCGAAGAATTGGGAAAATCAAAGGTGACTTTCGTTCTGGCAAGAATTGGTAAAAAGTGTAAGAAGAATAATAATCATTTACGAAATTGATACTCAAAGTTCCAATCGTAAAGTTATGGAGAAAATAAATGAAAGTAAAGAACAAACAAACGAAAAGCTAAGAATCAGAGCATGGTATGAATAAGCATAGCAGAGAAAGGAGATGCATTAGTAGATGAAATGATAAAATATCACGTGGACGTTTCATAAATCACACAAGAAAGGAAATTATGAATCTAAAGCAGTCCTGAATGTCTTTGGCACGGACACTAACAGGAATATACCGTATGTCCCCGGATTGAGTTTACAATGATTGACCAAAAATTGGAATTTCATATTTCGGGGTTCCGCCCTGCTTGGTCTGAAACTTATTTTTAGTTTACTTTCGATTTTTTTAAGTCAAGTAGGCCTTTACAGTTTTGCAAATACTATTTTAGTTCTACGTAAATTACATTTGCCGTTCACAGTACGTCAAAGTGTTACTAAGAAAAAATGTTCAGAATGTAAAGTTACGGCGTCATGCCAATTTTAAGAAAATTGTAAAATTTTAAAAATATTGTGATTACTTCGCAATGAAAATGAGTTTTGTGATATTACTTTAACGATATGAAAGATAACGACCCATATCATACTACACTAACTACTTGACATGTAATCGATGGTTTTATTAAGCCACCTCATGTTATTATTGCTGTTTCAATTGCAATACTGACCAATACTGGATTTTATCAAAGTAGGCCGATCGTTGTGAAAATTTGCATAACGTGTCATAACTTGTTATATTCTTAACAACTTGTCTTAGTTACACTTTGGCGTACTGTGAACGGAAAAGGTAGTTTACCTACAACTAAAATAATATTTGCCCAACTGTAAAGGCCTACTTGATTTTAAAAAATCGAAAGTAAACTAAAAATAAGTTTCAGGCCAAGCGAGCGGAATCCCAAAACATGAAATTCCAATTCGAAAATTTTTGGTCAATCATACCTATTGTAAACTCAATCCGGGGACATACGGTACAATGACAATGGAGAGGGCATTCATTATCTATCAATGGGTTTAAGAAAGTTATGGTTGTCCGAAGTTACTCATGTTCATGTTGTTCAGTTTTTCATGAGCGTAGAGTCGAATCGATCCTGTTGAGGAACACTTTTTATTGGGTGTCGGAATATTTAAACTGCACTGGTGCAGTCGAGTGATACTTTTTATTATTCTAACCTGGTATTTCTCGTATTGCTATCAATTGTTTTTTACACATTTTTCATTTTATACCTTTTAACTCACATTTTCGAGTCGTGAAGAATAAAATGCACAGCCTAAACGGTTAACGAAATCAAGTGATATTTCTGACAGATATAAAATTAAATATTAAAAAGCTTAAAAACATTAAATTGAAAAAATATGCAATTGGAATAATTGTCAAATTATTATTACCTCACCAGTTACTGTTGCCCGCTACTGGTGAGGTAATAAGGGTTGTTGACAAAATATTTATGAAAAAAAGGGGGAATCTATCCTTATTTTAATATAAATTAGATAATTGCTTTGCAATCAATTAATAAAATCTTGTTGGCTGGTTATTGTTTACATTCCCAATTATAACGAATTATATATTTTCAATGACAAAAAATAACAAATAAATATTAATATCAGCGCTGCTTTAAAAAAATCTGTTTATGATTTGTAACAACGTATTGGTAATTATACGTAAAACATTACGTGGTATAGATTCTCAATCTTCCTTCGCGAGTGCGAACGAAAGCGCGCAGGACGAAACAAACTATGGAAGGAGTACGGCAGAGAAGCAGTCGACGTTTGACGCGCGTTCGGTGACGGCGACGATAGCCACCGGCTCTGCAATCATCATCGGTGAAATTCCACAGACGAACCCGCGTCGCCTCGAACCCTCTAAATTTACACCATCATCCACTTAAAAGTAAACGACGCGAAAAAAATCGAAAAAATGTGGAACCGGACGTCATGAACAGGACAAGTCGTTCGAAGTTTGCGACGACGTGCATTCAGGTGTCTGTGCGCCGCACTTCCCACCCAGTTGACTAAAACAATCGGGAAAACAACAAACAAGTTCGGCGGGCAACTCGCGCGCCGATCAACAAACATTGAAAGACGTGTGCGTTCGAGAACATTTAAACGTGAAATTTGAAATATGAAGCGCTGCTTGCTTGCACGTTAACCGCGACGGCGTTTTAAACCATCCGAATCGATTAGGTTTCAAAGTGTAACGACTTGACAAAACAAACAAGTTGCGACCAGAATTGTGCACGATGCGTCCGCACCTCGAAAAAAACGAAAAAGCCGCGCGTGCGAGCCACGTAAGTACCGTTTAATTGAACGTAGTCGATTTGATTATTTATCGGGCGAGTTTTATGGACCCCGTTGTTTGGAATGGGCGAATGAAACCGGTGGCTAGGTGCCAATTAATACAATCACATTGTGTTAATCCCCTTTATTTATTTTGCGACGCGCCGATTGATCGAAATTAAAAGTATGTACCAGGCGGTAAAATACGCAATCGTCGGCGTAATGTGCGTATCCGGTTCGAATGATCGTAATGAAGTCGTTACGTAGTCGAGGCTTGCGTACCTCGACACCGTTGTTTCTTACGCCGTGTTAGCTAAAAATCAATATCGGTGTAACTGATCTATATGACTTTGTTGTTATAACGCATTTGCACGAAGCCGTGACGAGCGGTTCGATCGCCACGATTTTATTAACACATTTCCAGTTTCGCTACACCGACGCGGATATTGATGCGCGTTTATTTATGGAAGTTGAAAATTAATTTCCGAAAGTAAAAAAGTTGTAATCAACGTCAGTAGAATTTATGTAAAATATGTGAATTTTTGATATGTGAAGTAAATTATGTTGGGGATGTTTCAGTTTGTTTTGTGGGGGTAGAGTCACAGCGTCGAGTTGGGAGCTGAATATGCTTAATCGAGGCGATGATGACAAATGGACCAGTTGAATTTAAACGACTGATAGAGGGAGCGTTAACCCTAGGACGCCCAGTCTTATAAATCTGCCAATTTACATATCGAGGGTCTGAGAAGCCCCTTATTATAAAACACGTAATACGTATATATTTATTACGACCAATTAATTAATGGTGCATTATTTTTTACAAAAATGTTTAATAATTATTGCAATTACAAATAGTGCAACAGAACATAAACTGACAAAGTTATTAAATCAAGCTAGATGGCTCATCGCCAAAATACATTCTATAAATAGTTGAAGAGATTTTGTGCAAAAATTGCACTCACCATTGTCAAAGTATCCAAACGGAACATGATATTTTTTTTTATTACGTTTTCATTTTAATAAATAATATAAGTTCAAATGTATTTTTTTTTATTAATCCGATAGTTTAGAAAATTTACACAATTTTTTTTAAATTCTTTAATTGGGGTTTGGTTCCGAAAGAAAAATACGACTAATCCTATGTTGATAAACTTGTTTCTAATTCGATGCGGGGAGTACAAAATTGCTGCTCTTTTGATGTTTGATTCACCCAGCTCTGGTCAACATAATAGGTGACGAATTCTAGAAGATGATACGAAGAGTTCTAGACGGTGGGTTGGGTTACCTTAGGTTGGGTTGGATCGACTTGATTCACTTGATTCTAATAAATGGTGAATAGTAGATTTCATAAGGTGGTAGATGTAGATTCTGGAAGATGATAGACAATCGAATTTATGTAGATGATGAATTTTAGAAGATGAAGAAGCTAGTAAAGTATTGATTTTTGACGATGCTAGAATGGTCAATCCAACCCAATCCATCCCAATCCAACCCAACTCAACCCAACTCAATCCAACCAAACACAATCCATCAATTGTTGATTTGATTGGAAATTAGAATTTATCAACAAACTGGCTATTAAATCTGCTTTATGCAGGTGTTGCTATTCCACCTGCTTGAAATTTTCTTACATGAAGAATGTTTGTATTCTTTTGCATTTGACGAAAATATTTAAGAATATTATCTTGGCCTTAAGCACCTTAAGAGCAAAAGTCGAAACTTTATAATTGGGATTATAAACGATACTGAACCAACTTATCATCCATTGGGTTCTAGACCAATATTCCTGTAAATTGAAAAGCAAAGTAAAAATTTGCATTATTTTGCATTTGACGAAAATATTGAAGAATATCACCATTGCGTTAATCACCTTATGAGACAAAGTTAAAATTTTATAATTGGGATTATAAACGACAGCCAATCAACCCAATCAACCCAATCCAACCCAATCCAACCCAACCCAACCCATGGTGCATTGAGTTCTAGTTTAGTTTTTCTGTGAATTGATGAGCAAAGTAAAAATTTATATTATTTTGGATGTGACGAAAATATTTAAGTATATCATCGTTGCCTTCATCATCTTAAGTCCCAAAATCAAAACATTATAATTGGGATAACAAAACACAGGTAATCTATTAAATATTTTTTTTTGTGATACGAAAAGTAAAGTAAAAATTTGCATTATTTTGGATTTGACGAAAATGTTTACGAAACGAAAAACGTCGAAACTTTATAATTTTGATTGCAAACGACAATCGAACGTCAATCGAACTATGAATTTGATTCGAGTTTGTGTTTTCTGCGAATTGAAGACCAAAGTAAAAAAAATGTATTATTTTGGATAATAATTAAATGAAACATATTGTCTCAACTCATTACCTGCCAGGGCTCCGTCGCCAAATCAACCTAACCTACCAATTAATGATTTCGTCGGAAACTAGAAATTATCAACGAATTCAGGTTTTATTGTTCCACCTGCTCGAGAATATTTTCTTGCATGAAGAATGTAACGTTTCAATTAAATCAAACACGTAGTTAAACTATGACCTTCCAGGGCTTCGTCACAACGTTTTCCTTCACTTTCGTATGCGATGAAGCCATTGAAGATCATAAATTAGCAACGTTTTTCATGCAATTAAAAAGTTCTTCAAAAAAATATTCAACTATGTATGAAGCAGATTCAAGAACCAATTCATTGATAACTCGTAATTTCCGACTAAATCAACAATTGGTGAGTCGGGTTGGGTTGGGTTGGGTTGGATTGGGTCGGGTTGACTTGGGTTGGGTTAGGTTGGGTGTGGTTGGTTTGGCCGATTCGGCCGACTTTTACATTTTAATCTGGAGTGACAGATTATCTTCCAATGATTTTTTAAATCGTCTACAATTTTTGAAATTGTAGCCTTTCTTGATAATTTTTTTGAAATAAAAAAAATACATAAATTATATTTTGCAAACAATTTCCAATTGTTTAGATTTTTTAAAACGTTCTCAGCACCTCTTCCAATTTCGCAATATACATATTGAGCTTAACGGGCATCCTTGTCTTAATCCCCTTGATGTCCTAAACTTCTCTCATATATTTGCTTCACACTTCACACACCCTTTCACATAACCCCCCGTTTCCATTGTCCTTATCAGTGTTCTTCTATCTATCCTCTCGAATGCAGCCTTCAGGTCTATAAACATTGCAAATAATTTTCCACCTTTATTCTTCGCCTCTCTCTCAATTAAATAGTTTAGCACGAACAAGTCATCCCTGGTTCCACTTCCTGCCCTGAACCCTGTTTGCCTTTCTGGTAATATCTCTCTGTCTGTGGTTTCATTTGTTAGTCTTAACCCTATCAACCCTTCATATATTTTGTATACTACGTTTAGCAAGGCAATCGCCCAATAGTTCTCCCCAAAATATACGAGAAAGCAGGAATGTCCATAGGGGAGGTAGAATTTACGAAAGAGATAATCATAAAGTTGACGTATAAAATAAAGTACACGGAATTAAGTGTATACGGAGTGACCCAGAATATTTAAGGGTAGGGAGAATTTAAAAGGAAAAAGATTGAGGTGCGGAAGTGAATCGAAATGGATTGAGATTGAGAGTGGA
Organism: Geotrupes spiniger; assembly: GCA_959613385.1. Taxonomy (NCBI): domain Eukaryota; kingdom Metazoa; phylum Arthropoda; class Insecta; order Coleoptera; family Geotrupidae; genus Geotrupes; species Geotrupes spiniger. The sequence goes on along the minus strand of OY390732.1, from coordinate 1,641,442 downwards.
TGACGAATGTATGATGGATGGAAATATGAATGCAAGTATGTGAGAAGACATATATGAGTGAGGACGAAAGGAAAAATGGTTTGATTTAGGTTGGGTTGGGTTGGAGAGAAAGGGAAAATAATGTAACAATATGTACCCAGGTGAAGACCTCTCCACGCCTTCTTCAAGAGGACTAGGGGAGAAAACAATCAAGCTATGGTGAATGAAACGTATGATATATATTAATTATATTTAGATTTGCGTTGTCATCCATTTATTTTATTTATTTATTTTATGTGTAGTGTAATGTCTTAGTTTAGTTTCCCATTTACCATAATACCATAAAGATATTAATTAATTTCTATACCTCGACATGAATATAAAACTAAAATTCGAAAAACGTTGACCCAAAACAAAACGTAAATAATACTTGAAGCTGGGTCACCTGGGATTAAAACCACAAACCAAAATACCGATAAGGGATCGCCGTCGAAATATTTTTACGATAATTGCTTAGCAATTGGAATATTCAAATTGTATAATTGGGGAAATGACGCACTGGACGGAGCGGATGCGTTCGTTAATTTTTTTAATGCATCGAAAGTGATTGACGCATGACAAGTTAATTGTTTATTTTTTCTTTTAGCAAACAACTTGCAAGTTTCAAAACATCGTACGCTGCTAATGTTCAGCGACGAATTTATAATTATTACAATACATAATAATCGCATTTCGAAAATGTTTTTAATCGTTTCTAACTCCGGTACCCAGTAAACAACAACAGAACAACGTCACAAAATTGCCTTCGCGTTTCTGATATAAATATTTATGCAACACGTGCGAAATTCTGTATAATAAAAATGACTAAAAACACCGGAGAATGACTGTACTTTGGGAATTAATAATTAAATAATAATTTGGGACGAATCCCCGAATTTCGAGTTTCCCGGTCTAATAACATAACGTGGGCTGCGCATGCCATTAGGACCGACGAAGTTGGTTTTTATAATCCGCCGGCGGCAGGAAAGTTTGATATAAACAGGAAACGCGAGGGGCGAAACTTTGGAACTTTGGGAAGTACGGATTACGTTGTTATTTTTTTAAACGAGGAAAGTTTAATGCCCGTAAAATGGAATTTAAAAGCGTATTAGTTGTTTCGTCGTTTTTGTAAGACACCTTGATACATAAAATAGGTATCGTAATAAATTTTTTTGAAATTATTTTAGGGGATGATTCCAATGAATTTTGTGGGTTAGGGTTCATGACAATACAATAGTTCTGAGTTTTAAATAAAATATAAATCATTAGGACTTAAAATTTTAATTTTAAATAAAACTTAAGTATGAAACATCGATGTGTGTTAGAAAAATCTAAGACACAAACCGTGCAGTTTGATAAATAAATGTCGATAGATTTGTGTTCCGACCTTTGGGGTCGAGAATATAATATTTGTCGAAGGTTATCGTCGTCAGTCTGGGGTCGGAGGTGCCGCATCACTTAAAAATAAACATAAATTAGAAGATTTGACTTTGCATTTAAATCGAATTCTTCCATAAAAATGGTCTAAAATATTTTAATGATACTTTTATGATTGGCTCGGGCAAATATACGAGGCGAACAAGAACTACACCTCATCATAAATAACTTCGTCCAATCGAATCACCCGCGAAATTTCTAAATTCTTAAGTTTCCCACAAAGTAGACTGTGCATGCCATTAGGAACGACGAAGTTGGTCCTTATAATCTGCCGGCGGCAACCGAGTCTGATAAACTGAAAAAAAGATGGTCGAAACTTTGCGGAAGCACAAATTATGTTGTTATTTTTTTTAAATTAGAAAAGTTTTTGAATTTCCGTGAAATAGAATTTAAAATCGCATTAGCAGATATTTGGCATTGTTTTACGCGCCACAATGACGTGTGCTATCGAGACAATGCCGACGCCATTTAAATTAAAATTGCGAAATTATTTGTTTTATCACACAAATCACAATGGGGCATATTTGAAATATTCAAACAATCAAATGCAAAACGGATGGACATGTGAATTATTATTATTATTAGATGATTTTTCAACAACAAAAACATTTCATTATTTGCAATTGGGCCAACACAAATGGTGATGTTTATTTACTCTGTGCATTTTTATCAAAATGGGGCATTGTAAGGCCTTGGCGATAATATATATATAATAAAAAAAATAAATATATATAAATCAATACGATTAAAAGTCACGAAAACGTATTTATCTACTCATCTTTTCGCAGATAATTTAAATAATTTGTTCGACATTTTGTTAACAGGGAAATATCGCTGTAACACTAATAATATTATTAACGTCGAAGTTATTTATACAAAAAGCAATGGACATATTAATTGACTTAGGAAAGAAAAGTATGCGTACATAAATAAACTGAGTGGGTTGGGTTTCAATGCTCACAGGATTTTTTTTCATTGAAATTGTTATTTATAGAGCAAATGTGTTACGTTACGTTACAAATAGTCCATCGAGGAAAGTACAGCCCACGAGGTTCTCACGTTTTATCCGACACCTTTTCATAGTTATTTTTAATAAGGCGTAATGACTTACATAACCATTACTCACTATATTTACTGGTGAGTTATGGAGATCGTTGTTTCTTTAAAATGACGACGTTAGAGTTGTTTGATTAGATGTATTGGATAAAATTGCCAATTTCGAACTTTTGTATTTATTTATCGGGTAATAGAAAGTGTTGCACATGAATCTGAAGAAACAAAATCATAAACGAATTTTTCCACAATTAAATCGTTACACAACTTGACGAAAGTTAACAGTGAATGTACCACAAAATGGAAACTTAAAAAAATATGTTTAAACCAACTCCTATCGTGTGCGAAATAAAAGGAGAATAATAGCAAATAAATGATTCGAAAAACGCGTAAAATGAACAAATGCCAGATGTGACAATGAATGTCGTTTGGTTTGCCTACGACTTTATTTTTCAATATAATCTCCATCAACAATAAAAAGCCATTTGTCCGGAAAATAATGTATTCTCTTGGGTTTTAAAATATTGCTCGACAACCTGCATCAAGTGTTCGTCCGTCTGAAAATGCTTTCCTCTTAGAATTTTTTTTTTAACTTTCGTAATAAATAATAGTTCGATGATGCCATGTCTGGGCCATATGGTGGATGGTGAAGCTAGGTGAAGTCGCAGTTCGTCAAGATTGGCCGAACTTTCACAGCTTTGTGCACAGGCGCATTGTCGTGAAGCACATTCGATTGGGACAATCAATGTCGATGGGGTTACGCAATTACCGTAAACTTCTGCACTATAAGCCTTTCGGCATGTACTCAATTAAAAGAACGAAAATTGATGCCATCGAGCTTTCTTTGGCGGTGGAGAACCTTTATGCACCCATTGCATGGATTCTTGTTTTGTTTCGGGATCCCAATGGTGTATCCAAGTTTCATCTCCAGTTACAATTCGAGCTAAAAAGTCAGGATCAGCCTCCAGAGTGGCCAAATGGTCTTGAGAGACTTTACGCAGTTTCTGTTCAGGAGTCAACAGCCTGGGAATCCATCTTGCTGACATCTTGCTCATGGCCAATTTTTCATGCAATGTTTATAACGCTAGGCTCAGATATTTCCAATGCTGTAGCGATGAGAACCACTGCAAACTGCTGAATTTGTCGCTTCTGCAGGTCTTCCACTACTGTGATCATCTTCGATGGACTCCCTTCCCCAACGACACTATTTAGACCAAAATTTTGTTTCATCCGATGATGAATTGCTTTCGGATTATTGCCTTCTTTCGTAAAAAATGTCATCAACTTCGATGCTCCAATTTTACTACACTCATTTTCTACTACTGTTGACTTCACGAAATGAAAACAAATAGGCCAATTTGATTGAACTTTGCTGTGAACCTGTAACTACACTTCTGGACAAAATTAAGGGTCCACCAAATAAACTTGAAATAACTCTTCCAATTTACAAGTTATTTTTAATGTACTTTTTGCAAGTCATAAATTGACGTTTCTTAAACAAAATTCAAATAGTGTGCCATGCAACAATTAACAATAGCAAGAATTCTTTGGTAGAACACGAAATGTCAACAAAAAGGCTTAATTGTTGAAAATTATTTTTAAGTCATTTAATTAATAAACCTTGCTTTTTCTTGCGAGAATTGGTGAATTTGTTTGCATTACGTGAATTAAATATGCCTAGGCGCCATTGTAGACCAGAAGAATTATCCCAAATTATTATTCTTCTGTTATTCTAAATACCAACAAATCTGTGGGGCAGAGGGCCGCAGCACGGTTCAGAAACACCGGTAGTTTCAAAAGAAGACCCGGACAAGGTGCTAAAAGAAAAACAACCCGCAGAGAGGATCGCTTTATTGAACTTCAGTGTTTAAGGAAGCGTTTTGTAACATCACGCGAATTAAAAAATGATCTCCGATTGGCGACTGGAACAGAAATTTCTACCAGAACAGTAAGAAGAAGGCTAAAAGAAGTCAATGTGTCTGCTAGAAAACCAGCTAGCGGTCCAATTCTTACAGCTACGCAAAAAAGAAATCGCTTATACTTTTGTCGAAATCACCAAGGTTGGGACGAGGAGCAGTGGAAGTCCGTTTTGTTTTCAGACGAGTCCAGATTTCTGCTAAACGAGACTAACCGCCGTGCTCTTGTCATCCGAAGACCAGGTGAGCGATTTGCACCATGTACCATTAGAGAAGTTGACAAATTTGGTGGGGGTTCTGTAATGGTTTGGGGTGGCATACAGTTTAATGGTCGTACAGAATTGGTTTTGGTACCAAATCGGTCGCTAACAGCAATAAGATATAGAGACGAGATAATTGTACCCCATGTTCAACCATTTGCCGAAAATTTTGGCAATGGATTCATTTTTATGCAGGACAATGCCAAACCTCATACAGCTAACATTGTCACAGCCGTGTTTAGAGAAGCAAATATCCAATGTTTGGAGTGGCCTGCCAAAAGCCCTGATCTAAATCCTATTGAGCATCTCTGGGATCAATTGGGCAAAAAAATCAAACACGCACTAAGACCGCCAGTAACACTTGATGTGTTCTCTAACATGCTTGTTCAAGAATGGGAGCAGATACCTCAAGGAAAAATACAAAACTTAATCTCAGGCATGCCAAGAAGATTGGCAGCGTGTATTGCTGCAAGAGGAGGGCATACACACTACTAAAAATTTTATTTTTTTTTATAAATTAGGATTCTAGTTCATGAGAAGACCATTGGCATTTTAGTTTAATTTTTACCTTTTTTTCTTCAAGTCCATAAAAGTACATTTTGTTAATTTATTTTAGTCGCTCTTAAATCAACTATACTGTAAGTAAACACACTTAAATTTGTATATGTATTGTATGTATTTGAAATTAATCGCACACGCTTGTCAATTATTTCTACCACAGTCAGGTAGATAGTTTTTCTAATTCCCCTCGTATGTATGTATGGCCCTGCGTTTAGTCAAGGCGAGGTTTCCAGGACAAATTAATCAATGTATTTTTCAATGTTATGGATTTGCTTATCAAAATGCTTGTAATTAAGTCAACTTTTGATTAGACATGGAAAGGTTAAGTTTAAAAAGTAGTTTATAAAAATGTGTTAAAATGCTTAGAGATGATAATCGAACAATCCTTTGGGTTCGAGAGTAGAAGTAGGCGATTTCCGCTTTTAAAAGCGCCGAGTTATTATGCTTAATGAAATTCAAATTTCAAATTTGCACTTGGTCATAAAAAGTGCCGATGTTATTAATAACCCAGCCCAGCCGGTACGATCAGCCACGTCTGAAGTTTAAAAAATTATATAAAGCGCTGTTTGTAGGCAATTTTGTTCTAATGTCAAAAAGTGCAGTTAAGTGTCAAAGATAAAATATTTGTCCTTCTTTTAAATCAAAACCTACTATAAACCTACTTCGTTCTTCCGACCCAACGTTCCCACTAGTTCCACATTGTTCGTAGTCTTTGTTTTCTATCATCCTTTCTACAGTTTACCCTTTCTCTTTTAAGGCGTTACCATTTCCACGTTGACGCAATCTCGTCACCAATTCGTGCTTTCTTCGTAAAGCATACACAGCATGCTCATCAGTGTTTTGTTGTTTTTCCATGATTACTCCAATTACTCTTCTTCATTTCAAGTCTCCCCAATCACATTTCACACCTCTTCTTATGCACTATTATTTTCCGTCTCTTCTTTCAATTTAATTCCTAACGAGTTGTGCCGACTCCTCTGCTGTTCTCCCCACAGAATAATATTTGTTCTCAATCATTTCACCAATCTCTCGTTTCTTTAATCTTACTATTATGGTACTTTATCATTTTTTATTGTACTATTGTACATTCGTATTGTACATCTAGTTGAATCTCAATATTTTGAAACTAATGATTTAAATCCTATAGAGCATGCTTGGGATCAGTTGCAGAAAGCTTTGGTTCATCATAATCACCAACTACAAACAATGGAGCAAGTGAGAAATTTGCTTCCACAACTCTGGCACCAGATTCCGCAAAAAAACTTTAAAAATCTCATTAAGACGTTGCCAAGCTGTCATAGAAGCCCACGGCGGACATATTCCTTATTGCTGAAAGGGAAATTAAGAAGAAATTTGTGTTCATTTTCTTTTTTTTTCGATTAATTTCAAAGTAAGTTATTAGTCACTTTCATCTACTTTTAATTTTTTCTTGTCTTTTTGTTTAAATTTTTTTTAACGTTTTAACGTTATAATAAAAAACAAGCATTTAAAAACTAAATCGTCCTTGAAAAATTTTCTTGTTCTTTTGAAAAATCAAATTTTCCATAATATCCTTAATTTGTGTGGAGCAGTTTATGATGACAATATAATGTCGTTTCGCAAGTGCAGCCGGGTCTCTTCAAGCTCACCCAGAACTTCGACTTTTACGCAAAACGTATATTTAGCCGGTCGAATTCCTCTGGCAAATGGCGCGTAAATAGATGCGTGAACTAATCGCGACATTCGCGCGAATTAAACGCCTCGCCCGCTTAAAACCTACCGGTGCATGTAGCCGCTGTCACACGCATAAATCACCATTCATCGCGTATTATTAATAAAGTCGTGTTTATGGCGAAAGTTTGATCCTAAGCCGCCACCTATAACATCAAAGCGGACGTATTCTGCGAGGGAACGTGTTTACAATGGCAAGGTCTCGGACGTCGGTTTTAAATCCAATCCGCGGCTTTCACACACACACACACACACGCATCGGTTAATTAAACGAACAATTAAACAAGGCAAAAACGCATCATTTCAAATATTTATCGGGGGAAGGTTATCTAAACCGAACGCGCTCGCTTCTGCGAAAACGCGCAATGATAGCAAATACAGCGAGCCTTATTATTAATTGATCGTCTATGAAGATCGTTGGTTTGAAATATGAGCCGCCAACAGTTTAATGGATCACGATTAGATTCGCATATAGTTGTAACAGATGCTCGCTGTCATTTGCTTATTTATTTAAACAGGTTTAACTTAATTACAGCGCGCGCTTTGGTTTGCGGCGATTGCATTAATTGTTCGAAACTACTGTTCATTGTAACTGGTAAGGGGAAACTTGGAAACTAATCAGGTTGTTTACGATTAAGGTACATATCTTCTTTGTTTTGTTTCGATGAAGTTCTCATGGTTCTTTTGATATTTTGAAAGGGTCCGATATCGTTTCCCTCATCATCCCTTCTTAGTCATCATCCATTTTATTTTGGCTATTATACTATACATGTTTTACACCGATTCTGTTCTAAGTTAGCTTTTACATACATGTTGACTGCCTAGTATGGAACTTCTTCATGTTTTGTCTTTAAGATTTTTTACCCTACGTGCTCTTGTAGAAAAGGTAAAACGCCCTCAGTTCTCAGAGAAGTTTTCTGGAAAAGGGCTACACAATGACGATGGTAAAATGAGGTTGATATCTGAAATTATCCCCCCCCCCCCCGTCGATTTATTATCGACTAATATAATAACATAGATGGCAAGATTTCTCCCCTAGATTTTTATTTTGTGAAACTCGTTTGTTAGTCTCACATTTAAGATGGGAATGAGGCTTTAAGGGATTATTGGGTCTCTCACTTGAACGAAACAGAATGCTCTGCTCTTATCAATATCATTAAAATTGAATTGAAGATATTTACAAACAGGAGTAACACACTGCTATATGACAGATTATTACGTTATTTTTCAATCGTGATTCTTTTTGCTTGTGGATGGTTTGGGTATTTATGTGTCTGATATCAATTAAGTAAATTCTACTGTAATAAAATTTCTCATTACCAATGAGTCGTTTTTTATTTCGAAATAGTTTTTAATTTATAATCTTTATAATCTTAGGATGCTTACCAATCGATAACTTATGTTATTAAAGTAACATACAAGTATAAAATGTTTCTAATATGAACCATAATGATGGGATACGAACGGTGTCGGGAAGTTGAATCAAAGCAAATCATCAATTAAAACGTAAATTAAAAAAAAACTTTGAACGAAAAGGGAGATAAAACCGTTTCGTGAAACAAAGTTTGCACGTTCCGTTTTTTTGTAATATAACTTTGCTATGTAAAGCCGAACATGACGGTAGAGGCATTAGCTGATAATTTGGTTGATGAGTACGTAGGAGCCCGGGTCGTTTATTTATTAACGTTAACGTAGTTAACTTGATACCATCTGACAGTTTTCTAGGCGCATGTAAAAGTAATTAAGTTTACATTCACCTTATCTTACGGATCGCTCTTTAGTTCAACATTACCCAGTGGCGGCGCCCTACATATTAACCCGAGCTCGCGTATTACACGTTCTAATAGTAATAGACGCAGTGAACCTGAAATACTTGCAAGTTGAAGCCAAGTAATTATGCAGTTAACATTGTAGCAGAGTTAAATTGAGCCCCATCTGGATGAATGAGTGTCCTAGGGGAGCATAATCTGGAAAATACCTCCCGAAATGCTTATATGTATATATATATATATATATATATATATATATATATATATATATATATATATATATAAGCTACAAAGACAAGTTTTAACAATAATTAATTAATCTCGAATAATCTCCGATTCCCAAATTATTTTGTAATTTTTTTTCCATAGACAGGGGAGATAAGAGAGGGTATGAACTTTGGGTTCAGATAAGAATTTTATGCTCAAATTATGAAAGTTAAAGCATTGTGACAGATGAAAAAATACAATTTCAAAATTATTGTCATTTATGGGAAATCATAGCGAATGTTTTGACATAGCTTTAATTTGCAGTACAATCTACACGAAGTGATTACGTGACCCTCATCGGTCACAACGGATCACATGACTTATCTAAATCATAAACTATTTGCTATTCGATGCGAACGATATCATCGCAAAGTGTTATCGATTATGCAAAGTCGTCATAATTATCATTTTAGGTTGCGAACACCCGCGATTTTGTTAAACGTGATCGACATGATCGACACGTATGTCCCTCTGGGGATTGAGCAGTATATGAAGTATTCTTATGAGAAGATAGTTAAAAAATACATAAAAGATTTAAAAATAAATCGACGGATTCTTGTCACAAGAAAGACTGAAAAACAACAGATTAGCAGGACAAGTGAAACGTTCCTTTTCAACGCGAAATCTTGACTGTCGCAAAAGCTCCCCGATAACACGCGAGACTTCGCCGGCGGTAACCGGGAGTCTGTTGTGTTGTGCGGCGAATGTGCCTGATTTAATCTCAATTCTGGTTAGTTGAAGCCGCCATTTGTTACCGACGTCAGACGTTTCGTCGTGTCGCGCTTTTTCCAGGTAACGAGATCATCGACTGGCGACGTCGCCGGGCATGATTGATGCATTTTTGCGGCGGAACGCACCGGGATCGATACCGAGTGATCAATCACATTGTTCCAAAACGCCGTGCTAATGCGGCAACCGCATGTAACCGTATTTAACTCGATACGCGTGTTCAGTCAGCCCGATGTGATTAATCTGCCCGCTGTATCAAGTTCGGCGACAGTCTTCCGCGGTGCCAGTTACCAGCGGTAACAGAATTGCAAGTCTTATAAGTTAAATATTGGAGACGTTAAACGATGGGAACAACATGTCCGTATCGCGTTTGTAACGTGTTGATTAGATGACGGCACCTACCCCAGTCAAAGAAAACGGAAAGCTGGTGGTGAATTAAATTTCCCTTCGTAAAAACCGTTCCTCAAGACGAAGTGGGATTGCTTTTATTATTTTGTTGTGCATCATAACTCATGATATTCATGGACCGAAGCCGTCTAAACGTTGGTTTTATGCGAATCCAATCGTTGCAATAATCGATAAGGCGTTTAGTCGGCCGCGATATTAAAAGCATTTTGCAAGCATACGTATAAATGAATTTTAAAGGAGATAACCGACCCTAATGTAAATATAAATACGCTCTAATACTTGGCGCTGGCCCAAACGTCGAAAGGTTTTATTGAATCTTTCACTTTACGTATAAACTTTCAAAGTTATGTTGGTATTTAGGATTTTGTATGCGTGTGTGTGCGATCGATGGCGAAAAATGTAACTGTAAATTAGTAACTGTTGATTGGACATTTGTTGCCGAATTATAAATAATTTTATTTTACTTGAAATATTTTTGTATTCAATGATCGATTCTGTTATCAGTCGATCGAACCTCTGTGGACTGTGTGAAGACTTGCTTTGCTTTGAGCTTCATCTTTTCAAAAGACCGAACCAGAGTTCTTGGGCCTTTTTATTTACTATTTGCCCTTTATGTAGCCGTGGTTTGAAATTTGGTGGCGGTGGGGGTTACTTCTTACCTCCCGTTTGACAGCGTGGCCACCGGTCTGCGGATGATCCCGGTCGGCTGATTTGGTGTGTAATCCATCGCCATTCTTGGGGTTGGATTTGTATGTTCACTTGCCATATCCAGGGTTTTCTTGTTGAGGTACTTCTCAATACTCTTCAGGTTCAGGTAGTGTCTGAAGCTTTAGTTTTTAATGAACCATGGAGCGATGGTCGACCACGCTACCGATCCGTAAGTAATCGCTGGTCTTAGGATGGTTTTGTATATCAGTAATTTATTCTCTCGATTAAGGTGGCCGTTTCTATTCAACAGGGGATCGAGTAAGGAAGTGGCCATTTTCATCCGGGTGCAAGCCGTTTCCATGTGCCTCCTCCATGTCAGTTTGCTGTCCAATGTGACTCCGAGATATTTGACCTCTTTACTCCAAGCTTTCCCACGCAGATGTAACGCGAGGGTGGAGCAATCTTCTTCGTGATTTTTTATATATTTATTATCTAATTTGGGGCACCAGTCCTCTACTGCGTCCACTGCACTTTGGAGCCTATGAGTATTGAGGTCCTCGTTTCTGGACGAAGTATATATGGCTGCATCATCCGCGCAGATGCTCATTTCTGTTCCCTGTCTTCTGGGGAAGTCTGCCATGTATATTAGGAAGAGTTCTGGTCCCAATATGGAGCCTTGGGGATCTTCCAAATACGATGCGATCAGTTTGATTAATTTGTTGTTCAAATCAAACTACCTCATTTTTCTGAGTAAGCCGTGCTGCCAGCCACCATCATACGCTCTGCTGATGTCGAGGAACAAGGCAGCTGTTGTTTCCTTTCTGCAGAACCCATCCAGGATGGCCTCAGTTAAGTCAGCACTTGCAGATCTATGAAGTGTGTTTCTCTGAAGCCATATTGCTATACATGCCAGACAGTAAGCTGATGGGTCTGTAATTTTGCGGCATTGCCCGGCTTCGAAATCGTCACGACCCTGACCGTCTTCCAGATCGTCTTTCATACTTTCCCAAAACAAAACTCTCTTATATATAATATAATTTAAGACGCCGAATTACGCGTTTAAAATTCCGCAAAGTCATCACGAAATTTTGAAGGCGGCTCTTGGAGATACGTTCTGCGATTATTTAATCACTTCAACCTGAACGTGTCAACGACAGCATCTCGGCGTCAATAAAATATTCCGTCGACACTTTCCGCTCTTGATTCAATTGGTTTGTCTGGCAGTCTGCATTCAGAAGTCGAAACAACAAATTTAACGTATCGTCGCCGGTGACAACTGAAATGTTCTCTTGTCGTTCGACAAATCAGCCGCGTCCCTATTTTAACCAAGGAATGGAATCCTTTAGCTCGAGGTATGTTGGTTGCTTTTCATACACGTAAACGAAAAATAAATATAAATAAAAAGTTAAACAAATAGTGTTATATTCGAAAAGATATTTTATTTTTTTTTCATATTAAAAATTCATCATTGGCTTGGGGATCTAATTAATTATTACGATGTTAATTGTTACTTCAATCATGTCAAAGAAGTGACTTAAAATGATAATGAATAATAACTTGCCAACAAAATATTATCAAATGAATGCAAAGCGACTATCTAATTTATATTAAAGTAAGTGTATGTAAATATAAATCGTGCAATTAAGATATACAAACATCATATGTAAACAAGCACTAAAAATAAGGATACTGTTGATTTAAAAAATGACGATAACCGTTGCCATACAAATTGTTTTTCTGACCTATAAATATTTATTAAGAGAAAGGAAACGTTTTATTTCCAGATATAAAGCAAATATAAATTACACGTTTGAACAAGTGATTTCGGTGATTATAAGCATCAAAGGTAGTTGGTGCATAGATTTAAAAGAGCACGGGTAATATTGAGACAATTAAAGAAACACGCAATAAACAACCCAGAAGAAGCGACCGGGTCCGAGAGAAAAACGATAATTCGCAAAGATTTATATTGCAATATTTCATAATTATTGTTAAACGTCATAAATATTATTTACAATTTTATTATATACATTATTGTTGCTGTAAAAATCCCATAATGAGCTACATAGCGAAGTTAATATCCCGGTGGCCGCACATCAAGAGTTGGTTAATTTGTGACCAGTGTGCCCGCCTGCAATTTACGACGGTTTTCGTTTTTACAAACGCATGAAGCGCACCGTAAATAATAACTCGTCCGAGTCGGTGCGAAAACGACCTCTCGCGTGCCATAATTCTGCGGCGTCATTAGGTTTTTATTGCGGGCGTTATGAGCGGCGCGCGGTCTGAAATTGTATTTTATTTATTATACAAATACGGAGCATTACAAATTTAGATGGATGTGTGTGCGAAGGGCCGAGTTGGACCTCTGACAAGTCGATCGATCCAAGTGGGAAATGCATTCGCCTACACGCACTGCCAATAACCCTAAGGTAACATCGAGATGATTACTTGTTATTAATTGTAACGAAATTTGCAATGTAATTGTTCTAGTTTAGTTTTAATTGCAGTTGTCCTCTTATCTCATTTCGTTGTAATGCTGTTTTATTTCCTTAAATTATTATTATATATATTTATAGTTATTCTGAAATAACTTAACAAACACGTGATGGATATATAAAAATCACGAAAAACATATTGTAAAGTTAGGTTGGGTTGGGTTGGGTTGGGTCGGGTTGGATCGGGTCGGGTTGGGTTAGGTCGGTTTGGGTCGGGTCCGGTCGGGTTGGGTTGGGGTGCATTTATTAGTCTGGTGTTATTTTACGACGTTTTGAAAGCGTGGTAAAGAATGTACCATTTGTAGACGTCGATGCGGAGCTGGTTTTTGAATTGTGTTTTTATGGCTTTTTTTCGGTAAAGTAAATAAAAGCAAACCTATAGCAGGTCGGAGTAAAAATATTTAAAATAGAATTTTAATTAATCAAAGTGGATAGCGACTCTACGGATGATGGAAATAAAAGGATAAGGGGTAACGAGGGGAACGATATGGAATGATTTGCAATGCAGGAAATGCGAACAGAAATAAAGGATATGGAAAATGAGACAAAGGACAAAGGTAAGAGATCCAAATAATCAGAATCCAGGGAAATTTAGAAAGGAAATGGAAATTTCTCTTCAACAGCATCTGTCTTGCGATGAACAGATAATTCCGTTTAAAGGAAGGATTGGTCTAAAAACGTATAACTCTAAGAAACCCCATAAATGGGGTTACAAGATGCGGGGTATCCGGTTTCTCCTGCAATTTTGAATTGTTTGCGGGAAATCGACGCCATACAATTGATGCCAACTTCAATTGAGCAGACCTGTTCCACATGACAAACACCACAACATTTTATACGATAATTATTTTTCTTCGTTGCCGCTAATATGGTAGTTACCGAAACGGAAAATTAATTCTGTGGCCACAGTCGACTTGATTATCAAGGACAGACAGAAAAACAAATGAAGCAAAAAGGAAAGCACAACAAAGTCGATGCTGTGCTATGGTACGACAACAAAATTGTTGTCACTCTAATTTCTGAGTATTGTGGAAGCCGACCTACCACCAAAATAAATAGATTTTTCAAATCCGAAAACTGCAAAAAATAAGTAGGTTGTCCAAATATATATAAGGCAACATGGATCCACGGACATGCCGCTTCTCGAATTCAAAATTATTTTGGCGAAACAGCTTTGCTCTGAAGGAATTCGAGCAACTAACAAAAGAGGAAGGCCAAGCGGGTCAAACAATGGAACACCAGAACTACCCAAAAAGTCGCGAAGATGCCTGGAACCGAGGCCAAACAATTTTGTTTAGGGTGACCATTTTAGCCATTGGCCAGAATGGACAATTGAGCATGGAAGATGCAAGCTGCAAGGGGCTTTCTTGCGTGAAATGCAATTCCAAAAACAATTGTTTCAATCAATTCATCAATAAAATTACTACTTTTTCTGAACTTTAGTATTTTTTTTAAATCTCTTGTTTTGTTGTATCGGTTTATGATTTTATCATTTTGTAACCAGAATTTTGAAAAACTTCAATTTTTCGATCAAAATTATCTGTTTGTTCAATTTTTTTTTAGAAACATAATTAAAAATTTCGATGATTCATGCAATAGAGGCTTAAGACCGAGAACACAAGAAAAATGGGAAAATAGGTTCAACCAACCAACAATAGAAGCAGAAAAGTGGAAATGGAACAAGGAAAATGAACAACTGAAAAAACAAGAAACCCAATAACGAAAGCGGGATCACAATTAAAGTTGACCAAGCAATGAAAGTGGCGACGAGAAGGAATCAAAAACGGGAGAATAAAATAAAAAATGGTGGCAAGGGAGAAAATAAAAAAGAATTGCAAACAATTGTTACTGGAGTTGTATAGGAAAGCATGGGAAGAGGAGAAAATAAAAAAAAAACGTTCGGAGCCGGAAAAGCAGACAAAAAATTATCCAAAATATTGAGGAATTTATTAAAAAGACAAATAGAACAGAATAAGAAACCATTTTTAACATTTATCGATTTAACAGCAGCGTTCTACATAGTCAATAGAAAAATAATATGAAACTCACTAGAGCAATTAAAGAAACATCGAAGAGTTTAAAATGAGAAAAGGTGACCGGAAATGGCGTAGCCAAAATGTGTTATTTCCGTTGCGTATAATGCAATTCAGCTGCTGGCAGTTTTACGTACAAACACCATGCATTTGCATCAACAAAAAACCAAGTTCGATTATTCGGCATTAACGACGAATACCAATGTCCAAATAAGGATATTCGCACTCGTCAGGCAATTGCCGAATGATCATTTATTTCAATATAAAATACTTAAGTCAATTAGTTTTAATGCAACAGTAGTCGACGATGGGAATTACCAGCAAGGTAGCACGGGTGGTGTCCGATACATCCGTGACCTACCCGACGAACTATCATATTACAATGTGTTAGTGAAATGTAAACCAATTAAATACATCACAAGATGGCGAGGGTTTTATTCAGAGCAACGACCAGCGTCTCGCAATAGTTAAACAATAAACAAATAGATTGTAAAATATTACAAAGGAATAAAGCAAGGGAAATAACCTGAGCCCATTTCTTGTCATGATAATTATGGACAGGATACTGCAGGACACAAAACAAAGAATGACAAAAATGTGAAAGTAAATAGTTTAATATATGCTTACGACATAGTACTCATTGCGGCCATGCACTAAAATTAATAAATTGGTGGATACATGGACAGAAGATGCAGAAGAGAAAGGAATGGAAATGAACATAAACTCGTCTGTTGATAATAAATAACAAAAGGGAACACGGCAATAGTAGGAAGATAGAAATAAAGGGACATGAATTGAAAAAGGTAACAAGGCTACGAGTACTTTGGAAGGAACAGGAGTCTAGTTATAGACCGCTATTTTTCGATGGTAGATGGTAATGAGAACTGGTACCGGGATTTTTAGCTGAAAAATATATTATCTTAGTTTATAAAACTAAGATAATAGAATTTTCGTCACTTTGCTCTCGTCAAACCATAGGCAATTTATCACGTGTTCCCTTCATCTGCAACCGTAAACCCTTGACATTGAGCTTGCACACCTTTGGGGGCCGAAAGTTACTAAGTTTTACTTGAAAAGGCCGTCTCCACCCTCTCCACTCGAGGAAAAGGGTGGGGATTAAGATAAGCTCGGAAACTTCACACATCATGCAGTTTTCAAATCGCCTAAAACGACTAAAAATCGAAGCCAACCAGAAAATTGAAAATTGTTCCCCAGTGTCTTTTAAGGTTCCCTGCATTCATTGTACGATTAATGCTATTTTACATATTTGTACACGACCGTCATCGTTCACTAGGGTTGACTTATAGAATTAAATGATTTAGGATCTAACCGATCCGAAAAATTAAGTAATTAATTTTTTTAACGATTAGATTTCCTATTGGAAAGCGATGAGTTTGATTCCTCGCGAATAAATACAATAAAATCGAACTGTTATGTTTAAAGGACTAAACTACCAGTT
Source organism: Geotrupes spiniger (assembly GCA_959613385.1). Lineage (NCBI taxonomy): Eukaryota > Metazoa > Arthropoda > Insecta > Coleoptera > Geotrupidae > Geotrupes > Geotrupes spiniger. The sequence continues at coordinate 1,624,679 of OY390732.1, read as the reverse complement.
TACAGTCATTTAATGTGGACCCCGCTTAAAAAGTGAATGCTATGAAATGTTTGCTTGGCAAAAAATAATCGTAACCGTCAATGGGTTGGGTATATTTTCGAACAAGAAAACTCGACTTTCAGCATAAAAATTTCCATATTAACCCAATTAATTGCGGGTCATGCAATAGATGCATTAGTACACTTTACACAAAGTTAAGATTGTACACGTCAGTTTGATGTACGTGCGTGAACATTAACACAGGCGAGTATGCACGCGATTAATTCATACTCGCCCTGGAATAACAACGTCGCCCGAGGCGATGCATATCTCGTCGCATTCCACGATTTATTTGTCATACAAAACGTCGGGATATTCATCGGCGATGCTAACGCAAGCGCGGGATTAAGAAATCGCCCATCCGCGTAGAAATAAATGCTTTCGGTAGTGGCGTGCAATATCGCCAGCGTAACAACGACAAGCCCTTCGCAAGCCCATTCGAAGGATGAGAGCACAAAATCCAGATTATTTATTCCTTTTTGCACAACAAAGGAACCACTTACGTTCTTCAAGTGCTCCACGAGTGCCTTTATTTGGAAACGAAAAATTCTTTTAAAAAAAACGTCCTCCGTCCCGTGTATTTTCAAACACGGGAATTCCGCCGGCAGTTTCAATTATCCGCGTATGTGGATTTCTTGAACGACTTCTCTACGTTAAGCTTGCGCGCTTTATACGTACGACATTGCACGTCACGTCGACGACGACCATTCAAAAAGTTCACCAGCGTGTTTCCTTTGTCGGAGTTGAACACAATTTACGAACTAATTGTCTCGTTAATCGAGTTAACGTGCATTAAGTGGGGATCCTGCTTTAGGAGGCCTTAAAATAGCGTTTATGGGGGAATTTTTTTAGGGCAGAAAAAAATGAGCAAATCTAGTGAACTTTTTAGAGCATTTTATTGCATATTTGAGCATTAAAAAAAATATGTCGAAAGAAAAATATTTAAACGGAACCGATTTTTATGCACATTTGTGCAACACCTTTCAATTGCAATTTACAATCGGTGGGAAAGATGTAGCCCGTAATTTTTGTCTGAAACAAAAAAAACCAAAGAAAATGGTAATTCTCATATATTTTCTTCTATGTGAACTAAAAAAACCCAAAATTTTGAAATTCAAGATTTTTCTCAAGGTTTGAAAATAAATGTGCTCTTTGCAGGAAGAGAAAATCATTTCAACTTGCTAAAAAAGTTGTTTAGAATTTTTTTTCCACTAATCTTTTTAGTTCAAATAGAACAGAATGCTACTGAAGCCAACAAAAGTTTTGTTTCGTTTTGATTGCTTGTCTAGTTTTCTCGCAATCACGCCCACCAGTTTAGAAAAATCGTAAAAACGAAAACTCGAGAAAACGCGTTCTGAAGTCTACGATCAGGAAAAATGTTAATTTTCGATTACTTACGGAATATCTCGTTATAATCCTACTATAGCTCTTACGAATTCAAAATATTATTGTTTCGAACGACCGATTGAACTTTTTTCAGTACATAGTTCGGTGTTATGTGATTGCGGGGATGGGTGCGCGCCTCGTTTGTCCGAGCGTTCATGCGTTCGTATATTTTTTGCTCGACACCTCACTGTGTTTAGTGCTGTATCTGTTAAAATATTGCGAATTAGCCGCTATAACTTTTTATACATATTCTTAGATATATTAGGCATAGATTTGAGCAATGAAAAAACGATTTTTTGAGCCTTCTAAAGCAGGATCCCCCCTTAAGTGGATAACCAGCGTTAATCAATAATAACGCTGCGCAAATATTCACCGGCGGCCTAATCATTCAATTGCTGCAACGAAATATTCCGCGTAAACTAACCGATCTCGATTTTAAATATTTATTCGTCTAAACTGCGAGAAACGCGACCTGGATGGTAACGAAAACGTATTTTGGACATCGTAAATTAATCGCGAATACCACTTTTGCGCGCTAGGCAAATAAACGATTATATATAGTTCTGTTTGTGCGCGTTCGATTATCGAAAGACACGGACACGGCCGTGCATCATATTTCAGTCCTTAGCAAAAATGGCGCTCGCCGCAGAGTTAAATTTCGAAAATTACCGACATCCGAAATTGCCTCGTGTGCACGTCTGGTTGCACGTCTCTCCATTACGCCGGGTCCAATCAAAGCTGAAGCTGCCGAATCTGCTGACGTGACGCAAATCTCGAACGCTCCGAGGGTAATTCGATCGAAGACGCTCTTAAATTCGCCAAAAACTGCGAGGCGTATTTTGCTCGACGTTTTAAGAAATTAGCGTTTTAAGTTGCGACCTCGTCGCGACGAATTTTAAGGCAGCATGAATAAAATTGAGCATATTTCATACGCCCGAGTGGAGGAGATGCTGAAAGAGATATCGAGGGAAATGAGAAATGTACGGAATAAAACGAAGAGGTAAAGGAATTGAAAGAAGATACGAGAATTAAAGATGTTTGAAGTGAATTAAGCTCTGGATGTAATTATGACAATAAAAATAATGTTGTACAACAACCTCGCGAAAGTAATAATAAATTAAAAATATGCCTGTGCGATCATTGGGTGGATTTAGTAGCTCAATGACTATACTCCTAAGCTCGGATAAAGGAGGAGGGTTCCAGAGTCGGGTAAAAAGAAATTTAAGCTCACAGAAACGAACACTTGCCTCGGAATTGGACTGATTCAACCAAGACGACCCACGCGAGAAAACGGACAACGAATTGGCGATAGAAGGATCTGCTGCGTGTTGATACCTGGAATGTGAGATCATACAAAAACAAATGCCAAGAAATTTTTAAAGGACTATAGAAAACAAGATCGACATAGCGCCCTGCAGGAAACAAAGATGAAGGGAAAAGGATAAAAGACATATGAGGAATATATTGTGGTCTACAGCGGAGTTGAGAAGCACGAAAGAGCAAGAGAGGACGTTGCTCTGGCAATCAGCAAGAAATACCAAAATTGTTTAAGGGAATGCAACTACATCAGCTAACGTATCATAGCTGATATCCTAAAGTCAGACGACCAAACAATAAATGTACTATCAATATATGCATCAGAAGACAACAGACCGCACCTTCTGAGAGGCTCGTTTTTTCATCAACTACAATCGACTCACTACCAAGGGACCAACCCATGCTAGTACTAGGGGACTTTAATACACGAATTGGCAACGAAATAGTTCCAGGAATTAGCAAAGGTTCAACGAGAATGTGCTGAATGATACATCAGCCACATACATCGACAATCGACTACATTGTAACTAATAGGATTTTTCAACCCACACAAATATTCGAAATCAGAACGCTCAATTCTGCAAATGTAGGAAGATGGTCGGTTCCTTCTACTCGGAAGAAACAAAGGGGTTTTTAGACAAAATATTCTTAGAATAGGCCAAGGAATAACACCCTGTATAATATTTATATAGTATTATAGATTTTGGTTCTCAACATTATCTATAAAGCTAATTGTTTAAAGCTTTAAATATATTACACACAGAAATTTTCCGGGACAGGTGTGTCGTGGCCGTATCACTCGTTGTTGGCGCCCAACTTAGATTTTATTATTTTGCCAATACAATTACTTTTATTGCGAGCTAATGAAACGTTTATCGCGTACCATCAAGTACATTTGACAGCAAATTAGACGTCCAGGACAGTTCATCGCGAGAGCAGTAAAAATAAACATTTAAGTGCAAGGGAAATAAAGTAAGGGCTAGTTGGGTTGGGTTGGGTTGGGTTGGGCTGGGCTGGGCTGGGCAGGGCAAGGCAAGAGCCGCCTCGGTAAAGACCTTTCGCCACCGAAACCAAGCAAATCGACCAGTAATTTTCTAAAAGCGAATTTAATTTCGCTTAACGTTATTGGATTTATTTTCGGTTATGATTTCTGGCGTCTACTCGATATAATACGACTAACATTATGATTCACATTCACATTGTGTAAAACTCCACGTTTACTAATAGACGGATGGGATGCATAATTCCCGAATAAAAAGCTAAATAATAATTTAACTTAAGTTAATTTGCATCGTTTTCGAAATATGGAAAACGTGAAGGGAGTAAACGGTTCCTTCCGGTTGAGATATTACTTTAAAACATAGGTTTTCTCTTGACTTCTTATAAATATTTAAATATTCATAATTTAAAAAAAAAATTAAAATTATACCTTAAGTAGTAATAGTAACCTTTATTGGGATATTTATCCTCATAATTCTGACAAACAACATGTTATACATAAATATAAATACGAATAAACTTATTTATGCTCGACTCTCCACTGTTCCATTCTCTTCTGGTGGCTCTCTTCTCTCATCCTGTCCTAGTTAGGTATCTACAACAAATTTTGGATTATATTTCTCTCCCTCCTACATCTTCCCCCTTCTTGTCTCTTCTTTAACTTTCCCAACAGCTTCACTCCCTCCCCTTTCTCTAATAGCATCCTTCCGATCTATTTGCCATCGCCTTGAACCCTTTCTCCGACTCTGCCAGAATAATTACGTGGTCTGCAAAGGCCAACGACCAGATCTTCCAACTGGCCAACTTCACCACCCATCTTGCCATTTCTTTAATACTTTATCCAGCTGTGCAATATTGAACACATTGAATCTCAATCCCCTTGCTGTCAAAAATTGCTCCGTCAGTTTCTCTCCCACCCTCACCTTACACCACGTCTCCATGAGGAGATAGATTTATGAAAATCTGCCTTATTCTTATCAGCACACCTTTTGATATCCTTGGCTTCTCCATAGCCGTCATCAGTGTGCCTCTTTCCACTCTATCAAACGCCGCATTGAGATCCACAAACATTGCATGTACCTTATTCCCCTTGTTGGACAATTCTCAATTGTCCCTTGTTTCCCTTCCCTCTCTAAATCCGCCTATTCCTCCGGTAGTATATCAATTCCTTCCACCTCGTCTTCTAATCTTGCTCTTATCATCCCTGCATATATTTGTAGCCCACATCGGGCAACGATATCCCTCTATAGTTGTGCACCATCCCCCTATCTCCTTCCTTCCATATCGGCACCAAAAGCGTCACCCTCCAACTTCCTGGCAAATCTCTCCTTCCCATCCATATGTCGTGTAACCACCTGGGAGTCTATTTCCACACCTCCCCTGGTGCGTTTATCCAACCTTTCGTATCTACTCCATCCTCACCCGCCGCTTTGCCCTTCTTCAACTTGCTTTTTGTCTTCATCAAGTCCTCCCAAGTGAGTTCCATTATCTCCTCTTCCTCCTCTCTCTGACTCATTCTCCCTTCTACACCTTCTTTCTTATACATTAAGTATAAGAAACTAAAAATAATGCTCCTGTCAGCATGAATTCGAGCCTTTACTGCAACGTTTCAATTTTAGTAATTAAAAAAAAAATAATAGCAAGGAGATTTAAAAACCTAAGCGCTAATAATACGCAAAATAAATAAGCAAGAGTCAAGCAAAGTTACGTTTGCTATTTCCAGCTATTGCTTACACACATACATTTTATTTACAAGTAAATAGAACCGAAATAAAATTATATTGTTGCGAATTCCCCAATGTCGTATAAATACCCGAAGCTTTTTTCAGGCCGGGAAAGTTTTATCAAGTAATATTGAATTCCGCTGTTTCACAATTCAATTTTCGACTTTTGCCAGTTTTCCGGGCGCGTACGCTGCGATTGCTGGGGCAAATCTGATTGCTCAATTCAGACCACTGTTTCGTTCCCATTGACGACGAAAACTTTCATTAAAACTTGTGGTTGCAAAATTGTCGATATCCGCACATATCAAAGATCCTCACAATATTCTTAAAACATAGTAAATTATTTGAGTGGTTACATAAACTTGAAGATATCCGTTTGATGCCTCGTAACGAACTAAAACTAGCGCCACTGTCCCCACTCGGCAATAAAATCGTTTAATTGGAAATCGATCGCTGTTAATTAACAGTCACGTCGAATGTGTCGTCGGTTCTACTGTTGGTCTCTACGTACGTTATAATTATTCAATTTTAGTCGAAATATCACGTTCACGTACAATCAATCTCATTACGATGACACAAAAGGAATTGCAAAATTTTTTTTCGTTGCGAATAAAATAATTTAATTTTGTACTTGTTCTCGGCGATATGACGTACAACATTTCAAGCTCGGTGGTTAAATGATCATCCACGTTCGTCTTAAATCATTTTCAATTATCCGCATCCGGATTTTCCCCGTTCGCGGAGCACACGACAACCATTTCCATATAATTGAGTTGCGTCAACGAACGAACAGGTTTTAATCCCGGCAAGATCGAGTTAAGTGCTCTGACGATTTAAAGGCGCTCAGGGAAATTTCGGAACTAATATCCGGAAGTAAATGGAAAAGTTTTCAGCTTTCAAGTATAACCATCAATATCTTTTCAAGGACGAATTGTTATTATGTTCGTTAAAATATTTTTCCCCTTCGATTGTAATGGGCGCCTGTCGATGTCTTAAGACGACACCCAGATCAGTCCAACTCTAATCATAACTTAAAACGAACAGCGTGACTTTTTAACGAGTACCTTAAGAGGCGCTCTGCCTTAATTGCATTCAAGGCCTTATTCTCGCAAAATGTTACACATTAAATTGTGACTGAAATGGACGTGAAATTACTTTGTGGCAAGCGCGAGAGTACGTTGTATTTATATTAATGGGCGATATTACGAACGAATCGCGTTATATTGGCGCTGTGCACGCAATACACCGCATTACGTATTCAAACGCAGTCTGGATCGGTTTAATTAAGTGATATCTCATAACAAGTTGTATAGCAATTAAATTATTGCGGTGGGATTGATGTCGAAAGTTCGAGGATTTCAAGTGTCACTTCCTAATTAAAGTAATTGAATTAAAAATTCTTTGCAGACATTCATTTTTGTTAGGACTGAAAAGTCCTTAATTAAAACAGTGCCACCTCCTTCCCGACTTATTCATCCAAATGCATCCAATTCACTCCAGACGCATTCGTTCATCCAATCCACATAATCTACGAATAGTTTAAAAAACACCGCGTTATTTTTAATAAATAACCGACGCTTATTATAAATTCAGGACGATATATTATGAAGTATATTTACATTACATCTGCATGTCGGACCTTTCAGGCATATTTGGTCGATTTTGCCATTAAATTATATTAAATTAACCAAAAATAACATAGTTATCATTACGAACAAATTTGTAGTAACTAATTAGTTGAATTCGGCAATGAAATGTTAATTCGTCACGCAAGGCAAAATAGTTGAATGCACAATACGATTAAATTTTATGCGATTAAATAATCGAGCTTGCTGACGGACAGTTGCATTATTGCGCGATTTAATGCGACGCAAATGGCGTCCAAATGCATCGGTGAAGGGATTAAAATGTGAACAACTCGAACATTGTAGGTGTGTAGTCCTTCAAAATAAATAAGAGATAATGAAAGCTATTTACCAAAAACTATCGTCGAAAACAATTTGACTTTTATTTGTTCACGCTCGTAATAATTTATTTTAACCAATAATCTTACAATAATCCCCGAGTCATTTGATTAAATTGAAATTGCTGTAATTAAATTAATCGACAATTTATTTACCAGACAGATCGTGAACTTAACCCGTATTATTTATTTTAATTATTTATATTAATAGAAATTCCAATCAACTTTATGAATATATTTAATATCACATCGCATCACATCGTATATTAGTGAGGGCAAATTACATCTAATTGTTTTTATTAAATTTGCGTGTTTATAGCACCACAGTCCTCAAGGCAACCCAATCCAACCCAACCCAACCCAACCCAACCCAGGTACATTGGCACCATTTGTTGTTAAAATAAAGCTCAAACTTTTGACACGCTGACAACTATGGGATAATCATATACATAAAATGGAAAAACATTCCGACCATAAACAATTAAATGGGAAAATTAGTGATGTGGAAGTGGAAGAGGAATTGATTATAATAAATCACACCAATCTCACCGAAGATGGCAATGCCGACATTAAATGGTCACTAGCATTCCTAGGAGTGGAAATATTTATAGATTCATACCTAATTTCATAAATAAATTAACTTGCTCTAAGGGATAGACCGATACATAAGGGAAATGAACATTGCGCACCTACCAGTAACATAATATATGGCCAGAGAACATCGTGACACAACGAAGACCAATATTATGATCAGGAACGACCATGGACGTTAAAAAGAAATTGAAAATAGAACTTGGTTCGTAGAAAAATACACAAAGATAGCGGCAACGAATTACAAGAACATTGCTTCTTTCATAAAATCCCAACTATGGGCTGTTGGTTGCTATGCCGGACGATTGGTGCACAAATCGCACAAATTATATCGATTTCTTGCCTTCAATACCTAGGATTAATGACTACGACCTGTGTAAACTTCTGACGAAGTGCCCCCCCCCCCCCCCCCCCAACAATTGTTATAGCTTTCTGAATTACAAAAGGAAGAAATTATTAAGAATATTATAACTGGTGATGAAACGTGGGTTCATCACTATGATCCTGAAAGCAAATAGGAGTCGATACAGTGGAAACACAAGGGCTCACCACCACTAAAAAAATTTAAGGTCCAACTGTCAAGATTATGCCCATTATTTTTTTTTGAACTTGGGAAGGTATTTTACTAATAAATTACTTGCTGCAGAATTAAATCACCCACCCTACATCACCCTGTGACTTTTCTTTTAAGAAAGTTGAAAAAGCATTTTAGTAGACAAAGATTTCAATAAAAACTAATATAGGCGGTTGAGAGTTATTTTGTAGATTATATTGAAAAATATCCAACGACTTTTGTTGTATTTTAACTACTTGCCAGCCAGGTATCTTCTTCATCAGCTTACCCTCGTATCTCATAAATTTGCAAATTTAAAGTTGGAAAGTCTTCTACATATGCAGCCTTTTTGAAGTTTTTATGGTTTTTCTTACAAAATAATCCGTCTTCATTTCTTGCTTTTATTTCTTCCCCATGTTCCGCCCCTTTAGTCATTTGAGCTTGTCAAATTTGTTGTATAGGTAATCACGATCTCGTTTCTACATCAAAAAACTTTTCTAACTTTTGGGAAATTTCGTGATTTTTTTCCTGATAAACAACTAAATATTTCTTCGGCGGTTTTCAACTTTTGACAGATGCGATACGTACGCCACTTGGACACGGCGTATATTTTAAATGGCAAACTTCTCTGCACGATGCTTACATGACGAGTCAATGAAAATGAAAAATTGCGGCTGTCAAAATTATTTTGTAAGTTGGCATGAATAAAATCGTCCTGACGATTTAAATTAGAAAAAGCGCACTTTTTTTCATAAACATTGGAACAGCCCTACCCATAGAGAAAATGTAAATTATGCACTTAAATTTCCTCTTCGGTCGAGAAAGCTTGGGCGGTGGGAATAATGTCTACAAGTGAAACAGTGCAAGAGTTCGCAGTCGTGTTTAGAACGCATTTTCGTGGCATCTTCCGGGCGTTGCCGTGGTCCTTGAAATAAACTTGAAGTTTCGCTGATCATACTTTTATGTCAGCTTCTTCAGAAGGTTTCTAAAGGTATGGATGTCTTCTGATCTTCGTTATGTATCCAGTTCGTCCTCGATGATCACGGCTGCATCTTTGGTAGTCCTTGCTTTATGGTGTCCTTTAGTGCTAACTTTCCAATCTTACTTAGTCTATATCCATCTTTTTGGTTCAAATTATTCGGGTTCTTCTTTATTTCCAAGGATTCTCTCACTATCCAGTATTTCCCTGCTCGACATCTCTTCGATGCCCCTTGACTCTGCACTGTATACTGTGTCCTGTTTGTCCAATGTACGATTTTCCACACTGACATTGAACTCGTAATCTGGGTACCGAGTCCTTGTTGGATGGAAGCAGTCCTTTTATTTTCTTAACTGTGCTGAACCTGATATTATCAGGATTTTCATCGGCATGTCCGTAACTCCAGCAATATGTGGGAGGTGCGCGCATCTTGTTGGTGTTTCCTCTGGATCATTCGTCTTCTTCTTCCTAGCTTTGGCAAGTCTCTGAATATTTTGTGGTTGTAGCCGTTCTTCTGTAGCGCATCCTTCACATGTTGTATTTCTTCGATTTTATTACTACCATCACTATTTTTTCCACGCTGTGTATCAGTGTGGTGACTAGAGATTTTTTCTGTTGTGGATGGTGATGCTCTGCATGTAGGTATCGGTCCGTATGCCTCTTCTTCGGTTTACTCAATTTCTCACTGCCTTTGCGTTTAATTAGTACGTCCAGAAAAGGTACACAGCCATTGTGATGTTGATGTTGTCATGTTGTCCATTTGCTCCTTGATTGCTTGTAGACTGTCCATACCGTGAATTTATCGTCCACGTAGCTGTACCAGCATTTCGACTTCCTGTCACTGGAACTGATGGCTTCTTCTTCAAAAGTCTCCACGAAGATGTTGGCAATGACTGCTGAGAGTGGTGATCCCATAGCACCGTCCTCACTGGTTATTTCATGTCCACGTAAAATCTCCATGTTCCGAGTCCTTTACAAATTTTTTTGTCAATCCTACGTATTGCTGTAGCTGCTTGGCAATATATCTGGCCAGTTCGTAAGTTGGAGATCCACAGTTACTTACAATTGGTCGTAGGGGGTTACCAGTTTTGTGTGTTTTGGTAGCCTATATAATCGTGGAGGCTGAGTTTCTGCTTATTTTCCTGAAGAGTTCGGGATTCAATAATGTGTTGATCTTTTTGATTGTATTCCATCTTGGTCGTCACTACCGTTGTGTTTCCCTTATAGGAACGTAGAACGATGATATCCTTATTATTACGAAATTCTTTCAATGCGTCTTCTTCTATCCTTGAGATATTCTGCGTGGGTAGTTCGGTTTTGCACGACTCGTATCGTATCGTATTGTGTGCAAACCGCCACACATGGTGGAACTTCTCAACACCAGATTCCCTTAAACTTAAGAAGGGAGTCTCTAGTTTATGTCCAATGGTCCAAATCAAGACAAGTCAAGTTTTCTTTGTTTCATTGCCCATTCTATTCGAACCCCACTTGCCATTTATCTAAATTCTCCCATATTTCATCTTTACTGCAATCCGTTTCGTAAGACATATGCAACTGTTATTGTTCATATTCAATTTCTCGAATTTCATTTCAATTTATTAATTTATAACATTATCACTCCCTACTACGACATTCTTTCAAAGTCGAGCGAAACCAAACGTTAATTCCCTTACTTCGCCCCGCCGTGCATTTTTCATATCGGTAATGTTTGGCGTTTTTTCATCATCCATTATTCACACACACAAAAAAAAAACGTCACTTCGCCTGATGAGACGTCCCGCGAGTTTTCAGCAAAGATATTCCGAATTTACGCAAAACATTTCGCCTTGAAATGTTCGCTCGGCCGAACTTCGTCTCGGGCATATACTTACTTACATAAATACGCGAATAGCTGGCATATTTCTAGACATAGACGGCGTGACATAGCTCTACGGCCGCGTTCGAATCGGGGACGCAAGACGCCAATTCGAGTCAAAACTCGAAGAATAGAATGGATAGCGACGTTATTGTCTACGAGGGCAGACCGCGTGGGTTAGTAGACGTTGGTAGACGTTACTAGAAGTTTTAAGACGACTTCGTGACTCGATCGAGATGGCCATAAAAAATTGTCTGGGACGTACACAAACACTTTACGATCGTGATTAATAATGGAGTCCACACACCCTTTACGTCGCTTTACCGCCGGGCAAATTACAAAGGTTTCGTGTTAAAGATCGAATCGGTTTAATTTAATTTAATTAATGCGTTGATCGCAAATGTTAGAGAACGTAGACATCACGTCCTTGCTATGCAAGTGGAAATAACTGACTACATTTTTACGTATAATTAAAATTGATAACACAATCGCGCGTTGTTTCTACAATCTCGGAATGTGTGCATGCAAGGCTCGATTTTCGAACGTTCGGTGCTCGCGTTCAACACAAATTATTTTAAATGCTTTAAATAAACTAGTCCCTATAGTAACTAGCACAGTTGGCTAACTTAAAATAATTAATTTATAAATTGCTGTCTCTCGCCTACAAGCACTTTAAATTTCCGCTGCAGAGAATTTCTTGAAATTTTACTTTATTTAATTTACATAATTAATTGATATAAATATTAGAAAAATTGTAAAAAATTTTAAAAACGATCGTTTTAATTATCTTTAATAATTTAATCATCGAAAGTTGATCACAATTACAACAAATTTTGAAACTTTGGTTTAATTTCATTTAATTAGTTTGCATTTTAAAAGCAATTGCCGGAAATGAATAAAAATGAAAGGGATGTAAATTTGCAAATTAGAATAATCTGATGTGGGAAACAGATCGAATAAATTGCAGACCATGTATTAGTTTCCATGATGGAATGAATCAGATGTAAAAATCATTCAATAAGGAGGTTGCTCGGTGGCTATGACCATGACACAAACCCTTCCTGCTGTATCTCGATTTTGCATACCAAATCTTGTGTGGCATGAAATTGTGAAGAACGTTACTGTGGAGGGCGTTGTCCAATTCTCCTAACTTTCTTAACTGGTCAAATAAGTTTAGTTATTTTAGAATCAATTTTAGTTACAACTTAAACTATATAAATCTGTATTTGTCATCGAGGGTGAAGCGAAGCGCCCCAATTTCCATGAGTGACGCAATAAACATTTCATTGGTCCACATTCATATTAATCATTGTGTCTTCAGTGTCACGTACGATCAAATTCACACGAAACAATACCTCACCTGCACCAGTTAAAATCCGCGATGTAAATTGAACGATAAGTGTACACAATCCGAGACGTTTTATGAACCTTCATCTATTTATAGAATGTTTAGAGCATCCACAATTATTTTAGGAAGACGGTTGCTGCTTCTGTTTTATGTAACAAAATCCGTTCACAATGCCAGGCAAAAAATCGCTGCAACCGCGTTTCGTAAACAGCGGGTCCAGTCGACGACGGCGATCGCAGATGAGAAATCGGCGCTCGCGTACAATAAATTAGCGCCGCGCTAATTGAAAATGAAACGCGAAGTGACACAAGCGGCGCGTTTTCCGCGTCTCGGTCGGCGCATTCTTTTTCGCGTGGCGCCCGACACGTTCAATTCAACCCGGCGGTAATTGCGTCATTACGCCGCGTTAATGAGAAATTGCGTTCTGAAGTCGGTGCTCGACTAATTTTTCCATCGGAATTAGCGTGGAGCTCGTTTTAATTGTGTTGCAGTTGTGTTTCGGTTTCCATTCTTCCGTGTTCGCCTCAGACGATTATTCCGAACAATGTCTATTCATCCAGTTATTGTTTCTAATAAATGGTTTCTTGTTGCACTCATTAACGGTCTTTGTTCCTACATAATTTAATTTGGTTATAAATAAAAAAAATCCATGGAAAAATATTTCTATATTACACTAAGATGAGGTTTAGAAAATTGCCTAGTTATTGAATTCAAACTTTAGTTAATTGGATCGTTCAGATCGTTGGAAAAACTTACTGAAGTGGAAGTGGTGTTAAAAAAAAAATAGAGAGACTAAGGCGAAAGTATCTGAAAATCAAAGATGAGGTTTAGAAAATTGCCTAGTTATTAAATTCAATCTTTGGATAATTAGATCGTTCAGATCGTTGGAAAAACTTACTGAAGTGGAAGTGGTGTTAAAAAAAAAATAGAGAGACTAAGGCGAAAGTATCTGAAAATCAAAGATGAGGTTTAGAAAATTGCCTAGTTATTAAATTCAATCTTTGGATAATTAGATCGTTCAGATCGTTGGAAAAACTTACTGAAGTGGAAGTGGTGTTTAAAAAAAAATAGCGAGACCAAGGCGAAAGTATCTGAAAATCAAAGATGAGGTTTAGAAAATTGCCTAGTTATTAAATTCAATCTTTGGATAATTAGATCGTTCAGATCGTTGGAAAAACCTACTGAAGTGGAAGTGGTGTTAAAAAAAAAATAGAGAGACTAAGGCGAATGTATCTGAAAATCAAAGATGAGGTTTAGAAAATTGCCTAGTTATTAAATTCAAACTTTGGATAATTAGAGATCGTTGGAAAAACTTACTGAAGTGGAAGTGGTGTTTAAAAAAAAATAATAAAGAGACTAAGGCGAAAGTATCTGAAAATCAAAGATGAGGTTTAGTAAATTGCCTAGTTATTAAATTCAAACTTTAGATAATTAGATCGTTCAGATCGTTGGAAAAACTTACTGAAGTGGAAGTGGTGTTAAAAAAAAAATAGAGAGACTAAGGCGAATGTATCTGAAAATCAAAGATGAGGTTTAGAAAATTGCCTAGTTATTAAATTCAATCTTTGGATAATTAGATCGTTCAGATCGTTGGAAAAACCTACTGAAGTGGAAGTGGTGTTAAAAAAAAAAATAGCGAGACTAAGGCGAATGTATCTGAAAATCAAAGATGAGGTTTAGAAAATTGCCTAGTTATTAAATTCAAACTTTGGATAATTAGAGATCGTTGGAAAAACTTACTGAAGTGGAAGTGGTGTTTAAAAAAAAATAATAAAGAGACTAAGGCGAAAGTATCTGAAAATCAAAGATGAGGTTTAGTAAATTGCCTAGTTATTAAATTCAAACTTTAGATAATTAGATCGTTCAGATCGTTGGAAAAACTTACTGAAGTGGAAGTGGTGTTAAAAAAAAAATAGAGAGACTAAGGCGAAAGTATCTGAAAATCAAAGATGAGGTTTAGAAAATTGCCTAGTTATTAAATTCAATCTTTGGATAATTAGATCGTTCAGATCGTTGGAAAAACCTACTGAAGTGGAAGTGGTGTTAAAAAAAAAAAATAGCGAGACTAAGGCGAATGTATCTGAAAATCAAAGATGAGGTTTAGAAAATTGCCTAGTTATTAAATTCAAACTTTGGATAATTAGAGATCGTTGGAAAAACTTACTGAAGTGGAAGTGGTGTTTAAAAAAAAATAATAAAGAGACTAAGGCGAAAGTATCTGAAAATCAAAGATGAGGTTTAGTAAATTGCCTAGTTATTAAATTCAAACTTTAGATAATTAGATCGTTCAGATCGTTGGAAAAACTTACTGAAGTGGAAGTGGTGTTAAAAAAAAAATAGAGAGACTAAGGCGAATGTATCTGAAAATCAAAGATGAGGTTTAGAAAATTGCCTAGTTATTAAATTCAATCTTTGGATAATTAGATCGTTCAGATCGTTGGAAAAACTTACTGAACTGGAAGTGGTGTTTAAAAAAAAAAATAAAGAGACTAAGGCGAAAGTATCTGAAAATCAAAGATGAGGTTTAGTAAATTGCCTAGTTATTAAATTCAAACTTTAGATAATTAGATCGTTCAGATCGTTGGAAAAACTTACTGAAGTGGAAGTGGTGTTAAAAAAAAAATAGAGAGACTAAGGCGAATGTATCTGAAAATCAAAGATGTTTCATTCTTTTCTGGTATTCGTTAAAAATTCCAATTCCAAGTTTTCAAATTACTTCATTTGTGCCTCGAAACCTGACGACGACAATTCGCCAATCGGAAATGTTCGCGTTAATTGTGTCCACGCGCGCAAATGCCGAAACTGTTTCAATACGGTTCGGATTTTCTTCGAATTATTCAAATGTGAATGTTACGCTGCGCTCGCTCCGCGCCCCAGGGCCCACCGCCATCATATGTTCATGGATATTATTGGAACGCATTTCCCCGTGGAATTTGAACAAACTTCGTGTATCTGGCCGATGCTATGCGAACAATTTAAATCAAGTTTGTGTATACAAAGAATATTACGGATTGGAATCGCAAAGGTTAAATAAACACACAATCAAACGCGACGAATTGTTTATTTGCACCGATGCGGTGTGTCCCTCTTGGAAAACGAGTGCAGTCGGTTGTTTATTTGCGCGAGCGTCGTGAATTTCGAGTTATACGAAATTAAACGGTTTGATTAAATACTTAAACTTCATAAAAACAACATGCCTATTACAATATACCACAAAACTCGGTGTAAAAAACTCTTCAGATCTAGTCCAAGAAAATGCGATAATTAAAAACTAACGACCCAACCCAACCCAACTCAACCAAACTCAACCGAACCCAACCCAACCCAACCAGCCTAACAACAATTCATATTTTATAACAAATAGATTAAAATGTAATAAATTAATTAACTAAATTAATTCACTTATGTGAGTTGGAAGAATTAAATTGGATGAGGTTTTACACGACGTTGAGGTTTCACTGTTTGCTGTTTACTGCAGCCATCATTAGGCTTAGAACAGAGCCGTTTCCTACTGCTACTCACCACAAGTGAGATTGTTGATTCTTCCAATAAAATCGTTCGATTAACTGCGTTCAGTTCTGTTACTTCTGTTACTGTTCTGTTAGTAAAAGTTATAATCCTTAAACAGAGCTATTGCAAAAAATTAATGCAACATAGCGAAATTTGATGATAAATGTGTTAGCTTTAGTCAAATTTGTGGGCGTGGTAAGATAGAACAAGATACGATAGCCAAAGCTTAAAAGCTCTTAATAAGGACTCGTAATAATGAAAAGCAATTACTTATATTAAAATTGACAGTTGAAGAGCCAATTGTTCCAAGAGCAACATAATCGAAAAAATCAACATTTTAGACAAATCGACTTGCCGGCGACGTACGCCCATCTCATGAAAACGACAAATCAAAATTGAGTTGGGTTGATTTATACCTTCCGAGGACCTGTGACGTTCAATGTTTGGTTTGGACCAAGACAAAATATAATTAACTGAACGAACACGGCAAACATTATCAGAGATTGAAAGCTTGTCTTTTAAATGAATTTTCAAACCAACCATTAAAGACAACTTAACAATAAATTAGTTCAAGTCGAGGAGTTTTCCCCGGGTGTGGAATTCATTAAAATTCTCGTTACCAGAAAAGCTACGCATTTTTCGATTAAGGCGATCTTAGCATATACTGCAATTGAGACAGAAATTTAGATCCATCTCGTTCAACACTCCACTCGATCAAAATTTGATTGAATTGGGCTGACCCAACCCAACTTTGTACATTTCGATGGCTGGGTTGTTATCTTATGATTCATTGATGATAGGTGAAAAAATCCACCGACTGGTGCTAATTAACCTGGCACTTAACAGGAAAGTTTAGCCCTAACCCAATCTAAATTTCGACGGTTTACAAGGTAAAAAAATATTGCAATACCTCCATTTTTCGTATATTTTGGTGCAACGAATAGTATGAATGGAAATCGCAAATATTTGACGATCGAACATGAATTTTTGACGGACAGCCTTGAATTTCATCCCAATTTTTCTTGCAGATGATCAAAACTAAACATTTAAACTTTTCGTTCGAAGATAGTTCGTGCTCGAGGCTTTAAGGGATTATTCGGTTATTTAATAATGACATATAATTTCCTTTTGTTAATATAACAAAATTACGATAAAGGATAAGAAACATATAAACAGAAATGACAAACAAATTTAAAAACAAAGCACTAAGAAATAATAATAATAATAATAATAATAATAATAATAATAATTACTTGTAACTTTCTTGGAACTATTGCAAATTTATTTAAGAACTTCGAATGGGTTTGATCAGGTCTGTTTGGCTTGAGTCTTACTGAAGAGTCCTAACGAGAACGCAATAGGAATAGATCCTAGATTTTTTTAATTTTTTTGGTGACATATTATGAGGCATGATCAACAAATTGTAATGCCCTTTTTGCCTTCAAAGACCGTCTGCACCATCACATTCAAAATTCAATGAAAATTTTTAATTTTTAATACCTGTAAGGCCATTCCCGAAGGAAAGACACTTCGCAAACGTAGAAGAAGATAATCAGCCAATAAGATTTTAACTGATACGTGAATATAATTGAAGAACCAAATGCAAAAGTGAGAAAAAATAATGTCAATAAATTTGGAAAAGGGTGCAAGCGGAAGATTGTAGAAAATAGCAACGATTCCGGCCTTGAAGACCTTGAACTTCAAGAATCAGATCTAAGTTCTACGAATTGCGACAGCAAAAATGACAGCGATGAATGAAAACGCGAACATCTTAAGCTTAAACGAAAAAGATTTCATGTTAGCTTCGGCGAAAAAAGCACATCTGTCTTATATAGGATGCATTTTAAAACATTTACGAAATTGTGAGTTTCAAATAAAATTTTTAAGGAGATTCTAACATTTTTTTTTATCCACCTGAACATGACATTTCAGGCGTATTTTACCTATTCGCGGTTTTGAGATAATTAAAATGCAATGCAATGGATTATACAACACGTCACTTAATCACTTGCGAATATTCTTAGTCACGGGCTCGGTGCAATGACTATTTTCAAGTGACATAATCCATGACAATTTTTATAAATGTATCTCCGATATTAATGGTTTAATATCAGTTGCCAACGAAACTGCACGCGTCCGTTAATCTGTTCCCCTCAAAATAATTTTGACATTGAGTCTGCGAAGTTACATATTTAAAATTTTGCTTGTATTTGCACCACTAAATGAAACGGCGCTTAAAGGAAAAGTGAACTTTCATCGAAAGAAAAATGAACTTTCATCGTGGTTTTTAATGAAAAATTGCCATTCATCGTATAGTAATTTATCGAAAATTTTCTTAACTTTATTGCTTGTAAATCTAGTACAAAACAGTTACAATTAAATTCTTTGGCTTGTTTTTTTTTTTAATTTTTATTTTCTAAAATTCTCCCACGTTTAATGTTCATATTCATATTTCGTCCACCATTACACGACTTTAACAAAGTAATAAAATGTTAGCACTCACCGACACGGTGTCAGGTAGAAATACGGAAACGTTCACATCCATCGCTCTGCCTGTGTGGTTCACCTGAAAGCAAAGAAATTGCAAATTTAAATATCGACGTTAAGTTATAAATTCCGAGTAGGCGAAGCGGAAAATATTGTTAAGTTAAGTTAAGGAACCGAATAATTGTGTTTTACGAATACTGGACGGTTTTGTTTCTCGTTTTCGCCGTCGTGGTTCGAATGTAATTGAGTGTAGCGTTCATTGAATAAAAGCACCGAAAAGTTCCGTCATAAATTGATTTATGGAAAAAGTTCACAGACGTCGTCCAGGAGGTTTGAATAGGATGTGGACGAAAATGTTCAAGGAGGTTAAGCGGGATTTGAAAAGGACAGAGAAAGGGTGTGTTTAGTCCTGACACGAAATTTATGTCACAGTTTCAGCCGACATGTCTACACTTAATATATCTGGTGTCAAAGGGAAATGTATGAACGTACGATAACATTTTTGAGGGATTAAGAGGATAATTGGACACAACGACCAGCAATCTGTATCCGCAGCGTCGTATAAAAACGTGTCTTCACTACTGTTACTGCTGCGTACATAAAAGCCATTCCACCCTCGAGTGCGGGCGTTACTTGTATAAGGCATGGTCAGCTCGTATCAGACTCCGATAGAACGCTATATCTTTTACTCAAATAATTGTTAAATATAGCCATATTTTATTAAAGAATTATTTAGGTAATTTCATTTTAAAATTATTTATATTATTCCATATTCGTATCCGGGAAGACAAACATGTGAAGATACGAAGGGTGCTGGACGACCAGTGACTATCACTACCCAAGAAATAATATAATATAGGTGAAAATAAATAAAGCATTTAATTTTCTTAATTGATAAGAAATGCTCGAAAATGAATCCCGCAAACTTATCACTTTGGTGCAAATCCATAGCTTCCTAGTCGAATAACCGAATTATGAATTTCAATCGATATTAAGTGGTGTTGTGTGTCCGTCGACCGCACATAAACGAGCAGGTTCGGTTATGGCGGTCATTATAGGTACAAAGATCCTTTTGCGACATGGAATTACCGTTAGCAACGTAATCCGCCATGGATCGATATTAATTATAAGAGATTGCTGCGAAACTAATCATCGCCGTTGCCGGCTGGGGAATTATTAGCGAGGGCATTGTGGAGGATACGGCGGCATTCGGTGTAGTGTCGGGCCTTATTTGAATTACTGGTTAGCTATGAATATAGACCCCGGGAAATGTCTCGATTACATCTTTGTCACAGGCGATGGATTCGATGTACACGATGTTATTGTTAACGATGACGCCAATTTATATGCAACGCAAGGGGAGCCGTTGAATATTGAATTTGGTTCCCAATTTAAAAAAAAAAATGCAGAAAAAGATCCTCTTACAGGAAAAAGTTAATTATCATTTGCCAAGCAATTCTTTGGAGTTAGCTCCAGTGCAATTTTTCTTTGCCTAGATCAGCAACTTTTGAAAGGAATACCAATCGAAAGGGGGACAGAGCTGTTATCAAAACAAAATTTTGAATCAGAGGAAGATAGTGACACTGAATATTTTTACTGCTACGAGAGTTATTCAGATTCAGTAAACGAAGAATGGATAAAATGTTCCGGTGGTCACAAATGGGCTCATGAAGCGAGTGCTGAATGCGATGAAGATGACGAACAAATTAATTTCCTCCCACTGGGGAAAGACCTGCTTGATGCCCAATGTCAGATTCGAAGCAAATTTTGAAGTAAAAAAAAAACCATCGAATTAAAAAATAATAACAAAAATACAAATTATGATTTTTTAAAAAAACTTTTATATATTTATCCATTCAATGAATTCACTTTAGTGATTCACGACGTGGCGACAGCTTCATAATTTAATTTAAAAATTGCCCCATTAATTTAAAAACAGAAAACATCGCTTGGAATGTTCCAGCATTTCGCGAAAAAAAAACCCAACTTTTTCGTGTGCATTTAGACTTTACACCTCATCTGTTGCGCAACGTTGGCGTGCATTTCGGTGTGCATCATGCGCGAAACCCATGACAGCGTCTATTTGTAAAAGCGTTTTATGTGAATGGAACTGAATGAAATAACAAATTGCTTCGAACGATCGCCACACAGCCAACAATAAACAAATATCCAAATACGCGTCCGTTAAATTAGTTCCCGTCAGTTTACCGAATCTAAATTGACTTGCAGCGAACGTTTCGTGATTTATTTATAAGCCGCGATCATCTAGTCGCGCGATTTTATTTTCGTCGCCCAACTGTCCCAAACGTTTCGGATCGAAATAACCGCGAAGCTGTAAAAATACTCGTTGGAAATTCAATGTTGCAATTATTCAAAGACCGCGAGTTGCTTCGTTATTGCGTTATCATCTGGCAATGTATGTATTTGCACTAATGCCACGCGACGTGTAGGAAACGTAAATGACGTTATGATTAATGTAATTGTTTGGATGATTCGTGCGATCTCTTCATTATACATACGAAGGTGGTTTATAAATAGTACTCCTAGTATTTTCATGTGATTAATTGACGCTTTATTGCACCATCACGTTAACTGTAAACAAATTAAAGTTTTCGTTAATTGCACCTGCGAAACATCTAGAAGGTGTCTTAAGTGATGGTCATCGAGTGGGAAGGTTACTTAGAACCAACGACCGCTAATTAATTATTGATGCAGGTGTTAAACTGCAAATTTGAACGAAAGTACGAGCAATGGGATAATCTGGAAATTGTCTTGGATTTGGCCAATGTTTTATTTCATTTAGAATGAATTTGTTTTAATTTCGATCGATGAAATAGCCTCTTAGTTATACGGTTTGAAGCGAGCGAGAATTCAGTTTTCAGCCTCACGTGGTTGCCTAGTTGGGGTTCTAGTAGCCGTAGTAATAGTAATGCAAAATAATGTAAATGTTAAACATAATTTCGTAGTAATCACGATTTATACGTATTATTTATTTGCAATTTGATTGCAATTAATCATCGTAGTAATTTAAAACGTCGATCGGTGAATCAAGTCAATCGCCGAATATTCGCGTTAAGAATAAAAATAAACATTGAATTTATTTTTACTTCGGCCTGTATTTACCCGACATCGAAATTACTGTTCCAACGGGAAAAATAAACGTCAAGTTTATCTCCGCTCCGGCTTTCATTTACCCGCCGTCGAGATAACCGTTCCAATTTAATTTGTAAAGTATTCAATAAAAAATCAATTTCCGTGATTGTATCCGTGGAATGACGTTTAAGTGCAACAGAACCGTACCGGCGGGAAACGTGGCCGGAATTCGTCATTTGCAAAAGTGAAAAAATATTACTTTAACGAGCCCAACGTGCCTTTTTTTCGTAATAATTGGCATTCAAATTAAAAGCACTCTTTTTCCCATAACAATTTGGCATTCATAACATTAAACTTATATTTAAAGTGAAATAAAATAAATATGTGGAGTAAATTAGGACGAGAAGAGAGTAATAAATTAAACAAAATTTATGCACAAAAGAATTGCGTTCAGGATAAAATGATTGCTTTTAAATCGAATTAATTCGTGAGTTCTTGGTGGCACGAAAACTTTTTCAGGTGCCGAAGCACTTTAAGAAACACGTCGCAAAAATTTTAATCAATAAATGAATAGACATAAACTTTCATTTAAATGTAGCATCCGGAGATCTAGAACAGAAAATTTAATTAAGTCGCCGATGTAAAATTTCGTCGGTTGTGCAAGATGACCCGAAACGCAACTTCAATTAATATGAATTTAACGAACTATGCTACTCGTTCATCACCATTCGTACCCAACAAATCGTTGATGTAAATAATGAAAGTAATGGACCTAGCAAGGATCCTGAGGAACCCGCTTCTTAAAGAACCAACAACATCATTCATCGATACAGTTTATTGTTTTTCATGCAAATAACTCATAGTGAGGCATAAAGCCTAGCCTCTAATTTATTGAACAAAATACTTATCAGTGTCCTTATTATACGAATCACTTAATTAAAAAGTTTCTAGAGTGCTTTTCCCTCCAGAGTATCCAAATTTTGGTCCGGTATAACTTTCAGTTAAAACCCAACACAATTTGATCAATTACAAACTGAATCCATGAAGAACTACATTCAAAAATCGATTCAATCTATCTAAACCCAACTCTGTGCAAAATTCGATTAAAATCCAATTCAACCAAGAATTCATCGTTGTTGAATCCAACTCAATGCAATTCTTCCCAACTCAATTCAGCCAAAATCCAACCCAATTCAATTAATTCCAAACTGAATCCATGCACTTCAGTTAAAATGAAATCCATGATAAACCCAACCCCGTTCAATTCCCTGAAAATCCTATTCAATTCAAAGTATCAAAAAAAAATTCGTTATTACAATTTTCGCCGTTGAATTCAACCCAAAGCAATTCTTTCCAATTCAATTCAGACAAAATCCAACCCAATTCAGTTAATTCGAAACTTTCAAAATTCAATTCACTCTAAACCCAACCATGTGCGAAATTCCAATTTAATTCATTCAAAGCGCCAACAATTCATCGTTATTACAATTTTCGCAGTTGAGTACAATCCAAAGCAATTCTCCCCAAGTTAGTTCAGGTCAAAACCCAACCCAGTCCAATTAATCTGAATTCATGCACTTCTGTCAAAATGCAACTCAATCCAAGCCCAGCATGATGCAATTAATTCAAAATTTAATTCAATCGAATTTTCAGGTTCGGTACAGAACCAACTCCATTAGGTTGGGTTGGGTTTGGAGCGAACCCAATCGAAACATTTTAAATGGAATCCTTCGTCGAGAAAATGCTTTCTCTTGAACAGGAACTGTGTGCGTTTTATGGATTACTTTCAACATTGTTCTGTCAGCCTTATTAACGAATTGAATAAAATTCTTATTTTTGTTCCAATGTTTCGTCGGGTGATTTGTGATAAATGTGAATTCTAATAAAAATTGCATCCAAACACAAAATTGCTGCCCAATTTAATTCAGTCCAAAACCTGCCCAATGCAATTCCGTCAAAATTCAATTCATTTCGTCCAAATCCAACCCAAGTCAATTAATTCGAAAAATAATTCGTGTAACTCAGTCTGAATTGAATTCAATTCGGTCCAAATCCAAAATCACTCAAAATCAAATTCTGTCACAAATATTTGCGTTAGGTTTGACACTTCAGTTGCGATTCAATTTAAACCCAGCCCCCTGCAATATAACTGCGATTTAATAATTTGGTTGTAAATTTTCGATAAACAAAACATACTTGAATACAATATTCAGCGGATGTATCAGGTGATGACAGCTGTTTCGTGCTTCAGAACTCATCAGATCACCAACCGCAGTCGATGTATCGTTGGCGATCTGATGAGTCCTGAAGAACGAAAAAACTGTATATATCAGCTGAAATTAATTTTTAACAATACTCCTTTCGTGACGACGGCAACGAATAAATCCATCGTAGTAACCCTAGTGTTAAACTATAATTTCTATTTTTTCGAAACTACGAATACTTGCACGTCAGAAGCTGTCAGATGTCAGTGATGTAACTTGACAATGACAGTCCATGGCGACGTTTGACCAAGATAATTTTTGATATGACGGTATATGACATAACCATAGACAAGCACTGTTGATATTCGAAGCTCGAACATAACATGATATCAAAAGTGAAACAGCAAGATAAAATGCAAGTGACAATGCCAGAATCTGATTTTAAAAATTCTTACTCAGAGGCTTGAAAACTTGTTGGTTTGAATTCGCAATAAAGACGTGATGATTTTGTTAAACATTAATAAAAAATAGTAATAAATGTCAAGCAATAAATAAATAAACACGTGTTAGGCTAGGCAAGAAAGAGTGGGAGCTTCCCCAATTTTACAATTTTGTTCCAAGTCACGTTTGCAAAATAAAACCCGCCAGTTTCGTTCTTTTATAGTTTCGATTGGAAATTGCATTACTGTTTTAGTAAGCACACTTACACATCAATTACACAACAGGATAACTTATCGAGTGAATTCCCCATCAGCAAAGTGCCTGAAATATCGACCGTATCCGTGCGTTAATTCCATGAGAATGGGGGGGGAGGGGATTAATCCCACGAAATTTTGTAGTCTAATGCATAACATTATTCCACAATATGCATTAGAATTTCAAGTAACTCAATGTATACGTACATGATACAGTGAGCTCTTATCTGGATTGCAACTTCTCTCACGTCTTCAGTGTCAGCTCTCAGTTTTTATATAGTCGTCGATATTTATTTTTTCAAGTTGATCCCATTCAAAATATTTTTAGGCCATTTTTCCATCTCCACCACCTTTGTTAGTCCAAGTTATTTCCACTTCATTATTTTCTCTATAATCTAATGGAGTTTCGTTTTCATGGTCGATGTCATTTTTCTTGGTTTCCTTCCAGCTCCTTCTCGTGTCAAAACAATGTCAGTTGTCTCTTCTCGATTTCCACCGTTTATTTCCATCCCACCATATTTTTTCTACATTGAATTTTTCCCACCAAATTATTAATTCTTCAATTCGTGTCATTGCGATCTGATGAAATACTGGCTTGGGTTGTGGTATAGCGACAGGAAGAGAAAACAAAATATGGGACGTATAACCTAAGAAAGAAGGGAGAACCATTATGAGATAAAGAAGAAATGCCCAAGTGGGAGACGAAGATATGGGAATGCCTCAGAAAGAGAAGTCAGATCAGTGAATGTAGAGGAGTCCATTGACATAGAGGTAGATGTAAATTCTTACGAGATGAAGAAGGGAAAACAAGAAGCGACAGAAGAATGTACTTTGGAGATTTGTTTGGAATGTGGTGGGGAAACAGGTGAAGATGGTGACGGTGGGGAAATAGAAGCAAGTAGAGCAAGGCATAGTAATGAAGAAAGGATTAGTATATACAAGCGTTTAAAGCGTGGTTTACATTTGGCAGAATGAAAAAAATAATGCAATAGATTTTTCGAATATTAATTGAATGTAATAAAGACCAACATATATTGTCTGCTAATAAAGGCATAATACCATAACTTTCCTTTATATTTTTTTTTATTCTCGATGTCCTTAAAGAGTTCTTCGTCTTGGTCTACAAATTATGGGCCCCTGAAATATTTCTATCCAATTTGAGAGCATTAAGCTATTAGCGGGATCAAAACTATCTCTATTCTCTCACGCCTTCAGTGTCTTCGCTCAAATTTTATATAGTCGTCGATATTCATTTTTTCTTAAATAGTTATAGAGTTATTACAACCAAGGTGAGAGTAGTGGATGATGAGTATGGGAGATGCGAATTCTTTAAAAAAGGGGTGGATGAATATGAATATTGGATGACGGGAAAACGAGACGAGACAGGTATGAATGGTTGGGAAAGGAAGAACTGGAGATTTGTACCAGACTGGGAGTGGGTGAGCAATATTGCGGAAACTAATGTAGAACTGAAGTAGGAGTGTAAGGAAAAGAAAGAAACAAATAACGAAATGAAAGAGAGGTGAATCAAGCCGTACGCTTGAAGAATACGACTCTCCGAGAAATCGATGCGGTGAAGAAAGGATAAAGAAACAGGTGTGAGGTAAGTGATGGATCCATGGAAACACCTGATGGAAGATTGCGAAAAAAATTGGTAATGATTGGAACTGGGGCGAATTGAAAATCCTGCCAGAAACACGGAAAGAAAGGACAAGTACCTAGCGATTGATACCAAAAATGGTTCAGAAAAGTAAACTAAAGACGCAGGCAAGGAAAATAAAGACCACAAAGCTAATTAATATAAAATAATCTACATTCACAGTATTTAATTTACAGCAGTCCCTCGAAGTTTAATATTAATGTCCATTCGAAAACTGCAATTTTGTCGGGATTATTAAAAAGTTGGTAACGAAATGAAACTTTCATTACGTTATTTCAGAGTTTGAACCTCAGGGCGGGGAAATTTAAACATCCGGGCCTTAATAAGCTCCAGGAGCAGTGGAAACGAAGGCCGCGCCCGCCGCCAGTCACTAAGCACACAAATAAAGTTATTTATTTTAATTATAGTTCCGCACACTTCGCGTCGTCTTATTGTGATATTTCCGCGGCAAATTGCGTGCACGGACCGAAAGCACTAAAAGCGTATTTTCGCGAAAGCAATAAACCAGACGCGGCGTTTCGCGGAATACGAAATGTCAATCCGCCTTCGCGCGACTCCCCCCAAACACGAACGGGGTGCGCGCCGCGAATCGTCGAAAATAAATCATCCTCAAGATGATGTCACGGCCGCGCGCGTATTTTCGGAAGACCGGCCCCGCCGGTGAATTGATTATTGAAGTTTGTGATTTATCGGCTCGGATCAAAATTTGCAGGTTTATAATGTGGCCTGCAACAAGAGAGCGGCGTATGTGCGATCCGCCGTTCTAATTATGTAACGGGTGAACGTGTGCGTCATGCGGGAAAAATGCCACGGATGCGTGGAATAATTTTGGCGAAATCGGGAAAGAATTTAATTACGATTTAATTAGTGTAAAGGGGGAAAAATGGACGTGAACATTTTTTTACGAGGTTGAAATGGCACATGCGGGTTTCCATTACGCTGAAGTGGAACGGGCGATGCGAATTCTGGTGCGCTGGGGCTGAAAACGTAGCCGAAATACTGGATCAACAAATACGACCCTTACGACGAAAACATGTAGGTATATTAAATAATACAAACGATGAATAATTAGGTCGGCGTGATACGCACAGAGCAACAGTAAAATTGCATAAATAGGAGCGGATCGGTACACAAAACACGGATCCTGGCCACAGGCTGTTCTTGATTATAATAACAAAACGGATAAATGAAGAAATCAAGGTGTTGTCATCTGCGGGAAAGAGACTAAAGCTTATAATAGAAATTTACTAGAAATCCTTATATGAAGTCAAACAGAAGTAAATTGTTTTGAATTTTTGTTAGTTTATTTAGATTTGGTTGGACAAAGCAATTATTTCAAAGTTTTATTTAATGAAATCGTACTCATTTGGGTTTGATGATACAATACGTTGGGCTATAATTAAATTTTGATGTAATTGCTTCAACCAGTTGGATTCTAGAAGAAGGCTAAACCGAATCTAAATAAACTGACAAACATCGAAAACGATTTGCTTGGGTCGGGTTCGGTTGTGTTACTTAAGGTGTTGTCATCATCAAGAGTTGGATGGATCGCAATGTACTTGAATACTGGCAGGCGTGTTAGGAAATGCGACATTCCAAGATAGTACTGAAGGGCCCATCTGCTGTACGTACTAGGACACTGTTGGGTTTGGATAGGAAAGATCTGCGCACTCTAACAGCCCTAGCTACTGGTTATATCCGAATAAGGCATCATATGCATAGGTTGGGAGTGACAGAGGCCACCGAGTGCCGACTATGTCTTGAAACAGCAGAGCATGTCATGTGCGATTGCCCCGCGAGGTACCAGATCAAGTTCACGACTTTGATGAGACAAAACTTGAGCTGAGCAAACTTGACAACATCTCACTCTCTAAAATCCTCCTCTATCTAAAGACAATGGGAATTGAGGGAGAACTATAAATAGTTGTGAGCTACAATAGATCCCTGCGGTCGCAGTGGAGGAGCGGTTAAACGCCCCACTCATTATAACCAACTGGCTAAGGTGTATCATTATTTTTATAAATTTTAATTGCATTGCATCACATTTCACCTATTTGGGTTCGTATGAGAGTCAATCGTAAGTTATTATTGATTTTGATGCAAGACGTTGGGTTGTAATTAAATTTTGACGTAATTGCTTTAACCGGTTGGGTTCTCGAAGAAAACTAAAGCTAGCTCAGTAACCCAAACTAAATAAACTAACAAACAAAGAAAAAAATTTGCTTGGATCGGGTTGGGTTGGATTCGTTAACGTGTTTCATTATTTTTCAAACTTCCATTGCATTATATTTCAATTTCATGGAGTTGGACTCATGGCACATAAGGGTGGCTGGGACCCATCATGAGAAGTGATAAAGCAAAGAATGGAATGGGCCATAATGGAGAATAGAGTGGAAGACCAAGTAGTAGACGGAAGGACGAGGTATTAAGAAAAAATAGAGAAATGGGAATTAGATATTGGACTCGGAAGCTCGACGTTAGAAATTAATGGAAGAGAATAGTGTCTTTGTCAAGAAACAAAGGGTTAATCGAGGACAAACATTAGTTGCACAGTACAGTTAGCATATTTTTTCAAATAAACGATAAAGAAAAACCGACGAATATAAAAAAAGACCATCTTAACAAACGACACAGCAAAAAAATATAGATAACATACGAAGAGGAACGACATGTTTTAAATATTTTTATGACATTTAAATATGTGCAATTCGTCAAGGAAAACTAAGTAATATTCAACTCATTATAAGGCAAACCAGCTTCGGTTACCCGACCCAACCCAAGTTAATCAAGCGAGCTGAGCACGTCGACGTTTAAATGTCGTTAATGTGCTTTTCCTTGTCATTTATTTCATCAAACCCTAACGTTGATCGAGCCAAACGAACTTCGTCGACAACATTGAAAATTAAAACGCAATTCTCCCCTCATAACTCTACTTACTTTTATTGTCTGGCGAAGACGGTAATTTTTTTTATCTCATACTTTTTTTCGGTTTTGCACCCATTGAAGATACATGGCGCCTATTTTTATAACTCATAACTCATATTTTATAACTCATAGCAGCTGGCTGGTGTCTAAGATTAATTGCAATTAATTAATTAATAATGACAGATGTTTCGTCCTTCAGGACTCGTCAAATCAGATCTTTGCATCATCTGATGAGTTTTGAGAACGAAACTTAATACACGAGCGAAAATTTATTTTCAACAAAACGGTAATTTGCGCCAATGGCGTAGTTACAAGTCTCGATGGCACCAACTTAGTAGGTCAAAGCAGACATATGTGATCACATAACAGCACGCGAGTGATGGTATTGGCGTCTAGATGACAGTAACACTTACACAAACAGTTTGGCAGACGATGAATGATTAAATTATTCGAAGTCTAATTTATTCACAAATTTGATTTGGGTTTTTGAAATTACTAGTAATCTTAACGTTGACGAGATATTCACCAAAACCTAAATAACAGCTCGCTTCGATAGTTACATTTCTGTCAATTCACATCGACAGCGAGTAAAACTGATTCCTGTTCAATTTCAAAATGCTATAGTAAATCAAAAAATCTGACAAATATTCTGCACCGGTTTCTTGAAAAGCCCAAGAAGCGACCAATAGATTAAAATTGAATCGGTGGAGTGGATGGTGTCTGCTCTGTGCATAAATCTATTTGTGTTAGATTGAATTAAATCCAAACCGCCGGCTGTTTCGATCGCTAAATTTCTAAACATTCACATTCAACAACTTGTTGAGTATACCCAATCATTGTGTCATTTTAATCCGCTCCAGTAAACCCAAAGATGGGGCGCACATCTGCACTGTTTTTTAGTTTTATTTATCAATCTCTCTAAATTATGAAAATTAAATTATGAAGGATAATAGGGACAAATATCGCCTGACAATCAAGGATTACAAGACAGTTGAAATATTCATCGCCTAACAATCAAGGATTACATCACAAGGCAATTGAAATATTCCTTCCATTGCGATAATATTTTTATTGCAAACTAAAAGAAAGGAAAGTATAATAAATAAAATAAATTGAAAAATAATAGACAACTTTCTCTCTAATTAAATAACCATCGCATTTAATTACTTATTTCGATTACATAATTAATATTAATAATAAAATGGTTACAGCTGAATAATTGCAAACTTAGCATTCATCATCATTTGGGTTTCATACTCGCAGAGGTGAAAAGCAGCCTTCTTGCGCCCTAATAATTTAGACGACAGGCCCCACTACTCAACTCTGAGCCCAAATGTAAATAAAAATTGAATTTCTATAAAAATAGCTACACCAGTATAATTAATAAACACATTAATATAACGTGACTAATTTTTGTTTTCATTTTCAGGATCACGGGCTACCGTTAGCACAAGCTCAACGAACACAAAGAAAACACTGAGTGAGTACGTAACAGGTTTTGATGTCTAAGGGTTCCGACCCACAAAGGGTTCCGCGTCGAACGTCGTTAAAGGGGCATTAGTTCGCAAATACGGAAATTCGTCGGCGCAATCTAGCCGAGCTCGGCTCGTTTTCTGGTGTAAATGCACGTCTGCCGTCGTGCAAACGCGGCGCAATCATGGCTCCCATTCAGCGTTCGGCGAAGAAACGCCACTTGCACTGGAGCACACACGAGTCCTTTCAACGCGAAACGCGTTTACGGACAGGCGCCTTTTCAATCGCAAACACGCTCCACAGGTCGCTTACCCGGCCCATTGCGATCGCATCGTTTAGTCCGACTCGGACAAAAGGCACAAAGACGCGCGGAATTAATTAACGAGTCTCGCTGGTTCAATGGAGTTTGGCGAATAAAAACAAACAGATAAAATTAATAAAATTTGTTTTGGACGCCGGTTCGAGTCGTGTATTTGTATTTCAAGTGTACCTGCCATTAAAATCAATATTTCTGTCAAAAATAATTTGTGACCAAATTATTTCATGCCTAGAATTTTTTCACATGGGTTTTTAAAACAATAAATAATTATGAATCGTATTAGTGATTATTTGTATAAACAAAATGCAACAATATTATTTTTACCCACTCGCAACTTTTCTATCGTACGAAAAAAAAAGCAATTTGGAAAAGCCCCAACGAACGCAATAAACTCCCTTGTTTATCGAACAACTCGGGTAATTAAAGAAAACGGCGAACACCCATCGTAAAATATTAATTGGGGGCACTTCTCCGGAGAAATATTTATATAAGGTTTATTGGGAAATAAAGCGTTTTACAATGCCCGTAATGAAAGTTCCCACCACACGGCGTTTTCCTAACCAATAAACACCGGCATTTAACGCCCTAATCCTTGCGAAATAATCGCCAGTTGGGAACTAGTTAAATCACCACCGACGGAGCTTCCGTTATCAATTCAGCGTTCGAACAACAATGCGGGCGGACCTTTTGTCGTTACCCGATTATGGAATCACCGTTCGAGCGATGAATCGGCATTATCCACAATCGCGCAGATTAATCATATCGCGATGGAAAACTCTGCGAACTAAAGAGATCTCCGCAAACGCCGACGATGAAGTCAAATATTTGCTTTTAATTTGTTCGGATGAAACGGGGAAACTTGAAGCGACTAACGAGGAGACGAAGTTTTAATTATGAGTGGATTCGTTGTTTTTACGACGGCGGTAATTGCGTGATGTAAATTAGATTAACTATGGCTGCTGGCATTGACAATGCAAATTGGGGTTGGGTGGTTATGGTTTTATAAGGAATGTCTTAATTTTATTATAAATATATTTCGTTTCTAAAACTATTGTCAAAATGTACATGTACGTTGTATATATACTCAGTGACATATAAACTGCACCACCTAGAAGGGGTGGGAATTTTTGGACCAAATTTGGCAGAAATAGTGGACTAGTCCAGGGAAATAGTTGATTAAAATTTGAAACCCAATCATCAAGTAGTCGTGGGATTTTTGACGTTTGTGTCATTTTTTAGAGGTGGTGATAGACAAGCAATTATCGAGTCATTTTTTGAATTTGTTCCACTTTTTCGGATCCCGTACTTTAGTTTAAAGTGTTTCAAGTGTTTAACGATGCCTAGAGGAAGGAGACCTCAAGTTTACCAGCAGTTGGATGACTTTGACCGAGGGCGGATTGTTGGTTTACGCAGAAGCAGGTTTTTCGTTTAGAGGAATCGGCAACCGTTTGGGACGGCACCACTCAACAATAATGCGTGTTTATCAAGCGTGGTCTGAACATGGGGTTGAACGTCGGAGAAGAGGCACTGGGGCTCAAAGGCGAACCAATGAACGTCAAGATCGCCGCTTAAGACTAATGGCCTTGAGAGACCGATTCTCTACAACTAGATCAATAGTTGATCAATGGTTAGGTGAACAAGGTCGTCCGATAGGCTTGCGAACAGTTTATCGTCGAATAAGAACCTTTAGCTTGCTGTCTTACCGCCCACATCTTGTGCTACCCTTCACTGCTCAACATCGCCAGGAACGTTTGGCCTGGTGCACGGAAATACTTCAATGGAACTTGGAGTGGCATGGAGTTGTCTTTAGTGACGAATCGCGATTTTGTTTAGGAATGCATGATGGTCGGATGACTGTTAGACGAAGACGTGGAGAAAGGCGCAATCCTGATTTTTCGATTGCGAGGCATGTTCACCGAACTGTGGGGTTGATGGTGTGGGGTGCTATTGCTTACGGCAGTAGGTCACCCTTGCTCTTCATTCGGGGCAGTATGACCGCCCGACGCTACATTGACGAAGTGGTAGAACCACATGTTCTTCCATATCTTCGAGGGCTGGAAGACCCACTTTTCCAGCAAGATAATGCACGACCTCACGTAGCAAGGGTTTCTCTTGACTTCTTTGAAGAGGCCAATGTTAATCTTTTGCCTTGGCCGCCAAGATCTCCCAATTTGTCGCCCATTGAGCACGTGTGGGACATGATGGGTAGAAGATTGAGGAATCTACCGAACCCACCGTTGACAATAGAAGCTCTACGGCATGAAGTACAGGCTGCTTGGGATGCCATACCCCAAGAAGACATTGATCACCTGCTGGAATCAATGCCAAGGCGGGTCAATGAGTGTATCAGAAATAGGGGCGGACCAACACATTATTAAAGAAAAATCAAAAAGATGAAGTGTTTTCTTTATCAAATTTTAATCAATTGTTACCTTAGACTAGGCCATTGTTTCTGCCAAATTTGGTCCAAAAATTCCCACCCTTCTAGGTAGTGCAGTTTATATGTCGCTGAGTATATTTGCTGAACGTTTTTAATTCATATTTGTTGTAAATTATTAAAAAATCGATGTTGGAAACTACAATAACGCGAAAGTTACGTGCAACGTGTAGTTTCATAGCTTTAATGCAAATATGAAACATACGTAATTTATAAATCGAGTTACGTCAAAATTTATTTTACAAATATTTGTCAGGAATCAAATTTGATATAAAATGTCTGCATAAACAATGATATGTCAAAATTGCAGGAATGACAAACGCTTTTAAAACGTAGTTCAGGTATATACTTAGATGGATTAGTTTAAGTTGACGTAGTAAAATTTAAATATCAAATTTAATAGTCGTAATAATAAGATAAGAAAATAAATTTTATTGTTTCACGAAAAAGCTACTAAAACGTGGTGCATAAGTTTCCATGCAAGTTGTTAGATGTTATGAGTACTTCAGGCGATCTTGATGCAACAATTAAATTATTTGATTAACATAATTAATTAACATAATTAGAGTAAACTGGGTTATATTTCACCGCTGGTGTCTTTTATCGATGCTTTTTATGGAAACATTAAACATGTTCGTGTTTAATTAATCCAATAGAAATATTCGGGAGAGAGTTACGGTGATTTCGCTATATGCATTTTGTTCGTATGAAGTATATTCATAAAGTATCTGAAATTTATTTATATACACTTCTGGACAAAATTAAGGGACCACTAGTAAAATTCAAAATAAATTTAAAACAAAGTAGCTAAATTTAATGAAACGAATACATATACAAATTTAAGTGTGTTTACTTACAGTATAGTTGATTTGAGAGCGACTAAAATTTAAAAAATGTACTTTTATGGACTTGAAGAAAAAAAGGTAAAAATTAAACTAAAATACCAATGGTCTTCTGATGAACTAAAATCCTAATTATAAAAAAATAACATTTTTAGTAGTGTGTATGCCCTCCTCTTGCAGTAATACACGCTGCCAATTTTCTTGGCATGCTTGAGATTAAGTTTTGTATTTTTTCTTGAGGTATCTGCTCCCATTCTTGAACAAGCATGTTAGAGAGCTCATCAAGTGTTACTGGCGGTCTTAGTGCGTGTTTAATTTTTTTGCCCAATTTATCCCAGAGATGCTCAATAGGATTGAGATCAGGGCTTTTGGCAGACCACTCCAAACATTGGATATTTGCTTCTCTAAACACGGCTGTGACAATGTTATCTGTATGAGGTTTGGCATTGTCCTGCATATAAATGAATCCATTGCCAAAATTTTCGGCAAATGGTTGAACATGGGGTACAATTATCTCGTCTCTATATCTTATTGCTGTTAGCGACCCATTTCGTACCAAAACCAATTCTGTACGACCATTAAACTGTATGCCACTCCAAACCATTACAGAACCCCCACCAAATTTGTCAACTTCTCTAATGGCACATGGTGCAAATCGCTCACCTGGTCTTCGCATGACAAGAACACGGCGGTCATTCTTGTTTAGCAGAAATCTGAACTCGTCTGAAAACAAAACGGACTTCCACTGCCCTTCGTCCCAACCTTGGTGATTTCGACAAAAGTTTGAGCGATTTCTTTTGTGCGTAGCGTAGAGAATTAGACCGGTAGCTGGTTTTCTAGCAGACACATTGACTTCTTTTAGCCTTCTTCTTACTGTTTTGGTAGAAATTTCTGTTCCAGTTGCCAATCGGAGATCATTTTTTAATTCACGAGATGTTACAAAACGCTTCCTTAAACTCTCAAGTTCAATAAAGCGATCCTCTCTGCGGGTTGTTTTCTTTTAGCACCTTGTCCGGGTCTTCTTTTGAAACTACCAGTGTTTCTGAACCGTGCTGCGGCCCTCTGCACCACAAATTTGTTGGTATTTAGAATTTCAGCCACTTCTCTTTGTGAATATCCTTCCCGTACAAGAATAATAATTTGGGATACTTCTTCTGGTCTACAATGGTGCCTAGGCATATTTAATTCACGTAATGCAAACAAATTCACCAATTCTCGCAAGAAAAAGCAAGGTTTATTAATTAAATGACTTAAAAACAATTTTCAATAATTAAGCTTTTTTGTTGACTTTTCGTGTCCTAGCAAAGATTTCTTGATGTTGTTAATTGTTGCATGGCACACTATTTGAATTTTGTTTAAGAAACGTCAATTTATGACATGCAAAAAGTACATTAAAAATAACTTGTAAATTGGAAGAGTTATTTCAAGTTTATTTGGTGGTCCCTTAATTTTGCCCAGAAGTGTATTATCAGAGTCGTTGCGTAGAACTTAGAAAAAAAGTTCAACATGTAATAGTGACTCCAATCAAATCAACAATCAAACGATCAAAAAAACGAGACCCATTGTTAGTTATGGATGCGAAGCATGAGTAATGAGAAAACAAAACATCTTCGAAAATAAAATATTAAGATGGATACTAAGATCCGTTAGGAAGGATAATATCTGGAACTCTAGATTTAACAATGAACTATACACACTCTATAAAGAACCCCGTGTACCAGAATTCATTTGTTTACAACGGTTACGGTGGGTCGGGCATGTGGTAAGAATGGAGGATGATAGACTTCCAAAGTGAACCCGAAAACGATGGGAGGACGAGATACAGGCAAATGCGTGTGAAGTTATGGGAATCCGATCCTGGAGAAGAGCGGCGACAGATAGAGCGTCACAAAGGCAGAAGTTACAGGATGCCAAGGCCCAAGGAGGGTTGTAACCATAGGAAGAAGAAAATGACAATATTTAAGACAATATTCAGACCAATTTTAACGTATGGGAGTGAAACGTGGACATTAATAGAACAAATGGAGAGCAAAACACAAGCAGTAAAGATGAAATGCCTAAAGACGTAAGGGAATTACAAAAGGGATATAGAATAAGAAATGTGGATGTAAGACAGGATTTACAAATTGATCCAATCTTGCAATACATTGAAGGAAGACAATTATCCTGGTGGGGTCATATGCGACGGATGGAAGAGAAGAGACCTATCGATGTATATGATAAGTCAGGGTAGAATAGACAGGGGAGAGAGGGAAACCAAGAGAAACATGGGATAATGCAAATGCGAAGGCACCTGTAAAAGACATGTGTGAAAGATACCATGGCACAAGATAGAAGGTTGTGGAAAATTTTCGCAAGCACAGACAAGAATAATAAAGTTAAGATGATGTGTTAAGAACGTAACCCGATTTGTGGCAATCACTGGATCCAAATGATACCTTTTACTGCTTTCAAATACACTCGACCATCGATCGCCTTTCGCAGTTCTTATTGCATCGAAATTTACTGCGATTAATACAAGCGGCGTAACCTTTACGTTTTAGTTATTTTATTTCGCATAATTTACGTCCACTTCATAAATTCAAAACTGTGAACTGTTTATTTTCGCGCAGCTCTGTCGATGAGATTTCATATAAACGCACTTTGCGCGAAAACCACAACTAATTTATTAGCCACGTTGAAATAAGTAAACTCACGCAACGGACACACGGATTGACAGCGAAAATTTTGCGTTATTGGAATCCACGTCCAAACCTAAACGGGTCGCCGCATTCGTAAGTGTAATTGAACGTAATTTCTGTTTACTTTTCCGCACAATTGTACTGCGTTCAACTGCACGAAGTTGGCTTATTGAAGGGGTTCACGTGCAATCATGTTAATGTTAAAGCCCCTGACTACGTGCATAACTCCCGTTATGTTATTTTGAACGTGTTGGTTTAATCTGGCGGTTGTATTCGCGTTAATGTGTACACGATTGCATTCGGTGTAGGTTGTGCAGGGTGAAATCGTAACCGATTGTTATCGCCAGTGCAAAGTGATTTGGAGATCGATGTGACGTGCAACGGAAAGTGACGCCCGTCGGATGTAGCTGGCAAATAAATCATGATTAATGCGAAGATATTGTGGTAATGGAAAACGTTTATTGTTAGGGAAGAATGGATAGAATGGATTGATCGGTCTCTTGTACGCGCATAACGCACAAGAGACCCCCATTCAACTGCTTCGTAAATTTTATACCATCATCTAAAAAAATATTAATTAAAGAATCTATTCGTCAATATGCTCTCAAACAAAAATATAAAAAATCGTCGAATCAAAAACTTCCTAAGACGTAATTCATGAAAACGTTTTTTATGTGTCAGACCCACTTACTTTATAAAATTTTGCGAAAACAGAAATCGTAGTTGCTCAAGCTTGGGAACGTGAGGGGCAAAAATGGGGAGACAACTTAGTTTGACTCATATTGAAGCTGCAGTGATGTTACACAGCGTCGGCGCTGATGATTGTGGGGCTTAGTGCAAATTTGTTGAGGCATCGAAGGACGAATTAAAATTAAAGAAGACAATGATGGAAAAACTAAATTTCTATTAAAACTATATAGCTGATCGTAATTGCAATTAATCCTCCAGGAATTCCGGACTAATATATAAGTTTTTATAATTGTATGGTTTTCATCAATTCCATCACGAAAAATTACGAAACTTTCAAGATTTGGCCCCTACCTCAAGATCTACACGTCTTCATATCAAAAGAAGTTACTTGCAATGTTACAAATGGATTCATGCTTTGGAACCGTCTGAGAAACTCAATCCTTTGGATTGTGGTTATATAGAAGAAGACGATACTCTAATTTCACCAGTGACAGATGATCACACGGATCCTGATTTCCCCAAGTCATGTAATTGCCAGACGTGCTTCGGAGGAACTGTATGTCCCTGCAGAAGATTAAAAATAATGTGCAGTGACATTCGTAAATGTAAAAGTAGTGTTTCGGACCCATGCAAGAACCCTCATACACATAATTTTGTTATTCTTTTTCTCTGTAAGATTTGCAACATTTTTTTTAAAGACTGTTATTGATTAATAGTAAATATATATTTTTAAACATCCCATTAGATCCATTTTTTTTACTTTTACCTCAAAAATACACCATTGTTCCATTTTTTATTATACTTTAGAAACTACGTGATTTAATAAACAAATAATCTAGCAATTTGGCGGATATTTTACAATACAGCCATGATCTGGACCACGTGACCAATTGTGTTTAACAAAGTCCCACAATGAAACTTAGGGGACATACAACTGCACACGAGAGATGGTCTAGCCCCTGCATTAAATGTAAACATTGCAGTAATTTTTTTTTAAAATACCACCACCAAATTTGGCGCCAAACACATTGGGGCCTAGATTGTTCCTTTGTTCCACCCCATCGGATATTTTGATTGTCGTCATTTACTTCGATTATTTTTGCAGTGGAAGAAATGGCAACCAAAATTATCCAAGGGTTCAACTGATTCTGATCAAAATAATAAAGGTACAGAATTACTATTAGCTGTCAATTTTTTTGCTTCTCAACTCGACACCAAGGTTCAGAGGGTTTGGTGGGGTTGGGTTGAATTGGGTTCGATTGGGTTGGATTGGGTTCGATTGGGTTGGATTGGGTTGAATTGGGTTGAATTAGCAGCTGTCACTGTATAAGCAACTCTGATAACAAATTAACAGAAAACACATAATTTTTTGTATCAAATTATTACCTAACTTAAATAAAAAAAAATATTAAAAACTTGTTATCTTCACCACGGCGTGCACATACTTCACATCCCTAAAACAGACCCTGCACTCGCACAAACAGCACGAAAATGTATGTCCCGTGGACCAAAGCGTTCTAAAGCGAACGACAAAACAATACGTCAGTCATTGTTTTGATTTCATTCGATTTTTATTACTTCAAAGTGCAATCCACTGTATCCAGTTGTGTATGGGGTCCTTTTGATTACACTCGCACGCGCAGTAACAAATCGAACATTTTTTTTTGCAGCCGCGGGCCATTCCGATTTGTAACCGCAACGCATTTCCGAACATCACTGAAGCTGAATGCAAATCGAAATATAAATACGCACAATTCATAATTAATGTGCATTGAAAATGCATGACAAACGATAATTAGTACCATTGACATTCATGTCATTGCATTATCGACACTTATCGCGGAACAAATGTGGACTCTTTGATGTCGGCGATGGAAACTGGAAATTGGTCGTTGTTCTCATCGACGAAGCGATGAATTTTATTCCAGAAAAATTAAATGAAAGAAACGTACAACTGTGAATGTAATCGAATCCTAATAAAACAGAAATTAAATCTATCAAATTACGTTACGGTTGGTGCAATCTGTTTTAAACATTTGTTTAATTTTTACCTTGTTGAGAATTTTAACCATCGCGACAATGTTCGCGTTTAACGTTGATGTGATATTTCAATATTATCTCGAAATGTGGTTCTGTGACATACGGATATCGATTCTTAAATTGCGAAAAAAATTGTGAAACTATTGAAGTTCCATCACGCAAACAATGAAATTGCTTAGCAGCATGAAACGTTTATTTGCAACGCAATAATTCAACTTGGATCAATTTTGGGTAAAACGAAATGGAAAAACATTGCAATTTTTCCATTTCGTCGTATAAAACTTTTTCACCACACGTCCGTCAAAACAGCTGAACTTTGCGGAGACGGACACGCAGATATTTAAAAAAAAGGATCCGTTCAACAATTTTTATTTTCGCGGTCTCCAGAGTCTCCGGCCGGCCGCATTAAAAATTTATTTATAACTTGTTAGGGCAAATTTTTATTCGGGGCGCCATTTCATTTGCCGGGCAATTCCCCGAGGACTCGGCCCGTAATCATTTTTGCTGAATCGTGCGCAGGGCGAGATGATTATTATCTCATTTTGATTGGCAATTTCGCACGTCACCGTCAATGATATCATAACAATGACCGTCGGCGATTGTCAGCGTTGATCTCGTGCGGGATAATTAACGATGTGTAATTTCAGTCACGCACTTTCTTCATCGTTGGTCGCTGTACGAGAAAATAAACATTGGAATGAAGGTGGGTTCGATTTTTTCGCAGTGGTTTCGCGATGTTAGATTTTATTGATCTGTGAGTTGTGCGTGGAATGATTTTCGAAAATATTCAGTGATATTTGCTGAAATTATGCAAATTAAATAATTAAGTATTTTATGACTGGGCTATAAGGTAATGGTTGTTTCAATTTGGCTTTTTCTGATTTTCTGTTTCTTTCTTTTTGGCTCAGAGTGTACGAAAAATTAGAAAAAATATTTATTTATTATTCCAGTGTATTTACGTTCACTATTTTTTCTATTATCCTCCGAGTCGACAGGTGGAAGACGAGACGAAGGCAACGAACAAAAGCGTTATCAATCAGTGTTGTCGCCGACCTTCAAAGTCGATTTCTGTATTTCAAATACACTTCTTTAATCGATTCGTTCGCCTGCGTACGATTCTTTTTCTTCGCACTTAATTGTTCTCGCACACTCTTCGTCTGGTGATACGTTGGTTTTGCAGTATCTTAAAGCGCTCTTGTTTGTGACAACGTAAACCTTTATTGGTCGTCTCACACCACCTTACGTTTTTATTTAATTCTTCCAGTGTTTCATTTCGATTCAGCAAAGTCGTAATAACTACTGCAATTAAAAAGTGAGTGGTGCGCTTTCATTATCGCCAACAGCTCCGCTGGATCCATGGAAAATTAAGTTTTTTAATTATTTGCACTGCACAATGGATAGAGAAACTTCAGTTGGGAAAATTGCACGAGGCGCCT
This sequence comes from Geotrupes spiniger, assembly GCA_959613385.1. NCBI lineage: Eukaryota > Metazoa > Arthropoda > Insecta > Coleoptera > Geotrupidae > Geotrupes > Geotrupes spiniger. Next base: position 1,583,433 of record OY390732.1, on the reverse strand, counting down.
CCGTTTGTCGACGTTCGTCGTTGTAAATTTTAGGAAATCGCTCTGGGACGCACTTTGATCATGGAGGCGGATGAATGCCCTTGGTGCGCTTTGTGAGTGGACGATTTAGTTTGTCTTAGAAAAACCAGCTCGATCGATGGAGCTTTTTTAATTTGTCGAACCCGTTTCGGTCATACATCGAAATCCCTTTGGAAAATACATTCACTAAGGGATTGTGGTGGAAAACGGACGACGTTGCCATAATATCGAAATCCCGGCAAGAATTAAACGGAGAAAATGAACAAAGAAAAAAAGAAGTACATGAAGATACGTGTTCAGGAAGGCGCTGGGCATAAAGCACTTTATATGGTTCCCAGTCATGATCACATAAAAATGCAAAATGGCTAAAGAAACAAGGAGATATTTGCAGGAGGGGATAGAGCAGCTGGAGTATTGAATAGCCTGCTCGCAAGCAAACTCGTGTAAATGGCAGTGAAAGTGTGTGTGTACTAAACAAAAATAAAACCAATGGTTTTATATAAACGAGACTCGTACACACTGTCAACACACGAGAACACAAGGGGACACAAAGCCACAGATATGGGAATGGAAATCACCGAGGAGAGTATATGCAGATAAAAATTAAGAGATATAGAGGGGTCACGTAGAAAGTAATGGAAGACTGCCAACGAGCACAATGATTAAGAGGAAGGACGAGGGAACGAGGAAGAGCAGATCTAGGAGAAGATGGCTGAAACAGGTAGATAGAGAATTCAATAGAAGAGACCAATCGTCCTAAAGGTAGAAATGATGGAAAAATTAAGCAACAAGATAACAAGAATACAATAATGAAGAACAGGTAATAAGATGAATTCGATCGATATTGGCTGTTATCATACCGGAAAAGAAGGAGAACGGATTCAGGTAAATTGCATATAGCAATCGATAAACAGGAGACTGCAACTGAACAATCTTACTTATTTTCTTTTTCATTCCAACTTCTATATAAGCACCGTAGAAATTGCATAATCTTCATCATATTAATGCAGACGAAGTAAGCCCATCGTTGGAATAAAAATCCTCACTAGTCCTTCCTAGTTGAAAATGAAAAATACGTGGCTAAAGAATATCTTTTTCCGTTTGTCGTATGAATTATATGGTGAGATGTTTCGTGACAATTGCAATATATTGGATCAGATCATCTACTGCGTCTTCCTTTTCGATAAGTTACACCGATGCAGTGTTTCTGGGAAAATACATTGGGGTTATCCGCTGTGCGGATTAAAGGGGAGAAAACTTTTAATAACTAGTGATTTATATCACTTTGACACGAAGGAAATTGCACACGTGACTGTGATACTGTGCACCCGTGAAATAGACAATAAAAGGGCGAAGCACGTGTTTACATCTGAACTGCTCTTTTTCGTCCGAACTCAGACTTCGAAATCGTGTGAACGGTGTATTCACGAGTCGACAAATTTGGCATTAATGGTAATAAATGACATGAAAAGGAATTATCGGAATTGATGATCTTTGTTAAAAGCAATGATATTTTCAATGTTAACACTGTTATGTTCACCCAGTGAGTAATCTATGCGCGAGCGAAGCTTTGGAGTGATCTTATAAAAATAAAAATAAAATCATATAAGAAAACTGCATTTAAGGGGGGATCCTGCTTTAGGAGGACTTAAAATATCGTTTGGGGGAATTTTTTTGGGACAGAAAAAAATGAAAAAAGTCTAGTGAACTTTTTAGAGCATTTTATTGCATATTTGAGCATTAAAAAAAAAATTTCGAGAGAAAAATATTTAAACGGAACCAATTTTTATTGAGGACAGAAAAAAAATGAGCAAGTCTAGTGAACTTTTTAGAGCATTTTATTGCATATTTGAGCATTAAGAAAAATATTTCGAGAGAAAAATATTTAAACCTAACCGATTTTTATGCACATTTGTGCAACACCTTACAATTGCAGTCTACAATCGGTGGGAAAGGTGTAGCTCGTAATTTTTGTCTGAAACAAAAAAAACCAAAGAAAATTGTAATTCTCAGATATTTTCTTCTATGTGAACTAAAAAAAACCAAAAATTTTGAAATTCAAGATTTTTCTCAGGTTTGAAAATAAATACGCTCTTTGCAGGAAGAGAAAATCATTTCAACTTGCTAAAAAAGTTGTTTAGAATTTTTTTTTCATTAATCTTTTTAGTTCAAATCGAATAGAATGCTACTGAAGCTAACAAAAGTTTTGTTTCGTTTTGATTGCTTGTCTAGTTTTCTGGCAATCACGCCCACCAGTTTAGAAAAATCGTAAAAACGAAATCTCGAGAAAACGCGCTCTAAAGTTTACGATCGGGAAAAATGCTAATTTTACTATAGCTCTTACGAATTCAAAATATTATTGTTTCGAACGACCGATTGAACTTTTTTCAGTACATAGTTCGGTGTTATGTGACTACGGGAAGGGGAGCGCGCTTCCTTTGTCCGAGCGTTCATGCGTATTTTTTCTCGACACCTCACTGTGTTTAGTGCTGTATCTTTCAAAATATTGCGAATTAGCCGCTATAACTTTTTATGCACATTCTTAGATATATTAGGCATAGATGTGATTTTTTGAACCTTCTAAAGCAGGATCCCCCCCTTAATGAGACAATCGAAAGTAAAGTGAATATTTTAATTTTAAGTGACTTTCGTGGAAGAGGTTATCCACAGAAAATAATTTTAATACCAATTTTATTCACTTTGCTTCTCACTCACGGATGGAGAGGTATTTTTTCCAAATGTTTTAATGCAATCCTTGAGTTTTCTGTATATAGGTTGGTATTACCTATATATGTTATATAGAAAACTTTATACCTTTCAAGGGTTGCGCTTTGGAAAAAATACTCTACCTTCCTGAGTGAATCATCGAAACTGTTTGATCTTTATTGAAATGTGCTAATGTTACACTCAAGATCTCATAACATGCAAGGAGGAAAGATCGCACCGATCAACTTTCTAAGCATTAAATTTCTTCGATGGATGATATTGTGATTCCGATACTTCAAATTCCAGTTACACGTTTTAAGAACGAGGAACAAGGCGATTTGATTTCATGTTTGTTAGTTTGCATTAGTAGTAGCATCAAGCCTATGGAAATGCACAATCGTTAATCGTTGTGGTGTACAAACAGCCATTAGTTTGTCCCATAAGTTTTGGCACAAATTTTAGGGGCCGTAAAATTGGTAATAAAACGAAAATGGTAACAATTTTTTTAACAATTTTTATTATGATTTTTACAATTTGTTTAAAATTTTTATATTATTGGTGATTTTATATTCTTGATCTTTTTTATCGACATTCAATTCATAAAAATATTTTGAACAAAACGCAATTTTTAAAATATTAAATTTTTTTTGAAATTTTGCATTTATTAAGATTTACAAACTTGAATTTTTATAATTCGCAAATTACGTTTATTTCGCTTTTTAAATTATTGTTGCATTTTCATTTTTGCATGTTTGAAATTTTTTTTTACATTTTTTTAGAAGAAAAGCACAAAAATGTACAGTCAACCGACAGCCAGAATGGTGGTTTTTCTATTGATAGAGGCTAAATAAGCAAAAGGACATTAATCATTTAGACATCATTATGTTCCAGTAGAGCTTCCTCCTTCAGAAACAACAATTCCTGTTCTCTTTTACCACGTAAGGGGGGATCCTGCTTTAGAAGGCTCAACATTTTTTATTGCTCAAATCTATGCTTAATATATCTAAGAATATGTATGAAAAGTTATAGCGGCTAATTCGCAATATTTTGAAAGATACAGCACTAAACACAGTGAGGTGTCGAGAAAAAAATATACGAACGCACGAACGCTCGGACAAACGAAGCGCGCACCCCTCTCCGTAGTCACATAACACCGAACTACGTACTGAAAAAAGTTCAATCGGTCGTTCGAAACAATAATATTTTGAATTCGTAAGAGCTATAGTATGATTATAACGAGATATTCCGTAAGTAATCGAAAATTAACATTTTTCCTGAACGTAAACTTTAGAGCGCGTTTTCTCGAGTTTTCGTTTTTACGATTTTTCTAAACTGGTGGGCGTGATTGCGAGAAAACTAGACAAGCAATCAAAACGAAACAAAACTTTTCTTAGCTTCAGTAGCATTCTCTTCGATTTGAACTAAAAAGATTAATGAAAAAAAAATTCTAAACAACTTTTTTAGCAAGTTGAAATGATTTTCTCTTCCTGCAAAGAGCATATTTATTTTCAAATCAGAGAAAAATCTTGAATTTCAAAATTTTGGGTTTTTTTTAGTTCACATAGAAGAAAATATATGAGAATTACAATTTTCTTTGGTTTTTTGTTTCAGACAAAATTACGAGCTACATCTTTCCCACCGATTGTAGACTGCAATTGAAAGGTGTTGCACAAATGTGCATAAAAATCGGTTCCGTTTAAATATTTTTCTCTCGAAATATTTTTTTTTAAATGCTCAAATATGTAATAAAATGCTCTAAAAAGTTCACTAGACTTGCTCATTTTTTCTGTCCTAAAAAAATTCCCCCAAAAACGATATTTTAAATCCTCCTAAAGCAGGACCCCCCCTTAAGCTCTGGTTTAAAATATACGAACAAGTTCCCTTTACTATAGTAACTGGCCACGTTCGACAAATTCCAATTATAATTGTCAACGATATATTTTTTAAATCCAATCTTTCCAAATTAATATTTTTTATGACGTATTTGAAAAAATTGTTGAATCGGACAACAAAACGCCTGTAGCGGAAAAGACAAATAAACAGATCATGGCTTTTCAATACTTCCAATACTATCGCCTGTTTCCGTCTGGAAAATTCTAGGACGTTGCGATATATTGCTAGACAGCGTCAAGCATTTACATTTACAAACATTTGCTACAATGTATGTTTACCGAGATAATATTACGGGTGAAATTTACGCGCGGCCAGACGAAGTACTTTATTACGTTATCAAATTCGAACAGCAAGGAGATAAAACCAGAAGAACCAAACTTATCGATTACATGTAGCGTATGCGGCTCGTAATACTCGTTCACGAGAATGGTTTGAAAGGAGGCAAAAAAAACAAAATGCAAAAATTGCTACTGAGGAACAAAAGCCGAATTAATTTAAAGGGGATTAATATAATGACTATTGATGCCGGAACTTTATGAGGGATTAGACGTATTCAAGATTTCTAGGCCATAGAAGCTCTCAAGAAAAAGGGGTTGAAAGGCTAATTGAAAGTTTAACAACAATAGTTTAAAATAGAATGAAACACGTCTGTGTCTATTAACTACGATTTACTTTGCAGTTTTACTGCTGGATAAGCTGAGATGTCCCTAATCACTTATTACCCAATACTTACAACAATATGAATCCATTGTCATTTATTATTATTATATAGCAATGACCGGATTTAGATTTCCATAACGCAATTGAAATAAATTGTATTTGCATTAAATGATGAAAATGTGTAAGTTGCAACTGTGACCGTAGTTTTAAATTTGCTGAACACACCGACGTAGCTATAGATTTTTACAGTGGCCGTATATTTCGTAGCCAGGTAGGTACTGTCGAACCACCGCGTACGACCACCGGGAGGCTGCGAAAATCAATTTTCGATGTGTACGACTACTGATAAAACTATTTCCATGTTTTAATCAAAACGTTCATTAATCACAAACTTCCGCAATAAGCGGACCCCAATATTTCTGGATATTGGATATCGACGCGTGAGAAAATTTAATTGCGAGCGCAGAGGCGGCATCGCTTCGAACGCGGCATAAAAATCGTTGTTGTTTAATTGCAGTGTGCAATTACGAAGTTCGCTTTAGTACCAACTAAAAAAAAATATGTCAAGATATCAAATTACTGGTCTCGGTTTACTGTCTCGATAAACGAATACGAATTTTTTTGAAAAAACAACTACTTTGATATAAAAACGCAATGACATTCAGGGAAGAATTGTCAAATCCTGTAATTGACTTTTGAACAGTGATAGTGGAAGAATAATGGCAAAGTAGGGGGTCATATTTGTCGCAAATTAATCTGAAAATGATAGCCTAAAAGTTTGTAACCTATTCATATTCCGACACTTCAATCCGCACCGTATTAATCATAATCGATTTTGATTGCTCCCTTATACGCGGTTTTAAGTAAAATTTATAAAAGGAAATTACGTGACGTGGAAAACCGAATGTTTGAACATTTCGACTTCATAAGGAACTTTTTTGAGAGTAACAATTTTCTTCGATAAACTATACCTGATATACCTGATATACGACGTAGATATTTCCAATTATTTTTTTGTGCCTGCACTTCATTGTCGATATTTATTACCCGATTTATTCGGCGCTTTATTCAATTTTAATAACATAATTTATAATTAGTTTTTGTTTTGCGGACAAACAAATATGAACAATGAAATTGTTAACTGCCATCATACGTTATACTAATTAAATTCAACATCGGACGCCGCTATGTTTAACAATTTAGCAAATTAACAATTTATATCCATTGAGTCAAATAACGTCACTAATATTTAATTTTAGTTAAATTTAACGAGGTTTATAATCGTGTTCATATTAATTTGTTGGAAAATATTATATTACAGCATTTCGTGTGTGTTTTGGGGTCAATTGACGAAGCAAATAAATACGTGAAAAATAAAAGTTAATGCAGGATGGACGGAGCAGGTGTGCACGATGAAAGAAATGAATGGGCGCATACAAAACGGAAAAATGAACGAGAATCCACTTGGACACATGACGAGGGTTAATGGAGGCAACAATCGAAGATGAAAATAGAAAATTTAGTATTTCTGGACGAATTTGAGGAGAATGTGTGAGTGTACGATTCTTAGAAACACAAAGTCATCGTATCGTCAAGTGCTGTTGCCATTATCCTTGTTGTTATGAGCTGTCGGGGAATAGTTCCACGTGTTCGCTTTTTTTTTGAACATGGGCCACTTGTACTAGGTATTAGTTGCTAATGGAAAATCTAACTCGTACTAAGCTTTTGGTGCTAATGGAAAATCATTTTATATAAAATTTAGAAGTTTTTTTTTGTTCAACAACGTCGTCAAATCTAACTTACGCGTTTAAAATTGTGAGTGGTCGGTATTTTTATAATTTGAGTTGAATATTTATTTTTTATTAATCATATTACCTAATACGTTGTTGTTTATCGTTTAAGGACGAATTACAGAAGATGCTATTTGTCTGAAATTAATCAGTCGTTCGATATTTCTATAGATTTATACAACTTCGTCGTGCTATTTTTTTAATTGACGATAATTATGGCCATCACCACCACGACCACATCCATCGACCACACTTTTCCTCTTGACGCCTACAGTCAGGAGTTTTCCTCTGCAGATGAAACAGATTAGAAAAAAATACGTCACCATATTACATTTAAATGTCCTTTGGGCAGGCCCCCAGCATAATTATACATCAAACGATTCCACTGCTAAACACACCCACCGGCTTAAAATAGCGACGGTCCGAGTGGTCGACGTAATTATAATCGCACGCTGGCGGTTCTCACGTGCGACGTTTCGAGATGAAGTTGCCGGCAACAATCGAGCGGCCGCCGGTGGTTGCGACAACGTTGTCCCGGCGTTGGAACCGCGCGAAAGTTTCATAAATTAGCGCCGAGTCAGCGGACAAAAAGACCGCACAATATGTAATTTCAACGCGCGTCCAATTATTTCTGCACGTTCGCGTCCGGACGCCGAATCCGAACGCTTTTGCTCTTTCACGCCGGTTTTAATCAACATTTATTCGTTTTGTCTCCCGCCGTTGTTCGCGGTTTCGACCGCAAACGTCCACTTTGCAAAGTGCAAAGTGCGGCGGGAATTTTCGCGTTGTGCAGGTGGAGATGATTTAATCTTTTCGGGCAATTAAAATTTAAAAATATATCCAACATAAACTGCGTGTGTGTATAAATTTCCGTAGACACCGTAGACGTTTGGCAATTTAGCGTTCGGTTGGGTTAATTTTATCTTAATTAAGTGGTAGAATTTTGTACTTTTCTGGATCTATTTTTGTGTGGGAGAGCAATCAAAATAAATTATGATTAATAATTTTGTTACTTTTGGCGTTTCACATTTTTTTTGCTTATCCCAGGTATTTTATTATATAACAGTCAAACCAGAATTATGTGTTGGATTGGGTCAGGTTGCATTTTTATGCTGTACACAAACATTACTGTTTCAAATTATATAATCAAAATTAACCTCCATTTAATTTCAACTTTTCAATTTTAAATTAGTTTATTTTTGTGTATGAGAGCAATTAATATGAAAATGTAATTAATTTAATATATGGAGTGTGGGGTTGGAGAGATTGGAAAAAATAAAAGAACACATTAGAGAAATCAACTCCAGAGTATATTATAAGACTGGGAGCGAAATGTTGGGTGTCGAGGTAGGGGGTATGGCGTTGATGTATGAATTGACAAAGAAAGACGGGCGGAGCAAAGTTTGGTAGCAGGAGCAGGGAGGAGAAGAGAAGAATAATATCCAAGTATGAGGAAGGGGGATAAAGCTGCTGGAAAAGACAGGAATGTCAGGGAAAGAAGTAGAGAGGAGAATAGGAGAGGGGAAATAAGTGGAAAGAGAGATAATAGGTAGATGAAGATAAGTGGAAGCTCAAAAAAGATAAGGCAAAATAAAGTAAAATGCAACACAAAATAAAAAGGAATAAAAGTGGAGAGACGGGGACTAAGATATTTAAGGGAAAGGAGGACGCCGAAAGAAGACAGAATTATTGCAAGGTACAGGTGTGGGAACGAGGAAAAAAAACAAAGAAATACTGGACGAATGTGGACTACAGGAAATGCGAAGATAAATTGGAGCACTGGATGCGAGGATGTAAAGAAGTGAAGATGGAGGAATAGGAAATGGGGAAATAATGAGATTGGAGAAGATTGCACATAAAATTATTTTAGGTTGGATCTGCAAATTATTTTGTAGCAATTTTAGTTTAGGTAAGGTTTGCGTTATCTGGAAATTAAATAAAAATCAAACCACAATATTTCATTCATGCTTACTCTTTTTTTACGATCCAATCCAACATAAATGTGATCAATGATAACCAAACCCAACACTACCGAAACAAGTACACAAAAAACTTTCTTTAAAAATCTTACGCTTGCATTACATTTTCTTGCCTTTCTTCTGATTCAGAGGCGTTCTTATTTGAGGTATAAGTTTTATATAGTATTTGCGTGAAAATTATAAGTTTAGTATAAGTTGTCAAAGATTTTATTTAAAGTTAAGAATAGAATATAACACCACTTTCTAAAGCTTAAAATTATTTTGCTTAGGGGTTGGGTTGGGTTGAAATGGATTGGGTTTGCTTAATCCATTATTCAAAATTCAATCTGAAGAAATCCAAACAAAATACTGTAGAAAAGTGTGTCATCTTAGCCAACATCGTTATTCCCGAGAAAAATATGGGAGTTCATTTCATAAAATTATCCTAGCAAAGAGCAACACCAAACCAAAATCTGCGAGGAGGAAAAAATTGTATTGGGTTTTGATTTTGAACCAATGAACTTTGAAGTCTTTTAACTTTAAAGTTTATTGGTTCAAAATCAAAACCCGACACAATTTTTTCCTCTTCGCAGATTTTGGTTTGGTGTTGGTTCAGTTTAGTATTCAATTATTTGGTTGCCAATCGTCGAGATAAATGAAAAAGTGAATCTACTTAAGTTCTCCACCCAACTTGTTTATCTGAGAGGTCGGTGCAATGGACAATTTTCTACCTGGAGAAGCCCCAAGGCAAATTACTCCACTAATACGACCTCAAATATTTGTAAAGAGATATTTATCGAGTTTGGTTGGTTTTAGGATTGCGTTATAAATTGAGCAAAACACAAACCAAATTATTTAATCAAATTATCGCCGTCGTAAGCTTTCAAAGATTCATCGATTGATTCAAGTATTCAAAATCAAAACCTGGGAACACGTTTTTGGTTGGGGTTTTAGTTCAGTTCGATATTAAATTTGGTGAGGTTTCTTTGGCATGCAGCAAAACAGAATGTACTTGGGTTGGGGGGAGGGGGAGGGTAATTAATTTAGAAAAGTGCAACAACTGCTAACCACTAGTAATCCCACGCCAAACATTTGGAAAAAAATAATTATCGAGTTCAGTTGTCCTGCAGATTGGCATTGCATACTAGATGAGGGGGTTGGGTTGGAGAGGGGGTGACATGATTGGCAAACCTAAAGGAATTGAAGGAGTAGAACAGGAGAAGTCAATTTTTATTTATCGAAATTTGTCAAACTACAGATATTAGTCTAACACAAATCTTACGAAAGTATAGCAACCACTGCACAGTACAAAAGTGGGCTGTTCGATTAAGGGGGGATCCTGCTTTAGAAGGCTCAAAAAATAGAATTTTTTATTGCTCAAATCTATGCCTAATATATCTAAGAATATGTATAAAAAGTTATAGCGGCTAATTCGCAATATTTTGAAAGATACAGCACTAAACACAGTGAGGTGTCGAGAAAAATATATACGAACGCACGAACGCTCGGACAAACGAAGCGTGCTCCCCTTCCCGCAGTCACATAACACCGAAAAAAAGTTCAATCGGTCGTTCGAAACAATAATATTTTGAATTCGTAAGAGCTATAGTAGGATTATAACGACATATTCCGTAAGTAATCGAAAATTAACATTTTTCCTGATCGTAAACTTTAGAGCGCGTTTTCTCGAGTTTTCGTTTTTACGATTTTTCTAAACTGGTGGGCGTGATTGCGAGAAAACTAGACAAGCAATCAAAACGAAACAAAACTTTTCTTAGCTTCAGTAGCATTCTATTTGATTTGAACTAAAAAGATTAATGAAAAAAAAATTCAAAACAACTTTTTTAGCAAGTTGAAATGATTTCTCTTCCTGCAAAGAGCATATTTATTTTCAAACCTGAAAAAAACTTTAATTTCAAAATTTTTGGTTTTTTTTTTAGTTCACCTAGAAGAAAATATATGAGAATTACAATTTTCTTTGGTTTTTTTTTGTTTCAGACAAAAATTACGAGCTACATCTTTCCCACCGATTGTAGACTGCAATTGAAAGGTGTTGCACAAATGTGCATAAAAATCGGTTCCGTTTAAATAGTTTTCTCTCGAAATATTTTTTCTTTAATGCTCAAATATGTAATAAAATGCTCTAAAAAGTTCACTAGACTTGCTCATTTTTTTCTGTCCTAAAGAAATTCCCCCAAAAATGCTATTTTAAGTCCTCCTAAAGCAGGATCCCCCCTTAATGGGAATCTTCGGACATTACAGTGTTATGAAGAGATGTCGATAAATTTTCACATTAGCGAGGAATCGAGAGTGTTTACTTAGCTGCTCATACTACAAAACGCAAGTTGTTCAAGAAGTGGATCCACGTCACAAAAAAATCGACTGCAATGTTGTCAAAATGTCCTCAACGCCATTCAAATCAATTTATAAATAAATAAATATAATTATAGATGAATTCATATGTTTAATTTAATTCGTGTAAAAATCTATTAACTATTCAGAATAACACAACTCGCTATAAACAAATCGGCCATTTGTCTAAACAAACGCTCACACACATAATCCAAATGCAAAAGACGCGCAAAACGAAAACACATGTACGTATAAGTGCACGACTTGCGTCAAGCCCACCAATTGTTTATGTTAAACGACAGTTAATCCGAGCGTCAGACTAAACAAGATTTTTTCGCGGCCGACTTTCGCGTCCAAGTTGGATTTGGTTAACGCAAAGATTAACAAATCGAATTTCCTGCGGGCGCGGGAACGCGCCGCCGGATCAGGACGAATCGCAAAGTGGTTTCACCTGTTAAAGTTCAGCGGGCGTATGATCGTGGGAGCGACGCCAACGTACGTGCAAAATCGTATAATGGAAGGTATACAAAGGCCCCCGTCCGTGATCAATGATGTGGGCACGGCGCTGAAACTCAAGCGGCTTATAATTGAAAACGTTGTACATAACTAACGCCTCCCGCCGGAGCGGTCTTTTTTTCGGGTTAATTGAAAGCTCACGACGTTCCGCAAAGTGGAAAGAATCGGTTCGTTTAATTTTTTTTTTCGGCGTCGAGCTCCGAACGATGTTTGACGTGCGGGCGCAAAGTGCAGTAATGTTTCCTCGTTCGGTGTGTGAGGAAAGGGCATTGATATTCATAATTAATGAGATTTACATGCGAGAGCTACGATGCTTTAGTGGGTGAAATGTTTGAGTTTGTGAATAAAATAGCGGCATGTTTAAGTCCGACCGCTCGAGCCCTTTCACTAAGTCTTTCATTGTTAATGAAAGGGGTTTGCTACCATTTCTAGATTGGAAAATATTAAACTTTTTTTTTTGTTCTTTAGTTGAATTAGTTGGAGTTAGAGTTAGTTAGAGTTCCTGTTTGCTTTGTCTTTTTTCATTCAAATATCTGCCCAATTTAATTTATGTCGAATAATAAGTACGCGAACGCCTCCTAGATGTACGTTTATTGTTACGTAGCACATTTTATTTAATTTTTTCTAACAAGAGCTTATTGTTTATGGCACCAAAATTGTTACAGTTTTACCTACTGCAAGTGCCCATTAGAAGCTTTGGATGAAGAATACGTCCTGAGGACATCATTATAGATGTATAGGCGCCACAAAATTTTATATCATTGATATAAAACGGATATAGATCAAAATAGGCACAAAGTCAAAAAAATATGAATTTTATATCAAAGTTTTTGGGCATAAATATCAAGCTTGAAACAAAATTATAGAGCTGTGGATATATGAAAATGATTACTAGAGAGGTTATATATAAGCACTACATGCCTACAGGCCTTAAAGGCCTAGGGCTTGCTTTATTGTCTTTCTCCACTTATCTTTGCCCTTGCCATTGTCTTCCAGTCTCTTAATCTGACGCTTATGTCTTGCACAGCGGCCATCCACGCTTTCCTTGGTCTTCTTCTCCACCTTGGTCGTAGTATACCACCTATTAATACCGTTTTAGTCACTCTGCTTTGAGGCATATGGCCTAACCAACATAAGTAGAGCCTATTTATTTCTGCAGTTGTCCTTCCTCGATTTTCTCCAGCCGTAAATTCTTGTTTGTACATTTCTTTCCCATCTTCAACTTTTGTTGTTTCCCCTTTGTTTACTGTCCATGTTTCACATGCATATGTCACTGTCGGTCTAATTGTTTTATAAATTCTTTTTTTTAATTCAACAATTCGTTCACTGCTCCTGTTTCAATTCGTTAGTATTGCCTCCAGTCTTTCCTCTAGTCCTGCATCTATTTCCTAGCAGTTGCTGTTTTCTTTCGTTATAACTCCCTGGTAAGTAAAGCTGTATACTTTTTCAAGCTTACATTCTCTTTCGTCATCTCTTATACTTCGCATAACCATATATTTTAATTTTTGCACGTTTGCCATTTATCTAGCCCTTTTGCAAACCTCACACTATTTTCTTCAAGTTTTTTTCTGCCAAAGTGCACATTTTGTTCATCACATTGTTGTCGGTGCCGTACGTATGCAAGTATGCAAGAAAGCATTTCTTTCACTGTTTCATGTAAGTGAAAAACGAGCGAAGACAATAAGAGGACTAAAAATGGATGGCAAGGCTCCTCCAAACAAACGAGGTCAAAGTGCTCTTGCACCCGACGTCCATGAGGCTATTCATGCGCATATTAGATCATTTCCGTAAATCCCATTCATCAGGAGAAAGTGTATTACTTTCTCCTGATTTTTATTCCTCACCTGTCGGTGAAATCAATGTGGCTCCTATTCAAAGAAAAATATCCTCAGTTCAGATCTGCATCGTAGTATGTCAATAGTTTTCACCAATAGTTTTGGGTACACATTTGGAAGACCCCAGGTCGATACCTGCTGTACTTGTGCGCAACTTAAAATTAAGTTGAAGTCCCCACATCTTATGAAGTGGCAAAACGATTAGCTGAAGTCGAACTAATGGTACACAATCGCGAAGCAAGAAAGCTTTACATAGGTAAATACCTTAAAGCATGAAGCATCTGAAGAAGGAAAGAAATAGACCCATGTGCTGTTCTTAGCATTTGATTACATGCAGAACGTGAGCTTGCCAAAATAGAAATAATTTAAAGCAAATTACTGTGAGTGAGTTTTGCATTACAGATGTCAAAGAAAAGAAGAGCACACTATGTGTGTATCACGAAGGAAATGGTAGAAAATCTCCTGATGATGAGATCTGCTCTTATGTATCAAACTACTTAAAAGAGGTACAGGAAGAAAAAACGAGCTCCGTTTCTGATAATTGCATCGGGCAAAATAAAAGTCACCTTCTTTCCTGCTATCTTCTATCACTCACAGAGAGTACTAGATTTTAAAAAAATTCAACACTACCAAAACTGAAAACACTCACCGGTTGACTTGAAACCATACACTACTAGTTTTGTATCCACATTGAATTTTTTTAACTCAACGTCGTTTGTGAATCTTTTAGAATCAAGATAAATTGTGCAATAGAAGGAAAGGAAGACGAATGAGTAATGGGATATTGTGTAGAACAAAGTAATTATGGCTAATTTCGTACTTTATTCTCCTTGAAAAATCAACTAGGGCTGAATTCAACGGAATTAAAAGTTCAGTAAAAAAAAAGTTGTAACTAAATTTGATTTTTTCAAAATTTGTAACGTCAGTAAGAATGGTTGTTATGGCTATATGAAGTAGCAAAACAATAAATTTTTAAATTTCTTTTTGAACCAGTTTTTGTATTTTCCCACAAAGTCTTATATCCTTTTCGTAATGTGATTAATTCTGCGATTGTGTTGTTTTATCCTGTGCTTTTATAATTTTTAAGATTATTTATTACATCTGTAAGTTCTTTCTCTGTTGGTGGATGTATTTCCATTCCCTCCATGTCATTACCTACTTATTCAATTTGCTCAGCTTCGTCCGCGTTTTTCTTCAGGAGCTCCCAGAAAAATCTTTCCACCTCTGTTACCTTCCCCTCCTTTCCTTTTGAATTACCTTCATTATCTTTGCAATGTATTTATTTGCCCTTTATTAAGATATTATTCCTCCTCTCCACCTCCTCCTCTGTCTTCTAACATTTATATTCTTTAGTAGTTTTCATTATTTCTGTCATTTTTCTTGTCATCTCCACTTTCATCTCTTTTATATCTTCTTTTTTTAGTTCTCTGTATTTTTACCCATTCCTTTCATCAGTTCGTTCAGTTCATCTATGTCCTTCTTTTCGCCCTGATTACCTTCACTCCCAATCGCTGCGCTACTTTTAAGTGGAACCTCCATTATTTCTTCTTCTGCCCTCCTTTGTTCCGATGATCTCATATCCTTTTACTTCTGCCAAATAAGACGACGCCCACGTCTTCCTTTTGGATCCGTTGTTTTCTCTCTTTTTTCCTGATTCCCTCTTACTCCATAAAATGATCTTCGGCTCGCTTCGTCCCTGTTGAATTCCTCAATGACGCGGCGCGCGTGCTACGCTCTCTCACTCGTTTGCCCGCCACTCACCAATAGGTATTTAGGTATTTAGCTCGTATTCACTTTATATATTTCATTAACAAGCAATAATAAAGGATAATAATAATATGGTATAATGGAAGTCCGTAACTTATAATCTGTAAGGTTGATCCAACACAGTGGTGTCAAATAACCAGAAAGACGTACTCATTTCACATCCACATTTTCATTAATCCATTGCAGCGGGAAGAAAAAAAAAACCAAGAAAATCTTTAATGTTTGTTACTGAAACCCCGAAACAAAAGCAACCAACCTTCAGAAGTCGCGACTGAAAACCGGGAACGTACATCTCGTTCGTTACATCTCTATTCATCTCAAAGCTTCGAAACGAAAGACGCGCCCATAATCTCATAATTGAATGTTTTACGCTGCAACTCAAAGTCCGCCCGTTAAACAAGTAGTCGTAAAAGCTTTAAAAGTAATGGCATTAATATCGATCAAAGCGTAAAAATTAAGTTCAAGCGACGGACGAGAAATGAACGCAATTTAAAATTGTTTTTCCGACACCGAATATTAATATTCGAAGCGTGGCGTAGAAGCCGGCCGATGTTTAATTGGAGTCGAAGCTTCCAGTGACAAAGTCCTCGTTGAGCCGCACGGAACGCCCCGGGGACGGATGCGTATATGGGTCCCGTTCGACGTCAATACGGATGGAAACTAATCTGCGGGAATTAGATTACAACGCTAAGCTATCGATGGGGCATCGATACTGTTATGAACTTCGTTTCGGTCACTGCGAAATAATTTTGTGGATCGAGGACTTCATTTCAGTTTCTTTAAAGTAGACGCTAATCAAATTACGCCATTTTTCGCCCATCATGTCGAAAAAGGCTTTCGCACATTTACGACGATTTCCAACGGTGTCGCTTTTAACATAACGACCGCACCGGAAACTTCCTTTTAACGCCAACTGGCACGTAGTCGTCCGTAACAGGCTGCGATTCGTGGAAAACCCCTCAAGAAATTGTAAAATTTACGGGCGATAAACTTCCACGTTTCAAACTGTTAGAGTGTCTTTTTCGACGCAACTTTCCCACGTCTTCGGAACATAATGTGGGACGTAAAACTACAAAACGTAAGTTTTTGTTAATGCAAATTTTGTGTCATTACGTTCCCTTCAATTTCAACTTAAAATATAAAGCGACTTATAATTTATAATTTTTATTATTAATTCGAAGGAATTTGCGAAATTTTAAATTAAATTAAATAAAATTCAGAGAAAACGTCGTCTCTTCAACTGACGGATTTTCTTTATTTCATGCGGGCGGTGAAAGCGGCCACACACTCAGCAATTTGTTCCGCGTTTCGCCCCGATCTGAAGGACTCTCGGAGTTTTAGTTGTTACCACAGTAAAAGGCGGGTCCTTCAAGAAGGCGTGAGTGCCATTGCACAACTGGAGGTTGCGACTCGTTACTTTTAAATATTGCTACGAAATGTGGTCTTTAAAACTGATGAATAATTTTTCTTTGTGTGTTTTCACGTTAAGTAAATTAAAATGTAGCGTTGAAAATTGCTTGCGCGAGGTTGTCAAGGTTTAAGTAAAAAAAGAATTTCAGCATTGAAATATGAGAACGTTTAGCGCGTTTAGTGGAAAATCTGAAGCATCTCGCACAAAATTTTCTCACACTTCGACCCGACTCAATCAAATCCAACCCAAACCAATTAGTTTAACGAGTTGTTCGTAGAGTACAATTTGATTATAAATGATATTAACAATAACGTTGATTTTTCTTTTATAATAATCGTGAACCTTTATTGGCATCCCAACAATTATCTTTATACGTTATTTGTTTCTTTTACACCTCCTTTTACAACATCTTTCAATGGAAGGCGCATTGCATCCTTTCCTCTATTTCTCTCTTGACCGATCTTCCCTCTCTCCATATCTCGCTTGGCCACATTGCTTGTATCATATCTACTTTATCTCTTAAATTTTCACTCCCTTTCATGCCTCCTTTTATCCTCTTGATTATATCTTCCTTTTCCATATACCTCACACCTCTTATATCCTTTCCCTATCCAATATTTGTTTGCCATCTTTTCGTTACCGCATCTGAACCTCGCTATGATCTTTTCTTCTTGCGCCGTTTTTGCCAGATACTTTGGATTCCATCTATAAACCTGTAACACCTTGTACCTAACGTGCCTTGGGCTTCCTCTCCTGCCTTTTTCCTTTCCCTTACACCCTCCCCATTTCCGCCTGCCTGACCGACATCTTCGCTTTCTAGTATACTTTTTATTCTCTGCCTTCCCGTCTTCTCTAGTTCCTATATCACCTTTTTCCCCAGATTAACCTTTATCCCCTCGTTCACTGCCACCTCATACTTTATCGCTTTCTTCCCTGCCCCTATCCCCAATGTCTCATTGCCTATTTTGCTTATATTTGAGGCCAAGTTCCTCTATGTGTCTTCCAACGTAGTTTGCCATCGTCTGCATTGACTTCATTCATATATCGACAAGGTTGAATTTCTTCATATCGTCATCTTCATATCTTTGAGTCCAAGTTCCTAAATTTTTATTCAATTTCGTTTTTGGTGAATTGTTGGTATTTTTTCTTAAATTTGTGTCTAAGGCAAAAAACCTAATTGTCACTGAATCCAACATTAATTAAAAGGTTAGACTAATTTGGTGTCACCGCTTAAAATGATATTTACCACGATTGAAGTATAGAACTATTTAGTTTAAATTCAAATATATTTTGCATAGTTGTTCTTGTACTTCTTCTTCGTTAATTTTATTTTTCCTCCGCAGCCATCCCCATCTCCATCTCCATAGATAATATTTCTTCCCTCCCCACTATTTATTTTTTGTCATTTCCACTACGCATCACCTTCCTATTCTATAAAGAATTTAACATTAACATCGGACCCTCCCCATGTTTGCCATCACCTTCAGATAAATTTCCTTGTGCATGAATCACAAGAAAGTAATAACAAAATAAAATACGTAAATAATAAATACGTGAGGGTTAAAAGAATCACGTAGACCGTTGCATTAAAATAACTACAAGAAAATCAACCGAAAATCCAGTTGAACCCAACCATCATCAGTCGTCTACTTGATAATTTTTTTTTGAAAATAATTCAGTTCGATTCAAATTGATTGGCGCAGTTCGCGTCGGATTATTCGCCGATACGGATTACCAAATTGCCCAACTCGACGGGCTCGACGCGCGTAAGTGGAATTAGCCGCTTTTCATAGCAGACGTCGACGTGCGTAAGCGATTTAAAATTTTCGGATCATCACCGAAAACACGGCGAAGTAATAAATTCGCGTCGATTTCGCGCCCACTCGGAAATTGCGGCCAAACGAGAACAATGCATTCTGCACCATCACCGGCGACAATGGAACACTCGCCCGCCGAGCGAAATGTGTATTTATTCACGCTGAAGCACGCAATTAAACGCCATTACTGGGAAAACCTCTTAAGCTAGTTCGGTCGATGTGTTTACGCACGTGAATACTCCAGCGGCGGTGGCGGCTGCTTTGAGGACAAACCCAACAGACGTGAATATTCAACGACGACGAATAAGAGGAATAATCGATCCGCATGCGAAAGAAATCGGTGTTAGTTCGAGTGTCACGACAAGCACTCGCCAATTTACAACGCCGCGGAGACGCTCGATCGAACGGGACGGTTTGAATTGAATTGAAGCGTTTTAAGTGCGTTCTCTTGTTTGTTACTTCTGCGTTCTTGACCGAAAAAACGGATGCAATTAGTCGCCGTCGTTCGTTGATTAATTTGTTAAAATTAATGAAATAATTTTACAAGTGTTTCGTTACCTAATTATGAAATTAATTTGTTACGCTTGAATGAGAATTTATTTTATGTCGACGATAATGGACGTAATCGTTTAATGTAATTGTTTATGTAATCGTTTTTGACGACTACGACGTCATTCCTTTAGCTGATTAAATTACCAACGTACAAATATGTACAATAATATTGTTTGCAAATAATTATTTAATTTTAATTGTACAGTTATCATCTAAGCCAAGTCAAATCCTAAATTATAAAAAAATATTATTTTTTTTATTTGACCCTTTCGCTATTGATGTCAATTATCATGTACATGATTTATCGAATTTTATTATGAGCAACTCAAATTACTTGGGTGTCTCCGATCTGGGATATTTATATTATATGTGAATTTTATCTCTAGGGGTCCATCTCTTATTGCTTTCATGAAATAATATGTTATGCCGGCAGCATGGAGGTTATATTTTGTTATATTTTATTCGTTTAGGTGAGTTTTTGTAAATTCTCGTTATCGAAAATTTTGAAATAGGTTCAAACACAATTTCTAAGCAACTTGATGAGGTAGATTATATTATCTGAATTTGTTTTGGGGATTGAAAATTTAATGTCCATGATCAAGGACAAATCAAGTCGAGAGAGTAATATTTTTACGAATATTCAATTCAACGTTTTCATTCCAAAGCTATTTTTCTTACTGCTCGAAAACCGAATATTTTCATAGAAAAATGCGGCATGGGAGTTGAGAAATTTTTGGTTGACGCATTGGACAAAATAGACAACGGAGATAATTCCGATTTCTGATCTGTCGGATTATGAAGACGATGAAGGGCTTGTGGGAGCCACAGAAAGAATGGAAGAACAGTTAGATGAAGAAATCGAAGCAAAAAAATCAAACAGTTGATAAAATGGCTGAAGAAAATGGAAACAGTAACAACGAAGAATTAGTTATTACTTACGGAAATGATGAAAATGGTCAAGAAACAGATGAACACGATTTAGAAGAAGAGATTGATATAAATTCCATTCACAGTTCGAGTAATATAAAAACTACAGAAAAGTCGCAAATAAAATGGACCGGAAAGAACGTTTTGAAATTCAATTCGGAAGGATGGCAGCCCCCAGAAGAATCGCCGATAAATCAAAATGATATTCCGGAGCCCATCGAATTGGACTGATAGACCAAATGATAGAAAAACTGATATTTACGCTATACAAAGTTGAACTACGAGATTGAAACCAACCAATAAAAAAGAAATCGAGACCCCCAATCTCTTTATGGGGTGTTTAGGCTTTCCAAGGATTAGCACGTATTGCGAAAATACTTTATACTTATGGTAAAATGGTATGATAATCGCGTTGTAAAGACGGCATCCAACTTGGTTCGTTCGGAATTGGAGGAAAGGGATAAGTCCACTAAAATTTATGTACAAGTGTCTAAGCCAGAGGTAATACAAAATATAATGGCTCAATGGGGGGAGTAGAGAACATAGATTTCCTTATAGGCTTATATACAGTTTTCATAAGATCGAGGCAGTGGACATTGCGTCTAATTTTCACGCAATAGATATGGCAATCTGCAATAGTTGACTTGAATATCGGAGTGATTGCATCATAGCTAATGTATGCAAACGTAATACACTTCTGGACAAAATTAAGGGACCACTGGTAAAATTCAAAATAAATTTAAAACAAAGTAGCTAAGTTTAATGAAACGAATACATATACAAATTTAAGTGTGTTTACTTACAGTATAGTTGATTTAAGAGCGACTAAAATTAACAAAATGTACTTTTATGGACTTGAAGAAAAAAAGGTAAAATTTAAACTAAAATATCGATGGTCTTCTGATGAACTAAAATCCTAATTTATAAAAATATAACATTTTTAGTAGTGTGTATTCCCTCCCCTTGCAGCAATACACGCTGCCAATCTTCTCGGCATGTTTGAGATTAAGTTTTGTATTTTTTCTGGAGGTATCTGCTCCCATTCTTGAACAAGCATGTTGGAGAGCTGATCAAGTGTTACTGGCGGTCTTAGTGCGTGTTTGATTTTTTGCCCAATTGATCCCAGAGATGCTCAATAGGATTGAGATCGGGGCTTTTGGCAGGCTACTCCAAACATTTGATGTTTGCTTCTCTAAACACGGCTGTGACAATGTTAGCTGTATGAGGTTTGGCATTGTCCTGCATAAAAATGAATACATTGCCAAAATTTTCAGCAAATAGTTGAACATGGGGTACAATTATCTCGTCTCTATATCTTATTGCTGTTAGCGACCCATTTCGTACCAAAACCAATTCTGTACGACCATTAAACTGTATGCCACCTCAAACCATTACAGAACCCCCACAAAATTTGTCAACTTCTCTAATGGTACATGGTGCAAATCGCTCACCTGGTCTTCGCATGACAAGAACACGGCGGTCATTCTTGTTTAGCAGAAATCTGGACTCGTCTGAAAACAAAACGGACTTCCACTGCTCCTCGTCCCAACCTTGGTTTCGACAAAAGTTTAAGCGATTTCCTTTGTGCGTAGCTGTGAGAATTGGACCGGTGGCTGGTTTCCTAGCAGACACATTGACTTCTTTTAGCCTTCTTCTTACTGTTTTGGTAGAAATTTCTGTTCCAGTCGCCAATCGAATATCATTTTTTAATTCGCGAGATGTTACAAAACGCTTCCTTAAACTTTGAAGTTCAATAAAGCGATCCTCTCTGCGGGTTGTTTTTTTTTAGCACCTTGTCCTGGTCTTCTTTTGAAACTACCGGTGTTTCTGAACCGTGCTGCGGCCCTCTGCACCACAGATTTGTTGGTATTTAGAATTTCAGCAACTTCTCTTTGTGAATATCTTTGTTTAGCAGAAGAATAATAATTTGGGATACTTCTCCTGGTCTACAATGGCGCCTAGGCATATTTAATTCACGTAATGCAAACAAATTCACCAATTCTCGCAAGAAAAAGCAAGGTTTATTAATTAAATGAGTTAAAAACAATTTTCAACAATTAAGCCTTTTTGTTGACTTTTCGTGTCCTAGCAAAGAATTCTTGCTATTGTTAATTGTTGCATGGCACACTATTTGAATTTTGTTTAAGAAACGTCAATTTATGACTTGCAAAAAGTACATTAAAAATAACTTGTAAATTGGAAGAGTTATTTCAAGTTTATTTGGTGGTCTGTTAATTTTGTCCAGAAGTGTATATTGGATTTATTGCACTTCAAATTTGCAATCGCGAAGAGCTTGGCCAAATGTGGACATAATTCAATTGAAAGAAAGCGTGGGCGTGGGCCAAGCGTAAAAAATGTTGAAGTAAGACCCTCTGCAAGTATTAGAACGTATACAGTCGATCATCTTCCTATCCATAACGAACAGAAAGAGGCACGAAGATGTAAATGACCTGGGTGCAAAGGTAAATCGCACTTTAAATGCGAAAAATGCAACGTTCATCTTTGCTTGGGCAAGCAAAAAAAATATTTCCGGGCATTTCAGGTAAAAAAAATCGCGAATAAATTTGTTACTGAATAATCACTACCTTTAACTACATTTGTAAATGATCATGAACAGTCTTTTTTCCCAGAGAACCTCTTTTATTAATTTTTTTTCTTGCATTGCCTTACTAATTGTTCAATTTTTAGGCGGAATTTCATCTAATTTGTTTTTACCTGTTCTGAAAATAATGTGGCAGCGAAAGGGTTAAAACGAGTCTACAAAAAATCCTCTTCAAAATGACGCATTACTTAATTTTTCATTAATTTTTTTTTAATCGTCATCGAAAGACAATCATAAATCAGTTTTCTACAAAGTTATATTTATGGACCATGGAGCTGTCACATTGATTTATGTGTGCAATTTGACGACACAATTAAAATATACACAAATACAAAAGTGTAAGAATTCATCTTGGCTTAGTTTTTCTGTTATACTTACTTACTTATACTACTACTATACTATACTATATACTTGCTATTTTTTTGAATAGAATTGATTTTATTATTTATTATTTTGACACGACTCTCTTTGCAGAAATTTTTACCATAAATAAAAAAAATGTCAAAATTATCGAAATAACAATTGATTTGTTATTAACTTATTAACTATTAAATAAATAAATGCGCGACTCGTGTATTATCCAAATCAAAATGAAAATTTATTATTGCATTGCAGTAGGAAAAAAATAGCTACCGTTGAAATTATCTTCGGAGATTCAAACTATTAATCACTTTGTATTATGGACGAACAATTTGTAACCATAGGAATTTCCTTCAATGTTTACGGCGCCGAGCACATTGCATATAAATCTATTTTTCAATATAAAATTATTACGTAGACCACAAATAATCGTTGCAATGAAATTTCGTTAAAATACATCGTGGCAATGTAATCGCTGGGATCGAGTTGATAAGAACAGTTTTTTTTTTCACGAAAAAAACCCGACACGTATCGTAACCGATCGACGTGCGATGCAATCCAGTTTGGATCGAGTAATTATTAAATGCACTCACCTCGATGGCTTGGACGCGCGCCCATCGTTCACCCTTCCAATGGCATCGACGAAAATTGCACTTTGCATCACAGGCAAATGAGTTTCAAAACCGCACACGTTGACTCAAAAACCGTCTAATTGTCATATTCGATGTTGTCATTTGCGCGACGGTTTCGCGGTCTATCACAATCACAAAATACGCGAATTAGCACAATTAGCGCAATAATTGCGACGAACATGTCCTGAAACACGAGCGTCTACGCAACCACTGAAGGACCACACCGATCGTATCGGTCAATCGTTATCACGGGTCACCCGATCGTACCTTAAGATGCAAAAAAAACCGAGGCGTTCTTGCCGAGTTTATGCAACGAGTTGTGACGCAAAAAACGTTAACGTTAAAACGTTGGAAACGAGACTTCATGAACGGATGTACAAGGAAGTGTTTTTAAATAAATTTTGACGATGGACGCGCAACTGATTTAAAAGCATAGATATATTGAAAACGAAAATGTGAAAAATTTGATAATCAAAAAATGGACTAATAACATAAGATTCCAATTTTGATTTAAAGGTGTTCTGAAGTTATTAAAAATACACGAATTATTTCATATCCGCTCATCACTCATTAGAAAATATAGCGCCGGCAATAAAAAAAAACCAAGAACCGGTCAAATCCGTCAATCCGAGTTACGGAGACGTGTATTGAAGTTGTGCTACAAGGCTTACTCGATCACAAAGTTGTGAGACTTTGTCTTTATCTTGAGGATGTTCTTCAAAACTGTGGTGCAGAAGAATTGGAAAACCTGGAACATATCACAAAATGGGGCTGTGATGGCTTTCATCAACTTGGCTATCAACAAAAGTTCTCAGATAGCTCTAACGATGACTCAAATATATTCCAAAGTGCATTCCCATTGATACTCATATGTTGGGGATAGAATAAAAATTTTATGGCAAAATCCCACACTATCCACTCGTTTTCGCCGGCCAATCCGCGTTCAATTTCTCCACGAAACTGTGGAAATTACGAAAGAAGAAATTAAGTATGTCGAAGATCAAGCAAACCATCTGCTGAAGACCAAAGTGGAAAATTCAAACGGAGTCATTTTCGTGCTACATGCTTTACTCCCAACCATGGTAGATGTAAAGGTTTGCAATACATCGATTGGTACTTTCTCTACCATATGTAGGTACACATGGGATATTTTGTTGCTTCCACCAATCTTGGGTCCTTCTCGCATAATGTCACGATGCCACATCCGGCCAGAACATAATATTATCATTAACATGATGCGTTCGAATAAATTTCACTAATTTGGGGCAACATCTTCGAATATAAATGTCTCCATTTACAGCTTTGTAGGAGAAATACGAAAATTTTCCCAAAACTTTTGTTACATAAGTTATTTTCAGGTCGAAGAACACCAATTATTGAAAGTTCAAGTAATCAATGTGCTCTGAAGTGAAAACTGAAATGACGCCAGACACAATTTAAATTCAAAGAAAAATATTGCTTGGACCTATAAATGATTTTTTTTTATATTTATCATAAAATCTCAGAAGGAATTATAAATAATTGTTAGAATAATTTAATCAACTTAGACGTACAAGGCTGCAAAGTCAGTGAAAATGCTACAAATATATAATAAGTCGAAAAAATAAAGTCGAAAATTAAACTAAATGTTGTTCGTAGTACAATAGATGGTGGAAGCTTGGAGGGTTTATTTGCATTTTTCGGATCAAACTCGGAGATTGGAAATTTTATTAGAAAAAAAAATTAGCTGTCATCTTAAACTCGGTGAACGTTAAGAATCAACGGGGTTCACCTAGTTACTCATAAGCTTTCAAGACTGGGTTTGCTAAACACAACACTCGTCATGGTGTGCGTCAACTCACAGTGGCCTTTCCAGTAACACTATAGGTAGTGAACATTTAAAAATAGAACTTAAATAAGCCATTGAGCTTAAAAACCTAAAGCTAGATCTAAATTCATCTTTCATACAAGATGGCATCAAGAAAGGTCTTAGCTTCGTATTTACCAAAAGTACAACAATCTGTTGGGTCTAATGACACGACAAAGCATAGCATAGACTAATTCATTCTCAAAAGCATCTTCGATTCCGAATATGTGCTCATAATTAACATCCCTTATCTTAAATAACTATAATCAAGAAATATCTTGAAAATCTAAAAAAGAACAAACAACTTGACAGTTAGTTGGTTAAATCGCAAGCAATGCATTTTTTTCGTGGTAAATCGGCGCATCAAACACAAAAGCTTAATTACTTTAATTTCAGTTTTGATTTATTTAAATAGTTACGCTATATATTTTTTTTACAACCCATTAAAACATATCTGTTAATAACGACCCCCTCTGACGAAATGTCACACAAATACAGTTCCTATCATTTGTTACAAAAAGAATAAAATTTTACAACGAAAACGATATTTTACAACCGAGTTGGAAAAATTCCACTTTATTATAAAACACATAAAATTGTTTCAGATATTTAAAAATATTGAGAATTTATTTTCACCAGTAATAAATTTTCAAACAATGAATCACCGAGAAATTTCAAACGCGTGTAATAATTTAACAAATAAATATTACTGAACGTCGTCTCTGAAAGACGGAATCTATCACATCTTTCATGTTTATGTACGCCACGCTTAAAGATGTTATGCCAGGTCAGATTTGTTAAATAACATTTATAAATTTTAGCTTCACGGTGATTCCCGTACGTCAATCAGAATTTGAACCTATAAAAGTTGCCGAAGATGAAGGAGCGTTTAGTAGACTTTCTGAGAATATTGAAGCCCCCGTGACACACACAAAGTGGTTTTACAAAAAATAAATTGACAGACATGACGGTGTCGTTCATTGTTACCCGACAGAATTATTTTTTTAAAAATGTCAAAAATGGATTGGGTCGTTTGATAGTTGGGGACTTCACATCTAAATGTTGCGAAAATATTTCAAATTTATAATCGCATTTAATGTAGCGTTTTGTTAAGGGGGGGATCCTGCTTTAGAAGGCTTTTATTGCTCAAATCTATGCCTAATATATCTAAGAATATGTATAAAAAGTTATAGCGGCTAATTCGCAATATTTTGAAAGATACAGCACTAAACACAGTGATGTGTCGAGCAAAAAATATACGAACGCACGAACGCTCGGACAAACGAAGCGCGCGCCCCTTCCCGCAGTCACAAAACACCGAACTATGTACTGAAAAAATTCAATCGGTCGTTCGAAACAACAATATTTTGAATTCGTAAGAGCTATAGTAGGATTATAACGAGATATTCCGTAAGTAATCGAAAATTTACATTTTTCCTGATCGTAAACTTTAGACCGCGTTTTCTCGAGTTTTCGTTTTTACGATTTTTCTAAACTGGTGGGCGTGATTGCGAGAAAACTAGACAAGCAATCAAAACGAAACAAAACGTTTCTTAGCTTCAGTAGCATTCTATTCGATTTGAACTAAAAAGATTAATGAAAAAAAATTCTAAACAACTTTTTTAGCAAGTTGAAATGATTTTCTCTTCCTGCAAAGAGCACATTTATTTTGAAACCTGAGAAAAATCTTGAATTTAAAAATTTTTGGTTTTTCTTTTAGTTCACCTAGAAGAAAATATATGAGAATTGCAATTTTCTTTGGTTTTTTTTTGTTTCAGACAAAAATTACGAGCTACATCTTTCCCACCGATTGTAAACTGCAATTGTAAGGTGTTGCACAAATGTGCATAAAAATCGGTTCCGTTTAAATATTTTTCTCTCGAAATATATTTTTTTAATGCTCAAATATGTAATAAAATGCTCTAAAAAGTTCACTAGAGTTGCTCATTTTTTTCTGTCCTAAAAAAATTCCCCCAAAAACGCTATTTTAAGTCCTCCTAAAGCAGGAACCCCCCCCCCCCCCTAAGTTGGTTCCATCTATTAAATTAGTGCAGATCTCGCAATTTTCTCATCGAACGACCAGGAACTTTATATTAACGCGAACTCAAAGGAATGCACGCAGTCGCTCGTGAGTCGTTGTGCACCGCAATGAGGAATTCGTATGGCGAACGGACGGTCACTTCGATTTACGAATACGGGTCGCTGCTGGAGAAAACCGCCGTCTAAAGTTTCCGCATGGCTGCGATTATTAACTTGCGGGTTAACTGCGCAGCGTCACACGAACTGCTCGTCGGAGCAGCGCGGCTGGGGAATTAAGTAATCGCAACTTGGTAAAATACTGGCGGCGGACGAACCGCGACCGTTAATTTAATTAACGTGAAATTTATTTTACCATCCGCCGACTTTATTAGAAAATGCAACCTGGTCCCTTACCGGATAAGAAAAGAGAAGTCTGCGTCGAATAATCCAGGCGGACGCAACGGGCGCAGACTGTGCGGTCGCGAGCGTTTACTTTGCGAGTGCGTGATCGACCGGATTTTCTTCATTAATTGTTAAAACATCACTCGCTCCATTAAAATCCACTTATGCGTTATTAATGAACGTAACTAAAGTGCAAGGGCACAGCGAAGTGGTTATTATTGTCAGCGCGAATTGAAATTTTGATTGATGCATGTGGGCTATTTACACTTCTGGACAAAATTAAGGGACCACCAAATAAACTTGAAATAACTCTTCCAATTTACAAATTATTTTTAATGCACTTTTTGCATGTCATAAATTGACGTTTCTTAAACAAAATTCAAATAGTGTGCCATGCAACAATTAACAACATCAAGAATTCTTTGCTAGGACACGAAAAGTCAACGAAAAGGCTTAATTGTTGAAAATTGTTTTTAAGGCATTTAATTAATAAACCTTGCTTTTTCTTGCGAGAATTTGTGAATTTGTTTGCATTACGTGAATTAAATATGCCTAGGCGCCATTGTAGACCAGGAGAAGCATCCCAAATTATTATTCTTCTGCGTGAAGGATATTTACAAAGAGAAGTTGCTGAAATTCTAAATACCAACAAATATGTGGTGCAGAGGTCCGCAGCACGGTTCAGAAACACCGGTAGTTTCAAAAGAAGACCCGGACAAGGTGCTAAAAGAAAAACAACCCGCAGAGAGGATCGCTTTATTGAACTTCAGAGTTTAAGGAAGCGTTTTGTAACATCTCGTAAATTAAAAAGTGATCTCCGATTGGCGACTGGAACGGAAACAGTAAGAAGAGGGCTAAAAGAAGTCAATGTGTCTGCTAGAAAACCAGCTACCGGTCCAATTCTCACAGCTACGCACAAAACAAATCGCTTAAACTTTTGTCGAAATCACCAAGGTTGGGACGAGGAGCAGTGGAAGTCCGTTTTGTTTTCAGACGAGTCCAGATTTCTGCTAAACAAGAATGACCGCCGTGTTCTTGTCATGCGAAGACCAGGTGAACGATTTGCACCATGTACCATTAGAGAAGGTGACAAATTTGGTGGGGGTTCTGTAATGGTTTGGGGTGGCATACAGTTTAATGGTCGTACAGAATTGGATTTGGTACGAAATGGGTCGCTAACAGCAATAAGATATAGAGACGAGATAATTGTACCCCATGTTCAACCATTTGCCGAAAATTTTGGCAATGGATTCATTTTTATGCAGGACAATGCCAAACCTCATACAGCTAACATTGTCACAGCCGTGTTTAGAGAAAAAAATATCCAATGTTTGGAGTGGCCTGCCAAAAGGCCTGATCTCAATCCTATTGAGCATCTCTGGGATCAATTGGGCAAAAAAATCAAACACGCACTAAGACCGCCAGTAACACTTGATGAGCTCTCTAACATACTTGTTCAAGAATGCGAGCAGATACCTCAAGAAAAAATACAAAATTTAATCTCAAGCATGCCAAGAAGATTGGCAGCGTGTATTGCTGCAAGAGGAGGGCATACACACTACTAAAAATGATATTTTTTCATAAATTGGGATTTTAGTTCATCAGAAGACCATCGGTATTTTAGTTTAATTTTTACCTTTTTTTCTTCAAGTCCATAAAAGTACATTTTGTTAATTTTAGTCGCTCTTAAATCAACTATACTGTAAGTAAACACACTTAAATTTGTATATGTATTCGTTTCATTAAATTTAGCTACTTTGTTTTAAATTTATTTTGAATTTTACTAGTGGTCCCTTAATTTTGTCCAGAAGTGTATACAAAAAAAAAAAATATCAATCTCATTTTTCTTCAATTTTCGGATTAAGTTGTTTTCGTTTTCGCTCATTTTTTCTCAAAAAATTTACGCCATTTTTCTTATAAATTTTTTTGAGCAATTCGTCGATCATAATTCCAAATTCCATACGAATCCGTGAGACGTAGCACCTCGCCCCTTGTTCAGTTAATGGGAATAAATCACTTAATGCAAAGCATATTGCAGATTATTGATAAAGCACATAATAGAGCAAATGTAGCATATGATAGAGAGAGATAGGTCGCCGGACCTACGACAATTCGACGTATTGCTAGCTCGTTTGTAACTTTATTCCTCGTTGGAAACTATGCATTCGTTTTAAATGCCTGCGTTGCTGCTGACATAATAATGAGAGCGCATTTAATATAACGTAACATATGTATTGCTTAATTTAGGTAGTGTGTTTCTTTAGGTAATACTAACATTACTCTACAACCGGTTGTTTCTATCAGAAATCTCGCCACTTCACCACCTCGCGCTTTTACTCAATTTCTGTCGCCTGATTCTTTAACATTTATTATTTGACAAACGTTCAACATTGATCACCTGTTTGATAGTTCATCTTTAACAACTTTTGACGTGTTTGCAAATATTGCATCCCAAAATAAACTTCGTCAATCATCGAAGTAGCAAAATTAGATTTCCGCTTGTTTATGTGAATATAGAGTGTGATATATTGTGTTGTGTCTCAAATAATTTTTAAAAAATGATAAGAACATTTGAACAAGTTATTGAATAATTTATGGCTAAATAACCATTGTTTGTATAATGGTGTTTTTCCTATAGTCATATTTTTATGTGTTTTCTTTCTTGAATTTATGTAAACCGCTATACGTTCAATTTAATTAAATCGAGGGAAACATAAATAGTGAATGTGTGTTAACCGTCTCGTCAGTTCTAGTCCTCGATAAGAATGTGTCTAAAATATTCAAATGCAAATCAAGTTGTTAATATGGATAATGGACGTGTAAGTGCTTCTAGTCCACCGACATAAAAGTAATCACTTGTATGCCGGTGACGCATTTACCTTGTCAATCAAGACACGCGCTTCTCTTTTGAAAATAAATAAGTTAATTTCTTGTAAATTCAACACGCAGACTATAACTAAAACCTTCATTTCGTTTAAACTGCAAATGTTTCAAACAAGAAATTTATGAATAAATGAAATAAATTACAGCTCTAAATACAATGTATTAATTCACAATTTTTGTTTTGTATGACATAACATAAAAAAATTAAATGAAAATATTAATAAATTGAACAAATTCAAACGAATATGCAAAATAAATATATATCTTTTGTCAGACGAGTATAATATGATTGATTAATCAATATTTCCAACAACGTTTCGAACAAAGCATACGAATTTATTAATAATTTAAAGTAATTACGCTTTAACTTCTAATTATAGACTGAAGGCAATTTCTATCCTTTGTCTTATACGACTTAGCGACTATGTTAAATATGAAAATCATAATAATTTCATACTTTACAATTTTTAACGTATATGTGGACTAATTTGAAATATACATCATTTTCAAATATTATTGTTCCAAAACACTGCGTATGTGTTGTGTACGTTTACGTGTGAGGAACCAATTGGTAGCGTTTCATTTGGTGGTTTATATCGTTTTCTAATGAAGTGACATATATAATTTTTTAATAAAATGTGGTTATATTTAGCAATTATTTGAGTTAAAGATGTAGCGTTCTTTCGGAGTCTGATACGAGCTGATCATGTGTTATGCAAGTAACGTCCACACGGGGCAATAATTATACAATTGGGATAACCCCCGGCAATGAACACTCTAAGACGATAGACTGTCGCAAGGACACGTCTTTTATTATTAATGTTGTGTCCAATTATCCTCTTAATCTCTCTTTGACACCAGATATATTAAGTACAGACATGGCTGAAACTGTGGCATAAATTTCATGACGTGTCAGGACTAAACACGCCCTTTATGTCTTTTTCAAATCCTGTTTAACCTCCATGAACTCCTCCTCCTTGAACTGGACGACGTCTGGGAACTATTTACATAAATCAATTTATGACTGAACTTTTAGGCGCTTTTATTCAATGAACGCTAGACTGAATTACATTCGAACCACGACGGCGAAAACGAGAAACAAAACCATCTAGTGTTCGTAAAACACAATTATTCGGTTTCTTAACTTTTATTTTACGCTTCCTCTACTCGGAATTTATAACTTCGTCGATATTTCAATTTGCAATTTCTTTTGCTTCCAGGCCGACCACATAGGCAACGCGATGGATAGGAATGTTTCCGTATTTCTACTTAAAGTGTTGGTAAGTGCTAAAATTTTATTACTCGGTTAAAGTCGTGTAATGGTGGACGAAAGTGAATGTGAGCATTAAACGTGGGAGAATTTTAGAAAATAAAAAAAACAAGACAAAGAATTTGATTGTGATAACTTTTTGAAATAAAAATTAGATTTACAAGTTAAGAAATTTTTTTATAAATTATTATACAATGCATAGCAATTTTTCATTAAAAACCACGATGAAAGTTCACTTTTTTTAAGCGCCGTTAGTGGTACAAATACAAACAAAATTTTAAATATATAACTTCGCAGTCTCAATATCAAAATAATTTTGAGCGGAACAGATTATCGGACGCGTGCAGTTTCGTTGGCAACTGATTTTAAATGACTAATGTCGGAGATGCGCCCCCTTCACGGATCGATCGTTATAAGTCAAACCACCCTAAAAATATTAATCTCGGCCCAGTCTAGCGACAGTATTGATAAAGTACCGATCGAGGCATGGCTCGGAGAGCAACTCTTACGCAATTGCGCCGAGCCCGTGACTAAGAATATTCGCAAATGACTAAATGACGTTTCGAAATTTATTTTTAACATACGTTTCCCCACAAATTTTCACCAATCGAAATATTTCCATGGTTTTATTGCAAACGTCTAACAGTTGCATCTGTACACGACGTGCAACTCCTCGTAGATTTTACGACCCAGAAGCATCATAACGTGTCTACAGCGAATGCGATATCGTTTATCGTCGCTAAAAGCGAAATTAGAACCCGCTACGGAAAACACTAAAATACAAGACACATGCTAGCAGCGCCACTATCTCGTATCACTAAGTGGTTGATATATAGAACGCGGAGCGTAATTCCCGGCGGAACTTATTTACCCTTTTTACCCGGCATTAACTCGCGAGTGTTATCGTTCATGCGAAACGATACCGACGGGCATTTATTGCCAACAATTCGCGCCTTAAATTGTGACAGGGTGGCGGAGGTTGGTGTAATGAAATACAAGCATCGCGTTATTATTATGCATTACATCGATGTTTCTGCTAGGTATTATAAGTGTGCTGTTGTTGTCGTAACTTGATAGGAATTTACGATCCAGTTTTGAATTTGTATTGGTATTTCGATTAATTAGTGAAGATATTTCTGAATAGTTCTAAACGAAGGTATCAGGTTATCAGGTCGCAGCCGCATCAACACTAATTCGAAATAAATCACTAAATGCACTTTACTTTATCACGAGCTCCACACGCAAGGAAACGAAATGGTATACACCCTAATCAGAATTTAAACACAGACAAAACGCATCCATCTGGCGTTTTGCGATCCCCATCCATATTTATGAGCATTCCCAACTGAAGAACTACCATGTTGGATTCGGCGCAATTTAATTAATTCCGGTTGGCGGACGAAGTGCAATTATCGCCTAAAATATTCAGCGCCCCGTCATCGGACGTGTTCTCTCATAGCGGCGGAGTTTTTAAGCAGATTAACGCTTTAATCTGAGCAGGACGCGGCACCGGCGACGAGCGGGCCCTTATCGGGTTTCGTAGGAGTCATCTGTGCAAAATCCGATTCTCGTGTCACGTCTTACTTAGTCGCCTGCGGATTCGTCGTAATCTGCAACATGCGCGACGCAAAGATCTCGCGTGTGACGTCTTACACGGGATTCGCATTCAGCGACGTTCTGAAGGATCCTGGGAGAAAATCCGTCGCCGGGGGCGGTTTTCGTGCTTCGCGACGATATTAAAGTGCGGTTTGGCCGTAATCAAAAACACATTTTTGCCCGTCGCGCCAAGTTTCGGCGCAAATTGCGGCGATCGCGATTTATGGAAATGCGGTTATGGAGATGGGGGGGGGGCACTCGGTTCGTAAGTTTTTCTCATTTGCGTAAGTTGCTGTATGAATAACTTGGGGATAATGTTGATATTGAAATTAAATGCAAAAGCGATTTAGTCGAGTGGGCTGGGGCATCATCGCCATAATTTTATTCAAGAAATTAACTCCTAAAACCTTCTAATAGTTAAGAGTTAAAAAGGCTTAAATACGAATGCAAAGTAAGTTTTGATCGTTGCGGATGACGAGATAAAAATAAAATCAATCAATTTTCAAAGGAAATATAAAGAAAAATTAACCTTAATCTGAAAAGAACAAAAAAACGAAGCACTTACTGGAATAAATTAGTTAAATTTAAATTAAATTAAAATTAAATTTGTTCGTAGTTCAGTGAAAAATTATTAATTTTAATTTCAATTGTGTTAAGGTATTTAACATTAGGGACAAAATGAAATGGGTTTTATGACACTATGATGACATACAGATGACGAACTAGTACGCGGCTTAGATTGGACAATGGAAACATACAAAACATTAGCAATTTTTGAAGAAATTAATTCATTTATTTCAATTTAAGCAATAACAATAACAACTAATCAAACTGTGATATAAAGAACTATTACGTCTACGAGTATCTGTCAGGTTCGAAAAATTGCATCTAGCAATTTCATTTGTCGAGGCGGGGTCTAAACCCGACACTACGTTATTTTCGAAACACTACCAGAACAGCGCGAGTTGCCACTAAATTGAAGATAAATGAAATTGTAGAAAATTAAATCGCGTCAACGGCACATGTCTATCTTTCTTGGTTTAGAAACGGGACGACCTCAAATTCGCAACAAAAAGTTTTTCGACTCCTCCGAAATTGTTGAAGACACGCGTCATCCATTCGACTCCGTCAGAAAATTTACTTGTCTATTAAAGTTTTCCCCGTCTAAGGTGGTATTCACGGCGTTTCGTGTTTTGGGGCCCGGCGCGTGCGAAAATGGGCCGTTGCACGGTAGGAAGTTGCAACGCGAACCGGGCGAGATCCGTAATTGTTTGAATGATGCGGTGTTTACATTCGGCTTTATTTGGTGATTCAAACTAATCATAATTGCACCAAACACATAACAATTCGCAATAAAATTAAAGGCGTTGAAATTACTGGGACCACAATAAACACACAAACAAGGATAACTCAACAACATAGTACAGCTATTTAAAATAATAATATGGAAAATAAAAAAAAGAAACGTACTGAAGAATAAAATGTTTGGAATTATATTCAACACATAATATATACAATATATGCCATTTAGAGAATTTTCTTCGAATTTGAATCTTTTGCAATTTTTGACAATGAGGAAATTTCGACATTTCTCGAATTTTAGTTACCTTTTTCACATTGGACTGGATATTTTTGATTGGTTTTAGAATTGTTGATAATTTTTGAATTTTTAGACCATTTTTATAAAACTCAACTATTTTTAGGCAATTTTTCATATTTATTATTGTCGACTTTTTTGATAATTTTGAGAATATTGACTTTTCTATAAGACATATTTATTTTATAATTTTTAATGTTGGTAATTTTTATTGGTCTTCTTGACACCATTGACATTTTCGATTTTGTTTCACTTCGGAATTTTAGAATTTTCAAAATTTTTAGACTTGTTTAATTAAAAATTATGGGTAGAAAATTAAAGGTAAAATCGAAAATGTATTGTTGATTCAGAAAATTTCAAGGATTTCGAATATTTAATGAACTTGCACTAAAGTACACCTCGTGCACATTTAAAAAACGACGCACGTGGGCACTGGGTTGGATCGCGTAAAATTCTGCACCCGCTCATGCTCGGGCGCAAAAAACAAGGGCGTTCGTTCGATCGATTATCCGGCGGGTTCGCATTTGCAGCGACAAATTAAATATACATTTTTAATGCAATTCCGCGTTTCGGTCGTTTTGCAATATGTCATTGGGCGCATCATGAAAATGACGAGCAATTAAATTTTAATTGACTCGAGCGGCCTTTTTCGTCTGTCGACGAAATGAATTCCCGTTTCGCCTTGTTAGGTATTCCGCTGGTGAGATTAGTTGTGTTATAAATAAAATTAAATAATTATTTTTATTTATAAGTTTTTTTCATATACAGTGTTTCACTTAAGGGTGTAACACCATCATATCTTTTTTATTTTTAGTTCAATTTTAGTAATTTTTTATCCCAAACCTAGAATACTTATTGCTCTATTTACTCCCAAAAAACCAATTGTCTTCTTTAAATGCAAAGCAACCTGCGATGGCAAAATAAACGGCAAAAATCAAGAAATCACTTTAGGGATTTTTTTATCGAAAAATGTTACTAGAATAATTGTTCAGAATTACCCAAAAACCCAAAATCTAAAATTTCATGAAAATTAAAAATGTTAAAATTTTCCGTAAAAGTCCGTAAATACTTATTATTAGCTGCGCCGAAAATTGTATGCTGTGAAAATTTTGTTTGAAATAAAACCTTAACTGTCAAAGTTATTTAAAATTGCTGTTGTTTAGGCGCAGCCACCTGTGCAAATAATATTTACCGAATTGGAATTACTTTGTATAAAATTTTAACATTTTTAATTTTCATGAAATTTTGGATTTAGGGTTTTTGGGCAATTCTGAACAATTATTCCTACGTTTGGAAAAAAATTACTAAAATTGGATTAAGAATAAAAAAGATATGATGATGTTACAGTCTTAAGTGAAACACACTGTATATATATAGCTGTTGATTTTTTTCAGAAACTAGTTCATAAACTAACTTATTCAGAAATTTATAAAAAATGGTTATACTTGCACATAAAATATGCTGGAAAACCAAAACCATCACCAAGTTAATATAATCGCAATAAAAGCAGATTAATAATTTTGATGATTGATATATAGAAGTCACTGGAAATTTTTTTTTGCAATACAATTTCTTTTAACCCAACTCTATCCAACCCAACCCAACCCAACCCAACCCAACCCAACCGAATGCGAAAATATAAGAAATAAGGGAAAAATTTTAAAAATAGACAGAGTTAATAAAAATAATACATGCGAAGGAAAGATAATACAGGTACGTTGAAAATCATGATGATTAATAATATAGAACTCGGACGAAGAAAATATATCCTAACTTCAACGTAACTAAACAACAAAGTATTATAACAACTTGCCGGTCCCAAGCCTGGATAATGGGCTTAGGAAACAACTAAAAACAACTACTTCAGAAACCTGAACAACAGCCTCGGATCAAAGGGCGGATTTCTCGGAGACGACTCACGCAAAGAAATATGGACTGCGAATTTGGAACATGGATCGTAAGGACTCTGAACAAACCATGTGCACAACTAGCTTCACTCGTAGAAATGAAGAAATATAAATTAATGGTGACTGCAATGCAGGAAACAAAGTGGTTAGGAAACGAGATCAGAGACACGAAAATACACACAATATTGTTCAGCGGGAAAAATAGGGACAATAAAGAATATGGTGTAGCATTCATGGTTGAAAATAAAGTATAAAACAGCATCATTGACTTCCAAGCAATTAATGAAAAGAGCTCCGCACTGCGGGTCCGCACACTAACAAATGTTCACTGCCCTACAGAGGAGCAGGAAGAAGAAACAAAAGAAAACTTCACCTCATAGAGGAAGTGTATGACAACTCGCCATAAAATGGTATCAAAATTGTTCTGGGAGATATGAATGCCAAGGTAGGCAAAGAGGAAGAGTTTTTGGGAACAATAGGAAAGCACTCATTACATAGCCAAACGAATGGAAATGGATAATTAACTTCGCCACTAGCAAGAATATGGTTGTAAGCTCTACATGTTTCGAGCTAGACCACATTATGATAGATAAAAGAGCAGCTACTAGCATACTGGATGTCAAGTCAAGAAGAGGGTCATGCTGTGGGTCGGACCATCATCTAGTACCGATGAAATTTAGACGCAGGATATCTAGAAACAGTGGAAAGCGGGAAAATGTAGAAAAAATGGACATAGAGAAACTGAAGCAAATATGCACTCAGAAACTAACGCAAAAAAGTCAACCAATGCAATGAGTGGAAAATCACTGTAACACAAACAGGAATTAAAGATACAGCAGTGGCAACAATAGGCAATAGAAAGCAAAAGAAAATACCAAACTGGTTTGATGAAGAATGCAAAAGGAAGAAGATAGAGGAATAAAAAATATAAGATCTATATAGAAAGGAGAACGAGAGAAAGAAGACAGGAGTTCTAGACGAGTAGATAAGACATGCAAAATGAAGAAGAAAAAATACGAAAATGATTCAAGAAGGGCGCATAGATATCTAGAAACCATAAGAGAAGGACACAAACCCCCAACGAGCTTATGTAGAAATGAAAAGGGGGAATTGGAAAGCGACCCTCAGAGCGTTAATAACATCTGGAAAGGATATTTACAGAGCCTACTGGGGAAACAGGCGATAGACGGGACCAGACAAGATGTGAAGCTGCGAGCAGATGGGGAAGTAAAGGTAGATTAGATCCCCAACACTAGAGGAAGTCAAAGAAGCAATCAAGGCGCAAAAAAAACAACAAACCGCAAACAAACGATGGAATTCACTCTGAAATATATAAACTCGGTGGGAATCACCAACCCAACCCAATACAACCCAACCTAACCCAATGACCGGAAAAAAATATCATATGCCTTATCTCGATAGACAGAAATAGACTGTATCAAATACTGCTTGAACTAACAATCCCACAGAAGCTAGTAAGATTGACAAAAGCAACTATGGGTGAAACGGTAGCAATGGTGCGTATACAAAACCAATTAACAGGTCTGAAGCAAGGAGATGGCATGGCACCCACGCTGTTCAATCTCACAGTAGAAAACGTAATAAGACAAATCAAACCTGCTACCAATAAGACACAACAGCCTATGCGGATGATATCAACATGATGCACACACAGCAAGCCTACTCAGAATTAAAGCTACACTCAAGTTCCGGATCAAACACAAAATCCATTAAATGTTGCTGAGTCTGAGGAGCATTATTTAGGCCGAAGGGCATAACCAAAAACTCGAGCAAACCTCTTCCAGGAGCAATAAAAGGATAGGTTCCTTCTAGGGGAACACGGGGTGCACGTGGCGAGATGAAAAAAGGAAGAAAGGCCAATTAAGAAGAAATAGTAAAGGAAGTGGCACAGTGGAAAAATAATCACTGAAAAATTTACAAGGAACAAGCAAAAGTGTAAGGATTGGGAAGGAACGCAATGTTGAAGAAGCTTGTCCAAGTGACACGTCAGCCCACGTGCTTGTGTTTCAACCCAAATTATGATGACACGTACGTTTTGAGAAGAACCATAATGTACTAGTCGCCAGCAAATCTTTTCAAATCAATTATTACAATGATATATTTCTTTGAAGAAATATAAAAAGACAAGAATTAATTAATTAGAGAAATGTTAAAGCATTGTGAGTTGGATATTCCTGACAGGCTGTACAGTGCAATGTTTTAAATTGCATATATGTTTGTTCTATATCATTATATATATATTTTTTATATTATAAATTTATACCAAGGAATTTTTTACTTTTGTTTAAATTAACATCATTTAAAAAATCAAAGCATCTTAACGACACTCATGATGCAGGGGGGATTAGAATGAAAATAGGGAACTGAACCTTTCTATCAGGATGTATATTTATTGTCACGTGGTGACTTATTTCATTTTTATTCCATCGAAAACTAGATCATGATGAAATATTGATTTGTTTTCTTCGAGTTCAATTCACACCCTGTATATGTCGCCTCCAACATTACCATTGTGCACCGATCTCATTGTTAAACAAACCTCCTCGTCTGAAACTTTTGTCGGACGCAATGCGGGAACTTTTAAAAAAGCAATTTATCTTATGCCAAGCCACGAGCATTTCAATTTACGCAGCCTTTCGGAAACAATATCGAGAAATGGAGTAAAGTTTGCGCGAACGTAGTTTCGAAGAATCGTCCGGCTTCCAGTTTGAAACCATTTGTAGCAATCACGTACCTGGCATTAAATGTATTACAGTTTCTGGAGCATTTAAGTGATTATTGAATCAGGTGCGGATGAAATTAAAACGTGATACACGACTGGAGTCTTGATTGAAAGGGAACGTTTTTCTATACACCTTCTTTCGCCTTTGTGACAGGGTAGGATTTGTTTAGATGATGTTTGCAGGATTTGTTTTACTTTCGTTGTTTTTAAGTTCTATTTGATTTTATTTTGAGTTGAAGTAATTGGAGAGTGCGATACAAACATCACCACCGACACCACTCGAACCCAATTCCCATATAAGGAGCGTGGGAGAAATGACCACCAATTTCACCCCAGTTTATTAATCCTGCCACTCACTACCCTTGCAACGTCACAATTTCGATCAGACTTCATCCATTAATTTACATTAGTAGTCTTAGTTGTATTACTCTATTTATATACGAATTTGTTACAAATAAAAACGATTTATATTTGTACGAAATCTATTAATTATGCCGCTAACTAGATTTCCTTTCACTGCAAATAAACTAGACGCGAAACGTAACGAACTACAACGGATATTGTGCATAGAACAACCGCCGACTGTTCCGCTTTCCACAGCACCGCACTAATTGTTCCCACAATTACCTGTTTCCCTTGTAATTTTTAACAAAAACAAATGTGACAGTCGGATTGTTTGTGCGCGCCCCGCAGTATTTTCCGTCCCTGTTGGTTTTACCGCGCGGAGCGCCCTTTAAATAAATATTATGCCCCGTTGCGATCAATATTGTTTCATTATTCATTTACCGGCTTAAACCGTACCATGTCACTGATTCACCGTTTTTTTCCCGCAACGTTTTTTTTTTTTTACTCGAGGCTCAATCAACTAAAACACATCTAATTGGTTGTAACGTCGATACGCAAACAGAGCGGCGAAAATTCGAAATTAAATATTTACGTCTGCTCCCCGTGCGAAATTGATTTCTTCGTAAATGGCAACAAATACTCGCGCACTGTTCGGTACGAAAATAAAATAAATGACGACGTATCTCCGCTATAAATCCCGAGACATAATATTTGAGGCAATCTCTGCAGTTCAATCAGGTTTTCATGTATCTCACATGAAGTTGAGAATGGAGTTTCAGCGCGCAGTATACACATTTGGGATTGCATTTCCAGGCGCGTTCGGTCAGCGAAACCTTCGAGACTCTCGTGATTGCGGCGGCCGGGTTTTCGTGCTCCGACGAGCGCGAAAAACACGTGAAATACTTTAGTTTTAATTCGCTACAAGTATAAATAATTTTTTTTTATTAGGATGACGTATTGTTATTGTTGTTTACGTTTATATATAATTATTTAGAGAATAAAACTTTTTAGACATACGGAATAGTTATTATTGTCAAATTCCTCCCAGGATTTTTCCTTGCCCTTATTTCGTATCGTATTTGTTGCAA
Organism: Geotrupes spiniger; assembly: GCA_959613385.1. Taxonomy (NCBI): domain Eukaryota; kingdom Metazoa; phylum Arthropoda; class Insecta; order Coleoptera; family Geotrupidae; genus Geotrupes; species Geotrupes spiniger. Next base: position 1,541,941 of record OY390732.1, on the reverse strand, counting down.
ATTCTCAGTAGTTTACGATGCTAACTAAGTTGCATCGATAAAATTAACAATTAATACAATCGATCCGCCTTCGAAGTGTTCACTTTGAACCAATCGCAAGCACCATTTCAGACATTAGCCATTAAATCGGTTTCGGATTTTACGAGACCGTTTTAATTAACTAATTGCGTAATAATTTATCGCTCGCAGCGTTCACGAGGGGCCCCGAATCGCGCGCCGTAAATTCGGAAGCACGCAAATTTCGATTCGCTAACGACGTACGTACATTAATTAGTCAAGACGAATGAAAATCGCGCGAAGACGATCCGAATCGGCGCAGGATTTTGGGGCAAACAGAGCAACGGGGTTAAGTGCCATGGGCCCGCGCTATTGTATCATAAAAATTTGCGAGCCAATAACGCGCGCCGGGTCGAATTGTTTGAATGGTCAATATTTGCAGCCCATTTGATATTGAATTCGGGATCGGAAGTTGACCTGCGTGTATTTATTTTAATGCAATAAACGTTTCGGCCGCTTGCGATTCGGATATTAATTGCGCAATGAAACATCACTTTGGAAATTAATGGCGGAGCACGATGTTGAATTAACGCAGGGGTCGATAGATTTTGTTGCGTGCCGTAATAAAACGCGATTTCGTTTCGGGTATCGTAATGAAGTTATTTCGTTCATTTTGTCGTGCGAAAAAGTTACGAACAAATTTAAATTCATTTATCGATTGTTGCACAAATTGGGGACGTGTTGTATGAAATATGAAATATTAAAACCGTGGCTAATGTTAATGTAAAAATTTGCTGGATGTGTTGGAAATGAAAGTATAAAATATTATGTGTATAATTAATTTTATATCAATTAAATAAAGAAAAATATTACATAATTATTAATAATTTCCTTATAATTTAACTTTAATTACTAATATTATTAATCAACTGTTATAACAAACAGTACATTTAAATTACAGAACAAAGATTTCTAATAATAACGCGGAATGCGGGGAAGTTCCTCGAAAGGTTGTTGCATTTCCACTCAAAAAAGAATCCGATTACCAGATAAAGAAATACGTCACCAATTATGTTAACAAATTCAATAGCTTCTTTGCACCAAGGGCCCAAGGTTTCAAAGGCAAGGCCTTTGAAAATGTAGTTTGAAGAAATAATCGACTGACTACGTATCCGTTTGCAAGCAATCTCCGCAGCTGAACCAGAGATTTCTGAAGTTTTCAAAAGATAGCTATCTGCAAGGGTATCTACTACAGTAACATCCCAAACTAAAGCTCGACCTTTAAACCAAGGAACCAAGGTTATGCCATCTGGACGTTTTCCATCATCTCTTGACAATCGGTTACAAAGTTTAATTTTTGTGTATTGAAGTTAAAGAACGGTTGATGATAGAATTAATTTCCTAGTTGTCTCTTCCGACAGCTTAACCCATGAATGCCAATTTTTTGAACTTCAGTGTTTCACTTGCAAGTGTGAGGTGTACAAATGTTGCAGCCTAATCTAAGGCCGATGCAAACTTGAACAGAAGTGTTATACAAAAAGGTACCGATGTTAGGAGAGGCAATTGAGTGAAGCCAAGAACAAGATTCTCTTCAAGAGCTTTAGAACGAGCCAAATCTCTTGGAGAGTTAAGAATAAGTCTTTGTAATAATTAATTAAATTAATATCGTCCCATTTCCTCTGAAATTCCGGAGATGATGGTTTTTCGTTAGGATTCTTGATGTGCCACTCTGCCAAAGCTTCATTATGAAGGTGAATATTAAGCCCATTATCCTTTGCTTTTAGTAAAACGACTTTATTGACACCATGGATAAAAGACAGAAAAGCAGGAAGACAAATGTCCTGAATACGACGAATGCCCAAACCATAAAATCTAACAGGAAAAGTGACCTGGCGCCAGTGAAGATCATTGAGACGAAGATTAAGAATTGTTTCTAAAGATTTTAAAGTGGAATCAATGGATACAAGAAAATCAAAAAATGTACAAAAAGGGGTTGTTCTTAAAAAAATAATTTAGGAACGAAAAGACAGTTCTTGATCAAAGCACAGGCTATGTGACTACTAAGGAGTTTAGCTTTTTGTAAGAGGTTTTCAATCAATATGGCAGTTTTTTAAAAACTACGTTTAAAACCTTGAGTAAAAATTGGAGAACCTAGAAGACATAAACTTTCACGATCATAAATCTCTATGCCGGGAGCTAAATTTTTAAATTTCTTAACTTCCAAATCAGGAACTCCGGAGCAGAAGAATATCTCACATTTGTTAAAATTTTAATGCAGACCAATTTCTCTCGAAAGATTGATAACTTTTTCAAAATCGGACAAAACGACTTCAGGATAATCAGCCAAAGTTCCATCGTCTAAATACCAAATGTTAAAATGAGAATGCAAGGATAAAATAATAGGATGAATTGCAAGACTAACAATCATGGGACTGCAAGGATCACCTTGTTGAGCTCCAACTATACAATAAATTATTACCAAAAAATAAAGATGAAGGATTTCTATAACATTGAAAGAGATAAGGATAAAGAAGGGGCGTGTGACATTCAACTTCTTTAAGAATACAATCCCGCTTGACGGAGTTAAAAGCGTTGTTGAAATCCAATTTAAGAAGAACTTTACCATGGTTATTGGCATCATTCACAAAAGTACGTGTGGAATGAATAACAGCTTCGCAACCTAGTTTAGTGGCTACGCCAAGTTGGTGAGGAGATAAATAAGAGCTTACAATAGTGCGACTTAAGAGATTAATTTTGACATCAATCTACGAAAACAGTTACCAACAGCGATAGATCTTAAACGTCCAATTCTTTTATGAAGAGCACATAAAGAAGCACCATAAAATAAATGAGCGATTTCAGAAGGAAGTTGGCCGGATATAAGGAAATTGCAAAGTTTTGTTATAGCTTTAAGAGCACGAAGTCCAGCTTCAACAGCGGATAAAGAAATGATATCTTTCAAATATTGTGGCCTCATTCCATCAAAACATGAAGCAGAACCAGATTGAAATGAAAAGATGGCATCACGAATGTTCTTCCCATTGACGATTAAAGGAGAGTGTTCAGAGTTGAAGGCATCATGGAAGAAAAGTACACGAGAAGGAGAATGGTGTTTGTTTAAGTTCTTCAGCAACATCTTCATTGCAAGGAGCCAAAGAATCAACCGAAGACAAAAGTTTAACAGCTCCTTTAATGTCATAATCAGAGACATTTGCTTCAACTTTTTTGGCTAAAGATAAAGGTTTGCGTATATTTTTATTTGAAAATGATCGAGGATCAGGGAAATCAAAAATGGAAAGATTTTCTTTTATAAGATTACTTAAGGATTTATCGGATTTCCTTGAAAGATTAAAAGTTCTACAGGGGAAAAGCAACAGATTCTCAAAAGAAGAAGAAGTTTTAGTTAAAAGGCACTCATAATTGAACTTAGTCTATATGCAACTAAGCGTCTAGAAGCTTTGGGCATTATTCTGATAGTTGGCAAACGTTAGACATACTTGAAGCAAATGGGTAATAATTGACCCGATCTATATGGATTTTCAATCTGTTATTATCTTTAAATGATTTTCCAGGACAAAGAGAGCAAGGGATTCTCAATGAAAGATTTTCATTTTTGTGTACATCAAAACTTGAGTTTTTTCCACAAAGCAAAGAAGTACGTATAGCATTAAAGGATAAATTTTTCTTACTTCTACATCTTGATAGAGGAAAATGATCTAAATTTCCATTGTTAGATATTTCGTTGATGTCAAAATTAAAAAATTAAATTTTTGACTGTCTATATTCTCCTTGTGAATTTTGAGATTTAACGTTGAAGTGGCCAGCATCCATTAAATCATCTTCTCTAATGCTTCAGTGTCTTGTTGGCAGATGAAAACAAGAATTTTGATGATGACACCGACATTGACAAGCACGTCGTACCCCAAACCACTCGTGCGACATTATGCCGTTGCCTTACTAAACTCGTATAATAATATACTATCATTTCTTAAATTATTAACACGATTTGATTATAACTTAACAACTGACTTATTATTTATTATAAATTTTTTTATGTAAATTATATTCAATGTCAAAAACAAACAAACATGTTTATCTCTAAAATGTTTAATACAACAAAATCTCCACCAGACAACCCTTTGATGAAAATGCATACATTGATTACCTACCCTTAATCTAAATACGTCCACGCACATTTTATGAAATTTAAATTCCTACGACACGCACATTGTATTCATAATACGCTGGGTATCATTGCTCTATTATTTACGACCGTAAAAAAAGGTCGTCAATTACGCCGGCCATGTCTACTTTAGCAATTCGTTCGAAAAGTCACGGCTCGTTAAAACTACAAGTGCAACGAGTCATGTAAAGCCGGAATTTCCATTCCACCGGGTTGAAAAAACACCGATCAATGCGCGAATCTAAACCAAGTCAAAACGGACGTTTTTATAACATTTTTGTTTGTTTTTAATTAAACTTGCTTATTATTTTTTTGTTGGCGACAAATACGTGGATTTATTTGTATTTAATATTCAACGATAACAATCCGGACCGGGGCACAATTTTCAATAACGAGCGGGATATTCGAGAGCCGCGGCCGATAATTATCGAAATTGATCGATCACGTTGGTAAATTTGGTGCAATTACTCCGCAATTTTTCAGGTCTGTATTTGTGTAGAATAATTGGACGTCATCTGGGCCTCATGTCTGTTGTATTGTAAAAATTAAACTTAATTATTTGTTAGAAATGTAATAATTTTTGATTTATTTCGCCTCAATTTTAATCGACTTATAATGTTTATCCTTCACGTTTGCTTTAGTTAAAACGAAATAGTTATTTAACCACTTCAGCTATCAATGATTTTTACATTTTGTACATCTGTTTCGATTCCACACGACCAACCTAACCGAATATCAAGTCGCACCTCTTGCACTTAACGTCGCCGTTAGTTTCGAAAATTAAACCGATTCAATTTATGAACGTCGGAGCAATGGAAAACGCAATAACCTGGCTTTATTGGATTTTCTGAACATAAATCTCACGGCGCATTATTTCCGCTTAAATTAGGGCTCATTTGTGTTCATATTCGGCTCCGTGGTGTCTCACGTTTCGCGCGGTTCTAAACGAGATCGTCGTTTTATGCTGAAAAAACTTCCAATGTGTTTATCCAACAGGGGCTTGTTATGAATATTTATGAAGAGAACAGAAACGTAAGGAACCCGGACTAAATGAGAACGTTTCTAAAACGGAGTAAGTTGTAGTTGGTGGTTAGTTCGAATTGGATTTATTATTCAATTAGACCAGCAGTGAGCAAGACGTGTACTGACGCCAATGGAGTGAAGGGATTGTTTCGTGGCTATTATTTTATGAATTGTAAACAGAAGGGGGTTCATTATAACGATCAGGACAAGCCAAGCGTTTAATATTTAAGCTGCCGCCAGGAAACGTTTTTGTGGCATTTCTTCTCTTCTGTTATTTTTAGTTCATTGCAACAACGTTAAAAATTAATTTATTTTTATTGTTTGTTTCAATTGCAAAATTTATTACCGAAAGTAATTAATTGCGCAAATACATAATATAAAATTTATTTTGCATAACTTAAATTGATATTCGTGTTTGATAAACGACGCTTTTATTTCAACTACAAAATGTATCATCGAAGTTAAATTAATTAATTATTCATAAAACACAAACTGTGAATAATGAAAATCAACACGTGAGCGTGGCAATATTTTATTATTACATCCCCATTTAATATTTAACGCCATGAAATATCGGATGATATAATTCCGACGCACGTTCGATAAAAAAAAAACAACTCAACGCTGCCATAAAACGTAGATATTTCAAACTGTTTACTTCCTCGCGTTACAAAAAATACAATCGATCGCGTACGCCAACGGAAATGTTCAAAGTTGGAACTCTTAAAATAACACATTCGTCTTGTTTAGTGCAGACACTCGTGATGGATGTTTCTTTTACATCTCCGTGTCGCTTCAGCGGACGCGCGAGCTATATGACAGGAAAAGATACGAACTTTCCCGGCTGAAAGGCTGCAAAATACCTTGAGCACGACAGTATGTTGGATTTCTTTACGCGGATCAGGGAAACGTATTTCTCGCAATAATCTATCACTAATAATAACAAAATAAAAACAACTGACTAAGTTTTTATTTCGTTTATTAAAATGTAGTAATGGTCTCAACCTAATAATTTTTTTGTACAATAAAATACTTGAAACCGAACGAATGGGACCTTATCGTCCACGTTCGCGAACACACTTGATATTCGAATTGCCCTAATGATTTATGTGTCTGGCAACACAGATATCTAGTTGCCCCTTGAGACGTCGCTCAACCGGAAAATACATTTCAATCCCTTATTTATCTCGGGAGCGCGGCGAGTAGTAAACTTTCCTCTGGTGGAGGAAATTATTGCACGTTTCAATAAAAGATCGTGTTTGCTCGGAACTCGTACTGTTTTCACAAAATTTTGTTTTATTTATTTTGCGTTCGAGTCCATTGGTAAAACGAAACAAATGTAGAAAAGTTCAAACTATATTCTTTTTATCGAATTCAACCCGTTTAATAAATAATAATAAAAAAAGTTGAATGACGGTGAATTAATTACCTTCTTTTCATATTATTCCTCCACATCCCTTATTGTCCTTTCCATGACGGAAAAAAAATCGCCTGCATAATATATTTCTTGTAGTTTTTTGAAATATTCATCTTTATCTTCTTCACTTGCATCATCATTTTCATGATAGGTTACTACTACTAGTACTGTGCCTGGCTCTTCTTCTCCACCTTGGTTTCCATATCCACTCTTTCATTTAGATATTTTAGATATTTTGCAGAAAAGGGTGGAGGTGGGCAACTGAAAAGGGGGGGGGGGGGCAATTTGAGAGGTCAACGCCTGATTACATAAAGGCAGGGGACGAGGAGTGAGAAGATATCGGGGGAGGCAGGGAGAAGGGCGGTAAGGTACGAGATGGCCGTGAAAGGGGGGAAAGGGGGGAAAGAGAATAGTCTGGGGAAGCAAGTAATGGAGGAGCTAGAAAAAAGGCAGAGAGGGGGAGGAGGGTTATCAAAATGGGACGTGGCGAGAAGAAACATGTTCGAGATGGCAGGGGTGTCGATGAGGGAGGTGAAAAGGAGGAGAGAGGAAGGGAAGCAGGTGGAGAGGGAGTTGGTGGAGCGATGGTCGCAGAGGGAGGGAGAGAAGTAGCTAAAAGAGGACAGTTGTTATCGATATTGAATTATGGAGAGGAAAGATTTTTTTAAACTTTGCTTTTATAATATTCTTTAGCCAGTGCTCTTCATCTACATCGCCCAGGATAACAAATGTCATTTTTTCTTGTTTCTGTTCTTGCTAACACTTCTAGTTGATGCTCTATCATTTTTCCAACATCATTTTTCTTTTCCAATCACTTGTTACATTCCATGTCTTTGCCTTTGTCTATTTTTCTGTTGTATTGTTTTACTACTTTTTTGTCGTTTATATCGTTTCTTCGTTTCCCATTCCTGTTTATTTTCTCTAATTTCTGGGTATTTTGTTTATTTTCCGCTAAGATTCTAGTTTCTCGTTTTTGTGTTTATTTTTGTCTCTGGTTTCCTTTCTCATCTCATTTTTTCCTTTACCAAGGTCTTGATTTAAATTCAATCGGTTTTGAGTCTTTGTGTTTGGCGCATTTTGTCTTGCTTCCTATCCCATTTCCTTCCGTTCCATTAATTATGATCTGGTGGAACTCTATCTCCATACTTTTCCCCATTTTCTCTCATATTTTCCTATTTGTTCGGTCCTTTCATTATTTACGTAAATTCTCTCCTGTGGTTGTTTTAGCTTGGCTTTATTTTTCATTAGTTTTTTCGTTACTCTTACCTCCTTAATTCGTACTTTCATATCCGTTGTCCTTTCCAGGAAGTTTCACGATCTTTTTCCAGAGCAATCAAAGGTTTGGAGCATCGTTGGACTCCACCACTCTCAGCAAAATAGTTAACCGTAATTTTTGAAGATCTTTTCATAATCTTTATTTTGTGTTGCGTTGGGTTGGGTTGGAGTGGGTTGGGTTGGGTTGGGTTAGGCAGTCAGGGTTGTAGGATGATTTAATTATGTGAACTTAGCGCATTCGGACAACAACAGCTATCTGCACTGGTGCATTGTCATGCAAAAGCAGAATTCAATTTTTAAATTTTCCTATTTTCCTATGTTACATTATGGCCCATTGCAATGTGCGTAAAATATCAGCATAACAGTTACTCTTCATTGTGGTTTTATGTGGCAAGTAGTCTATTAGAAAATTCCTTGGAAGTCTCAAAAAATAGAGGCCGTAACCTTCTCAGCCGAATACTGGACCTTAACATCTCCTTTGCTGGTGGTGAACCCTTTTGTTTCTATTGTTATGACTATTGCTTTCAGGATCACAGTGATGAACCTATTTTTCATAGCAAGTTATAATTTTCTCAATAGTTTCTTCTTCTTGTGTTTCGCAGTTTCAACTCTAATGGAGTCAACATTTTCTCATCTTTGACATGCCCAAATTATCATATTCATTTTAATTCGTTGATCTTCAACAATCAATTTTTCTACTTCTTGAACGTGCTTGATTTTTTCCATTATATTAAAAAAAAAAAAAAAACAAAATGCAATATCGACTATTATGTGAAATGCACATTTTTTTATCGGCTTGCCGTCGTAGCTATTCATGTTACTTTTTCACCATTTCTCCCCCCCCCCCCCCCGTCTTCTCCCTTCCCATCTTTTGTTTACCTTAATCACTGCAGAACCCGCTGTCTCATATCTTTTTATTTTCTTCTCCCACTTTACCCATCTTGTCTTATTACTTTCTTTCATTGCACAACCTTAGTCCCAAATCATTCTTTCACCGAATAAAAAAAAAAAAAAAAAACGAGCCATACACGTAGTGAGCTGCGATCTTAATAACTAGGATAGATTCACAATCAATTATGAATTATAATAAACGTAATAATTACGACGCAACGACGAGTTTACCTGCACTGGTGACACCGCACCATTTCTATTATGCCCAGTCGTGCTAAACGTCAGTGTCACGGCGACTCAACACTTCGTTGTTGAGGTACTCGTCGATTAAACTACGAGATGGTTTTATTCAATTACCCTATTAGATCAATGGTTCAGGTTAATAGTTAAGATTTAAATTGTTACTAATATGGAAAAATATTATTATTATAATCCCACGAAACTTTTCCACCATTTCATTGACGGTCCTTATTCATAGTATGAAACTATGAAATCATATCTTTTTCTGGGCTTGTTTGGATTTGAAACATTGGGTTTTGAACAAATTTAACCCAACTAATTAGCTAAATAATGAGACTGTGTTAAAAATGGTGGAATGCTATTTTTGGACTAAAAACACTAACACGGCCATTGTTATGAATTATCGCGAATCAAACCATTTAAGTGGAAAATGTCTATTGACAAAATTAGGTGAAATGAATCTCCCCTCGTATCTCATTATGAATGTTGTTATTAAATTGATCAACGATTTTTTTTTGTCCAGCTTGGTGAATAGCTTAATAATTATGAATTGTGTAACAATCAAAATTAAATTCTTCTACAATAGTTTAAATTTGTGTTGAATGATGAATATGTCAAAGTAAACGAAATCAATCGTCTATTCTATACAATCCCGGGACGTTGGAGCCCTGTCAGGTGCTGTACGCTACACGTGCACTAATAATATTTACATAATTACCAACTAATTATGCAATTATGCGAAACGTCGATACGACTACACCAGACGTACACAAACATGCATCGAATTTTATGCCGCCGATGCAAATTCCCCACCGGCGTTTCCGCGATTTTATATTTGTGTCGAAATTTACGCAATTTACTTGCAAACAATCGAACAATTCAATTCGGTGGCCGGATGCGTCGGACGAGATGAGCGAGCTTTAGAATAACACACGGCGGCGGAACTTCAAAGAGAAATAAAGACAAATAGTAGAAAGCCCGATACATCATACTCCGCCTTGAAATATACGGTTCGCCGGCTTGTTTTTGAAACGCCGATCGCATGAGGAATTTATGGGGTGGAAGTAATTTATCGACTGCCGGTTTTGCATAGCGAATGAAACGCGCCGACCCATTCGAACGTAAAAGGTGAAGTAATTGTGCAACTTTTTGTTGTAAATTGGTCGATTCTAAGGTGAAAAAAAGTCGTTAAATTAAAACGTCGGCGATTCGTGTTGGGAACAAACAATACGGGATGTTTCGCTGAAACTTTGAATTAAAACGCCTTCGGCCGCGGATTTAGCGCTCGAGTGACCCACTTTGGAGAAAGCAATAAAGGATCTTGAGGGAATGCAACTTTTTCGCAGTTAAATTGCTTCGACTGGAAATCGTAATAACATTATTTTAACATTTTTGTGTTGTAACGCGTTCTATCTTCGACGACAATATCACAAGGAGTATTTAGATATCTTTTATAAAAATTTCAATGGGCGCTGGATGAAATTATACAAAAAATGATGCTCGTGTTTGATAAACGACAGGATTATTTTAATTGCAAAGAACGAGGAGGGATAATTATTTAGTGTCCTTGTTTAAAGCATTCAACATTTTATAAAATAGATATAATAACTAGTGCATGAAGCATAAGCACCCCCCGCAACAAGCAACAATTTTTCATTGGGTTGGGTTGTTTCTTTTTTTTTGGGTTTGGTCCATTTTGATCCAGTTAGTGAAATTCTTCGATTAAATTATTCAGTATCTATAGTTATCTTGAAGTAAATGCAAGGATATGAAAGTCGAGATCTGCATTTGAATTACAATTGATTAGGACTTTAATTTTGCTCCAACTAATCTAACATTCCACTGAATCTCCACAGCAAACTTTATTTTGCTCAAATATGAAATTTAGTTTTCCTCCAAGTAAAGTCGAACTTACTGTCTTTATTAAATTTTGAGTGTCTCTCGTTATTTTGTCAACATTTTGAGCAAAACGACGATACGAAAATCAAAGTTTGCATTGAGATCAGTTTACTCGAAGATCATATTTAATTTGCTCCAAATTTGGTTGGGTTGGGCTGGGCTGTTTATCGAATTTTTCAACTAAGCAATGGCACAAGTCAAGGTTTGCATTAAAATAAATTGGTGTACTTTTTTTAATCGAATCCTCATTGTATTGGGTTCTGTTGGGTTATTTTTGGTTGGGTTTTCTTCGATCCGAAATCAAATTGGCTTGGAGAAATAATTTTGCTTCAGATTAAATTTGAAAAAAAAAATTCTCCTAATAATATTTGGCTTTATGCTTTGGACCTAAAATCATCCCACAAGGTCGTTTTGGTAAAACGAATTCAGCACATTTTTTTTTTCGAGCAACTGTGTTGTTCATTGAATCTCATTTCTGTTGTTTTTTTTATCGAAGGTATGATTTCAAGAAATTGCACTATTTTCAGAAACAAAGTCCAGATACAAACAAATTTGTTTTAATTGAACCCCATTTGTGTTGGTTCGGTTTGGAACATGTTGCTCAAAATTATTCTCAATTCGCTCAAAACTGCGGTCATTATTTTGAATTCGCGATATTTTTCCAATTTCTGGAAACGAGTTCACCAAAACTTGTGCGAAGAAAATTGGTTTTAATTTGAATCCCAGTCTATGGAATTTTTCCTGTTGTGCGTCGTTGTTTCCTTTTGGATAAGGACATTTTTAATTGCATCTCAGCTAATTTGACCCAATTGAAGCCCAGTTGTCTTGATTGCCCCAATTTAAAAGATATTTAATTTGGAAAACAATTGTCAATCATATTTAATTTGTTTCAAACTGGAATTCGGCATTTGAGTTCAAGATTGTTTTCCTATTTGGGGAAACGAATTCAGCATAACTTATTGAGGGTACAAATTGGGTTCTATAATTTTTTCTGTAGCTCGTTTGAGTTCAATAAATTTCCCTATTAGAAAAAAACGAATTTCTAATTGGATCGAAGCAAATCGTAACTAAGTAAACCCTAATTACATTAGAATGAGTTTAATTTATCCCAATTTGGGGAACTTATAAGTTGGGTTGGGTTGGATTGGGTTGGGTTGGGTTGGGTTGCATTTCGTTTCCAATTGGGTTGGGTTGGTTTCAGATGATTTCGCTCAAAAATTTATAATCACTTTTCTCCAAAATTTACTTGCAGATTTTCCAATTTCAGGAAACGAATTCAACAAAACTTGTTTGAATTATTCTGTCCATATTCTGTCCGATAAACAATTGCTTGAGGTTGGCTTTCTAGGTTCACTTTCTTTTCCAAATGTACAGAATGACTGGACTATATGGTTCTACAGAAAATGTTTTTGTGTTTAAATTCTAAAGCACCCGTACCACTTCACGTACCACTAAAACTAATTATAATGCAATTTAATTTTTAGGTAGCAAGTAAAATGGATGATGTTGACATGCGACATGGCACGGTCACTTGTACCGCAGTGGATCGTTCGATAAATTGTTTTTTTTTATTTCACGTTCATGCCCTACCGTTAGTCGGCGACTCGGCCACTTTAACAACTATACTAATATTAGATCGCGTCCGGGTAAAAGTTTGCTTTAACCGCGACCGATTACACTCGCCCCAAATCAACATCAATGGACGCGAAATTAACGGAAAACGCTTGAAAACATTTCGGCCGCGTAATTGCAACTAACGTCCGTGCGGGAAATTTACGGGCGCGTAAACGTCGAAATACCACCGCAGCGCCATCCATCCCATTGTAATTTCAGTCGAACGCCGTAAAACTGGCCGCGCTTTAAAATAAAACGCGACGTGCTTAAAACTTTACGATCGCGTCAAGCAGATGCGTATCGCCCCGGATGGCAAAGGAGTCGGTGCGGGCACGTTTGCTTGCATTGCGTCACTTTGCAGCAGCAACTTGCTTAAAGGAGAACGACCGGAAATTCCAATTATTTGTGTTGGGGGCGAGCGGCCGCAGTTTTAAGCGAGTCCGTAGGAATCGGCCCAAGAAAATTATGTATATGCATTGTAAAAATTGTCGCATGTTTGAGTTGATTTTTTTTTCAACAATAGACACGGACGACGCGTTGAACATTGTGCGTGTCCTGTCGAGAAGATCACATTTCCCTTTTTCCAAATGAGATTTTCGTTTAGATGGAAAGCGAACAAGAAATCTTTGTGATCGACGCGTCGCTCGGTATTTTCCCTGTGTTATTTAATTTAAATCGTACAAATGTAATTTCAAGTCCCATTGAAGGCGCAAAAGCACTAAACACATTTGAATTTATGTGTCCTGGTATCAGGACACTTGAGTTATTATATCGCACGCGTTTATTATCTAATGTTCTGCTTCCAGTCTCTTGTGACACTGCCTTACTAATAATTCGCAAGAATTCGTTGATAACAATAATAACAATAACACAATAATTACGATTTGGATCTTAATTATGTTGTATTAAACTTCAAATGTACCTTCTTAAGTTCAAGGTATGTTGAGCAAGGTTTTGAAGTCCCATGAAGGTTTTAATAATTGATATTTTGAACATAACATGACAGCATCAATTCCTGCTGACCAATAATTAAAATTTAAACAAATTTTCGTATAATTTGCATTTATGTAAAATCAAGTACTAAAAACTTTATTAACGTATTCATTTCACCTGCTGCCCTGATGGCACTTCTAGCGTTACCTGCCCTCTACTGTATTAAGGGGGGAATCTGCTTTAGAAGGCTCAAAAAATCGATTTGTTTTTTATTGCTCAAATCTATGCCTAATATAATATGTATAAAAAGTTATAGCGGCTAATTCGCAATATTTTGAAAGATACAGCACTAAACACAGCGAGATGTCGAGCAAAAAATATACGAACGCATGAACGCTCGGACAAACGAAGCGCGCGCCCCTCCCCGCTGTCACATAACACCGAACTATGTACTGAAAAAAGTTCAATCGGTCGTTCGAAACAATAATATTTTGAGTTCGTAAGAGCTACAGTAGGATTATAACGAGATATTCCGTAAGTAATCGAAAATTAACATTTTTCCTGATCGTAAACTTTAGAGCGCGTTATCTCGAGTTTTCGTTTTTACGATTTTTCTAAACTGGTGGGCGTGATTGCGAGAAAACTAGACAAGCAATCAAAACGAAACAACATTTTTGTTAGCTTCAGTAACATTCTATTCGATTTGAACTAAAAAGATTAAAGAAAAAAAAAATTCAAAACAATTTTTTTAGCAAGTTGAAATGATTTTCTCTTCCTGCAAAGAGCACATTTATTTTCAAACCTGAGAAAAATCTTGAATTTCAAAATTTTGGGTTTTAGTTCACCTAGAAGAAAATATATGACAATTACAATTTTCTTTGGTTTTTTTTGTTTCAGACAAAAATTACGGGCTACATCTTTCCCGCCGATTGTAAATTGCAATTGAAAGGTGTTGCACAAATGTGCATAAAAATCGGTTCCGTTTAAATATTTTTCTCTCGAAACATTTTTTTAAATGCTCAAATATGCAATAAAATGCTCTAAAAAGTTCATTAGACTTGCTCATTTTTTTCTGTCCTAAAAAAATTCCCCCAAAAACGCTATTTTAAGGTCTCCTAAAGCAGGATCCCCCCTTAAGTGATGAGTAATCTGAAATGTTAACATTAATTGATAAAGTTAGCTTAAGGTCCATCATCAATCGTTTGTAATTGAGATGGGTTGAGAAAGAAATCTAAAATAAATTACATTAGCCACAACGTTAATGTTTAAAATAAATTATAATTTTTTTTCGTTGACAAAGTTGTTTAAGTCTACGAGACTGGGTTTAACTTGATTGATTTTTAATATTGTACGCTGGTTGGTGATAACTACTTTTTTTGTTGTGACATATTGTATCGCAAATATGATTTATCGCTTTCATTATTACGAAATTATACGCAATTTTGTTAAACGTTTCAATTAATTGGCAATTAAATTCCCATAATAAATGTCGATAAATACATCGATGCATGAGCTGCGCTATTTTTAGCGCGGCGCTTGATTACATCTAATTATCTGCGTGAACTTCTGCAGAAAGCGTCTGATTAATCCGTAACCAGTTGACGATTTCAATTGCACTAGTATCTCATCTGTCAAGTGATAGAATCATATAATTATTTTAATTGATAACTAAAATAATTGATAAGTAAAATACGTCGATTTATCTCCAGCAGCAGTGACACCCGATCCGTTTTACGAACGAAATTAGCACCGTCGATTACTCGAACGTAAACGTTAATTATTTAAATTCGGCCATTTATCACACGGTCGTCCTTTTGTGAAAGTATCGTCCGATTGCGAACACACATTACAACCAAATCGAAAATCGTTAAAACATAACAGCGAAAGCTCGCATACAGACTGGGACGTTTCGTAAATAATCACCCGATCGATTTTGCGCTAATGGAAACGATGATTTTTTAAACTAATATTTTTCGTGAATTTTCCTTTGAAATGTTCCGTTTACGAATTTTTAATTGGCGATCGCCCTCGGTCGCAGATGTAATCCAGCCTACAACACGACTTTATCGTAAACACCATTATTATAAATCATCGTTTTCATTCAGTTTAACGCGAACGGTTGCTTGGCGAATTCCTTTCGACTTGTTAAATCCCACCCCGCGCTCGATCAACGATAAATCCACGCGTAAGAGCTCCCAACTTCTTCACATATATCAAATATTACACTTTCGGGGGTGAATTAAACCCCGAAACTTGGGCGATAAATCACTGGGCTGCGCGATCGGTGTTATTGTACGACGTTGCGAGACGCGACTGCAATTTCATCGGGACGCGGAGCAAATAACGGACAGACTTTTATTATGGCGAAAAAATTTAATTTTGCGTTCGCGCATTAAATATTAAATCTAATCCGGAGAGCAAACACAAATATTTACCGTGCAATTTTGCAGGCGTTTTATTGGAATTAGAGCCGTCGCTGGAGGTCGTTTTTATCGACGTAAATTGACTTCATCGGCAGCGACCGATGAAAATTGTATTGGGGATTTTTAAAGGCGGGGGTTGATTAAACTAATGAACGTGGGACGACGGCGTGGGGTTTAATGTGGCGATTTCGACGATATTTTATAAATGAAGCGCGTAAAATGGGTGAAAGGAGATTGAAAATTTTTGAAAGTTTGAGGAGGCGATTTAACGGCGAGAGCTTAGGTGAAGACCGAAAAGGAATCAATTTGAATGAAGTTGTAATGCATGTGACAAGTTTAAGCCCTACTCGCATTTATAATTCTTCTAAAACTTGCATCGATAATATATTTGTAGATATGGCTGATATAAATTATTCGGTCATGTGTATGGATCCCAATCTTTCTTTTGACATTTGACATATTTCCCTCAATTTGTCTTCTTTCTCCACCTTCTCTTGCCGCCTTCCATTTTCCTCGTCTCCTCCCTCCTGGCCATTCTTCCCATTCTCCTTCTCCCTTTTGACTGTCTTATCTGAAACATTTTTTGTCTGTTTTATTTTACGTCTTTACCTTTTCCCTCCTCTTCCTGCCGTCTTCTTTCTTCCTCTTTAGTCTCCCAAGTATATCCAGTCCCAACACCCTTCCCTAATCCCTGCCCATTTTCTCTTCTTCCCTACTCCATCCCATTTCTTCACACTCCTCCCACCAATGTCTCCATTCGTCCCTTTGTTCTCCGCATACCTCGCATCTAATGTAATCTCCCCCCATCCAATATTGATTCGCCTTTTTCTCGTTGCCGCACCTAAACCTCGCTATCATCTTTTCCTCTTCCGCCGAGTTTCCTCCTCTCAGGTACTTCGGACTCCTTCCATGTACTTGTATCCGTTTGAACTCGGTATTGTACCTTGAATGCTCTGTCTTCCCATTCCTTTCCTGTGTTTCTACTTGTTTCTACCTATCTTCTTTTTCCACCTTTTTCCCTCCACTCTTCTCCTTTCCACTTCTCTCGTCGACATCCCCGCTTTCTCGTACATCTTTATTCTTTCTTCTTCCCATTTCGATAGCCCCCTTCCCTTGCTTTCCCTCCTCTCCAAATCCTCCACTGCCTTATAACATGAACAATTCGTGGTTCGTGATTGGGTTTCGACTTATGGGATTAAGTGTCCTAATGTAGCGTTTGACAACTTCTTTGATACTTTTTTGCACTATTTTGACATATGTTGCCCTTATTGTAAGTATTACCATAATATGTTAAACAAACAATGGATGACTCCTGACATAATTTGGTTAGACTATCCTCTGGCTTTTCTGAATGAAATGTCTAGGATGTACCCGATTTTGAAAAATGTTCGGGATAACTATTTCAAAATTTATATTCTATTCTACATTTATTTCTCAACAGAAGAAGACTTGACTTATTATTGACTTGAACTCAACTAACCGCATGGTCTTTAATTAGTAAAGTGAATCCCAACAGACAAAAGAGCAAAATTCTTCTTCTAAAACTTTGCAATAACTTTAACGAGTACTTCTTATTTGCGGTCTCGGATTTATTATCATTCATTTGATTCCAAGGAATGTAATTACTCGAAAATTGATGAGTATTTACAAACTTCTGAAAACTTTGGATATTCGAAATGCTGTTATCTTTGTCCTCCTCTAAATCTTGCGATTACAATGGAGTCTCCTCTTGTTCAATAAAAAAAGCGCTTTTGCTCTGGACTCAATCTTAGTACATTCAATTTTAATTAGTCCTTCAAATATGGTATTTTCCCGTCTAAACTAAAAATAGACTTCTTTACAAAAAAAAAAAAAAAACTATCCTGATAATGTCGAAAACTATAGACCGATTTGTTGTTAATTTTTTTAAAGGTTTATGAATACACCATTAATAAAAAAACTAATTTGTTACTTTCAATCTTTTGATTTATTTGACGTGAATCAGTTTGGCTTTATGAGGGACAGAAGCACTGATATAATTTTTTTAGGAACACTTATCAATCACTTGATAAGTGTAACATGTCCCGCGGACCATTTATTGATTTAAGAAAAGCTTTTGACTGGGTGGATCCTGTTATGTTACTTCATAAATTTTCTTCGTATGGTGTTCGTGGCGTGGCCAATGACTGGTTTCGCTCTAATATCTCTTTCTCTGATATGCTAGATGTTTTGTTTGGTGTACCACAGGGCTCCATTTTGGGCCAAACATTTTTTAATATTTATATCAATGATTTACCAAATTGTTTGTCTGAAATGGACTGCATCTTCATTAATTATGCCGATGATAGTAATATTTTTGTTGCTGGTGCTTCTATAAGTGAACTACCCAACAACTTTCGTATTATATTTAATTTCATATCCGATTGGAAGATTGCGGTTAATTATAAATGAGGGAAAGTCAGCCTGTGTCCTTTTTGAAGGGGGTCGATAATTATATGAATCTGGGTCCCGAGGTTAACACTTGTGAATCTTCTAAAATGTTGGGAGTCATAAGGACATAAGCAGACATAAGCAGAAGGTAATTAGCTAAACAATCGACTTGGTATGGATGTGTAAATAAAGATAGAAACAGATCCACTGACAACAGAACACTGACAAGACGATACCTTGTCTAACACCTTGCGGAGACTAAACAAACATGTAAAGGTATTTCAACAACTAAGGTTCTTGGTAATCGCTACTGACGAAGGGCAATAACCCAGAAACAATATTGTCTAACGATCCACAAGTTAGCCTTCATAATACTTCTACACAACCCAAAACGTTCCTCTATATTAACATTCAATTTTAGAGCAGTAAATTAAAATTCTCGTCCAGTTAACTAATCGTGCCTCTCCATTCTCGTCCTTAAACCCCACATTTCCACCCCACGAATCAATAGACTTCTGATGAACTTTTTAACGATTTCCAGCTGAACTAATTGGATTGCTTTAAATTTATTGTACCTATAATACTTATTAAGGAGGGGTGAAAAGTCGTTAAACATAGATGGGCTAAATATTGACGTTGATGGGAACAAAAAACTGAAATATGGGAAGAATATGGTGTCGCAGTAAAAATGAAAATATCAAGGATATTATAATTATATAAATGAGGGTTGCTCTTTTTCACCCAATATGTAAAAATAATTGCTACCGATGAATAATGTGCGCTCACAAATATCAAGTTTGATAAACATGGGCCATAAAATGACCCGAACTCGCATTAACAAAGATAAACGATGAAGGGTTCAGTAATCCAGGCAATTAGTTTAATTTATATATATTGTTATTGCTATGGTTGTGCAACATTCATTATTTATTTAATTTATAATTATTTTGTGCCAGAGATGTAAAAAAAAAACTTATGCAACTACGGTTACTTTTATGTTTCCGAACATAGCTTTGGAGATCGACGGAAATCAGAACGAGACGTAAAAATCGATACCCGATAATTTAACAAACGACGACGACGGCGAAACGTCTGAAGCGAAAATGCCGACAGGTGAAATATTATAAGGCATTAGATCGAACGTTAACCGGAAACAGATTAAATGGCGGGGTTAACTTTCAAACGCGACGTTTTATCGATTGAAGACCGGAAGGGAAAAGGGAGTAGTTTGAAAGGCGTCGTTGATCAATAGCGTCGTTCGAAAGCAGTGAAAATCGCCACCGCGACTGAAAGTAGTTGCGGGCGGCGTTGGAGATTCTTTTAATAGTATTTTGTGTACCAAGGCCAAAAAGTACTGTTTTTTCGTCCGAGTTTTCTTTACGACCGAGGCGTAGCCGAGGTCGGAAAGCAAACGAGGACGAAAAAACACTTTTTGGCCGTGGTGCACACACAATTTTTTAGGCGACCCTCATATAATTTTCAAATTTGTTGCAACATTTACTTATAATTTATTGACATAGTCATTTATGACAACTGAACAATTGTACATATTTGTGACACCTTCAGACATGTTTATGTTTTCTTTGTCTACATTCGAAGTTATTTCGGCTTTATAAACAATAATTACCCAATAATCAGTTAAAAAGTCTATCACCAACACGTATTTACTAATGTAAACAAGATGTACAGTTTGACACTGGCGGCAATGTGGTTATTTTTATACAATTTCGGTAACTGTCGGTAGATGGCGCCACCCTATCGCGGACGAAAAATGAAAGCGGACGAAAAACGATTACTTTTCGTCCGCGTTTGACGACTGAAATTTCAATTTTTCGTGTCGGTCGCCTAAAAAAGATTTTATGTAATTTTTATGATGGAGTTGAATGAAGCAGCATATTGTATTGCATTGAAACACATCCACTCTAAATATAATTAAGCCGCAATTAAAAAAAACGATAACATTTTATTAGCAAATAAAGTCAGGAATATTTCAATTTATTATTACAATGAACAACGAAACGCGCAAACATTTCTCGACGATCAACCAAAAATTATAGCAATTAAACTTTTTTTGTGAATTGGAGAAACGCAAATATAAATTTAGTTTCCTAAAAATATTTAAACAAGAATCCATATTATTTTATTCATACAATGCATGAAAACATATTTTTTATTCAACAAAAATACGAGTTACACAAATTCCGTTTAATTAATGTGTTCGCAAAATAATAAATACCAATTGTCGTTATTATTTACGGTCGGCACAGGTGCCACTAAATCAATAAACGCAAACAAATAAACCCGCAAAGTAACAATTAATTACATCGCATTTAAATGGCACAGGTATAATTTATTTCGCTAAAAATTTCCGCGATGCAACAGTTACGACAGCGCCATACAGAATTAAATGCCAAGTTGATTAAATTTCCGATCGTCCGATTCTTTTTGTCTGTCGAACAGAAACGATATGAAAAACCAATCGCGAGCTCGACGACAATCCCGCAAATTTCGTTGCAATGCGAATAAATTGACTCTACAGGTGCATTTCGAATTTCCCGACGTTTTCGAATGTAATTGGGGCGGACGCGTCGGAAATCGCAGCGATGTTTTCTTTTTTTTTATTCGTCGCTAATTGAACGCGGACTTCACGTCGCGCGGAAAATATTTTCAAATTCGCCACCCATTAATTGCCAGGAGTAATAATTCCGGTTTGAGTTGCGAACGGCGGCTGTCGAAACTCGAATTCTGATGAATTACGCATCGGAATGGTTACATTGTTACGCGGCCTAAAGGGCGAATACTTTGGCGTAAACAAACAAGCGCTATCTACGAAATCTAGTTGTATTAATTGTTAGAGATCAGCATTTACGGCCCCTAACATAGAGGGAAACGAATTGAAGAAATATCAAACCTTTATTTTTCTACGCTATAACTTTACCAACGGATGGCAAAACAGGAAATTTGTTGGGTGGCGGGAAACCTCGACGATGCCACTTCATACGTTGTTGCTTCGACTCAGGATCGAAGTGGTGAACCCACGTTTCATCAACAGTGACGAATCGAGAAAGAAATTCGTCCGGATCTGCTTTAAACTTTGCCAAACTGGCTCAGGAGTCAATATTCGTAGGACCCAACGTGCAGACATTGTTTTAACCCCAAAATATTTATTAAAATATTTTCTATAGCACTACAAGAAAAAAAAAATTCAGCTATACGGTGAATCTGTTATTACCACATCGTGTATACAATTAATATTTTTTTAAGACTACATTAACATAATTTTTGATAAGTTTTTAAACTTATTTGCATATGCAACTGATCTGAGCTGTCCTAAAATCAAAATAAACAGTAATCAGATGGAAAATAGAAAATGGATTACGGCGGACACACTTAATAAGTCTGAATATTTGAAATATTTGAATAAAATGAAAAAAATTATTAACTGCAACAAGTTAACAACACAATACAAACAAACTAAAAAAGAATTAAACAAACTAATTTCTGCAGAAAAACAAAAATATTACGCGAATAAAATACATAGCGCAAGAATTTTTTACTAGGACACGAAAAGTCAACAAAAAGGCTTAATTGTTGA
Source organism: Geotrupes spiniger (assembly GCA_959613385.1). Taxonomy (NCBI): domain Eukaryota; kingdom Metazoa; phylum Arthropoda; class Insecta; order Coleoptera; family Geotrupidae; genus Geotrupes; species Geotrupes spiniger. The sequence continues at coordinate 1,520,042 of OY390732.1, read as the reverse complement.
ATATTGTTTTTAAGTCATTTAATTAATAAATCTTGCTTTTTCTTGCGAGAATTGGTGAATTTGTTTGCATTACGTGAATTAAATATGTCTAGGCGCCATTGTAGACCAGAAGAAGTATCCCAAATTATTATTCTTCTGAGTGAAGGATATTCACAAAGAGAAGTTGCTGAAATTCTAAATACCAACAAATCTGTGGTGCAGAGGGCCGCAGCACGGTTCATAAACACTGGTAGTTTCAAAAGAACACCCGGACAAGGTGCTAAAAGAAAAACAACCCGCAGAGAGGATCGCTTTATTGAACTTCAGAGTTTAAGGAAGCGTTTTGTAACATCTCGTGAATTAAAAAATGATCTCCGATTGGCGACTGGAACAGAAATTTCTACCAAAACAGCAAGAAGAAGGCTAAAAGAAGTCAATGTGTCCGCTAGAAAACCAGCTACCGGTCCAATTCTCATAGCTACGCACAAAAGAAATCGCTTAAACTTTTGTCGAAATCACCAAGGTTGGGACGAGGAGCAGTGGAAGTCCGTTTTGTTTTCAGACGAGTTCAGATTTCTGCTAAACAAGAATGACCGCCGTGTTCTTGTCAGTTGAAGACAAGGTGAGCGATTTGCACTATGTACCATTAGAGAAGTTGACAAATTTGGTGAGGGTTCTGTAATGGTTTGGGGTGGCATACAGTTTAATGGACGTACATAATTGGTTTTGGTACGAAATGGGTCGCTAACAGCAATAAGATATAGAGACGAGATAATTATAATAATAATAATAATAATAATAATAATAAAAGGTCTTTATTGAGGCGAAGTCCAGCCTAAGCTGTTCAACTTAACCTTGAAATAATACATAAGAAAAAAATATATATATAAACATAAATAAAATACAGTATAAGCTTAAGCAAACAAAAACAAAAGCGCACATATGCAAGGGACGTTTAAACATTAAATGTTAAATGTTAAATGTTAAATGTTAAATGTTGTATGTTGGATGTTAGATCTCTGCTGCAACATCAAATAAATTTTGTATGAGTATTTAAATTTTTCTGAATTAAACGTAAACAGATTCCGAGGTATTGAATTACAAAGAGTGACAGCGTTATATGAAAATGATCGTTCGAACAGGGCGGTGCGGTGCAAAGGTACACTAAAATAATTTAAAATTCGTAAATCCCTTGAATGGACCTGATGTCTGTAGATAAGTAATTCTTTGATATATGCTGGAGTTGATGAGGACAATACGCGATGAACAAAACAAGCCATATGAAATTGTCTTCTATAACTCATATTTAGCCACTGCAGTTGATTTAAATGAAATGAAACATGGTCGTATTTGCGCAAACCGTATACGAATCTTACACAAGAGTTTTGCACTATTTGAATTCTTAACTTTGTATTAACATCAAGGCAAGGCCCGTAAACAACATCACAATAATTAAATCTTGAAAGTATAATTGAATCACACAATAACGAACGTAATTTCCTATTTAACATATGCCTATTACTATACAAACATTTCAAAGCAGCATATGATTTTTGAATTACTGTGTTTAAGTATGAGGTGAAGCGCAAATTCTGATCAATAATCAAACCGAGACTTTTTACTTGGGACGAAAAATCAAGCATATCCCCATCCACATATACATGCATATTATCCACACATTTTTGCCGGTTGCCCACGCTAGAAAATACAATTATTTCAGACTTTTTACTATTTATTTTCAAACAATGGTCATTTGAGAAGGCAACTAATTTTTGAATATCATCATTAATGATACGCTCTGCAATACCGATTTGCTCAATGTCAAAACTATAATAAATTTGTGTATCATCAGCATAAAAGTGTGGAGTGCAGTTTTCCAGCTGTTTGTAAAAGTCTGCCGTATACAATATATATAATAGAGGTCCCAATATTGAGCCCTGAGGTACACCAATGTTTACTATATGAAATTCCGATTCTCTATTTCCTAAAACGCATTTTTGGCGTCTATTTTCTAAATAGGATGAAATAAAACTTGTAGTAATATAATCAAACCCAAAATACACCATCTTAGCCACAAGTAATCCATGATCCAATGTATCGAATGCTTTTGAGTAATCTAATACAGTTAAAACGGAAATTTTTCCTTGATCTTGAGACCCCAGTATATCATTGACGAGTTTGACAAGGGCGGTTGCTGTACTATGACCTTTCCTATAACCAGACTGACTATATGGCAAAACGCTATGATCCTCAAGATATGTTGTAATCTGTTCACTTACTGCCTTTTCAATTACTTTTGAAAGAACAGAAAGAATACTAATCGGTCGTAAATCTGAAAAGCTTTTCGGTTTGTTAACCTTAGGCAATGGGTGAATAATTGCATCTTTCCACATACTTGGAAATTTACTATCCATGAAACATTTATTAATTAAGTACCTTAATGGATCACAAATTCCAGACAAGGACAACCTAACCATATCTACTGATATTCCATCACAGCCGGAAGCATTTGTTTTGATACTGTTCAGATATTTAACAATATCCGAATCAGTAATTAATTTAAATGAAAATTTAGACGTCCCATTATTGAATCTATTATTCAAATAAAATGATTTTAACTGATCTGAGGGCAAAGTTTGAATCGCAGATTGCAGAAAATATGAATTAAGTTCCTCCGGTTTCGACAGAAAATCAGGTATGTCAGAATTTTTCCCTCCTTTACCTATATTCAATGATTTCATCGTTTTCCAAAACAGTCTGCTATTATTTTCCCTTTGAACATGTTCCAAATAAGCTTTCTTTTCCCGTCTTATGGCACTGGTAGTAGTGTTCCTCAATTGTTTATAATAATTCCAGTCATTTTGATTCTTAGTGATTTTGAACCTAGAAAGCGCCTCTTTTTTTAATTTTATCATTAATTTTATTATTATTCATTATCAGTAATCCAAGGCGCCTTCGGTTTAGTAATACGAACAGTTTTCAAAGGAGCGTGTATATCAAAAAGATTAATGATGTTATTTGTAATAAACATGGCCATATCGTCAATATCATTGATCTGATATATGAGATACCACGGTACATTATTAAGATCGGACGAAAAATCATCATAATCAAAGAAATTAAAATCTCTGTATGTTACCAATTTAGGTTTTGGGCGAAGAATTTCAAGTGACAATTCACAAGATACCAATTTATGATCGCTGATATCATCAATATCAATAATATTTACATCAGATACTAAATCTTTATCCGATACAATAATAATATCTAATAAGGTGCTACTAATGTTAGTAACTCTTGTAGAATCATTCACAATCTGCTCAAAGCCATATGTATCACACATGGAATTAAATTTACTTACATTCATACTGGCTAAATTGTATAAATTAATATTTATATCTCCTACGCATATAATGTCATCAACTACCGGTAAAATATCAACTAATACAGATTCCAATCTGCTAAGAGATTCTACAACGTTTGAATGTGGTGGTCGATAAAGAACACCAAATGCGAAAGTTTTATTTTGCACCATAAATTTAATCCAAAGTTGCTCAAGACAATTAATATTTTCCTCAAACAAAACAGTATATTCAATATTTTCATCCAAATATATTACGACACCGCCACCCCTGCCCTCCCGATCACTTCTTACAATAGAGTAGCTTGGAATATTAATCGCTTCGGAACTTATTGTACTTGATAACCATGTTTCAGTTACACCGATTACTGTAAAAGATTCCCCCACGACAATATCCCTAAATTCGTTAAAACCTGAAAGCAGAGATCGCACATTCACATTACCTATCTTGAATTTCATTCAAATACTAATAAAAAATAATTAAAGTAACTTAAATTAACTTCAAATCAAAATAAAGCTGAAAACCTTATTTGTTTTCTAAATCATAGCCTACCTGAATATATAACAATAACTGTAGGAAAAGTGTATAAATTACTGACAATTATACATTTAAATCGGATAAAGAAATAATTTTTCGTTTCTGAGAATTAATATTAGCAAATACATTTCCATCTCTCGTCCACACAGATTTTGAACCGACAATTTTCTCGACATTCTTGAATAATTTTAGACGGTGTTGTGTGAGATCATCAACGACTGCCATACCTGATCCTTTGAGACTGCTTGCTGATTGTACCCCATGTTTAACCATTTGCCGAAAATTTTGCCAATGGATTCATTTTTATGCAGGACAATGCCAAATCTCATACAGCTGACATTGTCACAGCAGTGTTTAGAGAAGCAAATATCCAATGTTTGGAGTGGCTTGCCAAAAGCCCTGATCTCAATCCTATTGAGCATCTCTGGGATCAATTGGGCAAAAAAATCAAACACGCACTAAGACCGCCAGTAACACTTGATGAGCTATCTAACATGCTTGTTCAAGAATGGGAGCAGATACATCAAGAAAAAATACAAAACTTAATCTCAAGCATGCCAAGAAGATTGGCAGCGTGTATTGCTGCAAGAGGAGGGCATACACACTACTAAAAATGTTATTTTTTTTAAATGAACTATACTGTAAGTAAACACACTTAAATTTGTATATGTACTCGTTTCATTAAACTTAGCTACTTTGTTTTAAATTTATTTTGAATTTTACTAGTGGTCCCTTAATTTTGTCCAGAAATGTAATATGAATACAAATATAGATAACAATTTAATAACAGATTATTTAAAACTCTCGAACATATTTGCCAACTATTTCACTACTATTGTAGCTGAAAATCTTAATCAACATTTTGGTACTTCATTATCTGAAAAATGTACTTTATCGTCACATCAAAGAAAACATCATTGAATGTTTTTAATGCCTTTTACTATGAATGAAGTCGCATCTATAATTCTTAAATTGCCAAATAAAAACTCAACCGGTAATGATAATGTTTCAGCGAAGTTAATAAAACTATGTATAGATGTGATATCGAAACACCTAACGATTATACTGAATCGTTCAATAGAAGTTGCAAAGTTTCCGGATGTGTTAAAAATTGCATCTGCGACGCCGTTATTTAAAAAAGGGGACGTCAATATTATTGGTAATTACCGGCCTATTGCAATTCTTAGCGCTTTTTCAAAAATTTTTGAAAAGGCGGTTGCTGGTCGCATTGTGCAATATGTAAATGTCAATAATTTGTTTCCTGGGTCCCAACATGGTTTTAGAAAAGGTTACTCTACAGAAACTGCGTGCATTGATTTTATACAATGCATAAATGATAGCTTAAATAGGAAACAAAAAGTTGCTGCTTTATTCTTTGACCTGACCTGAAGCATTTGATTCCATAAATTTCCTTTTTTTACTTGATAAGCTGAACACGTTGGGCCTCACGGGAAATGTCAATGATTGGATACGCTCATATTTGACTGATCGTAAGGTAAATGTTAAAATTGGTGCTGCAAGCTCTAATGATTACGAACTACATTTGGGAGTACCTCAGGGCTCCGTACTAGGCCCTCTCCTTATCATATTGTTCATAAATGACTTACCCGAAGCTACCATTGATGGCATATTTTTCTTGTACGCGGATGACACTTCCATAGTTGTAAGTTCAAATAGCGCAGATGAATTGACCATTAAACTTAATTCAGTTTCGCACGCATTTGCAAAATGGTGCGATCGTAATAGATTAATGATTAATATTAGTAAAACAACACTTATGTTTTTCACTCATAAAATCAACAACAAAACATATTTAATTCACTGCCGGAACACATAAAATCATTGAGTGATAGGGTTAATTTCCGAAAAGAATTAAAAACATATTTATTGTATTTTCCTGTCTTATAGTTCCATATGTAACTGTGTGTCTTGTTTCTATCGATTTTATTTATTTATTTGTTTGACTCTGATGAATTTTTTTATTGTTATTTTAGTATTTAACGTATGACTTTTCACATCCAGATACTGGCATGCGTGATGAATAAAGACCTTCTCTTATCTTATCTTATCTTATGTAGTGACAATTACTGGTCGTCCAGCACCCTTCGTATGTAAAGTTCGCATGGTAAAGTTTTTACCAAATGTTTGTTTGATGACCGCGCGGTTCATATAGCGCGGTCGATGGGCTAAAAAACATCTCAGTCAAGTTCTAAAAGTTTGTGACTGGCGCCCAAAGACATGTGTGGTAAACACATGTCTTCGACCCTCATCATACCATATCAATTCGTACCCTACACTGTTTTAAAGCCAACCTTAAATTAACACATTCCACCAAATATATCAAATTCACACAAATTTCGGTTCCTACGTCATTTAAACGGCCCGTTCGGATAAGGGTTAACGTGACCATAACTAACTAACTCGCAACGGTTCCCTCGACAGCCCTCCCCCACACACAAACCGTTATTGCACGTCGCTCGGGCTTCTCCAAGTTCGACACGAATTATTCGAATTTTCGTCAAACGTTTTTATATCGCAAATTGAGGTATTCGGGGAAAAAAACACCGCCTGTGAAAATATTATCGCTCCAGTGAATTCGCTATTTAGAATTCCGCAAGCCGTTTTATGAACTGCTTGTAGCCACCGAAACATAAATGCGCTGGCATATATCGCCCAAGAATTTAATTAAGCGGAGATTTCGTCGGACGTTACTGTTTCGTGTTATGTATTCGTACTGCGTAAAATATTAAACATAATCATAACGAAGCCCCGTTTGCAAATTCTCATATGCGACGAATATTAAAATGTGGGCGTTTGTGTTTTCAGGTGGAGGGAGCGTGGGTTTCATACATTTTTATAAATTGTGGACTGGGCCACCCCATAGACATATTCGGATATTCTAACATGGCTTGAATTTTATCAGGGCTAGTTCTTAATGGGGGATCCTGCTTTAGAAGGCTCAAAAAATCGATTTGGTTTTTATTGCTCAAATCTATGCCTAATATATCTAAGAATATGTATAAAAAGTTATAGCGGCTAATTCGCAATATTTTGAAAGATATAGCACTAAACACAGTAAGGTGTCGAGCAAAAAATATACGAACGCATGAACGCTCGGACAAACGAAGCGCGCGCCCCTCCCCGCAGTAACATAACACCGAACTATGTACTGAAAAAAGTTCAATCGGTCGTTCGAAACAATAATATTTTGAGTTCGTAAGAGCTATAGTAGGATTATAACGAGATATTCCGTAAGTAATCGAAAATTAACATTTTTCCTGATCGTAAACTTTAGAGTGCGTTTTCTCGAGTTTTCGTTTTTACGATTTTTCTAAACTGGTGGGCGTGATTGCGAGAAAACTAGACAAGCAATCAAAACGAAACAAAACTTTTGTTGGCTTCAGTAGCATTCTATTCTATTTGAACTGAAAAGATTAATGAAAAAAAAATTCTAAACAACTTCTTTAGCAAGTTGAAATGATTTTCTCTTCCTGCAAAGAGCACATTTATTTTCAAACCTGAGAAAAATCTTGAATTTCAAAATTTTTGTTTTTTTTTAGTTCACATAGAAGAAAATATATGAGAATTACCATTTTCTTTGGTTTTTTTGTTTCAGACAAAAATTACGGGCTACATCTTTCCCACCGATTGTAAATTGCAATTGAAAGGTGTTGCACAAATGTGGATAAAAATCGGTTCCGTTTAAATATTTTTCTCTCGACATATTTTTTTTTAATGCTCAAATATGCAATAAAATGCTCTAAAAAGTTCACTAGACTTGCTCATTTTTTTCTGTCCTAAAAAATCCCCCAAAAACGCTATTTTAAGGCCTCCTAAAGCAGGACCCCCCCTTAAGCCAAACGGCATAACCACAAACTCGAAAAAAAACAATTTTTCCAATCGGATGTCGCACTTGGCATTTCTGTGTTCGCGGACAAGATAACTCTGGCTCCGGAAATGAAACATTTCTATTGACACACGATTGAAATTTTACGTAGTAGTTCGTACATTTTTAGCTAAATGGGAGATAGAGATATTGTCGACTAAAGCCAACTGTGTTTGAAAACACGGCAATAAATTCCTTTGAATAACTTTCAGCACAGTAGGTTCTTAAGGACTTGTTGAACGAGTCTACCGACAATATTTTCTATGACAGCAATAAAAAATCGTAACACGTTCGGTAACACCTCGTCTTCTAGATCTAATTTCATCCCAAAGTTTCTCGTCGTAATCGGAGGGTAAAAAATCTCGTCTGAGAGCAACAATTAAGGAATCCCAGTCGCGTGTTTAACTGAGCGATACCAGATCAATGCTGAACCAGTGAATAAATCTGCGGCGGACTTAAATAAATCGTCAAAACATCCACAATAATACAAAATGATCTTATCATTGAAATAAAATGATGACCCTGAACGTTGGACGCGAATTTATAATTAAAGAGGCAAAATAAAAGAATTTTTTTGTATTTGTACCATCAATGTAATTGAGGCTTAGAACGTGGTGCACTAATCAGTTTACTCTTTTTGACTGACAATTCACATAACGTAAATTTTTCGAGAGCTTTATTATTTCATTCCCGTAGTTCAGTGTTGTGAATGCATAATAATATTTTGAAATAATGATTCCATCCACTGAAATTAGATCAAATTGTCGCAAGCCATGAATTCGTAAACACAACGTTGCACATTCTGTCGCATGTTATTAAACGTTACGCTGATGCGTTTTGCAAATTGAATGACGAATCGTTGATTAAAAATTGCACTTCGTTTGCCGAACAAAATAATGTAATTGAACCCTAGCGCAAAAAACGAAAAAATGAAATCCCGCACGCAGCCGAAACATTTTACAGTCGAACGCAACTCAAACATGAAACACAATTAATCAGCTGCACACGGACGGACAGCAAAACCATCAGGAAATTACCTTCGAAATAATTCAAAATATCGCGACCAAGCTCGAAACGTTCGTTCGTTGGCGCTTAATCCTCGCAGATTAAAATTCGAACAAACTCCGTTCGAATTTTAATAATAAACTCGTGAAGTATTTATTTACATTGTCGGCCAGCAACTGGAGAATTTATTATTTATTAAACGCGCCGGATAATCGCACCGTATTACGTCTCCGACTACAAAGACAACGACGACGTTAAAAATCGAATCGCTCCGCGAATTTTCCTCCCGAGTCCGGAGTCAATAAAATCACAAGTTTGTTATCGCGACGATACTCGAAGACGACGAGTATTTCGAGTGACTTTAAATAGTTCGCGAGGAGACAACACACGATCGTTATTTGATCTCAAATTATCGACGATGTTAAATCCGACTTTGAAGTAGTACGTGACTTGCGCGGATTTTGAGAGTACAACTCAGTTCGGAGGATCGCAGTGCAGTCAATATTAATCTGGAATCCCGTTAGTCGAAATTTATGTTAATTTCGCAATTGCAATTGCAATTAATTCAAAATCGATTGATGTAAATGTATCGGGATTGATGTGACGTGGATTGCATTTTGGTGATTGGCAGAGAATTTATTCAATCACTTGTTTGCCAATTCGTTTGTAAAATGCTTAATTTGTGATTGTGGGATTTATATCGGAATTCATGCTTCCTCATTGTCGTTCTAGTGACTCGTTTCGATTTCAATTTACGTTTGCCCCAGCCATAATAAATTGTGATAATAAATTTTTCATTGGTGCCCAATTGGAGACGATAACTCATCTACGTTGATTTAAATCGTTAACACCACGACGGAATTCCAAACGTTAAAGTCCACGTGTGTTTCATTGCCGGATCACGAATTCCGCAAAAATGCGCCAGCCTTGGTCGCACATTGAAAATGACTTTCTTGCGCCGCGCAAACTTAATTAAAACAACAATGTTAATCAACGTACCTGTGCTTATGATTTGAATAATTAATCTATGCAAATCGAACGACATAAAAACATGCAATCTTGGTACATTTTTCTAAGTACCCTTGACCTTAGCGTGAGTTTCGATAAATAGTACGTTTCAAAATAGGAAATAATTATTTCTCGTTTTAAAATAATCGGGTCGGCCTAATCGTCTCCTCAACATCACACATAAATGTCATAATTTATTTATCGTTAATCAAAAATCAATGCCAGGAAAAAGTTCGTTACACAAGAAAATTGTTTTAATGATTTTATTTTTCCCCTTCGATTGGGTTGGGTTGTGTGTGTGCTTAGTCTTCCCATGAAGGTTTAGTTATTATCGTGTTCACGATTTATTTATCTTCAATTTGTTATATCATATCCGTTCCTAGAATTTTTGGATTGTCTTCTTGGATTTATTTTTCATAGTATTGATCTTTTTATCCTCGGTATTTGTCTATATGGGACATACATAGTCAAAACATCGCTATAATTTTCTACATGAAAATTATACTACATTCCAATAAAATCAAAACTCAAATTTCATCATTTATGCGGCAGTCTGGGAGGTAATAAATAGAAAATGTGGAAAGAATACAAATTTACAATAAGCTGCCACCATCACAGAAGCTATTACCCACCACCAAACTGATGACCCAAGTTAAGAGGATACGTCTATCAAAAACCTATTATTATGTTCAAGAATTTTTAATGAGTAACTGAATATTGATATTCACATTATGTTCACGTTGTGTTATTCATATAATTTTCTTGATGACAAATAAATTATTATTATTGTTAAGCTTCATGGATCAAAACGAAATTAAGCGACAGTTAAATTGAAAGGAGTAGTGATCATATACAAAAAATTTTAAACCAAACAACTATTATCTTAAATTCAACGATTCAACGATATGTTTTTTTTTAATGTAATTCACGTAGATTATGATTATGACTACGTGGCCAATTATTATTATAAAATGTTTCCAAAGAATTAACAAATTCGATTGTGTCGATCAGATAATATGGCATTGGAAACGAAATACCATAGAATATACCCTTTGTCACTTGAGTGTTGACATTTTTTATTGCCTCGACATCCGGATTGCAACAGCGCCGATATTAAAACCGCGATATATTTTGATTAAACTGTCGGAATGGCAGTCGCCGATTCACTGTAACGCCGATAAGATAGCAATTCCAATCGAGCAGAAATTTATTGTATCTATAAATAGAACGACTTGCGCCTAATAAAACTACTATTCGTAATATGCTTTGGATATCCAGCAATTGGAGTATAAATCACCCGCCTGTATATAATTATTGCAAACGGAGCAAACCCACCAGCTTGTGGGCCCGCGAGTGTACGAGGAAATCGCTAATTAGAAAATTGTGTTTTTATGCCTACGTCGACGTAATGATCGGAGGTGTATGAAAATATGGCAATGGGCGGGATACATTATTTGATCTGTTTCAAAGGTAAGTCACTGCATACGAGATTTAATTTTTTTACAAGAAAAATTATTTGGTCTGTGTGTCTTCAATTATGTGTTAGATTTGTTAAGTTGAACGAATAACAATGTTCGATTTTAAAATATTCAATCAAAAATTCTCAAAACTTAAGTCTTGATGTACATAAAAATGAAGATCTTTCACTAAGAATCCCTTGCTCTCTTTGTCCCGGAAAATCATTCAAAGATAACAGATTGAAAATCCATATAGATCGTGTCAATTATTACCCATTTGCTTCAAGTATTTCTTCCTCATCTCAATCAACAATTATTTGTATCAACATGACTTGCTTATTAGTTTGAAAAGATTGTCAACTATCTGAAGAATTCTCAAAGCTTCACTTCCAGATAAATTAAGTTCAATCATTAATGTGTGCCCTTTAACTAAAACTTCTTGTTCTTTTGAAAATCTTTTGCTTTTCCCCTGTAGAACTTTTAATCTTTCAAGGAAATCCGATAAATCCTAATAAATCTTATAAAGAAAATTTTTCCATTTTTGATTTTCCTGATCATCGATTATTTTCAAATAAAAATAAACGCAAACCTTTATCTTTAGCCAAAAAAGTTGAAGCAAATGTCTCTGATTTCGACGTTAAAGTAGCTGTTAAACTTTTGTCTTCGGTTGATTCTTTGGCTCCTTTCAATGAAGATGTTGCTGAAGAACTTAATAGCAAACACCCTTCTACTTCTCGTGTACTTTTCTTCTCTGATGCATTCAGCTGTGAACACTCCTCTTTAATGGTCAATGGACAGAATGTTAGTGATGCCATATTTTCCTTTAAATCTGGTTCTGCTCCATGTTTTGATGGAATGAGGCCACAATATTTGAAAGACATTATTTCTTTATCTACGCTGATGAAGCTGGGGTTCGTGCTCTTAGAGCTATAACAAAACTTTGCAATTTCCTTTTATCCGGCCAACTTCCTTCTGAAATTTCTCATTTATTTTATAGTGCTTCTTTATGTGCTCTTCATAAAAGAGTTGGAGGTTTAAGACCAATCGCTGTTGGTAACTGTTTTCGTAGATTGACGTCTAAATTAGTCTTTTAAGTCGCACTATTGTAAACTCTTATTTATCTCCTCACCAACTTGGCGTAGCCACTAAACTAGGTTGCGAAGCTGTTATTCATTCCACACGTACTTTTGTGAATGATGCCAATGGTAAGTTCTTCTTAAATTGGATTTCAACAACGCTTTTAACTCCGTCGAGCGGGATTGTATTCTTAAAGAAGTTGAATGTCACACGCCCCTTCTTTATCCTTATCTCTTCCATATGTTATAGAAATCCTTCATCTTTATTTTTTGGTAATAATTTATTGTATTTTTCTGTTGGAGCTCAACAAGGTAATCCTTATAGTCTTGCAATTCATCCTATTATTTTATCTTTGCATTCTCATCTAAACATTTGGTATTTAGATGATGGAACATTGGCTGATTATCCTGAAGTCGGTTTGTCTGATTTTGAAAAAGCTATAAATCTTTCGAGAGAAAGTGGTCTGTATTTAAATTTTAACAAATTCGAGATATTCTTCTGCTCCGGAGTTCCCGATTTGGAAGTCTTTCAGAAATTTAAAAATTTAGCTCCCGGCATAGAGATTTGTGATCGTGAAGGTTTATGTCTTCTAGGTTCTCCAATTTTTACTCAAGGTTTAAACGTAGTTTTGAAAAAACTGCCATATTGATTGAAAACCTCTTACAAAAAGGTAAACTCCTTAGTAGTCACATAGCCTGTGCTTTGATCAAGAACTGTCTTTTTGTTCCTAAATAATTTTTTTTAAGAACAACCCCTTTTTGGAAATTTTCTGATTTTCTTGTATCCATTGATTCCACTTTAAAATCTTTAGAAACAATTCTTAATCTTCGTCTCAATGATCTTCACTGGCGCCAGGTCAGTTTTCCTATTAGATTTTATGGTTTGGGTATTCGTCGTATTCAGGACATTTGTCTTCCTGCTTTTCTGTCTTTTATCCATGGTGTCAATAAAGTCGTTTTACTAAAAGCAAAGGATAATGGGCTTAATATTCACCTTCATAATGAAGCTTTGGCAGAGTGGCACATCAAGAATCCTAACGAAAAACCACCATCTCAGGAATTTCAGAGGAAATGGGACGAGATTAATTTAATTGATTATTACAAAAGACTTATTCTTCAACTCTCCAAGAGATTTGGCTCGTTTTAAAGCTCTTGCAGAGAATCTGGTTCTTGGCTTCACTCAATTCCCTCTCCTAACATCGGTACCTTTTCGGATAACACTTCTGTTCAAGTTTGCATCGGCCTTAGATTAGGCTGCAACCTTTATACACCTCACACTTGCAAGTGCAACACTGAAGTTCAAAAAATTGGCATTCATGGGTTAAGCTGTCGGAAGAGACAACTAGGAAATTAATTCTATCATCAACCGTTCTTTAACTTCAATACACATAAATTAAACTTTGTAACCGAAACGATTGTCAAGAGATGATGGAAACGTCCAGATGGCATGTCCTTGTTTCCTTGGTTTAAAGGTCGAGCTTTAGTTTGGGATGTTACTGACGTAGATACCCTTGCGGATAGCTACCTTTTGAAAACTTCAGAAATCTCTGGTTCGGCTGCTGAAATTGCTTGCAAACGGAAACATAGCAAATTTTTAAAGGTCGTATATGTGATTGTGATTAAGTGGCGTCTGGCGGCCACAATACTCAACACAAACACATCATCTCACCCGTCCAAAACCACCAAAACAACATCCAAGAAATTCCCATAAATTAATATTAAATTATAATACTATCGTTACAAATACATGTTAGCTATTTGCAAAAATCTCAATTAATAAATAAACAATCGCATTATACTGTTGTGTTGACGTTCATACTAATCACATCGCATCGATAGATATATGAGGACATTAAGCCGATTAAATGTTTCTGTCAAACGTATAATATCATCTCGATTCGGTCGCGTTAATACCTTGATAAGATTAAGTTAAGTGAAACTAAGCCGCTTGGGGTTTCACTTTGTATTGTTTGATGTTTGTGCAACAGTGGACGTTTTGATATAAAAAAAAAATCTTGTAAGTAGAACTGTGCGCCTTTATTATTAATTTGATGTTACATTTGCAACGCTGGCCTTAAACGGCACCAATTAAAGTCGTTAATTGTGGTTATGATCGATTATGTGGCCGTTTACTGTACATCAATAAATAAGGATTGTCTCAATTTAGATTACAACGTGAAATGAGAAGAACATAAATGATATTTATGTCTCATATTTCTGTCATGATTCAATGTGGCGAATACATTAAATGTGACCTTAATTGTTCTGAACTGTTAAAATGTCTTTTGTTAAGTGAATTATAAGTTTCATCACATCCGATGACGATGTACAGATTAACGCGCAGAGTTAGTTGTGTCTTGTTGAGGAGTTACAACTTGGTTATTTTATGTGTTATTAACATCGCTGTTTTTACTGATATAATTGATGTGATAAATTTTTAAATAAAATTAATTTGTTATGTAACAGGTGGTGATTTTTGGGAAATATTAATGTAACATTTTGCGTCAAATTTGGGAACTTTATTGAAGATTCTAAATTTATAAACTTTCGATTATTCTTCAATTTTGATGATTTGACATTTTTATGCAATTTTTTTTAGCTATTTTTCTGTTGAGTTGTATTGGGTTAGGTTGGGTCTGGGTTGTCTTGGGTTTGTTACGATTTTTCCTAATTTTTTTCTGCTATCAGCGAGACGGCAGCTCCATACGACTTACTCTTTTCCACTTTTAATCATAAATTAATACCATTCCAACTATCGTTTAAGCTTAGTTTCTTTCTTTGTTCACTCCCTTTAATTTATTACCATTCCATTAATTTAAAATGAATCCCAAAAATGAGACAAATTTTTATAAATAAACCTAAACTGCGAAATCGCATTAATTTTATTCGAGGCACAAAAACGCGTCTCCCGAAATAAATGCACGGACGTGTGCGATATAATGCCGGCCTCTGTTTATTTAAGAAATTGCTGTTTGATATTCAGAACAAACACGCACGGGGGAGTAAAGCAAGCGTAACGTAGTTTCAGCGCCCTTTTGATGGGGATATTCTCCCCGTCGGGGGCGCGACGACAACACGGCGTGGGCTTAAGCCGCTTTTCTAGGTGCGATACTGTAACGTGTCTCTTATTCCGGGCGATTTACTGGATACCCCAATTACCAATTCAAATCGCGACCATTTGCATTCGCGTCGTCCCCGTTCGGGAATTAATAACGCGTTTGTATCCGCGCTGTGCGCACCGGAATTATTACTGGTTTGTCGGCGACGTTGTTTTTTTTTTTTTAGAAAAAAATGGTTACGTAAAATTTTAATGTTGAGTTTGTCGTGGGTGATGATAAATTTGTTTGGTTGTTGTTTTTGGTCTAGTGTTATATTGAAATGAATTTGCCGACGCCCCTCGATAATGAGGAAGAAAACTGAATCAGGTCAACCTTCAGTTTGTTGTCGATTGACACTTGGCCACTCTCAGACATTCTTAAATGTCTTGGAGATTCGGTTCGTGGAAGGACCCGGTCCTTGAGCAGGACGACTAGTTTAAAAATATCTATTACCTAACCGCAAATTAATCACAAACAATGTGAGACAATTGCAAAAATTGCATCCATGTTAAAAATGTAAATACTTTTAATATTTGTATGAAATTGAAAAATTATAAAAATGGCCTAAAATGTAGTTTTTTTAACAAGAAGTACTGGAGATGTCCAACGGCTCTTTGATTGACTTATGACACCCAACTCTAACATTTTGTCAAGTGAGGTAACGTATAGGGAAATAATTGATGGCGTCGCTGCTTTATGGGCTCCGTGTCACCGGTTTCGATTTTATGGATTAGCAAATTCGTACGACCCAATTTAGTACCTGACAACCAAGATAATTGTTTAAATTTATTAATTATTGATTGAAAGCGCAAGACTTTGACTTAGATCGGTCGCTAACTATGTTAACAGACAAATCTGGTGTTTCCGAATTTCCCACCTCATCATATAATAGAGGAGGTGGTTTCCGACGACTGTTTTTTTCCATTAAATTCTACCCAGTGATTTTCCAATGTCTCCGAATCACGTTGCCTAAAGAGACCTGCTCGAGATTCACAAAAAAAAACACTCCCCCGTTCACGGTCAATCTCGTGTTACTTAAATGAAAACTTTTATACGATAAAGTTGGTAAAATATGACCAACTTTATGGAGAAAATTCGTCGAAACAAACTTCTAAATATGAGTGAAGTTGTCTCCCACGCGGTGTAAGCAAAAAATTTCAACTTTCTATCAAATATCTTAATTAATGCATCAAAGCGCGTCGCTTAACGTTTAAATAATTTTCAGTTTAATTTGTTTTGCAATCAAAGCGATTTAGGTCTGGAAATATTTCAAAAGTAAATCTCGCGGTATTTGCGTCGACATTGACTCGGGAATTATCTCGCTACTGATTCCATATTACTTATTTCATTGTCGACTCGTTGATACAATTTTTATCGATTACACTGCGATAATAGCGAGGTGGCGCCGAGCTATTTCTTACAGAAATTAATTAAATGCAAATGCGCAAATAAAATACGCCCGTGCGCGTTTTTATTTTTACCTTGAGAAATATGCAAAGTTTCAGATCCACCGTAAATTAATTACTACGTCCATTTGTATTCGAACGGTGGAGTTTTACGTCGCGCCGTGAAAGGCGCCTGCGGGGGCGATGCAGGCGATTTTCCCCTTTGAAATTATTCCGTTTTCGCAAAATCGGGCGCTATCGCGCGAGATAAAGTACTACTTACGACCCGGAGATGAACTGAAGGCGTCGCGTCGCGTCGAATCCGCAATTTTAAAAATTACGTCGGGTTAGATGCGAATGATAATTTCGGGTCGAGATCGATCGCGCGAGCGTCACGGCGTAAATTACTTTTTAAAAGCGTTCCACGAAAACTATTCGCATTCAGGCCGCGCAGTGGGCGAAGCCGCTGAAAATTACCGCCATACATCAACCGATTCAGTGTCTCGACAGCTGAAAGTATTGAAAACTCCGCCGATTCATCGCCGGCTTACTCGTGAACTTTGCGGTCGTATCTTGGTCGAATAGATGACGGTTTCCATCTGCGTCGCTTCTCAGCGTCGGGTCGGTCGTTGCACGTGGATGGTTTGAATGTGGAGTTTCGTCGTTTTAATTGTTTGAAATGATGCGATTCTTAAAATGTTTTGTGTACGCGCTGTGTATCATTGTGGATGGTAAAATGTAAATAAAATAATCTAATTAAAATATGAATCAGAAATCAAAAACGAAACGATGTTCATTTCGATTCTTAATTGTGCAATATACCGGGTAATTAAGTCGACCAATTGAGAACAGGTAAGAATCGCCTTCCAAATAAATGTTTGACTGGATGGGTAACGCCAAGTTGTTTGGTTTCTATGCCAGTTTCCAAAGAAGAGATTTCGAATGTTTATCGTGAATTCCAACCTTCGTTTGACGATTCAATAAATCCGTTGGGTTAACTTTTTGTTAAATTTATTTATTTTTGTTTGCGTCGGTGTCTCATTTAGTAATGTTTTAATTTTCTCAACGTCGCTTTTGATACGAATTTAATTTGCATTTTTTTATTTACCTTTGTTATGGTCTTGTTTTCCCCTTAATGTCGTCAAATTGGTTTCGATTAATATGTTTGAGTTTTATTTTAACTTACATTTTGTTTTATTATACTTTTTGTTTTAGATCTTGCTTTAGATTAATTTTTTTTGATTTCACTTTTCATATTTCTAATATTAATAATTATAATAATATTATAATTTACTTCTTACATATCATAAATTGATGTTTCTTAAACAAAATTCAAATAGTGTACCATGCAACAATTAACAATAGCAAGAATTCTTTGCTAGGACACGAAAAGTCAACAAAAAGGCTTAATTGTTGAAAATTGTTTTTAAGTCATTTAATTAATAAACCTTGCTTTTTCTTGCGAGAATTGGCGAATTTGTTTGCGTTAGGTGAATTAAATATGCCTAGGCGCCATTGTAGACCAGGAGAAGTATCCCAAATTATTATTCTTCTGCGTGAAGGATATTCACAAAGAGAAGTTGCTGAAATTCTAAATACCAACAAATCTGTGGTGCAGAGGGCCGCAGCACGGTTCAGAAACACTGGTTGTTTCAAAAGAAGACCCGGACAAGGTGCTAAAAGAAAAACAACCCGCAGAGAGCATCGCTTTATTGACCTTCAGAGTTTAAGGAAGCGTTTTGTAACATCTCGTGAATTAAAAAATGATCTCCGATTGGCGACTGGAACAGAAATTTCTACCAAAACAGCAAGAAGAAGGCTAAAAGAAGTCAATGTGTCTGCTAGAAAACCAGCTACCGGTCCAATTCTCACAGCTACGCACAAAAGAAATCGCTTAAACTTTTGTCAAAATCACCAAGGTTGGGACGAGGAGCAGTGGAAGTCCGTTTTGTTTTCAGACGAGTCCAGATTTCTGCTAAACAAGAATGACCGCCGTGTTCTTGTCATGCGAAGACCAGGTGAGCGATTTGCACCATGTACCATTAGAGAAGTTGGCAAATTTGGTGGGGGTTCTGTAATGGTTTGGGGTGGCAAACAGTTTAATGATCGTACAGAATTGGTTTTGGTACGAAATGGGTCGCTAACAGCAATAAGATATAGAGACGAGATAATCGTACCACATGTTCAACCATTTGCCGAAAATTTGGCAATGGATTCATTTTATGCAGGACAGTGCCAAACCTCATACAGCTAACATTGTCACAGCCGTGTTTAGAGAAGCAAACATCCAATGTTTGGAGTGGCCTGCCAAAATCCCTGATCTCAATCCTATTGAGCATCTCTGGGATCAATTAGGCAACAAAATCAAACACGCACTAAGACCGCCACTAATACTTGATGAGCTCTCTAACATTCTTGTTCAAGAATGGGAGCAGATACCTCAAGAAAAAATACAAAACTTAATCTCAAGCATGCCAAGAAGATTGGCAGCGTGTATTGCTGCAAGAGGAGGGCATACACATTACTAAAAATTTTATTTTTTTTTTAAATTAGGATTTTAGTTCATCAGGAGACCATTGGTATTTTAGTTTAATTTTTACCTTTCTTTCTTCAAGTCCATAAAAGTACATTTTTTAAATTTTAGTCGCTCTCAAATCAACTATACTGTAAGTAAACACACTTAAATTTGTATATGTATTCGTTTCATTACATTTAGCTACTTTGTTTTAAATTTATTTTGAATTTTACTAGTGGTCCCTTAATTTTGTCCAGAAGTGTAGATCAAGGATAATAAATTAGATCACGTTGGAGGGATTGAGACGACAATAAGGAAATAGGAAAGCAGCATAAGACCATCATAGTGTCAATGGGATAGGAGGAATGGACGAAAAGCGACGAGAAATGGGGTCGTAGAAATGCGAGGGTGTGATGGGTAGAGTGTGAGTGGCGGTGGGAGAGGAACAAAGAATGATTTCGGAGTGCAAGCGCAGGAAAAAATATTAAACGAAAAACGAGTTCAAAACAGGTGTTCGATGTTTGTACTAAATGAATCAGGTTGACGAGATTTGTTTAGGGGAGTAAGAAAAACAGTGAAGATATTCGATTGTCTCAGTTACGTATGGGATGTAGCCTTCAAAGGATCTGCAGCTCTCACATTACCGCTGACAAAATGCCAAGTCGTTTAAACGAGAATGCAAAGACAGTAAACAGTAAAGTTATTTATTTCAATAAAAAAATTTACGAAATTAATTCAATTATCGTCACAGCTAAATTGCCGGTACGTATCTCCGCGTGCGTTAAACGGTTAATACCACATCGTGCGGATGATGCAATTACAATTTAATTTAGCCGCACGTAATCGAGCTGCAAATTGCGGGTTGACCGCCGGCCATCACAAAAAAAAACCCCAGTTAGTGGCCGTAGAGGGTCGATAATGGCGCTCTCCCAACTGACATGGACAGCAGCGCCTTTTATGAATTCAATTCATCGGTGCGTCCTCGACGTTTGCTCGCCGCACGAAATAAACGTCGATAACCGCGGCCGCATCATTACCTCGTGCCCCATTTGAAGTGATATATTTAGATAGGTATTAAAAAAAAAAAAAACCTTTGACTTTACATCGATCGAAAAGTCGCGCAATTAGCCAGGAGCCCCGAGCGCCGTTCGTACAAATTGGGGAAGGTTATTTATACGGCGGCGTCCAATTAGACTGGGGCGTTCGCGTCGCAACGCGCGAGTGCACAAGTGGACGCGGCGACCGTCCGAAGTGTCCGAAACGGATAATTTATTACACCGCCCGGCGGGGGAGCAAATCCGCAAAGCCCGATGTGCGGTATTTGCCCGCAACACATACAATTAGTAACATCTGGTCGTGTTTTGCGTGCGGCCTTTGTATGCACGTGAAGGAGAGGGTTCAATTCAATAGACCTAATTATAAACATGGAATTTGGCTAAAATGGCCGTAATCATTTATACGTATGTACGAGAAATACATCTAGTTAAATAGTCTCGCCTTTGCAAAGACTCTGTGGAACCTGAAAATTATAAATCATCTCTCTTTAATTCCCCACAAGTGTTGGTCTAGAAGAATATCTCACACCATAAATAAAATACGTGTGAATCCAACGATTCTGTTTAAGTTTCAGTTAACACAACGTATTTAAATAAATGTTTCAAGTTAATTAGCGTATTACTTTAAAAACGAAAATAATCTAAAATGTAAGTAAACTCACGAAGCTGTTAGGAATCTAACTCATATTTAAACAGACCTTTAGCCCAATCTAACAATAAATGTTGAACCAATGGAAATATAGCCAACAATACTGTACAGCACATGCGATTTATATTCTCGTTTTTCATGAAACGAATCAATGAATACACGCACTTGATGAAATAAGATGGAACGTTTAATAAACATTATGTGCGAAATTAAACTGATGCCTCGACAAATATGTGCTCTTTTAGGGAGCACTCCACGTCGTCCACGTTTCATATAAAGCGATGTTTGCTAACGAGATTTTCCGAACGTCCCACGCAGATCGTGGTCGTTTATTTACCCAAACCGCTGGAAAACGAATAACGACAGAAAAGGGAATGAGTTATCATGAGCACGTTCCACTGCTAATTGAAATCTTGCGATGTTACCACAACACAAAAATCATAAACGAATGAACCTATTAGGTCAGGACTGCTCATTAGTTCACCATAAACACATAGATTGTCAGTCAAGATAAATACTTCTTTCTTTTGTACAGATCCTTACAGATCCTGACGCAAAGAAAAATGTAATCGATTTATTCGCATGGCTAATAGTTTACCAACAATTGATTTATTTAATTCGCGAATTGAAAAAAACATAGCTTTTCGTTTAATCGATCGAACCTTACAACTGCTGCTAAATCGATCGATTTAACGCGAATTTCCAAACCCAATTAGACGTCGCTTCGACTGCGATGGAAACTTCATAACTGAACTGGATGCAAACGATACACGGACGACCCATTGTGAAAAGTTAGTTCCGTCCGCGTTTCTATCAAGTAATAATTGCGTCAATTAAATTAATTGAATCCACAGGTGCGATTTAATTACTTAAATAAGATAACAGGCTCCGGGCGTAATTGGAATAGAGCGAATTTCAAAAACATCGGTTACTTCAATTACGTTCCGTTTCCTGTGCCTAACTTTTGCCGGCGCCCTCGAGGGATTGAATACATTTCCTTGAATTAGCATAGAAGTCGAGTTAATACAAATGTGAAATATGAGAGTGTACAGGTTGATTTTTAGAGTTGTACGTATATATTCATAATCCTCGAACGAATCGCAGGTGGTCGGAATTCCCTGTTCAATAGTTTTGAAATATTTAAATCCGCACGAAATGTTATTTATTTATGTTGTGAATTGGTTTCATTTTTTTGCAATTTAAGTGAATTGTCATTAACATGTATTTTGGGAAAGTGCGGGATTATTGGATCCAGTTTACAATTAATACTTCTTCGCAAAACACTTATTGCAAATGACTTTTTTGTGAATTGAAATCATTTCCACGGAAGAATTCAAAACTTCAATCGGAAATTTATTAAAGGGGCATTTTTATAAACACAATCGCCCAAAATTGTATAGGATAATAATTTACTTCATGAATGTAGTCGCGTTCGCACAATTAGTGTTGTAAAATTTTAATTTCGACCCATCACAAATGAACATGCCAAAGACAAAGAATAAATATACTAGAAGCAGTTTAATTTGAAATTAAAAAATTAAAAATATAAATATTATCGTTACGACGACTGTTAAGCATTAGAGAAGATTACCAGTTGAAAATGATCATTCAACGAGATCCAACATGATTAGCAGATGAGGAGACTGGCAGTTGTAGAGGGCCAATAAACGGGATTGTCAGCTGAAGTGGGCCACTAAACGAGATTTTCAACTGAAGATCATGCGTCAAGGTAATAAGAAAACAACACAATGTAACAATAGTCGGGCAAAACGTTGCTTTTTATCGAATGGCAACTTGGCAAACGCTATTTAGTCGCATCTTGCAGATTTTTCTTTATTATAATTACTTATATATAGCGTCTAATTATTTTTTTTATTATCACTAGTGTTACAAGTTAATAGCACATATGTTATAAAATTTAATATAACATTTTTTACATTCAAAATTATTTTATGGATAAGAATAAATATAATGCTATGCAGGTAGTACCGAAATTTAAAATGTCCTCTTTTATAAGTTTGCTACAAGAACTAACATACGGTAAAAGGTAGCAATGGATTTTGCTACTCTAATATATTTATATACCAAGTTGCATGAAATCACTCTATCGAAAATAATGTTGTACAAGAATCTTGATCGTATAATACTAAAAATGCAAATGAATTCACATTATCCGAAAATTTACTGCGCTGTGGCACATACTACGTCTTGATGTCTTAAAGATACCGGCAAGTTTGAATGGAAAATAGTTAACATTTAAACCATAATTAATAATAATATACATAATAACAAACTTCGCGAAACATCGAATTATGTGACGCAAGTATCAATAAAATTGGTCGAGTTCCGACCGTGTACGATGAAGTTATTGTTTGTCAGAAATAAATTTATTCTACCATCAACACGCAAAAGTTTATTAAACGCTGATCACGTATGAAAATCAAAACTTGAAAAGGACGGTCAAGTGCGGTTAAAAGTGGTAAATCACTCACCGTTAAAGTCGCCGGCTCTGCGGATCGCGACGAAAAACTTCCTGAAAGCGAAATAAAAAACAACTATAAAAACCTAATGTGGCAAGGTGACATATTTATTAACAATTTTGCTATTAAAGTTATTTTTGCAGAAGTACATATTTTAGCTTTTTATTTACATTCCGTAAAATGTAGGCGAAGATGCCCAGTTTTGTGTCAAAATCGGGTTGAGTAGGGAGGCTCGGTTAAATTGTAAGGGAGACTAAGAAAGGACACAGTTGTACCCCAAAAGTAACTCTATGTATCGTATTAGTTGTATTGTAGGAGGTGTTATTTATATTTTCATGTGGTGCCATTGTTACCAACATTACAATGTATGTGTATAATGTGCGTATTGTGTGTGGAGCTTTCCGGCAATGAAGGATACAAGTTTACCGTAAGTCACTAGTGCTTTCCAGCTGCGATGATATCGAATAGACGATAAAAGGCGAGTTGAGAATACTTGTGATGGAACCCTTTGATTATTAATATTAATTAAGTTATCGAAATAACGCCTACCTAACAATATTATTTTTAATAGCATTAATACAATTACAATAAACATTTTTTTATTTCAACATAGTGACTTTTATTTTTATTTAATTATAAAGGTTGATAATGAATCGGTTTTGTAATTACGATGGGATCTGTATATAGAAAAGTCCTTATAGTTCGCCTAGTTATCGACGTCAAAACCAATTATCATTTACATTTGAAAGTAAAAATTGCACCGAGAAAGTTTTATCACGCCTTTATAAACAAATGATCATTTGCATGCCCCAAATTAAGATATACATCTTATCAGAAAGCAACTTAACGTTAAAACCAATAAAAACGTAGTGACTCATAATCATAATCTGGCCACCCGAGCAAATCCAAGCGTCTGCACAAAAAAACATGACGTCAACCGATGCACACTACCTAACATACTGGAAGTAGCTGCGAACCACAGGACGCTTTAAAATTAACGCACAATTACGCCGCAATTATTCAACGAAAAATGACACAATTACTCAGCATCCATCGGCCATGGAATATATCATCACATGATGAAAAATCTACTTACGAGTCGACGTTGGAGTAAGGGCCATCCGTGCACCCCATTGCCTTCCATAAATCCAACACCACCCGAAACACACCGCGGCCACGTTAAACGCACTCGGTCAAATTTAATCGCGTGATTAATCGCATTTTTCGAAAGATGAAATCGGACGACGCGGACGCACAACAATCCATGCGATTCTCAAATGTTCGCTTACCGCAGACTACGATCCTCACCTTTGTACTAATTGGAGATTGCAACGCTGACACGATTACCAATTCGTGTAACCAAGCAAAGAGTATTTTCGATGAGTCCGAGCGGAACTAAACTAAAGTGACCGAATGGCAACGTCGTAAAACGTTTAAAATTTATGGAAACCAATGAAAACGAAAAAGTAACAAATATAAAATATTTATCGATGTGATGGTATTAACGAATACCCTGAAAATTACAAATATTAGATACAATGCAATGTAAAATAATTACAATTTAAGGAAAGTCAATATTAATTAACAAAGTACAAATGAACGATGGACTTGAAATGACGATGTGTTGGTGAAAAACAAGCCTGTCGTTTAAAAAATCATAAAACAAATAATCCTGGAGTGGTTTACAATAATTTTTACGCAAGGACAATGTAAAAATAAACAATGAAGGTGAGGGTTGGGTTGGATCCGTTGTGGCGTGTATGAAGTGTAAAAGTCATTGACGTTTCATGTTACTAAAAATGTACTTCTACAAAAATTGAACTAGAGAGCTCAATTATGACGAATAATTATGGGGATAGATGTTTTTCTTTCTTGAATCTGACGTATATTAAAAATATTTATTCAAGTTCTTGTATTGAAATATTTAAAGGTGTAGATCAAAAAAAAATACATTAAATATTTGTTCAAGCAATTTGATAAAATGTAATAAGGAAGTGAACCATAAAATCCAGCAAATGTAAAACCGCATAAAAAAAGCATGTTGGGTTCCACAACTTTTACCAATTGTTGTTGGCTGTATATGGGTATACATGTTGGGTTTTGTATTTACATGTGACGTCATAATTATAGTTGGTTACCTTGATTTCGACACCGTTGTTGAATTGAGCACGCAATATCTTTTAAGTTATGACAAGAAGAAGTTGTATGTAGGGACAAGTTGAGTAGGGTTGAATTGAATTGGACGTGGGTGGAGGAAGACAACAGAAGGAAATTGGAATGGGGAAGATAAAGATATCAGAATAGGAAAGGTGGAGGAAAACAACTTAATGAGTGATTACATGTGAGTGTACATGGGTCTGTAGTGTTGGGTTTTACCAAGATTCAGGATTTAGTATAGCAAGACTCAACATGTACATAAATGACCAACATGTTGCAGTAATTTCGTGCTGAATAATTTAAAAATAATCACACAGTCCGTTTTCGTTGAATTGAGTTGGATTGGCTTGTGTTACCACAACATTCAGCTCCACTACCTCATTCTTACACCTTTCGTCTGACTAAATTGCAATTCAGCCTTTTCTAAATCAAAATTAAAAATTGATAGTCCAACTCTGAACGCGTATTCACATCTGCTTCAGCATGAAAGCCTCTAAGTCGTAATTCGTAACCAATTTCAGGAAAACGTAAATAATTAACTTGCGTTTCAAAGAATAATTTACGATTAATATCAAAAATCGTGTAACGTTGAAACAAATTGTACGCACTTAAAATTTTAATTTTAATTTTAAACTATTTGAAATTGAAAAGTGACAACATCCACAGTATAATAAGATGATTTTATCAGTGCTACTGAAATAAAATAGCCCTGAACGTTGGACCTCAATTTTATTTATAGGGGATGCTCAGTCCTTTTCGTCGTAAGGTTATTAAAAAAGGATGTACGTTTAACCACAGCCTTCATTTATAAAGAATATTTAGTGGTGTCGTTTTTTTTACCGTATTGTATATTGTATTTTACGAACTAAGTAGACAATTGTATTGATTTTGCGATTTTATTTTCAGGTGACTCGTCAGGGTAACGCAGAGATACCGGAAGAAAAAGATTAAAATACATTCCAAAGCGCCAGTATGCACGAATGTCTCCCGATCTGGAACTACGTCACAAGGATCGCCCTCTTGCCTAAACCGATGAAGATTAGTTCGTAAGAGTTTCTCGTATGGAGCCCAACGCTTCAATCGAATTGAAAACCAACATAACCCTGTATTCTAATGACGATCGGCCGTTGTACACGCTCTTCGAGGCGACGCTAATCACCTTGGTGTTATCGCTGGTGATTTTTGGAACAATAGTCGGTAATATTTTAGTGTGCGTCGCGGTCTGTTTGGTTCGTAAACTGAGACGTCCGTGCAATTACCTCCTCGTGAGCTTGGCGGTGAGCGACCTGTGCGTCGCGATCCTAGTGATGCCGATGGCGATGTTTTACGAAATCACCGGCACGTGGAACTTCGGCCAAATAGCGTGTAACCTATGGGTGAGTTTCGACGTGCTGAGCTGCACCGCGTCCATACTGAACTTGTGCATGGTGAGTGTCGATCGCTACAACGCGATAACCAAACCGTTGGAGTACGGCGTGAAAAGGACCCCGAAGCGGATGATAATATATGTGATTTTAGTTTGGTGCGGCGCGGCGTGCATTTCACTACCCCCCTTGTTAATCCTGGGCAACATCCACGACATCAAAGTGGAGACCAAAAAGGTCACCGTATGCATAGTTTGCCAGGCGATCGGGTACCAAATTTACGCGACCATGTGCAGCTTTTATATCCCCCTGACCGTCATGATGATCGTGTACTATAAAATATTCAGGGCGGCCCGACGGATCGTCCTGGAAGAGAAGCGGGCGCAGACCCACCTGGACGCGCACTGCTACCTCGAGATCAGCGTGAAGAACGGCGGCGGTCCCCCCGAGAACAAGATATCGAGCCTCAGTCCGTCTCCGGCGAATCCCGGCCGGATTAATCATAGATGCAGCTCAGCCAGCACGAACACCACGGTAAATATCCCGCTTAGAGTAAATAATTTACCGCCTTGTTAAGTTTACCGGGCGCAATTTTCGCAAATATCCTTCGCCCGTGAATTATGAAATTCGCCGGCGATAAATCGCTCTGTGTTTTCGTGAATTCGCCCGGGCGCCGGCGAATGATATATCTTATCGGTTTACGGCCGCGGAGTTAGGTTTTACTGCGACGGTGACAATATATAACGATGATTCGTGACTATAGAATTCGGCCGTAACTTTTACTTTGCTAAGTTTTATCAGTCCCCGGAGAAACGGCCGACGGACTTACAACGCATTGATTTAGTTGGGAGAGGCGAGAAAGGTCTTCATTTCGAATGTTTCACCGAAACTGTTAGTTACACACAAGTTGTATTTAATCAAACATTTTTACGACTTATAAAATATTCCAAATAATCACCATTTTGAATTAATTGTTAATGCACCCCAGAGAAAATAAGCTGTCATTGAGCACTGAAAACGTCCAGGGAATAAATTAGTCTTCCGTTTTGCTCGATTCCTTTAAAGGTACCGTTACTGATTGACCACTTACATCTTCATGAACTAGGACAGCAACTAAAAGCAGTTGGACACCTAGTTCAAATTTTTATCCAACAATTTTTAGTCTCTGACTAAACATTTCCACAATTTTTCAATTAAAGAATTAAAAATTATAAAAATGGTGAATTACCAAAAAAATTTCTATACAAGCAATGTCAATGCAAACATCCAAACAGTGTCAATTACACAAAAATACAGAAAACAAATTTCAAAGTCAAATCTCTTTCAATTGGGATCGACTTGGGTTGGGTTTAGAATATTTGAAAAATTACGTTTTTAGTAAAAAAGAAGAATACAGAAATAGCAAAGGGGAAAATTTGACTAATTAATTTTAAAAAGTACGAATTTTCAATTTCATAAATGCAGCAAAGATTAACTTTGAATTATTAAAAAATACACAACACGAAATATCCAAAAATGTCGAACATTTTCAAACATTCAAGCAGCACAGGGTTGGTTTTTTGTACAAATTTAAAATTTTGAAAATGTCTCCATTGTTTTTAACGACAACGCTGGTCAAATGTAACATATAAAGCATCAAGCATCGAATCACACATTGTTATTCATCTTTAGTATTAGAAAAAAATCTGCATATCTTTTGTTATACGGACTCTCACAATTGGGAAAATAATATCTTAAATAAACTGCCTTCAACACCAAATATGAACAGCACCGCAACCGCAACCGCAACAGAATTAATTGCAAAACCAGATAATCGAACGCAACCAACGAAAATTAATTAAAAATAAATATAAATATGGGGTCACGACTGCTGTTTCGTCCTAGTGGACTCATCACCAATGATACACTAATGTCATCTAGACGTCAATACTTTCAAACTCACATGCTATGCAATTACAGATCGACTTTAATGGACTAAGCCGGTGTTGTCGAGACTTGTAACTACGTACCCGTTTTAGTCGAAAATAAATATCAACGGATGTATCAGGTGAAGACAGTTGGACTCATCAGAGTTAATGAAATAAATAAAATGATAAAAAGATTTGTAAACAAGAATATGACAGGCAAACAAAACGTTGAATCAAAACAGTGATACACTGTTACACTGCGGTAAGGGGATATTATATTAAAAAAAATTGTATAAGCTCCAGGACGAGCTTCAAAGAGCAGATCATAACCCAACCCAACCCAACCCAACCCAACCCAATATTTTCTTACATATTATATTTATATACACACACATTTGTACAGCTCAAGCTTATTATTTAACTCAAAGCAAATCTAACCCATCTTCATTGTTAAATTTTCAACTGCGACTTATTTTTTTTCTTTCCAAATAATCGCCCAATCGAAATTCGTTTCTGAATTTTCTACGAACATAGATCGTACAAAAAGATTTTTCTCTTCAAACGAAACTTGCACAACTCAACGCAAACGAAATCCATTATTTAATTCCATAAAACGTTGCATCACATGGGAAAATTTATTAGTCGCATAATGCATATTTCAACGTATTCATGTAAACGCTGTCGCAACTGACTTACATTGTGATTAATGCGCGGAGGAATGCAAAAATTTCAATTAAAAATAACGAAAGGCAATTTCCTTATTTACGGCGCGGATACTGTTAGGACAAACCTAAGCCGCGTATAGCGTGACGGGAGTGCATTAGGTAGAAAATAACATTTTTCTTATGAACTAATTGCGTCATTTCTGGACTGGGGCGGAAATTAAACGTCATTTCGAGTAATTTCAGCGCCAATAACGCGGCGACAAATAACGCACGTAGCCGAAATGAAAAGTAAATTTTTGTGACACATTTTCTAACCGATCGGTTTCCGCAGGAATGTGTCTCGCAGGCGTAGAATTTAATCTTTAATTTGTCGCAAAGCTAAAGCAAACATGAAAAATATCATCTGAAATAACATAGTCGTTAAAAATATATATTCTCTTGGTTTACGATTCAATTTTAGGTTATATAAAACTAATGCAAATTACTGCAGTAGAACGTTGTAAACACTAACATTAAAGCCATTTTTATAGACCACTCGAGCGAACTCGGTTATTGTTAACGATTGAAACCGAGAAAATATTCTTCCTTAATGGATTTTGAACATGCAAGAGTTATTAGTTAAAATTGTTTTAGAGTAATATTAATTTTTTACACCACTGGCGTTAACTGGTATCATATTAATTAAGCTGTCGGGGTGCCACTGTGCCCAGACGTGATAAGAACACAAATACAAAATTTCACGAACGGCATATTTGTTGTTAATTCGATCGGGTTTTCTTGATCCGTGATTAATACGGGTAATGCAATACCGCAATCTTGGTACTCAACGTTCAATTTCTCATAGTAGAATGCTACATACATAGATTGAATCCTTGCCTGCCCCCTTAAATTTGCCCAACGCATCCCCGGCCACGTAGTTTTTCGCATCGTCGAATGTTGCTATGGGGTATATAGTCACCGTAGGTATCACTCAAAACGTACTTACGTAATTTCTTCAAATTTTCCCATTAATATATTTAACGTTAATTGTTCTCGCATGCTCCACTCTATTGATGGACTTATGGTTGTCTAGACTGGTCTTGAAAATAGTTTATCCATCTTGATTCTCTCTACTATTCCACATATAATCATCAATATGGAAATGCTTCCATATTTGGCCAACTTACACCTAATTTATCTAGGCCACTGTTCACGTAAACATTCATCACTTCATGCTATTAATTTTTTTATTATTAATTTTGGTTTCTTGGTCGTTACAAACACTAAAGAGCCGAACAACTTTTTCTTCGGCTTTTTAGATCTGTCTCTTGATGAATTTTGACCTTAAGGCTATATCGCTGTTGGTAGGTAACGTCAGTAACTTCTGAGCCTATTGGTTTTAGTAGTAATGTTTCTCTTGTTGGGTTGGGTTGGGTTCGGCCCACATGACCCACTCCATTTGCCTCTAGTGCCCATTTTCCTCATTAAGCATAATCATTTTAGAAAATTGATTTCTTTCAATTTTTATTTTTATTAAGTAGTAGTGGTAACCTTTATTGGCATATTTACCCTCAGTTTTCCTCCCTCCCAAAACCTCGTGCTCCGTCCTGGATCCTCGGTTCCATTCTCTTCTGGTGGCTCCCTTCTCTTCCATTTCTCATCCTGTCCTTGTATCTACAAACAAATTTTGTATTATATTACTCACTTTCCTACATCTTCCCTCTTCTTTTCTCTTCTTTAACTTTCCCAACAGCTACACTCCCTCCCCTTTCTCTCTTAGCATCCTTCTCCAGTCCCGACCCATCTTTACTCCATACAATTTCCTCGCATTCCTCCCACCAGTATTTCCATTCATCTGTTCTTCTTCAACATGCTTCGCACCTCTCGTACTCCTCTCCCATCCAGTACTTGTTTTTTTCTCCTCGTTTCCACACCGGAATCTAGCCATTAGCATTTCGTGTTCGTCTGCTTTCCCTCCTCCCAGATATTCCGGCCTCCTATTGTGCACCTGCACACTCTGCGCACTCGTCATATCTTTATTTTATTGTATCTCGTTCTCTCTATCTTTCCTTCCCTCTCCTGGGCTTCCACTGTTTGTTTTGTGCTGATTATCTAGCAATTATTTGAATTACCATTCAAATTCAATAAGACTTGCGTAAGGTCGTCCATACAATAGTTTCAAAATCTTGCTTATTGGGGCATTATTGACTAAGAGTCCCCTGCATTTCGGGCTCCAAACTTTCCCAATACATCAAATATATCAACACAGTTCTCTACATGTGCAACAACATGTTCATGTTCACCACAACAATTATTAAACTAGCCATCTGGATACACAATTAAATCAGCCCGCTTCCATCGCAGCAGTCGTCGAAATTATTTTCGCTCCAGAATTTCCGCATTAGTGTCTCTCAACTTTGTACTTATTTCGAAGCGATTACGCGAACGTTGCGGGAATCGCTTACCACAGAGGACGTGATTGCAGCAGCGTGTGTTCGCCGGCTATAAATTGTGTTTCGTCCGGGCGAGGTCTCAGAAAATTGGAAGATTGCAAGATTTCAGATATTAAAGTTTCGCCGGCGCTGTTGTTGAAACTTCAATTCTCCGTCGAATAATAAACTTTTTTCTCGGTTATCATCGACATTGTATTAAGATCACCTGCGGCTCGGTTCTCGGCGCGCCCTTGCCCCAGACACGACCCCCGGAGTTCATCACGTGCCATTTTTCGTTTCACGTCGCTCGGCGCGACGAGCAAAATAAAATGAAATAATTAAATTTCGCCTCGCGTTCCCCACGTTCCCCACGAAGCGATCACACTTAACCTTAAAGCAATCTGTGTAAGTACGAGTACATAAAACGCTAATTGCCGGTCTCGTTATGCGTCGTAAATTTGTTGATATGAAGGGGGTGAGCATTTTAATGTAACGGATCCATTACTTACAACGTTTTCGAGATTACGTTCAATTAATTTAATGACCCTTACGCGCCGGGTGGGTTCAGATTCACTCCGTTTTCTCTTACTTCGCGGTAAACAAGGTAATATATTTTTACGTTTCACGTAGTAGGGGCGTAGTTATCTCGTACGAATTCTGGTAGTTTGTAGGCGGGTCGTTATGAAATTTAACTAACCTGTAACGGAAGATGGCGTATCGCATAAATTCAAATGAGTTTGCAAATTTCCTTTGTTCCACTTTTGACGTTCTCGCATGTTTGCTTTTGGAGTTTTCCTTTGATTTACGGTCACCGTTGATTATATTCGTGTTCGCGAATCTCAACCGTTGATTAAAAATGATTTTTTTTAATGATAATAAGAGCAATATTAATAATTGATGTAGTAGTTGCAGTGCCGGACTGCTCATGAAAGCTGAAAAGCACGTATTATCTACTGCTGGACAAAATAAGCTTCCATTAATTCCTTAATCTAGATATAAGTAAATTAATGGATGACATTTGCAACTAATAGCGATGTTTTCTTTTACAGTGCAGTATGGAAAAATCAAGTTTATCTCGATGCTTCAAGTCCCGACGGAGCAACGAATCGCAGTGCCCGATGTTGTCGACCAAGCCGCAAGTCAAAGAACCCAACCAGCAGAAGCAACAAAAATCGTCGCTCTTGGCGTCGGTGAAAACATCACCGAGCACCAACAGCACCCAGAAAAAGCTCCGATTCCAACTGGCGAAGGAGAGAAAGGCGAGCACGACCTTGGGAATAATAATGAGCGCGTTCACAATATGCTGGCTGCCGTTTTTCCTCTTGGCCCCGGTCAGGCCGTTCCTGGACCAATCGTCGTCGACCGTCGGAACGCTATCGAGTGTGTTTCTGTGGTTAGGTTACGCGAACAGCCTCCTCAACCCGATAATATACGCGACGTTGAACCGGGACTTCAGGAAACCGTTCCAGGAGATACTGTACTTTCGCTGCGGCAGTTTGAACCACATGATGCGCGAGGAGTTCTACCACAGCCAGTACGGCGACCCCGACCAGCACGTCTCGACGCGCCACATGGACTACGACGAGGGCGTCGAGTACATCGAGGCCGGCGGCGAGGAGACCAAAGTGGCCGAGATCGACGCGGCGCACGAGTCATTCCTATGATCGACACGCACCTCGTAAACGTGTTAAACACTAAAAACTCTTACGACGTAAATCAAAAAAAAAACTTTAAGCACGTCTCACGATTTTCTCCAACTGTTTTAGGGACTAAGTGAAGGGTGATTGATATGCGCGGATCAAGTGAGTTGTCTGTAAAAACTAGAGCTAGTCTTTTTGTAAATATCTTCAGTGATTTTTCAACGCGATTGGAAACGAAAGTACAAAACGTTGGATAACACACCGACCATCGATTAGTTTAACGTATGTGCCGGTTAGGTGCGCCTATTTATTTTTATTTATTTATTATCTTTAATTTATTTTGAACTCAGAGTACGTACTTGGACCTGTTCTAAAAATCTGTGTATTTTTATTTGTACTATTTCGTTCAGTTCAGTAAATTTTTTTTACGAGATTGTTGTTTTTTATTTGCGTTTTGTTGCATGGAGCACAGCAAAGAGAGACTGATTGGATGAATGCGTCGTTTCTGAATTGAATAAAGATGTTGAGAATCAAAAAATAATTAGTTTTGAGTTTCTTGCTTTGCCTTGAGGATGTATGACGTACGTATGTGCGATGTTGACTTGCTTTTAGTTTTGATAAATTATCACGCATGACACCCTTAAAACATCGCCGATAAAACAATATTCACATCCCACAGCAATTTATTCTTGCATCACCTAAACCACTTATGTTCCAAAGAATATAAAGATGGTGACCAAGAAATATACTTCCAATGGAATTTACAAAGTGACCTCCTTAAGAAAATCGATTTTCCTGTCCTCAAATACAGTTGGCATCTCTTACTGGCACTTTCCATTAATTACGATTTTTTGACAATATCAGTTTTCACGTTGATGGTGAGGGTGAAAATATTTAAACAACAACAAAATAAAATCAAACTTGCTCCCCTAAAAAATACCAAACCGTCCTCAATTATTCGAAGTGGTCTTAACATAATTGAACACGGCACCAAAATAAATACGAAGAAAAGGCCCGCAATTCCGCGTCCCCTCTTTCAAACACCCGTCGGATGAATTTAATCTCCCCAATGTCCTGGGCGACGTAACGAACCCGCCGAATTTTTCTGAATAATCTCCTACAACTTTCGTTATTTATTTATTCAAATTTCGAGTTGCGAACGGCAGCTCGGTTAATTGGATTTCTTTGTCATTTGTTAAAACTCCAGTTGTTTCAGGCTCGTTCGGCTGCTTCAATCTCGCAGTCGCGAGGAAACGGGAAAACGTCCTTAAATGGGTTTCCATTTCCTCCGCGGATTGCCAAAGTGCACGAGCGGAAGCGAAATTGATTTGCAAACACTCCGTCGCGAATGTTTGCGATTTTTTCTATCGAATCATAATTTCCGCGGAACGCGCGCCACTTTAAGTTCGGATGCGGGGACGCGAGTGGTTTTATTTCGGCGTACGATACGTGCACGTTCCGCTCGCGCCGCGTCGCGCCGGTGCAAGTGCTTTCTATTGTTGTCGCAAAACTGAAACGATTTACGTTCCGGATTATGTTATTCCATTAAATGGCGCGGATTTAAATAACGATCGTGAATGATGCGGTTGGGCGCGAAGTGTGTGGTTACACGTTTTGCTGGCGGGAAGCTCCTCGAATTGATGTTTGAAGCACTCGGCATTCATTTAATAACTGCGAACGTTAAGCTTAGAAAATTCCATTATCTGCAAAAGTGGAGCCATGAGTTTGAAGTGATCCACGATCACTGATGAAATCGTTCAAGATATCTCCGGTTATACACCTTTAGACAAAGCACCTGCAAAGCCGAAGCTTTAACAAAGAAAACCAATTAAAAAGCACCCTTTCGTTATACGAAATTTTAATAAATATACGACAAACGACAAACTTAAAACTTAAAGATTTTTTACATGGTATATGAAAGAAATTTTTGGGGCTATTAAAATCTGCTTTAAAAGGGGCAGATGTGTCACTAAAACGACGTACAACTCAAGATGTCTTTCGTTTGATATTTCACGACCTCCGCGGTTGATAGAAATAGCATCATGAGGTTAAGAATCCTACACAACTCTACATTGTCTCATGAGGGAAGACCGACACTCATTCCGATAAAGGAACGAAAATTACCTTTCTACGATAACATCAAACGACATTACGGGCAGGACACTATAAAAGTTTTTAAGCATTTGAGAAAAGGATAGTTCTGTCAAAGAAACGCCATACAAAATAAGACGTTTTTATTTGATATCCCACAACTTCCACTCCAGAGAAAAAAAACATCAATAATTGCATCGATGATAAAAATCCAACAAAACATGTTTCATAAGGGACTGAAGACTGAAACTCACTCCGATAACGACATTTAGTTACTTAGAAGAGTTAAAATTACTTTTGGTGAATACGCCAAAAACATTTCTGATTGGACACTGTAAAACGTTTTAAGTATTTGAATAGGGAGCAGATCATTATATATAAGGATGAGCAGGAACAACACTGTTGAAAATTTGTTAGAAGGCAATAACTGTTTTGGAAGGCTTACTTATCAGCTAACTTATCAACATGGTAAATGACAGTAAAAAATATTTGGTATTCTAAGCACATTATTTATTTTTGCAAAGAATTTGAAACTAAACTCTTCCCGGGATCGAAAAAGAGGATAAAATGAAAATTGTAAGACATTTATGATAAGAAATAGTTGAGAAACATCAAACCATTCCTCTGGCGAATTCGTCTCCTTTACTTATTTTTATCTTTTGTCTATCTTCTGTACCTTGGTGTTATCTTTACTTATTCTTTGTTCCTGAAATTTTTGTAGTCGTCTGTTTAAATATTATTCCTATGGCACTGTTTTCATTTGATATTACGACATTAGAAATTATAAATATGCGAATCTAGCGTGATGACCATATTACACGTCTGAACTTGCATAAGGCATCGGCGAGGTTTGATGCACGATTATTGAAAAAAGTTGTCTGGGCTGTAAATTTTGTAAAAACGTTTTGAAAAAGGATTCTGACTTTTTAGAAGAAATATTCGAGTGACGAAATCCACCGGCAGCAAAACTTATGGCGACAGTTGCCTTAAACATTAGGTGACCTAGAAGACATTTCGTGTAATCTTCACAAAGCAACTAATGAGAAACGAAGACATTTTCCAATCGAAAAGTATTTTCGTTGCATGAAAACGCAATTGTTGATGGTGCTGGCAAAATTAAACAACATAAAAATACAGTTTCGTAGAGCTGGGCCACCTCGTCTAGAGTCTAGACCTGATTCCACCAAACCTGCCTACTCAATGGACTGGAGTACATGGTGATACATTAAGCCCTTTGTACGGATTTTGCTATCTCTTAATTAAATTCGATTATGTAAAAGATAATTGATGGCCATATCTTGATTCTAGATTAACTTAGTTGTAAGGGTTTGTACCCTTCCAGTGCTTTACACTTTGTTATTCATAACTTCTAGGAATCTCTCACTGCGTTGTATGTCAATGACAGATAAGATGGAGGGTTGATGACATTCATCATTGGTGATGCGTTTGTATAGTAGCGTCTAGCTATTTGGGTTGGTATTATTTTTCTCTCCACATATGTGCTAAGTCAATTGTAATGTGCTTAGAATTTATTTCACTTTTTTTGAATTTTCTCAACTATTTCTTCATAAGTCTGTTTCAATTTATATTTTATCCTCTTTTTATAAAATGGGGAAGTCGAGGTGTTCAGCTTCAAATGCTTTGTAAAAAATGTCGTTGTCCATTGAATCTCTGTGCATGTAAAATTTTAAGTTCTACGAACGAAGACTTTATTTTGGTTAATAAAGCAATAAAAGCTCTTTTACCTGATGTTTCAGAATTCCAGGATAAATGAGAAGAATCGAGAACTGTCGTAAAGTCTTTAAAACCTGAGGTATTGCACAATACATTTATATTAAAAGATTAAAAAGAAACTTCATACTTGGGTTGTACTCCGCAAGATGGTCAAAATTTATATAGTCATCACTGAAATTAATGGCCAGTTTGATGATAATGCTGAAACTGAAGGGAGCCATGGAGAGTATAAAAATCATAACTTTGAATGAAGTTGAGTAGGTAGCAAATACAAAAAATGAGACGCGAACTGGATTTTAATACATGAAAAAAAAAACATGAGAATGCGACATAAGAAAAGAAATCAAACGCCGTGTAATTCGAAAATATGAATATTACAAGAAAATCATAAAATTATCAAAAAAATTAAATTAAAATATAGAAATTACGATGATAAAAAAATGGAGATTTAAAATGGCAAGAAATGTCTAAAAATATAAAAATATATAAATTGCAAAAAGTCCAATGTCAGAATTGATCGCTGTGAAAATGCAAAAATTGACAAAAATTCAAAAATTATCTAAAATGGAAACTGCCCAAATTTGAATATGCAAAATGGTCAAAATTGCAAATCATCACAATTGCAAGTATTAGTGTTTGCCCCCCCCCCAAGGATTTATTCCTTGCATAAAAATATCAATATTGGTAAAATTTTGTGGAAATGGAAAATTGTGAAAAAAAAATTAGAAGCTGTTAAACATAAAAATTGCCATAATCAAAAAAAAAAAAAATTAAAAATTAGCAAATATTAATATTAGTGAAAATATGTATTTATTGTGTACATTGAAAAAAACAGACAAAAAAATCCAAATATCGCAAGTTGTTAAAAATGACAACAAATGTAAATTCTGGGGAAGATGCAAAATTGTCAAAAATTAAAAAATGTATATAATGCAAAAATCGTCAAAATTGGTATAAAATGCAAGAAATCTTTAGATACAATTACTAAGTAATTTGTAAAAATTTGTAAAAAAGGTAAAAAAATAAAAAGGTAAAAAGGTGGATATATTAATTGAAAAAAATCCAAATATCGCAAGTGGTTAAAAATGAAAACAAATGTAAATTCTGGGGAAGATGCAAAATTGTCAAAAATTAAAAAAATCATAATAAAAAAAATTAAAGTACTGTTTGCTTCTGCCCCCCCCCCCCCCCCCCTTCCACGGGATTTATTCCTCACATAAAAATATCACAAATGTGCTTAAAAATAAGAATTGTCCAAAATGCAAAAGATCAAACAATCCCAAAATTAGTAAAATTTTTTAATTTCGAAAATATTAAGTGTACATATTAATTGGTAAAAATACCTAAAAGCATCAAAATGGATAAATCGCAAATTTCAAATATCAAGTTGTGGAAAATGGAATAAATATCAAAATGTGTATATTTTGATTATTAAAAATTGAAAAATACAAATTATTATTGGGTAATATTTTTTTTGAAGCTGACATGTCTGGCAAAAAAAATATTATACGAATACGAACGTTAAACCTATATCGAAAACGAGATGCACCGAACAAGGAGATCAACATCTACGGAATTTTATTTGAAAACCGATGGTAGTCAAATTCGCGTTTGTAAAAAAATGTTTTTACAAACATTAGGTGTTGGTGAGGTGGATACAAAATGGGGGCGAAAAATTATAAATTTGTCATTTCATGGGCTTTGCGTTGAAACTCACAATTTGTCCGAAATAGAATACGACGAGATCTGAATAGACTAAGGACAAGTTGTCGAAAAATGAAGTTTTCACAATGGATTTACAATCAGTTTCATTGTGCCCAAAATCAAATTGTCTTATAATAATAAGACTAAGCTAGCAGTTCATAACTTTACTATCTACGATGTGAAAAGACTTCAAGGATATTGTTATCTGTGGAACGAATCTGAGGACACTTTAACAGTTTGCGTCAATTACAGTTTATTTTGTTTCAACTTTTAGTGTTACTCACCCATCTGATACTAATATTGAATTACTAATGTTGTCATCGTCTTATATGACGATGGTTGCAACTATCAGAATCGCAATAATAATAACGCCCTTAAATATATAGAAGACGGGGTATGTTATAAGTTACGACATTCAAATTTGGAATGGATTGGTCCACTTTTTGAGGCCACGATTTACTTACACAACATTAAAGAGAAATAGAAATATATCAGCATTTACAGCTTACTTAAAAGCAGTTTGGAACCAGATTACCATTTTTTTTACGATGACCCACCACATTTTTGAAAAATATAATTTTATAAATATTTTTTACTTAAATATGAGTTGCTCGTCCATTACTATAACGAAGTGTATTTCCAAAAAAATACTGCACATTTTATTGGAAAATTTCGTAACTCCATTTATTTACACTTCTGGACAAAATTAAGGGATCACTAGCAAAATTCAAAATAAATTTAAAACAAAGTAGCTAAGTTTAATGAAACAAATACATATACAAATTTAAGTGTGTTTACTTACAGTATAGTTGATTTAAGAGCGATTGAAATTAACAAAATGTACTTTTATGGACTTGAAGAAAAAAAGGTAAAAATTAAACTAAAATGCCAATGAACTTCTCATGAACTAAAATCCTAATTTATAAAAAAATAACATTTTTAGTAGTGTGTATGCCCTTCTCTTGCAGCAATACACGCTGCCAATCTTCTTGGCATGCTTGAGATTAAGTTTTGTATTTTTTCTTGAGGAATCTGCTCCCATTCTTGAACAAGCATGTTAGAGAGATAATCAAGTGTTACTGGCGGTCTTAGTGCGTGTTTGATTTTTTTGCCCAATTGATCCCAGAGATGTTCAATAGGATTGAGATCAGGGCTTTTGGCAGGTCACTCCAAACATTGGATGTTTGCTTCTCTAAACACGGCTGTGACAATGTTAGCTGTATGAGGTTTGGCATTGTCCTGTATAAAAATGAATACATTGCCAAAATTTTCGGTAAATGGTTGAACATGGGGTATAATTATCTCGTCTCTATATCTTATTGCTGTTAGCGACCCATTTCGTACCAAAACCAATTCTGTACGACCATTAAACTGTATGCCACCTCAAACCATTACAGAACCCCCACCAAATTTGTCAACTTCTCTAATGGTACATGGTGCAAATCGCTCACCTGGTCTTCGCATGACAAGAACACGGCGGTCATTCTTGTTTAGCAGAAATCTGGACTCGTCTGAAAACAAAACGGACTTCCACTGCTCCTCGTCCCAACCTTGGTGATTTCGACAAAAGTTTAAGCGATGTCTTTTGTGCGTAGCTATGAGAATTGGACCGGTAGCTGGTTTTCTAGCAGACACATTGACTTCTTTTAGCCTTCTTCTTACTGTTTTGGTAGAAATTTCTGTTCCAGTCGCCAATCGGAGATCATTTTTTAATTCACGAGATGTTACAAAACGCTTCCTTAAACTCTGTTCAATAAAGCGATCCTCTCTGCGAGTTGTTTTTCTTTTAGCACCTTGTCCGGGTCTTCTTTTGAAACTACCGGTGTTTCTGAACCGTGCTGCGGCCCTCTGCACCACAGATTTGTTGGTATTTAGAATTTCAGCAACTTCTCGTTGTGAATATCTTTCACGCAGAAGAATAATAATTTGGGAGACTTCTTCTGGTCTACAATGGTACCTAGGCATATTTAATTCACGTAATGCAAACAAATTCACCAATTCTCGCAAGAAAAAGCAAGATTTATTAATTAAATGACTTAAAAACAATTTTCAACAATTAAGCCTTTTTGTTGACTTTTCGTGTCCTAGTAAAGAATTCATGCTATTGTTAATTGTTGCATGGCACACTATTTGTATTTTGTTTAAGAAACGTCAATTTATGACATGCAAAAAGTACATTAAAAATAACTTGTAAATTGGAAGAGTTATTTCAAGTTTATTTGGTGGTCCCTTAATTTTGTCCAGAAGTGTATTTTATAGTCATTTTTTTTGTATTAAAACAAGGTTAATCGAAATTTTTATTTTTCAGAAAATTACTAAATTTCATGAACACGAAAATTTAGGTCTAATATCTAATTTTTCTTGAAAAAAATCTAGTAAAATGTGTTTCAAAATGAATGATATTTATGTTTACAGTAAGACGTGGCTGTATTAAATTTACGTATTGATTGCAATTTGTATAGAACTAGTAGTTTTATATGCATTATTAACACAAGGTATGATTTTGTTAGGTTATCTAAGTAAATTTGGTAGTAAGTAGTAAGAGTTATAAACAGTGCGGAATGCAACGAGGTATAACCGACAATACACATCACCGCCCACATAAAAAATTCAAATTGCCAAATCCAATAAAATAGGTCTTATTACACACCAAGAGCAATTCAACCATCGTTCTAACAACAACTAATTCCAATTAAATTCTTACGAAAACTCCACATTCATTAGCGAAATTTCCCTCACAACTTCCCCGCTTAAGCGCATTTAACTCATTACGCAACAAAACAAATAACATTTTTGCCATAACGGACAACTTTTGATTGTTTCAAGAACGACGTTTTAATTACAAAAACTTGTTATCCCCTTGTACGAGCCGCGGTGACGAAGCGCCCCAATTAATTTGCATCCGTCAATTTAATGAAAGAGAAATAACCGCGACGTGTTTACGTTGCGATTTTTATCGCGCGCAATAATTAAACACACGCTCCATAAAATTAAATTTCATTCTTCCG
Organism: Geotrupes spiniger; assembly: GCA_959613385.1. Lineage (NCBI taxonomy): Eukaryota > Metazoa > Arthropoda > Insecta > Coleoptera > Geotrupidae > Geotrupes > Geotrupes spiniger. Next base: position 1,477,869 of record OY390732.1, on the reverse strand, counting down.
TTCGCGATTCGTCTTCTCGTTTCTAATTAACGCAAACGTGATTTTTTCATTTTTTTTCCGCGGCACTGTCGAACGAGACCTCCGGCATTAAATTCGAATTAAATAATAAAATTCCATGGTAATTCGATCAGCGGAATCCCATTTCCGCGCGGGCGCAAATAAAACGAGCGGAACCCGGTCGATTACTTTTATTTATGCGCCGCCAATTTATTTCCAGATATTTGATCGAATCGGCGTAATAATGGATGGGGGGGGGGGATGAAGAAAAAAACGCTGGTATTTTAATAAAGGCAAGGCTTAAATTGGCGGTTGTAAAAATAAAAACGTAACCCGGCAAGTTTATTTTACGTATGTACGTGCGGCCCCATAAAGAGCGCTTTGTAACGAAAATTCGCTTCGCGTCGTTGTACTAAAAGACGATGAATATTTCATCAGTTTAATTCGATTTTCTGAAGCACCCGCGTTGTTATTAAACTTAAAAATTAACGGGTGCGTTGGTACAGTAGTAGTTCGCCATCTCGATGATGTTTATTTTCTTCGTCAGTATTTCATTGGCAAGACTTGAAGACAAACAATGTCATAATAACAAAACCATTACAAATTAATTTATACTCACGTTTCCATTTAATTTTACGAAATGAACTAATAGTAAACTCAGGGGTCGTAACTTAGTATTCGTCTAAAGCAACAGTAGTACATTTTTAACTTTGAATCTTAAAAATTTTAGGTAACTAATGTCAAATCGAATTTCACAATTTCCAATCCGGTTGAAAAATCATCGCAAAATATGACTGGTCAGTTTTGTGTTCTACTGACAATTAATTTCTCTTGTTTTCAGATGAAAGCAGCTTGTGAAGAATAAACGCCGAACGTGATCACAGTTGGAGTTTATGACTGAGCCATGGCAAAGTGATATCGTAACGTACTACCACAGACGTATGATTTCGTTTCTTACTGTGACGAATTATTTTTATATGTGATTTATTTTAGAATTTATAGGGTTCCTTGTAAATACGTAAATTTTCCACCTATGCTTTGAAATTTCCATTTCCGAGGTTGAGTATTTATCAGGTCGCGCAGTAAAGTGCAGTTTGAGTTTAACCGGGATGACTGGACATAATCAAACCCAAGTTAATTACTCCCGCCGCGGATTAAGACGAGAAAAACCTGAGCTAGTTAAACCTGCTGTAGGCCGCACAATGCGCCGGCTTCGTTCGATCGTTATTTTTAACCGCGAATCCGAAAAACCGAAACTTTTTCTTGTGTCCGTGATTGCCGTCCGCTCGACAAGGATTAATTGCGCATGGACACGACATCTAGTGGAGATAAGTGGCGCGCTTTACTTTGCCTCGATTACGTCGCAAATATGTCTTGGTCTCCGTGCGCCATTGGAATTTTATTTACGAAATTATCATTAAAATTAATCACGTCAAGTTTTTATTACATCACGTTTGTCACATAGCTTAGACAATAGCGAATATAATAATAATAGTGAACGAATGAGATGAAAACGACGATAAATTAGGGGTAACAACTTATGATTTATTTGCAAGGACGATGAAGAAATAAATAAAAATAAATGAAAATGGCTTCTGTTTCGTAGTTAATTACGAGTTAACAACGACATATTTATCTCTTGATATGTCAGGGACTCGTATTTTCGTATTTTCGATCTTGCCAAGAAGGAAGCTGATGTGAAAGGCTTTTAGTTTCGGATGAGGACGAACTGCTAAGTTCCGAAGCTTTAGAAGTGGGCCGTATTTGTGCCAACAAATACTTGGTTAAGAACTGTGGCAAAGATCAGTTTCATGTTCGGATGAGATTGCATCCCTTCCATGCAATCCGAATCAATAAGATGTTGTCATGTGTTGGGGCCGATAGGCTCCAAACTGGAATGAGAGGTGCCTTTGGAAAGCCTCAAGGTACTGTGAGCGTACGATCGAGTGATCATTCCAACCCAACCCAACCCAACCGAACCCAACCCAAATTATTGAAGCTCTGTTCGTTCAAAGTTCAACTTTCCTGGCCGTCAAAAAATGGGGACTTGATGAACGTGATGTGAATGATTACTTGAAGAACAACGGCTTGGTTGGCTCCTGATGGCTACAACGTTTAATATCGCCCGGAATAAGGACCACAGAACGATCGGAAAAAAGACATTTATGCATAATATGTACGTTAACATCTTGAAATTATTATAAATTAAAAAATGATATAACATTCAGGAACTAAGAAGATATGTATGAGATGTGATAAAGATAACCACTGAGATATGTGAAGAGATTCAGTGACACCAAGCTGGTTGCAGTTATAGAAATCAACGATGTGATTACATCAATATAAACACCAGGGTTATTTCAATGTCGTACTAAATAATATTGGAGACACTTGCACTAGGTTGGTGGCAATGTTACTATGTTTTACGAGTCGTATAAAATTGCCGCTACAAAATACGTATTTCGTTTTAAATTGAAATGTCAGTAAATATTATTATATTATTAAATAGTATTAAACTTAAATACTGTAACAAAAATAGCAGTTAATCGCATGAATAAATTGAAATATTTATAATGATTTAAAATATTATTATTCATAAATGAAGTATGTTTTTCCTTCTGGATCGCCCCATTCGACCAATAACTTTTACGACGATTATTTATTACTTTATTATATTTACAATAAAATAATTCTTCATAGTCGCAAAATAATTGTATTTGATTGTTCCCTCTTTCAATATTCAATTACACATTTTAAATGATGTTGGGTTGGGTTGTTCCATAAAAAAAGTTCAGTGACCAATCCATAAATATAAAATGCCTCAAAGTACGAAAACAAACATTCAAGTGAATGATAAATAATTCTACAAAATCTAGAATCGGCTAAAACAAAACTCTAAACTTTTTTACTGTTTCTTACTGTTACTGTTTTCTTCTTCATTTAATTTTATAAACACTGCGTTTTCGGTCATGGTGGATCACCAACGACCAACAGCTTTTACGATGGTGATTTATTAATAAAATCCATTCTTCAACCTGCGTCTTCTAAGACACTCGTAAATTGTAAACGAAAACATTTTCTCAGATCCCATTAAATCATCTACGGCCACTTTTTATCAAATTCTTAATAAGAAAAACCATTCCCTTCCTTCTTTTGCCAATCAGCGCTCTACTTCTAATTGTACTGTAATCTGTACAGACCATCACATTAGTTGCGCTGTGACTATTATATTTTGTTCTTTGTGAAGTTCTTCATTTTTGAATTAAATTCTATTTGTCATTAAAATTCTAATAGTTATAGCAATAATAATAGCGGGTTTTAATTGTATGGTCTCGTTATCTAAACGACGATACATGACCTACGAAATGAGTTGCACTTTTAGTCCACTTGAAATAAAAAATCGCAGTTTCAAAATTTGTGGAATTTTGTGGTTCGAAGACTTCAACACAAAAGCAGTTTGCATCAATATATTGGGTCGGGGATGTGTTGCATCCCCATTACTCATTAATATGATGAACAGGTCCCACTGCGGCCTCATGGCCGACAAAACCCAATTGTAAAAAATTATTGGAGATTCAACTATCATTTAAACTCATGCTTAAAAAAAAACTGTTGAAAGCAAGCAACAAATAATTGTATTACACGATTGAAATTCCTTAATATTTCAGGTCAATTCAATATAATTTCAATCAACGTCCCAAATTATTATCAAATCTGCACAAATTCCATCGCGCATTATTCTACCGCCGAACAATAGCATTTCTACACCGGGTTGACTGTTGCGTGACAATTGATATGCCGCCGTTTCTATACGTGGGGCCCAGCACCTTATTGATTTAATTATAATTTAATCCGCAACGAACTCGTACACACACGTTATTAAATGGGACTCGTCTAAAACGAAAAATCATTTTAATCATTCATTTCTATTTTTTTTAATTACTGGGTGCACTGTGACATCTAAACGGTTTCTTCTATTAATAGAAGAAATCGGTGCAGTGTCCTGCAGTGGATATTGTTATATCTAGTGATCGTGCATTCTAATTCTTCCACGACATAATGTGGTAAGCATGGAAGATTATTAACATTTTAAATAAAAGTTTATAAAAATAATGGGAAAACTGTTTTTTTTTGAGGCAAGAGGAATAATCATCATTGAATATTTGGAAAAAGGAAGGACAATCACAGGTGACTACTACGTTGCTCAACTGGACCGTTTGAATGAGGAAACAAAGAAAACACGGCCGCACATGGCATGGCAAGAAGAAAGGGCTGTATCACCACGACAACGCACCAGCACATTTATCAATGAAAGCGATGGTCAAATTGAGCGAATTGCGCTGCCAATCCCCCGTATTTACCGTATTCTGGCTCTCAGCGACTACTATTTATTCCCAAACATGAACGGAGGGGTAGTTTGAAGGCCTCGACAAATCATCGAAATGTTGGAGGACCACTGGAACAAGTGTATTACTCTAGATGGAGAGTACACTGAAGAAAATAAAAAAAAATTTGAGGTAGCAATTTTTTTCGTTGTGAAGCTCGGTACTTTTCATTCCATGTAGTATATACACACTTAACAGTTTCATAAATATCTCCTACGATTGACCCCCCTCGCATCTTATAATAAATGGTCTTTCATATTTTTCCCTTCACTTCGTGATAAAATTATGTTACTATTGTCCTTTTGCTTCGCGGAACTCCAAAATTTTCCAGTTTCACTTATTGTCCCCTTACACGTTGACACCATGCAGTTCTCTTTTAGAATCTTCGTCAAACCTTTTGTCCTCGACCTTATTCGGGGTTTATGAGAAATTTATTTGCTTATTCCATTACTGCTTCCATTATTTGCTTCTTCCATTACTGCCGTTGTATATTTTCCCCACTACGCATCGTCTGCTAATGATTTTGTTCTTATCCAGGTAGTTGCCTCCTTTCCAAAAATATTTGATATTGCATTTTGTCTTTGCATTTCTTTTGCGTTTGCAGGTATCTCTTGCCTAATTTTCATGACAACCAGAAAATCATAAGTGTTGGCCTCTACACCTCTAAAAAAATCATTAGTGCATAGCCTATCTGGTTGCACGTTTTCCCAGCTGGGAATATCCAGGAAAACAATCCTGCTACTGGGTTACCAGAATTAAAACATTTTTACAATCTAAGAAGTATTTATGATGGAATATTGGTAAACGATCGATTCAGTTATTCAACATATAAATTGCCAAACCATCACGTTCTTGAACAAAGCCAATGCAAATTAGTACCAAATAAACGATCCATGAAATAAAATAATTGTTAGAAAGGGGCAAATTCTTTGAGAATCAATCCACTCCACAGTCCCGTTCAATTGGCCAGGATATTAAATGCAACTTTCTACGAAGCGTTAATAAAAATAATATGGATTAAATGGATGACTGGAATATTCCAAGATCAGTATGGCAGGAAGACGTTCTAGTAGTGAATAAAACTGAAATTTTCTGTAGTGATAATTAAGTTGGAAGGGCAATGAAATTGTTCGTGATGTGGCAAGATGAAGGTTACGCGCATTTCCAGAATTCGGTTATCAAAACAATTCCAAAATATCAACGAAATTAATCCAAAAGATGTAGAACTTTGAAAAGAATGTTTATAAGTAGACTATTAATTAATTTCAAGAAAAAGCCTAAAGAAAAAAGAGAAAACTTATAATAACAATTATAAGATAAAAACCCCTTACCACAATCTAGATTTGTAAAAATGAAATGTGGTAAGGGGTTTTTATCTTATAATTGTTATTATAAGTTTTCTCTTTTTTCTTTATAGTAAAACCACAAGCTCCGCCAATTTTCAAAAAGCCTAAAGGTTACCAATTATTTGTTGCTGATGCTATCCCTTCTCCTAGTTAGAAGAGTTCGCAAAGAATTTATATATAGCATTTTAAGGACGTTACAAAGCCTCACAGATGTAATAGCATAGCAATACAACGGGCTGAAAAAATAAATAGGCCATCATGAAAAATCACAATATAAATTTCAATGAATTCCATCTAATTTACATTAGACAAGGAGAACGAACAACCCATCCAATCCAACAGAGGAATTTCAAACTACTTCGTAAAACTAATTATGATGAAATAGTAGAAATTTTAGTTCAGGGCTATTTAAAAATCTAATCAAAATCTGGTTACAAATTCTCCAGAAATAACCAACTTGGTGCACATCTAAGTTGCCAACGAATTTCCTGCTTGACCGAAGCTGATACTCTAATTGAGCAAAGACATCCCCGATTCAGAAACGTGAAATGAGCAGTTCTCAGTCTAATCTCTTTTTTTAATAATACTTTTTATCATCCAGTCATACAAATCAGTATTTGAAGAGAAACATGTTCAGGCTAACCAAAGAGAACGAACTGAGATTAAAATAGCTCCACGTTCCTGAATTTCGCCCTTATGACCTCCCATCCCCCACATCCCGGGAAATCAATCCTCAACTACCATTTTGCGAACTGGTATATCGAATGAAATTTCCTAAATAAAGTTAATACAGAAATTGATGCCTGAGATATTCCAATACTAATTGGATATGAAGACGTCCAATCCTCAACTGTTAATTCAAAACATATCAATGGGATTTTCTGATAAATATTTGTTAGCAGGGACAGGGAATTATTGGCCATAATAAGTGAATGTTGTGATTGCGATCAGGGTTGGTTTGGGATAGGTTGGGTTGGGTTGGGTTGGTCATAACGTGGTGGTTATGAACTGTGTCTATGTATAAAATCTGACCAACTTACAAAGACTTATATTTCCTTCTATAATCGATGCGGTCGAGTACATAGTGGAAAATGTTTGCGTTCTCAAAAAATCTAGCTTCAAGACGATATGGCTTTTAGTAAAAATTGTAGTATTAAGTGTGAATGAAATAATCAGAGAAAAAACTATGTTTCGATGATATAACAGGCTAAAACATCCAAAGACATAGGGGTGCGGTTAGGTTGGGTTGGCCATAACTTGTGAACTTTGTCTATATATAGACTCTGACCAACCTACAAAGATTGGACAATATTGGTCGTTGATGTTTTCATAAAGTCGAACTCAAAGACCATATGCCTTCAGTAAGAATTTGAGTACTAAGTGTGAGACTAACTTATTCGAGAAGAAACATTTAAGTCTCGGTGATATAACGATCCAAAGACATTGGTGTAAGGGTTTCTTTGGAAAAACGTTTGAAAATATCGACTTTGAAAGAAAAGTGGACAACTATATTTAGGTTTAATGGGCGATATTTCTCGTTCAAAATTTCGTTTTTGTTTACAAAACGTATGGTTTCAAAACTATTTAGATTTCTGCGAAGTATAATCGATTGAAGGAATGACGTCCTTACTAATTACATAGTTCAGTTCATTTTTCCACTCAAGTAATTCCATAATTCCACCCCCCTTTTTCCAGATTCAAATATGATTCCCCAATAAGTTAATGGATATTTCAATGTAAGATGCAATAGTTCCATTTTCAAGATAACAAGATAACATAACAAAAATTACGATGTTTCTTTCATGATGCAAACTTCAATTATCTCTGAAAATTCCTGTAAAATTAGGTTAAAAAAGATTTTTTCCTTTCAATCGGATTATTTATTTGAACATTTCCTGACCAACTTGTTGCTATATTTAGCTTCGTTTCAATTTAGACGTAGACGTAGTTACTTTGTCGAAATCATTTGCTTTCAAAATCAATTACAAGTGAACTGTTTTGGGGCCACGTTATAATCCTGTTAAGTCATAACTATTAATTCTGTTAAGCCATAACTATTATAACTATTAATTCTGTTAAGCCATAACTATGGATTCAAAACAAACTGGTTTCATTTAAATTTTGATTAGTGCTTCATGTGTTTAAGGTTGAAGCCAAAAATCGTAAAATATTTTCAATTTTATAGTAAATTTATTTTTGTCAAATTTTTATTATCACATTTAAATTTTTCTTAATTCTTGCGTTTACTCCAAATATGCGCCTAAGCACAAGACATCCGACTTCGTTACCCAAAGATTTATACGAAGTATAAATCCATTGGGGGAAGAACATCCCAAAACTTCGTTTAATTTCAATTCCATTTTCATGTCCATTTCATCCCCATTTCAGAAAATTATTATTATCCCACCATTTAATTCGTAATCATTTTCACTCAAAACGTTCAAACCGAAACTTCGCCAACAACAAGACATTTGTGTCCGAAAATAAAGAGGTTTTCGGGCGCACAACGATAAATTTAACGACGCATTACCTTTTACGTTTCGGCGCGCGATAAATCTTCGTCCAATTTATTATCATTAACCGAGTTTTCTCCGTCTAGATTGCGGCGACGAAATTGACGACTTGAAATACCCCCCTAGCCGCTTTTTCGGCGAACACCGCATCGATTAGCTGTCGGCCGCGCGCGCGATGTAAAATTCCACCCATACAAATGGATTTTAATACGAAATGCTCGCACGGCGCGCGCGGTTCAATTAACCGATAAAAAATTAAGCAACGTTATGATTGCTGTTTGATCGAAAGCGCGCGCCCGGATTTCGATCGTCGCGTCTGCAAACAGAGATTACGGCGTCGGGACCAATCCGTTTCAGATGCAGATAAACCCCGCAATTAAGCCGCAGACGAACGCGCACAAAGAAAGTAAATAATCCCGCTTTATTGTCCTATTCCCCGGATCAAATATAATCGATGAGCGGTCCGTTCGGATATAAAATGGAGCCGGCGATAAACTCGTGGAAATATAGCGATGAAACTTTTATCGACTTGGACGGCGTTGATTGCTTTTTAGGTTTTATTCTTCGACGCGCAATGTCGAGTTGCGATGTTATTTATGAATTGACGGCGACGACCGGTGGGAGTCGATAGATACTCGAAATTGAAATTTATTATTTAAAATTGATGCGAAAAGTAAACTTTGTATGTGGAATTTTTCTGAAATCGACAATAAAGTGTGATTAGTTGAAAATTAGAAGAAATTTGTAAAATTGTGCTGTACGATTTCGTGTTAGGCAACCACTCAAATATTAAAATCTAGTTAGAAACTTAATAAATAAAGTTAAGCAATCGATTCGAAATAAAATAAAATTTTAAATAAACAACAAAATAGCACGAAATTAATACATTGAACTTTTAATAAAGACTAACCAATATAGGTCATAAACGTCTTGAGTGGTGAGCTTTATCGATTAGCGAAGTTATTTTGTGTTCATAACTCACTGACAAAATATTAAACAGATTTCGATAATTGCCTGGAGGACGATTAGGGCGATACAAGGACCTGCCGCTGCGCAGATTAATGGTTAAGCGAAGGGAATATCGTGGTTAACTTGACGAGGACGAAACAATGCACTCGAACCACCTCATGGCATATTCTAATGGATAACGAATGGTCGGACACCGAAGATAACCCAAATCGCCGCCGACGAAACAACAACCCGACGTAACGACCCGTGCGCTGCTTGATTGACCGAACCGGGCGTGTTTACAATTGCCTTGCAAGGAACGTACACAATACACGTCGTCCTAGTAGTTACATCTACTCGATCCAAGTAGTTTTGCACAAAACAATGAGATCCGATCGCGTGGGCGCGGAAGAAGCTCCCCAATGAAATGCATTTTTCTGGGGGGGGGGGGGGGGGGTCGACGCGAATAAATCATAAAACGTATTACTAATGATAATACCGCAACGTTCGTTTCTTGACCCTTCGACCTCGCGGGGTAACAATGGAACGCGCTGGTGGTAACGGTGATTAATGACCTAGTTCATGACACCATGGTGGCGTGCGGCCCAGATTTTATATTCATCCTTTCCGAAGGCGGACGATCGATAGCAAATTTAATCATGGACGGGCTTTGTTCGATTTTAATATGACTCCCCCGACTGCGACAGTCGCGTCGTTTTTGCGGAATTTGTTGTCACAATGGACGGCCCACTTCGTCTTAATCACTCTTTGAGAAATCAATCGGGACGCGGGCGACTTACGGTTGCGAAAAATTATCGCAACCGCAACGGAATTCGTAAACTAATGTTTGGAGTGAAGCATGTGCATTCATCCCAAAACTGACAGATAGAATGTTTGTCGCTACTTCGTCGTGAAAGTAATTTGCAAATATTTTCTATTATATTTTTGTCGATTAACTTCATTAATTAATTTTCATTGCATCTTCTTATGATGAGTTCTTGTTGAAACCATGTAAGAGTGAAGCGTATAAGGGCATAGAGAAGGATGACGAGCAGGAGGAGGAAAAAAAAGAAGCAGAAATAGAAAAAGGAAAAGGACGAAAAGAAGGAAATAAAGGAGAAGATATAAGGGGTGATGGAATATGAGGAGAAAAAAGTACCAACAACAAAAATTGCAAACGCAAACTGCTCAAAACTGAAGCAAAAAACGCACCATCACTCGGGGGTTACGATTCACATCATGCAGCTATGAACATCACATGATGCATACCAGCCCCCAATCATTATCTAGTTTTTATTTTATTTAATTTATCTTTTCAAACTCAGAATACAAAAAATCTAACTAAACATCACAAAAAAAATTGAACTAATATACCACTAATTACCAAATGAAAGAACAATATTCATAACCATGAAGGAGAAAAATAAAATAAAAATCATTTAATGCAGAAAATGAAAAATACAACAATAACTGATTTAATTAACTGAATTTTTCACCGCTAAGTCAACAAGACTCATCAGCGGTCGAACAATATGTTATGTTACCTTAAATAACTTAAAGACTTAACTACTTAGGTTCAAGTAATAATTTAATCAACTAACCTAACACTAACTATCCACACTAACTATATTAATCTTAACTATTCGTGAGTCTAGATAAATGCTGCAGGTCATCAGGAAGCTGGTTGAACAGCCTTGGTATGATCACATCCAGTGATCTTTCATCGTATTTGTTTACCGCTTCCGGCATTTTTAGCTTTTCAGCTACTTTACCTCTCGTTTCATACCTATGTTCTATTTGAACCTTATTCTGGTCTTTAAAATAGTGTTTCAATATCAAGGTTGGGTTGGGTTGTGTTGGGTTGGGTTGGGTTGGGTTGGGTTGGGTTGGGTATAAATGAAATTTTTTTAATTACTCTTATCATCAGCAACACACGTGGTTGTGCCATTTTCAGCAATTATATGTTTTCAAAACTCAAATCTCCAACTGTCATCACCTGTCTTAAACTTTTCATTAGCACTTGAGCACTTTCTGATTTCCCTTCCAATTTTCTCCAAGTGTTCCAGTTACATGCATTTTGTATTTCACAATTATCTCTACCGGTTTGACGCTATTGAAAAATATTATCCATCTACGTAATAGCCTTTGTGTGAATAATCTTCGAAAAGTTGGTCTACAACTTAACATGAAGTATGTGTAAGTTGTCAGATCTTTTCTTTCTGGATTGGTAGTTTTCTGTCAAATAGAATTTAAGATTCAATTAATGAGCCGACAAACCGAACCCAAAGTCCCAAAGTGACAAAAACAATTCCAATGTTCGAAAAAGTGATCCCTGATGTCCTAATCCAACCCAACCCAACCCAATTTAACCTAACCCGACCCAACCCGACCCAATTGGAATTGTGTTTTCCACTTTAAGACTTTGGGTCAAAGTTCGTTAATTTAGCAATAGACCAATTTCAGTTTATCCATAAAAATCATATATTTTGCAGTAATATTGAGAATTAATTTAGTCAACTGGGATTAAGCAGAACAATGTTCGTATTGCAGGATTTCAGTGGACGAAATAGGATTTGTCGAATTGGAATAAGGAATTTTTAACATTGGTATGTCGTTAGAAAATTACAGATTTTTTTTACTTTCCATAAGCTTCTTGCGCTGGTAACCAGTTTTGAATTTGCCAGAGATAAATATTAGGTTGCAAAATGTTCGTAAATCTACTAAATGACAAAAATCTGCAAGGATCAGTTGGAACTTATTCTAATACTATTCAAAAACTTTAATTTCGATCATTTTGTTTAAGCTCAGCTTTACTGATTAATCTATTATTTATTTATTATTATTTTATTATGTTATCGATTGAATTGTACTATATACTATATATATGTACTATATAGTAGTTAACAAAAAGTGCAAGTGTAAATTATAAATAAAAATGGTCTCGATGTAGGAACATGTGGCACCCAATTTACTTAACTTAACTACTAGCTCAGTTGGACGGGTAATCTCGTAACAATTGTAATCTTCCACTGCGAATATCGTATACTTTAAGACTATCAACTAGTTGATGATATAAAAAGCTAAATGGACTAGATTAATCAAGGCTTCTATAAATTTTTCAAATTACCATCAACACAATATTTGCACAAAGTCGTTAAATTGGGTCTTGATCACTTTCAAAATATCGAAAAAAGATATTTCCTTCAGAAATGGCTCAACCACTGCTTCTTTTCAATCGAGAAAGGCAGAATCCAATTTCAAAATACCCATTTTTTGGTTTCACCAATGGGTAAGAAATATGCTCACCAATTTCTTTATTGCATACATCCTTGGATGTTTGTTACTACCGAAAATATTTAATGGTAATAATAATAATAATAAGGTATTTGGAGAAACATGATAAGGAGGATTTGACGAAGGAAGGAAGAAGAGAAGGGAGAGAAGAAGGAAAAGCGATAGAAGAAATTGAGGAGGAAAAGAAGGACATGCCCCTGCAGAAGGAAGAGAAATCGAGAGGAGGGTTACTCACAACCACTATACTCATTGATTAACGTGGTAGGATTTCATTACTGTAAAACATTAAACTACAGCTGTACTGCAAATGTACCCATTGCTTAAGAAAGATGACGAAAAATGTTGAAAGCACATAGCTGTTTAAGAGTAGGAAAGATGACGAAGTCCGAGGTTCATAATTGGATACAAAGGGCGCTCGCTAAAGTAAATGTTGTCACAGTCTTTCAAAAATTAATCGAATCCTCGATAATTAAATTACTAAAGAAGCAACTTTAAACGGTAATTCGTAGGGAACAGGAACAAGAAAAATACTAAAACTAAACCAAAACTTGGAAAAAGTTCATTTGCAAGTTGTCAAACTTTTCCATAGTTTCTGCCAAGTGGATTTTGGGGGCGTCGCCTTAGATAGGCGTCAGGTAAAGTAAAGTTAAAGAGGAAAAGAAAAAAATGTGGAAGAAGTTGGTAGGCATTGATTGGCGCTCAGCAAGAATTGCATGAAAGAAGAAAGACGAGATCGTTCAAAAATACGTACAGGGAAATCAGATACGGTAACAGTGAAATATGAGACCGATTAGATAAGATAAATGGGAAGGGAGAAATGAAGGCAATTTTTTTTTTACTTTGGCGCAGACATTGGATCAATACACCAGTTTGGGCACATCACTGAATTGTGACTGCAGCATTTGATAGTTGGATTGGGTTGGGTCATGCCGTTAATCATAAACTCGTGTTACAGAAATGAGAAATAGCTTCAAGGGGATTTGTAGAACTGATTAAAAAGTGAACAAAATTAAATTAGTTGATGTAATCGCATATCAACCGAGACAATGGTAGCACACACATTCACGTTTTTCGAACGAGGTGTCTTCCTCAAAATAAACTAAAAAAAAATCTTTTCAATAATCATTTTAAGTTAATTAGATATTGTAAGGTCCTCAATTCGTTGATGTAAAGAACGTAAGTTTTCTTTGATTGATGACTTCGTTTACTTGTATAGTAATAAAATAAAAATATGACATTTCGACAGCTGTGGATCCGTCGTCGTCTTCCGCTAAACAAAAACTGCCCGATATTATAAAGCAACTAAAAAAAAAAAAACCATAACGTTTCTTTACTGCCTGATAAATACTTAACGACAATCATGATCTCATTTCGTACAAAACGGGAAATTATAATTTCCCTCCTTTAATGTATTTACCCTATGTTGTAATTCTCGACCCCTTTGTATTTTAACCTTAAGCGTCTTAATCGTAAGAAAGTATTAGACCAAAAAGATTTTATAAACTAATGATAGACAATCGAAAATAGGAGATAATGTTTCTGTTCCTCTTCTAGTCAATTTGTATGCTTTTTATACGGCTGCTCTACTGTCTGGTAAAATTTATGGCTGTTGAGAATACATATTTAGCGAGAAGCTTTGGAGATTGCGGCGCGACTCAAATTTATTCGATTTGAATCGACGACGCGTCGCACATTGCAAAGTTTCGCTTAGGACATAGCGAGTAAGTTAGACTAAATTATTTACTAGGTGTATATCATGTATATGTCGAAAGATTGTGGATGTGTTTCAGGGTAGGTGTATTTGACGACGACAAATTCAAACCGTAGCGGTTAGCGATTTTAATATATCTAACGACGTATGAAATATGAAATAAATGAAAGGAAAATGCGTTTGTTTTTGTGTCGAATCCCCACTAATTAAAGTTGCGCGTCTTGCCGGGATTATCTCGCGCCGGACGGGGTAAACTACGAGCGGAACAATTATTCTTTTCAGATGTGGCGTGACAGTTTCCATTTCCTCGCGGCGCACAAATAATCACGTTCTTATTCCTGGAAAACTTTCCGGCATTACCGGGCGCTTGTTGTGATTGGACGGGTTTGGCGGCGTGCGTTTTCGAACGAGACAAATTCGCTCTTGTTCGGACGTGACGGAAGTTTATCTTTCTGGCGTTTAGCTCGGAATAACTATTGTGGCGCCTTCGAGGATCCACTGCGACGATCACTTGTTGTCGAAGCCACCTGGTTAAACTAAATTATTTTCGGTTTAAGGGGGGGTCCTGCTTTAGAAGGTTCAAAAAATCGATGCCTAATATATCTAAGAATATGTATAAAAAGTTAAAGCGGCTAATTCGCAATATTTTGAAAGATACAGCACTAAACACAGTGAGGTGTCGAGCAAAAAATATACGAACGCATGAACGCTCGGACAAACGAAGCGCGCACCCCTCCCCGCAGCCACATAACACCGAACTATGTACTGAAACAAGTTCAATCGGTCGTTCGAAACAATAATATTTTGAATTCGTAAGAGCTATAGTAGGATTATAATATTCCGTAAGTAATCGAAAATTAACATTTTTCCTGATCGTAAACTTTAAACCGCGTTTTCTCGAGTTTTCGTTTTTACGATTTTTCTAAACTGGTGGGCGTGATTGCGAGAAAACTAGACAAGCAATCAAAACGAAACAAAACATTTGTTGGCTTCAGTAGCATTCTATTCTATTTGAACTAAAAAGATTAATGAAAAAAAAATTCTAAACAACTTTTTTAGCAAGTTGAAATGATTTTCTCTTCCTGTAAAGAGCACATTTATTTTCAAACCTGAGAAAAATCTTGAATTTCAAGATTTTGGGTTTTTTTTAGTTCACCTAGAAGAAAATATGTGAGAATTACAATTTTCTTTGGTTTTTTTTGTTTCAGACAAAAATTACGGGCTACATCTTTCCCACCGATTGTAAATTGCAATTGAAAAGTGTTGCACAAATGTGCATAAAAATCTGTTCCGTTTAAATATTTTTCTCTCTACATATTTTTTTTAATGCTCAAATATGCAATAAAATGCTCTAAAAAGTTCACTAGACTTGCTCATTTTTTTCTGCCCTAAAAAAATTCCCCCAAAAACGCTATTTTAAGGCCTCCTAAACCAGGATCCCCCCTTAAGTGAGTTGGTATTTATTTTTATTTTGCATCATATTTACTTTAAAAAATAAAAATAAAATTTACCACTTTAATTAAAGTTGCGATGATATTTTTCTAAATGCAATTGAGACCTGCAATAGCAAAACTCGCCCTATCGATTTTTGGCGAAAATGAACTAAACATGGCCTTGGGCGTTTTAACCTTTACTAGCTGCCAACATTATGAAATAACAAAACTTGTTTCATCCCATTTAAAATACGTGTAAAATTATTGTTGTCACAGTAAAACTTATCCTGCCAACCCAACCCAATCCAACCTAATCCAACCGAATCCAAGTGTAAGAATATGACCAAATATTTGGTGACAGAATATTGGCATTTTCTGATTTTGGTCTTTTAAAAATTTGTAGCTGCCGAAAATCAATATGTAGGAGTTATATTGGAAAATAAGAAAATGTAATTTAAAAAAAACATTAACGGTTGCTGAGATTGTTAAAATTCGGCAACACAACCCGAATCCGATTAGTCGAGTGTTAACAATCCCAAAAAAAATCCTATAAATATTTTTAGTCATAAATATATTTGCACAAAGCAAGCAAACAATTTGGCTGGGTTGGGTTGGGTTAACTTAGATTGGGTTTGGTTTGGTTTGGCTTATTTGTTAAAATTCGACAACCCAACCCGAACCCGATTAGTCGAGTTTTAACAACCTCAAGGAAATCCTATAAATGTTTTTAGTCATAAATATATTTGCACAAAGCAAGCAAACAATTTGGCTGGGTTGGGTTGGGTTAACTTAGATTGGGTTTGGTTTGGTTTGGTTTGACTTATTTGTTAAAATTCGGCAATCCAACCCGAACCCGATTAGTCGAGTTTTAACAACCTCAAAAAAAATCATATAAATATTTTTAGTCATAAATATATTTACACAAAGCAAGCAAACAATTGGGTTGGGTTGAGTTGGGTTAACTTAGATTGGGTTTGATTTGGTTTGGCTTGGCTTATTTGTTAAAATTCGGCAATCCAACCCGAACCCGATTAGTCGAGTTTTAACAAACTCAAAATTTTTTTTTTTAATTTTTAGTTATAAATATATTTCCAAAAAGGCAAGTAGTTTCAACAACTTTTATATATGTTTAGCCATTCTGATATTTTTGGACTGTTTTAACAAATGTATGATATTTTGCCACAATGAATTTTTTGTAATTTATCTAATAAAAAAAAAATTATGCTAAATTATATAATTAAATTATATTAAGTAAGTAAATAATTTAGAAGTATTAAAAAAAGCATAAAAATGAAATGAAAAGTTGTTTAAAATATCAATATCTATGTAAGAATATTTTTTTTTCAGTAACGTGTACCGTTTTCGAGATATGGAAAAAGGTGATAAGAGTAAACCATCACTTCAGGTTGAGAGATGCGTTCAAAATATGACGTTTTCATCCTTGCTACATACAAATGTTAAGTTTAAAATTTCAGAGCTCTAGCTATAATCGTTTGGACGCTAGACACCTCATACGTCATTACGAAAATAGTCAGAAACGATTCAGGGGACCTCAAAACGTGTATATCCGTTGAAATCTCGACTTCTAAAATTTTCATAATTCCTATACTTACTTATACATAACGTATAAGAAAGTAAAAAGTGATCTATCGATATCGTGAAGCGCTTGTCATTGGCGGCTCAAAAGGAAAAAAAATTACATGCAATTGGTAGCCCACCTGTTGGAAGGGTCAAGTGTGAGAATGAGGCTCCACTACTGATCGAAAATTTACTCCCACCTTCCAGAGATATCGTTTGAAGCTGCAGCAAAAAATAGCGCATGTAGTCCAGTTGAATTAGACCAACAAAGGTACCGCCCTGAAAAAGTTGTAAGTGCGGTTTTCCTTCGCGAATCGGCGATGGGAGATGGGTTACTGGCAGTTCGGTATTCGGGAATCGAATACCTACTTTTTATGCCATCGTACGATTCGCTGAGGTTTCCTAATCGCTTGTCCCTCTCATTCCCTCTTGAGCTCTTCCCACACCACGACCGCGACAACATATGTACATACAAGACGTACCAGCAGTTGGCTGTAGTATCAAGCCGGTGCTAGGGAGTGGGGGTGGAAGAAAACTAATCGTTACAAATGCCGATCCAGCACCAGAATGTTTGCTGAAGACAATTTCCTGCAAATGCAAAACGACGTGCGGAAAATGTGTGATTGTCGCAAAGCAGGACTCCACTGATTTGTATTATATCAAAACTATCGATCCTATGGAAAAAATCTGCGGTGGTCCGCACCGTATTTTCTTATACTTGCTTATGCTCCATTTTTAGAAAATTTTTTTCAAATAGAAGTTATTTAAAATTGCAATATCTTTAACTTTTATAGAAACATTTTTTTCTATAGCTCATACCGTTTTCAAAATATGGAAAATGTGATAAGAGTAAACCATTATTTCTGGTTTAGATATTGCTTTTAAAATATTAAGTTTTCTTGCTTTCTATATTCGCATCTAAAGTCTCATAAATTAAGCGCCAATAATTTGAGCGCTAGACCGCGCAGAGTCGCATATACTTTTAGCCGTCCGATCGCAATAGTATAAAATCTGCAGTGGTCCGCACTGAACTTTCTTATACCCTGTTATACTACATTTTTCGAAAAAACTTGTTTAAAATATCAATATCTATAATTTATGTAAGAATATTTTTTTTACGTAACGTGTACCGTTTTCGAGATATGGAAAAAGGTGATAAGAGTAAATCATCACTTCCGGTTGAGAGATTGCGTTCCAAATAGGACATTGTTTCAGAGCTCTAGCTTTAATCGTTTGGGGCGTGGAGCGCGCACAGACACACAGACAGGATTCAGGGGACCTCAAAACTGTATATCCGTTGAAATCTCGAGTTCGAAAATATTCATGATTCCTATACTTACTTATACATAATGTATAAGTAAGTAAAAATGTAAAGGATTGTATCAGGAGTTGACTAACATGACTAACAAGTGCTAAGGAGCCCGTCGGAAGTTAACAAAATTCACAAGGGGTTTTGTTGGATTGTGTTGGGTTGGGTTGGAAAGGCAAGGAACCGTAAATGGTGGAAGGAATTGGTAGAAGACGCGGAATCCACAAAATCCAACAACCAGGGTAAAAAAATATAAAACAATTAAAATTAAAATAGAAGCAAAACATTTTTTCCATTTTTAATAATTTCGTGCGTCTTTTTTTATATTTTTACCGAGTTTGATATTTTTGGGCAAATACTTTTTTTCTTGGCATTTTAGCCCATTGATTATTTTATATGAAAACGTTATATAAAACTATTGACATAAGTAAATATTTCAGAACGATTTAAAAAAAATTGCGTCCAGAAAATTAAAATTTAAATAATTTCGAAAAATGAAAAGGCATTCTCAACGGTTTGCATTTTAAGAAACTTGAACATAAATAATTTTGACGATATTGTCTTTTTTAAACGATTTTTTTTTTGTACAGTTTGAAACTTTTTATATTTTTACCCATTTTACTCCTTTAGGTAAATTTTCGTAAATTTTTGACATTTTTACTATTTCTTTAATAAAAATTAAAATATAAAATAAGCAAATATTTTTTTTTAAAAATCCCAGATAACATAAAGTAAAAATAAAACATTTTTTAACTTTTTTTACAATTTCGCGTTTTTAAAAATTTTTGGTGATTTCGATAATGTATTTCGTATTTAAAATAATTGCCTTATGTACGACTCACAAAGACAACTACCGAATCGTAGCTGGGTAATACTCCTACACAAATCATCGAGAAATCATCGCTGGTATAAGTTGCACACTTCCACACAACAACAACGAACCTGCTCGTTAAATGGGAACCATATCCGAGAAAAATAATGAAAAGGGTTTAATTAATTCAATTAAAATTCATTGTAACGAAATTTGCAAATTACCAAAATATATTGTTTGAGTTAAAGTCTAGCCAAAAGTGTAAATTTGATGCAATACATACATAAGGAAGTGTGTAGATATTTTGTGAATTTGAATGTTTGTTGTAATACGTAACTCAAAGTAGTATAGAAACAAGTCTATCCGTCAAATCAGAATTGGGGTGGGTTGGGTTGGGTTGGGTTTGGATGGGTTGAGTTGGGTTGGGTTGGGTTGGTTTGAGTTGGGTTGGGTTATAGTTTATAAATCAGTAATTAAAAACAGGACGCTTCCATAACTAAGTGGGGCTTTATTGATATTAATGTAGTTTTATTAAAAAAAGTTTCAAAAGTATAATTGTAAAATATATACTTCCCAGGGAGGTCGTATTTTACATAAAACGTCCAAATTACTAATATCGTCTTGAATTAAAGTTTAATCGCTTTAGTAATTTTGTCTTATTACAAATTTTATCAAAAATGACAAAATTCGACAAGAATGGCAAAATGAACGAAAATCTCAAAATTACGACACGTTTTAGGAAATTGGATGTCATGGATTCTGGTGACTTTAGCCCCTGGAAGATAAATGTAATTTGGAAGATCGTAGATGGTGGATTCTAGGAGATAGATTTTATAAGATGCTAGGTCACATCGTTTAGGTAATATATGACAGATCCCAGAAAATAGTGGATATTATTTGATCAATAGATTCGATAAGATCATATAGATGACGAATTGTAGATTCTAAAAAGTGATAGGTGATGATATTGGTTCTAAAAAAATGGCATGTTGTTGCCTATAATATCATTGTAGAAAATTATTGAAAAAAATTGCATTTTCAGTTTAAAGAACTAATTAGTTGCGAGAAAATGTAAATTTTTACAGCGATTGGTTATTTTTAATCGCTCTTGATTGTTAACCTAAAATAAAGTTAGAAAAACATCTTTGGTTTCCACAACTAGTTGCCGATAAAAATTATCGAGGAAATGTTGATCGTTTCAATGCACGAACGAAAAGAATATTTCCATTCTTCTCTAATCAATGAAATCTAATTCATGCCTCCGTTGATTTGTCCCTTTGTCCCATTTCCATTATCCCATCCTCCCATTTCCTTCGTGGCCTTCCAACTTTTTTTTACATCTGCTTCATCCTTCCATTATCCTTCGTACAGTTATGTTCCCTCCCATACACGTTACGTGCCCAAACCATCCCGAATGTTTCTCTTCCAATTTCTTTGTTATTTTACCCTGTGCCAGTCATTCGATGAAGACATTGCATTGGTCATAGATTCCGAAGAAAAGTATCAAAATAATTAATTTTTTTAACAAAGAGAATTTGAACAAATTGACATTGAAATGAACATAAGAATCGCAAAATGGAAATAAATGGACAAACACTGGAACTAGTTAATAGTCTTACATACCTATGAGCAATGATAAAGTACTATGGAAAAGTGGACATAGAGATAAAGAAGAGGATTGGAAAAGTAGGAAGGTCTATACTATCAGCGACAATTTTTTTAAGATACCAAAAGAGATCAAAACATAAATGTATCAAAAAGAACGAATATAAACAGAATCAAGGCCACAGAGATGAGTTTTCTTGTAATAAAATTTCACTGCTGAGGACATCAAACGCAACTGAAACGCGTACCGGACTCGCCGTATTTATTATCGTTGATAAATCTAGAAATCTACATATCTTGTATTATAAACGAGATAATTACCGAAAATTGATAAATATTAACAAATGTACATAATTATTCAATGGTAAATATATGTGCACGTACGAGGGGAGATTATTATTTAGAGTCACTGACTTAGTAGGAGTCGAGTGACGCTGAATCAATTTGACACATTAAATTATTTATCATTTATTATTACGTTGGTTCAATTATAGTTTTGTCACTTGAGGAGAGGAAGTTAGAGAGAACGTTGCAGGGGTGGTTGAAGAATGCGTTGAACTTGAAAGGTCAAGAATACATGGTCTTGCAAAGGTTTATGAAAGGTCAACAGTTGAAGCAGAGTTGTTTTTTTTTTTCAAAGTAATCAAAGGTTTGGAGCTACGTTAGACGTTCTGGGAGAATATGTAGAAAAATAAACGTTTGATATTTCTTCAATTCAATTCAAATGTTAGCGACCGTAAACACTGACCTACCCTTGTATGTACCTCTTTTAATACGTTCCTCATTCAGATTGTTTCGTTAACGCATTGTTTACACACATCCTTAGCTAATTGCCTTAATTTACGAAACGCGATTCAGCGGGGCGAACATTTCCATCCAAGCTTTTGCAAAGTCGACTCCGACGTAGGGCAGATTTGTTTCGACCCCGTTTGCGAAACAGGTTTCGCTAATCTCCGTTTAGCCAATTAATTCCGTTTGCGTTTCAGCTCGGCGATTACCAGCGGCGATATTTTTATACGGGGCCGTCGAAATGAAATTTATCGGGACGTCTAACCAGGTAAACTTCGTCTATTAAAACAAACGGCGGAAACGTACGGTGCTGTAATGGATGACGTTACCGACCAAATTGCGCAATTTTTCACAAACGAAGTCGGCGAAATCTAAAATCAATTGTTTGTGTCCGGCCCGCCGGAAAATAAGATTTGTAGCCCGACGATAAACGTAACGGGATTTATACGACGCTTTAGTCGGCACAATTCTAAATATGATTTAGCGGAACGGAAAAACGGTAGCGATTACGATTGTTGTACAAATAAGGAAATGTGTACTTTAATATTTGATGGTTCACGAGGTTCGCTCGTTAGTTATTGGCTGTAAATTATGTTTAGTTCCACGTCCTGTTATTTTTTTTGAATTGTTCTCGGAAACAATGAATATCGTAAATGGGGCCGTAGCAGTTCGCAACAGAAAAATGAACGGCAAGAACTGAAATTTAAACAAAATTAAAAACGTGGAGTTAAATTAATTTTGATCTACGTCGTATCCCCTTTACCGCAATTTTTCACTAAGATATTTTGAAACGACAATTTATAACTGAAGTGAATTACTATATTCGTCAACTTTGCGGATTCCGCTCGCGGCTTACATTGTCCTCAACTTCGCCTGCAAGATATCTATACACGTCGCCGTTTGATTGATCATTGAACAGCGTCGGTACGCAGAAACCGAGCACGCCATTAAACTTCTAAATTACTTATCGCATTAATCAATTATTTCCAACCCTTTCACATAGTGCCAATCGGAACGAGTGCCTTTCTCGATAACTGAATAGAGTTGGGATAATTGCTTTATAAAAATGCGCTCGAGCAAGCTTAGCAAGCTAGGAATGTGATTGTAATACAAGACTCGTAAGTCGCAAGTAATTTTATTGCGATTTATTATTTTATTTCTCAACTTTAGTTTAGTTTCAAATCAATAAAATGTTTCGGTCGATGTATATTATTTATTTTCATTACTTGCAACCCACTTAAACTGCACTTCTGGACAAAATTAAGGGACCACCAAAAAAACTTGAAATAACTCTTCCAATTTACAAGTTATTTTCAATGTACTTTTTGCATGTCATAAATTGACGTTTCTTAAACAAAATTCAAATAGTGTGCCATGCAACAATTAACAATAGCAAGAATTCTTTGCTAGGACACGAAAAGTCAACAAAAAGGCTTAATTGTTGAAAGTCGTTTTTAAGTCATTTAATTAATAAACTTTGCTTTTTCTTGCGAGAATTGGTGAATTTGTTTGCATTACGTGAATTAAATATGCGCCATTGTAGACAAGAAGAAGTATCCGAAATTATTATTCTTCTGCGTGAAGGATATTCACAAATAGAAGGTGCTGAAATTCTAAATACCAACAAATCTGTGGTGCAGCGGGCCGCCGCACGGTTCAGAAATACCGGTAGTTTCAAAACAAAACCCGGACAAGGTGCTAGAAGAAAAACAACCCGCAAAGAGGATCGCTTTATTGAACTTCAGAGTTTAAGAAAGCGTTTTGTAACATCTCGTGAATTAAAAAATGATCTCCGATTGGCGACTGGAACAGAAATTTCTACCAAAACAGTAAGAAGAAGGCTAAAAGAAGTCAATGTGTCCGCTAGAAAACGAGCTACCGGTCCAATTCTCACAGCTACGCACAAAAGAAATCGCTTACAATTTTGTCGAAATCACCAAGGTTGGGACGAGGAGCAGTGGAAGTTCGTTTTGTTTTCAGACGAGTCCAGATTTCTGCTAAACAACAATGACCGCCGTGTTCTTGTCATGCGAAGACCAGGTGAGCGATTTGCACCATGTACCATTAGAGAAGTTGACAAATTTGGTGGGGGTTCTGTAATGGTTTGGGGTGGCATACAGTTTAATGGTCGTACAGAATTGGTTTTGGTACGAAATGGGTCGCTAACAGCAATAAGATATAGAGACGAGATAATCGTACCCCATGTTCAACCATTTGCCGAAAATTTTGGCAATGGATTCATTTTATGCAGGACGATGCCAAACCTCATACAGCTAACATTGTCACAGCCGTGTTTAGAGAAGCAAACATCCAATGTTTGGAGTGGCCTGCCAAAATTCCTGATCTCAATCCTATTGAGCATCTCTGGGATCAATTGGACAAAAAAATCAAACACTCACTAAGACCGCCACTAACACTTGATGAGCTCTCTAACATGCTTGTTCAAGAATGGGAGCAGATACCTCAAGAAAAAATACAAAACTTAATCTCAAGCATGCCAAGAAGATTGGCAGCGTGTATTGCTGCAAGAGGAGGGCATACACACTACTAAAAATGATATTTTTTTATAAATTAGGATTTTAGTTCATCAGAAGACCATTGGTATTTTAGTTTAATTTTTACCTTTTTTCTTCAAGTCCATAAAGTACATTCTGTTAATTTTAATCGTTCTTAAATCAACTATACTGTAAGTAAACACACTTAAATTTGTATATGTATTTGTTTCACTAAATTTAGCTACTTTGTTTTTAATTTATTTTGATTTTACTAGTGGTCCCTTAATTTTGTCCAGAAGTGTATTTTAACCTGCCATGTCGACGAAAAAAAAGGGTACCATTTCCGCGAATTTCGATGCTTATATCATTTCGAAACCAACTAAAAACTAATCACATCGACTTTAAGACTTTATATGCGAATCCATGCATAGTTTATGAAACCAAAAAAGACATCTTTGCATACCTAACTCCACGAAACTTGTGACTCACTTACAAATTGATGAAACGTTTGGACGAATAATTTCCTACACAAATTTCCGGTATGCACGAACTTTACGCATTTGAATATTTAAAGCCAAAGTAGATTATTCATAGACGTACATGAATGCATTACGTAACGTATTTCCAAACAAACTTACGTATAAATTTATTTATCAACGCGAAAAGCACCGGACTGATATCATTTAGAGCGCCGCGCCCATAGGTCAAATGATATTAATTTTAATTTTAGGAATCATAATGAATTACATTTTTATTCCCATCGATAAATTTACGTAATTGTGCGCATAAGTTTTAAAATAACCGCCCATCGCATGATTAAAATGCCCCGGTCGATCCACCGATTTCCTCGTCCTCCCTTAGAATAAGAATTAGCAGCGGCAAACATTGAAACTAGGTGCTCTTGGCAGAACAAATAATTTAATTATGTTTACTGTTTGGAATTACGTGTTTCAGTGTTGCTCCCAGCTTTGCAACGTAAACCTGTAATTACTACCAAGTCGTGCCGGTAATTACGTATATCGTTCCGTTCAAGTTTAAGTTGACGCCGTGGTTTCGGTTATATTAAATGATTTAAATCGATGAAATTGTGTTTGTTGCTTTTTTCAAGTGTAACATTATAATGTTTAGTACGAAGAGTATTTTGTGATCAACGCAGCCTATTTTTTATAGGGGCGACCCAAAAATGTTCATAAACACAAGGGATGTTTGATTAAAAAAAAAAAATTGTCGCGTTCGCACAATTAGTGTTCTAAAATTTTAATTTCGACCCATCACAAATGAACTTGCCAAAGACAAAGAATAAATATACTAGAAGCAGTTAAATTTGAAATTAAAAAATTAAAAATATAAAGATTATCGTAACGACGACTGTTAAGTATTAGAGAAGATTACCAGTTGAAAATTCAACGAGATCCAACATGATTAGCAGCTGAGGAAACGGGCAGTTGTAGAGGGCCACTAAACGAAATTGTCAGCTGAAGTGGGCCACTAAACGAGATTTTCAACTGAAGAAGGTCATGCGTCAAGGTGATAAGAAAACAACACAATGTAACAATAGTCGGGCAACACGTTGCTTTTTATCGAATGGCGACTTGGGAAACGCTATTTAGTCGCATTTTGCAGATTTTTCTTTATTACAATTACTTATATGTAGCGTATAATTATTTTTTTTATTATTACTAGTGTTACAAGTTAATAGCACTTATGTTATAAAATGTAATATAACATTTTTTACATCCAGAATTATTTTATGGATAAGAATAAATATAATGCTATGCGGGAAGTTCCGAAATTTGAAATGCCCTCTTTTATAAGTTTGCCACAAGAATTAACATACAGTGTAAGGTAGCAATGGATTTTGCTACTCTAATATATTTATATACCAAGTTGAATGAAATCACCCTATCCAAAATAGTGTTGTACAAAAATTTGATCGTATAATACTAAAAATGCAAATGAATTCACATTATCTGAGAATTTACTACGTTGTGGTACATACTACGTCTCGATGTCTTAAAGATACCGGCACGTTTGATAGGAAAATAGTTAACATTTAAGCCATAATTAATAACAATATACATAACGACAAACTTCGCGAAACATCGAATTATGTGACGCAAGTATTAATAAAATTGGTCGAGTTCCGACCGTGTACGATGAAGTTATTGTTTGTCAGAAATAAAATTTATTTTACCATCAACACGCAAAAGTTTATTAAACGCTGATCACGTATGAAAATCAAAACTTGAAAAGGACGTTCAAGTGCGGTTAAAAGTGGTAAAGCACTCACCGTTAAAATCGCTGGCCCTGCGGATCGCGACGAAAAATTTCCTGAAAGCGAAATAAAAAACAACTATAAAAACCTAATGTGGCAAGGTGACATATTTATTAACAATTTTGCTATTAAAGTTATTTTTGCAGAAGTACATATTTTAGCTTTTTATTTACATTCCGTAAAATGTAGGCGAAGATGCCCAGTTTTGTGTCAAAATCGGTTAAGGGTTGAGTAGGGAGGCTCGGTTAAATTGTAAGGGAGACTAAGAAAGGGCACAGTTGTACCCCGAAAGTAACTCTATGTATCGTATTAGTTGTATTGTAGGTGGTGCTATTTATATTTTCAAGTGGTGCCATTGTTACCAACACTACAATGTATGTGTATAATGTGCGTGTTGTGCGTGGAGCTTTCCGGCAATGAAGGATATAAGTTTGCCTTGGGTCACTAGTGCTTTCCAGCTGGGATGATATCGAATAGACGATAAAAGGTGAGTTCAGAATACTTGTGATGGAACCTTTTGATTATTAATATTAATTAAGTTATCGAAATAACGCCTACCTAACAATATTATTTGTAATATCATTAATAAATTACAATAAACATTTTATATTTCAACATAGTGATATTTTTTTATTTAATTATGAAGGTTGATAATGAATCGGTTTTGTAATTACGATCGGATCTGTATGTAGAAAAGTTCCTACAGTTCGTGTAGTTATCGACGTGAAAACCAATTATCATTTACATTTGAAAGTAAAAATTGCACCGAGAAAGTTTCATCACGCCTTTATAAACAAAGGATCATTTGCATGCCTCAAATTAAGAAATACATCTTATCAGAAATGAATTTAACGTATAAACCAATAAAAAACGTCGTGATTAATAACCATAATCTGGCCACCCGAGCAAATCGAAGCGTCTGCACAAAAAAACATGACGTCAACCGATGCACGCTACCTAACATACTGGAAGTAGCTGCGAACCACAGGACGCTTTAAAATTAACGCACAATTACGCCGCAATTATTCAACGAAAAATGACACAATTACTCCGCGTCCTTCGGCCATGGAATATATCATCACATGATAAAAAATCTACTTACGAGTCGACGTTGGGGTAAGGGCCATCCGTGCACCCCATTGCCTTCCATAAATCCAACACCACCCGAAACACACCGCGGCCACGTTAAACGCACTCGGTCAAATTTAATCGCGTGTTTAATCGCATTTTTCGGAAGATGAAATCGGACGACGCGGACGCACAACAATCCATGCGATTCCCAAATGTTCGTTTAGCGCAGACTACGATCCTCACCTTTGTACTAATTGGAGATTGCAACGCTGACACGATTACCAATTCGTGTAACCAAGCAAAGAGTATTTTCGATGAGTCCGAGCGGAACTAAACTAAAGTGACCGAATGGCAACGTCGTAAAACGTTTAAAATTTATGGAAACCAATGAAAACGAAAAAGTAACAAATATAAAATATTTATCGATGTGATGGTATTAACGAATACCCTGAAAATTACAAATATTAGATACAATGCAATGTAAAATAATTATAATTTAAGAAAAGTCAATATTAATTAACAAAGTACAAATGAACGATGGACTTGAAATGACGATGTGTTGGTGAAAAACGACCCTGTCGTTTAAAAAAATCATAAAACAAATAATCCTGGAGTGGTTTACAATAATTTTTACGCAAGGACAATGTAAAAATAAACAATGAAGGTGAGGGTTGGGTTGGGTCCGTTGTGGCGTGTATGAAGTGTAAAAGTCATCGAAGTTTCATGTTACTAAAAATGTACTTCTATAAAAATTGAACTAGAGAGCTCAATTATGACGAACAATTATGGGGATTGATGTTTTTCTTTCTTGAATCTGACGTATATTAAAAATATTTATTCAAGTTCTTGTATTGAAATATTTAAAGGTGTAGTTCAAAAAAAAATTACATTAAATATCTGTTCAAGCAATTTGATAAAATGTTTGAAAATGTAACAAGGATGTGAACCAGAAAATCCAGCAAATGTAAAACCGCATCAAAAAAGCATGCTGGGTTCCACAACTTTTACCAATTGTTGTTGGCTGTATATGGGTATACATGTTGGGTTTTGTATTTACATGTGACGTCATAATTATAGTTGGTTGATTTCGACATCGTTGTTGAATTGAGCTCGCAATATCTTTTAAGTGATGACAAGAAGAAGGTGTCCCTTGTGTAGGGACATGTTGAGTAGGGTTGAATTGAATTGGACGTGGGTGGAGGAAGACAACAGAAGGAAATTGGAATGGGGAAGATAAAGATATCAGAATAGGAAAAGTGGAGGAAAACAACTTAATGAGTGATTACATGGTTCTGTAGTGCTAGGTTGTACCAACATTCAGGATTCAGGATAGCAAGACTCAACATGCACATAAATGACCACCATGTTGTAGTAATTTTCATGCTGAATAATTTAAAAATAATCACACAGTCCGTTTTCGTTGAATTGGCTTGGCTTGTGTTACCATAACATTCAGCTCCACTACCTCAAGGATCGTTTGCACAACTATTTCAATTGATATTTAAAATCTCATTTTCACTGCACCTCAATACATTGTTTCGCATCAAACTATCGGGCAAATTTTCATTTACCATTGCACTGCAGATTTCGACCCGCAAACTGACCGGTTTGTTCAATTTGTTCAATCTGAATCCTTTAATCTACACTTAAAATTCACGTTTTAAATTTCTAAATTAAATTTAAAAACAACTACAAGATGACATAAATTGTTATTACATTACTTTATTTTAAAATAATTAATGCCACCAGATGTCCGTAAATATTTAACGCAGTCATTCGCCGCGAGAATTTGTGTAATAACTAGTGAGAAAATTATTAATTAGAAAATCATTTTCCACTCAGTTTGCGCTGCGTTTCGTAACCGCGTTAGCTTGGCGGCGGGCATTTTTGTGCCGTTTTAATTGCCTGCAGCGGAGTGAAATGACGGGATCGGCGCTTAATTTCGGACCGAAATTCACAGCGCAAACTAAAACGTCACTACCTTGTGCTAACGAGTAGTTAACAAATATGGTTTAAACTGGTCGATAATTGGGGATATGGGGAGGATCCGCGTTAATATTTTAAGCGTGCCTTGGGACGGAGCGCGTAAATTTTAAGTGGTTATTAATCAAGTAGGATTTAATAAAATATCTCGTATCAGAGTGCATTATATTCCTAATACGACGCAAACTATAGAAGTGAACGATAGGTTATATGCTATGAATTATGCCTTTGACTTTATTTTTATTTAGGAAATAACTCACAACTATATAAAATTCTTGTCAAAGCTATCCTTTTGTTCAGGTTTGATCGGGTTAAATAATACGACGGTATTTTAAATTAAAATAATATATTTACCAAAAGCAAATTCTCTAAATGTCCCAAATTAATATACAATATTATATAAATTCATATATACATTTAAATGTTTACCGTCAACAAGTTCTCGGTGCCTGAAAAAAAAACAAAATTTCTGTACGCAAATTATTTCCACATGCCGGGTATGAGCAAGAAATGCTGCGCGACTCCGATACGTTGACCGGTCCGTCTTTACAATATCTAGTCTCGCGCCGATACCCGTCTTATTTCTCGTGCATATTCTGATTTTAAAACTATTTATTATGAAAATTTCTCTCTCTGCTCAATAAGTTGCAATTTTAGTTTATTGAAACAATTTGTGAATAATTTTATTTATTTGCTCGACAATTTGCAAATTTATTGGCACACCTTGTTAATATCTTTTGTCATTTGCCTGACAAGTGCAAACAATATTTATTAATACAATTTGTTACTATATTATTTATTTGCTCGACAATTTGCCAATTTATTGACACACTTTGCTAATATCTTTTGTCATTTGCCTGACAAGTGCAAATAATGTTTATTAATACAATTTGTTACTATATTATTTATTTGCTCGACAATTTGCAAATTTATTGACACACTTTGTTAATATTTTTTGTCATTTGCCTGACAAGTGCAAATAATGTTTATTAATACAATTTGTTACTATATTATTTTCGGTTACCTGCTAACAAGCGCAAGTACTGTTTATTGACACAATTTGTTATATATATATATATTTGTTATTTGCTAATAATTGCAAATAAAATTTATTACTACAATTTGATATTCCTTTTCTATTTTGCTTATCACATGCAAATACATTAACACCTTATGAACTAACATAATTCATTTTAAATTTATATTTTGCCAAACAAGTTGCAAATTATTCCATTTACCACTTATCTAGCCATTTGATTGCCCTGTATTCAGGCACCATCAATAAAATATTAGGAAGTTTAAATATTCTTACCAAATTTTCTGCTTCCGGCCGGTCACTGGACCGAACTCTCTCTGCTTCGGGCTGGTCGCTCGCTCGGACTCCCGACTCCTTCTTTGGCTGGCTGCTGCGTTGAACTATTCTTCCTTCTTGGGCTGGTCGCTTCGTGGAACTCCTTTCCCTTCCTCTTCGGGCTGGTCACTTCGTTGAACTCCTTTCCCTTCCTCTTCGGGCTGGTCACTTCGTTGAACTCCTTTCCCTTCCTCTTCGGGCTGGTCACTTCGTTGAACTCCTCGTAATTCGCCGTGCGTCTGCTTTTATAGCTCATTCCCTACCTTATTTCTTCCCACACTTGTCTGCATCCCTGCTCTTACTTTACCTGGTGATCACCCAGGTGATCTCCCTACCACCTCTATTCCTTCTCGTTATTATTTTTAAAATAAAATTAATCTTTCTAATTACAAATAAATTATTCTTATAATTATTTTATATTTTAATAAAAAACACAACAATACGTTGATGGGAAGAGGAAGAGCAAGGACATAAAGGAATGTGCTGGACTAGTTTACGCTTAATAGTAGTTTTGTATTTATGAATCACTGTAACTTACCAGATTTTTTTTGTTCGTTTCCTCATTGCAAAAAAACTCTGCTAGCAATAGATGGCCCAAAGAAAAACCCCTCATTGTTCAATGTTGGATAGTTTTGTTAAACATTTTAATCTGCTGTTTAAATTCAACGAGTAAGACCTAGTAATTTATTTTTATTTCGACTCAAAGATTTTCTCAATTTTTTGTGGCATGTGGTCCACATGAAGATGATTGCATCGAATTACAATGCACATTAACTCTCCCCCGCCCCATATCTAGGTGGTTTTTACATTCGATTCGCCTGTTTGTATAAAATTAAAATGATTACAAAAAGTATTTAAAAACTAAAATTTTATGCAGATACAAAAGAAATTAAATTCTCCAATGCGACAGAGTCGATTCTCGATGACTGGCTTTTATCAAAGGTTAAAAGCTCGATCCGTTAGAAATACAACCGCAAAGCACCAACGGCGCCCCAGCGACTTCCTGCTGATTAATTCTAATAATACGCCATGATTATTTAATAGGCACCTCCTGAAACTTTCGTAAGTCAATTCCGGCGCGCACTTGTCAGTCCTTTAATAAGACGCTGTATCGCAATTTAATTACTATATCCTTTGTGTTTCGCAACTTTGTAGACGAACAAGTTAATTACGTCAGAATCGTGGATCATTACCCCGATGTGTTGCGAGCCTTTTCTCTCAAAATTCAGCGGATACGTGCGCCGGCGAGGTTCGGTTTAATTACGGCGCGTAAATATTACAAACTCGGCGAAAATATGATCGCGGTCGGAATTGCTTCCGCGCGAGATGCAAATTTGATTTTTATGGTCGCGGTAAGTAGGACACGACTTCTTGTGTCAATAATATATTGCGCGCAAAAGGATAAGGCCGGGCGAGGCTCGCGTGATGGCGTGCACTTTTCGACCATAAAAATGCGACCGTTTAACTCCTTAAATCAATAGGCCGGCGACGCACGTAGCGATAAAGTCGCGGACGAAAGATAAAGGTCGTTAAGTCGCGAAGGTACAAGAATGCGCGCAGTTAATAATTGGAAAAATGATCGGTGTAATTAAAATTGAATTACCGCGATGAATAAGTTTTTTTTTAATTTTTGCAAAATGCATTCGCATTTTTTCAAAGTACGTTTTAAAGCTTTCTGTGCGTATCTTGCTCTCAAAGGATTTTTAATTTTAATTAATTGAACAGCATGTTTTGCTTTTTAAAGGCTGAATTATCGTGGCCGCAGGTGCTAACGAGGCGCATTGTGTAGCGGTACATATTTAAAAATCCCTTTATAATTTCATTTTGCAAAGGATCGAGTGCCGATTGAGAATAAATCGACGCGGCGTACAAAGATTAATTAAAATTCAGTTCATTGAGTGTTCAATATTAAACATCTTATCGGCAAAACCTACAGGCAGCGATGAAATGCAACAAAATTTAATATAATGTTAGGTGAGTCACATAATTATTGCACGGCAGCTGCCATCACCGGTATGAGACCCAAGAAAAGAAGACGACGATCAGCATCCAATAAGACAAACAAACAAACAAAGAAAATCAAACCTTCTCTTAGCCCTAATGACAGTTACAGTAGTTTTGTAGCAGAATATCACATTCTGTCAAAACTTACTTATTCATTTAGAAAAATTTTCAACCGAACTCCAAATAGGCTACACAACACTGTATATTATACCCAGCGGTGGAAATAAACATATTTGAACCACAATAGCTTTCATTACATTATCAAGCCCTTATCTTAGTGAAATGTAAGACATCACGTCACAAATAGAAAAACCAATCCATTACACTTGGAATAATAACAAAACTGACTAAAGTTCGTTTATGTAATCAACTTATCATACAACACTGTCTTTGAACCCCTGCGACGCGGAAGCTAATAAATCGCGCAATTTTATTCCACTGCTCGATCAATACTCAACTTACTCTTGTTGCCCAATGCATCCGTCTGATTAAAAATAATCTAATTCGCTGAGAGGGGTCCGTTGCGAATCCGCGCGATTGATTAACTCAATTATCCAGTCGATCCGGTGCTTTGATACAAAATATCTTCATCCGCGCTCGCGTTCAACTAGGTCGGCTTTGATCGCCAAATTACAACGGCGCGGAAAAGAATACGGTCCATTATCCCGGATGCAAATTTCGCCAACACAGACCACTCGTTAATTGCACGGCGCGGTTATGGCTCTAATTTCGTTAGTTAATTGGGACACTGCTTAAATTTGTAATTTGTTGCGTGCATTTTAATTACTCGTTGGGTGTATTGGGTGCATCGTTAATGTGATTCGCTATGCCGAAGCCGACAAGCTACTTTATCCATCAGACTTGGCCGAAATCAATAGACCAGGTGATGTGCGGTTGGTTTATTTCAGTGTTAATACCGAATTCGCAATCGAACGTTGCCCTGGATATGTCCGTCTGCATGTGGCTTTGCGGATTCGGAAAATTGGATATTTAGATTATTGCTGACGCTATGACTATTTATGTGTTTACGTATAGTGATTTATTCAACTAGGTCGTGTTCTAGTTTTTTTTTTCAGATTGATTCAATAAACATTTATTATTTAATAACGTATAAATATCAAGAAAATTGTATCAATTAGATAAACTAAGTAATAAAGCCGTTCCTCGCTTTATCCAAAAATCGGAAGATTGCACCCCGCTCTTCAAGTCCACGGCTACAATATAAGCCGGACATCCCGGAGCACCCGTACGCACAGGGTAATAATAACACGGACAGACGTACAACCCTGAAGCAAAACACACTTAAACGTTGCCTCGTTCATTTACATACAAACCCCTGGTTTTCTTCTTCAACTGCTCGACGGGCTTGAAGTGAATCAGAGGCATCTGGCAAACCAACTGCATGGGTTGAGGCTCAATCAGACAAGCGTACCGTTTGTCCCATCCGGCCCCCTCCAAGAACGTGCCTTTAACATAAACCCCCGACTCGGGGTACTCAACGATGGCCGACTCTTCAACCGTGAGAACGGTGAATTCCCAGCTCAACGAGTCGATGGGGATTTGAGTGGCGCGCGCGGCAGTCTGAAATTAAAACGTCACAACCGCGCACTCTTGCAAAACAGCGGAGCACCTGAAGCACGGCCGTGAGAAACCCCGTTGGAAAAGTGTACGCCGCCAACCAAAACAACAACGGCGGGTGCGTGGTCAACGCCCACGTCGCGAAATGTTCCACGCGTTGTATCAAATCTCTGGTCCACGAACCCAGAAGCTTCAACGACGGAAACGCTTAAATAGCACCAATTAAAGATAAAATCAAAGATACGATTCGAACTTTTCGAACTTTTCAACCACTGGGAGGGGACTCTCGCTTCAAATATGCACGTGAATATCTCCTCCAACTCCGACGACATCACCACAAGCCCCTTGATTCCCTTCTGGAGCTCATCCAATGACGTCGAAATTGAAGACAACAAAAAATTATATCTAAGACATCGAGGTTTGTATCTATGGATAGATATTTTAAAAGACTTACCTGCTTATCTCCTGCAATAAAACCACATCCAACGGACGCTTAATAGCCCCGATGAGTTTCTCTGTATTTTCGTAGTCTATGGGTGGTGGGATTTTCGACAAAACATCGGCTGCCAACTGCGAAACTTTTTCTTCCTTCGATTCGGCGTCGCTCCCCGCCGCTTGAATTTGCAACGACATCAGCGTTTCGAACAGCATCCTCGCCTCCGATATCAGCGACGTTATATCGGCGTTTGGGTGTTGCCCGAACGCCTCCGGTCTGTCTATCGTCGGCAAGAGCGTTATGTAATCTCGGTACGACTGCAAGCTTCCATCGTGGGGAATGTAATACGTCGGCAGCGAAGACAACCTAAAATCGTTTGCTCAAAAAAAAAATCGCCACAAAAGATTCGTTTACCTGTAGAACGGCGTCGTGATGGCTTCGTCGCAAAAATAGTGATTGATGTACGTGGTTAAGAGACGTCGATCCCAATCGTCTGTGACGTGCCCACCGTAGTTCACGCCCGCGATCAAATACTTCAAGGCGTCCCACGGGGTTTGCTGGTATTCGTCCAGGTAAATCGTTAATAAATTTTCAGAGACCTGCAAAAAGGTCGATGTAAAGACGCCAGGGTATTTGACGATGTACCTCGAAGTCCGAATCGTTGAAACTGTACACGACGTTCCAACCCAACTGTTGGAATTTTTTACGTTCTAGGAGCACGGCGTGGAAGAAACACAACGAGAACAGAAGCTTTTTGTATTTGTCTCTGTTCGCGCACACGGCGAACTGCTCTTCTGTTACCACTTGGTACAACCGCTTTAAATTTGCCTTAACTCCCTGAAACCGTGATTAATAAAAAAAAATACGAAATAAATGTATATGCATTGAAAAAAGCTTGAAAAATATTTATTTTCCTTTTGCAATTATTTATTTACCTTAGGAGGTTCAGTTGTCATTTTTATCCCCGCTTGCAAAATCGAAATGGGAAAATCGGGATGCGGACTGGAACTCAACCACAGTCGAAAGTGCTTGTTCACCTTACCAGTCTGCAACGTCTCCACTATTTTATCCAACTTGGGCATCCAACTAAGCGACAAATGGCAATTCGCCAAGAACACCCAATTGCCTTCCACCGCACCAGTCTGCAACAACCTAAACCGCGACGAATAAAGCACGACACCGCCAAGAAATAAAAACGAAAATCACTTAGTGGCTATCGGAGCCTGCCCTTGCCCCAGACTCAAGCTGTGAAACTTGCTGCCCATCTTGCACGTCTCGGACAGCTGTATCAGCGAATTCGTGGGATCCACGCCCGGCGATAACACGAAGATCAGCGGCGTCTGCGGAATGGATTCGTCAAACACCGTCTTGATATCCAGCACCGGCGGTTCGACGAAGCGCGACCCCAACTGGTTCACGATGAACGTCGACGTGCAGAACGATATTCTATCATGCCGCAGCGACCTCACGAACAAAATTTTCTGGAACTCGTTGCAAATATCCTCCCATTCACCTAGACGGTCAGCGTTCGATTTCAATTTTAACTTTAAATTGATCAATGAGAGGTACCAATGAGCGGAAGCACTTCAGGTTCGGGGTGCGTGTACCACGTGTACCAATCTTTAGGGTATTGTTCGAAAGACGTGATGACGCCGTGGAATCCACCAAGTTTGTCCATTTCAGATATGTTGTCCCACGCAATGTCGTTCAACCACCCTATCAAATAAGCGAAGACACAATTAAAAGTTTGACCCCATTGTAAAATAATATTACCAGCACACGGGTTGTCCAATTGGTTTTCTCGATCCAACACGATGCCGCCTTTGAGGAAGAAATTGTATTCGTGGGCGCTAATTTTTCCCTGCGCTTCGAGTATTTTTATGCACATGTGGAACGAAAATAGCAGCTTGTGATTTTCGAATATGGCACGGCAGGTATTTCTAGAGTATAGACGCGTTAATCACATGCGGTTACGAAACAGACTAATGTACTTGTAAACAGCATACGTGTGGTAATCGTTCAAGGCAATTATTCGTTCTGGTAGAGTTTGAGATTTTGCACTTTTATCGATGGACTGGGTGAATAGAAAAATGTACGAATCCAGGGCGAATTGATACATGGGATCGATTCGACCCATGTCGTTTAGCACGAAAAATAAGATGGACGCACGCTCTGCGCATGGTCTATATCCCTGTGGAAATATTTACATATATTAGTTTGTCCATGTTTATCATTAATATTTTACTACAATAAAAATATTTATCAGATTTATTTTCGTAATTGATAGTCAATTCTAATGGATTCTCATACCTCACGAGCCACGTCAATTGCAACTTCCGTGGTCTCCGAAATCTCCAAACTCTTTTGCACCGCCAACGAAGTGGCCTTTGAAGTCTGAAGCGTGGCAAATAGTTCAACGTCTTCCAGCAAAGACCCACGTGTCTCATTCAGCAACCGCAAAAGTTCATTTTCCAAGTCAACCAACGTACGTTTTCCTAATTAAAAAAGCAAACATCACACAACCCACCAATTTATCCAACGCACCTTTTGCGATAGTCGTGACCAACGAGTCCTTCTGCTCTTCCAATTGCGGCCTCTCTTTCCTCACCACGATCCCCAGCAACTGAGCCTCTAAACCCTGCTGCTTAACGGCGAAGTTAATCAGGGTCGTCTTCGTCGATATCTCCGGAGGATAGTGGGGATTGGTCAGCTTCGTCGTGATGAAGAATTTAAAATTGTCGTTGTACGTGACCATTCTATCATCGAGTTTGATAAGATTCATCCCGCCCTGTTTGACGACGGCCCTGTTCAGTATCGGGTTCAGCGAAGGATCCATGGTCTCCAGAATGTTCTGCAAGAGAACGGGCTTGCCGAACTGCACGGCTTTTTCGACGACCTTCATGAAATCCGGCATGCCGAAGTCTATCACCTGCAATAATGGTTCGTGAAAAATTCTGTGATTGAATGGTTGCCTCCTGAACCTTCAACTCGTTGATGCTCTCCATGGCTTTGATCCATTTTTGCGCCTGGCATTGCGGATCTATAACCAGCGGCCATCTTGTCCCGCGCACCACGATGATGCCGTTCTCCGTACTGAAGTTGTCCGATGGAAGGCCTTGGACGTTCCATTCGCGTATTGTGGTGGGATCACTCAAGAAATTGATTACGCTAAAATTGGACGAATACGGAATATTTAACATGGCCACCTAAAACAATTAAATCATGAATTTATTTAAAAATGAAACCAACAAAACCAACCTCATCCTTCCACATATCGACGAGCTGGTCCCGGTAGTTCGAGACGAACGGTCCGAGGTACGATATGAACGCCGTCGACAGCAAGCAATCGCCGGGGAGCAGTTCGAACAGGTAATCGAGTTGCTTCACCGTTTCTTCCCAGCGAACTTTCTCGCCGGACAAGCACTCGACCAACATCGCAGCTCGTTCCAACTTCAAACGCAACAGCGCGGCCTACGGGCGCACAAATTTACTCAACTTCCTAGTCATTGAAACCGACTTACTTTTTTGTCGAGTTCTTCTTTTTGGTGCAGTTTTTCTTCGTACTCTTGTTGCAGCCTCTCTAGCATTCTGGTGAGTTCTTCCAATTTGGCCTGCGCCTCTGCCAGGAGCCTTTGTTTTTCGCGCAGGGATTCCATTGCTTCGTCAAGTTTTGCCTTTTTCGGACCGACTACTCTAAAATGATGGGAGTTCAACATTGAATGTGTTTCGTATACCACAACAGAACGAGGATGCGTTAACGTAGCCTATAGACAATAAATGTCTAGGTATACCAATTCTAACCTAACGCCTACCATGAGCTAAAGGCACTCGATCGAAAATCATTAAAAATTCGATCCATCATGAAAAACTTACTTCCAAACCTTGGCGTATTTTTCAATTGCAATGACCCACATGCACAACGACTTCGCAGCAAGCGACACCAGTCCTATTTTGTCCGGTACGAATTCTTCGTTCATTGTGTACCCGGCGATTTTCCTCAGCGTCTTGTCGTTGACGTGATTCTTGTCGAATTCGCGCAAGTCCCCCAAAAAATTCTGCTCCCCCAGTTGCCTTTTGGCCTCCTCCCAAGTAGTATCGACCTACGGGGCAAAGTAAAATAGATTTGTAGAAACAACGTTGACCAACGCACCCCCTTTAATAACAAAACAGCCTCCATCACCAATTTCACTTTGGCCGGCGGTTTCAAGTAAGATTTCATCTCGCTGATGTCCTTCTTGTTCAGTGAGTCGAGGGCCCGTATGGCCTCCTCCAACGCGGGCATGGCCAAGTCCAAGTCGGCCTGGGCGACCTCCGCTAATTTTTTGCACTGGATTTCTTCCTCGCCGATTTTTACGCTCGTTTTCGCCACTTCTTTCTAAAAAGCAACGTGAGATACGAAATTGGGTGATGGTTACGCACCTGTTGTTCGTCGGCTTCTTTTTGTTGATTGACGATGATCACTAAGTACTCATCGCATTGCTGTTGGAATTCGTCGACTTTGACTTTAGCCTCTTCCAACTCAACCGACATGGTTTCGACTTTTGATCGACAGTCGTCGATTTTCCACAGTCCGCTTCGTAGTTTGTTGGCCTGGGTTGATATTTCACTGCGTTTCTCAGCCAACATCCTTTTTATCAACGAGTCGCAATTATATGGATGATTAACAGTTAACAGTACTTACTTTTTGTAACCGCCCACTAATTCTATATAATTTACGGGCGTGACGTAGCTGTGACGTTTCATTTCCGCGGCCATCCGCACAGCAAATTTAGCCACGGAGTCGTGTATCGTCGCAAACGTACTTGCTGTGGCTTCTCGCAACCTATCTTGGGTGGAGACCAAAACAGATCCTCGCCTCTTTTCCTGAAACAACAAAAATTTATCTACACTTGCCAGTTAGGCTATCGTACGTACGGTTTTCTCCCCAGTTATCGTCAGCACGAAATTCACATCGGCGATGTACTTGTTCGCCACTTCGAGCAGCGCCTCCTTCGGCCAGTCGCAGAACCAGTCGATCGTCGAGCAATTCACCAACGCTGGGTATTGACGCAACCTATTCCGGAACGCCTCGCCGATGGGGCTCATGCACAGAATTATGTGCAGATTCGAACGAACCCTTTCAATGAAATAGTTGTACATCGCCTCCGTCGTTTGTATTATCCCCGCCCTGGTTGCCACGTTGTACAATTTACTTTTAATCTGCGAAAAAATGTATGAGGTTTTGAGTTGAATTCGACTGGCAAACTAACGTCTTCAAACTCGTCCGGTTTATACAGGTTGGCCACCTCTCCGCTGCTCAACATGTTGTTGACTATTTCCAAGAAGCTTTCGTCCGTTACTTGGGTGTCGTTGAAAATGAAAGCTGTCGCCCTTCCATCTACTCCGGTCAGACCGTACAGGGTCTTCAGGTCTTCTCTAAATTCTGGCACGCGATAGCTTTGCGTCACGGTAATTTGATACGAGTTGTATTCGCAAATGTAAGCTGAGATTCGTGACAATGATTGTCTTCCACTACCACCTATTAAGAAATGTATTTCGTTAATCAACCAAAATTAATAGTCGCGTTTGCTTCGTCCAATTGTTGGAGAGAGTGGTTGCGTATTTTAGTAAAGGGAGTAGGTGAGGGCAAGAATGCGTTGTCTCAATGGTCAATTGCCTCCGTCTTAACTAACTACCCCCACACCAAAGTTTGCGAAAACCAAGTCTCACTTACCGATCCCAACAAGCAGCATATTTCCTCGCGGCTGCGACACCACACGCACTATTCTACAAATATGATCTACCGCGTCTTTGAAAAGCACCAAATCCATACGAACAACCCCCGGTGAAACGTTGTACTCTTCCATTTGCAGCTCCAGATAGTTGC
The DNA here is from genome assembly GCA_959613385.1 of Geotrupes spiniger. Taxonomy (NCBI): domain Eukaryota; kingdom Metazoa; phylum Arthropoda; class Insecta; order Coleoptera; family Geotrupidae; genus Geotrupes; species Geotrupes spiniger. The sequence goes on along the minus strand of OY390732.1, from coordinate 1,437,091 downwards.
GCACGGCGACCGGGTCCAACAAATCCTCGTACATCCCGTACGGATTCACAAAATCAGCGTACGTCGGAATCTCCTTGTTAGGACATAACGAGTGGAAAGTCAACTCGAAATGACTGCCCATCTGCTCGTTGACCTGCTCCTTGAACCACTCGCGATCCCTACGATCAAGCAACACAACACCACACTCGCAAAAAAAACTTTCAACACTCACTTATTATCGACGAGCCGATCGTAAAAGACCCTGAACGATTCGTGGATCCACAGCCTCAGCATTCCGTTCTTGGTGATTTGATAGTCCTTGTGCGCCCTGAGCAGGCCCTGGAAAACTTTAGAGATGTCTCGCAAGTTGAACAGGTAGTGTATTTTTGTGGGCGTCGGCAGCATTTTCCCGATGACTGTGTTGTACAGATCGATGGTGGTTTCGGTCAGCGCGCGTCCAATCTGCTTGACTTCGGAGCTAAAATCGTAGAGGTGCTGTATGAGCATCGTGCCGAAAATTCTTTCGATGGTGGTTTCGGTCGGGAACGTCATGTTTATCACGTTGAATTTGCTGAGGAGTCTGTCGGATATGACGTTTCTTCCGCCACCTGGGGGTCCCATTGATGACAACACCAACATATTCTACAAAAAGTACACAGTAGTCAATTGTAATTGACGAAATAAAGTCTTTTGATTTTTTTGCGTGGTCTCGACGTAGAATGAAGAAATAAGATAGGTAACTGACTTCTTATGACTCATTTCATTGCCGATTAATACTATGACTAACTTCAATGTATTTCCTCTGCTGTTTTAAGCGATCGTACCAAAACCCATAGTCCATCCATTGTCGCAGTAACTCGAGCGGAGGTTGAGAACCGTACGTTTCCTTCGCCGGCATATTAAGATCGTCCATGTAGGTCACCATGAATTTTCCGCCCGACGGGGAGTATCTTCCCTTCGTCCTCTTCTCCACCCGGCCTTCGATTGCGTCCTGCACGTTTTGTGAAGTAGTCTGCAATTAATTATCAATCATTTTTAACTTAAATAAAATCCATAATTGCTCTTTACCTGAGCAGACATGTTTATGTTGAGTAAGGTGTATCGATCGGCGTCCAATGTACCAAGGACAGATTGGGCAGTGGACGTCTTTCCAGTCCCGACGGGCCCAGTCAGTAAAGCCGGATAATTTTGCTTCATCAGCGAACTCAAAATGCACTCGTAACGCACGGTGTCGATCGTCGGCACGATTATTTTGAAAAATGGGAGACTGCAACATCGACATAAGTTTTGGACTCGTCGACGCGACGAAATCATACCCCGTTTCGTATCTCCAACTACGCGACAGTTTCTCCGACCACGGCATGAAACATTTCAATTTCACGTCGACGAAGTATTCGTATATAGTGTCCCGCAGGGGAAACACGCCTTCTTTTTCCCTAATCAAAATATCCAACTTCCTACGCCCATCTTCGTTAACTGCGGCTCCCACCGACCAAATTAAACTAGAAAAGAGGAAAATGCAGAAAAAATCAGAAACGTCACCGAGCCTACCAAAATAAAAACCACAATTTCGACATTTCTTCGAATTGCTCTTGATTAAGAGGATCGATTCCGTTTTCTTTGGTGGCGAATATATCCAATAGCTTGCACAAAGACGCCACTAAATTTAACTCCGGACATATCACCGTTTCTTCGCAGTGGAGTCGTTTGAAATCCAAAATTAGCCCAACGTACGCATTAAAGTAACTCAGCATCTTAAAACGAATGGATAAAGATAAGTCATCAAAAATATAAATTGGCGTACTATTTCTTGGTACGGAGCTCCGCGCTTGCTCTGTTTCTCGATCCATGACAGAACGTACGGTTTCCATCCCCAGTCCTTATAATCGTTGTAAACCATTCCGCACCGGCTGACTGTAGCAGGCGACGCCACCGTCAGGTCGCCCACCTCAAACAGCAAAGAAACTTGCTCGGGCATCGTGATGCGATCGCTGTTGATCAACGTCAAGACTTTGTTGTCGTCCATGACGCTGTTCATGTTCTCGATCCAGACAGCGTCCACCGGTCCGTCGAACAGGATCCATTTTTCATCGGGCGTCTCCTCGGCGCACGTTAGGCGCATTATGGAGCTGATGACGCCGTCCAGCCATTCGTTCGTGCTCAAGTTGTACTCGCCGTACAGCTCGCCGAGATTCAGCGCCTTCGGGTTGATCGGGTACACGTGCACGAAGTTGAACCCGGGCTTGTTTAGTTTCTTTAGGCGGCCCATCGCTCCCTTAAGGGTTTTCCACGTCGTCGACTTGGCCGTTCCCGTTTTTCCCAAAATCATGACCGAGTGCCTGGAACCTTTCGTCTCGTACAGTTGGATTACTTTCGTTATTGCCGTTTTGATGGGCTGTAATTATGGATAAATATAAATACAAATCGTTCAAAAAATGACCAATGTGATCATGGTGATGAAAAACTAATTGCAAATTAGTTCCATTCACCTGCAGTCCGTTTTCGCGCAGTTCTTTTATTATGGCATCGTTCATGTCGTCGTAGTCGACTTCAGGTAAAGACACCCCTGGGAAAATATCGGACATGATCCCGTTGAACAGCGGCAAATCGTCCGAAGTAAGTTTCGCTATGTTCATGTCTTGCATCGCCAAATACACGACTTGCTCTTCCGGAAAGCTCGAGTGCTGTCGTCGTTTCTTCCCCGCATATCGCAACAGGGCGACCATGGAGCGCAATCCGAAATCGTAATGGTCCTGTCGGCTCAGCTGCCTCATCGCCAGCTGGTACAACGTGAACACCTTGATGGTACAGGAATAAAAATTAATGTAACAAAATATGCATGTGCAGACCTTTTTCGCCAACGCCCTGGTGTTTTCGAAACCGTCGCTGAAGAGGATGTTTTCGGCGATGATGGAACTGTCGGGTACCATCATCGATATTGGCCTGAACATCGACTTCAAGTTGTCCGGCAGCTCCGTCCTGCCCGCATATCCCGGATTCATCGTTATAAAAATTCCGCACGACCATTTCAAACTGATTTCCATGCCTGGAACCACATATTCAGTCTTAAGTAACTTGAAAGAAGAAATCTTTTCAAAGATGTCATTGGGTCGAATACCATTAAGCCATTAAATTCTTCGTTGTTCATTTAATTGGTTGCAACCACTTCAGTTGATCAGTTGGAACTTAAATTGTTACCTTCAAAAATAAACTTCTTCGCGCGCTGCGATATCGCAGATAGGATGCAAAGGATCTGCTGGGCGACCACCGACAGAACTTCGATGTTGATCCGGTTGAACTCGTCGAAGCAACCCCACGCTCCGGTTTGCGCCAATCCGGAAAAACATTTGCCCATGCTCTTGTAGTCCAAGCCCTCCGAGCAGTTGTTCACGATGACCCACATTCCCATCGCTTTGCCCAAATCTTTCACGGTTTCCGTTTTGCCGGTGCCAGCGGGGCCCTTCGGGCTTCCTCCGCGGAACAGATGCAACGCCGTCGTGAGAGTTATGTAGCATCTGAAATAAAAGTTTATCTATATAGTACAAATTCTCGACTGCAAATCTTACTTGTAATTGTACTTATCTTGTGTCGTGAGCAGTCAGACGTCGAATAAAAATTTTAACGATATTAAAGTTTATTGCGACTTAGAAATAACATTATAGGTTTTTCATGATTTAATTTATTCATAAGATCAAATAGTTACACAACTTTACAAACACATAAACCATAAACAGCACAACACCAGAACTTATCGTAAATACTGAGCAGCTGAGTGCAAATGGGTTTCTGAAAGGTCGATTGTGGGTCAAAATTTTCAAGCGGCCACAAAGACCCTTGTACTCTGGGTGTGGAGGAAGATCATACGTGCAGTCTCGTTGAGCCTCGCCCATCTCGTACACCCTCCAACCTACGTTACCAGACACAGGCGAGTACATGCAAAATATCGCCAAAGTCCGACCGTTGTATTCATTGTCGTATGACGCTCTTGCACACGCCAGCTCTCTAGATATCGCCCAAATCATTTTCACGAAATGCGTAGTCACAAAAGTGCCAGACTTAAAATAAAAGTGCGATCTTTTCTTCGGGTTAGTAAAACTACTTATCTCGCTGTACCATGCCAGTATGGCCCTCCGAATGTAGAACGGATCGTGCTCGTTCAACAAGCCGGGCCGTCGGGTTCTGTACCGCCAAACATTCATGGACGATTCGTAGTAGTCCTTCGTGTTCAAGCAATAATCTTCCCTGTACTCGCACCTTTTCATCACGCAGTTTATTATGTACTCTGATTCCCTGTGCCAGTTCAAAACTTGCATGAATGTCGCCGCCGTAAGCCCCCACTTTGATTCGTTGCCCATTCCGATGCTGTTCCTGAGGTAGTTGTGGATGTCGAGGAAGGCCATGCGCTCGGTGTCGTTCAGCATCAGCATGCGCAGGCTCTTTTTGCACGACTCTTTTATTTCGCACTTATAAGCACATACCACATGTTCGAATTTTCTACACTTGTGCATCTTCGCGCAGTAAGAATTTGGGTCTATCTTGTCGAAGGGCGATTTCTCTTCCTTTTTTTTATCTTTATCCGCCGCGCCAACCAACAGCAACCCGCTCACAAACAGGATTACAATCAGCATTTTCATGTTTTAAGATTCAACCGAGTAAACTAATATTCTCGTTTTGACGGATGTCAAACATTTAAATTCGCGTCCACGGATGACTTGAAACTGTATGGTCATGGATAGCTTTCCTTATGATTATATGATTACGAGGAAAGAACGACGTAATCACACAGCTGACATTGGACACTGATTGAACGAACACAAGTCTTCAGAGTTAATTTTTTGGCAATGAACGTAGACAAAGGTGTGAAGAAATATGAAATGGTGTTTTGAACAAGAATTTTATGGTAAATAATAGCACCGAAAATTTTAACATTAAACCAAATTTAATCCAATCCAACCCAACTAAGCCTAAAAAAAATCTCGCGCAATCTGTCTAGGATAATGATAGGAACATTAACGAGCAGATGGTCAACAAGTTTTAAATATTTGGAATAATTTGAAATACTCGAATGGGGAACAAACTTGGAATTTGTTTGGTGAAGAACCAACTTAAGTTAAAGTCCAGGTTATGGTCTGCTCGGTTCAGTTCACACTTAACTGAACAGGAAAGCAAATTAAACTATTTTAGGTAATTGGTGTTCGGTTTGAGTTTGGTTCCCTACTTTCTCAAAACCGAGTTGGTCACCATTTATTCAGTCGAAAATATAGAAGAACCAAATCATGACGGGTTCTCCTGATGACCAGTGTTTTGATATGTACCGGTTAATCCTATGAATGCGTGGATAATTATTCGATTGATACTTATTGCTGTCGATACCACTCTTTCCAATAAAACTCTTCCAAGTTATTTAACAACTACGGGCAAAAGTAACACGAACCTGTCCGTTAGAGGAGTGATCACTAAGCGTCCCGAGTTTCCATTGTATTCGTATCCGTACATGAAGTGCGTGTTCGTCTGACGTATGACGCAATCGTCCAACTCTCTGTCCCAGTAGAATCTCAACTGTGAAAACCATTCGAAAGCACCAGTATCCATACAATCTAAAATGGGGTTACATTTCGTTATCAATTGGGTAATATTGCTCATGGTTTTAATTTCGGTAACTTTTATTAAATAGTATAATAGTATTATCGTAAATTTATTTATTAAATTTTTTTATTGGAGTTATTGGTTAAAGTTTTGATTGGAACATGTGTATTATACGTGGAAGTTTTGTGTGCCCGTGTTATTTGTTCCTCTCTGAATTTACATCAAATCATTTTCCACTCACTCGCTTTATACATTCGATCTATGACGTCTCTAGAGTGTATCTCAATGGTTATCAGTGCATTGGTCTTCAATCGCTGCAACTTGGGCAGCTCTTTACGACTGAGTTCAGAAAGCTTGCCCAGGACTTGATTCTGCTTCTTCCGCAATCTCTTCAACGGTTTTTTGCTTTCGAGTATTTTACAATGAATCAAAGCCCTCGTGCAATTCGTCGTCCATTGGATCTAAAAGCGACCACGCACAGTGCAAGACACACATCACCCCGTACTCACACACTTGACTGCACGCGTTACACAACTGCCCGCAGTAACTCAACAACCACTTGTCCCTTTTATTCAGCATTTTCTTCAACGCGTTCCTGCACGGCTTAAATTCAATCCGGAGCGTCGCCCTCATTATCTTCTCCACTTCGCACAGCCAATTCTCGACGGGTCCATCCAGCAGAAGTATTTTAGGAAATTCCATGTACTCCCCGTCTTCGGAGATCATCCCCAGCGCCTCCGTCTTGTTCGAGACCACGTTCTACGATCGCGCAAGTTAATCGATTGACGGGCAAGTTCAAAAGACTGGTACCTTCGAAAGTTTCAATTTGTTCAAGTTATCGAACAGCTTCTTGAAATGCGGCTGGACCGCCTCGGGCTTCTTCGCGTTCCCCATAATCTCCAGCATGTCGTCGTTCGATATGAAGTAAAAACGAGGAAACACGTGCCGCTTCGTCTCCAAGTACTTCTCCAGCGCCCTCTGTATCAGCTCCAGCATGTCGTTCATCTGCGTCAGCTTGTTCAGGAGGTACGGCGCCGGACGGAACATCGTGGCTTCAATCGCGGTGGGCGCGTCGTGCATTTCGATCGTTATATTCTTCCACGTGTTGCTGATTCGATCGAAGTCCTCGGTTTCCTTGGGCAGTTGCTTTCTGATGTCTTCTCCTCCGAATATATTCTAAAAATTAAAATAAGTTTACTGGTGTAATGAAATGACGTTACCTACTTCGAGGTACAGCCATTGTCGTTGCGCGTTAAGTGCTTGCTCCAAAGTCTCCATAAGATACGACAGCGTCCTCTCCCAGTGGTCCACCTCTTTAGCGAACGGCTCCACGAATCTGGTGCTTTTCATCGTCGACAGCTGCATCATATTTTCCTCGAGCGCTTGGAAGCAATCGTCCACGGATTTTATCCGGAACACGCCCTTGTCTTTGTGCGGTATCATCTCGATCGCCATGGTCTTCCATATTTCGGCGATCGCGTGCAAGCCCTTCTCGATGTGCAGTTCCATAGTCGCCGCATTCGAGATTTCGTTTATGTCCTCGGCGTATTCCTGGAGCTGCATGGCGATGATCGCCTCCAGGTTGAATTCTGGAGAATTTTCGTCGAAATCTATGCCGACGACTTTGCGAACCCTGTCCCAATGCCTGACTCTCATTGCGGGATTTTTCAGGTCACCTAGCAGGGGAAGGGTTCTCCGGAACGCGTCGACTCTGCCTCGCGTGTTCTCCACAATGCTCCATCTATAACAGAATTATTTTATTTAAAAGGCGATATCATTCACATTTTACCGACTGATAACTTACCCTTTTTCTTTCAATTCCCTGGCCAGCCTCGTGAGCTTTCTGAATAACCCTTGAGCAGTTACCTCCATTTCTTCTGTTTCTATTGTCCAAAATTCGCCCGATTTGTATTTCTCCCAGGCGGTGTCCCATTCCTTGGTCAATTGCCAAACTAGCTCTAAGGTGGCCATTTCCTAAAATTTTCATAAAATTGTTCACACATAGTGAGTGCTAGGAAAACTACAATGAATGTGAAAATGGGTAATTTACGTAAATTACGTACTTTTTCTAATCGATTCAGCTCCGCCGATTCGAAAAGACTGAGGTTGAACAAACCCAAGTCCTTTCGCAGTTGCGTCTCTTTGTCGCGCAAAGCTTGCAGCGCCACTCTCATGTCAGCCAGGTAAAGCAAGGCATCGTCGGCGCTCCAATCCTGTGCGAAGGGTCCTTGGACCAAAAAAGATTCCAACAAAGCCACACCATCTTTCTTGAAAACATCGGCTGCTTCCAATAGACCCGCCCTGAAGTTATCCTGAAACACCGATCGTTGAATTGGGGCAAGTGATTCCCAACGTAAAATGACCACCTGAAGTGTTGGATGTGTTGAATGGTGAATGTGTTAAAGCGTACGTAGTTTGCCCTTCCGAATCTCCTCGAGGATTACCTTGGCGTATCCTATCATCTTCTCGGCCTCGTCCAGCACCTCCAAATATTTCTGCCACACGTTTCCTATGCCCTTCTCGAGCTGCCTTATCTCCGTCGAAACGTCCACCTTGTACTTATCCAGGATGATAATTTGGTCGGTTATCAACGGGAATTGTTTTTCTTCTTCGGGAACTTCGCGCCGCAGCCGTTCGAAGAGCGACACGGCCTCTTGCATTTCCTCCAAGTTCGTGGGCATCTTCATTATCCTGCGAACAATCGTTAATTTGTCTTCACTGCGCAATTGAACGGAAGCACCTTTGCGAATTTTCCGTCGTGTACTCATATATGTGGTTGACCTTCTCCGAGGTGAGCTTGTAGAGCAGCACACACAACTTCGACTGCCACTCCAAGCAGTGGTCGATTATCGACCGCTTGAGATCCGTCGAGTTCACCAAGATGAAGTGCACCTGGCTTATCGTCTCCTGAATCTGGACGTTGTTGGCGACCTCGTTGTACCTGGCGATGTTCGAATCGAAGTTGTCGGCGTTCGGGCGCTCCTTCTCGTACCTTTCTATAAACTTGTCCTTGTTGACCTCCCACATGTCCCTGAACGGTTCCCATATGGTCATATACGTCTGGATCTCTTTCACGTTAACGTTAACCTCTGGAATGTCAATGTAATGTTGCGGTGATTTTTTGGTAGATTTTCGCACCAACCTTCGTTCAGTAGAAACTGATATCGCTGGCACTCCGAGTCGGTTTCGATGATTTCGTGGAACGGTCTTAGTTCCGGGATCGATATTTGAAATTTATCGACGAGCCTCGGTAAGGATTGTAGCGTATTGGTTATCGATGGTAGAATGTCAGAGATGAAATACGCCACGTCACTTAGTGATGGTTCAAAATTGATCTAAAATATGTTTAAGGTTATTTTTTAACGCATGCACGTTATTTTAAACTGAAACTTGAAGTTGGGCATTATAACTAGTCCAAATAAGTAAATAATTGGGTTGGGTTGGTTTAGGTTAGAGTGCGCTCACCCGATTTTGTTTCAAATTCGCCGACAGCTTCAGTAAAGAATTTGGACCAGTCGTGCCATCTCCGTGTACGGTTTCGTACATGTTCTGTAAGGAATTTTTCACGCACACTCTAATAGCCTCTTCCACCAGCACATCAAATTTGCACAAATACTTCACCCACTGATCAGCCATCTGAAAGTAGTAATAATTTACATCGATCAAATCATCATGACTCGCTCTTACATTCGACATGTGGCTTTCGAATCCCTCGTAGACAACGATGATGTAGCGCACGATGTCCTGGTAGTAAGTGACAAGTTTCGTGATAACGTCGCACCGGAAGCCGTGCAATTCGACAATCAGCTCGGTCAGGTCGACCGCCTGGCTGACCTGGATGTGGATCATGGGGGTGTCGCATATTTTCTCGCATATCGACACGATCTTCAGATTGCATTTCTTGTAGTCGTCGAGGAAATCTTGCAACTGGAAAGAATTGAAATCTATTTGGCCAACAACAAATGTAATACGCACTTCGGCCGTACAAGCGCTACATTCGGCGATGTACTCGTCGCCGATTTCGGCCGCCCACGTCAGCTTCGACAGACCGGGGGCGATTTTCTTCTCGACGATGAGAAGAAGCTGCCTGAACAGCACCCGTTCTTCGTCGGACAGCGAGGACAATATCTTATTGTAGTCCATCACCACCTGCAGGACGTTCTCGTATATGAACTTCAAGCTCGTCGATTTTTTCAACAACGACGTCATCTGGGGCTGAAGCTCAAACTTCATTGCTTCCCACATTCGACTTTCGATCAGGATCATAACTAGGCTTCTGTAATAGTAACGTAAAATTTTATAATAATAATAATAATAATCATTTTTTTTTCTTTACCTGTCGATATTGCATTCGAGGAATCCTGGTTTCGTGACGCTGCGGCACATCAAAGGGACGGACAGACGCGACATGACGTCGGTGCCAATCAAATCAACGAACTTTCCATAAATCGACATTATGAGGTCGTCGATGGACGCCATTAACCGGTCGTACTGCATGTACACCTCTTCGGCGATGCTGCAAGGCGGCAACCAAGCGGCCGCGTCGAGAATCTGCAAATTTGCGACGAATTAAACAGCGCGGAGAAAAAGTTGGCGTCGTACTTTTTTGAAAATTTTTAGGTTGCTCCGTTTCATCTGGGCCATCAGGGTCCTGCCAGAGTAATATTCGAAGTGGGCTGGGTACAGCTCCTTTTCGTCCACCAAGTCCTGCTTGCAGTTTTGGATTTCTTGGCGAAATTTTTGGTACACCTGCAATAAATATATTTAAAAATTATAAGACTCAATTATTTCGATTAATTTTGCAAAAGTAATTTGCGGGTAATATTGATGGGGTTGCCTATTGCAATTACCGTCCGAGTCGTTGCATTAAAGAAACATTTCAATCAGCTTGGCAATGTGCCGTGACGACACCTACGCGCATTAAGAAAACCAATTCTCTAGGTGACAGCTTCTTGATTTATACTCCCCACAAAGTGCTCCGGCACTAAAAACTTAATCAATGGCCTTACATTCTTTGCCTCGGTACGTGCATTGCACAGTATCGCGGTATTGATGAAACCACGTTTTATAGCAACTTACATGTTCATTATTCGAGCAATAAAAATGCCCAAAAAACAATTATAAATAAATAAAATGAAAATGAATTAAAAATACTACGAACTGTAAGTTAGGCGGGGATGAAAGTTTAATAATGTAGATGAGTCATAGCTGATCATTGAGGAATAGGTATGTGGTACAATGAATTTACCGTAGTTCTGACTGCGAACACGTCCCGACATATCGACACAACCCAAGCTGAAAACTGAAAATAATACACAGCAAATACAGCGGTTTTTCTAAATATTTTTTCATGAAATAGCATCTTTGAGCAACTTCGCGAACTTTTTAGAATCGATGTGAAAGAATGTTTAATTGGCTACGTAAGTGGGTAAGCTAATTTTTGAGAATCGAGAAAATCTTATTTATTCAACGAAAATAATTATGGTGAAAAAGCATTTTTTTAGCTTGAACTAGTTATCAACTAGTTCATCAATAGTCGCTCCTAAGCATTTTTTCAGTATAATGAGACTTGGTGATGTTATTTAAATATAAAAAGATTGAGGACTTGTGTTGGACGGTTCCGTGGCAAATGGGACGATGAATAAGAACTAATTGATGAAGACTTATACAACAAATTATTAGTGATGATCACTAATCACAGGTTTACATATAAGATAAAATGTCTTCGCTCCTCATTCGTCAAGTTTTGCGCCATACTCAACAATAATTAAATAAATTAAATAAATTTTACTCACAAACATCGTTTTCCTTTCAAATAACCCCTTCAACGTGTCACGCTGGGCGTAGTTATAAAACGACGCCAACGCCTCCACTCCCTCGTCCATCATAGGTATTTGCTCGAAGACGCTGTTCACCAAATTCTCGATCACGATCTCTATGTCCTTCATCCTGCCCCTGAACTTCAAAATTTCGTCGTACCAGGCCGAAGTTTGCACGTCCAGTATCAAGTCTTGCACCTACGGATCGACGACAAATACTTTCGGTTCATATCGATGACGTTGCCTTCATTACCGATTCCACATCTTCCAGACTCTCCTGGAACATGCTCTCCACCTTCTCGCACCACTTCTCGAACTCAATGCCGCGACTGCCGCTGAACCTCGGCTTGGGGATTTGCTCCGTTTCGTCGTGTCTCCCGAACGTTATCATCGCCTCGCATATTTCGATCATGTCCTTGCAGCGCTGCATGTACGAGTCCAGGTGGTTGAATATGGGGGCTTTGTTCAGTTTCCATGGTTTGTCCGTCAGTTCTGAATGTGCCTCTGAAACCTAAGCAGGAATTGATACGATCTAGATCAATGAAGAGAATAGAAATCACATGGGATATAATATATAATGGACGATAATTTGGGGATAGGAAAAACAATTGAGTAATGTGAATGCAAGATTGTGGGGATACGAAATGAGATAAAGAATGGTAGGAGACAATGAAGAAAATGGGCAAGGAAATAAAGCGAAAGTGGAGACGATGGGATGGTGCAAAGTGTGGTAAGAAGAAAAAGACCACCCACCAACGTGTATATCTGTATGTATCGTACACAACAGTCAATGCAAATTTGGAACATCTTAATGGCCTTCCTCGTCTCCTTGTTCAAGAAAACAATGTCCAAGTTTATGTACTGGCTGCACTGGATGATAATCTGATTCGTCAAAGCCCTGCAGATGGTCGTTATTTTCTCCTCGGTGTTGTAATACGGGCTGTGCACCCAAATGAACCGCGTCAAATTTAAGATGTTTTCAATTTTATCGGGCATTTCTTCCGGCGAAAGCTCCCGCAGCTCGATGCACGGTTCCTTCAATATCTGCAGGTACTCGATGTTGCTTTTGGCTTCGATCAAACTCCTGTTGATTTCCTCCGCGAGGGTCAGAAATTGCTTCACGTATATCGACTGCACGGCGGCCAAGATGTCGCAGGTGTGTTTCAAATTTTTATTCGTGAGTTGGTAGTTCAATCCAGATAAGTTCTCATCTAAAAAAAAAAGACTTGTCTTTGTAGAAATGGAACCCAGTTTAATTGTCCACGTACATCTGTAAATCCAAAACTCGTATTCGTCCCTGGGGCAAAGCATATCATCTGGGTTATTTTGATCCTGATCCTGCAGCACAACCCTGATCTGCCGCGTCCAATAAACGACAATCCCCTCCAATCGCTTCACCAATTCTTTATCTTTACTAGCAGCCTCCACAGACAAATTCAGTCCCTCTCTAGGAATATATATAACAGTCAGCCCCAGCATTTTATGGTGCAGATCCGTCAGCTTCGCCAAAAACATGTGAAACCTACCGCAAAAATCGCTTTTTACACCTGGACGCGTTAAGGAAACTCCACGACCAAAACCTCCACCGCTCCCAACCAAAAAAAAAAAGGATACTGTCCGGCCAGCTGGTTATGTTGAAAAAAACCGGCGAGTAAAAATTTTCAAGCACCCGCAATAGCGACCCCTCGACGCAGTCGTCGACCGTGCCGAAGCTGATCCGCTCGTGGAAGGTGTGGACCTGCAAGATTTCGTTGGGCTCGCGTATGAAGTACGTCAGATCGACGATTGGGGTTTCGGGAAAGTCGAGCAGGCATCGCAGCATGTCGCCCTCGAAGTACACCGTCAGCACCGTCTTCTTCGGGTCGAGGAAAAATTGTCTGATGACCTGTTCGTGGTCTCCGTTCCAGTCGGTCTCGCGCAGGTCGTACAGGGTGGTTATTTTCTTGACGAACGTCACCAGCGTCGCCAGATCTTCGTCGGGGTATTCCGGTTTCGGTTCTTCGTCGACGACTTCTTCGGTTTCGGTGTGTTCGGCTTCTGAAATTTATTAAAAGTAGGTTGCAACGATTTTAGTTATTTTTTTTGTTCGACCTCCTTGTATTTAAAACAATGACCAAAATATATAATGTTTGTAATGCTATTGTATCTAACATAATTTTTCCAACATAGAACTTTTGTTAACAATCCTTGCTCAAAAACGGTTGCGGACGAGTTTTAAAAAATTTTGGGCAAATTTTATAAAAATGAATAAATTAATACGATAATGAAACTCAACCCAACCGAAGCCGACTCAACCCAACCCATTCCAACCCAACCAAGTATAAAAAATGAGCATGAAACAAAATAATTGTGCATGATGGGTTGGGTTGGATTAAATTGAATTGGGTTGGATAGGGTTGGGTCGTGCTGGACATTTTCAAAGATATGTTAAAAAATCAGATTTTTTTTTTCATGCTGGCTTCAATGGGTTGGGTTTGGTTAAGCGGGCTACTCACACGCCTGCCGCAGGGGCAATCTAGGGTATAAAAGTGGGGATGCCTCCTTAATTGTGATGTGTATAGGCAAGCAGGGGCAATTTTGTAACACGAATCGAATTGCCCCTGCCGCCGTGCGTCATAGATTGCCCCTGCGGCAGGCGTGTGAGTAGCCCGCTTTAGAAACTACTACCGCAAGTACCATATGCATGTTGTACAAAATTATTTATTTTAATACTTACGTTCAGGACCAAGATGTAAAGTGCCCCTGAAAGAACTCATCTGCAGTACATGCATCAGTATGTAATTACTTTTTCGTTCCTTGGTGTTGTACAAAATTATTTATTACCCAATTTACGTTAGTTCTGTCGTCCTGAACGAACGAGCCACAATCAATTTTCTAATTCTAAGTCTGCATACTCATATCGTACTTGTGGGGGGGGGGTAGTTTATCCGCAAAGGACATGAAAGAAATAAATTTCTTCCTTACATCACAACCAATGTAAGTCGGGAAATAAACAATTTTGTACAACGAAGAAGCTAAACATTAATTGCATAAATTTGCGTTGCCATTGTTCTTACAAGGGTAGTTTATCAAAAAAAAATATGACGTCCTAAACCTATAGATCGTAATAATTAATCTTATACAATTTCGGGAAACTGCACATTTTTGTGGTACCTGCGGAGAAAGACTACTTCTCTGGAAAGGGTTGATCAAAGAATGGCCCAATGGAATAATTAAAACAAACACAAAGAAACTCTAAGCCAAGATGGATAAGAGAAATGTTGAGCAACCAAGAACCCAGCAATAAGGAGCGATATAGGAATGAAACCTAACTCACAACAAGCAACCAGAGGAAAAATGTTACTATCACAGAAGAACCCCGTCTTGAAGAAAATTAGATGGGAGGAAATGTGGAAGAACCAAAATCAACTGAGGTGGCTAGAACCAGTGACAGTGACAGTGAAAGAAGAATACAAGTAAGGAAGGCACATGAAGAGAGTTGTGGAAAAAAATGTGGTGGATTTCCAAGTTAGCAAAAGGCAACACAGGGATAGTGGACAATGGAATGAAGTATGAAAACGCTATAAACATTAAACACCTTACACAGAAATATAAAACGGTTTTGATTAAGTATTTAATTAAAAATATGTTTGCCCTTTAATTTCTCCAATACGATTTACGATGAATATATTTTTAAAAAATAATTTAAAAATCCTATTTAAAAAAAATGAGAACGTCACGTGCATGTTTAATTAAATAACATCACATTGATGACCCATTCTTACTAACGTTTGAATTTAATCGATAACAGTACGTACCTGCTGGTTCTTCATCAGAAAACAACGAGTCTTTCTCTTCAACTTCTTCGTTTCCGAACATGGTTCACAAATTGACAATTTCGTCAAATATTATGATGTTTGTGTACGTTGCTATGGTGCTGTTGGGCTATCATCGATTTCGTCTGCAACGTTGAGCTCTCAAATTAATCCTGAAGTTAATTAAGCGCGCCGCTGAATGTTTGAATACGTCGAAGAAATATGATTTAATCTAATCGACACGTGTCGACATGATTATTTATATATGAGCGAGTGTTTTGAACGAAATTTAAAATTAATTTAAATAGAATAATAATTCGTCACTTCGTCATACTATTCAGTGCAATAATCAAATGTGTATTTTGCGATGATTAACTAGTTTTGAATGTTTCTTTTTTTTAGTAATTAATAGTACAATCAATTCCCCTAGTAATTCAGTCACACTGAGTCCTTGTGGTTGAACAATCGGAGATTTTTAAATAGGATGCTTATTTTACTAATAAAATTATAAAAATTGATTTATGGAAATTATGTTGTTTCTCCAGGTTCTGCTATACGTGTGCATTTCCAATTTTCGCGTCGATGAACACGTATTAAGTGCAATTTATAACTGTCGGTGGCATACGTTAGCAAACATTGATTGAGAGTATATTTATGCATCGTAAACTTATATGTCGGATTTGAGTGACTGCTGCATGACGTGGTTTACATTAGAACTTCGCAAGCGCGTTATTTTGTTACGTTCATCTAATAAGCCCATACAAACAATGATTTAATTGATAGTGTACCGATAAATAGCCAAAGGGAACCGAAATAATGGAAAAGTTTGACACTAACATCTTCTAGGTAGTATAGAGGTCATCATGCGGTGCGGCAAGTGGTAAGGGAAGGGTCCATTAAAAAGGAACTAGAAAGGAGAAAGTTGTGCAATGACCTACACAAATCCAAAGTCCATAGTAAATTAGTAGTAGAGTAGAGTACTATAAATGGGCGAATAAATAATGCCCGGAAGATTTGGATTCAGCACTACAAGCATAGAAGGCTAGTGGTTTATTTATACTGAAGATGATAACTGTAACGTTGGTGGTGAGGCTAGTAGACCTCACCAAATATTGAATTACAATTAATACAAGACATGAGTAGACATGAGTCACAATGGGTGGTCCATCATCACCATAGCATATGTGCCATGTACCATATGGCGATTTGATGGTCATATCTGCAAAATAATTTACGTTAATTTAGAGCAACATATCTAACGTAAAACACTTTATATCAAACCATCACTATGTCTTTGTAAATCAGTCCTGATGTTCTGAAGATGTTCCTGCGTATCCGGGTAATCTTTAATAGAAACCAACCCTTCGACCTTTATTGGTGCATTTTATTACATTAATGAACGAAATGGGAGGGTGTAATAGAATGTGCGGTTTTACTGAAACGATGATGAGAGTGGGAACAAATAATGGATGAATGGTGGTAGCAAAACGTGGTTATTTTGAAAGATGAGGGCGTATTGTGGAAGAACGAAAAATGGGGAACTGTGTGAAACCGACGATGCCGAATAAAATTTATAACCATACATCATTATGCAATGGTAATCCAAAAGTGACGTAAACACAAAAACGGATTTCACACCGCACGAATTTTTTTGAACACACAGGAACACGTGCGAAGTTTCCCATCAGGCCGTCTCGAACGAAAAGATCGTTTGTCACGGAACGTGCGGCAGCAAACGACTCGCTCGACTTTCCGGAGGCTTTACGGTGCTCATGCTCGAGAGACAAATCGCAGCGGGATCCTTACGTATGTAAAACCCGCATAAATTGTGCCGAGTGGCTTCACGCGCTCGCAGACGCCCCGAACGTGTTAATCCCGCAGAAAAACGCACACGTAATTCCCCTTCGAATAATTCGCGTTGCCATCAAACTATCGCAATTCTAACCTAAAGGCGCAATAATGGAACGTGACGATATTTGCTTAGCGGAAGCCCCCGGTCGCACGGCCGTGTCTTCCGAAATGTATTTCAAAACAGACGCACATGAAAGGAAAATTCAATTTGAGTTTTTGTCGGGGGGGGGGGGGGGGGGGGGAACGCGCGACGTCTGTTTCCGTAATAAAATAATATTGGTTTGTGATCCCGCAATATCGGCGAGGTTTGTTTTATAGATTTCTGTCGTGTTTAGTATATTTTGCATATTTGTGGCGGCGCTCGAGCTCTCGGTGTTTATGTTTCGTTCCAAGTTTCGATTTTAACGAATTTAATTTGATCGTGTGCTGGGGTTTGGATATTTGCGTTTATGGTATTTTGCGGATAGTTTGTTTGAATACGTTGGGTCCCAAGTAAACAGCCATTTGAATTTGTGTGTTTGCTTTGAGGGATTGTTTAAAATTGCAATGAAATTTAATTAGTTCGTAGTTATTGAAATAAGTTTTTGATTATTATTATTTGATTATTGTTCGATGCTCTTTGTGTGAATGGCGTCACGTTTTCAAACACTTGTATTTTCATGCACCTCTCCTCGTCTCTAAAGTCGTATTAGTCTACAGTAGAGATAGTGATGTTTAAATCAAAAAAAAGCGAGAGGTAATTGACTTAAAAAATTTATTATTAAGTGCCATTTTAGGCCTATTAACAAATATAATGAATATTTTTGGACGACACAATCAGCAGTGACATTAACTACTTTTATATACTCCAATATCATCCACATTGAGGGACGCCATTGTTACGTAAACGATACATAGTCTAAATTAGTAAATTGGAGACTGTGGTTGGCAAATAAATTGAAACAAAGGGTAAGTTCACTGCGATGATATGTCGTTGTATATTGCATTCGAATTTACCGGAGGTATGTCTATTTATCATCTCTCAGAAATTCTTCTCATTAACAGGCATTACAGTACAAAAATATCTTAAATTGTTGATGCTCGAAGTAATGATGGATTGTCGTAATGTCTTTAATAACAACGTTAAAATAACTTAGTGTATTATTTGTTCGATATTTGCAAACAGCGCGCGATTACAGTTATCACGAATATGCAAGTTCGATTTTGTCGTAAATTAATCTTTGAGGCGAGATGAGCAATGAAAATTTAAATTTTAACTATGATTGCAAGTTGAAGAATTGAAGTTTATATTTACCTAAAAAAAATTAAATATAATTGTGTGTATTTATTTCCCCGTTGTAGCTGTAATTTATTTATTTGTTGCAATTTTCGCAGTAAAATTAATTTTCTTGATGTTTACAATTTATAAGCGCTTAGAAAATAAAACGTTAGGGAAAAAATGGACGTGTCATTAAAAATGTTGTCGGTTGCCATAGCGACGGTATAAAAACAAAACGAATACATCAATTTACAAAACCCTTTCTTGCAGATTTTTTTCGTTAAATTTCAAATTAAAAATGTTATCCAAGTATTTGTTATTTAATGTCCACATTGTGTAAATGAAACCTGTCAACTTATATTGCTCTTAATAAGAAATGTATAACAGCTGTCACACAACCATAAGACCATGACATCAATGGGTGCGTTCGAACCGTGTGTAACCAAATAAATTCCAAGGAACGTGCAACGCAGTGACTAGTTACGCCTGCTGCATTTAATTCGCATTAACATACCGGGTGCATCCCGCCCCATCGCTTGGGTCCTCTTTATTGTGTGCAAACTTAATTCGTTCCACAACCACCGGTCTTCCTATAAACTTAAACATCTACACTTAACGCCAACCACATTGGTTTTGCATATCGACTCTATTTCAATGACCATCATTTTTGTAAATTAGTGAATATATAAAAAATGGTACGTCAGCATTTTGAACATTCGTCATTTTTAACTGCGTATTTAATTTCCTTACATTTTCAGCGTTTTCTTCTTCCTGAAACCATAACTATAGTTTGTCATCGAATCTGGTATCAAAACTAAATTTAATAATATTAGTTCAGTTGGGTTGGGTTGGGGGTTGAGTTGCGTTTGGAGTTTATCGAACTGTAAGTGTTTAAAAAATATTTACAACAAATCTACCGTTGGGGGCCCAAATTTTAAATTAGGGCTACGTAAAGACGTTGAAACTAAAAAAATTCTAAAAAATTGTTTAAAAAAGTTTGCAAAATTTTTAGAAACTATCTTGTTGTGTTGTGTTAGGGTGGATTGGGTTGGATACATACAATCTATAAAATTATTACAAAAACAACATCAATCCAACCCAACCACATGCAACTTAAATCAAGTTAAGAGCGGATTAAAATTGCAATTAAGCTGCGATGTAAAAGTCAAGTGTAGAAAAATTTTATTTTATGAAATGCCCAACCCAATACAATCCAAATCCAATCCAAGATATAAAAATCCTAGAAACTGTTTTCCATTTAAATAACGATCCGTACATCGAAATAGATACGAACTTACCAAATTATGAACACGAGGCAAAACTTTTCCCAAGAAAAAAGTAAAAGTGTAAATTCTTATAAACTAAATCGGGTGCAATTAAAAAAAAAACAACGAACAACATTGTCGGATGTCTGACCGTCGTCGTCCATATTCGGTTCCACTAAAGAAAATGTTTGCGTTGGTGTGACGTATGAAATAATGTTTCCCTGCGCATTAATTACTAATTACTAATTATTTCCTATAACATCTAAAATATATTGCTGCTTCGGGGATCCCCGTTTGCATTTTTGCACTTTCGCAAATTCAAATAAAACATTTCGGAGTATTCAAATATTTGAGTTTAGATCGTAAATCTTTCTCCTCCTAAATACGACAAAGAGAAGGGAGATAACAAGACAAGGCAAGAAGAAAATGCACTATGGATTTTTTTTTAAACGGGTGGAATAAAAATAGAGCTTTGATGTGGACTCTAGTAAAGGAAATGATTAGTGATTTTCATTGCCATTTTTTCAATTCACTCGCCCGATTGCAGTCTCCAATGCTAAGCTGCACATAAACGACATAAACAAATATAATTAATACAATTTTATACATCAAGTCAGCCGCATACAATGACGTTACGCTTTGTCAAAAATGCCGAAGAAGAAAAAAAGCGACAAGGCAAGCGTTAAGGTCACCAAGAGCACCATCGTTCAGGAACCAGCGCCACCACCAGAACCGCGATTCCTGGCAGAAGATGCGATCTATTTTTGGACGAACATCGACGACAAAGCGCCCCCCGCCGTCCCACCGCCCACGCCCAGGAACATATCGGACGTCAAAACGGTATCCGACGCGCTGCCGAAAGTTTTCCCAAAATTGGACGACCTCGAAATTCCGTACGTCAGAGAAGTCGGCGTGCGAAGATGCATCGAGGTGTTGGGGGAGCATCTGGGCTGCAAAAACTACGCGATCGACTATTTGCAATTTTGGCTCCTCGACATCTTGACGGATTGCCTGTGGAAAGCGCAGGACGAGTACCATTTAGACGTGCAGGAGCAGAAGCTCGTGCTGTCGTGGGTGCTGTATATGTTTCAAATAATGACGGGTATGTTATTTGGATTTTAATCTGAATTCAAATTGCTACTTAATCTTGAAAGAAAGAATTTGAAGACATTAATTTATCAGAATGGAAGATAGAATAGAAGTTATTCCGAAGTCGCCAAATTAATTTTCATAACCAGTAGCTGCATTAAATTTCTGGGCAGTTTTGCTTTTTGATAAACTGCAACTTGGAATTATTTTAAATGCATTTGTAGTTGTCAAAGTGAATTTTGCAATGGAAACGTATTGGTCAGGAAGACAGGAAGAGCAGACCGCCGAAGGGGACCATGTGAACATCGACGTGCTTATGCATAAGTTGCATTATTGAAAACAAATGCATTGGCGCCAGTAAATTTGAAACCACAAAAAACAATCAAGTTCCTGTTTACTAAATAATTTTTGGGAACAAATTTACGGAGTTCAAGAATTTGTTGCCAGTAAATTTGGCCAATCTAACTTATGCATCATTCTACAATCCATTCCAAAAGTAACCCAATACAGGGTACGGATGAAGGGATATTGTCGATGGGTCTTCCATCGACTACCCTATCCGCACTGTTTATTTGATAGAATCCAGTCACCCAATTAATTACTTTAATAACCAAATTATTATGTCAACATCATTACCAACCACGTATCGTCCCTCGCATTCCAAAACCATCTGGCAAAGCTCATCCAGCCAGTGCGCTTTTAATCTAAATTATCAAAAGCATAACAAAGACGATTCTCATCGTTCAGTCCCCCCCCCCCCCCCGTTCCCCCCTCTAATCACATTACGAAATACGACCGAACCGAGGAAACTAAATTAAAACTTTAATATTTCAGATCCCAAATTGAGTTATTCGCGGAGAACATTTTTCAATGTATTTAAGGAAGCGATCCTCATAGCCGGCGATATCATCAACGAGGGCGAGGCGGACGTCCCGCCGCCCGATAATCTTTTTACGCTCGCGCGCCGCCAGGAGAACGAGGAAGAAGCGCCGGACGAAGAGGCGGCCAGCACGAGTTCCGGCGAGTCGTCCTCCGCCGAGTCGGGCTCGACCATCACGATTTCGACGTACAAGTCGAAGGACATCGTCGAAATGGAAGTGGGCGATGAGACGCGGACGTACGTCATCAAGAAGAAGATGTGCGACTGCACTCTGGGTACAGTATTTAACAAAAAAACTAAAATTAATTAAAAAAAAATTAAATTGGGAACGACTTTCATAAAAAAAATTTCAGCATTCAATTGTGATGAAAACCATATTTTGCAGATGAGTCGATAGAGTCCTACACCACGACCGAATCCACAACGGCGACGCCCGAATCGCTCCACGTCGAAACCGAATCAGACGAAAACGGAATGGAACAACGAGACGACTTAGCAGAAGAAGAACAAAAAATTGAAGAATATTACGCGCCGGTCCAGTGCAAGGACTACGACCAATTTTACAGGGCGGATGACAGCATCCCGAAGAGATTCCTACCATTGCAGGAAGAGCAGACCGCCGAAGAGATGGAGGAAGAAAGAATCCGCGAATGTGAGGAAATCTCCACGGAGGAATCGTCGAATCTAGCAGAGCAGATCGAAGAAGAAAAACACGCAGCAAAAGAACCGGGCAAACGAAAAAGTATATTTACAAACAAACACGAACATAAAATCTAAGTATTTTTTTTTTAGAATTTGATGTCGGTGAGTATTTTCGTGAAATGCGTCCGACTCGACTGGAAGCGTGGCGTAGATTTCAGTTATTTGGATAAGGTGTCGTGGAGCGTCTTGTGTCAGAAATCTGCGCCGGAGCTGAATCCCAATGAGGCAACGAGATCCGATGTTAAAGTCGATGGTGAAGCGCTGAGTGATAGCCAAGTTTTGAAACAGCTCGCTAGGTACAAGTTATGGGAGCAGAGATTGAAAGACATGGATGACCCAGGAATTGGTTGGGTGCACGATGGCGGCAGCGAAGAAAGCAGTAAGAAAAAATACTCGTCGAATTCTGAAGGCGCAACCGATGAAACGGTCACCGAGGAAGAAGAAATGGGCGACAGGAAATTGATTTGCTTCGGCGTGTTGTGCACCATCATCGACTTCGTTTTTGATTAGTAAGTTGTTAGTGTCTAATCAAATATATTAATAATATAATAATAATCTTGATATTTTCAAATCGCTAAATGATAAGATTTTTAGCTTCTACCGAAGTTTCCACTTCACTCTCATGAAGCTTTCGACGCGAGCGACCCAGAACGTCATCACCCAACAGCTCAACGACTGCTGGAACGTGCCAAAGACGATAAAGCGGATCCTGCAGAAACCGAAACCCACGCCGAAGAAAAAGGAAAAGAAAGAGAAGAAGTCGAAGGGATCGAAGAAGACCAAAGACAAGAAAAGCAAAAAATGCAGCAAGGACAAGAAGAGCAAGAAGAGCGACAAGAGCGCGAAGGGTAAGAAGGGAAAGAAAAAAGAAGCGAAGAAAAAGCTGACGAAGGAAGAAAAGGCGGAGCTGGAACGCCAGAGGAAATTGAGGGAGGAGATGGAGGCGGAATTTAAAAGGCTGGAGGACAACAAACGATACATGTTCCCTCTGACGGACGCAGCGAACGACGAACTATTTACGGGGATTTTCGAAAACTGGGTGAGACCCAAAGAAAAGAAAGAGAAGGGTAAAAAGGACAAGGACAAGGGGAAAAAGACGAAGAAATAAGCTCTTTGTCTAATAAAAAAAATTATAAGTAACGAAATATTATTCACATCGTAATCGATTGTCGACGCGGAAGTGTAAATGCTGCCATCTGTACAATAATTTCTCATCTACGACCGAATCGTATAGCAGTTCGGATCCAAACCATCGACTACTCTTGTAATAATAATTAAAAAAAAACTAGGCGGTAAAGAAGTGCTCCGTTTAAAAATAAGGATTTCGTCTCGCATACATAAGAACTGTATTACGTGGTGGGTATTTTTAGTGAAAAAGACTCATGAACTGATTCTTCGGTTTTATAATCTATCAGAAATAGACTGGCTGTGGTTTTATTTAGAATTTACGTCACTGATATTACGAGTTTGATATGTCATCGTTTCGTTGTGTACGCCAACAACTTGCCAACTACCTATTTTACGATTTTTTTTATATATATATTCGACCAAAGCAATATTTTATGGAAAAAAATTGTGGTTGGTTTTAGCTATAAAAATATGTTATTAGATGACTTCTTGTGCTGCGTGGTCATTTAATTTTTTTATCACTCAATTTATATAAAAATTACATCATGGATGCAATTTATGTCAAATTATAGCACTACTCAAAATAAGCCCGCAAGTCTACACCGATTTGCATCCACGTGAAACTAATTCATGCCACATATACATTCTACACGAAATTGCTTTAATACTACTGAACGATTAACTCATCGAAAATCGATCAGTCCAATGGAAATTAGCCAAAGAACTTCTGAACGAACATGCACCCAATTTCATAATTGACATGTCACAGCTTGTATAAACTAACAGAAATATCCATTTGTCAATTCGAAAAACACGTAGCGATATTTTAAGCTAAAACTAACAGAATCTATTTCTGCAGCTTTATTGATATTGCACAGCAATGTGGTGACTTATTTTAATTACGGCGAATTTATATAAAATTGCCGCGTAAGCAATTTTAATTCGCAGTTTAGCGAAATGTAAATTTCACTATTTCGATAAATCGGTGCGGTGGGAAGTTCGAAAATAACCGCTGTTTTGCAAATTTTCGAATTGCTGGAACAAACTTTTCAATTTAAAAGTACAATAATGGCACCGCGTGATATTGATTTTTTAAAGTGTGGTGGCTTTGTGAATAAGTTGTTGAGTAAGATGTTGCAAGTTCTAATCATAGTCGGTATTTTCATGTTTTCAAAGTGGATGGTGACCACAACCAAAATAAAGGAGGAGTCCTTTGAAAAGTTTAAGAAAACATTGTAACCGAACATAGCGAAAATCGTATAAAATTAATTTTATCATCAGTGCTCTCTCAGTATATTAAATAATTTAAATTTTTTATGCAATTTTAGTTTTCTATTACAAAACCAACCCAACGAAACCCATCACAACCCAACACAACAACCCAACCCAATCCAATCAAACCCAAGTCATATGAACCCTTACCACACAATATTTTATTAACACTAGATGTACATTTCGACAACTAAGCTGTTATCTTTAGCAGTGTATAGTGTACCAGCAACTTAGTTGTCGAAATGTACATCTAGTGTTAATAAAATACTGTGTGGTAAGGGTAAGTTTGTTTCAATTTATTCGCTAACCACAGTCTCCAATTTACTATTGTACTATTATTAAAATAATAATAATAAACGAATAACGCCAATTAACGCGACAGTCAGGCTCGTAAATCAATATCTCTATTGTGTCTGCCGGACTGTGCAGCTCAACAGCATCGATCAACCAAAGGTGACTACTATCTCCACTCCCTGCTAAGTGTTTAGCAAATGTGATATTATCACAAAGTGACCAAATTGACACGACGGTGAAAATGCTGTCCATTAAGTTTGGAACATTTCAAAACCAAAACGTCATAAAATATATTTAAATATACTACAATATACTTAAAATTAAATTAAACCCAAATTACCTATTTTCAACGTTCTGTTTATATTTGTCTGGGATTTTCCCAACTAAAATGTAAACCATGACAACAATTAGTGAAATATGTAACCTGATAATAATAGACGAATAATCCGCTCATTTTCAAAAGGTTAAACACAATCCAGCGCAAAAAATTCAACCTAAAATAAGTATGGTGAGCTCTTGGGTTTACCAAGAAATTAGTTTAGAATAATTTTTATATTTTTTTGGTTTATTTGAGGTTCAAAGCGCAAGGCTTAACTTACAGAGCAGCTTTGCAACTAATAAACCGCAGCAATGGAAACAGTGGGAACGATATGAGGGGCAACCTTGCGACATCAAATCAAAGCAAAATTGGACGGGGTCCTGGAATTTTTTTCCAGAATTTATTCTTGGCTTTGTATCTTTAATATCATTGACGGCAATGTGCAGCTGATCGGGTTTTATTAAATATTTGGTACCTATTTGTTTTAAACCGTCGTAGCCATCTAGCTACGAGCGATATTTAAATAAATGAATTGTGACGAATTGTGTTTGGTTGGTTGTACAAACACTGTAGTCACACGGGACTTTGACTTAACAGATTTAACACATTTATTGTAAACGCCTATGTTACGACTGTCACGTTGTTACAGTGTAAGATAACAGATCGATCCCCAAAAATATTCCTGTGAAGTTCAAATGTTGAAGACAAAGCTTTAGGAAGAAAATAAAAAATACCCAGCGTAAAATTTGTACATGCAACTGATGAATTTGTGTGGACCAAATTTACCCAACCCAACCCAAGAATAAAAAATAACTAATGCATTTTGTCCTATTACCAACTGCCAAACTTTTCGGCTTTGTTTAATTTTGCTTTGAACTTTTATTCAGCACATTGTGTAATTTCTCTTAGGCTTGATCATGCCTTCATAGGTTTAAATATCGTAAAACGTTCTTTGTATGTCCTTGGCATTAGTTATTTGTTTCGAAACCGCAGCAGCCATCTAGCGATGAGCCTTGGTCATCGTCACAAAAAAACGTCGCGACGAGATCGATCTCTCAAAATGCATCTGCACGTCGAGAGGTGAAAGAACAAAACGAAATCTTATGAAAAGAAGTCGCAGAAAACCATTGTAATGTGTTCACAATGGAAATTCTTATTCTTGGCTGTGCAATAAAGAAAATTTGATCTAGTTGGTGTTGCCAAAATTTTCGTCAACATTTCATCTATCTTCAACATCAAGTCCTCAAAAGTATTGAAAACATTTTTCCTTAGTTTAACTCTTGGTTTTGTAAACTTTTGCACAATTTACGATTTGGTGCCCAGTATCCCACGCTTTTGTTAGTATTAGAAGCTGCTGATTTTCATTATCAAGTTGATGATATTTTATTTAAATAAACATCGTACAACGTGGTTGAATTGGGTTGGGTTGAATGGACAAGTCTCTGACGTATCGATAACTTGGTCTCCTGTGTAAATTATCCATTAAAATTATCTTCTACATGGGACTCTGTCCTAAAAGATTCTTGAAAATTAACACTTAGTGCAAACTCATGGGCTACGACCAGACTCCTACTGGAGACCTTCAGATTTGCAGTGGACACTGAGATTTCAAATATCAAAAGCAACAAATCCAACCCAACCGGAGACATCTTCGATTGACCCCACAAATGATGGTGGGTGGAATCAAACATTCAACAATCTGGTGTCGACAATGGACCTAATGAGGCTTTAATTGCTGACAACTTCACTATTGGAGTTCACTGTTCCCCAAAAAAATTGTTGGTTTTCGACTGGATCACTTCTGCGTTTCCTTGCAGTTCAAAGTGAAAGGAATTCCTGGTTATAAGTTATTTTGTGCATTTCAGCCCTGGCCAGCTCTAATATCTAAACATGGGCGGAATCGAAAGGGTAAAAACGAGTTGCATTGTATGTGAATGCAAACCAATATACAACCAATATGAGACTTGATTAACTTCTCGTGATTTAATCTTTACCTTCCATCTCAAGCAAAAACAAATTCACCTTGCACATCGTCAACTATTACACCAAGTCCAAAAAAAAAACTTCCACCTTGCACACCATGAACTATTACGCCAAGTCTACCAAATCAATTAGTGGCATAAGAACCCATTATGACGTCTAAAAATAACGACGAAGCAGATCTGCAGTCTGCCCTCCATCCGTTTTGCAAATCTGGAGTAGGTTGAGAAGTCCCCGCGCGCGATAAAATATATCATCAAAAGCTGCAACTATAATAAACGCTTCAATATGACGTTCAGCAACTCTTGGGCCGGTCTTGTTTCGTCCGAAATTGCAACGCGGCGTGTAAACGTGCATAATAAACTTGGCTTGCGCGCCGCATTTCTAAAATATTTGAGACGGTACACGTCGCAAGTGGCGTAATATCTCATTACGTTGCCGTTGCGAACACACTGACACAGTTACGTTTGAATAAATATACGAAGATATTAATTTTGCGTTCAAATTGCTAGAAATAAATGGACGGCGTTATTAAATAAATAATGTGCGAAGATTCCAAAAAAGTGACCGATTATTGAATAAAAATTCGTTGAATAAATCGTATTTGGAAGAAAATTTTGCATCATGCATCGTATTGATTAATATTGTTGCTAATTTGCTAATTTAAGAACAGTACGTTGGTGTGATTTGCGTCGTTGCCTTAGGAAAGTGTAAAACAGAACAATTATTCATACGAATTGTATGAATTGTGAATTGACGTCTTTGAATATAGAGTGCACTTATCAATCAACATGACACGTCTATAGTTAGTCGACGTGTACGATTTTTGGCAAATGTAATCGTATAATAATAATAATGATAAATACCAACGTAAGATCGATTTTAACGTAGTTTTTCGACAGCGACAAGATATTTATTTAATTTTTTTTATTAATAGGCAAAAGTTGTCCAAACTATGAACAAAATGTAGATTTTATTTTACGAGCAATATTTTTTTGTTTGTGTTTAGCACGAATAATAAATTTCTTCAGAGTACTCCAAATGTATTTGTTGAAAATTCTAATAACCTTATACAATATTCACAAAGAGTTTGGTTAACTTCGTCAAACATTATCAGGGTTTAGCCACAACTCAAATCGCTTTGGGTACGAGCAACACTGCACTTATTGAAAAATGGTTAGGCTTGAAGTAAATTTTGTGAAATAGTCAGTTTGGGCTATGTTTAACGAGTCCCAACCCAACATAAACGTCACGTTGAGCAGGATTGAGCTCATAATGAAAAACTGTGTAGTGTTGAGGGTGAATTTAACCCCAACCCAATGAAAGTCAGTTTGTGTTGATTTGCTGTTTATTAAATTTTGCAATTTGAATTAAAACTATAGCACAGTCAAGTTGGATGAGTTTACTCATCGAATCCAAAGCAAGAGTCGTGTTGGGTTGGGCTAATTATAAAAAAATAACAGCCACGTAACAATATCATTCAAAAGCAACAAGTGACCGGATATATCAACCTCTTCGTTTATTTTTTTTTATTGGTTCAGATTTAAATTGTTTTGTAGAATATTTTAGTTCTCAAACAATACAGAATAATAAACATTTTTTTTATTAAATGCAATTTGTTAGATTAGAACCGACGTAATCAATACCTTCTCTGCATTATGTTCATCACGTACGAAACTTTTGTGTTTTACGAAGTTTTGTAATAAGGAAAAATACATTTGCCAACTCATTTTCGTTGTGAAACTCATTAAACTTCGAATTCATAACTGTGTGCTAGTTTCCATTCTGATCTTGTACTTTCAGCTCTGGTTCATTATCTTTCTTTTGGGTTCGAATGTTCGTGTGGATTTTTTGCCTCGTGTTTTGCACACAGTTTTTCAATGCTATTTCAGTGGAGTTATAGCAGACCAGCTAAAACCTTTAATCCCATTCTACTGTTAACACCTTTATCACAATATCAAATATTTCAAATTATTTTGTGAATAATTATTTGCAAAGGTTGTCATGACTTTTTTAACATTATTTTATTTATACGATCAAAGAGGCTGGGTTGTGCTCATCACAGAGGATGGTTTTATTAATTATGTCATTTTTGAATACATCAATAATTATTAAAATTAAAGTAAGTAAAACAGAGGGTCAAACAAAAATCTTTACATTATATGATGTGGACAGCATTTCAATGGCTTCTGCCACTCCTAAGTTTGTATAAGAATGAAGGAATGTGTTGGGAGAGAAGGGTGAGAGGGAAGATGGATGGATTTACTAGGAAAATTAATTAAAATTATGATTGTTACAGGTTGTGAGGAAGTGGAGAGGTGGTTGGAGATGAGTGAAGGAGGCAAAAAGTGACTTAGAAAGGAACCAGGAAAAAGTAAAAATACAAAAATACACTTACATAGACAGGGGGGATGTAAATTCAAGGAATAAATATTATGTTATTATTAAGTTCAAATATGCCAATAAAGGTTTTTTTTACTTCTTTGTTCATCTAGTGTTGTATTTCATATGCAATTTTTTCTTTGATTTTTATTAGTATATATTTCTTTCTCTTTATATTCCTCGCCCATTCTTATATCTGGGTTGGGTTGGGTTGGGTTGGGTTTCTTTCTGGTACTCAATCATATTTATTTTCAATTCCCTCGTTTTTAATTTTTTCAGTCGAATTCCAGCGCACTCAACCCAACCAACTTTAATTATTTCTTATATTTTTATGTATTGGGTTTCTATCAAAGAAAATAAATCTAAGAAACATTGAAAAACGAGAAATAACTAAATTTGGTTGCATTGGGTTGAAGAAATGGAATTTAAAAAAAATCGTTGTGTTGGCTAGAGTTTAAAATTAAGAAATATTGGATTCTCTTGTATTTTCCTTGGATTAAAATTGAATTTTAATTTCAGTTCGTGGTTTACTCAAATTAATTGATTTCAATAATTTTTTCTCCACCCTATTCAACCAAATTTAATTTGAATTAATTATTTTTTTCTTCGAACCAACGCTTATGTCGTGAATTTATTTTCATTTCAGTTTGTTTTTTAATTAAATCAGAAACTAATTATAATGAAATTTAAGTTAAATTGTCGGTTAAACTCGATACATTTTTTTATAATTATAACAGAAAATACAATCACTCTAACTGAATTTAATCAAAACGATTTTTTCTAATTTGTCTTCAACCGTATCCGACCAAACCCAACCCAACCAAATGTTTAATTCTGATTTTTCCTTGTTTTAGGTTAAAGAAAAAAAGAGCAGAAATAATTAAATTGGTTTGGACTGTGTTGAAGAAAGCATGAGAGAAAATAAAAAACTAAAAACAAATTTCATTGGGTTGGGTCCAGTCGAGATCAAAATTAAAAAATCTCTCAACCCAAGTCGATCGGATTCCGTTTCAATTTACTTGCTGTTAATTTTTCTTCAACCAAATTCAATCGAACTTAACAACAACCAAATTTAATTATTTGTTAGTTTTTAACATTCCAGTTTTATTAAAAGAAACAATTAATTAAATTTGTTTGATTAGGTTGAGGGAAAAATTGAAGGAAAATAAGAAACAAAGTACCCCGCCCCCAACCAGACCCAACCCAACCCAACATGTTAAATTATATTTGACATTTGTTTGAATGTCAAAAAAATACATAACAATGTTGGTATTGATAAAATTGCCAACAAAATCGTGAGTGACGTTTGTTTGAATGTCAAACGAAACAGGAAACGATTGCCAAACTATCGAAATTGCAAAACAATGTTGGAATTGATAAAATTGCCAACAAAATCGTGAGTGACATTTATCTGAATGTCAAACGAAACACAAAACGATTGCCAAACTATTGAAATTGCAAAAGAATGTTGGAATTGATAAAATTGCCAACAAAATCGTGAGTGACGTTTGTTTGAATGTCAAACGAAACACAAAACGATTGCCAAACTATCGAAATGGCAAAACAATGTTGGAATTGATAAAATTGTCAACAAAACCGTGACTGACGTTTGTCTGAATATCAAACGAAACACAAAACGATTGCCAAACTATCGAGATTGCAAAACAAAGTTGGAATTGATAAAATTGCCAACAAAATCGTGAGTGACGTTTGTTTGAATGTCAAACGAAACACAAAACGATTGCCAAACTATCGAAATGGCAAAATAATGTTGGAATTGATAAAATTTACAACAAAATCGTGAGTGACGTTTGTTTGAATGTCAAACGATTGCCAAACTATCGAAATGGCAAAACAATGTTGGAATTGATAAAATTGCCAACAAAATCGCGAGTGACGTTTGTCTGAATGTCAAACGAAATAGAAA
This sequence comes from Geotrupes spiniger, assembly GCA_959613385.1. Lineage (NCBI taxonomy): Eukaryota > Metazoa > Arthropoda > Insecta > Coleoptera > Geotrupidae > Geotrupes > Geotrupes spiniger. The sequence continues at coordinate 1,405,566 of OY390732.1, read as the reverse complement.
ACGATTGCCAAACTATGGAAATGGCAAAACAATGTTGGAATTGATAAAATTGCCAACAAAATCGTGAGTGACGTTTGTCTGAATGTCAAACGAAACACAAAACGATTGCCAAACTATCGAAATGGCAAAACAATGTTGGAATTGATAAAATTGTCAACAAAATCGTGACTGACGTTTGTCTGAATGTCAAACGAAACACAAAACGATTGTCAAACTATCGAGATTGCAAAACAAAGTTGGAATTGATAAAATTGCCAACAAAATCGTGAGTGACGTTTGTCTGAATGTCAAACGAAACACAAAACGATTGTCAAACTATTGAAATTACAAATCAATGTTGGAATTGATAAAATTGCCAACAAAATCGTGAGTGACATTTGTCTGAATGTCAAACGAAACACAAAACGATTGCCAAACTATCGAAATGGCAAAACAATGTTGGAATTGATAAAATTGTCAACAAAACCGTGACTGACGTTTGTCTGAATGTCAAACGAAACACAAAACGATTGCCAAACTATCGAAATGGCAAAATAATGTTGGAATTGATAAAATTTACAACAAAATCGTGAGTGACGTTTGTTTGAATGTCAAACGAAACACAAAACGATTGCCAAACTATCGAAATGGCAAAACAATGTTGGAATTGATAAAATTGCCAACAAAATCGTGAGTGACGTTTGTCTGAATGTCAAACGAAATAGAAAACGATTGCCAAACTATGGAAATGGCAAAACAATGTTGGAATTGATAAAATTGCCAACAAAATCGTGAGTGACGTTTGTCTGAATGTCAAACGAAACACAAAACGATTGCCAAACTATCGAAATGGCAAAACAATGTTGGAATTGATAAAATTGTCAACAAAATCGTGACTGACGTTTGTCTGAATGTCAAACGAAATACAAAACGATTGCCAAACTATCGAGATTGCAAAACAAAGTTGGAATTGATAAAACTGCCAACAAAATCGTGAGTGACGTTTGTTTGAATGTCAAACGAAACACAAAACGATTGCCAAACTATCGAAATGGCAAAACAAAGTTGGAATTGATAAAATTGTCAACAAAATCGTGACTGACGTTTGTCTGAATGTCAAACGAAATACAAAACGATTGCCAAACTATCGAGATTGCAAAACAAAGTTGGAATTGATAAAACTGTCAACAAAATCGTGAGTGACGTTTGTCTGAATGTCAAACGAAACACAAAACGATTGCCAAACTATTGAAATTGGAAAACAATATTGGAATTGATAAAATTGCCAACAAAATCGCGAGTGACATTTGTTTGAATGACAAACGAAATAGAAAACGATTGCCAAACTATCGAAATGGCAAAACAATGTTGGAATTGATAAAATTGTCAACAAACTCGTGAGTGACGTTTGTTTGAATGTCAAACGAAACACAAAACGTTTGCCAAACTATCGAAATTGCAAAACAATGTTGGAATTGATAAAATTGCCAACAAAATCGCGAGTGCCATTTGTCTGAATGTCAAACGAAACACAAAACGATTGCTAAACTATCGAAATTCCAAAACAATGTTGGAATTAATAAAATTGCCAACAAAATCGTGAGTAACGTTTGTCTGAATGTCAAACGAAACATAAAACGATTGTCAAACTATCGAAATTGCAAAACAATGTTGGAATTGATAAAATTGCCAACAAAATCGCGAGTGACATTTGTTTGAATGACAAACGAAATAGAAAACGATTGCCAAACTATCGAAATGGCAAAACAATGTTGGAATTGATAAAATTGCCAACAAACTCGTGAGTGACGTTTGTTTGAATGTCAAACGAAACATAAAACGATTGTCAAACTATCGAAATTGCAAAACAATGTTGGAATTGATAAAATTGCCAACAAAATCGCGAGTGCCATTTGTCTGAATGTCAAACGAAACACAAAACGATTGCTAAACTATCGAAATTCCAAAACAATGTTGGAATTAATAAAATTGCCAACAAAATCGTGAGTAACGTTTGTCTGAATGTCAAACGAAATACAAAACGATTGCCAAACTATCGAAATTGCAAAACAATGTTGGAATTGATAAAACTGCCAACAAAATCGTGAGTGACGTTTGTTTGAATGTCAAACGAAACACAAAACGATTGCCAAACTATCGAGATTGCAAAACAAAGTTGGAATTGATAAAATTGCCAACAAAATCGTGAGTGACGTTTGTCTGAATGTCAAACGAAACACAAAACGATTGCCAAACTATTGAAATTGGAAAACAATATTGGAATTGATAAAATTGCCAACAAAATCGTGAGTGACGTTTGTTTGAATGTCAAACGAAACACAAAACAATTGCCAAACTATCAAAATTGCAAAACAATATTGGAGTTTATAAAATTTCCAACAAAATCGTGAGTGACGTCTGTTTGAATGTCAAACGAAACAAAACGAATGCCAAACTATCAAAATTTAACTAGTTTTATTAAAAAAATTTAATTTTTTTTATTTTCCTTTGATTCAAATTTAATTTTTATTGTAATTAATCATAAATAATGAGTTTTTCACCCTGAATTTATTTAATTAATTTTTGATTTAGTCAAGCTAATTGGTATTATTTCAATAACTTTAATCAATTAATTATAAATATGAATTAAATTCTTAGTTTAGTCAAATTAATTAATATTTTTCTAAAATTTGATCAAACTTAATCAACCCAATTATATGTAGGCTAGGTAAGGAATTATTGAACATTCTTTTAAATTTCTGCTGAGGCTTTAAATATTAAAGCGAAACACAAGATTACTCCTAAATATTTTTTTTTTCAATAGTCTATATAAATATTTCCTTATCCCCATGGTTATTTTAATATAATATTTTTTTAGCTCTAATATTACTCGTAATAATAATTCTTGTAATTATGTTTAATTTTTGTTCGGGTTATCGTAACGATTAAATTAGGTCCGACGATAAAACATCGTAAGATTTTTTACCAAGAAGACCCCGACAAAGTGTTTGTCATCGCACAGAAGTCCGAAATATTTATAAATCCATACACAAAGATAACACGACGAGTGAGGGAACGGCACTATTTAAAAGAAGATGACGCTAGGCGCCGCGAAGCTCTGTATCTCTTAGACGCTCCGTTGTACAAGTTTACACACATCGCGGAAAATACCAGCGGGACTAACCAAACAAAGGACGCCGCTCAAACGACCCCGCAACAACAAACAAGCCTTCGCAATTTATTGACATTAAAACAAACGCAGCGGTACCGGAACCGATCGAAAAACAGTGGCGTTCGTCTAAACGGATCATGTGCGCATTAATAAAACCAGTGAAGTGTTACCTGTGATAAATCAAAATTAAACTTTGCGCGAAATGGCTTCCGGAACGACGTCGCCGATCACGCCGCCGACGCCCCCCCGGAGCGAGCCGGGCACCCCCTCGATAATGCGGGGCGCCAGCAAAAAGAGACGACAGCTGGGATGGGCGCCCCCGACTTTGAATATTCCGTCGCCGATGCCGTACAACAACAACCCCCAATACACGGCGAATATAAGCATGGGGATGACGCCGAGTCCCATCGCCAACCCGTACGTTTACCCGAGGAAGGCTTCCGAGTACATGTTTTCCCAATTCAACGGGATCAGGGACTTCACCATGAACACGGCGAAATCGGGACTGGGCATCGGGGAAAAATGTTCGTTTTGGATGTACAACCAGCTCAGCAAACTCAGTAGGAGGTGGTTCACGCACATTTTTCTGACGATCGTGATTGTTATTTACACCGTTGGTGGGGCGCTTGTTTTTGTTACTATCGAAGGTGAGTAAAAAAATGCAAAATTCGCTAAAGATCGGCGGTTATGTCACGTCTTGCTCACTTTAAAATAGATTCGATTTTGACGTCGAGTCCATTCGACGAAAACTTTGCTAAAGTTCATAGTTTTTTGATATTTTAGTTTTAAAAGTTTTCGATGGTATTGATTTCGTGGCACTTTAATGATTTTAATCCGTTGCATGGTGCCAAGTAATTAAGAGAATGCAGGTGTATTGATTAGTTCAATGTGCAAATTTGCAATATTTTTGTTATTATACGAAAAAATTTAAACGTAGCCAATATTGTGAATTGTCCATAACTAATACAATCTGTGCAGATAACCTTCCGCCAATTAAGTGATAAAAAAGCGGGTCAAATAAATAACGATAAGATTTTTTTTTTACTAAACATACGTCCGATACGACCATTTATTATTATAATTATATTAATTGCTCGCGTCGAGCTAGAACCGGTTTAAATAGCTGGGACGTATTTTGTTTATGTCAGAAAAAATATTAATGCAGCAAAAATGAGGGTTAATGGAGAATGCTTAAGGCAAAAGTATGGCCCTCTATTGTAAGAGTAACTATATAGTAAAAAAAATCATACACACATCAATTCTTAATTTTTACTCTGTCCTTTAACAACGCGTGGACATCGTCATAGAAATAATTAATTTTAGACTAGTTCATTCCCAACATTCATTATTTATTACAAATACTAGAAAGCTGCATAAATCTAGTTACCAATAAAGTTACTATTGAATAAAAATCATAAATTTTTAATGTACTTAAACACCATATTAAAAAAAAATAATAATAATATTCGCCCAATGTCATGCTTTATATGAATAATTTTCTAACTATTTCATTCAATTTCGACGTAAATTGGTAGAAACCGTGGTCATAATTTTTTGGTCAATATTTTTTGGTCGAATTGTTAAAGAATCATATTTCATCGTCGTGTTCTAATCTGGATTTAAAATTGTTGTATATTTTTGCCTCAAGTTGCTACGTTTCGAGGAATGACTACATTTATGACCAACGCCAAGTCATATTTTAGTACATAATTGTATTTGGTTGTTTGTTTCTTGAATGTTTCGACCTCATTTTCCAGTATTTTAGAGTCCGTCCTGAACTCACTCCAATGACTCGTCTTGTTTAGAGCCTTTTGGTTATATTTTTGACCACTTTATTACTTTTCTTATAAATAATTTTCTTCGATCACCTTCATGTTATTAATGAACATGTCAAGCACACGTTCGTGATTTTATTTTATTTAATTTGAAATAACAACATTTCTATAATACGCCCTAATATATAAATGACCACAGTCAGAGAGCGGTTGAATTTCCCATTTAGGGTCCATTTTTTCCATTCTTGCCTTCAAACGTATGTTCCATCTCTCTTACGACGAAATTTGTGTCTTTGTCGTGTCATGTTAATCGTTCTGTAATGCCTATTTAAAACAAATCTATAATAATTGAAATGTATCCTAAGCAGAGAAGCGGAACTGAAAAATAGAAATGTGGGATAAAGAAGCCAAACTAACCCAACCTAACCCAACTGAAGCCAACCCGACTCAACCCACCAAACCCAACCCAACCCAACCTAACCAAACCCAAACTACAAAAATGTTTAGAAAAATCAATTACTATAATTATATAAAAAAGCGCAAAGCGTTAAAGTTTTTGTCACATATAACCGATAAGACCTGCGAACGTTACCAGCTGTAGTTCTGTTATTTTCTCAATTATGGGATGAAATTTTCATGGACTAGTGTAAAGGTTGGCTAATCAAATAAAGGTGTTTTAAGTTGTATACAGTTTCTTAAAAATCGATGAAAGTTTGAATTTTTAGGAAAGACAAGCCTATCAATATTGTTAAAAATATTTAAGACTTTTAAATTAATTTATTTTAGAAAACTCATTTTACCATCTCGAAGACGAGGTTGCTGTTATATGGCCCTTTGTTCATTTCTTGATTTTCAGATGAACAGTTGAGTTTGTGTAATAGAACTCGATGTCAGATTAATCAGCGTTAAAACGTCGTGCGTTTACTAATAATAGCGTGTAACAACGTGCTTTGTATTTGCAGACGGATGGTCTGTATGCCACTGTGTGTGACCTATACATTGCTATGTAACTTGCAAGTACTAATTTAAATCGACCAAACTCGATCACGAATCAAAAATTAACAGAATATTTTATTGCAGTACAAATTTGGTAAAATAAGAATAATAGTGATAATAACACAATTTCGATCATTGCCCCCTTAAAAAATGATTTATTTATTTAAATCGAAAAAATTAAATTTCTAATTTAAATAAATGTATGCAAAAGATTGAAGAAATGAGAAACAAATTGGAACGAAACTCAAGAAGAAGACGAAACGAAATAATTAAAAGTGGGGAATGAATTGAACAGAAGAATGTAAGCCAAATTAAAACTGAACGCGGTGCAAAAAAGCAGTAGAGACAAACGCCTACAAAAATTAAATTAAATGAAAATGAATTATTTAACAACACAATGAAGGAAATTACAAAAACAAAACATACCAAAAAGGATAGATGGTCGAGGAATACGTAGCGTTGACGTACATATCCAATCTATGGATAGAAAATGCACAATCCGTCCCTTGTGTAGATTTATGTAAATTTGCAAAATTCAGAAATTTATTATTTAATCTGAAAATCTCTTAAGGGGGGATCCTGCTTTAGGAGTCCTTAAAATAGCGTTTTTGGGGGTTTTTTTTAGGACAAAAAATGAGCAAGTCTACTGAACTTTTTAGAGCATTTTATTGCATATAAATAAAATATTTCGAGAGAAAAATATTTAAACGGAACCGATTTTTATGCACATTTGTGCAACACCTTTCAATTGCAATTTACAATCGGTGGGAAAGATGTAGCCCGTAATTTTTGTCTGAAACAAAAAAAACCACAGAAAATTGTGATTCTCATATATTTTCTTCTAGGTGAACTAAAAAAAACCCCAAAATTTTAAAATTCAAGATTTTTCTCAGGTTTGAAAATAAATGTGCTCTTTGCAGGAAGAGAAAATCATTTCAACTTGCTAAAAAAGTTGTTTAGAATTTTTTTTTCATTAATCGTTTTAGTTCAAATCGAATAGAATGCTACTGAAGCCAACAAAAGTTTTGTTTCGTTTTGATTGCTTGTCTAGTTTTCTCGCAATCACGCCCACCAGTTTGGAAAAAACCGTAAAAACGAAAACTCGAGAAAACGCGCTCTAAAGTTTACGATCAGGAAAAATGTTAATTTTCGATTACTTACGGAATATCTCGTTATAATCCTACTATAGCTCTTACGAATTCAAGATATTATTGTTTCGAACGACCGATTGAACTTTTTTCAGTACATAGTTCGGTGTTGTGAGACTGCGGGGAGGGGCGCGCGCTCCGTTTGTCCGAGAGTTCGTGCGTTCGTATATTTTTTGCTCGACACCTCACTGTGTTTAGTGCTGTATCTTTCAACATATTGCGAATTAGCCGCTATAACTTTTTATACATATTCTTAGATATATTAGGCATAGATTTGAGCAATAATTTTGAGTCTTCTAAAGCAGGATCCCCCATTAATAATCATAGGTGGCAATATTTTATTACAACTTTTTGTAGTAAAATAATTCTTACTTGCTTATTTTCGTTTATATTTGTCGATAAAATTCGCCATAAACTGCCTCGACAAAGAACAAGAAACACCCCAAGGAATTTGAATTTGACTGTCAAGATTATACAAGCAATTTACCCTTTGCTTATAACAAGTTTATTCGTTTGAAACCATTCTTCCATGGTGACCATTATGCTTTCACCTTCTTGTAGGATATCTATGAAGATATTTCCTTCAATAATTAATACTTTCACTACCTGGTTTGTACAGTGAACAAGTTATTTATGAAAATAATGAAAAGGAGTCTGAAATACTTTCCCATGCAATTCCAGTAGTCACATCGCTAACCTCCACCAGCACAGAGTTGCACCGAGTGCTGTATACAATCGAAATCATTCAAACGCAACTCCTCCAAAACTATACTGGAGCAGCTTTGGCAAAATAATAGGAAATCATTGCATTCGGAAGCCCTCGTTAGATCCAATAGCACTTCACGTGCTATTTATTTATTTTCAAGAAATGCAATCTCTTAATTTAGTTTAATGTTCTGGTACTGAAACGTGACACCATTTTTACTTCACTTAAACACCATATTACAAAAACATTTTTTTTTGTAGTAAGAACGCGAACGTGTTATTCGGAATAAATTTAGTTTGCATGTTCGCTACATGATTTTGAGTTATTTTTTTGGTGCGATTCTCGAATTCTCAAGACGTTTAGATTATAATTTAGGGTAAACTTAAATAGTTTGTACTAACCAATTTCTTCTCTAGACTAAAAAATGTTAATGACTGAATCCTCCTACGCTATGAACGTAAATTAATTATACAAAATAGAGTATGGTACCATTAGCATTTTTTTCTAAAATTGAGAGAAATTTTTCAATTGCAACGAAGTATTTTATCTGCACTTAATATATTTTTGCCAAAGTTGTCTGAATTTGGTTGCTAGCTTCAAGGAATTCGTCAATACAGACATATGTAACCGACGTTCCTTATTATCAAAGCTGGAGGCAATCCTCTTAATCACCGCTTCCATGCTTCGCCCCAATTATCCAGTACACAAACCTCATGCCCTCGTTCCAACGAATGTTCTCGTTCGGAGTTTTGTGACTATATCTTCTGTCACTTTGGTTATTCTTAGTCATGTCTTAGTTTATATTTTTTTTTGGTAAATAAAACTGAAGAATTGAACTTGTCGAGCAAGATTTTAATAATAATTTTTATTATTTAACTTTTCATTGAAATGTGTTGGTGAATATTTCATTGTATTAAAGGCCAAACCGAAAGTTGTATTTCAAATTGTCTATTACTTGCACAAAAGGACATTTGTGCGTTGAAAATCGATAATTTTATTTACTGAATATTTCCATTTAAAAAAATTACGAAAAAATGAATTAGCAAAACTCACGTAGAGCAGTAGCATAAGAAAAATTCGTAATCACAGCTATCCGACGAATGGTCAGTCTAGTCATAACAACTAGTCTACTAGTCGTAACAACTAGTAGAGTTACAGTACAACTATTGCACGATAGGTATATGGGAGCTACAGCTAACCCATAGTCGTGGTACACCACGACTCCTTTCTTGTCTCTCGGCTGCAACTTGTACGAAAATTTAAACGACAATACCACTTGTAACAAATGTTTAACTGGACAGGCATTTAACACGCAATTCAATGGAATTCAATTATTTTAAACCCACAGGAAACATTTGATATTTGTCGAAACAGTTTCTCCTTTAAATAGCTTTGAAATTTGACCCAAGACAAGACATTAATAGGGTGCGTTCTAGCCAAAAATATGGAATAGACGACGTCAATGTGGAGGCGACGTCGTCCGCATATATCTTCACGTATAAAAGTGCCGGTACACCACACACACACACACACAATTTGCGATAACTTTAATTTTGGACATGACTCCGACAAACATCGCGCCCGAGCAAATCGTCCTTTGCTAATTCGTTACGGAAAATTATAATTTCATTCCACATGAATATTATTGCGATAAACCCAAAACGCGTAAACATAAATTCGATTGCAAATGCTACGCGAAGCCAATCGCACACAAAATTAGGTCACGTTACCACATTTTTCATATATTTTATCGCGCGATGAAATTTATGACAGATAAATCCCATAAAATTATATACAAGCCAAAAGAATGGTTCGCACAAAAAATGAAGAATTATTATGACCGTAATAAAATTATATGGTGTTTCATAATTTTTTATTTTATAAACAGCCTAGTTCATTAAAACGTGATTTTTAATCGATTGCGCGAAATATTATTTTCGAACTTCAACGCTGTCCAAAGTATCGAGAGCTACATGTTAATGCAATTAAAAAATGGCCCGATTACAAGGATTTTTTCTATAGGAAGAAATATGAAAAAAAATCGTCGTACATGACTTAATGAAATATCTTTTAAAGCAGTTACACCGACGCAGAATTTAACACAAATAAATCAGAACGTCACCCAGTATAGAATGTCAGTGTCGTCGCGAACGGGAGGAGCCAAAGCGAGAATTATAAATGAGGTAAATGACTGGTCTTAAGAAGATCGTATTATCGGAGAAGCAAAAACGGACTTTCAGTAGGTAATCAAGAAGGAAAATGGGAAAAAAGAGAATGCAGAGGAAAACGAAAAATGCCAAAAATTAACCAGAAGGTTGTAGAAGTTGTTGATAACACTCTGGGAAGAAGAGAAAATAGAAAAAGGCTGAATAACTGCGTTAAGGGGGGATCCTACTTTAGGAGGCCTTAAAATAGCGTTTTTGGGCGAATTTTTTTAGGACAGAAAAAATGAGCAACCCTAGCGAAGTTTTTAGAGCATTTTAGTGTATATTTGAGCATTAAAAAAAAATATATTTCGAGAGAAAAATATTTAAACGGAACCGATTTTTATGCACATTTGTGCAACAGCTTTCAATTGCAGTCTACAATCGGTGGGAAAGATGTAGCTCGTAATTTTTGTCTGAAACAAAAAAAATCCAAAGAAAATTGTAATTCTCATATATTCTCTTCTAGGTGAACTAAAAAAAACCCAAAATTTTGAAATTCAAGATTTTTCTCAGGTTTGAAAATAAATGTGCTCTTTGCAGGAAGAGAAAATCATTTCAACTTGCCAAAAAAGTTGTTTAGAATTTTTTTTTCATTAATATTTTTAGTTCAAATAGAACAGAATCCTACTGAAGCTAACAACAGCCTTGTTTCGTTTTGATTGCTTGTCTAGTTTTCTCGCAATCACGCCCACCAGTTTAGAAAAATCGTAAAAACGAAAACTCGAGAAAAGGCGCACTAAAGTTTACGATCAGGAAAAATGCTAATTTTCGATTACTTACGGAATATCTCGTTATAATCCTACTATAGCTCTTACGAATTCAAAATATTTTTGTTTCGAACGACCGATTGAACTTTTTTCAGTACATAGTTCGGTGTTATGTGACTGCGGGGAGGGGGGCGCGCTTCGTTTGTCCGAGCGTTGGTGCGTTCGTATATTTTTTGCTCGACACCTCACTGTGTTTAGTGCTGTATCTTTCAAAATATTGCGAATTAGCCGCTATAACTTTTTATACATATTCTTAGATATATTAGGCATAGATTTGAGCAATAAAAAAAATCGATTTTTTGAACCTTCTAAAGCAGGATCCCCCCTTAATGATACCCTGACATAAAAATGGAACCAAAGAAGAGTGTAATAAATATATGAATCGTAAGGTGACATTACATGACCATAATTAAGTAGGATAATATCATAGCTGGAAGAACGACGATTGACCATGTCTTTATTATTAAACAACTCCAAATACATATGTGTTGTTCATTGATTATAACCAAGTTAACCACTCCATTAGGAGAAATTATAAATAATTTGCACGATGGAATGAAAATGGTGGGGAGTAACGGACAGTTTGAGAGGATTGATGGGAATGACGAGGACGAGGAATTTAGTCAATCAAGTAGTGGAAGACAATGCAAAGAGCCCAATCACCAGGGCCAATCAGGGACAACCCAGAAAGAGGTGACTGAATGAAAGAAAGAAAGATCTAAAGGATTGGATGGAAATTTATTATTTGGCAAAATTATGACAAATAATAAATAAAAATATCTGAACATGCAAAATCGAAGAAGTGACATTTATTGATGATTCTGTATCACATCGATTTTTATTTGTATCTGAAATTGAAATTTGTTCAGTGCCTCTTCACATATCGCACAGAAACAGGTCGAAGGATGTTCCAGACAGTGGAAATATAATAAATTTGAGGAAGGGGGGTATGAAAGATGAAAGTGGGTGCAGGAAGGACATGAAGAAAATGACAGAGCAGGAAAAGAAAATATCGATGGATAAAGTAGTCGAGAATGGGATGAAGAAAAGGGAGAAACATTAGACGACGAAATAGAAGAATGCGAAGAATATGATGACGATAGCGAAGAGAATCACAAGAAAAAACGAAAATATTGGCAAAAGGAGCCAGCGGTTGCAGTGGAGAAGAAGGCGGTGTAGTAAAAGAAGAAGAGTGAGGAGAATGATGTGGGAAGAATATGATGGCGATTGGAAAATTGTAATATAATATGGTGTCAAAATCATAAAAATTATTGAAAATCGCAAAAAATTAAAAATATATTGAATGAATAGCAAAAAAAAACAAAAAGTCGAAAATAAATTATTAATAATGGGAACAAACATGAGTATAAAATAAATGCAATATAAACGGGAAAAAAAATATTAACCTGGGTAACAACCAATTATGAAATCAATCGATAAAAGATTACTAAACAGTACAGGCACCCAGTTAAGATGAGTACGTACAAAAGCACGAAAAGTACTAAGATTGGGATTGATTCAGACGCCAAGGGGGGGGGGGGGGGAGAAGAAATCTTGGACGAAGTAAATCAATCAGGAAGCTTTGAAAAATCTTATTATATATTGTGAATAGGATTTACGAGATTTTAGGAACACTCTATTACTTACTTTATTCTTTCGTTGAGAATTTTGAAAAAATATCAGATCAGTTCAACTGGATGGGGGATTATTACTTTTGAGGAATATGTAAACTGATTTTGATCACTTTGATGCTATTGATAGTCTCACACAATTTATGTTGTTGAAGTATTGCAAGAATTAATACATTTACGTGGCGTGACTTCTTGGTCATCACCAAACAGTACTTTTCCAAATTTATTAAGTCCTAAAAGTCAGTTAGGCTTGTTCACGTAGAATATTTTTTTGACAATAACTTGACCCATCCAATTTTACAGGGGATCTTTAGTGAACAAAAGCTGTATACAACTTGTGTTTTTGAGTATTTCAAAATGCTTGATTTTTAAACCAATCAAAATCAAAATCAAAATGTGTTCTTCGAACAAAAATTATTTAAGATACGTTACAACACATGGGGCTTCTTGTTGACCAAATGTGTGGTATGAAATTACTGCGCAATCAATTCAAATTGTTCAATGAAAAAAATTATGGTGGAAAAGCATTTTTTCAGCTTGAACTAGTTATCAACTAGTTCGTCAATAGTTGCTCCTACGAAATCTAGCGGAAGTCATCGATGGATATTTCGCGCAGTTCGGAACTAGGGCTTTATGACCTGGGGTCTCTACGGTAGCTTAAATCTTTGAGCATTTTTTCAGTATAATGAAAGTTGGTGTCCGGTTGTGAAATTATTTTACAAATTGTGAAGATCAGATTCAGATCTACCCAAAGGACAATTTTGGTTTCATTTATCCAAATATATTTCTGAACAAATTTTGAATAAACCAACACGATTTTTTAAATCTTTTTCCTCCGTTCTAATACTGGTGACAATGCTGAAAATTGAACTATCTATCTATCTAATTCTAGTTTTCGTTGGTTGGTTTACAATTTGGATAAACTATCTGATTCTAGTTGGGTTGGGTGTTCACACAGAACACCCAACCCAACTAGAATCAATAGAATCTGTTCTGTGTGAACACCCAACCCAACTAGAATCAGATAGTTTATCCAAATTGTAAACCAACCAACGAAAACACAATTGAAAATTGGGCGAACTCGTTAAATCTTCGTGAAGTAACGTCGATTAGTTTGACAACAACCCCACATTTAATCATAATTATGTATTGATTTTTGAAGAATACAAAGTTCCCTAACACAAATATAAAGGGCAATGATAAATTTCCTAAATGAAAATAATTGTGACACCTCAAGAAGTTAGGCAAGGTGTCACGTTGGGTTCACTTTTATTTTATACTGATGGATAAAATTACAAAATGACGTAAACAATTGAGATTATACTGCACTTATTACAAATAATCCGCATTTAAAATAAAATTATAATAATTGCCACAATAATTGCTTAGAAATAAAATTTAAAGTTTATTTAACTTACTAACTGAACGAAATAAAAAACGATCTTATAAGAGGTCAAGGTGATTGATTCGTCTTATAATCTGCATGAGTAAACTTGAACCTATTTCTAAAAATAAAAAGGTCACAAATAAATTATGTATTAATATATATTAACTTATGTCAACATGATATTTCGTGTTGTCATTAAGACAAGATAATATAATAATCAATAATAATTATGACGCCCAACGTGGGGTTTGATAACTAAATGTTGCAATACACTATGTAGAGAGAATCTATTAATTGATTACCTATTCTAACAGATCTCATAGGTAATTTAGTAAGTTGCTAAACATGGATAGGAACATGTTACATATAATTCTTAACCAGTGTTCATTCCCTTGTCAAAGATCTAGATAAATTAAGAACTTCCAGCTCAATGGCAATATTAAACGAGATTAAAAAATGATATGCTTTCTCAAAAAAAAAATTGAGTAGGTCCCAAAATAACATGCAATGTATTTGTGTGGATTTCGACTGGGAATAGCTGCCACAGGTCAAGGTACTGAAGAAGGAATGATGTTATGAATGCAATAAAAACATACTCATCCAACTTTAACAACCTTAGAGGGTTTAAAGCTTCAAGGGTGTTTTTGGGACTATGGGACTAACATCGCCTTATTAAATAAATGAATGAAATAGGCAATAGGCCTCGACCTGATATTAATAAAATGTATTCTCATATCTACTAATAGAAAAAAAAAGACCTTGAAATGGCCAATAGTAGACCTAGACGCAGAGACGAGGATTCTGACAGCTTCTGAATAATTTACGCTTCATCCAGTAGAGGAATTTTGCAACAATAAAATGATGTATAGCTCGTTGGACTTGGCTGATACGAGGCAAAATAATATGATCGAAGAAAATGGAATACGAAAGAAACCTCGTGGGTCAAACCATGGGTCGGAAGCAATGGTCCTCTACTATATAAGAAAAAAGTACCACACCAAAGCTAATCCTTAGTATCCCATTTCGATAATAAATCTCGGACGATCCGTTCACCAACTCAATTTCGCATTCATCGAACCAGAACCGCCTCGAACGTCGGAATTTGTTAATAAATTCGAAATAGTTCGCCTCCGGCGATTTATTGTCACGTCCAAACGTTTTCATTTGATGTGGTGCTCGGCCTGTATCGAACGTACTGCAGGGTACCGTCGTAAAAGATAATTGGCTGCCGGCTATATATAGCGCGTCTTTAAAGCGCGATTTCGAGTAAATTACGGAACGATCAAAACGTCCGTACCTACGTGGAAATAAACGCGCGTTTCCGACGTCTGCGTCGGCTTTGATCCGCGGACACTTCGCGCGTCCTCGCCCACTTGACGTCCATCAAAATAATCTGCGTGCATCGACAACTTAATGCATTGTGTCATTGTGTCCATTGATAAACGTATAAACGTCCAGCGTTGCTTTTTGAACGGTCCGAATGGAAACGACAATGTTTACCCTAGTTGAATTATGTACGTAAATATTTTTGATCAGCTGGGTTAATGGTTCTTTAAACAAGCAAGCAGTGTCTCAGTTTGAAGTTGCAACTGGTAGTCATCACGTTGAATTACGTTGTGTTTTATGTTGTAGTGCAATATTTTTAGGATACGTATTTCGGAACTAATGAGCAACGGTCAACTGTGATTAATGAAATGAGTAATATTAGCTTAAACATAATTCATTAATTATAAGTCATGACATCATTGAAACACACGACCTGTACAAACCACTTCGCCAATCTAAATGTGAAATAGGTATCGATGGAAATATATGGGTACCTCGAGATATCTAAAGAAATTTCAATACCCTAGAGATACCCGTCTTTTTGGAGCGTCAAGACTCGTTTGAAAAGTACGTGATTAGATCGAAATATACAGTCAGGCAAAGAGTTTTGACGAAACTAACGTATGTCGAACATGTAAACTGTAAACTTGATAGAACAGCAAGGCGAATTTTATCGAGAAATATCAACGAAAGTGAGTAAGAAAGAATTATTTTACAACAAAAACTTCAATTCTCACCTAAGATAGGTTAAATAACATGTTTAATATATTTGTGCATTAAATGTCTGTAGAAGCATAAAGATGTTTAGTTCCAACAATTTTGCAAATTTATATAATTTGAGATAAGGATGGAGTATGTACTCTAACGATACATGTCCTTCCATCCATCTATCCTTATTGGTGTGTTTGGCTTTTGTAACTTCCTTCATTGTTTCATTAATTAATTCATTGTGATTTCATTTAATTTTTCTTTGCGTTTGTCTCCATTCATTTTTTGCTTCTTAAATTTTTCATCGGGTTCAGTTTTAATTGGTTTCACATTCTCCTGTTCAAGTTATTTCCTCGATTTCATTATTTTGCTTTGTCTTCTTCTCCAGTTTCGTTCCAATTTATTTCTAATTTCTTCATTTACTTATTTATATATGATATTTTATTTGTTTGTCGTTTTCATAATTTTTTTATCTGTTTTCTTTCTGCCATTGAGTTGAGGCTTTTCTATCATTTGATTCCGCCAGTTTCTTTTATCTGCGTTTTTATCTATGAAGTGATGACGACCGTAAACGACTGGTTGGGTTGGTTTGGGTTGGGTTAGGTTGGGTTGGGTTGGGTTGGGTTGGGTTGGATTGGTTTGGGTTAGGTTGGGTTGGTTTAGGTTGGGTTGGGTTGGGTTGGGTTAGGTTAGGTTGGGTTGGGTTGGGTTAGGTTGGGTAAGAACAACCGATGGAATTTTTTCCAGAGAAATCAAAGGTTTGGTGCATTGTTGGACCAAATGCATCGACGTTCAGGGAGATTATGTAGAAAAATAAACGTTTAATATTTCTTCAATTTGTTTCCTTCTATATTAAGGACCGTAAATACTGATCTCCCCTCGTATCTATTTGCGCTCTACAATAAGAGGTTATACATGAAACCTGTGAACAAAGTTTATATATATCGCTGACGTGGATTACGTAAGCAGAGGCCAATCAGAGTCGAGCATTTCAAGTTACGTTTTGTTGGCCAGTGCTATCGACGTACGTTCATTTGTTTCGTAAAATTGTTTGACAACCTCAACGTTTATAGTAGCATTTAAATCCTTAAGGATCATGAAAATGTAAATATTTATAATATTAATTGTATTACATAATAATAAACATCACTGAAATCATTTTTTTATTCACATCGACGATCCTGTAATTTTCATAAATATAATTTATAATAAATCGACCCAGTAAAAAAAATTGTCTAGTAGCTGTGTTGAATTCTTTATATTTCAAACAATGTATTTTCTTTTCCTTGAATTTTATTTTTGCTAAAATTTCATTCTGGTACAATTTCTACTTTAATAATAAGCAATTTGATTTTTTTACTCATTACAATCTTTCTATTGATTTTTTCAGACACACGGCAATTGTAGCCCAACTGTTACCGAATTTGTGACCTGTCGCATTAAATATATATAATATAGCGAAGCACCCAACACATGCATAACAGAAAATTTCTAAAAACACTCGGCTGTGAAATTTGTTCCACTTGCCAATTTACACGTATTTATTTGCAAACACACTGGCAAAATGTTACAAACTTTTCAAATTCCAACAAAGTGGGGTCCTACGATTATCAACGGTTATGTCTCATTCTCATATTTATTTTCAATAAATCACTTTCGTGTACACTGGCAGGCAAATTTATCGACACACACCTGCATCTGGGTCACTAATAATTAGCGGCTGTGGCACCACGTTCTGGCAGGGCTAGATATGAATTGCTTCTATATTTATCCTGCTAACTAATCTCGTTCAATTACCCAAATCCCATTATGTCAACTTTGTAGTTTGGTGAGTGGGATTTATTAAAAAAAATATATATCAACGTCGTTAATAATCAGCGAAATTGGTTACTTCTTTTACAAATGGGCATCGGTAGTTTAATTCCGTCGAATAATTTGCATAAAAAGGCGCCATTTATTTTATTATTTATAGTCAAGTCAGAAATTCAATTACAAGTAACAAAAGAAATATTACGTCAAGTTACTAATTGAAACTTTTTTAGTTATTAAATTATATATAAAAAAAATTTCCAATTTTTCTACTTCTTGTTTACTGCATTTTCGTTCAAATACAGAAATTTTAATTTTTTTAGTACAACGTGACCTTTTGATAATGAGACTGGAGAATTTTTATGAATTTTATTTTGATACGGACCTATTGTATAATATCACCGTTTTATATTTCAGGGCGCCACGAAGATCAACTCGTCCTCATCGACATGCGTTCGAAACGTCGCGTCCTCCTGGAAGGACTGCGGAACTTATCGATAGAAATGCCGAAGGAAACGTCGCTGGGCGAGTGGCACGGCGAGGCGACGCGTCGCCTGGAAGACTTCGAAAAGTACATAATCGAATCGTACGACAACCACAAGCTGATAAAGGCCCAGGGCCCCAAACAGTGGACTTTTTGGAGCGCCGTCTTTTACTGCAGCACTATTTATACCACCATCGGTAAGTCGCTCTTCCGAGATCTGCGAAACGGCGTCGTCGTTTGCTCGTCGCGTTCTATTTTTCTTGGCCGGCTATGTATAGATTTTTTTTTCCGGGAATCGCTTGACACTTTTGACAAGTGGACGGGTGACGACGCCTCGTTCTCAGAATCCCGAAACCAACCCCAAAGACTCGGTTAGTCACACGCACGAAAATACGCGTGAAAAAGTTTATCTTGGCAATTTATGCGCAACGACGCGATTGACGGGCCGCGTTGGTGAAAGTTAACGGGTATTTATAGCGTGTTAATTAAATCGTATAAACGATGTTTGTATATAAGTTTACTAGTTAAAACAGACGGACCCCACGTATGATTGTCGATAGCTCGCGATCCGTTGCGTGGGCGTCGCTTTGTGTTTAGTCATATTTCGCCCAACCATAGGGAACGATGCCAGAGATATGTGAGCTTAGAATAAATGTAATTTGAACAAAATATATACGTTACATTGTTTGTGCGAATTTGTCAGAACTCCTCCAATTTAATCAAATTAGTCGTCGCCATATTAAACTGCTAAACTCAATTTCATCAAAACTTTGCGGTTCGACGAACTATATTTATATTTAATATAAAAACATCTATACTGCAACTAATAACACAAAATAACATAAATTCAATTTGACTTAACGATGTCGTCAGTTACTTTGCGGCTATTTTATTTCTATTTAGAAGTTAATGTACCGCACCGCGGACGTCATAAAATCACTTAACTCGATTACAGACGACCACGTTTTAAAGTTTTATTGGTTTCATGCAGTTTTATTGCGATTGAAATGATTAGAAATCGCATACCAATAATGCTCGCATGCTGGGACTTGTTTTATTCGAGTATGTTGCCTGAAAGCTTCGTCGGTGCTAAATGGCGTCGTAACTTTGCACAAACGTGCATTGAAACGGGTGGTGAATTAATTCAAGAAGGTTCGTTACGTTGATTCGTAAATAAATTGAAGATGATTTGAATCAATCGTTGGTGTTTGGATTCGGGAAAGTGACTGGCGAAATGAGGTGTAGTGGAACTTGTGGTCAGGATCAAAATTGCAGAATGATATTAAAAGAATTGGTGGAGTTTGATTTTGAGCAGCAACCTTGCAATACAAGGGCTGCGTTCAGTTCAGCAATCATAGATTGTTTTTGCGAGTGTACATGAAAATATTGGCAACATTGTGAAAATTAAAATTTGTGAAAAAATAATGCCGAAAACATCAATCTTAAAAATACGAAAAACGTGTAAAAGCTCACGAGTCAAAATGAGGTTATGATCTAAAATAAAAGAATATCAAAAAAATTTTTAAATTATAAAAAATTCTAGGTTGAAAATTTCAATATTGAGAAAATTTTTTCAATTGTCCAAAAAAGTACAACTGATACAAATATATAAAATGCAAATGATGAATGCCTGATTTTGAAAATATTCAAATCAAGATTGTCCAAAAATTACAAAAAATATGTGGCCAAAAATGTTCAAATGCAACAGTTGGCACCATTGAGAAGTTCGAAAATTGTCAAAACATTTGCTTAACTTAAAACTTATCGAGAAAGACAAAAATTTAAAAAAATAGTGATAATTACAAAAATATAAAAATTGAACAAATCGTTACTTTTAAAATTGTACAAAAGTCACAACATTATCGAAACGGTTGAGTAATATCAACAGCGAAAAATATATAAACTAAAAAACACAATAAATAACAGATATTTGAAAATTTGTAAAAACTAACAAAATTAATCTAAAATACAAACACAAGTCCTGAAAAAAATTCGTGAAATAGTTCAAAGTTGTCGAAAATCGCGGAGTTATTTTTTGCCAACATTGTTGACAACGTTGAAAAATGTATAAAAAACAGAAGCGAGGTATTATTTAGCAAAAATTGTCAAAATGATCTAAAACAAAAGCGTCCCCGAAAAAATCATACAATTATCAAAAAAAAATTGAAAGTTAAATGAAAATGAAAAAGTCCACAATGGGTAAGTCAGATTGGGTTAGGTTAAGTAAGCTTGGGTTGGGTTAGGTTGATTTGGAATTGGATTTCGATTTGATTGGGCTGGGTTGGGTTGGGTTCGGTTGGGTTGGGTTTGATTTGGTTTGGTTTTGGGCGAAAATCACAAAACGCAAAGAAAAACAATAAATTTGCGAATTTTGTCAAAACTATCAACCATAAACTGGTTAAAAATGTGAAAAATTCTCAACTTGTCTAAAAAAACAAAAACATATTAAAACTGTCGAGAATGTTAAAAACATTTACACACCACACCACAACCGCAACATCATCATAAAAAAATTTTAAAAAATGCCAAAACAGTAATAAAACTATCTATGACCTAAAAAGACCAAAAAATAACATTGTCAAAAATGTGAAATTGAAAATTGCAAAATAGAAAAAACTTAAAAATCGAAAAATAATTCAAAGTTATCTTACGGAAACAAGAGATATTAAATGTAGCAAAACTGGTCAAAATGATCTGAAACAAAAGCGTCAGAAAAAATAATATAATGATAAAAAATAAATAAACATTGAAAATGCTTCACAAAATTATGTACTCCACAAATCCACAGTGAATCCCTGAAGACAAAATAACAAATATGAGTTGAATTGAGTTGAGTTGAGCTAACCTATGTTGGGTTAAATTGAGTTAGGTTGGGTTCATTCACTTGGGTAGATACATTGTGCCATTCTTGCAAACCATCAAGAAAATGCAAGTTCTGGAAAAAATGTTCAAATGATGAACTGATTAGGAGACAACATCCAGACTTTAATACAATCTTGAATGATTCGAATTGGAAGATCAAACCCAACCCAATCTATCGCCCCAATACCAATGGGCATACCAAACTTTATTTTCAAAAAAACGAGAAATCAATAATGATGGAAGATGGAAGATACATCAAAAAATTGCTGGCATAGTTCACGGTTTGGATACTTTGTTAAGATTGGGCAGAGTTTCCAAAGATCGCATGGTCTTTATCGCTGCAATAAATCAGTTATCGAAATGTCACATGATGCTACTTGGAAACTTTTTAAATGGTTGGTGAACATGGATACGAAATAATAAAGCACATAAAAAAACAAAACTCAACGAAATGCATCATGTTCTGTGTATGTTCGTTGAATTTTCCAAGGCTTTTGATATAATTAGTCACAGCAAGCTACTAGAAATTTTGCAAATGATCTATTGGAGAGGACAGATAAATAAATGGTATGAAGATAAAGTCAAAGTAGGAGCCACGATGGATAAGGAGTCCCATAGTGTAGTAACCTGAATTGGGTTGGGTTGCAATGTAGAATTGACGATCGGTAAAGAAGTACACGTACTAAAAGGAGTACCACAGGGTGATATCTTGGGTCTAATGTTGTTCTTACTCCACGTAAACGACGTGGGTGAATATTTCAAAAATTGTAAATACTGGTGGTCGCGGAATATTTTGCCAGTGTATCAATGCATAAGTACCTAAATAACCGAAGAAAATTTGCAAAATGAATTTTAGTTCCAACTACAAGCCCATGAACTGTAATGAAAACTAAATTCCTCCAAAACTATCTGATAGTAGACCAGCGCAAATAATGTATCATATTTACCAGGTGTTGAATGTACCTACTAGTGGTCTAGGTTGCAAGTATTCCCAATGCCAGGTTCAAACCCAACCCAACTTAACCCAATCCAACTCAACTGAACCCACCACGATCCTCACAGATTTTATTTTTGTGCCAATTAGTGAAGACAATTTCGCTACTTTCACTACTTAGTTCTTTGATCCCTTTGAATTTTCCACAGATAAGCCACCTTATATTTACAATCCGTTCGTTATCGTTTGTATTAAACATTAGTAAACGTACTTTATTTGCAAATTGCAAACAAAATAATATGTGTGCGCTATTTATAATATATGAACAGTCTAATTGTACGATATGAATTTATTATTTATGTGTTTTATGTGTGTCATTTAGTTTAGGATATTCGGACACAACAGGTGTCCAGATGTAGAAAATGTGCAAAAGTGATCCAAATCATATCTTGCGATGCAACCAATGCAAATTTTGCAAAGTTCGAAATGATGCCGAGAAGTTAAGGAAGTTAAGACCAACAGATCTTCACACTGAATCAAGTGTATGCAATCATTAAATTAATTGAAACATCGTTCATAGAAAGAAAAATGTCCATGGGTTTCTTCGATTTTTGTTTAAGATCGTGCCGAGTGCTGTGATTTAAAGTACCTCAAGGTGGGGTATTAGGACCAATACAATTATAGTTTAAATAATTATATTTCAAAAATGTTCCCAAAACTTTTGTTACATACGTTACGATTTATACAGTCAAATATCTTGGGACAGGACAATGCCTATGATTACATAGCAGCTCACGAAATTCGAAAGATTAATTCGACCTACCAACAACTCCAAAAAATATTCAGAACCGACAGAATTCTTCAAGATACTATCACACGTGTCTGATGATAAGATAATCTCATTAAAAATATATTTTAGGTCTCTAGCAAGATCAGGTGGCAGACTTCCACTTAGATTCTTAGACAAATAATAAAATCCAACACACAATCCAAGTCTTAATCGAATAGAATTTATTACGTCATCTTGGGCAGATTGGAAGATCAAAATCCCATATAAAGCTGCCTAAACCAAATTGCACATAAACCAAATGTCCCATAACTTTACTATCAATACAACGTCGATATCAAATTCGTAAATTCTGCATCTGTTCCTTCGCGTAAATGAAAGTGGGGCGCTTTTAGTGTTTACGACGCGTCCGCGGAAATCAACACCCGATCGTCAATTTGGCATTTTAAATGTATTTTAGCGCAAACTTTTTATTTTTAAACTTTTATTTAGAGAAGACCACTAAAAATAGCGATTTTTAAAAACGCTAAAAATATTTAAGGCCGTATATCTTTCGTCCTCTTTCGCAAACCGAAAATATTTACGGAACCAATAAGTTCGGATCTATAAAAAAAAATGCTCATTAATTGCGACTTTTAAATAGCGACGGCGAACGCTTACGTTTGCTGAAGTAGCGATTCAATTAGTTGTTACATTGGTGGGACGGCGTTTCCGCTAATGACACGAAACAGTCCACATTCGAGGAACATTTCGCACCAAAGAAGAATTTATCGTACGTACGAGCGTTTTAAATTTTTTACGCGAAACACAAAGTTTGTAAGAATATAATTAATTTAATACGTTAAAAGATAGTTTAGTTAAACAAATTTTTACGTGCGGATTAAAAATTTACGTATGCGTGAAAAGTTACATCAAGATGATGAACAAAATTCAAAGAAAAGTTACTGATTCGTTAGACTTAGAGGCAGATGTTACATTTATGTGTTACTCATGAAAATTCAAAAGAACAAGCAGACTACGTCTCTTCATTAATAGAAATTCAAGGAATGCAACCAAAAAAAAAATAAACGATCACGCAACGCCGATCACGCAATCGCCGCATACGAACTTCGTACCAAGACGGTCAATAATGATGGCCAGATAACCCAAAAAAAATATAAATATAAAAAACAGGAACGGTTTCAGCAAATGAGTACATCACAACACGGTTTCAGAAAACGTAGATCTACTATTACAGCCATCGACCAATTGATTGAAAATCATTTACGAGGCACTCGAAAATAAAGATAAAATTGTTGGACTATTTGTTTGATATGTCGCGAGCCTTCGACTCTGTTGATCATGCCCTTATTGGTAGACAAGCTGACCAAGAAAGGCATAAGGGGAAATGTCATAAAGTGGATATTTCTGGCACAAGCCAATGTGTGTGGCTCAACAATATATTTTCCGAAACCTCACAAATGGCTAGGGGTGTGCCGCAGAGCTCCATTCTTGGACCACTCCTATTTATTATTATGATGGACGACCTCCCACTAATATGCCCAGATGCAACAAAAATACGATATGCAGACCATGTGATTAACCAAAAAATCGACCGATCTACATTAATAAGAGTTAATCACACATCGAACTCACATTAGACAACAAGCTGTGAACAGCATTTACAAGTCCTAAAGAACAAACTCAGTGCTATAACGTTCCTGATACGGAGAATACGCCCAACTGTGTCAATCATGGCGAGCAAACAATTGTATTTCGGACTCGTACAATCTTATATTGCCTATGGTATGATCTTCTAGGGGGCCTCAAGATATGTCAAGGTGTTTTTAGACTTGAAAAAAAAAATCCTGCGCATAATATACAAACAATACAACATCACGACTTTGTAATTGTAAACTGACTGATAAACACATATTACAATATTTTGACATATTAAAGCATGTGGTAATTTCATCGAAAGACGAACTTGAAAAAGTGTAGCAAAATAATTTGCAGTGTGTATATGCATATCTGGTATTATGTGACGTACAGACTCATTATGACCAGATCGAAAAGGAGATGTATGCTATTGTGAAACATTTCAGCAATATGTGTATGGGAAAGAGTTTACAGTCGAAACAGATCACAAGCCATTGATATGAGTATTAAAAAAAAATATTAATACCATACCCTGCAAGATTACAGAGAATGCCAATTCAATTATAACACAAGGAAGGTAAACATATTTTGCTTTGTTGTACTAGTCACGATCTTGTAATATAATAAACGTGCAGTCCATCTTGAGCCATTTTTTCGTACGTTACAGGGGAAAGGGAAATGGAGTGCACTGGATAGAGATAAGAAAAAAAGTGGAAAATTAAAAATCATTAAAAATCATCAATTAAATCAGGGAGAAGGATTCTATTTTATGTTTTGCATAAATAAAATGTTTTCGTTACTATAAATTTGTAATCAAATCGCACCCTAGCAGACCCTACTAAAAATATTTTGCAAACAATTCAAACGAAACGATTTTTTTTTATTTCCATATCCATTTTCATCGACATCGCACAATTATGTGCACATTTTATTTTTATTTTTTTTAATATAATATCAGTGCAGTTATCGAACAGATAGTGAGGCATCGCGTCGCCATCGAAATAGAAAAATCAAACGAGCATAAATTCTCTGGAGCTCCTTCTATATTAGTGCGTCCTAATAACGGATGCCAACAAAAAGTAGCCGGACCTGACTTAACGTGTTCTAAATATATCTTAGTCTAGAAACCATGGATACGTCGCACGCATCTACGAAAACCGCCGACGAAAACGACGCCGGTTGCGGTGAAAACGCGGCCGACGAGATAAGTCTGTCGAAACTGGAATCGATGGTGACACCGGAACAAGTGCTAAGTGCATCGGTGGCGCGCAAACGAAGGAACATCACGAAACGGCGTCCGTCGAGCGCGAGCAGAACGCGCGAGCTCACCCCGGCCAGGCAACTGCTCGACAGGACGTCAACCGACGAAGAGGCGATCCAACCGCGCCCGAAAACACCCGAACGAAGACGTCGAAAAGTAAACAAGAATCCCACGCCGGAACGCGACGTCAAAAACGACGCCGCGTCGCCGCAAAACGAAAACCATGACGCCGATAAAAAAACCGCGAAGAAAGACAGCCTGGTCAGCGTCAGCCACGCCGAATTGATGGCCCTGTTCGACAAAGCGAAACGCAAGATCGCGTCCGGCCGCGAGCGATACAAAAAACGCGCGTCGCTGACGCGGAGCCAATCGTCCCCGAGGCAACTGACGGAAGAAGAACTCTTGGAGGGTTTCAAAAAGGCTCAACAGGTCACGGCCGAACGGGAAAAAGAACGCAAAAGATCACACTCGGCCCGGAAATACTCCACGGACAGTTGCAAGTCGACATCTTCTTCGGAGATAATCCAGTTCAAACCGTATCGCCCGGTCGTGAAACAATTCGTGGCGCAACGCAAACTCACAAAATCATCTTCGAATAAAATCGTCGAAATCCTCGACCCGAAGACGAAGAAGGTCCTCCGGACCAACGAAATCTTGCACGTTCGCTTTAAATTCGCGGGGTTCGTCCGCATATTGAGGTGCTTCACGATCTTGGAGATTTATCGGGAGTACAAGAAGTTCAAGAGCGATCGGAAGGATGAGTACCAGAAAATCAGGGTGTTGCGGATGAAGTGCCTCAACAGGTTGCTGTTGATTATGGTTCTCTGTGGGTTGGGCGGAGTTATGTTCAAGTTCGTCGAAGGAGCTTTCGAGAATTATTACAAATGCGGCGTGAAGAGGGTCAAGAGGGATTTCATTGATAATTTGTGGGTGAAGAGTCACAATTTGCGGGAGGAGGACTGGAAGTCGCTGGCGAGGACGAAGCTGAGGGTGTTCGAAGAAGAACTGCACACCGCGCACGAGGCTGGGATGCATTCGTATAGTGGGGAGCGATCTTGGAGCTTTTTGAACGGTGTTGTTTACTCGTTGACTATTATAACGACGATTGGTAAGAGGAAATATCAAACAATTAAAATCGATTTCATCCATCATTAGGTTCTCATTACTTGTATCTAAAATTGATCGCAAGCGTTCTCCTTCTCATTTCAACTTACCTCTTCGTATCACATAACGCTTCCATATCCTCAGTTCCAAACCTGTCTTTTGTAATCACTTTCTTGTTCCTTACAACTACCATCCTTTTTAATAACAGTGGCCAAGCTTTAAGAAATTAAATGCCATCATCAATACCAGCAAGGCCAGCGTTGTAATGTTGTCGCTGACTCTAGTTACACTTCTTTTGCACTGTCTCTGGCATTGATGAATAAGCAATGGCGTTGTAATTTTATCGAAATCGTTTGTGCAATATAGGTCGTGTCATGGAAATAAAAATTATAATTTTAATGTTGCTTTTATTTTGCAGGTTATGGTCATTTGTTTCCTACAACGAGTACTGGGCAAGGACTAACGATAGTGTACGCTCTCATTGGAATCCCGCTGTTCCTCATACTGCTGACGGATTTTGGTAAATTGTTCACAAGATGTATAAAATTCGTTTGGGCGTTCGTGAGGAGGGTCTACTATACCGGGAGTTGCAGAAGCGTCAGGAAGACTACGCACGTTGGGGTAATTATTAAATATTATATTGTAAACATATTTTATTTGATACACGAGCTTTATACTTCATGGTTTTTATATTAAATATTACATAATGGTAGTTATCTTGTCGTGAGCAGTCAGTCGTGGAATGAAACACTTTTAGCAATATTAAAGTTTATTGCTCTTAAATTGCATTGTATTGAATTAAATGTTGGTCGAATACCCTAACCAGGTTCTTTACAAGGTTGTCCCTAGTTTTTGAAGTAAATACTGGGGATATAGAAAGACGGCATTGATAACACGATACGTTTTATTTAATGTCATTTGTCGTATTAATGCTTATTGCTTGATTGAAAAATAAATCATCGTATTTAAGTACTTAATACCATTTAGCCCTAAACATTATTCAAAGTATGTAAAAACTAATAGAAACTAAATGTACCTATAAACGTCACACAAATGCAATTTTTTGTACCAATCCTAATATAGCATATAGCATATAGCATATTTATAAAATAATAATTTACAAAAAACTACTAGGATCTATAAATAAATATCAAACCGAAAATTTCCAATCGAAATTCAATTTATTTCTCTGCACATCAATGCAAACTTGGATGTTGGCAGTTGTCAATGTCCCTGGCTAAAATTCCCGTAATTATCGAGTGTAGGCGAGCGCTGAATAGGTTCGGAAAGAGGGCGAAACTACTCGCCGGCGCCGAAACGGCCGGCGTCTGCTGTCCGGACGCCAAAAGGACTGCGAAAAGCTAGCCGCGCCTGCAGACGGATGCCGTCATTAAATCGTTCTCTATTTTCAGTGCACTTGTCGCACTTACGCGATATGTAATCCGTTTTCGCGGATTTATTGCACCGTGCAGATTATGCAGTTGAAATTTACACGTACTCCATTTTGAAGTCAGATACATAAAATTAGTGTTTCTTAAATTTGCGCTAAAATTAAATTGATTTTTACTCTTGACAATTTTTTTATTTTGATTTTAATTGGAGCCCTGGGTCACTGTTTCTCGTTTACGAATTAATTTTCAATGATTCATCTGATTGATGATGATGAGCTTTTATGTAATCAACAAGGCAAACACAATGTTCCTAAATTCAATCTTAATCTCGGTGACGACAGACACATGAATGAATAACTTACATCGCTCAATTCTTTCCCACTCGCAGTATTATAACAACCGCAATAAATTATAATCCGTTGTCAATGGATTCGAAAAACCATACAAAAATACAAAATAAAATTTTTAGGAATTATTTCACGTACCACAGCAACATCTATTTGTAAATGTTGGTATATTAACATCTTCATTTTTATTGGCAACGAATGAAGTGTTGATTACTATGACATGTACTTGCGATTTTTTATAAGTTTGTTATTTTTATGTAATTGGTTATTAGAAATAAAAATATTGCCTGGTTCCTTGAACAAACATTTGACAATATTGTCATATTTCCTTATTTTTACATAATGTTATGCACGAATGTTAAAAATTACAAAATAAAACTACGCACATTATCTAAATCTGACAGAAAAACCACAGTGAACGAATTCGAATCGCAGCACCCTTCCCTATATAACATAGCACTGCGTTGAGAGACGTCCAACTCAACCCAACAAAACCCAACCTAAATCAACCCACCAAAACCCAACCGAACCTAACCCAACTCAACCCCTATCCAACATGTTTAGATCTATAACATCACACTCGTCTAATTGAAACCCAGATACTTCACCAAACTAATACGGTATATCGAGCGCAACAGGGGTGACCAACATAACAAGATCTAAAAAACAAACCCAACAAAATTCGAACACATAAACTCTTTCCAAACTAACACTGCAATGGATTGAGATGCGCCCAATAAGACCTATCATAGGTACGTTGTTCAGTAGAACTCAGAGCGATTATATCTCAAAACACACACACACACACACACCCAACTAATTAAACCCCAGGCATGCCCAAAGTATCGTTGCACTGGATTGAGAAGCAACCAATAGGAATTATTATAATTGATTTACCGAAATTTATGAAAACTATAGCCACACTCGCATCTTAGGTTGGAGTCCAAAGTTATTGCTCTCCTGGATTGAAAAGATACAATACAATTGAGATTAGAGATTGTGACCAATCCAAGCTGGCGTACATTGTGGTTGTCTTTCATTTTCATACG
Source organism: Geotrupes spiniger (assembly GCA_959613385.1). Classification (NCBI taxonomy): domain Eukaryota; kingdom Metazoa; phylum Arthropoda; class Insecta; order Coleoptera; family Geotrupidae; genus Geotrupes; species Geotrupes spiniger. The sequence continues at coordinate 1,376,098 of OY390732.1, read as the reverse complement.
AAACTGTCCAAAAGGGTGTTGTTTTACAGAAAGAGTCAATTTGGAAGTTTTTTTTTTTAATTGCTATTTTACAAACTAGGTAACTAAGTTTTTGTGAATGAGTAGTCCGTTTGTTGTAGTTTTTTCCAATGATTCATTTAATTGTTTCAACTGTGTCAGTTCAAAATTCCTGCTTGATCGGTGCAAGCCTTCCCGAGACATTTGTTTCATTGCTGTAGTCTCAGCTTAATCGAATCTGTCACTTGACACACACTAATTCATTGTAACGCCAATGTCAAATATTTCAACTTATAAGATAAAAAAATTGTTAACTTTTTACACACCACTATGCACACCATATACCGTGTGATCCAAGTTTTCAGATTAGATGAAGAACGAGTTTTGTGGTGCAACTTATTGGTGAAGTTTATTAATAAAAATGAAAAAATGTTCAAAAGAATTGTCATTAACATTGACATTTTCAAAATAAAATGCGATTACTGAAAATTCTTACAGTTTTGAAAATTGTAAAGATTTTTTCATTTCAGAGGTTTGCAACATATACAATTAGAATAATAAAAAATTGACAATGTGAATTTTAGAAAATTATTAGATTTTAGGCCTTTTGAGAAAATTATAACATTAACGTTTTTCGCATTTTTCAATTCGGGCGAAAAAATTAAAAAATTAAAGTAAAAGCATTTTCAAACATTTTTAAAATATGAAAATTTTCAAAGTAAAAGTAGTTTTGAAAAATAGTAAGAATTTTCGCAATTTAGGACCGACTCCACCAACCAGAACCAATCGAACCAAACCCAACCCAAATTCACAAACCAGTTTAAAAAAATGCAATAATTTAATAAAAACCATCATTTTCATTGGCACTGTAATATTTTTACGGTAGTTTCAGTTTGCAGAAAGTTAGAGATTTTCTTTTTTTTTCATTACATGCAATACTAGACCTGCAGCAAGTAATATTCAAAAATATGTACAAATATTTGAAAGATGTGATAATAAATAAATGAAAATTCAAAATTAAAGTTTATGTCACAGGATATCTTTGTGGCAAGCAATATTTGCTAATTATGCTGCATTGGTTACTGAAAGACAGGTGGCCAATGTACGAAATGATTTTTTTTTATAATAGATTGGGTTTGGTTGAGTCGAGTTGGGTAGGGTTGGGTCGGGTTGGGTTGGTATCGCTTATATCAATCATTTATTTTAAATAAAATTTTATTGATTTGAAAATGCAAGAAAATCTTTTCGCTTTTTGCAATCTTGAAATTTTTTATTTGATTTGGAATATTTAAATATTTCAATTTGTCGAATTTCTTTCTACGTTTCATTGCAATTATTTTTATTTATTTTGATGCGATGTCCTTTCATCAACTTTTACATTTTTCAACAGCTTGCCATTTTTGAAATTTGAAAAAAGTTACGTAATCGTATAGACCTAAAATGTCTATTATTTAGGTACTGTCTTAGGACAAAAGTCGCCGAGACAGAGTGCACGTAGTTTTTTCGTTTTTATCAAAATGTAAAATTTTCGAAAAATTTTACATTTTGATGATTGAACTTATAGAAATTATTAACCATTTGCGTGATCTGCAAGACCGAAATTATTCCAATAAATTTTCGGGTTTTCGCACGTCAGACTTTGCTGCAATTTTGCCATTGTTGCCATTAAACAATTTTTGCGTTTTTGCAATTTGATGACTTCATAATTTATTGTAAATTATCAATTCATTTAAGTAATTTTTGCATTTTGATCGTTTCATACCGTTTCGTACTGCATTGTTCTTTCGTATACTCATTTATGACGTAATCGTTAATCTTTGGTGTATCCAATTAAATATTTACAACGATATTCTTGCAGGATATTTTCAAAGGCGCCCAAATCATGTACGACATAGCGACGATGAGAAGGCCGTCGGTTTTCAGCCCAGAAGTGAACCCCGATCCCGAGGGCTCGACCCAACCCCAACCCGAACAAGACGACGTTTCGCCGACGACCCCGGCGCCCTCCAACTACGAAATCGACGACGAATTCAACCTCCCGATCACGCTGGCGCTCTCCATCCTCGTCCTGTACATCTTCCTCGGCGCCGTCGCCTTCCAGATAATGGAAGGCTGGGATTTCTTCACCTCCTTCTACTTCGTGTTCATATCGATGTCGACGATCGGATTCGGCGACTACGTCCCGCGCCGCCATCCGGCCTTCATGGTCGTCTCGATCGTCTACCTCGTCTTCGGCCTCGCCCTCATGTCCATGTGCATCAACGTCGTGCAGGACAAACTGAGCGACACTTTCAAACAGGCCTCGGCCAAACTCGGCGCCACCATCGGCCTCTCGGTGAACGAAGAAGACGGCAGCATCGCGACGATGCCGCCGGAACCGGTGGAGATGCCGGAAGTGCACGGCGTCGAGGTGAATCAGCAGGGCGCCGGGTCGTAGTTTCTCCCGAAATACGCGTTGCGCAACCACCAGATGACTCATCCAGACAAACAACCGTGACTGCGCGGAAAAATACGATCGGAATTTTAAATGTTGTTTTGGCGTCACCAAATTTTGTCACGTATAAATAAATGCCGGGTTAAAAATAACGGGGCAATCGGTTGATACGTTCGAAGCAAGCGCGCCGTCAGATGCGTTAGAATAAAACCTTGCTTTTGGATTTCCAACAAAAATCGGCTTCGCGATGTATTTCGCCACGGCTTGGGCAATAACTGATGCAAAAGCGAATTATTTGCTGACAGTGCCTTACACGATTTTTTCGAAGTATGGCCGTAACATATACAGGGTGCTTCTATCCATGACCCCGCCCTTTTTAATTATCACGAAGAACGTGCGATTGCAGAAAACGCTACATAGTAGAAAAATATTAAGATACGCACGGGATATTTTATAAATGCTTTTTCATGTAACACGCAGTATAGTACTTGACTTGAAAATGTTTTTAAATTATGTAGCTTGTTTCGCAGACTCGCCGATTCTTCTACGAGGTGGTTGATTTGCCGCTGCTCATGACCAATGGGCATTTCTCGTTTCCATTTGCTGCTGGCGCATGTGAAAGTTGTGAGAAAATTTAAATGTTTTCCTATAGTTTTACCTATAGATCCTTGTTCGTTTTATTTTTACAATTTCTGCGTTAAATAGGGGATATTTTATGCAATTTGTTATGTAAATATTAAAATAAATATTTTCAGAATAAAATAGTTTTTCGTTCTGCGATATTTGTATGTTTATTGCAATCAAATGCAACTACAAACATCTTAAATTATTAATTAATTAGACATCTATTGGATAAAATCAACGTTTTTGTGTGGTAGGCGGTGAAGTATCTCCGTTTTGTAGGAATAACGTGGTTGAGACACCTGGCAATAGATATCCCCACATCCTCTGTACACAATTCTATTCATTTCAAACCTATTTCATTTTTGAATTTGGTTAATTATTTTAAAATACCGCATAAAGTCAATAGAAAGAGCAGAAAACATTGCTTTTAAAAAATCCCAAGAATTCGTTTCAGTATTTAATTACATTTCAATATAAAACGCAAATGCATTTTCAATGGCATCAAATTTTAAAAACATCATAGCGACTCTTCCATACGAAAATCGCCGACTTGCGTGTTCAACGCGAACACAGCAGAAATTGCTGAGCGATTGTAGTGTGACCAACTGCTGAGAAAATAAAACTTTGCGTTATCGGCGTTGATCCTATTTACGATTACGTTCATAGAAATCGCAGTGAATTTGTCGTCGGGTTCTCGGCTTGGGAACAAAGGAAATGCAGTTTTACCATACAACTTAATTTCAGCGGATGTATTAAGGTGACGATGGCCGTTTCACCCTCTGCGGACTCGTCAGACCACCAAACATAGTTTAAGACACAAGTTGTAAAAGTACCAACGAAACGACGTTTATTACAAAAGAAATTATTTATGCTGGATAATTGATAATTTCTTCACTATTTCATGTTTTGTGAATCTAGGATGTTTTGATAAGACTGCTGCTTTATTTTGGGCCATGGTTAAGACCAGAGAAGTATATGCTCAGATAACCGAGTTTGTTTCGGTGTCTCCCCGGACGAAGGCTTACATCTGTAGCCGGTACAAGGAGCGGGGTAACCTTCAGAACTTACCAAGAACTTGACGACCTGCCAAGAACCGAGCGTGCAAACTCAAGTTTGCCAAGGAGCACGTCGATTGGACGAAGGATGACTGGAAGAATGTGCTATGGTCGGGCGAATCCAAGTATTTACTCGTGGGAACTAATGGCGTGAGCCATGTTCGGCATCCCAAGAATGAGAGATTCAATTCCCGCTACCAACTTTGTACTGTGAAGCACAGAGGTGGTTCGGTTATGGTTTGGGGATGTTTATCCCCTGCAGGTGTTGCCAGTTCAATACCACAAACGATGTGCAACAAAGCACTCTGCACACCTGGCAAGGTTGACCTGATGATTTGTTAAGATGGTGAAAAAACACAAAGTGCAAATACTTTCCGCCACTACTGTACAAAATACACGTATTAAGCTATCTAAGTCCAAATTATGTAAATCGTAACAAATTATATTAATTATTAATCTACAATTAAATTCATAATTTATCAACTTAAAAAAATATTTATTTGGAAATTGAAGTTTTATTGACGAATTGGATGAAGATCAAATGAATAATTACTATATTAGATGCCGCGAGTTTTTAATTTGACTTCTCGGATCCTTTACTATTACCCTTATCTATTACAAATATCTTCATTTCATCCGCGTCCATCCGCGAGTAAACCAAACACAATTTTTAATATCATAAAAAAATCATGTAGAATTATCAACAAATACGATAGAGACCTTATTCAGAAAATTGATGATCAGTGGCGATTATTCATTCAGTCTGATTTACCTGAAGAAACACAAAATGAAAACAATGTAGATACTGGTTTAAGATTTCTAAACTCACTGATACGGCCGAAAATTTAAAATTTTTGGAACTGGGAAATTTTGTGTTAAATCTCTTATCTATCAATGCCACGTGTGTGAGAGTTTTTTCAAAAAAATATTTGATTAAAACAAAAATTAGAAACGAGCTTTGCAGTGAAACGATCGATGGATTAGTCTTGGGCAGTGTCTGTTCACGAGACTGTTATTCATTCGATATTGGTAAAAATGCACTAAAATTAACGACGACCCAAAATTTATATCAGGGTTCCAAAAACGAACCAATATCAGATGACGACGAAAACGAAATCATTGTCGAAGATCAGCGCGTAAATTCATTAAAATCGATAATGAATTTTTGTTTCTTATTTATATATTATTACGCATATTTCTTTTCTCGTATATTTACTTAAATGTTTTATGAATTGTTATTTTTTATTCATTGAAAAATGTAAAATATTTTGTGTTAATTGTTTTTAAATACATGTTTACTTTTTATTTAACTATTGTTATCATTACGCGCATATTTTACCATTTCGTTTAGCGAAGAAAAAATTTAAGATAATTTTTTTGGATAAAGCTGATAATATTGGCAGCACTGCGCCATAATTCCTTCACAAATACCTGGCAACACCGCTTAATTCTAACTTACCTGTTGTTTACTTAACGTGAAAATGACATCGAATATGGCGGCCGGTATCGTCGCCTAGGTACTGGATTTCAATATTGGGGCCTTATCGACGACATTCCCTGGCTCTGGAACTGCTTTTCGACGTCCGAAATCTTCGGAGAGTAGTTTCCCATCGCAGGAATCTTCAAACTGGACCATCGACGTAGATTCAGCCTCGTAACACCCACTTCGACGTTTCTTGTTTACACGGTATTTTCGACGTTTTATTATTAATTTTAATCGCTATTTGGGTACCTTTCTTGATTTTTCTGCCCTAATTCGAGACGCAAACTCGCAGGCCTGCGTCGGTGTCGCGGTTTTGTGACTCTGTTCTTTTGTTCCGAAGTGCTTTTTCTTTGATGTCCATGGATATCTACCTTGTTTTGCAAGTAAATCGAGTGTCGTGTAGCCATGGGTGTCTATTTTGTTGAAGTGAATCGATTGTTGCTCAGCAGAACGTGCTCTCGTTCTCGATTCTTTTAAATCCAAGCGTGTTGCGTCCGGTTTGATTACGATCGAGGTAAATTTTACGATACTTTCCAACACATCTTTATTAATTATTGACCAAATTATTTATGCAGTAGTATGATTATTTATTCGTTTTATTTGGATCTTATTCCTGATATGTGTACATATGGTGTATTTTGTGTAAATGTGTTTTGGTGTTGACGGAAAATTAATTCTGAATCGTATTACGGTATATTCTGGTTTTATGAAGGTTTAATGTATTTATGTTTATAAGTAACACCACAATGTATATACGAGGCTTGTTTAATTGAAACCCATCTCCCATCTTTGGTCCATAAAAATTGTCGACAGATAAATTTACAAATAACTGATGAGCAATAAGGCTTTTCATGGAATCAGGTATATACAGGGATGCAGCATGCAGAGTTACACAGTTACGCATATTTAGCCAATTACAAATAAGAAGAGTGCGATATGCGATCATATTTCATAATACCATAAACATAGCGGAGGCAAGCGTGATGTGCTGTTTGAATTCTATTCTGATTACAGACATCAATGCAAGGGGCATATATTGTGGCACAGTACACGGTGTGAGACAACACTAAAGAAATTTTATATCCTACTAGATAGGATCTGTGTTAGTACAACATTCCCAAACTGTATATATTTAACTATTTGTGTTCTATACCAGAAACTATCGTCAATGTATAAGCAAAGATTTTTTTGCCTCGTCAACAACAACAATAATAATAACAAATGTCTTTATTGTATAAACTTGTACATATTATAGATAAATAAATATAGAAACAAATAAAATATATGTAACATACATATATACAATCTGATGGTGAAGTTCAGATTTAGGTAAACCTATTCTGATATTAAACCTCACCATAGTAGAAAATAAAATGAGAACAATCCACAAATAATCCAGCTTAACCTAAACTAATCTACATAAAGTAACGAACGAACGCTCTTGTATGAGTTAAATCCTCTTTAATGACAATCTTTGTAACTTTGCCCAAAATACTTGCATTTTAACATAACGACTATAAAATTTTTATGAGTACCGATCCCATGGCAGCAATTAAAATCCTTTTTGTTGACGTTGATGTTCAGTTTATTACAAAACATGTTGATTATTAGTTGTGCGGTATTTTCTATATTATTTTTTCTTCCGGGATACCATACACTCTCAGATTGTCTCGTCTGGAATACCGTTCCTGCCCTTCTAAGTTGTTTTCTAGCTGTTTTATTTTGTTTTCCAATGGTGACCATATTATTACACTCTATATTGTCGCTTCATGTGCAGTTAATTTTTCATTGACTGCAGACAGTAGTTTATCCAAAAAAGTGGGGGTTTACCAGTACCTTCTTAACTATTGTAAATGACAATGTAGTAATTCTTTTAGTCGTAGTCAATAGTTAGCGACACATAATGATTTGATGATCGCAATTTTTGGTTTCCAAATATGATTGAAGATTTAGAAGTGTTTGGAATACAAAACAACAGAGCAATTCCCCTGTAACTTTGTATATATTTCTGTCTAATTTTATGTAAGGAACTACAATTACCTGTGTCCACACCTCTGACATCTCTTCTTTGTTCCATATATTTATTATCCTTTTCTGCAGATCATCTCTCCGTAGTAATTAATTCTGCGACTTTGCGGCTTTCTCCTGCGTTTTTATGATTAAGTTCTTTCTCTGTCGGTGGATGTATTTCCACTCCCTCAATCTCATTCCCTAGTTCTATTTGCTTACCTCCCTTGAAGTTGCTGTTCAGGGGCTCCTCAAAAAATTCTTTCCACCTCAGACTTGGACAAAAATTATTTCTTTATTCTTAAATTTTGTTCTCATGCTTTTTATTTTATCTACGTAGTAAGTTCAACTGCTATAAAAATGAAAAAAAAAATATTTTAATAATGAATGTGCTCAAATTTAAACACATATCAAGAAAAACCAACTACTTTTCAACTAGATTTTCACATTCTGTTTTTCCTTCATCTGGTTCGGAATGTATTTTTGAAGTGGAAGGTTGAGGATATGTTTCAATTCTTTTTGACCCGGTTTCTACTACTCTTAGATGTAATTTTTTTTTGACCAAATTAGAAATTTATGAAACCAATAGTCTCATTTTGAAAGAAATCTTGTACTGAAAACGACTATTGAAAAGAAATGTATTGAAGTAGTGAATTAGATCACCATAAGTACATTCATTGATAATTTTGGTAGACCTGTCGATAAAAGTAATGATTACAAATAATCAACAGTCAACAGTTGGTTGTCTGCGTTTTACTGAAGAGTTCGTTTTTCCGGTTTGTGTACTAGGCTGAGACGTTGACGTCTAGATGGCGTTCTTTGTACTCTTTGAAACAACGTTTATAAGTTAAATAATTTAAATCTTTAATATACATTCGTAAATAAATTCTTTTAGAGGACAACGCGGAAAAATCACCGCCTACGGGCTTTTGCCTAAAATATCGCCATTTGGTTTGGCATGAAAGACGTCGACGAATAAAACCCAGTTGTTCCCCCTCAAAATTAATCAATGAAATGTGCAATCTGTGTTGCATAACCAACAGGTCACAAACGTCGGACCCCAATCTATCTAAACGTCAATACAACGTATGCAAATAATCACGTTTCCAATTCTGTTATAAAATTCGACGCGCGCGCGCGCGCGCGAAAGTCGTCGACAAAACTCGATTTGCATGGTCGCGAGTCGCGATTGAACCAAAAAATGGGCGTGCGTGTTTGCGCCGAGTTTGGCTCGGCTGAAATCGTGCCGTCAAATGCGTTCAGCTGTTCTACGTTTACGTCACTTTAACGCGCTCCATTCAGCAAGCGAAGGTGTACCGTATGTGTAGTGGGCGGTGTGGCGAGAAGCGAACGTGTTTCAAACTCCGCCGAGATGGACCAGATAATCGGCGGGATCGAGGGGTATGACATGTGAAGTAGCATTTAATTTTTTTTTTAATTTCCGCCTATTTCGACGGAACAATCGACGCGTAGCGGTGCATTCTTACATATCTATCCACGGCCTTGCAAACGTTGCGTTGAATCGACAATATCGCGTTCTTGACATTTCTGTTGTTGAAATACGGCCCCGAAAGACGTTTCAATTTCAGAGGTTTAAATGTCACGTATGCAACGGCGATAATGCGAATTCCGCAGGCGCGTGAAGTTTAATTGGATATTTGGGCGGTTTCGTTTGGGAGCCGTGCTCACTTAGTTACTTTCTAAGTTGGTCGCATTGTCAACAAAAGTGACCCAATGAGAACGATATCGCGAGTTTTGCGCGTTTCCGATCCGCTGTTCGAACTGTTCCACTCGAAACTAGCAAACGTGTATTGGGCGACATTGACTTTCTTTAGCACATGACTTGCTTGGGCTTCCGCTTGACGTTTATGGTGTATTGCGTATAATATAATAATAATATAATATAAGGAACTCGATCGGGTTTCTTGATCCGTAAATAATACGGGAAAGTAATACCGAAATCGTGGTGCAAACATTCAATTTTTCGCGTACAACGGGAAAGACATACGCTGCTTTAAAATTGAAGTCACACGTCATCGATGCATCCGTCACTTAACACGTAAATCTAACGAATTAATGTATTCTCTTAGGCTATCTCGAGATTCGTTGCCAAAGACATTGTTACACTAAAAGCCACGAATATTGTTTCATGGAACGACCAATTACCGCAGACGTTGTTAAAGTAGAGTGTGATGTAAAGTACGTGCATACGTTTTACTTTTATGTGATCAATATGTTGAAGTAGATCAAGCTCACTGTAGAATAAAAAAAACAGATGGCGTATATTCTCTTTACACAATTGTACGTCAAATTTGGATTGAATTTAGGGGGTTGCAACAACATGAAGTTAAATGTGCAGTGAGTTTTGTTTCCAATCCAAGTGACCACTGTACCGAATAAAATCAACTAATTTATTACACTATATTGACTTGCAATTGATGTTTTAGAAATAGGGATCCAAGAATCCAATTTTCCAACAATTAAAATTGGTAAAATTTGTAAAAACTTAAAATGTCCATTATCAGAATTCTGAAAATGATAAAGTTGTTAATGTTGTTAAAATAACATAATTGTGCACAATACGAAAATGTAACTTTAAAAAATATCGAACAATTTGTCTAAAATACATGAAACATCAAAAAATATATAAAATTGCAATGTGAAAAATGTAAAAATTGAAGAAATTATAAAAATATCTAAAATTTCTAAAATTCAAAAAAATTGTAAAAATTGCCAAAATGCTAAAATTAAAATGTTAAAGATGTGTCAAAAGTGTGAAAGTCAATAAGGCGATATCGTTAAAAATTTTGCAGAATTGTGGAAGAATTGTCCAAAACATAAAACCCAACCCAACCATTCACTGTAAAAGTTGTCAAAATTTATAAAAACATAATCAGAATTGGGAAAATAATAAAATTGTTAATATTGTCAAAATAACAAAATTGTCTAAACTGCGAAAAATTGTAAAAAATATCAGTTGGTCTAAAAACATCAAAGAATATGAAATTGCAACAAGAAAAAATTGAAGAAATTAAAAAATATCTAAAATTACAGAAAATAAATTAGTAAAAATTGCCTAAATGTTAAAATTTCATCAAAAAGTTTAAAATTTTTCCGAAAGTTGCATTTCATCTAATTATGGAAACATTATTAAAAATTCAAAACCCAACCCAACCCAACCCAACCCAATTAGACAATTAAAAAAAAAATAATTCAAAATATTGAAATTATAAAATTATTAATATTAGAAAAGCGCAAATAATATATAAAAAAATAATATTACAACTTCATAAATTTCAAGCTTTTGAAAATCTTAAGTTGCATTGCATTGCGTTTGCAATTACACCAAATTAAAATCAAAATAGATACATATTAGTAAAATTTAATTTAAAAAATCTGCAGAATTGGTATAGCATTTATCTCCAGTTCGGATTCGGTTGGGACCAATAGAAAATTTGTTTGTATATTAAATATTTTTTATTTTGTGGGGACATTTAAAATTGCAGAAAAATATAAATAGAAATTGAAACCCATCATAAAGTTTTGCATATAAGCACATAATTTGTATTAAAATTATTAGATAATTGGGCACATATTTACCAAAATGAAGAATTTAAATTATTACATAAATCATTTGCAATTTTTTTTTTAAATTAGAACGTGGTTATTTATTTATTGAATGAATATAAGGTATGTGATGTTCGTGGATCTAAAGGCAACATTTGACAGAGTAGGTAGAAGAACGTTATTATAGAAAATGGCTGGTAATGAGAATAGGGCAAATATAACATGGTGAAGGGGGAGGAGTTGACGGAAAGTTTCACGACGAGGGGGCTGAGGCAGGGGTGCCCTTTGAGCCCACCATTGTTCAACTTATATATAGCCCAGCTAGAGGAGGTTATGAAGAAAGTAGGGAAGAACAAGATATGAACGTTGGCATTCCTGGGTTCAGGAAATGAGGAGCGAGGTGGGAGAAAACCGGTGAAATGGAAAGAGGATGAGATAGAACAGGTGACGGAATGGGCATGTCTGGGATACGTGATGAGAGCGAGTAACAGTAGGGAAGGGCAAATGCAAACACAAAAAAGACGAGAAAAGCGGAAGCGAGTTTGGGAAACATCCTGTGGGGTAAGAGGAAAGGGAGATTTGAGGAGATGAGGAAGATATGGGATGTATATCCTGGGGTACAAATTCAATGTTTATTTTATTTTATTGTTATATCGTTTGGAAATAATTTTGTCGATTAAAGAATCGAAAATAACGAATGAAAATTAAATTGAAACAATGAAAATTTTAAATAGGACAAACATTGTACTCTTTCAGTAATTCAGCAAATGAATCTGAAAATCAAAATATCAAATGAGATGTAAACAAAAATATATTAATATATTTTTGTTTACATCATATGCTATATAAAACTAACAAAAAAAAGATACTCGAAGAAACGACTTCGAAATCATTAAATTACAAATATTTTCTTTTATCCACGACCTGTTTAAAAAATATCCAAAACGATCTGATGTACAAATGAAAAAATGACACATTATATCATTTCACGTTAATTTTCGTTTTTTCATAATTTAGTTATTAACTAAACGCTAAGCACCGATTTATTTCCCTAATTATCGACGTGCATTCAATCTTAATTATGGAGGTCGACCACAACGCAATTTATTTCGAGCGGCCGACAACTTTTTAATTTGTAATTTCGAGGACCCAACACAATGTCAATTTATTAATTCCCTTTCGACAACCCTGCATTTTTAGACAATTAATTCGTCGTTTCTTACACCTTTATAAAAGTGTCCTTCACAATCCCATAAAACATTTCCTTAGTCCACTATCGCAAAAATACTTGACGCAGTTTACATAAAAAAATAAATTCTAGGGCATATTTATTTTATAATTTAAACGCGAGCCCAACCTTGACCAAATTTTTCGAATAATTCCAATTGAAATTCCAAGATTAGACAAAACGTACACGACAGGTCTCTAATTTCTTTGCAAAAAGGCATTGTGTACATTATCGTGTTGCGAATGATAAACGTTATCAATTATCATCAAGGTCTATGTCACTTATAGTTCGTTTTCATAGATAACAAAACAAATTTTCTATTCAGCTTTAAGTGTACGAAATCAATTTGAATCGTTTATCTGTCAATGTTAACAGTAATCACGTTTGAATGAATTATGTTTATAAGCTTCATTCGTGGAATTACTGTCGTCTTGATTAATTTAAATACCGCCCACAACGTTAAATATATTTAAATTTAGATTTAACATCGACTTATATTGTGGGACGTCTTGATGAAAACGTTTAATTGCAGCGATTTATAATTGGCGACTGCAATGAATACGTGCAATTTACCAATTCTTCTTTATTGCTCGATTAAACTTGATTAGTCAACTGCACGTTTTCATAAACGACGCGGCATCTAATAAATATTTAAATTCTATTTCAGTAAACGTGTGCGCGAACGATCCATCTGGAACAAATTGCAATTTAACTGCGTTAAACCTAAAAAGTTTCTGGGTCATACCGTCTGAATTTATGAATAAATGGAAATGAACCATGAATTAAAATTTATTATGTTAATTTATATGGTGACTTAAATGTGTCATAAATGATTTTCTTTTTTAATTTATTGGTCTTGGCGAAACACCTTAAGGGGGATCCTGCTTTAGGAGGACTTAAAATATCGTTTTTGGGGGAATTTTTTTAGGACAGAAAAAAATGAGCAAGTCTAGTGAACTTTTTAGGCATTTTATTACATATTTGAGCATTAAAGAAAAAATATTTCGAGAGCAAAATATTTAAACGGAACCGATTTTTATGCACATTTGTGCAACACCTTTCAATTGCAGTCTACAATCGGTGGGAAAGATGTAGCTCGTAATTTTTGTCTGAAACAAAAAAAAAAACCAAAGAAAATTGTAATTCTCATATATTTTCTTCTATGTGAACTAAAAAAAAAACCTAAAATTTTGAAATTCAAGATTTTTCTCAGGTTTGAAAATAAATTTGGTCTTTGCAGGAAGAGAAAATGATTTCAACTTGCTAAAAAAGTTGTTTTAGAATTTTTTTTCATTAATCTTTTTAGTTCAAATCGAAGAGAATGCTACTAAAGCTAAGAAAAGTTTTGTTTCGTTTTGATTGCTTGTCTAGTTTCCTCGCAATCACGCCCACCAGTTTAGAAAAATCGTAAAAACGAAAACTCGAGAAAACGCGCTCTAAAGTTTACGATCAGGAAAAATGCTAATTTTCGATTACTTACGGAATATCTCGTTATAATCCTACTATAGCTCTTACGAATTCAAAATATTATTGTTTCGAACGACCGATTGAACTTTTTTTCAGTACATAGTTCGGTGTTATGTCACTGCGGGAAGGGGGCGCGCTTCGTTTGTCCGAGCGTTCATGCGTTCGTATATTTTTTTCTCGACACCTCACTGTGTTTAGTGCTGTATCTTTCAAAATATTGCGAATAGCCTCTATAACTTTTTATACATGTTCTTAGATATATTAGGCATAGATTTGAGCAATTTTTTAAGCCTTCTAAAGCAGGATCCCCCCCTTAAGTAACAAAGTAAGTATTTTGATGTAAAGATAAAATATCGAATTCAAAAATGTCAATAAAATTTGTACCAAACTAAACGATGCAACAAAGGACATAAATGTCAAAATGTGTGCGGTTATCCTCAATACCACATCTGGCAAATAATTATTTAACATCTCCAGTAACGTCCAAAAAATTTCAAGAAGTTGAGAAAATTGAAACTATCGAAGTTGAATATTCAATCATATTTATCACCATGGGGCTTAAACCTGTAAGAAGTTATCAATGAAATTGGGGGGAGTAGGATATTATGATTATAAGTTTATTTTATTTATTTGAAATTTTTTAAACTCGTTTGATGTAATAATAGTTTAATATTTCATAGTTAAAAAATTGATGGTTGAACAAAGGAAGGTTGCAATCAGTCACAGTTTATCATTTTTAATCGCAAAATAACTAATTGATCTTAATCTGTTATAAGCATATCCGCTCGCACAATCTTTATTATTAATAAAATACATGAAGATAACGTAGACAATAATAACAATAAACTAACTAATTTTACACCTGCAATAAACTTAAAATAATTTTTTTAAAATCTAGAACGCACATAAATGTGAATATTGAATTCTAACACGAATTTGTTCTCTTGATGAACACCTAAACAACAGCATCAGAGTCAGAGTCGCCGCAAAAATCTTTCTTATTTCACATCAATTGATTCAATTCACCATCTTGTGGCAGTTTTATCCATTGCCCTCTGGCAGTGGTTCTTAAAAAAATGGTCCTGCAAAAAATATCCTATAAATGTCGTGAAGTCTAGTTTATTTTTAGAACGTTTCGTTGGACCAGGTTCGAATTTGAACGCGTCCCACTTCTAAACTATAATAGATAGATCTATGTAGTTACGGGGTTTTGTTTGGCAATTTAATTCTTTGCAACTTAGTAGTAGTTGAAGGCCAAAAACATTTATACTACTTAGACGAATACTATTAAAAAATTTTGATAAACTTTTCGTTATTATGTATATAATAGTCCGATACTCTTTGTTGTTTCAATGAAATAACTACCGAAAATTATTAAATTAAGCACCATCCTGGAAACGATCCCGCCTCGTGTTCGATGCTCAATTATTTAATTCGTCGCAACTATTACAATAACTGCACCAATTGGCAAATTAACTGGATGTGAGAACGAACTTAAATTGATGGTAATTTACAACGCACGTACATGTAGATGCCCATACATCGTGTCCACGGATACCGATTCGAATTATGTCCACAAGTGCCGTTAAATACCAGGCAATGATTGTAAACAAGCGATCATAGAATCAAACCTTGATGTTGAACTTGTTCCCATTATGCGTAGGAATTCAATACTTTCTCTGCAAGTGAGGAAAACGCTCCGCTTTTCGTCAGCGACCGAAATAAACGACGTCAACTGGAAAAATATTTATGTTCGTTGGACGTGACGTAATTTAATGTGTTATAATTCATTAAAAATACGCTTTTATTATCTTCTAAATATACAGTTTAAGTATCCACTTCGATGCAGATTGCTTTATTTTTGTTGATTTAAAATTATCGTTAATAACATGATGACGATATTTTTATGAGATTTAGATGGAGATAACGTTCGGTACAATGGCTTGATTAGTTTTTTTTTGTTGTGATGCTTTATAATTAATCTAGGGGGAAATTCATATGATGTTTATTATGTTATGTAGTAGCAGCTGATTGTGATTCTCAACACGCACACAATTCGTGTTTTTAATAAATGTTGATTTGATTTGATTGGATGAAAGTTAAGAACTTTGTAGTTGATAATATTTTCTAGTTTGGACGTTTCATTAGATTTTCTAACTGAGGTCATAAAGATTTAGGGGTAAGATTAAGTGCAGGCCATCGAGGTCGACTATGGAGGTCTTAATCACTTCACTTTGACTGGGTGGCCCTTCTTGATATCTAATTTTGTTTGATATCAAATTGAATGTTAATTAATTGTTTGGATTTATGGGGCCACCGAACTATGAGAATTAATTGAGTGTCAAAAATATCCAATATTATCGCGACTGACAATTCCTCCAGAAAACTAAGTGTTAAAATAATTAAATACGAAATATTTTTCTTTGCTCATATATTTTTTTTATTTTCAGAGGTGCAACACATTCCACCCTGGTATTGCTTGATGGCGAAGGGAAAATTATAACAAAGACCACAGGGCCAGGAACGAACCACTTTCTCCTTGGGATGTCCGAGTGCAGGGAAAGGATTGCCGCCATGGTAAACACAGCGAAGAGGAACGTTTGCATATCGGAAGACACGACGTTAACGGCTTTAGTAAGTTTCATTTATTTTGAGTTATAATAGGTCCATGTTACGTCACAAAAAAAAACAAATTGGTGAGCTCCAGTGGTGACGATTACACCACTGGAGCTCACCAATGGAAAAGGGATAAGAAATGCTGAAAAGATTTGTTTAAAATAAGTTAATGCTTAAAACCCCACACAAGGAGCAGTCGTCATTAGTCTTGAAACTATCGTTTAATGAATTGAATTATGTACGAGGGCAAAAGAAAACTTGCAACCGCCCACGTTAGTTCTTGGTCGTTTAGAAAATCTTTGTCCCATTAATTGCTTTTCAACTTCCTGAACAGAAAAAAATCAGGGTGCTAACTCAGTGCTGTAGAGTAGATCAATTAATGTAAACTCTAAATCTTTCAGAGGATCCTGGACAACAACGCCTTGTGCACTTGTCATTTAATTTTTTTAATTTTCCTTTGCACTTTTCCATTATGACCTGTTGCAATTTGTGTAAAATATTATCATAATAGTTACCCTTCATTGTGGTCTTATATGGCATGTAGCCTGTTCCAAATTCCAAAAAATAGTTCGAAAATGTTCGACCTTAAACTCCTTTGATGCAGAAAACACTCGCACTCGCACCTTGTGTTTCCATTGCATCGACTCCAATTTACTTTTATAGTATGAGTCCACATTTCATTTCAATTTCTTCCTGTTGTCTTCACGCAGTTCGAAAATTTTTTAAAAACTGAATTGCTGAATTTGGTCTTCGATTGATTCCCGCCCCCCATTTAAATGACTTTGACCAAAATTTGATTGTCTTATAAGAAGGAGAAAGTTCACGGTAAACTGCAAACATGCGATTTTTTATTTTCATTGGACCATTTTCTTCTTTTGTGAGAAATTTTATGACACTGTGCTGAATTTTTTCCATTATTAGAAATACAAGAACACGTCTCGAGAAAAAAATTCTACAAAAGGCCACAAACAAACTGCAATATCGACTATTACGTGACAATTTTCTGACACTTTAAGGAAAATAATAATTTAACACAAATGTTTTTTTTCAGCTTGCCCTCTTAAGTATCGTTGGCTGTATGTTCCGGACACGCTGTAAAATATGTGTACCATAACGTTTCAAAGATTACAACTCTGTCGCAGTCAAGTAACTGCGATCGAACAATACATTTTTGTGTTTTTCTAAAGTTTTAAAGCTATGATGGGGGGGGGGGGGTTATAGAATCCTAGACACTTAATAAAACGTATGGCATACAGTGGATAAAAAATCTAAAAAACCTTCTCGGTCGAAGTGATCTAGAAAAAAAAATTTCTAGATCACTTCGACCGAGATGAACTACCTGCAGATGCCAAATGTGACTTTGCCGAAACGTTCAAATTCCAAGTTTTTCATGACGACAGATGGTGGGTTGGGTTGTGGTATAATTTTTGAGTTCATACACGGTGAAAATTTAGTTCAGGAAATAAGGCTCACCTCTCTAGGAAATAGAGTTGAAAGTATGCTACTTGTCTGGATTTGTTACTAGTCTCACTGTTGAGATGGGATGAGGGCTATAATGGATTATTCGGACCATTATTTATTTTCAAAATAAAATCAACAAAATGTAATTAAGATAAGTGTGCACATTTTTGTTAACATTGATTTTTCGGCTTGAATTTTATTGGCACATCTCAGCAACATGTAAAAGATTCCATTGGTTCATCTTTAAGTTACTGGATATTTCTTTCGTTACATTATATATTTATTTATACTACATATTTCATTATACTTGAAATTATTTTGATTTAAAACTGCAGTTTATTAATTATGTAGTTAGTGGGCGGCTGCTTACAATTCGTTCATACAAACGAGTTTGTGTATTTAATTGTATATGACAATTGTTTTTTATATACATTTTCAACTTCGATAAATAATTATAAACATTCGATTGCTGGAAATATTTACGTTTATTTACTTTTATTGCATAAGATGTTACCTACGCGGCTTAAAATAATCGCAGCGCAAACAAAACACGTTGATCTTCCATGAATTAATAAGACTCCGGCTTTGTTTGCTGTTTATTGCATCATTAATTGGAACGTCGATTAAGTTTATCGCAATATAAACCATTAACCCGTTTCGTTATAATTCCGATAAAAGTCGCCGTTTGTTTTATTACCAAAAGCTGGGTGCAATCTCGAAATTTTAACAACGAGAGTCTCACGTCGTTTGCGCTTAATTTTAATGACGATGACGTCAGGTGTTTTTTTTTTTTTAAACGAATAGGTCGTAACTAGTGACGAATCGTGGTTCATAATTGTACGGAATTATAATTTTATCTAAAAAGATAAATTCTTAAATTTGTTGTGTTGAGAAAAAATTAAAAATTAAAAATATGTCTGATGACTGAACAGAGTGGCCCAACCCAACCCAATCAAACCCTAACATGGCATCGGTCGTTGAAAGTGGTCGTGACTAGAGTCTGTGGTACAATGCATTTACACCAATTTTAATGAAAGAAATGCGTAAAAAATAAAATTTGCCATCAATGGTCTGACGTCTGTGTCATCCATTTCCGCCTTACTCCTTGTATCCGTTTCCTTTCTGTCCTTTGTCCCGCCTCCTCTCCGTCACTCCTCTGCTACCACCCATCCGGACAGCTCTCTCTCCTATTCCCTATCACCTACAAGAAATTTACGTTATTCGCCCTTCTTTTCATCCACTCTTCCCGCTTCTCCTTTAGTTTTTTTCAATATCTCCACCCCCGCCCTTCTTTCCCAGCAGTTTCCTGCAGTATCTTCAATCAACCCAACCCAACAAAACATTAACTGTGAAGTACAATCTAGAATACCTAATCCTAAGTTAGCCAGTCATCATTATGATTTTTTCACTGAAATAAAATTCAGACGCACCAGATTTGAACCTGCAATTTTTTTATTACCACCCTGCGAAGTAGACCATTACATCAATAATCCTTTGCCCTGTAAGTGGGTAAATAATGCAACTTGATCTGTTAATTGATCTGAGTCCCCTACGCACTGTTTGGCAATACTGGAAGCTTTACTTTTTTATTTCAATTATGTACTCAATAAAATTTCCATTGACGATTTTAATAAACGAATCGAATTTCGATCAAAATTTTTCAATTAGACGACGCAGATTTTGCCAGAAACTACACAAATCCCACTCAGGCCCATTAATTCACTTAATAGTCGCATATCTCGCCGTAACGACGCGCAGATTGTTTTAAGAGCACCGGCAGTAAATCACGCAGTAAATTGCGTTGTTAAGACTGCAGATTTAAATTTAGTCGTCGTAAACTTCATCGGAGCTATTCGAACTATTCACCGCAATTTCTCGGTTGCATAATAGCCATTTACGAGCAGAAGTGCACGCATGGAAACCGCTGCACACCCCCGGAGTGCAAGAGACAAGTCTCGCTTTCATTTTTTCAACGTCATGCACTAAACGAGTTTTAACGTCTAGACAGGTAGACCAGAACCGTGCAATTAGAGCCAGGTAAGTAAAAATAAAAACGACGGTGTCGGTTGATTCATTCAATTCAAATCAAGGTGAAATGATCACAATTACATTTTGATATTTATTTTATATTTTATATGCATACACATATAACGTGACCTAAGTTCGTAACTTAGATTTCAATGATTTAATTTTTCAAGTTTCATTCATTAAAAATAATTAAATCATTTTTATTGTAAAACACGCCGCTAAATTACTACATTAGTTGGAAAAGCAGAGGTTCGATTTTAAACGCTTGTCATTTCTACACTATCATAGATAGACAAATGCAGTCATGGACTTTATTTTATACAATTCAATTCTGTGCAGCGTTATTTAGCTTCAACGTCTGCGTTCATTAATTAAATTGGTTTGCTGTGGAAGAATCTGTGTAGATTTGGACGATCGTTTCGTCCTCGTTGCGAGCTCCTCAGCGAAGCAAAATAAACATACATCAAACCAGTCTATTTATACGTCCATATTTGTGCTTACTCTGTTTCTTTTGCCAAGTCATGTTTCTGTATTTTTAATTCTAGGGTCTTAGTTTAAGTGGGTGCGAGCAGGAGGAAAGCAACCAAGAACTGGTAAGGGGACTGCTGGAATCTTACCCGACGTTAAGCGAAAGATACGCCGTAGGAAGCGACACTGAAGGATCGATCGCAGCCACCTCCAAGAGCGGCGGAGTCACGTGCATAGCGGGAACTGGATCGAACACGCTGCTCATTAATCCCGACGGGTCGAAGGCTCAATGCGGAGGATGGGGATATCTCCTTGGAGACGAAGGAGGTGGTAAGGCAATTTTTTTATACGAATTAATCAAAGATATCGCATATCCCATCAATATTTTAAATTATCTTCGTTTGTAGTCGTTCTTCGTGGTCTTCAACCCAACCCAACTTTTTTTGTATTTCGTTCCGCGATAAATCAGCCCATCCTATACAGTTTGGTTTTTAATCCGCGGATTAAATTCCGCTACCAATCACGTACTCCTTCGAACAATTTAATTCAATTGTAACGTAATGTGCTTGTGAAACTCGCAATCTCGCACCATCGCATCGATTAACCGGTTCGGGTGTTTATGTTTCTGATATCGATTAAGTCAACCGGTCCATTTGCTGAACTGAATTGGCTGTCATATGAACATACGTGCAGAATGAAATTAAAATCCACGTATTTGACGCTTCCCTGTAATAATTATAATTTTTTTTATTTGAAAATAATTCATTTATTTACAATTAGAGTGGCGATTGTGCAAATCACCATAGCTATTTAATTAAAATTTTCGCAGCTTGGTCCGTGTCCTTCAGGGCAATCAAGCAATGCTTCGACGACATGGACGGCTTCAATCCATCCCCGCACCCAATCGACTCCGCATGGTCGATCGTCAAGGAGCACTTCAAAGTGGACACCAAGGAGGACATCCTCGAGCACTTCTACACGCACTTCGACAAGGCGTTCATCGCCAGCGTATGCAAAAAACTGGCCGCTTGCGCGAACGAAGGCGACAAGTTTTCCAAGTCGCTCTTCGAAACCGCCGGCTCGCAGCTGGCCAGATCGCTCGCCGCCGTCATCCCGAAAGCGTCCGACGATCTGAAAAACAGGGAGGGCGGCATCCACATACTCTGCGTCGGATCGGTCTGGCTCAGCTGGAATCTGCTCAAGCCGGGTTTCACGTCGTACCTGGTGAACCACACGAAGATTTCCGAGTTGTGTCTGATACGGCTGACGACGACCATGGCGGTGGGTGCGGCGTACATGGCGGCGGACAAGTTGAACGTGGATTTGCCGAGGGATTATTCGAGTAATTACGTTGTATTGGACAGGTTCGCGAGGGAGGACTATTTATAAGCGAATGTTGTTGTTATCTGAATTTTTATTGTCAAAGTTACCGAATTGCGTTGTAAATACTTTTAATATTGTTAAGGAAATTCCATTTGTTTAAAATATAGAGCGGCGTTTTTTTCATGTGTGGGTCGCCCTTGCCCGAGATAAGTTCCCCCGGCGCGGGCGTAGTGTTGCGTCGGATCCCAAAAACCAAATTACATTAATTTAATTAAAAAATAATTTAAATGAAAATTAAAATGATTCCTATAGGTTGTACATATTCAGTTTTGACTAAGCTCGAACTGACGCAGAATATAATCAATAAGAGCATTTAATAATAATTTTATTATTGTATTTATATAAAAAAGAAAACCATTGCAGTTTAAGTAAATTAATGTACGTTTCATTTCAATTGTGTATCACATGGTACTAAATAAAGAAATTAGTTTATATTTTTATTCGGCGTTAGTTCAAACCCCACTCAAATTTCCCAGACATAATTTTTGTTACAACTCGTAAACTATTTAATATAAATTCAACGAGGCTTCCAAATAATTATAATTTATAATTGATTTATTTTTGAAATTGTATGCATTTGTGGGGCCCAATACGTCAACGGTTTTCAGGGGGTTTTCAAAATAATGAAACTAATCAAAAATTAATTCCTTGTAATCATGGAATAAAATGGGAACGAGAAATCGAACAAATAAAGCAGAAAGATAAAATAATGAAAATTGATAATAAAAAGTCATTTTGTTATATATTTTACACCACCTTACCTAGAATCCACCACTCCAATGCTCGTAGCTAAAAAATGGGTAGTAACACGTCGAGTTGAATCTAGTAACTTTCGTTTAGTTTTGAATTTGTTTCGTCACACACATTTCTCATGTTTGCTTCACCCTCGTCGTAGTATTAATTTATTATAATTTTGTCATCATATCAGTTTCGCGTTTAATTGTGAAATTTCACTGCAAAATTACAGTTCCAAGTACAAAATTAATTCGTCAAGAATTATTCAACCTAATGATTTGTACGGATACTGGTCAAGAAATCATCCCATAATACCCAGAATACAATTGTCCAGAAATAATGCATACTCACCTGATGGTGCATGTATATTTCATATATACGAAAATAACGATCTACACGATTGTCTATGATGAACTGAAATGCCAACGATAACAATGCCAAACACCAATTTAACTCAACTTTAACAAGTTGTGCATTTTTACCTTTTTATTGGCAGAATAGGAATCAACGTTCGCGATTTAGTAAAATTTAGATAATTTCGTACAGTTTTAAGTTTTAATTCTTTCGGCATATTTGATATTTAACGTTTGATCTTTTGGACGATATTATAAATTTCAACGACCTTGACTTCTGGTGTAATTTTTATCAATTACTTGGCAATTTTTAACAAAATCAATTTTAACGTGGGATTTTGTAAGGTTTAGATGATTTTTATATTCACATAATGTTTTTTATAATCGTTTAACATATTTTGAAGTTTAATCAGTTTAGAACTTTGGAACTGTAAAATGTTTGACGTCACTCGAATATTTAACCTTTTGGATTTTTATGGTTTTTTGGTTACAACATGCTAACCCAACCCAACCCAACCCAACTCAATCCAACCCAACCCAACATAACCCAATCCAACCCAACATAACCCAATCCAACCCAACCCATTCTAACGACACTGACGTAACATGGATGGGACTATGTTATTTTTTGAAACCGTTTTGAGTTTTAAATCTATTAGCAGAACCCAATCCAACCCAACCCAACTCAATCCAACCCAACCCAACCCAACATAACCCAATCCAACCCAACATAACCCAACCCAACCCATTCTAACGACACTGACGTAACATGGATGGGACTTTATGTTATTTATTGAAACCGTTTTGAGTTTTAAATCTATTAGCAGAACAGAAACCGTTTGAAAAATAATATTATCCTCGTTGAAAGGGAACTTGATGGCGATTTGTTGAAAGAGGAAATAATAATAATAATCCCTGATAAGCAATTTAGTTCATTTTAATTCCATGCTGCTCTCCCCATTCTTCAAATATGCCGGCAACATCTTTGAACCATTGAAATAGAAATGAACTGCACAAAATGATTTTCATCGATGGTGCAATTGGAATTGGAAGCGAGCCAAAAGAATTAAATTGGGATTAAGGGCGAAAACTATTTATTTAAGAAATAAATTGGGGAGACTGATTTAAAGAATAAAATTGAATGGTGGGGAAGAAATATATATTAGACAAGGCAAATGGGAGAAGCAGGATTGATTAGAATGATGAAGAGGAAACCTTGGAAATATGCAATGATGATTGAAAAAAAACCACCATGACAATAAAAACAATTACTCATCTTCAACGATAGTGTATTTTACATAATGAGGTGTACAAAGATGATACATTATTGTCGATGCAGGCATGGAAGCTATAAGTCTTTTGTATAAGTTTTTCGACAAAATACCTGAATCAGTCTTCGAGGGGAATCGCCCGAATTTTCGTCAAAAAATCCCCCTTGAAAAACTTTGTATAAAAATGGTCCTTGAGCTATTTCTTAAATTTAACGACCAGCCCTGTACTACTTGGATTAAAACGCCGACGCGTATCGCCAATGCATCTCGTTTACAGTTACCCCCCGCGGATCGTCCGAAACTCGAAGACCCGATACAAAAGACTATACACAACAATATGAAATCAACGGATATGTTCAGAGGTGCGCGGTTTTCGTTTTCCCGACGACGACCAGCAGGCGCTGCAGAGTGACAGTGACGCTCGCCGAGCCCTGGTTGAACCACGACGGTTTGTTCTTCCACATTATGAACAGCATGTAGACGGGGATGGAGGTGAGGATCATGAGCAGGCCGATGCCCGTTTCGACGGGGCTCGCGATCATCGGCACGGCGGTCACGAAAATACTGGCTAGGAGGTAAAGAACCGGCCATATCAGGTTCACTTTTATCGGTCTTTCTAAATTGGGTTGCTTCCATCGTAACCACGGGAGACACAATACTGACACGCCGATGCTTAGCTGCAACAGAAATCAATAATGACGCTCTTTGTTAGTTTTTTACCGATAGGAACGTTACTGGGTATAAATGTATGATCCCGAATAGAAGGAAATATTTTACTTACCCACGTCGCAAACCCGACATAATTTATTAGGGCGAAAATATCGGACACCGTCAAGTATAGCATTGAGAGGAGGGCCTGGAACAGAAACGTTGTTAATTATCATGAGCGATGTTCTATTACATTAGGCAAGTTTACTGGCAGCAAATATTTAAAGCCAGTGAACTTGCATCCGAAACTCAATTGACCATTGTTATTAATTTTGTAGCTTTTAGATTTAAAGGCACTGCTAACAGTAAACCCCATCTAACTTTGGAACCAACAGTGATTTAGATTAAGACCATTTACATCCATCGAATCAAATGTTTGATCTTTTATCTAGCAAATCTATTCCCTCGTAATTTGCAATAAGTCTTCCATAGATCCATCTGATTTTTAGGCTTTTGTTTATATGGTACCACAAAACATCAATTTGCAACATTTCCACACGAGGTTCTCCTATTTCTCCAACAATTAAATCAATCGTACTTTTGGATTATGATGTATGCGAAAGAAATTTCGTCAGGGACTTTAAATATCAAAACCAAAAAAATTACCAACTGCTAAATTTCTGAGACCACTGGCTCAAAAAGGCTTGTTATTAAAATATACGACACATGTGAAGGGACAAAGTTTATGAAAATTTGTTTTAAAAAAATTCAGAAGTAACAACATATACCCTCTATTATCTAGTCTCCATTTTCCTATTTAAGCGTTTCGTTTATCGTTAATGAAGTTGACTTATATATATACCAACCCAGCCCAACCCAACTTCGCCATTCCTTCTTGTACCATGCAAGTTCCTCAACTCCTGATTCTTCCCTTTTATCCGGTCATATGCCCGTCATCTTCTGTGCCCCATATTGATGCTCTTTTACTTCTTACTCTTTTTCCGATCTCATGTTGCTTACGTGTCCACATCACCATAGTTGTTCATCGCCTAATTTTGCTATTTATCCAAATAAGTCAACCCATCCCATCGATCTATACGATATCTACGAACAGTATTTGGGTTCTTCTTTTTCTTTGTATGTCATTGCACATTGTGTCCAATAGCTTTTTAATTTCTTCATTTGTTCTTCTTTTTGTCTTGAATTTGGAATCAACTCATTTATTTGGTATACGTGTTTCACTTGGGTTTCTCGCTTCGTATTTGTGACGGTTACAATGCCCCCCCCCCCCTCCAACCCATTTTCATCTAATTTTATTCCTGGTATCATTAGACCATTTCAACAGTTTTGTTTTCAATTAAATTGGTTCTTCTTCTTTCTGACGTGTATCATTTTCTTCAATTCTTCTTCCCACACAGTGATATTTCGTTTATTTTCCTCATCCAATAATCTCGCCTTTGGTCTTCTTCTTCCCCCAGGCATCCGTTAGTGCCTTTACGAGGGATGTTCTAATAGAACGAGGATTTTCCAATTTTGTGGTCTATGCGTTACGGACGATTATTTTTGAGCAACTGCATGGTGTATATGCTATTTTCAGTGCATATTTGACGATTTTCAATTTGTTGAAAATGTGAACAATGCATTGGGAATAATGCATTAAATTTCGTGACGTGTTAAAAATGTTAAGGCTTTAGCGAAGATACTATGTCGATGACAATAGTTTGGACGTTGAAGACCTGGAAGACGACGTCAAGTATGGGCACCCGAACCACGTCGTCTTTAAAAATTCAAGGAATTGGTTCTTGAAAATCACCAATTTATTATATTATAGAAGTGGGAGAAGAAATTGGTATCGCGATCGGGACATGTCATGCAATTTTAATGACAATTTGAGCTTCAGACGACTCTCAGTTAAAATTGGGTGTTCATGAAAAATTAATTTGCAAAAACATTCCTCAGAAATCGTCGACTGAACTCGCTGAGGATCAAAATTTGTTTAAACTCATCAAAGCTCATAAACCTGAGTAAATAGCTATGACGTTGAAACAAAACTAAGAATTCCCAACGGACCAGTCTTGATGAACCGAGGACGAAAAAACCAAGTCAAGTTTGATTAAATGAGAAGGCCAGCCTTGATGTTATATTAGATTACAAAAGTGTAATGTCTTTAAGTTTCACGCCATTTAGATTCTGTCAAAACAAACGACCAGAATTTTGGGCTGACGCACCATTATGTCGCAAAATGAAAAATGGGAAAACGATTATAATCAGTTAATAAATGAATTTATTCGCTGAAAAGATTTGGTTGTGATAATTTTGAGTTTAAACATTGGTTAACTTAAAGCTGGCCTCGAATACTTGTAATAAGTTCTCGACTTTGAACCACCCTACATATCATTCCCATAATTTTAGTTTTATGTAAATATGTAGATGAAAATTATGTCCATGGCTATGACCACTTCAAGATCTGTTAACACGAAATCCCAACTAAATAGATTTGTGACGCTTACTCCACTATAGTTTAATTTATTTACGTACACATCGAGTTCATATATGAAGAAATCGTCGCCTTTTATTTAGTTTGTTCCATGTGGATTGCCCTTAGGTCTCGTTTTTTTTCTTATGCCATACACGTCATTAGTCATAATAATTATAACGAAATCATAAAATATGAATGTTCCCCAATTTTTAGACGTGAATGCCACCGTCCTTTTAACAACGGCAAATGACTCTAAATAGTAAATCGGGTTTAATTTGATGATGTTTGATGTATTTAAGACCCCGATACGTCCATATATGTACCTTACAAGGTCTTTGAGTCACGTTGAGCTTTCTAAATCAGAATGACTCTATAATTTAATATTTCATTTAAAGATATGCATATCAAAATGCTTGTAGAAAAAAAATGTGGTAAAATTTTTTTAAAAAATTTGATTGAAGATTATAAATTTAGGCGATTTTCGCATAAATCTCAGAGATATCAAACATTAAAATATTCGTAAAAATCGTAATTACAATTTCAGCGTTCGCACTTATAATTTCACCAAAATAAAAGTTTCTTTTTTGTCATTCAAATCGTACTTGTCGTGTTGACCTCATCTACTTCAAAGTTTTCCATACATCAATTCCCTTTGCATTTATTATATGGGCGTTCGATTTTTTTTCTTTTCTTCTGGTAGTGATTGCTTAATTGTTTGGTAGGTAACGATTTTCAATTCGGTTATTTTTTCTAATAGAATGTATCATATTTATCGTTCCACCATATTGGATACGTTGATTGTCTGAGGTACTTTCCTTTGATGTCCTAGTCCGTCAAGAACACTCAGTTCTTTATACATTTTTACTTCAGGAGCACTAATTCGTTAGTTCTAAGCTATAAATCCCCAACAATTCAAATTTCTCGCCTTGGGGGTAAAGTGAAAAGCGTGCAATAGAATTCCAAAAAATATATTAACATCTTTACTTGTCTGGTGGCAGCAACGACCACAAAAATCAACAAGCACGTAATTATTCAAAGTGTCTTGTAATAATTAAATAATTATATAAATTTCTGAATCATAGTCATTCCCTACCAGCAAAGTAACTACGATGAGATGTATTAATCAACTTTCGGTCACGACTCGTCAACAAGGATGTCTTTGTTTTGAAATTTGACATAGGAATGATAGATTGGATTAAAAACTACAATTTTAATTAAACAAAATTTCGTCTTTGTACTCAACCATTCTGGTCCAAGTCTAGAACGTTTGTCCAATGCTTAGCTGTAAGGTTGGGTTGGGTTGGGTTGTCATGCTCCTTTTTGGAATAGGATTTATTGACATTTAGATCTCATTATAGTTCAACCAGTCTTGGTTTGTCATTTTCTTTTCTCAACAAGGCATCTATGTATGTATATCGTGCAATTTAAAATATAGGATTTAACCCATATTAAACATCAATTACTTCGGCGACGGGACATAGATGTTGTATGCATAGTGATAAAAAAATTATAAACACATGAAGCGTTTACTAATATTCAGTACAATATTTATTTCTACGGCCAGATTAATCGACGAATTATCAGTGTATCCACGAACACCATGACGTAATATTTACATCGTGATTGAAAACGTTTAAAATTTAGGGTCAATGGTATGTCACGAAAAATCAAAGGTCAATTGGCGGAATTTCTTTCACTTCTTCAATCGCACGACGCATCGAATCTAAATTCAAATTGTTCGTTTCCCGGATGCGATGCGAACCACACTGACGTATTTACATTGATTTACGAGTTTTCGGTAGAATATGCGTACCATGGCCAAGACGGCCGGTGCAGGCGTCATTCGCTTAGCCTGTATCATGGTCAGCAGTTCGGGCATTTGTCCGTGACAGGCGCCCGAGTAAAATAATCTCGATGACGTCAGCAGGATGCCGTTTACGGCGCCGAACGTAGATAGGGCCACGAAAACAGGTATGCACCAGGCGACCGGTCCGAACAGCCGATTGGCGAACGACACGGCCACAGCTTCTGACCCCAGCACCTCGGCCGGAGACAGCGTCGTGTAGAAAGCGACGTTCGTCAGCACGTACACGAACGTTACCAGGCTGCACGATATGCCGATCGCCAACGGTAGATTTCTGCAATGAAACGCCGGCGATTTTATTAAAAGTGTGAATTTGAACGAGCGAACGTTTAAAATTAGTTTATACAATACCTAACTGGATCTTTCAGCTCTTCGATGATGAAATTCAAATAATTCCTGCAAAAAAAACACAAACATTTCAGTATTTTTTTTAACTGGGCAGAATAATTACGAGCGAATTCATGTTCTGACAGTGTAAGCTATGAGAACATCCCATCGCAAATTTAGTTAGTTTTAATTTGTTTTACTTGATCTATTCTTCCATTGGACACTGTCATTGTAGATTAATAACAAGTTTTCTTTTAATCAATTTATTGGACATACTATGGCCCTGCTTAATGACCAGATTACAATAGATCTGGAGGCAAAATAAAATGACATGGTTATCTAGATTTTTCCAACACGATAAATCTTTGACGGCTATGAGTGGCAAACTATTTTAATTGTTCTTTAACATATGTCATCACCAATTGTTGTCAAAGCATCGTGAAACGCCGCTCAAACACTCTACGTGCCGAAATCGTTCGAATTTACTATCAAACATTTTTTTTTGACTTCGTGGAATATATTTTCAACAACCAATTGAAGACACAATTCGTCAATTTGTTAGAAAATTTTAAACAAAGATTCAGAAATATCGGTAATTTGTTCACTCCCAGTAAAACTTTGGTTCACTCACCCAGTATCAACTCAGTTAACTCAAGATCTCAATCCAAGTGATCATTTTTTGCATCACAGGGCCTCTGCTTGGACTTTTAGTTGAGTCATATTTTGGCAAACAATTCATCTTCGATGATGCACATTATTTTTTGTTAGACTTGGATAATAATCAACCTTGACGAATATGATTGAATAAAAACGTCCACAATTGACGAAGATGATGATTTTAACGACTGATAATTTATGGCCAACTATCTTCTATATGAACCTGAACAAGATGCGGTTTCAAGAAAATGAAGCCATGTGAAAGGATTGATATGTCCATGACAATTTCAAAAAATAGAAAAAGTTTAGAGAAAATTAGTGAAGCAAGTTAAGCGCCAAAAGGGCTCTAAAGGCTCCCGTAAAAATATTCCTTTGGCATATTTTTGTTTGTCTTGTCAGTCTTCCTCTGTTGATCTTTTAGGGGCACCGAGGTACGGAGCTCGGTGCCCCTAAAAGATCAACAGAGGAAGACTGACAAGACAAACAAAAATATGCCAAAGGAATATTTTTACGGGAGCCTTTAGAGCCCTTTTGGCGCTTAACTTGCTTCACTAATTTTCTCTAAACTTTCCTAATCTTGCAAATTAATATACACCTCATGCAGGTCCGTTTGAACATTATTAATGGATTGAATGGTTTGAAAAGTAGTAATCGTTCAATTTTGGAGATATTAATATAAAACAAAGCAATCGAGACAGAAGTCGCTGGAAAACAATATACCAACTAAAAATGCACAAGCTTTAGTTCCAGGAGAAAAAGACATCTCGTCGCAGAATTAATTCAAGAAGGAAGTCGATGGCAAGCTATCGTTCATTGACGATATGGTGAAGGGAAAGGGATAATCTGTTCACCAGCATGTAGACGAAACACCTATGTTATTATGACTCTATTGATTCTAGATCTAATAATGATAATTAATAAAACCGAATAAACTAAGAAAATATGGGGAGCATGAAGAAGACCTTGCAGGAAAACAGATTCCTCGATAAAGAAATTGCATTTTTTCCTCATCAGCAAGACATACCCGTTGTTAATCTGCCTTAAGTTCTCAAATAGAAATTCGTGTGAACCCAACCCAACCCAACCCAACCGATATTTTTTATTATTGTTCGTGGTATGCAAGAAGTGTGTGCGAGTGTACGATCGCCTTCAACACGTCAATACCAACGCATTCGTGCTGCTATGTAATTGCAGATTTCAACTTTGTCTGGCTAAGCCATAGTAATTGTTCATACCTTTCAACCGTATGTCATAAGTGACATGATTTCGATTTTGAATGTACTGGCAGAATTTTAATTATCAATTATTAATTTTCAATTAGGCTTGAATTTGAATTTGAACTTAATTGTTTGATTTCTTTTGCTTCTCTTTGTTTCTTGGACGATCGATTCGTTTTCTTTAGGCCTTATTAGCAAGGTTGCGTTATTGTTTAGCATTTTAATGCACGATTAACATCAGTATATAATTTTTATGTAATATATCTTTCTTTTATATCTTTATGAAAAATCTGATTTCCTGTTTTCTTGATGATCAAGGAACACAAAATAAAATACCAGGAAATGTATGCAAACAGCCCAACCCAACCCAAAAATAGTGTGCATACAATAAAATTGAGATCGACGTTATGCGTTCATCTTCATCGTTATTATTATTATCTACACTGAATTGACTTCGCTATATTGAATATAATAACTCTCACTTGGAAAATAAAATATGTTATGTCTCTTACAATAGTTTCACCTCTCACGAATATTCATTTCTACCTCTGGCGTCCCTCAAGGGTCGTGTCTTGGACCCTTATTATTTATTCATTGTATTGATGATTTGTTTCGTAGCCTGTAGTGCTAGTGCACGTATACATTTTCGAATTCCTCGACACCTAATGACGATGTAGTTATTATATCGTATTTTCCAATGTAGGTTAATACAATGAAAATTGATGCCCAAATATATTATTTTTATCAGCGAAGACTCGGTTACAACTTTAAATGAGAATTTGACATCAAAATATCTTCGCTCATTCTTCCATCCATGAATTCACACCCTCCTCAACAAATATGTATGTACAATTTTTAATTTTTTATTATAATATGAATTTAATCTGGTCATTTACTTCCTTCTATCTATGATCCATTCCTCTCCTCTCTTGATATAATGTCAGACGTTTTTACTTTAATTCTCGTTCCATCCACATCTTATTCAATGCCCACACTTCTCCTTGCCAATCCATTATTTCCAACCTCTACACCCATTCCAAACTTTCCCAATGAGACTCCCGAAAAATTGTTTCCGGGCGATAAGTGAATTAAGCGAAGACACGATTGAGATCATCATAACTTTCTCAAGTACACCATGATAGTAATTTAATTTCAACAACGAGCAAGAAGTTCACCGCGTATCAAATTCGCAATTTCGCGAATTATTCACGCCCAATAAAACGAATCGCAGTAAACTTTCAAACTTGGTAGTCGAACGGCGTTTACGCAACGACGACTCGAAATGAAAGAAAATTCCAAGAAAAATTAGTCATCACGGAGTAATGGTCGGCACATTTGAATAGCAATCTGATCGGGAACACGACAGCTATATTAAGGTTGAGATTTTCTTGTAAGAGAAATATAATTAAAAAAAAAACATATATTTATTATATGCTATTCGTTTTGTAATCATTAAAAAAATGCCGTAATAATCGTGACCCGAATTATTAATTGATGGAAATATTCGTTATTTATTATAAATGCCACAGTTGTAACTTTGCCCCAGAAATATGTAATGTCATTTTTGTTAGTTTACTTCGCTTAAACACTAAATTACAACAGCATTATTGCATTATTGCGTTTTGTCCTGCGATTGCTTTCTTAACAAAGCTCACAAACGATAAGCCCGTTCAACGTGTCGAATCCCTCGTATACACATTCGGCAACTCATCCAAAAATTAATAGTAATCAGTGAAGATCGCAGATAAGAAAACAAAGAAAAATTCCGAACATGAGCGTAACACGAGACCGACTCTCGTATGTACCCGGATGATAAAACCCCGACGCGCCTTACGAAACGCACACATTCGAATTTCTCGTTCTATTGTCATCTGCGGGTCTTTTCTCACCAGCCATTGTACGCGAACAGCCCTGAATAGAATGATAAAGCCAGCGACGTAACCTCGGTCTTTGTGTTGATGAATGAAAAGTGCTCCGTGTGTCCTGCAATCATCGCAAAACTCGCAGCTGTCTTCTATTCTACACTGCCCGGACCTTCCGCCGACCGGTCGCTCTTTGTAAAATCGACGACCGGGCGCGATTTGAAAGACGCGATGCGCGCAGAGCGGCCGGCGAGGCGGAAGGTCGGTTCGGTTGGGAATACGACGCGACACATACCGTTGGCTAGCTGGTACGCGCCCGCTGCGATTATAACAAACAAAGCGATTAACTTTGCATACGTGAAAACGTCTTGTACCCTCGTCGCCCATTTGACGTCGTAGCAGTTCACGAAGGTTAAAACACCTGAAACAAATAATACGTCTGTACAAATGGTTGGGGAATTTTCATAATTTTTATTAAAAAAATCATTATCAATGGTCGGTGTCAAAAACTCACGGTGTGAATGGGTCACCTCTAACAAACGAACGAGGATTATAACAAACGACATACTCTTCGGCATATCACTGTCAATTTTTAAAAATATTTAAGCAATTAAGTTCACAATTACAAGACATACTTATTTATGAACTTAACCCAGATTTTCACATATTCTCCTATTACGTAATTTTTTTCCGGGGCAAGAATATACGACCTACATAAAGGCATTAAATTTGGTTAATGCTAGTCGCTTAAGATTAGAAAATTATTTGAACAATTATTGGGTTTCTTAGGATTCGTTCAAAAATTCCGCTAATTGACTCAAACATGAAATGGAAATTTCGTACAACTTGCAAACTTTTTAGTTGCGCTTATTTGGCGGCGGTAGTTTTTTTACAAAGGGTTTTTTTTTACAAAGTTTAAAGTTTCTAGCTTTCATCGTTTGGGCGGT
Source organism: Geotrupes spiniger (assembly GCA_959613385.1). NCBI lineage: Eukaryota > Metazoa > Arthropoda > Insecta > Coleoptera > Geotrupidae > Geotrupes > Geotrupes spiniger. The sequence continues at coordinate 1,341,920 of OY390732.1, read as the reverse complement.
AGGTCGCGCACAGACATATAGACTCACAGACACATTGGCGCACACACAGAGACGTCATTCCGAAAATAGTCAGAAACCATTCAGCGGACCTCATAACACGTATATCCGTTAAAATCTGAAAATTTTCATGATTCCTATACTTTCTTATACATAAAGTATAAGAAAGTAATAAGCATCGACCCAATTCAATCGCAGTTTTTATTTGCTGTGATTTGAACCCAATTAAAATTATATTTGGTTGTCAGCTTTTTTCATTCCCTTCCTCCATCCATTGGTTTGAATTAATTAATAGTACCGCTTTTTTTTATTAACTGAGTTGTACTGAAGTAATTGATTAGTTTAAATTATAAATGTAATTCATTGTAAATGGAAGTCGACTGAAATAAGTGAAAATTTATGTAACAAAAAAATTTTTGCAAGAACCAAATCTAAATCAAGTTCATCTGAGAAAGATGACGATATTGACTTTGTATGTTTATTGGAGGAGAATTCATTTAAGTTTGTGCCCAAGTTGGATTCAAGTACAAAGGTAGTCAATTATTTGAATTTAACCGAATCCAACTATTAGTGGAACCCAAATAAAAATTTAAACGAAGCAAGTTCACATTAAATCCTAAGAAGAATGTAATTTTCATGCATGGATTTGGAAAAGTTTTCTTGGGCTTCAGCTGCCATATGGTCATTGGATTCCTCCTACAATAGATTGCATTGGGTTGGCTATTGTCAAGATTGCCAGTAAACTGCCACTACTGTCTATCATGGATTGATCCTGTTTACCAATCAAGTTTAAATTGTAATTTATTATGCGTAGGGTAAAGGAACCCAATTAAAACTACGTTTAGTGGGACTCACGATTTGGTTTGGGTTAGTAACTATTTTAATTTGCTTCTCCATAACAAACAGCAAACAATTGATTGCATTGGGTTGGAACAATTTATAGTATTTCACTGTCAATTTGATGGCTTTCTATGTATGTTGAAATGGATTTGTTTCAAGTATTTAAAGGTTAACAGAATACATGGAACTCAAAAATACGACCAAAAAATTAGAGGTAATGAAATCCAAATTCAGCTCAATATGAAATAAAGATGTTACGTTGGTTAGCAAACAAATCAAATTAAAACTGCATTAATATCCTATTCAATTACATGAACCTAACCCAGTCAAAGTGCAATCCAATAAATTAATGACAACCCAATACTAATTAATAATAATAATAATTAATTTAATATTAAATGTGCTAATTTAGTTAGACCTTTATCTAGTTTGCAAATGAACCCAATTATATACGTTAGGTCGTTGATCAAGAAAGCATGACGCTAATTCAAATCCAATAAAGTGGCAAACTAAAGTAAACAAATCAACCCCATGGTAACCCTAGAAAGAATGCAATTGATGATTCGTTAGTTAAAATTACGTTTGGTTCGACTTGGGCACATATTTCCATTGGTTTCCTCGATTGGATTGGGTCGAATTAAACTAAATTTTCAAAATAATCAATCAGGTGCAACTGAAACTCAAGAAAATAACTTGCATTTCAAATATTTAAAAAAGATCAAAATTATAAAATGACAAATTGAATCATTAGAATAAATATTAAAATAAGTTTAATCGGAAAAATACGAAAAATCAAAAGTGACCACTTAGTATAATTTTCATTATTTATTTATTACCTACCACCTGTCCCCTAATAATATAATTATAATTAATTATAATTATAACCTGCACTGATCTTTGACTATAAACCACAAGATTTACGTATCATTGTAACCCATAATACAGACTCCGATCGCTCTAGGGAACATAATAAAATCACGGGGCATCCAATAGTCGTAAAATCCAATAAAATCCATGCGCTATTAAGTTCAGAAACCGATCGTATCCACGCGTAAATCACTGGAAAGGCTTAATTTCTCCGTTTCTTTCAATAACGCTGACGTCGATACCATGTAAAAGTTCATTCGATATTAGTCTGAACGTTCTCGATATTCTTTGGTTCGCAGGAAATCTCTTTTCGTAAATTTCGTAATTTAACACATGTGACAGACACCCCAGCCGTGTACATGTATGAATTTTTGTTCAATTCTATCAATTGATTGAATTAGACTCTTAGTACTAAGTTTGAGATTTTTATCACTCGACGCGTTGTTCATCTCGGCTGACGACTCGGTGTAGAATAAATTGATGAATTTATAGCAGTTTGCTTATGTATGTTTGTAACGATTTACGAAAAAGCATACGATTTATATTTGATCATGATCGGTTGATTTAAAATTATTTTCTAGAATAATTTCCGAAATTATTGCAGCCGTCTCAGAAGATAATGTCAAATATTTTCATTAATTGGAAGTTCTGTAAGTTGAACCATAGATAGCAATTATTATACATTTATAATTTGATAAAAATTTTCAATTATCGAGTCTTTAGGCTACTTTGTTTTCATTTGGTTTTCAGTTTTATAGATTTGCTTTAAATTTTCTATATTACTATCCCTTATTTAATTTATTTGTTTTCATCTCAAAGTTAGTTTGTAATCAAAGTTTTATCTTTTGGTACATTTTCTAGCATAATTAGAATAATAAATTGAAAGTTCTCCATTGCTATGCTACTTCCATGTCTGCAGTTTTGTTACATTGTAACGTTCTTTCTTCCGCTGCAAGTACATGTCGGAATAAAAAGTTGAGTAAAAACAATTATATACCCGAACGATTTTGGTAGCAATAATTCAAATCAGATTGAAACTGCAATTACTTACTTGTTCTTCAACCTAACTCTCGGGAGCACAACTGCCGACATTATTTAAGATGAAATCTTTTTTGGATTTCAAATCACACCCCTATAATCTATTCATATTTCAGTTTGATTTCCTGCTAAAAGCTGTCGATATTATTCAAGATGAAATCGTTTTTGGGTTTCAAATCAGTTTCCCTTCCAGTGCATATTTCAGTTCGATCTTCTGGTAAAAGCTGTCGACATTGTTCAAGATGAAATCGTTTTTGGGTTTCCAATCACTATGCATATTTCAGGCCAGCACTAAGTTACTCATTGGCTCCGTGCTGCTTCTTTCCCACGCAATGCTTTGAGTTTCTAGATTAACTAAAACTGTTGACAATTCGTTCTAATCTAGCAACAGAAATCACAGTGGTTTCAGGATTCATAATAAAAAAATTGTTTTGCCATTAATTAAATTTCTTCACGGTATGAAAATTATAGAAAAATCTGTGTTGTCGACTGGGTAACTCTAATAGGAGGAAGAAGGAAGAAATAAACATTTCTATCATCAAAATTTGTGTCCTTCATTTGCAATATAATTAACAGACTGTCGCTTATTGCTTATTGCCAATATTGCGTTAGTTGGTATGGAACCCACTCCAAAAAACAGATCAAATGCCTTAGTGAAAGTTATCCAAAGATATCTATTGGCGAAACTAGCAGAGCTTCCAATGAAGAAGGTGCACTTGTGACAGTAGTGCGTTCAGGTCAGGAACTGTGAACATCATTTACTTCCAGGTTAATGATCATCAATTATTTGCAACCATCTCAATCATAGTTGCGTACTTTTTTACCAATTTTCTAGGATGGCATATCATACATTTCTTTACTCCAATTTCTTTCTCCTGTAGTTTTAATTATTTTCTAATTTACTTTGCTATTTACCAAGTAATTACCAAGTATTGAATAGATCGTATGTTTCATAGATCTTCTCCCTCTTGTTATCTTTGACTGGATGTAACATGTGGATAATTTCTTGCCACTTCTGAGACACTATCGTCCTTATCGTTATCCTCAAGGTCATCTTCTAAACAAGTCATGTTGCCATATCTGTTGTAACTGAAGAAAACGATAAAAAATAGAAAAATCCAATATTGTTAAAACATGACCTCTTAAAAGATAGATTTTTTATGTCGATTCGTCTACTTTTAATTAATCTAATTAATAGAAACAAAATTTAAACGTTTGTAGTTACGGGATCGCATTTAGAGTAATTTACCGCGGAATCACATTGATTACCCCAGGGATCGGAATCCTCCGAAAGGCTACAATTTATTTCCCAGACGTCGCGATTTATCGTCTCTTCGCGGCAATATTTCACAAATAATTTAAATCCGACGAATATTTCAGCGGATCACCGTCATTTTCGTTTCAACTTACATATGCAGCATACGGCCAGCATTCGGGCGGCGTCCTCGGGCGGCTGGCATTCCGGGAAGAACGGCTTCATCACGTACACGCTGAATGTGAGCGCCACGATCGCCTGCGAACACGGCCTCACGATCATGCACTCGATCCACAGCCGTATGAAGGCCAAAAACGGGCCGAAAGTCTCCATTATGTAGGCGTAATCGGCGCCGCTTTTTCTGATCATCGTCCCCAGCTCCGCGTAACAGTAGGCTCCGACCTGGAACAAAATCACCGTCAATAAAGCCCACCCACGTCAACACCAACGAAATAAACCGCGTCGGAACGATTTCGTCCCCATTTTCATTTAAAAGTGTATACGGGCGAGTGCTTCTGAGAATGCTCGGGAAATATGTACGTCGTCTTTATCCTTACAGACAGGGCCTTAATTGGCTGTCAAAGCCAAAGCGAGCTGAAGGGCTCATTGTTCCACTGGGGGGTTTTGTTGTGCGAGCGTATCTGGAGCATATTTTCTAGAGATTCTTACATCACAGCGGACTAGTTTTACAGATGAATCACGAATGACGTATTAATTATGTAATAGTAATGTAAGATCATATGCTTTACTCGGTCGAGAAATTGAGTAATTTTGATATAATATTCCTGACCAGTTGATCAGTAACAGCGCTATAAAGTTTTATTGGCATTTACGACCTCCTTAGCAAGATCAATTTCATCGGCGTCTTTTAATCTTTTAATATTCTCCTACCTTCCTTATAATTAAATAACTAACTTAATTTATTAATTAGCTCAATGTACCGCATAAATACCATTTAATGTAATTTAATATTCGCGACGTTACAAATACTTGTGGCGTACATTACTGCAACGTTAACGCTAAGTTTTCAAACAATTTGTCGTTCTAAATAATAAAATAAACGAGGCTCGATCTAAGCACGTATTACAAATAAAATTTCCTAATTTTGTTTACAAATTTGATGCAATTGTTTTTAATTTAATTTTAAATGGGTACGAGATAGGTTCTTGACCCCACGAGTTGTCCTGTGATAGCCATCGTCCTACTTAGTTCCTTTCTCCTGTTTCAAACAATGAAACAACGAAAATTATTGGAAATATTGGAATGATGTATTGTATCGATGCAGATTCGGACGGTCGGTAAACTGTGGAGGTCATTAATTTTCCTGACGTGGAAAGAATGGGTAGGCGTTGCGCCAAGTACATGCGCAGTCGCCTAAGTTTTTGCCTGTTTTTTTTTTTGATTTTGCCTTAGAATGAAGAATAATTGAAGCAGTGCATTCCAACCGAAATGAATTTGCATAAATTAACTGGGACGTTTAACTGACGCTTAATAAATGGAAGAAAACTGTTCGTGCAGTTACTGTGACATTTGCTTAATTTTTTATTTGTAATTCTTTAGTTAAATACTGTCAGAGGCAATGTTGTTAATTATCTCGTATAAAGCCTATATATTTTTTGTTCGGAATGGCTCGTAGAATACACGATGATTTTTTTTTCTTAACGAACACTCTGCATGTCTTGGAATTTTTTTATCCTTCATAAAATGTTCAGCAATCTCTTCTGTTATTATAATCTGGTATCTCCTTGATTTTAGCTCGAGTTTAGAATTGTTCAGCAACTTTCATATATTTGTTTTTCTCCTTCCCTCGTGATCATTCCATTGGGTTGAGTACCCAACCCAAACCGAATAATTTGTTTGTTTTCGGCTACAGCAGCTGAAGTCAATATCAAAATAAATAGCACACTTGAAATTAGCTTCACAATCTGATATTTTTTTAAATGTCGAAAATTTTGTTTTTGTATACTTTTTAGGCTATGGCCAGGTACCTAGTTTTTTGAAAATAAATTTTCTTTATCTAAGCATTTTCAACATTTTTTTTTTGAAATTTTTGGCCATTTTACATTCACTTATTGTGGCATTATTGAAATTTTATTAACTGTCGCGTTGTTGCACAAAGTGATCGACAAATTTAAAAAAAAAATGTGAAACAGACACAAATTATCGAAAAATAAAAAAATATGGAAATGGGAAAATTTGTCAAAATCGACGAAACGTTATGAAAGTTGTCAAAAATGCGTCGTCGAAGATATCAAAGAACCTGTCGGCATCTAAAAGCTGCTTCGTAAATTTATCTTAACTTGGTTCGGTGCGATTGATTGTAAATTTTCTTAAAAATGAAAAAAAAATCAAATCAACATTGATTATCATATAATATTGTATACTAAAATTATTGATTTTATTTCGTGTCGAATTTGTTTGGTTTCGTCTCTTTTATGTTTGTGTTAGTCACGATGATGAAAATTCCACGAATGTTAATTAAAAACGTTGGATGTGCAATAATAGCACGGTTTGGGTTCGCGGCGATCGTTTAGCTCTCATAATGGCTTCGTCACCAATAAATAATCGTTTTTAGAACACATTACAATGTAAAAGTTTTGCATATAAATGACAACACGAGGGGAAAAGTGGGAAGCGTGATGAATAGAAGAATTAAATTAAACGAAAAGCGAAATATTAAAACGGCGAAAATAGAAATATAAATAATTATCCGGAAAAATTTCAAAATTTGTGGAAATTGCCAACCCAACCCAACCCAACTAATCCCAACCCATCTGATCCCAACCAAACGTCAAAAGTAATAAAAGAAAAGTTTAAATTTTAAATCTTCTTAATATTTGAAGCTCGTTGAAGATCGTTAAATAATTAAAGTAACAACGTAACAACTAACCCCCCCCCCCCACACACACACACCTCACTATTCAATTCGTCGCCCCAACCAATAGGTTTAGTTGCTCGTTGTTTATCATTTCTTACCTTAGACGCATTTGCGTCAAGCTGATACATAATAAAAATAAATTTCATCGGATGTATCGGGCGATAAAAAAGCTGTTCCGGACTTTGAATCTGTCAAAATGAACATAAATCAGATTTGTGGATAATTCGCATCGCGGTTTTAATTGTATCTGATTTTATTGCTGACTTACGATTTGATCATTGGGTTCGAGGTTTGTTTAATGTCCCATAAAAGTCGGTTAATATTAGGTTGTGTTCGTTCGGATTGGTTTAAAAGTATGTCAGACAGTAGGTTCGGTTTGGTACAGGGTCGTTGTGATTAAGTTCGATTATGGGTCGCTTAAAAAAATCTTTTCGATCGAGTCCGATCCATATTAGAACTGCAATTCAACTACTATTTTAACTATGCACTCAGCCAAAAAGGACGGGATGACCATACACAGGATGTTTCGTTAAAATTATGCATAGAGTAACTGGAGAATGCTTGAGCCAAAATATGACGATTTAAATAAAATAAACCCCCTAACCGAGACACATTTAAACAAACAAAAATATTTCAATTACATTTTTTATCATACCTAAATATTATATCTCGGTTAGGAAAAAAAGTGTTGTTAGTTAAATCGTAATATTTTGGGTCGAGCATTTTCCAGTTACTCTATGGACAATTATTAATGAAACACCCTGTAAATTAATATTATTATCGTTATTTGAACAAACATGTTGTGTTCAATGTTCCTGTTGATAATTATTCTCCATACGTCATTCGTCTAAAATCACTTAAATATGGAATAATGCATGGAATATAACTAAAAATATGAGAGGGGGGGGGGGTATGCCAGGCACTGTGAAAATTGTTTAATTCGCAAATCGTAAACAGGGAATGTCAAGAATCTTAGTTGTATGTAAATAAATATAATACATTTTCTGAATGAAGTACATGACCAATTTTATTTTATATGTGATCTAGTCATCAATCAATCATTTCAAATATTTCAACAAATTTTATTTAGTTTGAACGCAAAACACTTATTTAACAACTGCGATTTTGGTAAATTGGTAAAAGTAAACTAATTTCAAGTCAAGTCAATCCGATCCTAAAGACTTTTTCATAAAAACTCGAAATAAATTAATTTGCTAGGCTCCCCATTTGATATGTTCTGACTTTGATCGTCCTCTTTGACGTGGCTATTGTCCAGCCGTTGTTCTTTCATAGGTTCCACAGTTGATTTCTAAACAGTCCCAACTTCGAACTCTTTCCAAATTATCACTACACGAACTGCAATTCTAGCATCTGTGATTACGAACGTTCGAAAGCCCAGAAGCCGTTTGACATATTAAGGTAGACTACGTTTTCTTTATTTCAATTATTTTTATTTGTAGGCTTTTTCCGGTTTACGGAAATTTATAATCGCCGCGTGATCCTTACATCGCCTATCAATATAAGAATTCGTTCATAAATGTTCAATTTTATGACATCCTGACTTGACAATGCTCCGTTCCGTTAGAATCAGATCACCGACGCTATGATCGAGTTCACACAAACGAAGACACATAATAACCGCACGTCACGAGTGGATACAATTTTGAACCAAAATTTTTCAACTACTCATAATCATGTCGCATGACGTTATTGCCATTAACTATAAAAAATCTTCATTGTCTATTAAATTATAAAACGTAAATGGTATTCGCGTACTTTGGAGGTACTTTCTAACGGTTTAAGATTACGACCAACAATTTCAGTTCGTCGTAGGAAGCTTCAGAATAAGGAAATAATATTTAATTTTATTTATTATTTAGTTACACTTTCTTTTACGTTGTTACGGGTCTCGCCGTCGTCTACTGAACTTTGTGTTTCCCCCGCCGGCCGAATTAAATTATTCGTCTTTTTGTACTTATTTCAATTTCAATTATAATAATTCGCGTCCACGCCAATGACACATACCGTTTCGATTCCTCGCTGGTTTCGTGAAAAGGACGATACCGAGAACTCGTTGTTTAATTTTTTTAAGATATTACACAACACCACATATTTCTTATCATGTTAACGTATCCTACGCCTCTCCAAATAAAATAAGGGATGTCGATAGTAACATCCTGTCTAATGCGGCCCTACTTTCTTAATCAACCCAACCGGACGTAGGAAACGCGAAGAATTCTTAATCAGTTAATCACAAGCGTCGCAGCCAACCACCACGACGGAAAAACCAGCCCGAAGTGACGCAATCTAATTATGTCATAGCACAAAACATCGAAGCACATTCCACGATAACCAATGAAAATCTCAATAACTCGTTATTAACGGTATTCGGTCCATTAGAGACCCGTTCGTTGCCTATATGACACAGGAGCGACAAAAACGTCTTCCTGCCTGGAAATGGTTGCTCGCTTTCAGCGTTTCTCGAGCACCTATTACGATAATTCATCGGACTAGTTTTTAAGTTAGTTATTGAGAGAATCGATTTGACGATTAAAAAAAAATTACATAAGTTACCACGACTTAAACTTGCGATTTTTGCAATAAACCATTCAGCACCGCAACGAGTCGAAACTTTTTACGTGGGATATTTCATAGCCGTTTGACATTACGAATTCTCACGACTGTTGATAATTTACGACCGCAAACGTATGTACAACGCGTACGAAATGTGATACGACAGCTTCGAATGTCTGTCGATGGTGGTTGATAATATGTTAATGCCCGCCGTTCGTTTCATTAAATCACCCTTCGTGTATTACAAACGTGCGAGGTTTAAACAATCGTGATATTTAATGGAAATTATGAGTGGTCGTGTTAGCATAGAATACGAGTTTAAAGTCCGGATAGGACCTGTTTATGTATGATTTTCAAAACTTGTTGGTCCACACATTAGCAATACTGACCTACTTCGTGCAAATGTTAAAGTTTATATATGGTGGGTTCCAATAATTGGTCGTAATAAATACCCAGGTGAGAAGGATACCATTACCACCAATTAAAACAAACCATCTCTTCAGCTGAATCTTCCTATTGTCATACCTCATGTTTTTTTTTAATTCCCATCTATTGCTTTATTCTCTACTCATATCCACGTTTGAACTAAATATTTTTCTTAATCCTAACGCTCTAACTTCACCCCGGCACATTTTCTTATCTCCTATCCTTCAACTTTTATTTTTATATGTGCTGATGATGCTCATTCTCACTTTCACGTTGACCAATCCAATAAATTAATTTGGACGTTGAAAATATTTTGTGTCCAAATTAATTTATTGGATAGTGATATCGGGACCAACCTAATCTAACCTAACCTAACCAACCTAACCTAACATAACCCAACCCAACCCAACCCAACCTAACCTAACCTAACCTAACCTAACCTAACCTAACCCAACCCAACCCAACCCAGCAAACTTATTCTAAACTGTTTCAAGTCTTAAGCCTAGAACCTCGCGTTGGGTTGTTTCTGTTTTCCAACATCCAAATTTGGAAATTCGAAGCCTAAATACCCATGCTTGGGGTTGGATTGGGTTGAGAAGTCTTGAGCCATAAGTCCAAAAAATTACGGAGAAAAATCTGGCATGTGATATTTTGGTTAAAAATATAAGTTGGTACCATTTAATTAGACTGTGAGTCAAAGATCAAAGTGAATTGAATCAAATTGGAGAATAAGATGCGATTCGCAAGCCCTTGCATTGAGTTGGGTCGGTTTCTGAAAATCAAAAATGTGTACTTTTGGTAAAAAAAATAAGTTGGTGCCACGAAAATGCTTGTCTTAGGTTGACTGTGAGTCAAGGATCAAAGTGGAATTATTCAAATTGGAGAATAAAAGACGTTTCGCAAACCCTTGCGTTGGGTTGGGTCTGTTTTCCAAAATCCAAAAATTTAGATCCAAAAAATCTTGAAATACTTTTCGTTAAAAAATAAGTCGGTACCATAAAAAAGATTAGCAATTATTATTGTGTTAGGTTAACTGTAAGCATTCAAAGGTCAAAATCAAATAGAATTAAATAAAAAAATCACTTTCGTTTTGAATTCGTTAAATATTCATTAATTGAATGTATGACGAATAGTTGACAATGATTGCCATCCTAGTCGAATGAGGGGAAATCTAAACCATACCATGAAAAACTTTAAACATATTATTGGTTCCCATGGATCTAACAACAAAAAATTATAAAATATTGTCGGTACGAGGTAAACAAAAGTTAGGTTTTACTAGCTCAGATTTGTCTACCTCTAGACAAGAGATTTAATGAAGACCTGGTATGTACGATTTATTCCAGATCTTCATTAAAGTTAAAAGCAACTTAGTTGCCATTTATATATAATTGCATGAAGACTTAACTACAGTCTGGATTGAAGAAAACATTGTTTGTTCTATTCAAGGCCCCCACCCCCATTAAAATGTCTAGCAGAATATCTAATTAAATTTATTGTGATTTTATGTGATTTCATAAATCCAAGTTGGGTCCATAGCTCTCACAATTTTATCGATAGGAACATAAGCCTAGTTCGATTGACAAGGCGAACAACACGAAATAAATTTCCTCAAGAAATAAAGGAAAATACGATCAAGAAGCATTGACATAAATATTAAATCAATTCTCCGCGTATCTCGTATTGAAACAAAATTTGAATTGCAAAACCACGCAACTTTACAAGCTCAGCTGAAATTCTCGCAGATTTACCACCAACACAACCGGCGTCTCAGGCACAACCAGTTGATGAGTCGCTCAAGGTAAAAGTAAAAGGCATTTTTATAATAACAATAACAAAAGTTTCCAAAACGAAGACACGTTACGCGAGCTCGTCAGCCGGAATCAATAATCGCCCGTTTGAAATTCCACACGCGTTGCGAAATCGCGGCGAGAGTGGCTTCTGGAAAATTGATATTTTGCAGTATCGGCATCAAATGCGGTTCGGTCTTGGACGTCGTGAATGTGCGACGTAAGCAGCGGCAAAACTGCAACTTTTAATTTATGCGGACGTTGACGTTTCGCGGGAATAAATGCGATTGAACGCAATCAAAAGTGTGCGCACGTGCGCAATTATGCGATCGTTAATATATCTACGGGGAAACATTTAAGTCGCTTTTTCCAAAACCATTACCCTCGCAAATGGCCTCCGACTCAACGATCAGAAGTTTAAATTTGGATGTTTGCACATGGAATTTTTTTCGGGCGTTTTGACCCTGGACCTTCGAAAATTATATTGTTTTGTCGCATAAATTATAATTGAGTGGATGAAGTAGGTAATTGATGTTTATTGAGACTTGTTTTGGTTTGGTGATTGATTTACAAGGATATGCGGGTTGGGTTCGGTTGCATTCGCTGGTACACGTGAAGAGTTAATAAACGAATTTAATAAATTTTGATCGTCAGGAGTACAAAAATTAAATGCAATTGAAATCAACGACAGATAAAAAATACTAGTGATGGGAATAATCGAGATGCGATACACGAATTAGTCGATTATTAAAATCTCTCGAGATAATCGACTATGCACTCTGAAAATTAGTAGTACTAAATTAGTAGTCGTACGTCGATCACGGAACGTGTGGCAGCGGACCGAGAAGGCCGATATCTCGATATATTTTAACCCCACCACTAAATATTAATAGTAGTTCCAGGTTCGAGATATTTCATTTTAACATTGTGGCAACTAATTAGTCGTATCGCTAAGCGAAGCTTCTCATTCAATTATTTTTTGTAGTCTCGACCGATCGTCATTGTCGGATTGAAGAATACAATAATTTAAATAAGTACAATCGTGTTGATGATATTGCGTTAGTAAATAAAACGCTTCAAAATTTACAATAATATTTATAAACTGCCACAATAATATATAAAAAATATGAGCAAATAACAACAAAAGTATAATTCTCAATAAAACAAAGGTACCTATATAATAAATTAATAACTCTAGATTAAACAATAATAATAAAAATTAATAAAAACAAATTTATAAGAATGTGGTATTAAGGAATATAATTTGATCTAAATTTTTAGACGAATGTTTGTTTCGATGTAAATTTGTAAGTTGCACGGCTTTAGAAAACACACTGTTAGTGGTATTAGAACGTTTATGTTGTACGTTGCATTATTTAGTATTAGTACGACTACTACTAATTTTAACTACTAATATTAGTCGATTATTAAATTATATCGATTACTAATAATCGATTATTGAAATATCTCGATTATGCCCATCACTAAAAAATACCACTTCATGTTGATAATGACAGGAAAATATAAACTACTTTACTCGCGGTACGACCCTGATTATGTCTTGACGAAACATCAGACGAAAGAGCACCATCACAATGTGAATAATCTTTTCGATTCAATTGAAGAGCGTCATGCATCACACGTCACTATATCTCGCGTACATAAGTTACAGGTGAATCATAAACCCGACGAATCCGTGGACTCAAACGCTGGTAGCTGTCATTAAGCATTGCAGGTGCTTAGTCACAGCTATCAAGGTCGGGTTCACAAGATCAACAAATCATTTGTAAAAATTGCTATCGTACTTAGTCGAAAAATTGAATGATGTACTGGGTATCGTTTGTTCTCTGGCTGTTGGAATGCAGTAAGCGATTTATGCGGTATGCCCTTTATTCTTACAGACACAAATTCACGTGCTTTCCCTTGTCGAGCAAAATTAAGATTACTCTTGCCAAAGATCATTTGCACCTTACTTATCTAACTTTAAAACTAATTCCTGAAATGGCAAGCATTGTTCAACGGAAAAAGTTGACTTGTATGTATGCCATGTAGACGTTCATAAAACTTTTGATCGCAAATTAATAATTGCTTTTATTGCACCATCCCTGCAAAAAAAAATTGGGAATTTTTAAAAGTGATGATGGAAAGATTTATTAATTTTGATAAAATTAGTATTAAATAGCATCATAAATAACTATAACAATAATAAATTTAATCAAAACTCAAAATAAATTACAGTTTACGTCAAAATAAGATTTAGACACATCATTTATTAAAAAAAAACTCGTCCAGGCTGCAGTCAGTAGGCTTGTTCCTGTAGGTATTTGTTCAGGGCCGGCTTCAACTTTGTGGTTGGAAAGTTCCTGATTTCAGGGGGTAGTTTGTCGTGCAGCCTCACTGCTGCAGATGAATGCTAGGATGATCTAAGTCGAGTGAAAGGAGTAACAATCAGATCTTTCATACGAGTGTTGTAATCATGTATCACACCGTGTCTGAGCTGGCGCAGGGAAAGAACGAACTGCAAAATAACCTCGGAATGATCAACCAACCAATGAATATCTTATCAGAAACCCTGTCACCCGGCTAGCGCACTGCAAGATTCTCCTCACTGCAAAGGTTGCTGATGACAATGATTCTGACAAAATTTCCACATGTGGCAACCATGTGAGCCTTGAATCTAGGGTAATTCCAATAAACTGTGCACTACTTGCCTCTAAATTTATTAAATAAATCTCTTCTTGTTGAAAAGAAGTGAACTGTTGTAGTTTTCTCTACATTTAGAGCCAGTTCAAGCCAGTGCACTAAACCATGCCTTCAGGTTTGATGTTGTCTGCTGCAACTCATCATTTCTGCAGTGGGTGAAACATGTCGTATTGTCGGCATAAAGTATCAGGTTCCCAGTTCTCAGCACTGGAAGGAAGATCATTGACATATAAAACGAACAACAATGGCCCAAACAGAGATTCCTGGGGAACACCTCGTGTTACTGCGCGCACACCACTCCTCACTCTCCACGAACTACCTCCTACAGGTCAGGTACGATCGTATCAGGTTCAGTGTCGTCCATCTAATTCCATAATTGTAGCTTACTGATCTGGATCGTATGGGAAACGCAATCGAATGCCTGCCTACATTACAGGATTTTTTTTCTTAAACTAGTATTTTCGTCTGTTTGAGTTGATTTTTCATCAATGAGTTAAAATATCTGGATTTTATAACAACATCTTTCTATTTAAATTGTATCCATTTAATTTTTAATTATTAAATTTTTTGTGAACGCAAAAACCTGTATTGGCATATTCACATTCTTACAATATTTCTTCCATCTCCTCCTACGTCCACCTTTTCTTTTCGATATTTTTTAACCTCATTTCCCTACAATGTATTTTCTTCCTTCCATTGTGCTTTTCAGCTTCTTTAATGTCTCCCCCCCCCCCGGTACTAATTTAAATTGTTCTTTCTATATTTACCCTTCCCTTTACCCCTTTCAAGCAGGTATCCTTTTTCCTCGTGGTAATTCTTTATCGGTTCTCTGATCCTGTTGTTCCATTTCCCTCTTTTCCTACACTCCTCATTCTTCTCGTTTATTTCCGTAAGATTTCTAGCCTACGTTCTTTCCCAAACTTATTCTCTAGTCTTTTCCTTTCTTATTTTCTTCCTTCTTCAAGCTTTTCTCGTAAAATTCCCATTCATCCCAACCTTTTCAAAGAACTCGCACATCTTATATTTCTCTTCTGTCAAGTATTCGTTGGCCTTTACTTCACTTCCACATCTGAACCTTGCCGCCATTGTTTCTCCTTCTACCGATCTTTCTCCTCTTAAATATCTTGGCTTCCTGTCATCTGTTTTAATTCTCTTGTAAATAAATACTAATAAAAGAAATACTAATTTATCTGGATAATTAATTAAAAAAAATACGAAACTTCGCGACTTTTCACCCCAACCCAATCCATCATTTTGTACGTTTGCTTCTTTTCACCTTTTTAATTTAAACAAACGTCAACGATAAAGATAACAAGATAGACTGTTCAAAAAATTGTTATTTGAAAGTGACTACTCTATTCTTATGGTCCTGGGTCCATGAAAATCGAAAACCAGTTCAATATACAATTCTTTTAAAAATTCAAAGACACGACAATGACAACATTTGCAGAAAAGTGTGGTTGGGTTGGTTAAGTTGGTTCGATTGGTGATAAGAATTTGGTTAGCTTAATAGTTAAAAATGATAATAATTTCATAAAATACAAAAGAATTTTCAAAATTGCCAAAGATGTGTCGAAATGTACAAAAAATATTTTAAATTTATTTCTAATGCCTAGTCAAACTTCAAAAATTGAGAAATGTATAAAAATTTCAAGAATGTGCTTCCTATTTTAAGTTGATAAAATTCACAAATTATTTTTATGCTACATAATGCCAGAATCTAAAAAATGTAATTACTGAAACATTTAAAATTAGAAAAGTTTTAAAATTATCAAAATTATCAATGGGAAGAACTATGTAAAATAATGCGAATTTCATAAAATACAAAATCGAAAACCAGTTAAATATAAAAAATGAGTGAAACAAGAAAATTCCAAACTTTGTTAACTGTAATTCGTTTTATAAATTTTGGCCAAACACAAAGCTAAGGTATATGATTACTATATTTCATATTCTAATTTTCTGCAGGGAAATTTTTATATCTGGACCAATATAAGACCATTATGAATGAAATTCGAATTTAGTATTTCTAGAACTGTCGTAACCGTTTGTGATTTATTTAATAATTTCCAATGAAAACCAAGAGCTAACATATTTGATCGGTGCCCTTTATAATAATCTAGGTGCTGCATGGTCGTCGTACTCTCGACAACATCGACAAACACCGAAGCATCAGCCATCTTAAAATGATAAAATTACTATTAATACTAATACGATTAACAATAAAGATATATGCAAAGCAAATACGTCGGAATATACTGCAAAGAAATTTTTCAAAAACTATAACATAAAAATTTACAACAATTAGCAATTAGATTAACAAATTCTAAATTACAAACTAGTGATATGATATTGATAATTAAGTATTAACAATAATAACCATCGATGGAAAAAACATTAAGAATATTTAAACTTGATGATGGGAAATATTTATTAATTTAGATCACAGGAATTTTTTTATCCTAAATTAGTATTTATGAGATTTCTGAGTTGATTTTCCATCAATGAGCTAGAATAAACGGATTTAATAAAAACCACTTAGATTTCTCTTAAAAGTTTATGCATTTAATGTAATTATTTTTAGTATACTAAAAAATGTTGGCATATTCACCTTTTTACAATACTTTGTATCCCATTTCCAATCTAACATCACCCTTCGGGTCCGTTATTGTCTTCTTCTATCTGCTACTGCGTCCCCTTACGATTCCGGAGTATTTCTTTACATCATCCCTTCACCTTTCTTATTGACTGTACTACGGCACTAACTTAAACATGTTCCTTCCATATTTGCCATTTTCTCTATCCCCATCAACCAGATATCCTTTTTCCTTATGGTCATTCTTTATCGGTTCTCTGATCCTCTTTCCCACACTCCTCATTCTTCCCCTTTATTTTCCCGAAAATTTCCAGCCCCTCTCCATTCTCTCCCAAACTTCTTCTGCGGTTTTTTTCCCTCTCTTATCTCCCATTCATCTCAACCTTTTCCACAGAACTCCCACCTCTTATATTTCTGTCCCATCCAGTATTTTTTGTCTTTTCTTCACTTTCACATTTGAATCTTGCTGCTTTTTTTTTGTTACATTTTTCCCCGTCTGCCGATCTCTCTCTCCTTAAATATCTTGGCTTCCTCCCACCCGATTTAAAGTACAAGTTCGAGTTGTATTTTGCATCTCGTATACTACATAGGCGATTAAATTTGTTTGTTTCAAAATTTTTGAAACAAACCAATCTAATTAACATAACTCTGACAACCCCTCTTGCCCCCTCCCCCACGACCATTGATAAATAATTTATAATTTGATGATCCTGTCGCTTATTTAGAACAGACTGCACTCTGCCTTCAGCATGGTGGGGTGGCCTTCGAATTTTCATAAAATTATTTCATAATTATCAATGCTATTAGGCTAGCTATTAAAGCAGAAAATTATGATGATTTTATGCTACACGGTTTGCGAAAATAAATTGTCATTAAAATAAGAATGTAATTCTTCAGTAAATGCAACATATCATTTAGTGTTTACTACAAAGTTGGAGACATCGAGTTGTAAAATAATTATAACCAATCTAATCAATCAAAGGATGTAAACAGCAACAAATTAAAAAAAAAATAAACCCTGATGGGAAAGTATCAATGTCATAATAAATTGTAATAGAAATGTTGATGTGGAACTTGTGTAATGAAAAACGATTCAAAGGGGAAATGCATGACACAGAATAAAATATTAAAACAGATGCGTTATGGAGGATTTATATCTTAAATATGTGTATGGGTAGAAAATGTAAAATGTCAGGTTGTGTTGCATTAAATAAAATGTTATTATTTGTATGCGAAAAAAAACTATTAATAATGTACCCACATAACTGAAATTTGCAACTCGTGCAATTCAATGCAATGAACTTTCACGACGAAGTTACGATCATAATTCGCAAAAGTAAAAACGTGGTATTTATTTATTACGCGCTGCGGTAAAATTATTTGTGCCGTTTCATTGTTTACTGAGGCCAAATTATCTCACCACATTAAAAAAAATATATGCATAAATTATCGTATAAAAATAGTTTATCATTTACCATAGAATTAATAGTAAGAAAGGTTATCGGGCAATAAAACCGCACGTAACGTATTACATAAAAACATGTTATTTAAAAATTACAATGGCCACGACGCCCAATTCATGAACGTAACGAACGTAGGGGTTTACTGCGCTGCTGACGCAACACAGACAGTCGTGACCTCACCCCTAAAACGGTGTACGAAAGCGTCGTCACGCGTACATCGAGCGAGCTTTTCAAAATATTGATACGGTTCGAACGCGCTGCGATTGATTAAACGTCCAGTAAAAAAAAAATGAATCAGTGATTTTTCATAAATTCCCTCGACTGTTTACAAATTCGAACAATGCAATTACAAACACGTTAAATAACTCACGCGTACGTTATGCGGTAAATAACGTCGGTTATTTACAAATATTAGCACGTGGTTTCGCAACCGCGATTATTATAATAATGTTTGAACTCACCATTGAAAATATTCCGGAGACGGTCCACACGATCAGCGAAGCGTTGACACTTCCGGTGTGCATGAGGACTCCGGCGGGCGAGACGAAAATTCCAGAGCCGATGATGCTCCCGACGATGACCGTGATCCCGTTCAGCAACGTCATTTTCGGCTTGAGGGTGATCTCGTCTTCTTTCGTATCGCCCTCCATGGCTGCGACGTTTCACCACCACGTAGGGTCGACTCTTAGTGAGGTCTTTGAGCTCGCGGCGACAACCCCGCGCTCTTTAGGCGGACGCGTTAACTCTGGATGCGAACGGATCAATAGCTGGACCATTCTTTCGGCCCCCTACTCACGCCCTTCCGACCGACCACGTGGTGTCGAAACATCGCGGTACGAAACGCACGCGCTAATTAAATCGGTTAAGTCGAAAACGCCGAAGACCGTGGGTCGATTCGAAGAGTCGGCGGGTGAGTCACGGTTTGTGTCGGCGTTCGAGCGAGATTTCGGCCTTACCTCCGCGACCTAAAAAATACGCAGGAGACCCGCGCGCCCGGCGAATAAAACTTTCGACGCGAATACGAGTTTGAACTGACCTCTATCGCGGCGCTGCCCGTTATATACCCGTACGTGCCATTCATTAGCTTCTGTTCGTTTTTACGTGCGGGCTTGGAGTTTTACGCTTTGAATTTCGAAAGTTGCACGTTATCTCGTTAATCTCGGGGGTTTTGAGACGTATTATTGAATAAGCCGATAAGAAATTTAATATTTGCTTGACTTTTCTCGTCGGCTGTTTGGGGATAATTATTTGACGTATTTTTTAAATTCGGATGAATGTATCTCTCTTTCGCTATCTCTATATCTGTTTTGGATTTTTTGGGAATTTTCCAGTCAGTATTTTGTTTTATTCGAATAAATAAATAAATTGCACACCATATCTAGTTGAAGCAGTGCTTTATTTTATTTATGCCGACGTTTCCAGTTAGTATTCATCCATTTTCATTACCTACGATTGACATTTTAGCTACAAATCACAAACAAAAGTGACATATTAAGTATTTCACATTTCAAACATTCACTAACATTTAAAATGTTATTGATACCAACGTACGTTTGATACATGTTCATAATTAATTGAATGTTTGTATACAAAGATATCACGTCAGGATAGATTAGGTGGTTTTTGGGGAGTTTTTGGGTTTTTATAAATTTTGCAAACTCTCATGGGTGCTTGACGTGGTATTTTGTTTCTCAATAAAAATTCAGAATTTAGAAAAATATGAATTTGTCAAAATATGACAAATTCAAATCCATCGAAAATTTAACAATCGAAATCCATAATTGCTGAAGTTGTTAAAAAAAAATCGCAAAAGTCAGAAGTGCAAAAAATACTTAAAAATGGTCCCAATGACAATGTGGCATGAATGTCAAACTTGTCTTATATTCATGAACTAAAACAAAAAATTAAAAATGTATCAAAATGGACCAAAAAATGTCAAATCTGAAAACTGCAAAAATGCCACAATATCAAAATTTATAACTAATATTGCTGTCACTAAAGAGAAAAATAAACTTATAGAAAGAAACAAATTAAAAAAAATCCGTAGTTGTAAAAATGTTTGCCAAAAATACCTCAATAGACTCAATTGATAAAATAGTGATATTGTTGGTCAGAAGCTGTGACCCAAGCACTCGACAGAGTCGAACACAGGACAGGGCCTGGAATACAACCTGGAAAAAAATTGCTACCACAAGTGATCAAAATTCTTGGTTCATACATCACTGACAATTTAGAATTAAAATATGGTGAAGAATATTCAAACCTTATGAAAATTGTACTGAAGTAATACAGGGAGGTGTCCTTGGACCCATTGCCACTAACCAAAACGTTCAGTCGGCCACTAACAAACTTCAAACGATAATTAATGGCAACATTAAACTAAATGAGGAAGTTAATGCCTTGTGCCTTCCGTTGTTATTTCTTCGTCGTTCTTCTTTCCACACACACACACCCTTCATATCTAACTTCATTTCATTTCTTCCTGATTTTATTTTTCGCTTCGAAGACGAATTTGTGGTTTTTATTTATTACCTCTGCCAACCCAACCCAACCCAACTGAACCCATCAGATTCTTGCCTCTAACTTGTATGGACAAATTCTCATTTTTTTTTTAAAAGCATGTCTATTGTAAAATCACTAAACAAATTACAATTATTACACTTATTGTATTCACTAAAGAAATTAATTTGAAAAATTGACAATTGCAAAAATTAAATGATTTGATTGTCCAAATTTAAAGAATTGTAAAAATAAGCTATAAACTTTTATTAAAACTACAATACCAACTTTTTTTTCGTAACTTTCTTAAAAATCTCTATACTTGATTCTCAAATGAAATAACGACACGGTTCTTATTATTTAAATTTTATATTAATCGCGGGCTATATCTCTGTATGACATAGATCTGGGTTGAAAATCAAATTTGTCAAATTTGGCAAGAAATTTAACCGAAATTCTTCATCTGGGAGAAACATAATCGAATTAATTTAAATATTATTATTTAAAGCATCTCTTATCTAATAATTAAAACAACACGTATCAGGTTCTTTTTTTATAAAGATTCCTTTTTTTTAATAAAAGCGAGTTTTTTTTTATAAATACTCCCTTTTCATAGCAACCCAACCCAACCCAACCCAAATGAACTTGTTAAAAATTTAAGCCATATTATTTCCTTAAAACTCGTTTTCTTCCTGGAAATTGTTATAATGCTCAAATTCAAATTGTGCAGCAAAATGCTAAACCATCAATGAGCAATAAGTATTTCATTTTTGATCATTTGTCACTCGACTAATTGGATTTTTATGACGACATGCTTAACACCTACATCACAACAACAGTGTGTAACAACCCTAATAATGATATTTAGACCAACTTATTGCAAGTTTTACTGACGCAAATAATTGATATAAATGCATGGGCTTCGATACTAGTACTCCAGTGTTACGAAACAAATTTGTTATATCTACTGAGATAAAAATAACAAAATTTAATCAACGACGTAAATTATGAACACCACTTTCACAGTATAATTAATAAAAAAAATCGGCGGTGGTCCGCACGAATCTTACTTATACTTAGTTATACTACGTTTTTCGAAAAAACTTTTCAAACGAAAGTTGTTTACAATATCTTTAATTTATGTAAGAATATGTTTTTCCGTAACGTGTACCGTTTTCGAGATATGGAAAAAGGTGATAAGAGTAAACCATCACTTCCGGTTGAGAGATTGCGTTCAAAATAGGACGTTTTCACACACACAGACGTCATTCCGAAAATAGTCAGAAACGATTCAGGAGACCTCAAAACGCGTATATCCGTTAAAATCTCGAGGTCGAAATTTTTCATGATTCCTATACTTACTTATACATAAAGTACATATAAGTAAGTAAAAATGTAGCTGAATATGTAAAAAAAAGTTTTAATGTTTTGAAGAGCATTTCAGTTTTGATTTAAATTCTGCGTCATTGGTAATTTATTTCATTTATTCAGACAGTCTACCATATTCTGTTTTTATTTACTGGAAATCTGTTTGAGATTTATTTGGCTCATTGCTTCTAAGAAATTTTTTAATTTTCTAATTCGATGTGTGATGAATATTCCATCAATACATGTTTATAATGTTAATGAACGCAACAGGAGTAAAATCAAAATTCGATACAAATTTAAGATAAAAATCATGTTTCGATAATGCTTTGAATGTTAGTTATGTCTGCAAGACGTATTGGTGCGTTGTTGAGAACCTCAAAGTTGAGCGAAACGACGACGCCCAGGATCCAAAGTATCGATTTTGCAAATCGATTCAATTCGTAGCATCAATCAATGTCTCAACATACAAAAAATGATACACAACTGCCTATCACCTATTAGACAATTAACTATCAAAAAAAAAGACTTATGGTAAAATAATTTTATTGCATTTTCAATTTCCAGATAAATCAATTATCGATAATTTAACTCTATTTTTTTAATTATAATAATATATAATATAATAACGTAAACGTACTAATTATCAAAGACATTCAAAGTCACAAAAACATTTACGAATAGTAAATACGAGCGACGATTTATTCCATTCATGACCAAGTGTGGTGCGAAAGTTGTATGAAATAAATCTCGACGATTTCATAGTAAAAAAAGGCCACGACCTTGAATAAACGAAGCCTTTATTTTCGTGCGTACGTACAAACGTGAATGAAATTAATGTCGACGATTCGTGGAACAGTTTTTTCTCAGTAAAAAAACGACCTTGCCCGGCCTTGTGGTAAACATTCAACGAGGGTCGAATGCATTGCCTGCCGACCTATTAATAGGACATTTTGTTCGTGTGTATTTAAAACATGAATGAAATGAACTTCGACGATTCGCCGAAAAGTTTTTTCTTGGCAAAAAAAGACATTGAACGGCCTTGTAGTAAGACTACGAAAGTCGACTGCATTGCCTGCCGACCTACCAATAGGACATTTTGTTCGTGTGAATTTAAAACTTGAATGAAATGAACCTCGACGATTCGCCGAATAGGTTTTTCTTAGCAAAAAAGCGACCTTGTGAGGCCATTCGATTTGTAGTAAACATCGACGAGGGATTGCTGCATCGCCGGCTGGCCTACTAATAGGACATTTTGTCGGTGTGAATTTTAGACAAGAATTAAATTAATTTCGACGACACCTGGAAATTATTATTTATGGTTAAACTTTATAACAATTATTTTAATCGATGCAAAATTAGTTAACGAAGTCGCAAAAAGTAATGGATCTTAATCTACATTTACCTTTAATTTTATTTAAGTGATAAAACGAATAAGAAATGAACGTAAATTGCTAATTTCGTTCTGATCTTTTGACACACGAATTATATAAAATTTTCTCCCTTGATCACATAATTAATTATAATTAATTAAATAATTGTTTGATTTGGTGTAACTTTGAACTTCGTCTTAAGCCTAAGCGTTGGTTAGCTAAGCTAGGCGGAAATTTCCTGGAATGAAAATTATCAAGATTTTCTTTTTACCCCAATTTGATCGACCGTAAATTATTCTACGAGATTTTAATAATATATCGGGCGCTCCATTTCGAATGAGAAAGCCCTCGCGCTGTATCCACGATACCAACAACACATTCGTCCGACACGTTCCACATAGAATCACCTGATTCGAGAAACGCTAATCCTTTCACAATTCCGACGCGATAACGAGCGGGCTTAGGCTTGTAATTACAGACAAATAACCGCAGTTCGTTCGTACTTCCTTTCTACGAGCATTCCAGGTGTAACAAGTGCGCAGTTATGCAAAACGACAATTATTGCCGTTGACGAAAAGTCCGCCAGAAACGACGCGTTTGGGTCGGATCGATGCGATCGAGATAGAGGCGCTTGCGACGTGGCGTCGTTGGCGTAGAGGTTATCGGGAGAAACGACGACGGGGCACGTAAACGCAAAATCGAAGAATATCTCGCAACATGCGCGATGAGGAAACGTCGCGCTGTAAAAAATTCCGCGTCGTGATAAGAAGTTCAGTTGACCCAAGTGTCGCATGCGTAATTGGTCAATACACTACGTCGTTGTATTTAAAAAAAAATTGCTTAATTTACGTTTGGAAATGTGGATTATCGGGTGCAGTTTGGTAGTAATTTGTCTGGGTGTTGAGACATTTAAGTGGCCGTTGTTAAAATATCGGTGATTGGGTGAAAACGTACTTTTCGAGGTTAATGAATTGCGTAATCGGGCGTAGATAAACGTTTGTTATAATTCCTGGTGGAAACAACAACGTAATGACACAATTAGTGTTTTTTTTTTTTTTAATTGCACCAGACCTCGTGGTTTATATTTTTCCGATTCGACACATAAACAGAAGTCAAACACAGTCGTTCTTGAATTCCAATCAGTCCGACATCCCCTTCTATATTTGCCCCTAACCATTCTTCCTTATGAATAAGTACTTCACCAACTACAGTTATTGAGTTTTCCAAATTTTCCAAATCTTCGTCTTCTTGTCTGCCGTTTTAGGTTAAATGTCCTGAATTTTTGAAGTTGAATCCAGTGTTGTGTGGCTTAATGTGCCATACATGATTAAAAGTTATACTGTAGGTGGATGTGCGTTGAAAGTTTGAAAATAACTCCATACATTCCAATTATCTCCCGCATGGGCAACCCCCTCATCTCAACCCGTTCACTTCCTGTTATTTGCCCATTCATTTCCTTTTGCATGTATGGCTATGCAAATTTCATACTCTAAGACATCGATTTAAATCCAAGCAATCAAAATTCAAACGATTTTCAAACAAAAACCCAGCAGGTTTTAGGAAAAATATTCTTTATGGAATGAACCAAGTAGTAGAAAACGATTATAACAATATTCATTTAAGCTTCTTTGATTATACAAACGCGATCAAAAATTTCGTTTAAAAATTAATTTATCTCCACCGACGCTTGGCGAGATACCTTGACTCCTTGAAAATTCAAGCGGCTTGCGCTAAACACTGATGTCCGACAAATGTTAATGCTCGATAACTAAGCGATGTATGTTCGATCTGTGTATATCTCCAGAAATTACTTGCGGGTATTAAATTCGAGCCCTTAATTACAGAAAACTAAAAAATAAAAATACCAACATGGAATGAAAATGAAACGAAGCGATGAGATAAGACTTGAAGAACTGAAAATCAAGATCTCAAACGTCACAACAGCAATCGCACAAAAGATGGTGTGACGAAATCAAGTCAATGGCTCAGAGGGGCAATGGACAATGAAGAATGTATATTGTTATCGAGACCTTCGCTCAAAAATGAGCTGGTAATAATTCACAAAGATGAAACATTAAATATTAAATTGTACTTGCAAACTAGATTATGTTTCAGCCTTAGTAAATGTATTGTACTCTTTCTTTTAATTTTGTCAATAAGGACCAGAAAAACAAAATTTCGTTGTCCATCTCCATATTAGTCCTCTTTTCTTCTTTGCTGCTTGCACCATATTATTTGTTTTTATGACATTATTGTTTAGTTCTTTTACTTTATGGCCCTTTCGGTTCCAGTTAGTTCGATTTCTTCTTCTGCATCCGCCAGTCAGTATTCTTATGACAGCTCACTCATCACACTTTTGAGTTGCTTGTTCGTCACTTCGCTCTTCTTCATCAATTTTAATTTTATATCTTTCCTATTCTCGTATTTCATTTTTTACATCTCACCTCATAGGGTGCAATATCATGCATTGCGAATATGCTGAGAATTTGTTCATCACCAAGAAAAATTCATATCTCCATTATATATCCCTCAATGATCATGGCTTTCGAATCTCTGTATTATTCGAAAATGCCAAAGATATTCTGATCATCCCCATACGTTACATATGTTCTTAACTCATGCCAACCCAACCCATCCAAAGCAAAATCTATGAAGTGAGGCCAAATACATGTATTTCCTTCCTGCTCGTTATTCCTCCAAGAAACTTTTCATAACAGTTTTGTATATTTTTCACCTGATTTCTAGCAATCCCAATTGTTTATCTACATCAATTTTCTCTACGTACACATCTCCTTCATATCAATAGCCTCTGCTTTGCGTCTCCGTTCTTTTTTACCTCGTCCAATAACACTAACTACATACATTCGCTTCATTTGAAATTGCTCATATGCCTTATCAGTTATACATTTTGTCTTTCATCGTCAGCAACACGCAGTTCTTCCCCATTCTGCATCCACGACCTCAATCTGTTTTTATTCCAAAACCTCTTGTCCCCTGTGGTCTCTTTCAATTAGACTCTTTTAATATCAAAATATCTGGACAGCCTTTACTGTCATTCGTCTCCTCCAATATCATCAAAATTAGACATTTTTCCATTCAATGCGTTTCTAAAATTTGTCACTCATACAACTTGTTTCATTTCGTACATTTTTCCATATTAGTCGTAGTAACTTTCCACGTATACTTCTTCCACCATTGGTTCAAAATAGAACACGGATCAAAACAACCACCACCAATTTAGAAGAAGTGAAGTAATAACAAATCAAATGGTAGAAAAGTCTACTTCTTGATTCATAAGAATTATGGATGTTGTCCGTCCATAAAAGAATTATGGATGTTGTCCGTCCATAAAACCTCATATCACATTATCTTTTGTGTCGCCCAATGTAATCATGCATTCGATTGTCTGAATATTGTCTTTCAGGCACCTTCTTTTACTTCCTTTACTTCCTTTACTTCCTTTACTTCCTTTACTTCCTTTACTTCATTTACTTCCTTTACTTCATTTACTTCCTTTACTTCCTTTACTTCCTTTACTTCCTTTACTTCCTTTACTTCCTTTACTTCCTTTACTTCCTTTACTTCCTTTACTTCCTTTACTTCCTTTACTTCCTTTACTTCCTTTACTTCATTCTACATCAGAACCTCAAAATTCCCTTTCTGTTCTAAAATCACATCAATCTCTCTCTAATAGTCGACTACCGGTCTTTATCTTGTCCTTGTCCCCAAATTGAAAATCAAATCCAAGTCCCTCTAATTTTTGATTGCTTTAGATCTTTACATCAAGAAATCAAAATTTCCTCCACAAACATTAAAATTCTGTTCCATTCCCAAATCAGATGAATGTTTTTCATCGCTCAAAATTAACGATTCCTTCTTTCTACGTACACATGCGTTCTGCTTTAGGGGGTTTTAAGTACAAGCTCCAATGTTTCTTATCTCTTCATCTCCTTATTCGTTCAGGTGTTTTAATAGAAGTAGAAAAATAATTATGGGTGTGGTAGTGTAGAGGGGTGTAAGGAATTTTAGAGCAATTGAAAAAAAAACAACAACTGTTTTCCCAGTTCGATGTTTTTTTTTTAACTTAAATTATCGTGACTTTGAATTGTTCGAGCGCGCTTAGATAAATTAAGTGGCAGAAAAGTGTATATAAAACTGGATACGCCGACAATTATTTTAAAGAATGGCCAAGAAAGGAAGTTCCAATTTATTAATCATGCTCGCCCACTTATACCGACTTCGGCTAATTGAGCCTTTTCAAGACGCCGTATTTGCATCACAATTACATCGAAACGCTGCAGTGTGCCGCGAGTTAATGCGTCTGGGAAGATTTGCAATGAGCCATAAGTTTTTTTTTTTTCGTTCGTCGACACATTGAGAATTTTCAAATTGGAAATAAAAATGCGATTATGGTGAACGATTTTGTTTTTTTTTTATTCGCTTGGAATGTGGCGCGATAAGACTTCGCTGCACTCAGGTTTATAACTCGTTTAAAAAAAAATCGAGAATTTTTTTTTTGTGTATTTAGCGGTTTAATTCGTTGATTTGGCATTTTAACGCTCCCAAAATTCGACCGGTCGTCCTTCGGAACCAGCGTATTTATTATTAATATTACGTCAACCTCAACATTGCATTAATTTGCGTCGACGTGCATACAAAGTATTGACAGATAATTTTTTCGTTTTATGTGGGCAGAAGTAGACATAAAACGAGCAATAAATTCAAATTATTTTTAACAAATTTATTATGCAATCTAAGTCGGCTATTATATTAAATTCACGGCACTCTGAATTGATTATGACGTAATTAGAACGGGGTCGACGCTCCTACATCGAATGATATTTGTTTTAGTCCGTAAAATACTGGCCCATTCTTGAAAAATTGGAATAAATTGATTTTACTAAATTAAATATGTAACTTGCAGCAGATAAAATAGTGTAGTGCCTCTGGGTGTGAATACATCAATTTGAAGGTGTCCAGTAATCGAAGTAGAAAAACGGAATTTTGTTTATCTCAAAAGTGAACGAACAGGAGGTACGAAGTATTGGTTCATGATAAATATTTTCATACTTGTTTAAGCTAGCATAAAAATTTCATTCACTAAAACTTGACAAAAATCATACCGGCCCAAGTATTTCATAAACATCATGGGTAAGTGTATACCTCAAGTTCACTTACTGAAAATATCAACACAAATATCACACAACTAAAAGATAATCCACCAGGGATGTACTTATACAACAGTAACTAGTAGTAGTAACCTTTATTGGCATATTCTCCCTCATAAACAAATAAACCAAACAAAATAATTTACATAAATATAAAAATAAACTTATTTCTGCTCGACTCCTCTCCCCTTCAAAACCTCGTGCTCCTTCCTGACTCCTCGGTTCCATTCTCTTCTGGTGGCTCCCAACTCCTCCGTCACTCAACCTGTACTGGTATCTATAACAAATTTTGTATTATATTTCTTTCCCTTCTACATCTTCCCTCTTCTTTAACTTTCCCAACAGCTCCACTTCCTCCACTTTCTCTCCAGTCCCGACCCCTCTTCTCTTCCTCTTTACTCCATGCCATTTCCTCGCATCCCTCCCACCAGTGTTTCCATTCATCTGCCCATATTTTGTTCCTTTACATCCCCCCCTTCGCCTCCATTCCTTTCTCTTTCCGCCTGCTGCAGTAACTATAAATAGAGCATTACATGACATACAGGGCGATGTAATAACCAAATATGGTGCAAATACATAACAACATTTCTCACTGACTGTAAGTGACTAAGTTATCATAGATAGAGGAGCGAAGAAATGTTCAAAAATTGGAAAAGGGGCAGCGTTGCCACTTGAAGGAGAAGATAAACTTGTCGAATGGAACTGTTTTGTTAAAATGGTAACAACCTGAAAGCACAATTTAAAGGAGATCACTGTAGTGAAGGCTGGAACATGAAAAGTGGCGTATCTTAGATGTTATCCACGAAAAACGCCAATCAGTTCAATAAAAACAAATTGAACCCCTTCGCAATGAACCACTGTCTTGACATTTTCAAAAATCTGTTTGATGACCTCAATTTACATCAAAAACCAAAATAGTAAGTAAACGAAGAGTTTCGTCATCAAGGACGACTGCCTGGACTGAAGAGAAAATACAAATGTTTTAATGGCAACCAGTGCCGATGGATTTTAGACTCAACCGTAGATAGTTTTTCAAGTCTAAGCTTGTGGGATGATTGGATTGCCCCATCATCAGCATGATTCGAACAAAAAATTGTCGTAGAATTCTGTGGACCTCTGCGATCAATTTTTCCAATATATGATGAACGATTAATAAAAATTGGTAGACAACGAATGACTTATTGATTCAATTCTGAAATTGTCTAGAATTTTACTCCCACTTCATTTCAGCGTCTCAAATCCTTAAAAGTAAAATGGGATCTTGCATTTGTTGAATGGTAAAATTATAATGAAGGAAGGAAAATACAAAAGAAAAAATTCAGCGCATTAGTGGACCAAATATGGAAAGAAACCATATTTTCGTATAATTCTATAGTTATATCAAAAGATCAAGAGATGACAAGAAAACCAAAAATGCAACCAGGCAGCTCCTTTGCTAATAAAAAAAACACCAGCAGATTCATCAGTTGAACATGGAGACAAATCCGAAAGAAACTACTTATTTGAAGCGCTGCTGTTGTCAACAGTCAACGGTTGACGCGCCTAAAAAAGTAAAGAAAAGAAGAGGAGCAGTGGCTAAATCATCCGATGAAGCTCTGCTGTACGGAAGAGCTAAAGACAACATGACTTTGACAAGAAATAAACAAAAGTCCTGACGATGAAGGGAACTGAACCTAGATTTTTATGGGGAAGAAGAGGACGAAAATTAAAAGAATGAAGCAGGAATTATTTATGATAAATTGACGAGGACATAGACAACATAGCAGTGGGTGACGTTTCAGAGAAAAGTCGAAAAAATATTATGTCGGTCTAGTCTAAGACCGACGAGTAACTGGAACTCAATTTTGGTAGGAATGTACCTCCATGGTTTGGGTTGGGTTGGGTTAGGTTGGGTTGACTGGTCGACGTTGGATTGCTAAAGATTTATTAACTAGGGCATAATTTACTATTTTTATATGACCGTTAGATCGAATTTAGAGGAATATGTAAAATAAAAAACTTAAAATGTCGAACAGTTCATAATGAAGTGCCCCACATTCCCATCGAGTCACGAGCTTCACAAAATCAAGGAGAAGTGTACGAGCCGAGTCATTTCAATTTCTGGTTAGTAATAGTTTAATAATTTCAAGATAAGGCAGTTCTCAGTAGAAAGGAAAATATTTTTTTATCAGTAGTTAAGTTTTTATCAGTGGCTTTATCGAATTTAGTTTTGTTTGTGGTCTAGTTAGTCTAAAGACCTACCCACGTCACCTCTCAATTTATTTGCAATCAAAATTACAAAACTATTCCATGAGCTGACTTAAGAAGCAGTTCCTTATTGATGCAATTAAGCTGTCTTTATAACCCAAACCCTTTCCTCAAGTATCTTCAAGATCAGCCGGCCTTCAAGTAAGGTTAAAAGTATGCTGGATTGACTTTCTAAGTTTTTTATGATTTTTTATACTCTTCGGATTGTGTTGTTAGGGGCATACCAAGCGGCAGCAATATTTACTTATTAACACATCCTCAATAATGTTTTATTTGTGAATCCACGTTTGTAGTTCATCCAAATGACTTTGTAATGTGATTTTTGGTTGGATTAGTATAATCCATTGTGCTATATTCGTTGATAGATGAAACGTTACACTGTCTTGAGGCTCTCCAGATTTGCTTACTTATACTGTTGTATCCATTTTTCTGTGTTGGGGTCAGCACTTCATTATTGTGGCAAAGCTCCTCTTTAAGATATACATACATATTGGACGATAACAAAATTCATTATTTAGGTCTTCATCGGACTTGAGGATTGGGTTGGGTTGGGTTGGGTTGAAATAAATAATACATTTCAGAAATTTTTAGTTGCTTGGGCCAATATTTTTATTTCAGGATGACAAGCTATACATGTGGGCAAATCTTTCCTTGATATCCCTCGAGTATTTTTTTGAATAACATCATCGATGTCTGAGGCTTTACGTTGCTTCAGTAAACTGATTTCTTTTTGGATTTAATTAATCCATTATGAGGAATGAATATGAAAATACTGCCCAATTTAATGTCGCTGGTATCACAGACGTTAATATACAATGACTTCAAAAAGCTCTGAGTGATTTTGTGGAAGCTTTTCTTGTCATATGAAACAAATCGGGATAATTGAATGTCAGCATGAAAGGATTAAGGGCAGCTTCATTAGTTTAACGAACTAAATCCGTGAAAAATAAATTGGATATATCCCACCATAAGACGAACGTAAATAAACGAGATTTATAACAATGATGCTGGTAACACTCGAATGATATTTATGCAAGTAACATTTATTGACATTTGTGAAGTCTCACATGTCTCTCTACTTCTGAATTAAATCAATTTATTACTTCGAATGGAAGGACGAAAACTCGGTGACCAGGGGCAGGCAACTTTTCAATCAAGTTGTTGTATGAGTGGCTGCGTAAGTAGATTCATGTGTTCCTAATGATCTCTTCATTTTGGTGTTACCTCTATAATAAATGGAGAATTAAGCTCGTCGTGAAGTCTGTTATTCAATACGTACCTTGGTGTCTCTGGCGTAAAGCAAAATATTTTTCAATGTGGCATTTAAACAATGGCAATATTTGACAATATTTTCAATAACCAAAATTTCACAAAATTACATTGTTTGCATCAAGGTCTAAAATATTTTTAACTTTGTGGCCTAAATTCGCTCTACCACATTTGGAGTGATACGTTGTTTTAATTCTCTTTATCCTAAACTATGTCTTAGCTTCTTACATTATTTTCTAAATGATTTTGTACAATTCTCATTCATTGGTGTTATTATTCAAAAATCTAACATGTTATGTTAATATTGATGGTGAATCTGTGGTTAATATATAATAACTTGAACTTGAACTATTAAATAGCATACGGTTATGCAACTTAGCTTTCACTGCAGCATAGGAACGCCCAGTCAACAGAAATGGTATTGTAAACGAATTAAAACAAAATTTCATTAATTATTTTTTTTATATAATATATGGCCTCCGCTTATCCTAAAAACATTGTACTTAACACCAAAAACTATTTATATTTTTAACAACGTAAACACGTGCTTTAAAAACCACATCCTTCATTACAAAGCCATTCATATTTAAATTAAAGCTCGTCTTCTTGCGATGCAACTCAAACATTTTTAAAGACTTTCACATCGTGTTACTTCGATGGGTGCCAAACGCGGAGCCCGATGCACTCGAAGAAAGTCCGCGTGTAACGAAATATCGTCGATTTTTGTTGATTTTGGAGCGTTCTTTCGGCCACCAATCTCTTCACGGTCGTCACCGACGGCGTCCAGTGTCCACGTAATAGAAAAGGAAAGAGATGGGTATTGAGGTTGATACTTTTACTAAAACCGAACGCGCGCAAACTGGTTTCTTCCGATGTACTACTGTCCCCCTTTAATTAACCCAATCGCTTTTGAAGAAGCGCATTCGATGGTAAATCTAAAACAATCTCGCGAAATTAAATTTATTAATTTTTTTTAGTTACAATAATCGATGTTATACTTGCGTAAAAATTAAAAAAACGAACGTTGAAGTTGTCGAACTCGTCGGGGAAAAAAACGTCAAATTGAATAATCACAATTGTTAAGTTTGTGTGTGCAGAATTGATGAGAAGAACTTACCGCTCACGCGGTGTAGCAAAAGGATATATTATTGTCTTGTCTGTCCATTAATCTGCAATATTTTTGGCGCACAATTCGAAGGGTGACTACAATATATCGTAGTAGTCCAAGCTTTCATGATCTCACAAATCCCACCGATACCCCAAACAGCTCTTTTAGTTTAGTTGATTATTTCTCCTAGCCCACACATAATTTATTTTTACCCCAAAATATATTCCTTTGCATTTTCGATTCTAATAGAAAAACTACATTGAACTAGTTTGATTTGTTCTTGGTTGGAGAGAGAACACATCTCTCCAACCCAGAACTAATCAAACTAGTCCATACAATTGTTATTATTATTTTTTTTTTTTTTAAATTATTACGATTAAAATCGTGCTCCTATTTAAAAATCCTTTTATTTTTACTTCCTAATTCGTACGCTTTACTTATACACACACATACATTTCTCTCGACACAAATGGCCTACTTTTTATGTACACATCGCCGTCGCTTTTTACATCCGAAAGTATCCGGCACAAGATCCAAGAGCGGCCGACAATAGCGAACGAAACGTTACGGCACGTTTATGCAACAGACACACAATGCACAAATACAATTAATTGCAATTTCTTGTCGGCAGGAAAGTTCCACAATGCGTAAAAGTTAAACGGTTTTACTCTCGACGGACGGTGCGATTCATTCGCGAAATTGCCCGGATATTAAAATTTAGCTTCATGGGCCAGTTATTGATCTATATTGGCCCGCCCAAAAACGCGACCGCCTCGGGCAGGTGGAAGTAGTCGTAGAAAGACGTCCAGAAGAGAGAAGGACCCTCCGGCTGAGACCCAGTTGGTAATGAGAAACTTCCAAGGAATCACGTCAAGTCGGTTTACATATAAGGTTGACCTACTCTCTCTCTCTCTGTCTCTCCGCGACAATTATATAAATATAGATTAAGGTGTAGAAGTGCACTTTGGTGGTCGTTAAACGTCTATGATATTTTTTTCAACTTGAAATAATTTTTGTGAACCATTGATTTTAAACAGAAAAATTAGTGCACTCCAAGGTAGGTCACAACAAATGAGCTAAGTAAGCTTAATAGAAACAACAGTATCGACAGATATTACTCCATCCAGACAAACATCGTCACAACGTCATCTATTTTGACTGCAGTTATTTTGTTGACTTAAGGGGGGATCCTGCTTTAGGAGGCCTTAAAATAGCGTTTTTGGGGGATTTTTTTTAGGACAGAAAAAAATGAGCAAGTCTAGTGAACTTTTTAGAGCATTTTATTGCATATGTGAGCATTTAAAAAAAATATTTCGAGAGAAAAATATTTAAACGGAACCGATTTTTATGCACATTTGTGCAACACCTTTCAATTGCAGTCTACAATCGGTGGGAAAGATGTAGCCCGTAATTTTTGTCTGAAACAAAAAAACCAAAGAAAATTGTAATTCTCACATATTTTCTTCTAGATGAACTAAAGAAAAATCCAAAATCTTGAAATTCAAGATTTTTCTCAGGTTTGAAAATAAATGTGCTCTTTGCAGGAAGAGAAAATCATTTCAACTTGCTAAAAAAGTTGTTTAGAATTTTTTTTCATTAATCTTTTTAGTTCAAATCGAATAGAATGCTGCTGAAGCCAACAAAAGTTTTGTTTCGTTTTGATTGCTTGTCTAGTTTTCTCGCAATCACGCCCACCAGTTTAGAAAAATCGTAAAAACGAAAACTCGAGAAAACGCGCTCTAAAGTTTACGATCAGGAAAAATGTTAATTGTCGATTACTTACGGAATATCTCGTTATAATCCTACTATAGCTCTTACGAATTCAAAATATTATTGTTTCGAACGACCGATTGAACTTTTGTCAGTACATAGTTCGGTGTTATGTGACTGCGGGGAGGGGCGCGCGCTTCGTTTGTTCGAGCGTTCGTGCGTTCGTATATTTTTTGCTCGACACCTCACTGTGTTTAGTGTTGTATCTTTCAAAATACTGCGAATTAGCCGCTATAACTTTTTATACATATTCTTAGATATATTAGGCATAGATTTGAGCAATAAAAAAATCAATATATATCGATTTTTGAGCCTTCTAAATCAGGATCCCCCCTTAATCCCAATTTAAGAATATTATCGATATTAACATTTGATGTACCTGACAATACTATATTACTTATACATTGGTCAGTGGCGTAGCCGATGGTTCATTCATCAGCCCAATTTTTCTGATTAATTATATTGTTGTGTACTAAATTTGTTAAGTTGAATTGGGTCGGGTTGGGATGATTTTATTTGATCTCGCAGTTTGATTTTAATTATTTATGTATTTTTTTTTCGTTTTATTTCAGCCTTAACTAAAGTTTTACAGAAGTGTTTTGCATTTATTGTATGTCATCACACAAAAAATTGTTTAAAATAATTTCGATAGATTTACCATTAATGGGAACTTTGAAAATTCTCATATAAACAACCAGCTTAGCTACACTTTTCGGTAATTGTGTCTCCACATCCTAACAGGCGACTAGTCGTTACTCTGTCCCTTGTTTTGTTTCGGCATCCATCTTGGGGTCCATTTTATTATCAACGTCAATTTCGATTAGATTTCTGTTAGGAAAAAGTTTCGCTAATGTCAACACAGCTGGATATAGAAAGTTATCTTAATGTACAGGTTAATAGTATAACAGTATTTCCTCTAGGATTTCGACGAGGGACAAGTTTTACGAATAATATTCATTCCTTCATTTTTCCTCGTCTCTTCTTATCTTTCATACTTCATCTTATCAACATTTTGTAAAAGAAGCCAACAGTCAACGTTTACAGAATTGTGAAAAAATTACCCAACCAACCAACCCAACCAAACCTAATCTAACCCAACCCATTCCAACATTAAGAAATCTGCAGTTGCCCGCACTGAACTTTCTTATACTTAGTTACATTGCATTTTTCGAAAAAGAATATGTTTACGTTTTTAAATTGTTTATTATTACTATTTCTTCTTCCTTTATTATAGCCTCAGTACATTAGATCCAACTTACTGTTAATTTACTCGGTATTAACTGATTAACGCAGGAACCGTAGAAAAATTTATTTACACAACACCGGTATTGGATACATGTCGTTGTCATAGACAACCATTTCCATTTTATCCTTCGAGTCCTTCATTATTTCCATATCCATTATTATTCTATTTATATTATTGATTCCATATCATTGCCATTATTTTCCTGCCAAACCTCTCATTATCTTCCTTCCTTGTCGACCGCATTGTTTTCGCTTAAGTCACATATCCAGTAAATGCTTAGCATATGAGTACATATTGGTCGACATTATATGTTTTTCTGTTTTATCCGAGCCTACATAGGATTCTTTTTAAATTTTTGTGATCTTTTGAAAGATTTGAAAACTGCTGTCAGAATTTTTATAATTCATTGTTCCTCGTTTGTGGATTCTTTCAAATTTGGTATGAAAGCTTCTTTTGGGTGTTTTGTAGATTTTTGCTTTTTCTATACAAATGTCGAGGTTAAATGGAGGCGTTGAGCCTGCGCGTATGTTCAGCATCTTGGATGGACAGTCGATAGTGAATAATCAAAAATGTTTAAAATAAGTAAAGTAAAAAATGGATGAAAATTTCCTATTAAAATTATACCCTATTACCTATCGGTGTAAGCTTCTATTACTTTTGTCAATATCTTACTATTCTTAATACTTCATCTTAACTTTATCCTTCTCGCCCTGTGCTTGCGAATTTTTTTATCTTGTATCGTGTCCTTTGCTTCTTTCATTGTTTTTCTTGGTCTTCGTTTCTTTATCTCTTTGTCTCTTTCTCTTTTCATATCCTGAGAAGAAAACTATCCACATACGTGCTGACAGGTCTCTTTTCTTCCGTCCGTTGTATATGACCCCATCAGCACAATGTCTTCCTTCAGTCGGTATTATTACCCTTTATGTGTCAGTCTCCCTCTTCCCAAGTTTTTTTTTTAAGATTTTCGTGGATAGCTCTATTTCTTTCGTACCCATTTCCTCCGATATTCCGTCGTGCCCTGTTGGATTGCCATTTCTCATAATATTATCTTATCTCTCATCATTTTTATTATCTTTAACATGTCCCCAACTACCTTATGAATAATCTTTTCGTCCATCACACAGTAGCTCTTGAAAATATTTCCTGTCCATTATTTCTCCCTTGCTCTTCATTGTTATGTTATGGTTTGTTTTCTCTTTTCTCGTTCTTGTAGAATAGTTTTTCAACCAAAAACTATTCTACAATTCTACTCATTTGTTTCGATTTTTCTCCAACCCAACCCAGCCTTTTTCTTCACTTTCTCTCGCCATGTTCTCAACTTCTATTCTTTGGTTTTTTTTATACGCTTCATATCTCGTTCTTGTTCTCCCAAGTACTGTTTCAATTTATCCTTTCTGATTTTTATCGCTTGTTTTATATCATTATTCAATTGCCCCATTGCCCACTCTGACATTCATATCTCCGGTTACATAAATTGTGTCTCGACTGTTTTCTGTTATCGTTTTCAAAGTATATGTCGTTCCGCATCTTTATCCCTTTGTTTGTCCCTTCCATGATATGATGATGCCACTTCGTTTTATCAGTCATCCCACTCCTGCATCTGCTCGTCTTTCCATCTATACCGCACTAAATCCATGTGTTTAGTTTCTGCTACCATTAAAATGTCCAATTCAAGTTTATCAAATTCCTCCCTTATTTCTTGTTCTCTTTCATTTATATTCCTTGCATTCCATGCCACTAACTTCCACATGTTTTTACTTTCCTTCTTTCCCTTTCCATTTCATTTCCACATGGCCTGTCCTTTCTCTTTGCCCAGTCCATCTCCAGGTTTTTCTGCCCCGATTCATGCATTAGTTTTTTTTTGTTTTGTTCTTTTCAGCTTTTCCTATATTTTCGTTCCACGGCCATACTTCCCCATTTATGTTATATTCTCATTTCGCCTTTCCCTCTCGTTTTTCGCCATTGTTTTTATTTTTCTATCCCTTCCCTCATTAAATCATTTCCTGTAGATTTCTAAATTTCACTTTGTTGTTTATTATTGTATCTTTGTCAAGTTCATTTTCTACCCCTATCGCATATACTTCTTCTCCTACTTTTGTAACGGTCTTCGACACAATGTTTATTTCACTTGTGCTCCTTCAGATCAATTCTTCCACTTATATCCATCTTATTTTCCTTCTGATCGTTCTTCGTGTCTTTTTGATTCTTAATTTTGACTTGGATCATTGCCACAATTTTATCTGACTTTTCCTCCCCTATGTTCGTATGTGGAATATTCATCACTCTCCCTTTCTGCCATCATTATTTATGTAACTCAGTTGATTTGATATTTCTCTAATTTTCTGATATTATTGAATTCGTATGAAATGATTTCACTGGCGTCTAGAATTCGTTTACTTTTTACTCCAAATATATTAGTCAAAATGGTGGGAAGCTTTTCGATGCATTTTTTTTTTTAATTCTGAACCAAATGCAAATCTTTTTGTTAAGTTATTGTAAAAGTTCGTTATTACCACTTACACTTGTGACCATGCAGTTCGTCAATATTTTAAATTGCAGATGTCTAAGAGATTCACATTAAATATTTTAGTTTACATTGAAAGAAACTCGAAATTGTATAAATTAAGACATAAGAGATAAGAGACAAGTTCAACATCGCTAAGCAAAATCACCATCCAAAAATATTATAACGACGACTTCCTTGCAAAAAAATCACCCTCGACAATTCGAAAAGCGAATCGACGGAGCGCCCGAGCCCGAATCGTACTACCTCTCGGGCGCGCCGCGTCGTGCTTTAGAAAAAGTGTGTCAGTGTGTCGGCCGACGGTGCATCCCGGCGATCTTCTTCACCAACATCATTCATATCACGACGTCCGATGAAGTGAGATGCGAGAGTGCGGTGATCGTATACGAAGGGAGCGAACCTCCCCGACGAGTCCGAGACTGGTGCTCAGGAGGGTGTTGGTTCTCGCCGAGGGTCGGCAGTACCGCGAGGCCTCGACGGTGATATCGAAGCTCGGCTCGATCGGACTCGGCGTCGTCGCCGGCGAGCTGCCCCTGGACCTGCTGGTCGAGGGGCTGCCGCATTCCGCCCAGTTTTTGGAAACGCTTTTCATCAGGTGAGCGAATGCGAGAATTCTTCGCGAGCGAATCTCGCGTTATTTATCTCCGACGCGAATCGGGTTATGTTCGAATGTTTTGTTTTATGGTAATTTAACTTTCTACGCGGGTATTTTTATGGGTGATGAAAATGTGCTCGAGGTGCGATTAATGAAATTGTAAACGCAAGGTGCACCAAGTGAGGTGCTGACACTTTATGTTTTTATGAAACATTTAACACATTGCATCCGTCATTAAAAAATAACACTTCAGAAGACAAGAATTAAATTAAATGCATTAAAAGGTTATTAAGAAGAATCGATTAAAACATTAAAACAGTGAAAGCGAAATAAAATGAAATAAAATGAAACAAGAAACAAAAACGAAGCAAATACAACAGAAAATAAATCATTTTTTTTTTAACTGAAAAAATTTCGTTGAATTTGACAGCAGCATTAGACGTCAATTTTTTTTCTTTAAATCTCCAAAAGCTATAAAAAAGCGCAATAAACAATCTAGAGAAAATAACGCAGCGAAAATGATCCGAATAACTTCCGCACATAATTCAGTTAATTTATAATCTCGCGCCTTGACTTTTTTTTTGATTAAAATTTGCGATAAGAAGATGCAGATAATGCATCTGATGATTATGAAGATAATAAGCGTCGAAATGAAAGGTGAGAATGAGAAAAATTGCCTTTCTCAGAAAAAAAAATAAGAATCATCATTGTTAAGGTTACCGTCGTGCGATTTCGATTTTATTCTGCAGGAACGTTAGCGTTATGTAATTATAATAATTCGTAAAAATGAGCGAACATTACTCGCGCAAATCGGCGTAATTAAGCAATCACAATAGCTGAGAATTTTCTCATGTTCGGAGCGCCCGCTTCGCTTAATTACACGCGTTAGACGCTCCGCGCTTTTGAAGCTTTGAAACGGTGCAGTGTATGTGGCTTTAGGTAGCACGAAAAATTCGATATCACTTCACCAATAGTTGAAAAATTTAAAGGTGGTATTATTATTGTTGTTTTTATTTCCTTTGACAGGTTGAGTTACCATTGGGTGCCATTATTTATGTGGTGGTGTACAAAACCTTTTCAACATAACTTTAATAGTACTAAACAGCGATAATATTTTATCACAATCGTTAAAATTAAATCAAATCAAATTTTTTGACCATTTTCATATATTTGACACATTTTTGATCTTGTCGCCATTTTTATACATTTTGAGATAATTGACAATTTTAATTTTTGTCGTAAATTCCTATAATACTTTTTACATATTTTCTACTGTTCATGCTTTCTTTGACACTAATAATTTGCCGAGTTGTCTTTTTTGCTTTTT
The DNA here is from genome assembly GCA_959613385.1 of Geotrupes spiniger. Taxonomy (NCBI): domain Eukaryota; kingdom Metazoa; phylum Arthropoda; class Insecta; order Coleoptera; family Geotrupidae; genus Geotrupes; species Geotrupes spiniger. The sequence goes on along the minus strand of OY390732.1, from coordinate 1,301,002 downwards.
TTGATTAATTTGGTCACCTTTTGTGATAATTTGAATATTGAATGCTTTTTCTCGTTATCATTTTTAATCTCTGAATCACAAATCTCGACATTTGGATATTTGGGCAATTTTGACAATATTCGAACATAATTAAGAGAATTTGTTACCATTTTTTAATTTTTGTTCCGCGATTTGATGTTTGACCAATTTTTCATAGAATTTTTATGCTTTTATTAGTTTTTTGAACCCCACTTTTTTATTTTGACAATTTGTACTCACCCTCAGTTTTTAAATGTTTTACAATTAGATTATAAAATGTCGACATTATTGGAATGATGACAGTTTTCGAAATGTTGGTATTTTGTTGGGTTTGATTGATACCTTTTTGACGTTTTTAAAATTTGTGATTTGACGGGCAGCAAATTTTAGTTTAATTTCTCAAAAAAAACAAATTATTACGCATCGACGAATTTGCAAATGTGTTAAACATGAAACTTGTTTTGTTTAAAATTTTCCAATTAAAAAATTGAGTGATGTTTCAACTTGAACTTGTAGTCAACCCAACAAAAAATCATTAATTATAAGCGAATAGAATTTTTGGTTGGATTGGTAAAATGTTGACAGTTTTAATATTTTTAATTATTTTAACATTTTTGTTTTGCAATTTTTGCATTATTTATTTTCTTTACGGTTTTATGATTATTTTTTTTTTTTTTGAATAATGACAATTTGTACTTTGCCACAAGTTGGTCGTATTAGATCGGGGGAAGATGATAAAATGTGGACATTATTGCAATGGTAACAATTTTCGAAATTTTGGTATTTTGTTACAATTTATTATAGATTTTTTTGTATTGGTGCAATCACACGTTCTGTTGGGTTGGGTTGATACTATTTTGACGTTTTTAAATTTGCTAATTTCCGAAAAAAATTAAACAAACTAGTTTTGATTGTAATTTTGTAATTTTTCAATTAAGGAAACCCAACCCAACCCGACCCGACCCGACCCAACCCAAGCGAACCCAACCCAACCCAACACCAACTTCAAACTTAAACCTCTGTTGGGATAAATCCAGTCAAATGGAACTGTATCCTTGTTTTCTACGGTGACATTTGAGGTCAGAGAAACCCTTCGGTTGTCGTGGTTTAGTTCCAATTCACTTCTCTCATATCATATATAAAATATATAAAATTACCTTCACGGGTTCGGAATGCTTCGTTTTATGTTAATTTTTCATTTTAAACCTATATTCGCAATGCAGTTTGATAACTTAATGTAAAAATTTAGACGTAAAATATGGGAATTGCGATTCATGCATTTACTACAAAAAAAAAAAATAAGTTTACATCGTGACAACATTTTTGTTTCAGATTAGTGTCGTCGGGACAAAGACCAAACGTCAGCGCAGAACCAGTTCTGTGGCAGTTAGTGCGATTGTTCGCCGCTCACGACGATCCGACACTGAAGAACAAATTGAGGAAACTCGTGCACGCACTTTTGGATTTTCAGCCGGACTTTCAGCGAATAGTCATCTCGAGGAAGAGGGCACTGGACCAAGCGATACAAGGTACGCTTATTTTACGAGAAATTTTAAATTGTTTTGGACATGAAAATTTAAATAAATTATAAAATATTTATCGATAAGTGGAAGATGATAAAATAATAATAAAAGACATAGAACAACGTGTTACTTCATGGTTTTTGAGCAATTTTTTGCGAAAACTTTGAAAATACTTAACTTTCATATTAGAAAAATCTATAGGAAAGTTCATTTGATAACTATTTGCTTAAAGTTTTTTATTCAAAATTAAAGTAGAACGATGTAAGACGTTGGAAAATTTTGTTTTCGATCTTGAATTGCAATCATCGAGCAAGTGACGTAATTTGCTATTTGTTTAAGTGCAACAACCCAAGCCATCTATAGTGTTTAGTTCAATAATTACCATCGCGCTCACAATGCAGTGTTTTCTTACAATGTTGGTTTGGGTTTAGTTGGATTGGATTGGGTTGATATCGAAGAAGATGCTACTTTTCGACAAAATTGAGCAATTGAGAATCTTACTATGACATTTTAATTCAAAAATGAGGAACAGCAATGAGTTTATTACGACAAATAAATATTTTTATTAAAAATCTAATTGAAGAAAATTGCCCACGATTGATTTTATAATTGCAAAGTTTTATTGCGACTCTAGCACAATATTATTTTATTCACTTGCTACAAACTTTTATCAATATATTAACATAATTTATGGAGGTATCACGCGCTTGCACAATGTGAAATATATCGTACAGGCAACTAAATTAGCACATGAAGATATTTTCTTGTAAATTAAGTTGCCTATACAACTGGCATACGAATTTATAAATATATGTGACTGCAGTAAAAAAATGCAATGACATAAACACAAATATTTCTCTTTATTAATATTTATTTTACAATTTGATAGTTTAACAGGAAAATCAGTACAACATTAATTTGATGAAATAATGTGAATTAAATTTCATTCTTTATTCGAATAAAGGGGCAAAATGACATTATTTAAAATCTGCAATTTTTTGATAGTCAATTAATAGGGTGCCTAATATTTTCGTGTAATTTGTTCAAATTTATTCCTTTAATTCCTAGATTGTATTTTTTGAATCCTGATCACAAGGAGTTGGGTTGGGTTGGGTTTGGTTCGTAGGGTGGACAAGAAAAAGCTCCATCGATTTTTATTAAAACAAATTCGAAAGAAATTCTTTTATGAAACTTTATTCATTTATTTTCAAATTTTTCGTAAAATCTTTTATAATAGATCATCGGATATATTCACCGCACCTTGGGCGAGTAAATACACCTCAAAGATTTCATGGCCTTTACCTCATGCGCCCTCATACTCGATCCTGAATTAAATCTGAAAATTTCCCGAGGCCGATTAAAATGGGATTGTCGCAATTTTATTAATGAAATTTAATCAACGTTAAAATTCACGGTTGCGGTTACGACGGCATTTCCTAAACCGCGCTGGCAAAAAACCTCTAATTTATTTGACGCATGTAATAATCGATGATAAAGCGTGCGGTGTATTTTATTACATTTTGATGCGGTTAATGTACCTCGGAACGTAATATATTTCATTCAAATAAATTTAAATGATTATTTTATTTTATTTTTAATTCCTATCCCAGAATGCGATGCATTAACCATCTGAAGAAAATGCATTCATTGACCTTTTAAATTCCTTATGGCCAGAATGTTTCTTCAAGTCTTGTCTATCGAAATTTAATTGAGTTAAAATAATTGCCCAAAACCCTAATAAACATAAATAAGAATCAATAATTCAAAATTCAATGGCTTACAAATTATCTTGCGATTTTTTTCGAATAAATTAATCCAAATGAAATAACATTTTCTTAATAATGTGGTTGGTCACTTAAGTTGACATTCAAGATTCGTGAACAGTTTGTTTCACTTTCAGGATTAGGCTGTCACGGACTAACCCCGGACGAAGGCGGTCTGACCCACCTGCACGTCGCCCTCAAAACCGAGCTCCAGCGACACATCGACGCCTACAAAAACGTCCTGCACCGTTTGGACGAACTCGGACTCGGCACCAACGACACGAAGAAACCGGTGGACGCGTCACATCAAAGGCTACTCTCCCTGCACCACGCCGAAGTCCAGCAGAGGTTGATCGACAATAAAACTTTGCTGACGCTCTTAGACAAGCCGGCTCTGCAGCAGCTTAGGCCGCTAATCGAGACGCTGGCGGCGAGGGTGCAAAACGACAAAGAGGCGCTCTTCTGCGTTTCGCAATTGAAAAGGTGTCTTAGTATAACGGAGATCTCCGACTTTATTTGTTTCAATTATTTCGGTTAAAACGCGCAGTAAAAAGCGTGAGATTGTTTTTATTTTCTTTCGTTTCCGCAAGTGCGAACCCGATAATATTTACGTTTGATAATTTGATGTAACGGACATGATTGCAGGCTGTATCCGCTTACCGAAGATAAACCAGTGGCGGCGATTTTAATGTCCTTTTCACGTGGCTGCGGCGCAGTCCTCGATTTGATGCAAGTACCTGTTAGCCCTTGTAACAGCGATGGTTATCACTCGGAGCCGGAACAGGAAACAGATAGAGAGTAAGATTACGTTTCCTGGAATTTTGTTATTGAAAAAAAAATATCAAACGAGTTTTAAATGAAATACCTATCGTTTAATTCGTACCGTGCAGTTTTTATCAATTCGATTTTGAGGAAGTCGAAATAAATGCAAGATTTTTCTGAAATCATTATAACAAATTAGAAGTAATACACACAACTGTTTTGATTTTTTTTTAAATTTTAATCAAAACATTTTCACACATTATCAAATAGCAGTTTGAATTTTTTTAGCGCCATAAAGATTTGTCTTGTTACATTAACAGCCACGTTTTTCAACGATTGGAAAACTTTTTTTCTCGGTAATTATTTTAGATAACAGATATTGAACCTTCGAATTATTTTTTAGACTGCTTCGCTCTCATTACAATGTTAAGGGGGGATCCTGCTTTAGGAGGCCTTAAAATAGCGTTTTTGGGGGAATTTTTTTAGGGCAGAAAAAATGAGCAAGTCTAGTGAACTTTTTAGAGCATTTTATTGCATATTTGAGCATTAAAAAAAAATATGTCGAGAGAAAAATATTTAAACGGAACCGATTTTTATGCACATTTGTGCAACACCTTTCAATTGCAATTTACAATCGGTGGGAAAGATGTAGCCGGTATTTTTGTCTGAAACAAAAAAAACCAAAGAAAATGGTAATTCTCATATATTTTCTTCTATGTGAACTAAAAAAACAGAAAATTTTGAAATTCAAGATTTTTCTCAGGTTTGAAAATAAATGTGCTCTTTGCAGGAAGAGAAAATCATTTCAACTTGCTAAAAAAGTTGTTTAGAATTTTTTTTTCATTAATCTTTTTAGTTCAAATAGAATAGAATGCTACTGAAGCCAACAAAAGTTTTGTTTCGTTTTGATTGCTTGTCTAGTTTTCTCGCAATCACGCCCACCAGTTTAGAAAAATCGTAAAAACGAAAACTCGAGAAAACGCGCTCTAAAGTTTACGATCAGGAAAAATGTTAATTTTCGATTACTTACGGAATATCTCGTTATAATCCTACTGTAGATCTTACGAAATTAAAAATATTATTGTTTCGAACGACCGATTGAACTTTTTTCAGTACATAGTTCGGTGTTATCTTACTGCGGGGAGGGGCGCGCGTTTCGTTTGTCCGAGCGTTCATGCATTCGTATATTTTTTGCTCGACACCTCACTGTGTTTAGCGCCGTATCTTTCAAAATATTGCGAATTAGCCGCTATAACTTTTTGTACATATTCTTAGATATATTAGGCATAGATTTGAGCAATAAAAAAGAAATCGATTTTTTGAGCCTTCTAAAGCAGGATCCCCCCTTAATGTTAAATAATCAGCTCTGAAACTTCTTTCTCTTTTCAGTGGTCTTTCCTTCATCATTTTATTTTCCATAAGATTTCTAGTCTCTCTCCATTCTCTCCGGTCTTTTCCTTTCTTCACAATCTCCCATCCCATATTCCCATTCATCCCAACCTTTTCCAAAGAACTCGTACCTCTTATATTTTTCTCTCCATCCAGTATTTGTTGGTCTTCTCCACGCTTCCACATCTGAACATTGCTAACATTTTTTCTTCTTCTGCCGATCTCTCTCTCCTTAAATATCTTGGCTTCCTCCCGTCTGCTTCAATTCGCGAGAGGCTTGGCCAGATAGATTCTATGCAGTACGATGACTTCTTCTCGGTTGATAATTAATCATTAATGTCTCACGCTGTTGCCCAACCGAACCCAACAAATGTTCGTTAATACAATGGGAAATTTATTAATGAAAGACGACGAGACCTTACACGAGTAAGCTATAAGCTTTAATTAAATCCAATAAAATTATAACGACCACATCGAGACTTGAACCAGCAATCTTCGAATTACTAGATCCCTCGACCAATAATTCCGTGGTAAGAACATGTTGAAGATTTATCAAAAACAAACTCGCAACAGTACATTACTGTTATGTTAAATAGAGCAGTCGCTTTCGCATCAACTTAAATTTAAAAAATTGTTTGTTTTTGTTTTGTTCCCTTTAAATAATTCAATCACTGATTGTTTGATCCCGAGCTACGTTCATAAAAAATTATGATCTGAGCTTAAATTGGTATTTATGTTAGTTCATGTTTCAGATTAAGTTTTTATATTACTAATAACGCGAGAAGGCTTTTCGGGCGTCCACCCCTGAATCTTGTTAACATTTTTTCTTCTTCTAGCGATCTCTCTCCACTTAAATATCCTCCAGTCCAGTCCAGTCCAGCTTTAGTTCTTTTGTACTTGTACCTCGTATTTCCTGCGCCATCTCCAGCTGTTTCCCTCCACTTCGCCACTCTACATTTTTATCTTGCTTTTTTCCCATTTGGATGTCACTTCTCTTGTTCCACCTTTTCTCTAACCCCTCCAATACCTTTTTCACTAGTCTATGTTCTACCCCTCCCCTTCGCTTTAATTTCGCATCTCAATCGCTCATCCCTACGCTCCCTGTCTCCTGTCTTACTATGTACTCTGACGTTGACTTTTCCAGGTTCATTTTTGCCCTTTTTAGCTGTCGTTGGTGTATCCTTTCTATCCTTTTCTGTTCTTTCCATCCCACATTTCTCTTGATACGCATGTTCCATAACACCATCGAATTTCCCTTTCCTCTTTCCCCATAGATTCCTCCTCAATCCTTCCTCATCTCTTCGCTTTCCTTCTCATAGTTTCGTGTGCCCATCGCTGCTTTTGTTCTCCCTCACTACGTACCTTAAATAATTGTGAAAACAAATATGTGAGTACTGGAAGAGTTCAAACAATGGCAAAAGTAATTAATTATCATAATCGTGACTTCTTTTAAGCAACAATTTTGTTCAGTACAAATAAATCAAGAGATAAATCATCTTCTTCCTCGGCAGTAAGAAAATTCCTATTGAATTTGTGTTATTTTATTCGACTTTCCACGCGAGACTAACCGCCTTTATAATTCACCCTTAATTGAAAACGCTTGTTGTTATCTTCGCGAACAAAGGTTATTAATTAATTTCACGTCATAATTAGATCATTAAAATACGATATTATTATTTTTCAGGAAAGACATGGTGGGTCGTTTCACATCCTTGTACTATCAAAGTAGACCAAGGACGCTGGAAGCGTTGGATTCGCAGCCCGAATTGCTGCACGCCACGCAGCTGAAATCTAAAATACTCTTCTCTGTGGTCGTCGTAAGTACAATTGTAATCTTATTAAAAAATTACTCATAATGGACCAACGAAAATATTTAATTAATTTGTTCGTTTTATTATCCTGTATATCTCTAGCAGTTGAATCTGCAAGTTTTGGAAATAATTATCTTATTCGTCCAGCACTTTTGCATTTCTTCATCAACTGAGCTTTCCATCAGCAAAGGCGCTCACTTAAAAAAATTGTACGTTTCGATTTTATTCGTCCTGTGCTCACAATTCTTTTTTTTTAGTTTTTGTTACAGCAAGTATCGTTCGAAAAATATATTTGTTATAGAATTTTGGGCGCTTTATATTGTTGGACTAGGTTTCCAAAAGCTGTCCAAAGAAAGCACACGATTATTTAATTGTGTTTAATATAGATTTGATATAAAATTGAAATTAAATGGAGAATGCGCAGCTTGCTTTCAGGACCTGCAAGCACCTGCGCGAACTGAAGATACGCGAGACGTGTCGCAGCCTGCACGTCGACGTGCGCACGACGGCCTCCGCCAACGTGCGCTCCAACATCGTCAAGTGCCTGGCGACGACGGCCGACACCTTCCCGTTGGCCGACGTCGAACTGCAAATACGGACGTTGGTCTGCGACACGCTGCAAGAATACAAATGCCTGGAGACGTGCGAGGGGCTGCGCAGGTACGTCGCCGACGTGACGCGCGTCACCTGGCACCTGGTGACTCACGACCCGCCCTACGAACTGGACGTCGACTTCCAAACCCCCGCGAAATTGCAGCCGGACAAGCACCTGAGGCACCACTCTTCGGACAGGAATTGTGATATCGTCCGTTCGTATCTGTGGCCGGCGCTGACGCAACGCAACGTGTACGTGCAGAAAGCCGTCGTCATAACCGGACTGGCGTGAAATTGCCGCGTTATCTATATCCATATTAAATTACAAACGCTGTGTACTGAATACAGAGATAAATGTTTATTGTTTCGTTTTATTGAATTTGATTTTTTTGCTGGCTCGTGTTTGTGTTAACTTAATTAACGTGTGCGAAATGTGGCGCACGTAAGTGCGCGCAATTACGTTCATTGAGCACTTGAGCTTAACATGGGTTTATATAATACTTCCACGAGTTGCTAGAAATACAACAAATATCAGTGCTTCAATGTACGACAATATAATTAATTAAAAAAAAAATTAACGTAACTGCTTATCTATCCAGCTCTGTATAACTTTTAAATTGTGGAAGTGAGGCCGGAGTGTTTTCCTGAATCGCTTGGAAGTGGATTTGTATACCAGGGCCTTTTAAAAACATCATAAAGGACATAAATTCATAAAAAAGTTTTCATATAACGGTCAAGTCAAGTTTGTTTGTTCAAATTTGATAATTTTGATAATATTTAGGAAATTCTGATAATTATCATTTTTTCTATTTTGCGTCATTACTATAGACCTAGTAAAACACCCCAAATGGGTTCGTTACTGGGAGTTTTGTAAGCTTTACCAGGCTAGTGTATTTTATTTTTTTGGTGTTGGGGGCATTGTCGTTCTTCCAAACTTAAATTTTACATCAAATGTCAAGCTGCGAATGGGAACAATAAAATAATGTTCAAATTCATTGTCATGAAATGTACAATAATTATTATCAACGTTGATGTAATAAAATAAAATAATGTTAACGCATTCGGTACCATTTCAGTAATTTTGCAATTTTGAAATGTCGTCTCGTAGGAATGACAACAGAAAATACGACTGTAAGTAATATTGTGTAAATGTCAGTTTGACAGCTGGTATTTTGTGCCATCGTTTCGATGGTACATTGACGTTTACGTTTCTATGTCAAATTTGACATTTCTGTGTCCTAAAATTTTGAAACCAGTGCCTTAAAACGTAGCTTTAGCAACGAAAATCTACTACTACTTTTTGCATGATCGTAAAATTTTCTTTTAGCGAGAATTTCGTTTAAGAACCCATTAAAATATTTATAATTTTCAGTTGTCCTGACTTGGCAAAAATAAATTGGCCACCACTGACGTCTATTTATCTCAACGCGTAACGGAAAATAATTTAAGCCTGGCGTAGCGCCGCAGATTGCGTTGCCGCCATCCCGCGCTAATGTGGACGCTGCGTCATGGATCAATTCAAAATCAAGTTCAAAATCAAAACTCGAGCGACGCCTAACCCGCACATCCGAAGTATTTATCGTATACTAGCGGAATAAATTAAGAAATACGTCCACGCCAACGTTACAGGCGAAATTGGCGAATTTTATCAGTCGCCGTCACATTGATTAGAACCAGAAACAACAGTTTTTATCAAATCGCATTAGCAGCGCTTGTAGTACAACACAGGACGACGACAAAACTGCGTACACAAGTGCGTACGCTATTTACGTACGCGGCGAGCGAATTTTTTACTTTAAATTACGCACACGCCGAACGCAACTGCGTAGTCGTGTGGAGCATGTATCGCTCTCCTCGTCGCTAGCTTTCCCCATTTCAGAACCCGTGGCGCAAACGATCGGAGACGCGTGTGATCGGCTGCGAAACGCACAGAGAAAGTATTGTCCGACGTTCGAAAGGGCTGTGCGAAGGGTGCCCGACACACCCCGCGTCGACCGCGAACTTCTCCGCCACGGATCCGATCTCGGCGGCGCGGCAATCTTGTGATAAGGGCGAGGGGTCGATCGCGGACGTCGCTGGCGTTCAGTGCGGTGAACTGGTGGTTTTGTTTGGAACAACCCTTTAAGCTTGGGAATTATTAGTGATAATTAATGGAAACGGGTCGTTCACGGCCCGAACCAGCGGGTATCCCAATCAGACAAGCTGGAACTAATGGAATTAGAAAATATCGTCGCAAACACAGTATATCTAAAAGCAAGAGAGGGTGAGAATCAAAGTTCATTGAGGTTAAGATTACAACCGGTCCATTGTTTCAGGTGGCTCCGATAGTAACAAGGGCAAGAGCAAGAAGTGGAGGAAGATCCTGCAGTTTCCGCACATATCTCAATGCATCGATCTTTTCAATAGCATAGGTAATTTCTAACCGTTCGATTTTTAGGTTTAAATGATTCGAAATGCGAGCGACAATCTAAATATTAATGAGACATTGTCACGTTATCAGTGATAAATGTGACTAAGTTGCCATGAATGGAAAACAATACGTGTTTATTTATTTATTAACATTAATGGATGATTATTTGTTTTTTTTTTTTTTTTGTTGTAGACGTTCGGTACGAATATGTAGTCGACCAGCAGCCGATAGGGAAGCACCTTTTTCACGAATGGTGCGAGGCGAAACGCACGAATTTCCACCGGTGCATAAAGTTCTTGGAGGCGACCGAACGGTACGAGGTGGAGACCGACGAGCGGCGCGTCGAGCTCGCCGACACCATCAAGAAGGAGTTCATGCTGGGCGCGGAGGGCGAAGAGTGCGTCGCGTTTCCCGAGCTGGGCATCGAGCTGTCCGCCGGTGATAAGTTAACGAATGGACACAAAGACTTGTTCGCGACCTGCGTCCAGGCGGTCAAGGCCTGCCTGGCCGGCGAACCTTTCAGGGATTTCGTTCGGTCCATGTACTTTCATAGGTACCTGCAGTGGAAGTGGTTAGAGTCGCAGCCCATAACCTACAAGACTTTTCGGATGTACAGGGTGTTGGGAAAAGGAGGTTTCGGAGAAGTTTGCGCCTGTCAGGTTAGTCTGTCGCCTGTCGAATGCGACGTGCCGTGAAGTGGTTTTACTTTTCATTGGCGTCGAATAAGAAAGTTACATCCAAAGGCAATTGTGTCGAAAAATACTTAATTTGTACCTAAATAAGGGGAATTTTAACTAAATGTCTACATGCATTAGTGGATGATATACACGTCCTTCTCGATGTAATTATTAACAACAATTAACGCCCCATTTTTATTAAATGAACTAAAATCATTTGGAGTTAAAATTTTAAAAAAATTGTCAGATATTGTTTAATTGTCATCCTCAAAATTTTGCGTGCTGTGCACTTATTCATTACCAATAATAATTACCATAACTACCATAAATATTTCTCTATAAATGGACCTGAACAAAAATTATTAATAGCATTGCAATTCAGTCATTAATATTCTATTCAGTTACGGCACAGGTATACCAATTGCAGAACAACCATACGTACATTATTAGATATATATGATAAATAGTCGATTAGACAGCACCATACAATTATAATTTTTCGCAAACATATATTTGATTACGTTATCTTAATATTAGGCAATAATTCTCTTTTAAAATTTTTTGAAATACTCAATGTCCACATTACTGTACACTTACATACATACATAATTATTTCCTGATAAATACTCAGAGCGTCGACGTTTCCTTAACCCGGGTACCTTTTTCATTTTTGATATGCTATAACTTTTCAATTAAAGTTATTAAAGTTTCAATATTCGTTTACAAATTGTTTAACTTTAATTTGCTACTGATATAGTTCGTTATAATAAATTTGTTTGTGAGTGGTTCCAAATGCTATTTTTTACATTTGCATCAAACTTTTTTTTGGAATCATATTTATCAATAGTCTTTAAATTCAGCGGCAGTTGACTTAATATATTTTATCTTATCTACGAAGCGTTTTTGAGGTAATTTTTAAAAGAGATTACTCATTTGAATCACACCTGCTGTACTTTGACATTTATTGCATATCCGATAGTATTCTGCAAATGATTTCTTATCATGTCCCTGAAAATTAATAATGATGAGTAATAGCAATTGATAACAAAGTGCAATGCAATTTCGTCGTTGTAAATCCGATGTTTTTGTTTCAAATTTACAATTGTTTCTGTTTAGAGATGTCATGAAAAATTAATTTAATTTCTTCTTCGAAATTGGTGATTAATCGATGAGTTGAATTAAGTAAACTGCCAAAAAGCCCAAATCAAAAAGTTTGTTTTGAATTGGTTTAAATAGCTTGATATAAGTGATACACATATTTTGTTGTCATTGTCTTTACTATTAGTTTTACGCTCTTAAACGAATTCACATGTCAGATCATGTCAAGTTCAAATTAACTTAGATTGTTATTTAATTTAAATTATACTGATTTTGCTAATCTCACGTTATTTGGAAAAAAACTATTTCAGGTAGTTTTAGGCGTGAAACTTTATATTGCAATATAATCTGCTGGTAAATGTATATTTGTACGGTTTATAATTGTTTCCACGAAATATCACTGCTGATTCTACAGTTTATGCTAATCGACGCTTGTTCTGCTCCTGTAAAATGTTTTGAACTTAGTTCCTGATCGTGTCACTCCTTGCAGGTGAGAGCCACGGGGAAAATGTACGCGTGCAAGAAACTGGAGAAGAAAAGGATAAAGAAACGTAAAGGTGAAGCTATGGTCTTGATAGAAAAACAAATTTTACAGAAGATAAACTCTAGATTTGTAGTTAATCTAGCCTACGCTTATGAGACTAAGGACGCCCTGTGTCTCGTACTTACCATTATGAACGGCGGTGATCTGAAATTTCACATATACAACATGGGGGGCGACCCCGGCCTGGACATCAACAGGGCGAGGTTTTACGCCGCCGAAGTCATTTGCGGTTTGGATCACTTGCATCAACAGGTATCGGTACCCGACTCCGAATAAATGTGAAATGTCGATGAAATGAACTTCCTTCAAATTTCAAAATGCGATTGCGTTTTATGTAACATCAGGGACAAGTTTAATGAAATTGTGAAACAATTAACTTATAAATATATAACATTTATAAGTTAATTAAAATAAAATTCTTTACCCTACTTGATTTTTCACAAATCAATTTATTTATCAATTTATTAATACAACTGATAAATAGGTCTATTTTTTTTTTATATTTTATCAAACAGTGCTAGTAAATTAATGAGAAATGTTTGATTTCATCTTTATATTACGTGCAGGTGTATAGATTTGGATTATTCAAAGTTTACATTATAATTATATTCCGTAGGGCATTGTATATAGAGACTGCAAACCGGAAAATATCCTCCTCGACGATGCTGGTCACGTAAGGATCTCAGATTTAGGGTTAGCCGTAGAAATACCGGAGGGCGAGTCGGTCAGGGGCAGAGTAGGCACCGTAGGCTACATGGGTAAGAAAACTCGCCGATTCGTTGCGTCATTTCGTTCCGGTTCGGTAACATACCGTGATTTTCAGCGCCCGAGGTGATAGATAACGAAAAATACACGTACTCCCCCGACTGGTTCAGCTTTGGCTGTTTGCTTTACGAGATGATTGAAGGGCAGGCACCCTTCAGGGCGCGCAAGGAGAAGGTGAAACGCGAAGAGGTCGACCGTCGCGTCAAGTCGGAGCCGGAGAAATACTCGAATAAGTTCAGCGAGGACGCCAAATCGTTGTGCCAACAGTTGCTGGCCAAGGTTCCGGTGCAGCGGTTGGGCGGCCGTGCCGGGCGGCACGGCGCCAGCTTCGTCAAGCAGCACGAGTTCTACCAGAGCATACACTGGAGGAGGCTGGAGGCGGGCATGGTGGAACCGCCGTTCGTGCCAGACGTATGTCGGTTAGCTCGCCGCGGGGGTTGTAGTAATGTGTGACCGTTTTAGCCGCATGCCGTGTACGCGAAGGACGTTCTAGACATAGAGCAGTTTTCGACGGTCAAGGGTGTCAACATCGACGAGAGCGACTCGTCGTTTTACAGTAAATTTAACACGGGATGCGTCTCGATACCGTGGCAGACGGAGATGATGGAGACCGACTGCTTTCGGCAGTTGAACGTTTTCGGGCCGGCGGGGTCGAGAAGTCCCGATTTAATTTTAACGCCTGTTGCTACTCCGGAAAACAAAGGTTGTTTTCCATTTAGGCGGAAGGTAATATATTTTTTTATACACTAACAATTTTAGATTTACATAGTTGGGTTGGGTTGGGTTGATTTATTGTCCTGTGCTGCCGATGACTTTTTAATAGCTCTCTCACGCACATTTCAATGCCTGTTAGTAATTGCATTATTTTACATTTAATTTTCATTTTGTTTTTGTTGTTTCAGAAAAAGCCGCCGGCGAGATTGAGACCGGTACCGATCAATCCTCTCCTGTTACCGCAAATATCAGAGAGCTGATGCATCTCCATCACGTCCCGTCGTTTTTGTCATATTTCCAATGTTTTGTCTTCCCCAGATTTCGCACAATCATCCAAAAATATTCGCTAACTCGGAGAAATGTGTGTGTAAATATTGTCGTTGTGAGCGCACGCGTTAACGGCTTATTCGGTGTACGACAACAAACCGACCCGACCCATCGTAACACAAAATATCAAATCAGGGAGAACACCAAAACTACTCTATATCAAAGTCTACACGAGATCCGTGTATAAATATATCAAAATAGTCTTAAATTAACATAGTGAACCTTGCTTCGGACGCACATTACTTTCGCGTCGTCATCTCCGCAATTTGTGTACTCGCGAGTGTATCGATGTCAGGTGAAATAGGTGTATTCGATGTACGGGCGCAGAAGCTCGCTAATGCTGCTGCAATTTGGGCTCAAATTGACGGACGGCGCTGCTTAGATTTTATTTTTGTACGGTCGTTTCATGATTGGACGCGTTTTATATTTTGATAGGGATTTACGACGGGGGAGCGTTGTCGTGCACCGAAACTGAAATTAATATATGTGTAAGGGTTAGCGGTCACTGTAAGGCGCATAATTCGCAATTGAATGTCGATTTCCCATTCCACAATCACAAACATGTATGAGTAAGCATCATTTTTACTTAGTACTTGATGTATTTAAAAAGACCATTATATTGTTTTATTGTGATATTTTATCTGTGTGTTTATTTGTTCACCTATACTCTCTCGCATCGCACGCCGATTGTAATGACGATAATTCTTACTCTGAAATAAATAAAGATGTGCTTTCGTGCAGTTGGAAAGTAAACTTGAGGCATTTAGTTTTCTTTAGTTTGCAGTAGTCGCAGTTTTTTAAAATCTTGTGATTCAATGGATCAAAACTCGTAAATTAAACAAAATATAATTATAGATAGTTTTTATAAATTCTGTTGAAGTTAAAAAGACAATGATAAAATATTCCTTCAAGAAAACTTAATACAAATTAACATTTTAAACAACATTTTGTGAACAAGTAAATTTACCGTTATCGGTATTGAAGCGAATAGGCTAAAAAAAGGTGGCTAGCTTAGCGTGCTCATTGTTGAAGCGTAACACTGTTTAGTTTACTTTGGACACTTTACTCTTGAGGACACAGAAAGGCAAAATGTACATAGAAAAAGAAATACCATTTCTGAAACTATACCAGTGTTTAATTTTAAAAATGTTTCACAAAGAGCAGACAACCCAACCAATTAAGTCTAATATTTTTCTATAATCTTGGTCGAAAGCTTGACAAGAAACTATCTCGAAAAGAGAATGAATCAATCAGACACGAAAATTCTGAATTTGATTTTGGCAAATGTACTGGCCGCAAGTGAAATCCAAACATCCCGAAAAAAAACTATTTTTATTAAGAAAATTTTATTTTATAAAGTCAGAATAATACTTAAATAAGGTAAAATAAACAAAAATAAAACATAATTTTAAAAAAACTCCTACAGTCGACGAGGAAGGCTATCAATCTGATCGGTGATGTACTCTGAGGGGATAGCATCCCAAGCATCTTCAACTGCATGACGAAGTGGCTGCGGCAAATTCTTAATGTGATAAATCTGGCGACCAAGGTAAGGTATGTATGCTCTATATGCTCCTTTTCTAAGAACATCATAGAGGTTCGTGCAATATGATGACGGGCATTATCTTGCTGAAAAACACCATCTTCAATCCCTCTTACATAAACAAGAACAACGGGCCTTAACACACCATTGACATAACGTGCGGATGTCATTGTGCCATGGATTACGATTAGAAATTTGTTACCAAAAGCAATAGCTCCCCAAACCATAAGTCCGATGGTACTGTGGATGTGACGCTCAACAGCAAACTCGAGATTACACCGTTATCCTCGTCATCGCCTGACCCGCCCTCTACCATCATCCTTCTCTATTGCAAATTGTACATGGCTGTTTATGATGTTAAAACAATTTAACAACTTCAGCATTCCCCATATGTACGCATAGGTGGTGTTAGGGTCTAGTGAGTGCGATGGATATGGGAAATCATGCCACGCAAAATAAGGCAATCCCCAAAATAATTGCGCAGCTTTCGAAGAGACTCCCTAGCCGTGTGACAGGTTACCCCGTGCTGCTGAAACCATTGTTGATTACGTGGTAGGTTCCTGGTACGACAAAATCGCTGATCATGCAGAAATCGTGTGATAACCTGCTCTCTGAACCGCTCCTGACTCATAGTTAGCGGAGTTCCATTGTCTGCTTCAATGAAATATGGGCCTAATATACCATGTGCGGATACAGTATACCAAATGGTAACAAGAGCACTATGAAGGGGTTGCTCGACTATTATGTCTGAGCATTCGAATCCAAGAAACCGTGTTGTCTGCTTGTTTATGTATCCGTTTAAATGAATATGACTTTCATCGGAAAATGAAACTTTCAACAAGAACGACCCGTCCTCATAATCCTTAGCCAACACACATGTGCAGTATTCAAATGCACACTTACGGTTACCAGCTGCAGCCAGGCGCTGTCCGGTCTGTATTTTGTATGCAAACGCACCTATATTCTTGAAAATTGGGCGGTACGTTTCAGCGCATGACACATACAGATTTGACACAGTACTATTTATTTCGCCGCATACCGTATATGTAATTACAATACTTTTCTTAGTCGAAAGTTTGACACAAAACTATCTTGAAAAGAAAGAATCAGTTTGCATTTCTTATGTTTCGATTTAGTTGTTCCTTTAATAACATATTGCTTTTCTTAAATTTTTTTTAGCTGTTGCTTTCAAAACTGGAAGCAAATTATCAGTTTGTCTTCTTATTTATTTTTCACAGAGGTAACAAGACAGAATTTCTCGTTTATATGCTTACAAATTTATTTGCATAATTGTATGCATGTAACAAAATAAATAACAAAAATATTAAAAAACATCACTAATGTCGTTTTTAATTTCATTTGAAGAACCTGAATACAACCACACCTAAGCTGTATTTAGTTCATCTTGTAAAACTTGTTGAAACAATCCTTGACTCTTCAAAATCAGCCTACGATTCATTTATGACGTGATAACTTCACATTGATGACTTAATTAAGTGGCGTTTTCTCGATTGTAAAATTCACCATTCACTTCCTCGTCGTATCACACCATTTTCGTAAATGTTACATATAAACTTTTATAGACACAAATTACGTCTGTTTTACAGATAAGTCATATCAGTAGATTCTCTGGATGACATTCATGTCTTGCCATCGTCAATATTTTGTAACGACGCTGCATCTTGGCACTATGGAAAATTTAATTGCCTGGGCACAAAATTTAAAATGAATAAAAAAAGCAACCCAAAGCCTCAAAGCTAAAATCCAATTACTTTCCACACCAGGTACGGAAGAAAAAAAAAGCAATTTCACTTCATATTTCGTATAGTTTGCATATACATATCTATCCTCTAGCATAATTAAACATGATAATAACATAAAAGAATCTAATTTTCAAATTAACATTTAGTTTTGCATGCGTATTCAATAAGCTTTCGTAATTAAATAAAAATTAAACCAATTGTATTAGTTCCCATTATATGCCATAGACGTCGCAAAAAGCACCTTCTGCTTATTCTTCTTACTCTTCTTTTTACCAGATTTTGTATTGTCACCTGCAATCAAACTCACATTGAGATAACAACAAAACAAAGTCTTAAGTTATTACCATTTCCGATATTATTATTAAAAGACGCTTTCTCCAAAGCAAGTGCGATGGCGTCTCCGAAGCTCCTATTAAACTCGGGCGCTGGTACGTAATCTTCGCATTCGGGTTCGCTGTCGCTTTTCTTGCGATCGTTTCCTCGAGCGGTTGTTTTAGATCCGGTAACGTTTATAAGGCGAGTCGTCGGCGACGGTTGATTTTTTAAATCCGGCCAGGACACTGCGTTTTTTTTCGTGGACGAAACCATCTGGATAAAGAAAGCACCAAATAGTAAAAAGGCATTTTTTAACTGTTTAAATGTAATGAGAATTCACAAAAAAATGTTGTGAGGGGACTGACTTTAAAGAGTACGAAACTCGATAAAGATAATTAACCTCTCGCATAATATAGCATAACATTTGGAAAAATTGCTGACATTAAAAGCAACTTTACAATTAATGTTATGCACGACAAAGCGTACGAGATACACAAATGTTTTCCGAACCTTTGCGAAAGACGGCCCCGCGTATTCGTGTTCGGCGTTTAAACTCCCCGCCAACGAACTACCGGCAGTGTTTGTGGAATTTTTGGAAGCCGGGGATAAACTACGAGGCGTCGATTCGGACTCGGTCCTTTCGGACCCGAAGTTCTCGGAGCCGAACTCCGGGAATTGCTGCGGCGAGTCGAGGTGAATGTTAGCGGCTGGGTATTTTCCCATTTTTCTATTTTCTTCGTCTAGTATTCGTTTTTCGCGTCGCTTTTCGTCGCGCGATCTACGTTGACGTCTCTTGCGTCTGGTTTCCAATTGTTCTAAAAATATAAGTTGCAGTAACTCAAAGTTCAATTACACGTTTCACACAAATTATTCATAGTATATTAAAATTATATTATTTAACGTATCAAAATTTTAAAATAATGCATTCAATCATCAGAAGTGAAATTTGTATATAAAATCAAAAATTGATCACTTGAAGATATATCAAGATCACACACAACACCCCTGGTTGCAAAGTTGACTGTCCCAACCAGAAGATTACAGAACTGCATTACCCTAAAGTCTCTCGTAATGCTAATCCCTCGACTCCTATTTTATTACATTATTAATAACATTGAAAAACAAATACATAACAAACTAAGAATCAAAATTTTATGTAGTATAGGTGACGGACTTTACGGAATATGCGAAAATTCGATAAAGTTAATTAACCCAACGATTGATGTGGCACCACTCGCAGAAAAATTGCAAAGTTGCAATTTCTTTTGGCAAGCGATGCAAGAAATTAATGCACCCGAGAAGCGCGAGCGTGACTTACCGGCAAACGCCTGCAGCGTCTCCTTCGAAACGACCGATTCGCGTAATTGTATTTCCGCGACTTCAAATTGGCAAGTGACGGGAAGGTGTTGTAAATATCGCAATCGATTGCGTAGCTCTTCGGTCATGGAACCTCCCTCCTTCTCCACGATGCGACCTTCAATTATCTTCGGAGACATCTCCAGCGAGCCGTAGGTGTGTTCCAACATACGCGCGTTAATCGCGTGCAAATAAATGTGCTGCCCGTCGAAAGCTGGAAATTTAAAGGGGAGGTGTAACAAAACAATTGCGTTGGGTTGCAATTTTGGTTGAATTTTTGAATTTGTAATATTTACCATTCCTAGATATATATACTTAATGTAATGCAACAATAATAATAATACAAGATTTAAAATTATTGAAACAAGGTCAAAATTATAATTTAAAAATGTACGAAACAATTTACATGAAAAAATTCAATAAAATTACAAATAAAAACAGATTTGTCTTCATTAAATAAAACATTAGTTGAATTTGTCAGGTATACGTAATTTATAAAGTATTTTATTTAATATGATCAAAGATTATAAAAACAGTGAATCTGAGTATATTTAACCTTAGCCGTCATAAATAAAAAATTATTATAAAAGTAATTAAAAATTTACAACTGTTGATTTAAAGTAAAAACAAAACTGCAACGTATGCAATCAATCATTTACTTTAAATCGATAATTTTCCAAAGATTCAATTTCACGAAGCCCACGACTAGGACAACGTGTACTCAACACTTTGGATTTAAAACACACATACATTACCTTGGTAAAAATAAAAGTACTTGGCAGGTTGCTGCTTACGCACATCTAAATCATCAGCCGTAAAAGTACCATCGAAATCCCCACCATACGTCCCCCGACCCACTTCGGGACCTCCACTCTCTCTTCCTTCGTTACAATCGCTCACGACGAACGATTCGTTTACGAATGGCTCCGCATCAACATTCAAGACATGTCCTCGTGCGAATTTACCATCGAGTTGACCAAACACGCCGTTCTCCCTTTGCGCCAACAACGTAATAGCTTCGTCGATGAAACATTTCTCAGGACAATTCGCTTCTTCGACCAACGATGTTTCGAGTTCGCACCTCTCCCTTTCTATTATCGAGAATACCTCGGAGTTGTCGGCGAGGAGTAACTTGCAGTGTATTTTTTGCGCGCCCTCTTCAGATACGTTGAACATTACGTCGTCGCCCTCGGTTATTGTTTTATCGGCCGGATAGGCTATCAGCGATCCACGCTGTCGCTTCATCAGCTTGAACTTTATGATTTCGTTGACGTTGAACGGCGGATGCGATACGGACACCACACTGCCCAACCAAAAAACGTTGTGATAAATATGGGAGTGTTGTTGAGTAATTGGACAGTTACCTCTTTAGATCTTGCTTTTGAACTGGTTCGAAGCATATGGGGCATTTGCGGTTGTCGCCATCAGACAGTGCAAGGTAGTGGAGCATGCAGGGCCAGCAGTAAATGTGGCCGCAACGCGTCATCTTCGCCGCGACTGGTGGATACAGGCATATCGGGCATGATGGGAATTCGGAAACTTGTACGTTCTGCAATAAGCGGTGATAAGAGAAAATGTGGTTTTTGTGGAGTCATACGTACCACTTGCTCAATCAACGACCAATCCACCAATGTGTCTGGGTTGTTCATGTACTGTTTGTAATTACCGGATGATTTCACGATAAATTGGCAACTGAAACACAAACAACAAACTTTTAACCTTGCGTATTGAATGTGGCCGGTATAAACGCTTTTGTGATATACAATGCAAAACAATCCCGATATTAACACTCTTATCTCTGGCCATGTCACTAGTAAACGACTTGCAAAGAGAACACGCAAGAAGACTTGAATATGAGGCTTAGAGAAATATGTGCTTTACAACTTGAAGAACAAGCTTTAGTGAACCCCACAGTCCAAGGTCGCTGCGAGTATTTAAATACAAAAATTTCGTACAAGTGATGGATAAATATCTGTCATATATTCATGGGAATTAATCAAACATTAATTTCGTGAATGGCATGTGCATGCTTAAATGTTTAAAGACTTGTGGAAATATCAACTAATACAGACAAATTATGTTTTTAACATTTCTTTTAATTCATTTCTTACAATTTATGGATGTTTGTTATATTACGATTAATTTAACGACAGCAATAATGCTAATTTTAATATCATTGAAGTGATAAATTATAAACATGAGATGTCTAAAAATTATTATCTCAGCTATTGTATAATAATCTTGTAATTAATTTATCTTCTTATTTTTATCTTATGTACCTTGGCTTTCACGTACTTATAGGAAATATAAATAAATAGTTTGCTAAAGATGTGTCACATAAAAAATAATACTTACTTGGCCTGAAGAAATTGTTCTTTGTTATATTTATGTTTAAACGTGGCCAGCCAGCGATGACCCGATTTTGCGGCATTCGTTTTACCAGAATGCCGATTCTCTCGAGGCTCGTAATGAAAGTTTAACAAATGATTAAGGCTTTGTTTCTTGCTGCCTTGTACGAAAACTGAACCCAATTCGAAATCCTGCTCCTCTATCCCGGCGCCCTCCACTCCACCCGCAGCCCCTGCGTAATAATTGCCCCTCGGTCTTGGGCGTTTGTCGACGGCTCTGTTCCGCTGGGGAACTGGCTTGCGAGACGTCTCATTTTTAGCCGGAAAGCCGGCCCCGACGGGTTCTCGGCGGCGCCCCCCGCGTGGCCACAGCTTGGCCCCGGCGCCATCTGCACCGAAAACAACGCATTAGCGACGCGAGCGCACGTAACCGTCGTGACGTCACTCTGACCTCTAAATTAAATTGATCGTACCTTGCGTTTTCTTTGAATCAGTGGCTGTTCCCTTCGCGGAGGGTTGCACTGAACGATTTCCCTTCTTGTCCATCGCGGACTCCTCCAGCCTCTTCGACGGCGCTTTTTTCGGAGACGACAGCTCCTCCGTTCGGAGTGGCCACAAGCGACTTCAAACTCGACATTTTAAAAAGCCATGTTTATTAAATCGAAAGTAAGAAGAAAACCGCACGAACGATTATTCCGGTGGATTCAGATGCCAATTGGGGATTGAAAAAACGAAAGGATAACTTTCGGGAGCGACCAACTCCCTGTCGTCGAAAACGACGAAGCTATTGACAAACAACGATGCACTCACGCCGCGGTAATGGCGACGGGAAATGGAGGATATTTGCCTTTCGCAACTTCTTGTTACCAAAAATTTGGGGGATATTATCTTTTTACTGCCAACATATAAAAACAAAATCCCTATTGTAAATTCATATGAATTTCAAAAACATTGAAAATGTCACAATATTTATGGAGGATATTTGACCTTTCGCAACTTCTTGTTACCAAAAATTTGGGGGATATTATCTTTTTACAGCCAACATATAAAAACAAAATCCCTATTATAAATTCATGAATTGTAGAAACATTGAAAATGTCAATATTTATATGTAGATTTGTAATTATTTATCATAAGTAAATTAAAAATACCATGAATTTGTACGTAGCGTAACGAAATTTCAATTTTTCTATCGGACTTGTTAAGAATAACAACTAAAAATTTGTTGTTGGTATTGTCACAAACCATTAAAAACCTGTATTGAACTTTCTTATATTTAGACAAATGTCAAGTAAACAAGTGCGACAAGATGTCTTGTACAACGAGTGTAAGATGCTATTTTTTCTATTTCGCTTTCATTATCTTATTTAATTTACTATCAAGATATAAAAAACCATCTAGTGATATTTAATCTCTTAGGTTGACGGACATCCATAATATTTTGACATTATGGTTGCCATTGGTCCATTAGTTCATTAGCACTAATGTCAACAACTACCAACCTCATGGGAAAAGTCACTAAAAGCGATTGCACAAAATTCAATTGTGCAAATAATGAAAGAAATACGCTTTACAAAACGGAATTTCTACACTTTTTGGATGTTGAAAATGTCGAAAGAGTTAAAAGTTAAAAGAGTTAATTTGTCGACACTTTTGCAAGCGCCATCTATTGACTCTTTAGAATTTACTGTCGTAAAAATTTCTATTTCAAAAATGGTACATTTGTTAACAAAAATTGTTTAAAATATCTTTAACTTTTATAAGAACCATCTTTTCGATAACTCGTACAATTTTCACAATATAGAAAACGGAGATGAGTAAATTACTTTCAAAAATTCTTCCGGGCCACATACAAATCTAAGTTGCATAATTGTAACTTCAATAGTTTTCAGACAAAAAAATTGTGTGAAAGTCACCGACGAATTTAATGGTATCACGTGACATTGACGACAAGGTATAGTATTCATGGCGTAATGAAACTCAAGATAATGATAAGGAAAAGACAGTTCGATTTAATCGATTTCGGTGTTGATTTAAGAAGCTAAAAAAATGGTAATTATTATGGTAATTAGAATTAGAAATTGCAGATGTAATACGGTAGTTTGAAATGATTCAAGAAATAATTAATTCAATTAAAATTGATAATCACGGAACAGGGGGAGACTAAATACATGGAAGAAGAATTGTTCAACATAGAAGTTTGCAATGTTATGCTAAAATGTTTTACAAATATTTTTACTTTTTTATCCTCGCTATGCTCTAAGATTAAATCATAAACCATAAACTATTCTCAAATTTATTTGAAGTGGTTAGATGATTTTGGAATGGCTGGTCTTTTGATTCTTTTGAGTTTTGCTTTCAATTTGTTGTTGATTCGATTGAATATCAATGTTGTTCGTGTTCCTCAAACCAGTGATGACCATAACTTTAATGAAGTTAGCGTAGTAATCCAAGCTGTTTTTGAAAACCGCAACTTCCATGTGTTGTTGTTGTTATCCTTATAATTGCTCTTAAAACGTCGCCTTCTTACCCAAATAATAATTAATTGTGTCGTCATTTTGATTAACAGTATGCAGTAATACTTAACTGCTGGGAATAGCCAAGTGGTGTGTTTTGACGTGACGAGATAGACATTGTTTACTTGTGTAGCATTTCTTGCAAACTTCACATCTATAACTTCTGTGTTTGTCGTGTGTTTTAACATGTAGTGATAGATTTTGTTTCGTTGTTAAGCATTTGTTGCAAACTTCACACATATAATTTATTTCGCCAGCGTGTGCTTTGATGTGTTGAGAAAGATATTGTTTACTTGTGAAGGATTTCTTGCAAACTTCACAAGTGTAATTTCTTCCTTTGGTGTGTATTTTGACGTGATGAGTTAGATATGGTTTCGTCGTGAAACTTTTCTCGCAAATTTCGCATTTGTAATTTTTCTCGCTGCTGTGTACTTTGACGTGATGCAGTAGATATTGTTTTCTTGCGAAGTCTTTCTTGCAAACTTCACATCTATAATTTCTGTCTTTGGTGTGCGCTTCAACGTGTAGCGATAGACTTTGTTTCGTTGTGAAGCATTTGTTGCAAACTTCGCATTTGTAATTTGTTTCGCCACTGTGTGTTTTGACGTGTAGTAAAAGATATTGTTTACATGAGAAGTATTTCTTGCAAACTTCACATCTGCGATTTCTCTCTCCGGAGTGTGTTTCGACGTGTCGAGACAGCCTATGTTTCATTGTGAAGCATTTATCGCAAACTTCACATTTGTAATTTTTCTCGCCAGTGTGTGTTTTGACGTGATGAGATAGATATTGTTTACTTGCAAAGCTTTTTTTGCAAACTTCACATCTATGTTTTCTCTCTCCAGAGTGTGTTTTGAGGTGCTCCGATAGGCTATGTTTCCTTGAGAAGCATTTCTTGCAAACTTCACAAGTGTAATTTCTTCCTCTGGTGTGTATTTTGACGTGATGAATTAGATATGATTTCATTGTGAATTTTTTGTCGCAAATTTCACATTTGCAGTTTCCTTTCCCGGAGTGTATTTTGACGTGTCTTGATAGTTGTGGTTTCGTTGTGAAACGTTTTCTGCAAACTTCACATTCGTAATTTTTTTCGCTGATGTGTGTTTTGAGATGATGCGATAGGTGTTTTTTCGTTGGGAAGTGTTTGTTGCATACTTCACAATTATAATCTCTTTCTCTTGGGTGTGCCTTATCGTGTTTGGATAGGTTGTCCTTCGTTGTGAAACACTTGCCGCAAACTTCACATTTGTAATTTCTTTCGCCGGTGTGCGTTTCGACGTGTCGACACAGGTTGTTTTTCGTTGTGAAGCGTTTATCGCAAACTTCACATGTGTAATTTGTCTTGCCGGTGTGCGCTTCAACTTGATGGGATGCATATTCTTTACTTGTAAAGTATTTCATGCAAACTTCACACTGACGATTTCTCCCTCCGACGTGCACTTTGACGTGTTGCGATAAATTTTTTTTCATTGTGAAGCCCCTGTTGCAAACTTCACATCTGTAATTTCTCTCTTCGTCGTGCGTTTTCACGTGTTGAGATAGGATTTTTTTCATTGTAAAGCATCTGTTGCAAACTTCACATCTGTAATCTCTCTTTCCAGTATGTGTTTTCATGTGTTGCGACAGATATGGTTTTTTTATGAAGCGTTTTTTGCAAATGTCACACGTGTAGTTAATTTTGCCGGTGTGCGTTTTCACGTGGCTCTGAAGAAATTCCTTAGTTGCAAACGACTTTGTGCAACGGTTGCATTTGTAATTGCCTTCGCTGGGGCGCACAAAATCTCTTATTTGAAAAATCGTCGTGCCAAGATCGTCTTGATTTTTTTCTGCAGTCTGTAATTTATTAGGATCCGTTATAAGTTCTCTTGTTGTGGTGCTCGACGAATCATCGCCGTCGTCGTCGCTGAGATCCAACTTAATTCTGATGTCATTAGGTGCAATTCCAGTGCGTGAAACCTCGTATATCTCTTCCTTCACGGTAACAGCACCCTCCATTTCTTCGTGGCCAACATCAGTGGGAGTTGTACATTCCAGCGTTTGGGATTTTACTTCAATAACCAAATCAAAATCTTTAACATCAATGTCCATTTTGTCTGTGGAAAATATTTAAATAAACACTTTACATAGTGCACGAGAATAAATGTCAACTGTTTAATTTCTTTTTGAGGCAATATTTTTGTTTTAATTACAGTTATATATGTTATGTTATATATGTTCTTTCACTCACTAATGTTAATGTGACGAAATCAGGAATTCAAAAAGTCAGTCATGAACATATTCAGCAATAGGTGAATTTTATAACAAGTTTTTGTTTAAAAAAATTGACTAGCAACTTGTACAAGATGACAAATACATCTATCAGTTGCGTACTATGTACGGTACCTTTTAAAGACTTTTGTAAACTGCACATTGTTGTTAGTTAGCTCTATTCTACTTGCAGAAAATTGTAATCATTCACTTCACTACTTTCGTAAATAAACGTCTGCTATTTCCTATAACCTAACAACTATGATGGCGATAATACTGTAGCCAACGTCAGAATGAAAAAATCACTGAATTTTCTTTTACTTATGCTCCGTTTTTCGAAAAACTTTTCAAATGAGTTTAAAATTTCAATTTCAAATGAAAGCCTTAATTACTTAATACTAACTACATTAATTAGTATTGAGATAGCTAATACTCACACCCAAAGATTTTCTTAGTTATATAATATTAATATTGTAATATTTTTATTTAATAAATGCCAAAAAAAAAACTCTGCTTGTTATTGAGCTGCCCAATAAAATTTTAATGGGCGAGATATATCGACTGTGACTTGATATTTTCATTATTTTATTTCTTTAGATGTAGTTTTCACTTCTTTTCGTTTCATTTGATCACTTTTCTTGTTTTATTTCATATTGGTTTTCCGTTTTTTTTTTTTAACAGAATACGACGTCTATTATGACAAATATTACTTTTATCGGACAATATAATAAAAATGTTCAAAATTAAATTTCATTAATATAATAAAATTATATTCGATTTGTTTTAGTAAATGGCATAATTAGTAAAATAGCAATAGATATTACTAAAAATTTACCAATTATGCACATAATTTATTAGGGATAAATTATAAATGGTATAGGCAAATAAAAAAATCATTCGTATTATATACATGAATGGGTGTCTGGCAGTGCAATTATTTGGATCTCATAACAAGTAAGGATTAATTAATAAAAGAAGAGTCAGAATAGTCAAAGAATCTTCAATGTTGCACTACGTTAAAACAAAAAATCCATACACGGGATTCTTGAAATTCTGATCGTGATTGTGTATTATTAACAGGCGTTAGTTACTACTTAATATAATTATAATAAATAAAGATTACCCTACATATTTTACATTGCGTCGAAATGAAACCTGTGCGATTCCGACATTCGTTCCTTTTTATCCTCCTGCCGCTCCTTCCAGTGCAAAATACCAATTATGACTGTTATTAGACAACAGGCGGTGGTCAGGCCAGCCACCGACATGAGAATTAATTTGCTGGGCGTGACGAACAACTGAGCCTTCCACCGCGACGGATCCTTCGGCGACAAAGGAATAACAACCATTTGCGAGTTCGGTATGATTTGCGTCCACGTCCTGAAATGACCAGACAGACCCACGGTCAACAAGTCGACAAAGTTCGGCGTCCTGCCCAGTCCGAAAATGTTGTACGGCAAATTGAGGCTGAAATGCGCAGACTGCGGTAATTGCGCGGAAGCTGCGTGACGCAGATTGCCTTCCTGAGTCGTAGTCCTGTACGATATTCTGGGTCCCGGCAGGTTGGTTCCTGAAATGACAATTACGATTAATCGATTTCGGTGCTGACACAGCAACAATAAATGGGAATTAGAAATGAATTTAGCAGATCAGTATGCAGTATGTTTTGTGTGTTTGTCGTAACCGACTTGACTCACTCCACAGATAGTTTAACAATAATGACCCTAATTTACTAAGTCAGCTATGCTTAAAATCACGTAAAATTATCTTACCATATGTTCGTCGCTTTTTACCAACACGTCCCATAATCATAGCGTTGTTCGCGTTCCTCAAACCAGTGATGACCATAACTTTGATGAAGTTAGCGTCGTAATCCAAGCTATTTTTGAAAGCCGCCGCCTTATACTCCGTCCCGTTGTGCTGGACGAGTATCACGTCCAATATGCCGTCCTGATACAGGTCGAAAAATGCCGCCATCACCGAACCATTGGTGAACGGACTCAGCGCCTTCCATCGAATCTCGTACGACCTGGTAAACTCGCCGCAGTTGCTGCACGGCACGTTCTCCAACAAAAAGGACTGCGGTAGCGACTTATCGTTCATCGTCAATGTCGCCAGTATGTCGGGGTACCCGTCCATGTTGAAATCCCCGCTGTGCAATGTGATAACGTTCGTGTACTTGCTGCCGGACTTCAAAGCAAACTTCCACACGTTGTTGTTGTTATCCTTAAAATTGACTTGTAAATTGTGCCATTTACCGTCGCAGTAAGCCAGCAGGGTGCTGTTGACGCAGTCGATGTCGAAACAAACTGGCGTCACCAAATCCATCCGGCCTCTGAGTTCCACGTCGATGAACAGCGACTGCCCGATCTCCTTGGCGTTTTCCGGATGATTTATCGTCCGATTAAACGTGAACTTGGTTTCAAACGAATTTCCGTTCCAAATTTCAAAGTTATCCTTCGTCGTTATGAACAAATCGGGCATGTAATCCTCGTTTAAATCTGAAACAACTTATTAAAACGAGGTGGCCTAATATATGATATGACTCACCTAGAAAAGCGTGAGCGTGGGGGTGACTCAACTCGGCGTTCGTGTGATCCAATACCTCCATAGGAATTTCCCTGAAACGTCCCGTGTCGTTCGTAAACACCCAAAACATCCGCTTATTGTGCACGTCCCGTCCAAACAAATCAATGATCATATCTTGGTTATAGTCGATGGCCAACGGTTGACCGATCAACGTAATAAGTGGTTTGGCTTCGTCGGTGCAGTTCAAATGGTTAGCTCCGCCCCACAAGATATACACCGACGTGTAAGACTTCCCCGTGTCGTCGACGCGTCGCTTTTTAATCGTCGTCACCAGGACGTCCATCAAGGCGTCCCCGTCGAAGTCGCCGGGGACGACGCTCGTGATTAATTTGTCGTTGCGGAACGTGCATTTCAGCGGCGAATGACTCGACGTCCGCAGCAGCGGTTCCTCCTCGGCGGATAGGAATATTTCGACGGTGGTTCCGCCGTCGCGCAACACGAAGACGTCGGTCAATTCGTCGGAATTAAAGTCCCCGAACGCCGCCGGCATTCCGTCGGTGAGGGGCCCGAAAACGTTGTTTGTTATGTCGCTGCATTTCGCAAAGTGTAGGATTAAAAATATCGCCGCGTTAAAAACGTGTAATGCTCTGTAAGACCCCATTTCGTCCACGACGCACTACATAACTTTGACTCCTAACTTATTTATTTTAATATATGTTTATGTACGAAACCAAAACGTCAAATCGTCATTAAACGATTTTGACAGCTAAGCGTGCTGTTTTGCCGGCAGCGCAAATAAATTTATCATACGCATCGCTGTACGTTTGGTTGCATAAACAAACGACGATTGATTTGAAAACTCAAGCTTACAATGTCGGTGATTATTATTAAGTTTGTGTCAATAAAACGTCTCTATTTACTTAGCAACTCAATGGGAAAGGTTACGAATTAGAATTTAAACTACAGCGCACCTTGGTAAACACAAGTGGAACTTGCGACGATTTATTTACATGCAGATTTGAAACGATATTGAAGTAGCAGTTTTCGACTTCTGGGATAATAATGTAAGTAACTATTTTATATTATATCAGTTCATAAAGCTAGTCGTAAGTAGATGTCGCAAAATGTACGAGGTGTTTTTAAATCATTGGTTGTAATTTTTGTAAATTCATAGAAAATGACAGACATGACCATGACCATGACGCATTTTTATTACGGTTTTCATCATGGGTTGCCATTTTTAAATGGCTCTAATATAAAAACAGATTCAATGCAAAGCAGCCCAGCTATCGTTTATTTGCATCTAGGATATCATTCATACACCTCGGCATTCGCCTATACAGAAAGAAATTCCAAGATTTGGCTTCTAGGTCACTCATAATGCACGGTTAACTTATTCGCTGCCATCAATTACAACTACTTGGATCCGATATCGATGTGGGGTGAAATACTTATTTTATATACTTTGCATACTTTGCATAGAAAACAGTTTAATAATGAGTCTTATTATTAAACTAGTTTTGGTAACTTTTAGTTTGGTTAAGTTCGTATCATGTCACACGCCAAGTTAAACTCAACGTCAAATATGGAAATATCAGTGTAGCCAACCTACGCAAAAGTTCCTAGTCTTATACGAAAACTTGAACAGACGAAATTTCAAAAATTAGAAAAGCAAAGTAGATAAAATAGTATATTACTTTCGTTTAGTGGGAGAACATATTGTCGCACCCGTTCTATTGGTGCATTCCTCCCAAGCTCGCCGTGCCCCAAACCACTCGCGCTACAATATGTTGCCTTACTAAACTTGTATAATAATATACTATTATCTACTTTGCGTTAATAATGGACTCATTGTTACATCGAAAAGTTTAATAATGAGTCGTATTATTAAACTAGTTTTGGTAACTTTTAGTTTGGTTATGTTCGTGTCATGTCACACGTCAAGTTAAACTCCGTGACTCCGTCAAATGTGGAAATAAACAACCTAATATTTAATAATTGCTTTAACCAGCTGGTTTTTCGTAGAAAATTAAAGTTAGCTAGGTGACCGAATACAAAAACCGTTCGTTAACGTGTTTCATTATTCTTATGAAATTTAATTGCGTTGCATTACATTTTAGTCATTTGGGTTTCCTGCAGTTGGGTTCCTGTGAGATTTTTGAGATTTATCATTTTTTTGAATTTTATATAAATTTTAAATATTGATAGTTGTCGAGATAAAATTACAACGAGTAAATGTTGTCAACAAAAATAATCATCCGACCACCACACATGCATCATGCGAACATGAGTGACGCAAACTTTGTGTGTCGGTGTAACGCCATCCACACGGCGATACTCTACACTGGTCCTGGTACGCAATTACAGTGGTCGGTTACCACCTATTACTAGTTACAAGTCGCTGCAGCACTGACTTAGTCGGTCATAGCAGAACTCTGTAATTTCAAAGCAAAAAGAAGCTAGATGGCGTAAAAATAAATCATAAGATTTATTTTTAGAAACACATACGTTGTAAATTAAAAGTGTGTCGGCTTATAAAACGTTAGCTGTTGTTGTTTTGTTTAGTCACCATATTTTTTTTATTGCTCTACATTTTTAATTCGTATGTTAATTGTTCAATTGTTCACACAAAGTTGATCGTTTTGTTTATGTCGTTCTTGGTAAGAACATTTTTAAAGTAGCACCTTCAAAATTGGAAAGAAAAAGTAGGCTTGCTATTAAAAAAAAAGTGTCAGTTGCTATGGTAACGAAAGCAAAGGAGATACAGAAAATTTGTTAAAATATGTTTTCGTAAAACTACAAATTAAACATTTGCATTAAGATCACAGTTATAGCGTACATAAAAATTCAAAAAACTGACAACAAAAACTCAAATACAACGGTGAACATAAATGGGGAAAAAAGCAAGTCAAATAAAGTAATTAATAAACAAACTGACGACAGACAAAAACCACAAACAAAACAGTGATGAAGTAAAGAAAAAGAATTAATATCGAAAATGGTTGGCAAAATAAGTAAAAAAGGCAAACACAAAATTCGAACAAATGAAAGCACGTGTAAAACAGGAAGAAATATGTTTGCGTTTTTCAACAGGATGTCATCGAATCAGATGGCGATAATGATGACGAGGAAATTTGCGTTAGACGGCGTCGATACCCGCACACTGTTACTTTCACCGACTAAGTCGGTACCTTCAAGACTTGTAACTACAGCGCAGTCGTCTGCACGAAAGGCTGCTTTGTTGAAAATAAATTATCACGTGATGACCAGCTGTTTGGTCCTTCAGGACTCTACAGATAACCAACGATACACCCGTTGAAATGCATCAAGTCATGCAAGCTTTGTATTGACGTCTAAATGTCGCTAGTACACATTTCCTCGTAACTCACGTTTGTCAATTTTTAATATTCGTTGCACATTTTTTACAATTCAATTTTTTTTTTAAATTTTACGTTTTAAAATATTAATAAATGTGGGGACATTATTAGAAATAACAATATTCATAATATTATTAATGATCAAAAATGCTAAAAAAAATAGCCGAAAACAATTTGTGAAAAATTTAAATTGCCAAAAATTATAAATGTGACAAAACGACATTGTTAAGAAATCATTTGTGTGATGCAAAAAGCAAAAAATAAAAAAAGGACGCAGATATTTGTTTTATTATAAATATCCATCGTTCCCTTCGTTGATGTATATCTTTCGGACCTTGGAATATATGCAAGTCAGTTCGTTTAACTCGCTTTAAGACAATGTGACGTTCAGATTGTTTACAAGACAACCGGCGCCAAATATTCGTCGCCAAAAGTTTTACGCCGCCTCGGCCGCCCAAAATACGCGAAAACGCGCATTAAAGCGAGATGAACGCGGCGCATTCGAATTGAATTGGTCGCCGCGGCGCGGAAAGAGTGAAGGCGGGCGTGATTCACACGGCCGGCGGCAACAACGATTCGACGACTCAAATGAGCTTTGAAAGATCAAATCGTCCACTTAACAGATACAGGTGGAAATGTAAAGTTTTCTTATCGCGCGCATACAAATTATCATAACTGCCGAGCAAATATTTAAAAAAAACCTATAAACATTTCGTTATTATTCCGTTTAAATGTATGATATTAAATGGAGCACATGCAATTAGCCACTCAAGTTATAACGAAATCTAACTGATAAGCACGAAAAGTCATAAAAGTTAACTGCGCGATAAGCCGAGTCGATTTGTTCTGCTATTCATTAGGGTGAAAACGCTGCGGGTCAAAGGTTAATGTTATTTCTGGCTGCCGCTAGACCGAGGAAGGTTTTACGACTCCGGGGGCAAAAAACCGTACGTATCAGCTTGATGAACGACGTCAGATCGAATTTCAACATTGAAAATTCGTTACATAAGAGATAAAAAGCTCCACGTCTGGCCGCGACCACAAGTGCGATAAAAAAGAACCTCTCTTGCTCGTCGTGACGTTGCGCAATGGAACATGTGGTCGATTTTTTCGTGTTAATTTCGTCGTAACTGGTGATCGATTAATCGCGCCCCTAATTTGAGAATTCGTCGTTCGCGCCGCGAAAAGTAATTCCCTTCTGTTTGAATAATCGAGGCGTTGCGAACGTGCACGCTCGCCAAAATGATGCGATCGCTCTTGGAGATTTGCGCCAATGAAAATGTGGTGTGTTCGACGCTTTGATTCGCTCTTGTGCGCGCAGCATCCGCGTTGATCGTCCGGGGGGGTTGCCGCACCCTTGATTTTCCCTGTGTGCGTCATTGGTGAAAATGGTGCAAAAAGTATGGTTGTGCGTACGAATTGTGCCCGAACTTCGTTATTGGTATAATTTTAATTTTAATTTATGGACCACTGTAACGTCCGTAACGCACTTTTTGTTTTCGCTTCACTAAAACTACGAAAATATAAAAAAAATGATTTTGTAGGTTACATTTAAATGTATGTCCATTTTGAATTGAAAAATGTTCCAAAATAAGTAAAACGTTAATAAATATCCGTAAAGAAATCAGAAAATTAATAAGAAACGATGAAGACTCATTGTGGGTTTTTGTATTGTTCCGTTACCTCTTTGTTCGTTCTTCTTCTCCATTCTCCCTCCCTTAATTTAGCGCCACCGAAATGTGTGCTTCTTTTTCCCAATCTTTTACTCACACTTCTCGGAGGTCTTTTTTCACTGCTTCCTACCATATTTTCCTTCACCGACCC
Source organism: Geotrupes spiniger (assembly GCA_959613385.1). NCBI lineage: Eukaryota > Metazoa > Arthropoda > Insecta > Coleoptera > Geotrupidae > Geotrupes > Geotrupes spiniger. The sequence goes on along the minus strand of OY390732.1, from coordinate 1,266,789 downwards.
CGTCTTTTCATTGCTCCTTCACCACCCATTCTTGCTGTGTGTCTTAACCAACTGGCTCTTCGTATAATTCCACTACCTCTTTGTCCCATAATTTAGCGCCTCCGAAAATTCTTCGTAGGATCTTCATATCCCATCTCTCGAGTTTTTCTTCCTCTTTCTTCTCCATGGTCCATGTTTCTCGCGCACATGTTGCCGATGGCCGTATTACTTTCTGGTAGATTCAAATTTTTGTCGCTCTGGACATATTTTATGCTTTGCGTGTTCTCGTTGACGTTCCTGCCACTTTGCTACCTTTCGCTAGTTTTTCGTCTATTTCTTGTCCTTCGTTGTTCTTCGGCTGAGTTATGTAGCTTTTTATTTTTTTCTACTCTGGTATTTCTAATATTTCTTCCCCTCCAGTACGTTTCTCGTCCGCCTTGTAAAACACTCCAATTGTCCCGCCTACAGTGTTTGGCAATTTTTCAAAATACGTGGCAAACAATTCCACCTTCTCTATTTTGTCTCCTACTAGATGATCCTCTCCGGCTTTTAGGTATGAGGTTCCATGTTTTTGTTGCTTACTTTTTCTTAATTCTTTATTTTTATACGTGTCTTCTATTTTCTGTAGTACTCTTCTTTTTCTTTCTGCAGATCCTGTTGACTGCTTTTCTATTTTCTTGGTTCTTTGCCAAATTTCTGTCCCTTGGTGTTTTTTGGCACTCATCACTATGATTTCCTTTTCCCACTATTTTTCTCTCCTAGTACTCTTTCGATTACTTCCTTCATAGTTGTTAATCATTGTTAATTACTTGTTGTTACGTTGGTTTAATTGTAGTTTTGTCACTTGTTACCTGTTCGAATAATTTAGAGAAATTCTAAATATGGAAAAATCAGGGCTTCCGTTGATATTTCTGTTGTCTTCTCCATGTCTCCTGTTTCATGATCTTTTTTGCTCACTCTTCCGTTCAAGTTCACCATTATTATTAGCCTTCCTTTAATCTATTCTATTGTTTCCGTTAGTTGTTCTCGGAAGTCGTTCTTCTTTTCTACTCCCTCGTACTCGTTGGGTTGCTTCCAATTTCTATCTTCATCTCGAAGATCCCTTTTTTCTTGTGTATACATTTTAAGTTCTCAGCGTACGCCTTCTTCAGCTTGATAATTGATATCGACCACACTGTATTTTAGAATATTTCCTCCTAATTCAATTCCCCCCTTACCTTTCTTCTTGGTTTCTATTATTCCTATCAACATCAAGGCCTGCTTTCTCGTATTCTTCCTCGAGATCTTTAATTACAAATAATTTTTACAAACGTGGTCTTACACCCAAAGCGCAAAAAGTTTATTTCAAGTCACCGTTGCATTCAGTTGAAAACTCAAGCTTTTCACTTTGAAACATCCACAGAACGGATTCGGTGCCAACGGCCGAATTTATTTTTACGAGCGTTATCGCGACCAGACGTTTCGGCTGCAATTATTTCAGCGAAACAATCGGGCGGACGTCAATTTGATAACGTCCCGAAAGGAAATACCAGCAGCACACACACACGCCCGATGAGTAACAGGAAAGTGCACGATTGAGAATTTTCATAACGCTTAATTAAGTCGCTTGTGGATGCAGCACCAGCGCGTTATCGCTAATGAAGTCTACGATACGTACCGTAACACCTGCATATTAATTATGACAATGGTCCGTCGCACGCACGTGTTCAATGAAAAAGCTGCGTACGTGCGTTAAAACAGGATAGGCCGTTTCGATATCGCACATGTGAATTAGACGTAATTTGTGCGTCTGGATAACGTATGAAATAAACCGTGTTAATTGCGATTATTTTGCGCGTGTGTCTCGCAATCGGGACAATTTGAGTAATTGGTCAGATATTATTAGGATTGCGCAGCAAAGTGTACTCAGTGAGGTATAAACTGCACCACCTAGAAGGGGCGGGAATTTTTGGACCAAATTTGGCAGGAATAGTGGACTAGTCCAGGGAAATAGTTGATTAAAATTTGAAACCCAATCGTCAAGTAGTCATGGGATTTTTGACGTTTGTGTCATTTTTAGATGTGGTGATAGACAAGCAATTATCGAGTCATTTTTTGAATTTGTTCCACTTTTTCGGATCCCGTTCTTTAGTTTAAAGTGTTTCAAGTGTTTAACGATGCCTAGAGGAAGGAGACCTCAAGTTTACCAGCAGTTGAGTGACTTTGACCGAGGGCGGATTGTTGGTTTACGAGAAGCAGGTTTTTCGTTTAGAGAAATCGGCAACCGTTTGGGACGGCACCACTCAACAATAATGCGTGTTTATCAAGCGTGGTCTGAACATGGGGTGGAACGTCGGATAAGAGGCACTGGGGCTCAAAGACGAACCAATGAACGTCAAGATCGCCGCTTAAGACTAATGGCCTTGAGAGACCGATTCTCTACAACTAGATCAATAGCTGATCAATGGTTAGGTGAACAAGGTCGTCCGATAGGCTTGCGAACAGTTTATCGTCGAATAAGAACATTTGGCTTGCTATCTTACCGCCCACATCTTGTCCTACCCCTCACTGCTCAACATCGTCAGGAACGTTTGGCCTGGTGCACGGAAAGACTTCAATGGAACTTGGAGTGCCATCGAGTTGTCTTTAGTGACGAATCGCGATTTTGTTTAGGAATGCATGATGGTCGGATGACTGTTAGACGAAGACGTGGAGAAAGGCGCAATCCTGATTTTTCGATTGCGAGGCATGTTCACCGAACTGTGGGGTTGATGGTGTGGGGTGCTATTGCTTACGGCAGTAGGTCATCCTTGCTCTTCATTCGTGGCAGTTTGACCGCCCGACGCTACATTGACGAAATGGTAGAACCACGTGTTCTTCCATATCTTCGAGGGCTGGAAGACCCACTTTTCCAGGAAGATAATGCACGACCTCACGTAGCAAGGGTTTCTCTTGACTTCTTTGAAGAGGCCAATGTTAATCTTTTGCCTTGGCCGCCAAGATCTCCCGATTTGTCGCCCATTGAGCACGTGTGTGGGACATGATGGGTAGAAGATTGAGGAATCTACCGAACCCACCGTTGACAATAGAAGCTCTACGGCATGAAGTACAGGCTGCTTGGGATGCCATACCCCAAGAAGATATTGATCACCTGCTGGAATCAATGCCAAGACTGTTCAATGAGTGTACCAGAAATAGGGGCGGACCAGCACATTATTAAAGAAAAATCAAAAAGATGAAGTGTTTTCTTTATCAAATGTGAATCAATTGTTACCTTAGACTAGTCCAATGTTTCTGCCAAATTTGTTCCAAAAATTCCCACCCCTTCTAGGTGGTGCAGTTTATATGTCACTGAGTATATTAATGACGTTAAGTCGTAAGAATTCGATTGAATTCAAAAATTTTAAATAAAGAATAACGTCCAAGAAATTGAGCCTTGGAGAACACTAAACACATATTTGATTAGTAATTAAATGTGCAATGTTTTTTTCCATTATTATTATTATTTTTAAATCCTGGCATAACTTGTAAATGTTTCAACAGTTTATGAAGAGCTTCGTAATTCTATTGCGTTCACATTCCATGTTTGGAATTTATTCCATATCGCGAACACTTTGAGTTCTGCAATTCAAAACATTTGTGTGGATGCCATTAATATTTACAACGTTTTCCAAAACACAAAATGAGACCAATCGCGATATTTAAATCGAAAATAAACAAAGTCGATTATCTTGGCCAATGAAATAATTCATCGTCGTCGTCGTCGACGCCTCGACGAAACGCACTCTGCGCCGCGGAAACCGGCGATTAAATCACCGCGCGTCCAACACCCAATTTGCGTAATTGATTTTCCATCGCCGGCGACGATTTCAAATTGGGCGTCCGTCGCGTCTCAATCGAGCGCAATTTGCACCTACGGGGACGGCCGCACACATCTCGCCGTAGGACTTTTGTCTAAGGCGTGTTATGATTGGACGCGCGCCAAGACGCCTCGCACCGCGGCGTCGCCAAGCGTCCCTGTCACCGGGCTAAGTATGGACGCCTTCTTCAAATTCCTTTTATTACATGCGTGACTCGCGACGAATATAAGCCCCGATCGTTTCGCGGCCGCCCGAAAATTAGTTTCGTGTCGCTAATTAAATTTTCGTTTCGAAGCCGAGCGTATCGCCAAATCGATTTCTTCGTGACCTAAATACACGGCTTCTGCCACAATCGCTTGTGTTGTTTGTCTGCCTTCGAGTCGTCGCTGCGATACTCCGATAGGATTGTTAATGCAATATTTGCGATTCGCTTGTCTTTGTTTGAACGAATTCATCGAGGTCTGTAATGATTCTCATGCATCAACTAATGGATTAAAGAAAACTTTATAATGAACATGTTCATAAATTACTATTTAGGTAAACGTTCATTGTTGAATAAAATATTTTATTTCCAATCGAAAAGTCGTCTTAATTTGATTTAATTACATTGTGTACAGTGTACGCTACCAATATTTTACAGTTCCAGTAATCTCCCAATTAAAATAACCGCCACGTAAATACGTTGGGGAAAAATTGGCATTGGTATTTATCATTGGCTGTGGGCGCGCTGTTTCTTATCGCGTTGATTGGAGCGCGGCGATCGTCGGCGCCGAAATGACCAGGATTGGGGTCAGCCGGGCCCCCAGCGTATATATATTAGTAACAAACGACTTCCGGTCATTCGATCGAAGAGTTATTTTGTAATATAATTGTGCAGCAGTTTCTTTAAATAATTTACGGTGCACCCAAAGGGCAAGGTGGTCGCTTCTGGTACATAAATCGAGCCTCGCGAGGAGATTGTATCTAGTTGCGTAAATTGTCGAAGTAACGGGGAATAAATTGAAGTCGTTTTGGATTGTGCGTTGTTTTTTTATTATTTTTTTTCAAACCGCATCCTTGATTTGCAAAGATCAGAAGCCACCACCGGACAAATTAAAACCGTTCGCGCAAGGTAAATAAATAACGCGAAACACCTATTTTAATTTTCCGTTTTAATTTAATGGGTAATTAGCTAAATGACCGCGCGTTGCCGAGCCAAGCCCCCCCGCGCGCGCGGCGCGGTGCATCAAAGCCGCCGCATCGAAGAAAAGTACAAAACGGACCGCGTTGAGCGCGAATTAAAACGCACGGGTGCCGTGGGCTAAGCTAATGATACTTTGGGAGACCTCGCAATCATCCCCTTATGAATAATGCAGCGCCCCCCTAATGACATAAAGTAACACCACGCCCTTGATAAACATCATGTCGTGATAGGCACAGGGGTGAGTCTTATTAACTCGTGTTTGTTGGCTCGTACGTATTATATTCAATCACTTAAAAACATTTAGTGTTATTGGGCGGCTTGTGTGGTATGTCGAATTGAACGAACGACATTAATGTATTAATTCAACGAAGTGGTGAAATAAATCGTGGCGATGTTGGATTTTACAAAATACGAGAAACGAACACAACACTTGCTTATCGTAACTGTTAAGAGCATTAGAATGCAAGAGTTCGAAGACATGAAAATTTTCATTATTATTGGCTTTTGAACGAATTGTCGGGATGCATACGACTGGTTTAACCTTCCGTGAGATAGTCAGACGTGGCAATCGACCACACAATGTCTAGGATATGATAGGAAGAAGATTGCTGCGTTTACCCTATCCTCCCAATGCCTTAGAGGAGTTGCGTTAACAGTTACAGATAGCCTGGGATGAGGTACCTCAAGGGGATATCTAATTTCCAGTTGTTGAGTGCATCAGAGTACGTGGGGATGTAACTCATTATTAACTTAATCATTAAATGTTATCAGTTTTTCTTAAAAATGTAATCATTCTATGTGCACTAGATATTTTCATTATTGTATGTTTTGAAAGGCAGTATAGATTTGCTACAACAAGTCTCAGAAATCAACTTACACTTGCAACTGAGATTAATTAACCAACAGATTTCAATCAATATAAAAAAATATATACTCAGTGACATATAAACTGCACAACCTAGAAGGGGTGGGAATTTTTGGACCAAATTTGGCGGGAATAGTGGACTAGTCCAGGGAAATAGTTGATTAAAATTTGAAACCCAATCATCAAGTAGTCATGGGATTTTTGACGTTTGTGTCATTTTTTAGAGGTGGTGGTAGACAAGCAATTATCGAGTCATTTTTTGAATTTGTTCCACTTTTTCGGATCCCGTTCTTTAGTTTAAAGTGTTTCAAGTGTTTAACGATGCCTAGAGGAAGGAGACCTCAAGTTCACCAGCAGTCGAGTGACTTTGACCGAGGGCGGATTGTTGGTTTACGAGAAGCGGGTTTTTCGTTTAGAGAAATCGGCAACCCTTTGGGACGGCACCACTCAACAATAATGCGTGTTTATCAAGCGTGGTCTGAACATGGAGTTGAACGTCGGAGAAGAGGCACTGGGGCTCAAAGGCGAACCAATGAACGTCAAGATCGCCGCTTAAGACTAATGGCCTTGAGAGACCTATTCTCTACAACTAGATCAATAGCTGATCAATGGTTAGGTGAACAAGGTCGTCCGATAGGCTTGCGAACAGTTTATCGTCGAATAGGAACCTTTGGCTTGCTGTCTTACCGCCCACATCTTGTGCTACCCTTCACTGCTCAACATCGCCAGGAACGTTTGACCTGGTGCATGGAAAGACTTCAATGGAACTTGGAGTGGCATCGAGTTGTCTTTAGTGACGAATCGCGATTTTGTTTAGGGATGCATGATGGTCGGATGACTGTTAGACGAAGACGTGGAGAAAGGCGCAATCCTGATTTTTCGATTGCGAGGCATGTTCACCGAACTGTGGGGTTGATGGTGTGGGATGCTATTGCTTACGGCAGTAGGTCACCCTTGCTCTTCATTAGGGGCAGTATGACCGCTCGACGCTACATTGACGAAGTGGTAGAACCACGTGTTCTTCCATATCTTCGAGGGCTGGAAGACCCACTTTTCCAGCAAGATAATGCACGACCTCACGTAGCAAGGGTTTCTCTTCACTTCTTTGAAGAGGCCAATGATAATCTTTTGCCTTGGCCGCCAAGATCTCCCGATTTGTCGCCCGTTGAGCACGTGTGGTACATGATGGGTAGAAGATTGAGGAATCTACCGAACCCACCGTTGACAATAGAAGCTCTACGGCATGAAGAACAGGCTGCTTGGGATGCCATACCCCAAGAAGACATTGATCACCTGCTGGAATCAATGCCAAGGCGGGTCAATGAGTGTATCAGAAATAGGGGCGGACCAGCACATTATTAAAGAAAAATCAAAAAGATGAAGTGTTTTCTTTATCAAATTTTAATCAATTGTTACCTTAGACTAGCCCAATGTTTCTGCCAAATTTGGTCCAAAAATTCCCACCCCTTCTAGGTGGTGCAGTTTATATGTCACTGAGTATATAATAGAACAAATTATAAAAAATCGTTGCCTAAATTTACCCTATCTATCAATTAAATGAATATTGAAAACGAAGTAACGCAAACATAAATTATTTTTCCTTTGCAGCCATTGTTCAACGTAATGCAATGCATTTTCATTATTCAAGTAGGTTATATTCAGCCTGCGTCCGCATGAAATATTTATATCGACGAAAATTTTAAATTACAATATGGTAATCGCCATTCAATACACTTTCGTAATTATTTATAAAAGCGCTGCGTTGCACATTTGCAATAATTACCTTCATTAATTTCAAAATTTTAAATATTTTCCATATCGTTAATAAACATGATGACCTAATCTGACCCAGATTTATACGCTAAATTGAAATAAACAAGCTGGCGTACCGTAATTTCGTCGCCACCGTTGGCATGCGGACACATTTTGATATCAAGTTTTTTTTTATGTGCTTCTGGGCGGACTGAAGTTTTTTTTCTAAATGGTAAAAAAAATATCGCTTTAATACTTCGTCCGGTGAAATATATTTTAATGACAAATGATTAACAACTTTAATGAGTCTCTTTTTGGTTTTGGAACACAAAGGCCGTGGTAATTTTAGAACGCCGAAAATAACACCCGAGAGTATAAGAAAGTGTAAGAGGATTTTCCGTTTAGTTTGTCTTATAAATAAATGTCCTATTAATAAAGGAGTAATTTGCTAAAAGGACTTAATTACGCATGCACGTTTATAAATAGGCTCTTATAAATAAACGCGAAATGTGCGACGGGATAAACGAGGCAATATCTTCATAAATTAAAGAATCACCAAAGGAAGCGTTTTTGTTTTATTTGTTGTTATTATTTTCAGGTGTGACTTATTAACGAGTGCTTTTAGTGGGGTATAATTATTAAATTATACGTTCAGACTAAAATATGAATGTTATTAACACTTTTTTTAATTACGTTTCATTTCAATTTGTTTTTGTTGTGAAGAGAAATCGTGTAAATGATCACAGTAATGTGCACGTGTAATAAAAATATAACTGAAATATGTCATTGATGTTGATGAACTTTAATTGAATAGGTTATTAAAATATGTTTTTCTTACTTTTGGGCACGTTTCGTTGTGGTTAAAACTCAAAATCCACTTAATCGCCGTTGAATAAATGTTTGTGTAACAATTGGCTAAAATTTACCGTCCACACAGCGCACATCAGGCAATTATTTCATTCAGTCTATGAATTCGTTAATAATTTATTTACGAGGGGAGATCAGTAAACATCACATCACATTACATATGCATCGTCATAACGAAAAAACGATGTCATACGTCCGTGTATTTTTATTTGTGTATTTTTAAATTACACTGGCGCACCAGTTGCTTCTGCACCCTACCGTCAGCACTCTTCGAATTGCACACAAACCTACCTAAACATAAAAAACCATTTCTATCTCAAGTGATATTTAATTCCTATCAAATTACGACAATTTATTACCGATGTTGCGTCGGTTTAAAAAGTAACAATAACGATCTAAAATGTATGTGGATTTCTATTTCTTATTGTGGCGACAATGACATAAATGTAAAAGCCTACAATTATATATTATACTAGAACTACGATTAGATTAAATAAAATTTTAAACACTAATAACAAATAAATCGCCATTATTTATTTGTGACAAATCTGACATGTAATTAAAATTACCTTTCCGTCCCTGGCGTCTGATTGGGTGCCACGCCGGCGCCGTGGCGCAACGTAACCAGCACTGAAATTAAGGATCTATGAAAATCGCCGCGCCCATTCGCAGTTTATTTATTTGTCAACGTTCGAAACGCCATAACGACACGTTCTAAAACGGAATTATCGAAATGGGTCACGGTTTCGGACGAAATTGTTATGTGCGCGTGGTGTTGGTGTTCGCGTAATTGCCGAATGGTATTTACCGCAACCGCGGGCACGTACCTAGGAAAGTCGCTATTTACGAGCATTGTTAGCGAGAAATATGAACCGACAATTGAAACGAGGTGCACAATAATTTTAATGGCATGTGATGTGTGATTGGCGTTGACGATTAATTCGAACAAATCACGTCGTGCGTATACATTACATATAAAACAATGAAAATTGTAATTGCGTCTCAGTTTGTACGTAGGATCGAAATATTCGATTTTTTATAAATTTGTTTGCATTATAACTGATATTTATTTTAAAGCCCCCGATTCGTCCAGGAAATAGATCGGTTTACTTAGGAAGTGTCAGGTATAGGTATATGAAGATTAAGATCACAATTGCATAAATTAACATAAACAAGATTGACAAATATAACATATAAACTGCACCACCTAGAAGGGATGGGAATTTTTGGACCAAATTTGGCAGGAATAGTGGACTAGTCCAGGGAAATAGTTGATTAAAATTTGAAACCCAATCATCAAGTAGTCATGGGATTTTTGACGTTTGTGTCACTTTTTGGAGGTGGTGCTAGACAAGCAATTATCGAGTCATTTTTTGAATTTGTTCCACTTTTTCGGATCCCGTTCTTTAGTTTAAAGTGTTTGAAGTGTTTAACGATGCCTAAAGGAAGGAGACCTCAAGTTTACCAGCAGTTGAGTGAGTTTGCCCGAGGGCGAATTGTTGGTTTACGAGAAGCAGGTTTTTCGTTTAGAGAAATCGGCAACCGTTTGGGCGCCACCACTCAACAATAATGCGTATTTATCAAGCGTGGTCTGAACACGGGGTTGAACGTCGGAGAAGAGGCACTGGGGCTCAAAGACGAACCAACGAACGTCAAGATCGCCGCTTAAGACTAATGGCCTTGAGAGACCGATTCTCTACAACTAGATCAATAGCTGATCAATGGTTAGGTGAACAAGGTCGTCCGATAGGCTTGCGAACAGTTTATCGTCGAATAAGAACCTTTGGCTTGCTGTCTTACCGCCCACATCTTGTGCTACCCCTCACTGCTCAACATCGCCAGGAACGTTTGGCCTGGTACACGGAAAGACTTCAATGGAACTTGGAGTGGCATCGAGTTGTCTTTAGTGACGAATCGCGATTTTGTTTAGGAATGCGTGATGGTCGGATGACTGTTAGACGAAGACGTGGAGAAAGGCGCAATCCTGATTTTTCGATTGCGAGGCATGTTCACCGAACTGTGGGGTTGGTGGTGTGGGGTGCTATTGCTTACGGCAGTAGGTTACCCTTGCTCTTCATTCGGGACAGTATGACCGCCCGACGCTACATTGACGAAGTGGTAGAACCACGTGTTCTTCCATATCTTCGAGGGCTGGAAGACCCACTTTTCCAGCAAGATAATGCACGACCTCACGTAGCAAGGGTTTCTCTTGACTTCTTTGAAGAGGCCAATGTTAATCTTTTGCCTTGGCCGCCAAGATTTCTCAATTTGTCGCCCATTGAGCACGTGTGGGACATGATGGGTAGAACATTGAGGAATCTACCGAACCCACCGTTGACAATAGAAGCTCTACGGCATGAAGTACAGGCTGCTTGGGATGCCATACCCCAAGAAGACATTGATCACCTGCTGGAATCAATGCCAAGGCGGGTCAATGAGTGTATCAGAAATAGGGGCGGACCAACACATTATTAAAAAAAACTCAAAAAGATGAAGTGTTTTCTTTATCGAATTTTAATCAATTGTTACCTTAGACTACTCCAATGTTTCTGCCAAATTTGGTCCAAAAATTCCCACCCCTTCTAGGTGGTGCAGTTTATATGTCACTGAGTATATCAACGAAAATAGAGAAAGAGTATTTCTTACAATTTTATAATAAAGTATACGCAAGTCAGAATTAATACGTACTGATTAAAAAAATTCTAAAATTTCTTTAGTGTTTTTGGTCAGTTATTTTTTTAATTTATTGCATTTTTTACCAAACTGAGCTGAATACTGCTTTTTATTGTATTGACTGACACCATTCGTTGTTACGTAACCCATTAACTAAGGGAGTATGATTTTACAACAAGATTATAACAAAATATTACAAAAAATTAATTCTCACAGTTACTCGTTAAAAATATTCTAACGAAGTAATCTCCAACCATTTCTTCGTTTTCTTCAATTCATTTTTTTTGTCCGAAACGTGTTAGCCACAGTCCACAGCCTCGAAGTTCCCCTATTTTATTGCATTTTATTGCAATGATTAACTCCGCCAATGAAATAGCGCCGAACCAAAGCGAAGGTAATCGCGGCCTCGAATTTTAATACTAATTACATTTGCATAGCAATGAGGCCATAAATCGCGCCGAAAGGGCGAGTTTTTACAGTTTTAGGTGGTCTCGTGCGAACGGCGTGGCATGACGGCGGCCATTAAGTGGCCTCGGCCGACCCGAGATATGCAAATGTCCCGCAGAACGTAACCCTGTATCGATTCAACCCCCCCGGTGACCACCGCTGGCGCCCGCAATTTCCATGCACGGAGAACCGAAGGGAACGGATCCGCAACGCGGCAATTACGCGATAAAAGCGAGCCAGTTGAAAATCGACGTCGAAAGTGAAACCTAATCAATGGGTTGGTTACGTGAAAATAACTGGGGGAAATTATACGAATTATGCAAACATTATAAAAAGTTAACGTGGTATGAAAAATTATTGGTTGGAACTAAATTTCAGCGAATGTAATAAGTGGTGACTGATCGTTTCGCCAGTTGCTGAAGGTGAACTGACGCCTGCTCATATACGACTCGCTTCGCTGATTGAAATCCACTTAGAGTTTTGCTTAGGATTCCTTTCCTTTAGCACAAAATGTTAAGAAGGGGGCATTTAGATGGTGTGCAGAACTGTGATGAACGCAGCAACTATGATTGATTATTTGGTCGCCTAGCCCTCATCCTCAACCCAACCGAAACCAACCCAACCCAACCCCTTCCAAGAGGATGGATGATTTCTTATATCATCATATGTCCCTCAAAATGCAGAAAAAAATGTGAAAGTGAACTGAAATGTCAGATAATACAAAACTGGGGAACATTGTGAAAATGGTGCAAGCCAAAGACCATTGATACGATAGCTAAGGATAAATAAAATAAAATAAAATCACAAGAATGTCAACTTCACATGGCCACGATTTTAAATAACGAAATTATTTTTCTCTGCCATCCGCTGAACGAACAAAAACTTATGGGCGTCCAATTGAAAGTTGACCACTTGGACGGAGAAATCTGTTAAGTAAAAAAATCACTTAAATGTTGGTGGGGGTCAATTGGGCGCACTCCAAACAAGCTTTGGAAGAATAGACGAAACGTATGTCACAATTAAATAATCTGAATCAGCTTTTTTAGGCAGAAAAGAAGTTGGGGGTGGATGGCATTGTTTTATATGGGGTGCAATATATATTGTTCAGTGTATATCAACGACTGACGACACAACAACCGGTTATGTCGATATTTTTATTCTCCACCTTAAACAACCAATTTTAATTTCAATCAATTAATTTTCATTCGAACCAACCCTTAATTTATTTTTTGTTTGCTACGTTTGCCAAATATGCTAAACAAATCCGTTTTTTACATTAAATATTTAAGTTAAATTATTGTCGGTTAAAGCTAACAAATAATTTTAATAAAAACGATTTTTTCCAATTTCTTATTCAATCGAACTCGACTCGACCAAAATTTAATTGATTTTTTATTTTCCCAACTGTATGTAGTCTGGGTTGGGTTGGGTTGTAGTCTGGGTTAAAGAAATCAAGTCGAACAAACATCAAAATATCAGAAACAATTAAATTTTTTTGGTCTGGGTTGAAGAAAATTGTGTGGAGTCGAGATCAAAATCAAAAATCGCAATTCGTTGCTATTGCATCGATTCTAATTTTTGTTCAAACGAATTCAATCGAACCCAAAAAAAAGTAATGTAATTAATAAATATTTTTAACGTTCTAATTTTAGTGAAAGAAACAATTAATTAAATTTGTCGTATTGGGACAAATGAAAAGAAAATGAGAAAGAAGAATAAATTACGTTGGGTTGGGTCGAGTCGAGTTTAGTTAATAAAATATGTAATTCAGCCAAATTCAAGTGCGCTCAACACAACCAAATTTAATTATTTCTTATGTTTTAATGTTTTTGGTTTCTGTTAAATAAAAATAATTAAATTTGGTGGTACTACACGTATACACGTTTGGCTCTATTTATCATTTAATTGTTCATTTTCCCTAGTTTTTGTCGTTTGTTAATATTTTATTTATTTAATGAAATTTTTATAAAGATTTTTCTTCTGCAAGGACCGATGCATTGGGTTGGGTTGTGATTGGTTAAGTTGGGTTGGGTTGGGTTCGGTTGGGTTGTTCTTCACTCAATTTAAAAAAAGGGAAAAATATTATGTTGAGTTGGGTTTGGTTTCAGTTATATAAATATGTGTACAGATACTAAATAAATGGGGTGTTTTATTTTAATACAATATCAATAAAAATTAAAACAAAAATTAATGTAAATTAATACAAAGTGAATGAGTAGAAACTCACCAAATCGAAAGAAATTATGGAATACGTTTTGAAAACTGTTATTGCTCACAAATTAAAACAAAACCATAACCAAAATACAAACAATAAAAATGAAAAAAGCAAGTAAACAGTAAAACACAATGAAAAAAAAAATAGACGTGAACAACAACAAATTGTAACAAAAATAATTTTTGTAATAAACTTAAAGGAAAAAGAACAATTAAAATTCATAAAAACAGTAAGCTTGTAAGTCACTATCAGAGATAAAACTACTAACGACAAACTTTGAAAAATAAAAATATATCTGGAAAAGATTGGGTTGGGTTGGGTTTATATGGATTATTTCCATCACTATAGCAACACAGACCGTGGTCCAATGAGAATTTGACTTTTGAACCAATCATTTTGGTTTATCGCGGATAAGAATTCGCTTCCTCTTGTAAGCGATAAATTTTTTTCTTTCCTGTTTCTCTCCTGTCACATTTGACAGTTCATTTTATAATTTAATGATAATGACTTTTACGTCGAGATTGGAAGTTTTTTTCGACATGATAATTTTTTTTATTTATTTAGTCAAACTTTTTGTGAAATAAAAAATTATCCGATTAAACACAAGGTCTTGTTATATTATTATAGATAATCCATTGATTAATTAAGGCTCGCAATCCACTAATACTTCTTCACCTTCTTTAGAAGATTAAAAAGATGCCTATTGATGTCAATTAAATTAAACGTGAGGACATTTTTAGTGTCCTCATTAAGTCCGGTAATCAGGCCCATAGACAGTTTTGTGGCTGATTCCTAATATCTTTAAATAAAATAAGAAATTCCGAAACTTGCCCTAAATTTTTTCTACTATTTTCCACCATCAACTTTATCCATCATTGGTATTTGAATTTCTTCAGCTTTCCTTGATCCTTCATTTAGATTCTGTCATCTCTCAACTTCATTAGTTGTAGTTTGTTCGTTATGATTTTCATGACAATATTTAAAGGAACAGCTATGGATTAGAATTAGGGGGCTAGAAAGCTTCCGCTAGATTTCTAGCCCCCTAGTTCTAATCCCCGGTGATTCGTGAAAATGTGGCCATGAAAGTCATATTTACGCGCTGTGAAATACACAAAAAAACAAATAATAACTTTCGTCTCGTAAGCGTCGGCCCTTTGGTCACTTTGATTTAAAAACGACGCGCATTTGGCGTCTGTTTCAAGTGGGCGCGGCTTTTGTTCGTCGCTTTTCGCGTTATTTATAATTCGCTTTCCTTTTGCGTTTCGGGACGCGCACTAAAACGATTTCCTTGAAGTTGCGCGCTCATAACGCTCGCTCTGCTGTCGCGCACGTCCCATTTAAGTCGGGCGCGTTCAATTTATGTCGTTGAAATATTTCGCAGCTCGCGCGTCGAAAATTACTTTAAAGGCAAATAATGTGGACATCAGCTCATTGATGAGTCGTGCGAGTTACGTCAGTACTTTGTTTGGAATGATTTAAAGTTTTGATACTTCTGCAGTTATGAGATTCCCATTTCAGTTATTTGCATGAAAAAGTTGTGGGCTCTTGCAATATTTTACAATTGATTCCGTTAAAATAATTCTACGAAATGTTCGACGAACATGTACACGATTTTTGCGCGGATCTTAATTAACTTAACTAAATAAGGTGGTGTCCCAGCTCATCGATGCAAAATGTTAACATTAAAAGTCTCTTAAGGGAGGTGCCTAATCGGTGCCTAATATATCTAAGAATATGTATAAAAAGTTATAGCGGCTAATTCGCAATATTTTGAAATATACAGCACTAAACACAGTGAGGTGTCGAGCAAAAAAAATGTACGAACGCACGAACGCTCGGACAAACGAAACGCGCGCCCCTCCCCGCAGTAACATAACACCTAACTATGTACTGAAAAAAGTTCAATCGGTCGTTCGAAACAATAATATTTTGAATTCGTAAGAGCTATAGTAGGATTATAACGAGATATTCCGTAAGTAATCGAAAATTAACATTTTTCCTGATCGTAACCTTTAGAGCGCGTTTTCTCGAGTTTTGGTTTTTACGATTTTTCTAAACTGGTGGGCGTGATTGCGAGAAAACTAGACAAGCAATCAAAACGAAACAAAACTTTTGTTGGCTTCAGTAGCATTCTATTCGATTTGAACTAAAAAGATTAATGAAAAAAACAACTTTTTTAGCAAGTTGAAATGATTTTCTCTTCCTGCAAAGAGCACATTTATTTTCAAACATGAGAAAAATCATGAAATTAAAAATTTTGGTTTTTTTTTAGTTCACCTAGAAGAAAATATATGAGAATTACAATTTTCTCTTGTTCTTTTTGTTTCAGACAAAAATTACGACTACATCTTTCCCACCGATTGTATACTGCAATTGAAAGGTGTTGCGCAAATGTGCATAAAAATCGGTCCCGTTTAAATATTTTTCTCTCGAAATATTTTTTTTTTTGATGCTCAAATATGCAATAAAATGCTCTACAAAGTTCACTAGATTTGCTCATTTTTTTCTGCCCTAAAAAAATTCCCCCAAAAACGCTATTTTAAGGCCCACTAAAGCAGGATCCCCCCTTAACATTTTTAGAAATTGCTAAATGTCTACGTTGTTAATATTTCGATTTAATTACCAGTCACTAATTAGAAAATTCATCAAATTGTAATTTGACAGTTGCCCATTTTGTCCGTTCGTGTAAACAAAACAAAAAAAAACTCCAGGACCAATTTAACGTAATTTATGCGAAGCGATAACGACGAAAGAGCCTACTTGTATGTGTAACCCCATACAAATAACAAATCATCTCGGCAGCACAACAACGTCGTTGTTTCCGCAAATAGAACGACATGTGTACGCGCTTGTAATCCACCACGAAAAGTAAAACAAAACGCTCCCAGAGACACATTGTTAGAACGCGCGAGTTACGGGTGAGTTATCGATCGGTTATCCAACAAAGTAAGCATTCTCTTTATCATGTTTACTTGTTGACTCGACTGGTGCACTCGTGATCCGTGAAGCTTCGACTGACCCCTGCACCCAGATAGTGTAGTACGCGTTTAAATTGATACAACTGGGATTTGTCTGCGGCGGGAACGTCGGACGAAACCGCCGCCACCTTTGGACTCGGAAAAATTCGCGTTTTCCCCAAGTTTATCGATGCCCGCGATGACTTTGTGGATTAAGTGGACTTGAAAAGTGGCAATAGCGCGGTAATAAATTTCGCAGAGAAATCGGAATTAATATTTTTTCCGTTTCGCTTTAGCGTTTAATTGCCTCGTGCGAAGCATGGGTCGTACATTGTTAAGAGGTATTTTTTTTTCGTTACGTATCTCGTAACAACTCGATACAAGTAATTATATTAGCTTGGATTGAGATTGAACTAATAAATAAATAAGGCCCTTGTTATATTTGCACAAGATCACCAACAGAAAATAGTGCGAAAAACGTGCCCGCAGAGGCGAGGTAATTGAAAATGCTTATCTTCGAGTTTAGCGCGGACATAAATCGTTTTTGCATGAATTCACAGACATGGTCGTGTGTAACTGGATTGCAAAGGAAGCCGTACTTATTCAGGGTCTATTTACAAGCTCCTTGTTACGGGCGGATGGTGATACGTTTTCTGTCATTTATCTTGCATGAAATATTTGCTCTTAATATGATACTTGCGAATGCATAGAATACTCGCCTCGAACGCAATTTATAACCAAACAATATTTGCACGAATTAATTTTATAACGAGTGGAGAACAACCCTTTCTTTTGTACGTATTTTATGACTGCACGACTATTAACTATTAACTATTGACTATTAACCATCGACCATCGACCATCAATCATCGACCATCGACCATCAACCATCGACCATGGACCATCGACAATCGACCATCGACCATCGACCATCGACCATCGACCATCGACCATCGACTATCGACTATCGACTAACGATTATCAATTATTGACTATCGACGAACGCCCATCGACCATCGACCATCGATCATCGACCATCGACCATCGACCATCGACTATCGACTACCAACTATTAACTACTGACTGAAGAAAAATTTAATTTTCAGTTATATATACTCAGTGACATATAAACTGTACCACCTAGAAGGGGTGGGAATTTTTGGACCAAATTTGGCAGGAATAGTGGACTAGTCCAGGGAAATAGTTGATTAAAATTTGAAACCCAATCATCAAGTAGTCACGGGATTTTCGACGTTTGTGTCATTTTTTAGAGGTGGTGATAGACAAGCAATTATCGAGTAATTTTTTTAATTTGTTCCACTTTTGCGGATCCCGTTCTTTAGTTTAAAGTGTTTCAAGTATTTAATGATGCCTAGAGGAAGGAGACCTCAAGTTTACGAGCAGTTGAGTGACTTTGACCGAGGGCGGATTGTTGGTTTACGAGAAGCAGGTTTTTCGTTTAGAGAAATCGGCAACCGTTTGGGACGGCACCACTCAACAATAATGCGTGTTTATCAAGCGTGGTCTGAACATGGGGTTGAACGTCGGAGAAGAGGCACTGGGGCTCAAAGACGAACCAATGAACGTCAAGATCGCCGCTTAAGACTAATGGCCTTGAGAGACCGATTCTCTACAACCAGATCAATAGCTGATCAATGGTTAGATGAACAAGATCGTCCGATAGGCTTGCGAACAGTTTGTCGTCGAATAAGAACCTTTGGCTTGCTGTCTTACCGCCCACATCTTGTGATACCCCTCACTGCTCAACATCGCCAGGAACGTTTGGCCTGGTGCACGGAAAGACTTCAATGGAACTTGGAGTGGCATCGAGTAGTCTTTAGTGACGAATCTCGATTTTGTTTAGGAATGCATGATGGTCGGATGACTGTTAGACGAAGACGTGGAGAAAGGCGCAATCCTGATTTTTCGATTGCGAGGCATGTTCACCGAACTGTGGGGTGGATGGTGTGAGGTGCTATTGCTTACGGCAGTAGGTCACCCTTGCTCATCATTCGGGGCAGTATGACCGCCCGACGCTACATTGACGAAATGGTAGAACCACGTGTTCTTCCATATCTTCGAGGGCTGGAAGACCCACTTTTCCAGCAAGATAATGCACGACCTCACGTAGCAAGGGTTTCTCTTGACTTCTTTGAAGAGGCCAATGTTAATCTTTTGCCTTGGCCGCCAAGATCTCCCGATTTGTCGCCCGTTGAGCACGTGTGGGACATGATGGGTAGAAGATTGAGGAATCTACCGAACCCACCGTTGACAAATAGAAGCTCTACGTCATGAAGTACAAGCTGCTTGGGATGCCATACACCAAGAAGACATTGATCTCCTGCTGGAATCAATGCCAAGGCGGGTCAAAGAGTGTATCAGAAATAGGGGCGGACCAACACATTATTAAAGAAAAATAAAAAAGATGAAATGTTTTCTTTATCAAATTTTAATCAATTGTTACCTTAGACTAGTCCAATGTTTCTGCCAAATTTGGTCCAAAAATGTCCACCCCTTCTAGGTGGTGCAGTTTATATGTCACTGAGTATATAATGAGATCCTCGCCAATTTACTCGACCTGGTATTGAAATTGCTATCTCTATAATTTTATTAAACTCAAATTAGTCTTTAAGCCTGACCGCACTCGCATTTCTGCTCGACTTAGATTTTACGTACCAACAATTGAAATAATCAACGAAAACCGGTCCCCCTAATCGGATGCACACATAAATATTTACACAGCGCCTCGATTAAAATTTACTTCGAATTTTAATGCGGAGTCGAAGGAAGGCCGCAAGTTTATGCGTTTCCGAATCGTATTTATTCATGGATTCTATCCGAGCGTTTTAAATTCATGCCCGAAGACGAGATCGGCGATAAGCAAATCACTTAATATTATTCGAAAGCCATTAACATTGTTCGATCGCGTTAAGGCAAATTTCTATTTGCATTGGACGATGACTTTTTGATTGTTTAATTCGACGATTGAACGGCGAAGGGGACTATCGATTGGTTTTGTTGGCCGTTTCGAGGCGAATTAGATTGTTTCGTGTAATTGATTATGTTTGATGCATTTACAGACTACCACCGGAGTTTGGTAAATATTATTGAAACGATGATGAGGCGATGACAGGGACTGAGTAATAAAATAATACATAAACTGAAATTAATGGGATATTTATAATTGTTAAATTATGCATGCGTTTATCTTATCAACAACATAATTACATCGGATGCTTCTTTTAATACCAACTTGCGAATATATTAAATATAATTATAAGTCAAAGTAAATAAATATTTTAAGTTTACATATTAGAATAAATTAAAAGTGCGTTAAGCGTAATCGTTGAACGATCGTT
Source organism: Geotrupes spiniger (assembly GCA_959613385.1). Lineage (NCBI taxonomy): Eukaryota > Metazoa > Arthropoda > Insecta > Coleoptera > Geotrupidae > Geotrupes > Geotrupes spiniger. Next base: position 1,246,653 of record OY390732.1, on the reverse strand, counting down.
ATAAAAATCAATCCGAATGGAAAGAAAAAATGTAAAGGATAGAGGTGTTTTTTGCACTCACTTCATTACACGGGAATATGTACATATCATTCATACGAAGATAACAATTCTGACAAGTTCTGACGATTCTGTTGGCAAAGAATGTTATGACATAAATCTAATTGAAATGTAAATTATTTAAATGAAATTATTTGAATTATTTAACCGAGTGAACGATTTATTTTACACTTTTTAACATAAATAATTATAACAAACTCTTGATGAAGTTAACTAAGATAAACAAATAAAAAATTAAGGTATTTTATGGTCTTTTTTTTAAAGTCTATTGCATTTCAAATAATTTTGTCGATTTCAGCGATCTTTCAATTCTAATGGTTGATATTTTAAACAATTTTGATTTTTTTATTGAAATTTTTACGATGTTTTACTTTTCCATTTCGGCAAAAAAATCAGAAAGTGAATAAACAAAATCGAGGAACATTTTTAATTGTTTTTAACATGAAATAGAAACATACAAGGAAATAAATTAACAACTGGAAAAACAATGTGCAAAACGAAAATTAACAGAAACGACATTAATAGAAAAATTATAGCAAAAACCAAAAAATGAATTACACTAAACTCGTGAAGATTCAGAGAACAGACAAAAATTTAATAAAACCAATTTTATTGTAAAAGTTGTGACGAGTAACAAAGGAAAAGAAAAACGCAAAAAAATATTAGAAAATAATAAAACAATTTATACGTAAATAAAATTTATCCACTAAAAATATAAATAAAAGATATTTTTGTGCAAACGGAAATAAAATGCAGAAAAAGTAAAATTTGTAAATAAAAATAATCTACAACATATTTTATGTCTGTTCGTCCGCTACTGTAAATTACAATGCACTACGTGAAATTTACGCGCTCGTAAATCAAAACGGTGACGCTTAATGCAATTATTACGTTGACACATGTTTGGCGGCACCCACCAGCAAACAAAGAAATATTGTGACGAAAACCGTAAAACAACAATTTAATTTTTTGTCGTAAATTACGTACGCCCGCCCACGCGACCTAGCACTTACAACTTACTGCATAACTGGTGTAATTAAAACGCGTTGTAATGTCACGAGCATAAACGGTAATAAAAATCAATCCGAACGATAAACAAAAATCTGTTTACGAAGCGATTGAACATGGAACGCATTTGACGATAGATAAGAAATTAATCATCTTCGTTAATTAAAACAATCACAACACAGCTGCTGTGGCGGACATGTTTCGAGAAAAAATATTTTTCATCGAAGCCAATAAAACATAAATAGTTCAATGTTCTTCAAATTTGCTATAAAAGACTATGAAAATTTTATTAATTAAATTAATTTAATTTTTTTAATTACGGCATTTCATAAGAAAATGTAAAACCAACAATTAACATGACATTGTTAAATATGCGTTAAATGACTGAACATGTCATAAACTAGTGAAGACAAAATTACATCAAAAAAATCTCCAGAATCCTATAATCAACCGATAGAAAATTCAACTGTACCATAAATACATTCTACTGATTCTGAAAATTATGTGGAATCCTGGAATAAATGAACCGTCCACTAAATTCAACTCAAAACATAAAGAGAAGCAATTTTAGGATTCAGCAATGCTGTTGATGGTCATCATATTTTTTTACGTCTCGCAACTGGTTTTGCCTAAAATATTTAATTCTTCTTAAATAATTGAAATTCCTCGTTTACTTTACGCGAACGAAAACTGCATAAAATTCTTCGTTAAATCCGATGTGACGTTCCTGTCACAATGGCAAAATGTCAACTCCAACACTACACATTCATGGCCTATTTCAAAGCGATTTTTAAAAATCACAACTTATCATTGTCACGTTAACGTCATTGTCAAAACGGCCCAAGTGTAGCTTGACAGAAATCCACGTGGAATATAGAGGTAATAAATTTTATTTATTTCGCTTTGGGAATTAGATTATTGGTGCAAACGGCTGAAAGCGTCCGCCAATTATTTCACACGTATTGCTTCTTGAACGAAAGCCTAAACGCAAAATTTTCAGGTTAAATTATATGATAAGTGAACGGGATCGATTTTTGATCTCTCGTAGGGCCTAGAAAAAATGACACCTGGTACTTAAAATTATTATTTTAGTCTCAATCAGGTGACAATGTGGTACGAAATTTTGCCGGCTTATTTCATCATCGTGGGCGCCTTCGCGTTAGCCGCCGGAGGATCGGCGCTGATGAACAAAATCGCGTTGGGCAACTTCTACAGAAGAAGTCTCCATTCGCGAGAGGAACGGCTGAATTACCTGCGAGATCGCCGCCTGGACAAGTACATGAACCCGTACAGGTGGCACGGACTCGAAACTTTGGGGCATCACGAAGGGGACGACACTGTCGTCGAGGACGGGGACGATGACGAAATCGTCGCCAAAGACGTGGAAAGGGAAGAATGTCCGGCGGATTTGAAACCTCGAAAAAACATATTCGTCGAAGAAGTCGAAAGCGAAGACAAGGATGTAGCTAAAGAAGATGAGAAATGAGACTTTTTAGTTTTGTTAAATAGTTATCGTGTTTATTTATAATCAGCAATGAATTTTGAGAAGCTATGTCTTTTTAATATCAAACTCAAATTACTTTCAATGGGAAATTAATCGAAATTAATTAACGGGTAATATTATATTATTCAATGAGTAGTAATGCTGGATATTACTCGCGAGGTTATGACGTTCGATTTTAAATGCGATTGTGAATATTCGTAAAAACTTTCCTATTACGTCGCTTGTATACCAATTCCTCGAAATGAATGTGTCAATACCAATAACAAATCGACTAGTATTAGATAGTGGACTTGGATCTTTTCGAGTCTCAAAAATTTCACGTATCGAATGTCGGTAAACGACTCCGGTAACCTCTCGGCGATATTGCCGAGCGACGCTCGACGCTCGTTATGTTAATTTTAGTCCATAAATCCGAATCTTCGAAAGAAACTCCGCGTTATAATGGCGTTTGTTTATGAACGATTGGGCCAATGGAAACGTGCCTATCACGTCGTAATTGCCTTTCTATTCGAATGGGTTTGCGGTCATTATTCAACACGAAATCGATTGACGATAAATCAGCTCGGTAATGAGCCATAAAGTCGCCAATTTTTGTCCGCGTTTACGGCGCGAGGGCAATTTAGAAAATTTCGTCGAATTATTTGCTTATAATTTTGTAGTAAAATGTCTCGATTTAGTTACCTCGTGGCGTGGGGACAAGATTTATTGAAGCGAGAATTAAGTTTGGGATTGCCGTTTTTTGTTTTGATACGAAATCGACTTCATTTCGTAGGAAGAAAAATTGATAAAATTGGTTTGTAATGTAGATGGAATTTTGCTAAAAGATCTGAATAATCGTGGTACTTTTTAGATTGGAAGCTCCTAAATAGAAAGCGAATCTATTGTTAAATTGAATTTGAAACCTCTAAAGTTGTTGCACCGATAAAAATTGCAATGTAGATGAAATTTGCAGACTTAGGTCTTAAAAGAACATTAAAGCTCTCCAATAATCCTCAAAATCCATGCTCTAGAAATTATCGTCATTCTGCGACTTAAAATACAAATATTTTGATCGAAAAAATTCATTTAGTCAGCAATTGAAGATGTGTTGGGTTGGGATTTGCAATTTGTTGACGATCACGTTTGTTTTTATTTTAGGTGAACCCAACCCAACGCAGCGAATCAAAACCCATGCATGGAAGGAATCCAATTAATTTCGGTTGAAATAATGCAAGACGTTTCAATTCGGTTTTTGCAGCATCTACCGAAATTTCCACCAATTAACTTTAACCTCAACGGTTGCGGTTCGGCATAAATTTTAAACGAATTAAGTGCGACGTCATAATTACGAATTGAGCAGTGTTTACCTTGGCAGTACGTTCGGATTGCGAGACATCGTTTGCTCATTAAATTAAATTGTGTGCGTCGAGTGGTTATGTCTATTTATAGTACGCGTGCAATTATAAAATGAAAAGCGGATTTAATTGTGCTATTAATAAGTTTGTGAGGCGCAACGCATTGTTGTTATATTAAATTTGTGACATCGTGCTTTTTGGCTCCGACCGCGACCCCATCGGTGTGTTCGTTCGACGAGGAAAGCGATCAATAAATTTATATGTTAATTATAATTATTAAGTGGCATTAGAATTGAGCCGGCGTTACAAGCGACGGTTGTACAATGGAGAATGAATGAATTAGCAAAGTGCTTTGCGTTTATTTATTTTTTTTTTGATTGAGAGCCTCAATTCAACAGATATTCCTCTGCGTCAATAAAAATTTATGTATATGCAAAGAGGTCGGTAAATACTGTAATAACATAAAACTGTTAACGATGGATATGGTTAACTCGACCGAAACTGAAAAATCTTAAACAGTTGTAGTGTAACAAGATTTAGATATACTCAGTGACATATAACTGCACCACCTAGAAGGGGTGGGAATTTTTGGACCAAATTTGGCAGGAATAGTGGACTAGTCCAGGGAAATAGTTGATTAAAATTTGAAACCCAATCATCAAGTAGTCATGGGATTTTTGACGTTTGTGTCATTTTTTAGAGGTGGTGATAGACAAGCAATTATCGGGTCATTTTTTGATTTGTTCCTCTTTTTCGGATCCCGTTCTTTAGTTTAAAGTGTTTCAAGTGTTTAACGATGCCTAGAGGAAGGAGACCTCAAGTTTACCAGCAGTTGAGTGACTTTGACCGAGGGCGGATTGTTGGTTTACGAGAAGCAGGTTTTTCGTTTAGAGAAATCGGCAACCGTTTGGGACGGCACCACTCAACAATAATGCGTGTTTATCAAGCGTGGTCTGAACACGGGGTTGGACGTCGGAGAAGAGGCACTGGGGCTCAAAGACGAACCAATGACCGCCAAGATCGTCGCTTAAGACTAATGGCCTTGAGAGACCGATTCTCTACAACTAGATCAATAGCTGATCAATGGTTAGGTGAACAAGGTCGTCCGATAGGCTTGCGAACAGTTTATCGTCGAATAAGAACCTTTGGTTTGCTGTCTTACCGCCCACATCTTGTGCTACCCCTCACTGCTCAACATCGCCAGGAACGTTTGGCCTGGTGCACGGAAAGACTTCAATGGAACTTGGAGTGGCATCGAGTTGTCTTTAGTGACGAATCGCGATTTTGTTTAGGAATGCATGATGGTCGGATGACTGTTAGACGAAGACGTGGAGAAAGGCGCAATCCTGATTTTTCGATTGCGAGGCATGTTCACCGAACTGTGGGGTTGATGGTGTGGGGTGCTATTGCTTACGGCAGTAGGTCACCCTTGCTCTTCGTTCGGGGCAGTATGACCGCCCGACGCTACATTGACGAAGTGGTAGAACCACATGTTCTTCCATATCTTCGAGGGTTGGAAGACCCACTTTTCCAGCAAGATAATGCACGACCTCACGTAGCAAGGGTTTCTCTTGACTTCTTTGAAGAGGCCAATGTTAATCTTTTGCCTTGGCCGCCAAGATCTCCCGATTTGTCGCCCATTGAGCACGTGTGGGACATGATGGGTAGAAGATTGAGGAATCTACCGAACCCACCGTTGACAATAGAAGCTCTACGGCATGAAGTACAGGCTGCTTGGGATGCCATACCCCAAAAAGACATTGATCATCTGCTGGAATCAATGCCAAGGCGGGTCAATGAGTGTATCAGAAATAGGGGCGGACCAACACATTATTAAAGAAAAATCAAAAAGATGAAGTGTTTTCTTTATCAAATTTTAATCAATTGTTACCTTAGACTAGTCCAATGTTTCTGCCAAATTCGGTCCAAAAATTCCCACCCCTTCTAGGTGGTGCAGTTTATATGTCACTGAGTATATTTTGTTATGGTATTAATTATCATAAGGGACAAGCAAAATTAAAAATTTGTATCCAATAATGTTTGGTTTGTTTGGGATGACGCCGAATCTATCCAAACAAAATAAACACAACCCAATCAGTGGAGTTAAAAGATTCATAGGAAGCAAGGAATCCAGATCGACAAGTGGCAATGAAAATTTTTCAGTGGGCGCAGATTGATTCGCAATGTCCAAATGCGGATTCGATCGAAGCCCCATTTTGCAAAGTTCCAGAATCCAAATCGAGCAGTTTTTAAAGAAAAAAAATATAACCTAATTAATAAACCAAGTGCATTAAAGTGGAATTCATAGGATGCATGATTCATAGAGAAGAAATTAACCTCCACATTTGTTGAACAACATCTTCAATATCCAAGTCTAAAAATTAAAAATCCAAAGTTTTGCAAAACCGGTGATAATTGGGCGAGAAGCCAGGAGGTCAATTAGGTGACATTACACAACTAGCATTATAGTGTAGGCAGTAAAAATTTGTGGGTATTCACACGTACATGAAGATGTACAAGGCTAAGTTTGTTTCACTTTATTTGCCACCCACAGTCTCCGATTTACTATTACCTTTTATCTAAAGAACTTTTGAAACGCTGGGTATCAACACTCGCTTGGTCTCCTCGTCCAGCCCTCTTTCAATCCTCTTTGCCCAGTGCCTTCTGCGCTATACCTGTCCATTTAATTCCTCAGTTTTCCTTTCCCCCTTTCGTCGGTCCATGTTTTTGTCGTTCTTCTCAGCTTTCTTCTTCTTTTACCATTTTATCCATTCCCATTCTCATTACGTGTCCGAACAATTCTAGTTGTCCTTCCTCTATTATGCATTTGTATTGAAGTTTTCTCTATATATAGCGTTCCTTATTTTATCATTCCTTGCCCCCCCCCCCCACATTTTATTCCATCGTCCCTCCGATTAAGTCCACCTTTCCGATCCAAACGTAAGAATTGGCGTGGTTGATTTCTACCTTCTTCAAAATGTGTACTTCTATCTGTTTTGGAATTTTCTTAGATTAAAATATCGGCCCTACTGCTCCCTTTATCTTCTTTATTTCTTCTTCAAATTTTCCATCTTACCTCCAAGTATTTAAAGACCTTGACTAGTTTTTCATTTCATCTTACTGTCATTATCTTTCATTATCTTTCCATTTTTTCCAGGTGTATATGTTTAAATTCTCGTTGTGGGTTTTCTCTCCTTTGCTTTGTAAGTTCCTATAGTCATACCCCTGTATTTTACAGTTGCCTCCATATACTTCGTAGCTTGTCGATTGGTTTAATTCTCTTGTGTGACACTGCTGCGAACAGCACTGGGTTCAGGACACACCCCTGTCGTACCCCTTTCGTCGTTTTAAACAGATGTGATCTTCCATGTTTTACTCTAACGAAGTTTCCTGTTCGTGAATACTTTTCATCCCACCAATCGTTATTCGGCCCACTTTCTTCTAAGACCTTCCATATATGACCTCGGTTAACTCTGCCAAAAGCATTTTCCAGATGAGTAAATTACAAATGTACATCCCCTGCTTTATTTTCTATTTGCCTCAGTACGAAGCAGGCATCACTTCTAGTGTCACTACTCGGTTTTATCTGAACTCGTATTGCGAATCCTCCAACGTTGGATTCATATTCCTTCTAGCCTATTAGCCATTAGAAGTCACTTTTGACCAGTAACATTAAGTATCACCGCAACAGTGAAAATCTAAATTTATCCAGAGCTATAAAAAATATTTTTTTTTAAACCTCAAGAAGATTGTTGTTTGATTTGTTGTTTGAACACTCGACGATAAATAATTAATTAATTCAAAACTAAAAATATTTGTTTGAGGCCCCGGCGAGATTCGAACTCACGATCTCCTGTTTACTAGACAGGCGCTTTAACCAACTAAGCCACGGCGCCGTGGCCACTAAATTCGCATCCTTTAAAATCACTGCTCTTTTGCGCCGTTATTGCCAACATTTCGCCCCTATCATCAATTCATACGTATCGTTAAACCATACAAACACGACGTTTGGTGTTGAATTTAAAATTAAAACAAAAATGTCTTCGCTTTTCGACCAAAAAAAAAAATGTTTAAATGCCTTCATTGCAATTTAAACCAAACATTATTTTATATTTATTTTAAAGTGTATGTTATTATTATCTTCCCGGCACTCCCCGATGAAGTCACCAACGAGCATACGCCTCGTTTATTAAAACGTAACACGACCCACCCCATCATTTGTCCCCTAATACACCAGAGGGTTGCTCGGCATAGCAGCAGTAACGTTTCGTCCGAGCGCTTTTTAAAAATACCAAAGGTTCAATTCTTTTAATTAGTGTGCTTAAAACATATACGATTTTTTTTTATCGCGTTTAATATGGTAACACCGAATTGAATAAACGACTCGTCGTACTAAGAGGCAATCCACACCTTCGTCGTTCATCGCGTGCCAACAGTGAAACTAATCGATACAAGTGTTATTGATTTTGCGCGAGGAACACCATACTACAAGGGTTTCTTTGTTAACGCTTTGGTAACTTCGCAGTCGACGGGGATTTTTAGGCGCGCCACGGAGGCTTTAGCGATTAAGATTTATTACGAAATAATAAATTCTGTCTGGTGGTTAGGAACGTTCGTGGCTTTATGTGTAAAAATGATTATCTCCACAGCCAAAAGTCGACGTTTAAAAAGTTTTTTCTTTCTTCGTGTGTTCTATTACCATCTAACAGTAATTAAATTAAATTTTATTACAAAAAAAACCAAAAACATACTTGTACAAACCAAAATGGTGACTGTGTGAGTGGTTAAATTATTTATAGTCAACTCGATAAGTGTAATAAATAAATTACTGTGACGTACGTCGTGGCTTTCATGGCATAATTCTACCAAAAATAATAATTTTTTTTTTTATTTAAATTAAGATCAGTTTTTGTTGTCACAAATCTTTTCATAATCAAATTAATGCTAATAATGGATATGAAAATTGCATCACGTCTGTCAACATAAATTGTAGCTACACGAAAGATTTTATATAGATGTTTATAAAAAAAATTTAAGGTTGGTCACAATGAGATCAAGCTGAGTTAAGTTTTTTTTTGTAATTGAAGATATTTCACAATTATGAATTACAAACCACGCCAATGTGGGCAACACCTATTAGTAAACGCGATGATAAAGAAACTTAGGATTAGGTTTCATTGGTGGTAAGGTTTTATGTATCACGAAAATTATTGGGAAGAATCAATGTTCAAAAAATTGTGCTACCTAGTGAAACTTTCATGAAACCTAAACACAAAACATATCTAAAACGCACATTAATTGGGCATGCAAGCTCGTTAGGTTTCACCCAATATATCAACTTAACTTAATTGTGGAGGAACCCAACCCAACCCAACCCAACCTTAAGTTTAATTTACTTGAATTCATGATTAAAGTATTTCAGGTATTTCTGGTTAAACTTCGTCATTATTAATTATTCGTCATTAATTATATGAGGAAGATGTTTCCTTCGATTTTCATTAATTGCTTATCTTAGAGGTGGGATGTTGGTTAATTTGTTTCCTTCCCATTTTGTTGCTGTCGTTTACAATTTTAATCTTTCACTTTACTACAGGCTGAAGCTTGCCAAAAAGTATGTTTGTTCCTTGAGAAGACATGTACCGAAATAACGGTAGATATCTATCTGAGTATTGGGTTCAGACCTGTTGAGGAACTTCCCCCACCACTCGACCTTGGAGCATTGATCTCGACGCGGTGATCGATTTTGAAGCTAGACTGCAGCCACAACAGCGTCTTGATCTTGAATCGAAACCTTACGTTTTGGTGATTCAAAAGGTAGATCTTGATCTTGATCTGCACCATGTTACCTGTGTTCCTCAAGATCTAACGGCAATTATAGTTTAGAAATGGGACGCGTTCAAATTCGTACCTTTTGGCTAAACATTTTCCTAATTGTGGACGTCTCCTGCTTCCAAACTATAATCGAGTCGAACTTGTAAATTTTTGCATTTACAATAGCGAAGGTTTCCTTAAAATTTTGTTAAAAACAAACTCGGCAATTAATTTCATACACAAATTTTGACAAAAAACCCTACAAAAATCTACAAGAAAAACTAATTATTTTTATCTAGTTTGGCAAAAAAATAATCGTTGCCGGGTAAAAGTTTAAAGATTAAGTTAACGTAGTCGATTTTGATGGATAATCTGAAACTCCAGAAGTCGATCAATGTCACCAGTTCCGTCGCGATTTTTTGTTTAATAATTTGAATTGTTTTAGAGACTTTGCTGGGTTGGGTTGGGTATGTTGACATGTAGGTCGAAATCAAATCTAAACCAGCATTATTCCAAACGCATTTTGCCGATTTAAAGTTAACGTGATTTACGACAATCACATCGAAAAATGACGAATGAACAATTAGCGAAGCAAACCAGAGACAAATCATTTCCATCATTAGTTTCTTTGTTATTTCGCTACCATTGTGATCAGTGAATGGCTTAAAATTTTGCCTTTGACCATTCGTTCATATCCATTTGGCCCAGTAAATATGACGACAGTTCTGTAAATATATTTTTTTATTACTGTTGAGCTCTTCTAGGCAGCTGCAATTAAAGGTCGTTTGATATACATGAGAATTTGCAAAATATAGTCCAACATATTCCAACAAAACTTAACTGAATAAACTTCGAAAATCATTGGCTCAGATTTAATTGCGATTCAATTTCGTGTTATATTTTTTAGTCGCCTTGATTTACAGGGACGTGAGCCTGGCGGTGTTTTCATTGGTTTTGGATGCTGTCGTCTTTCTTTTTTTTTTGAGTTAGTAGAAAATGTCAACGTCTGATTGAGCTACTTTGCCAGATAAATCTGAAATGTTATTTTAAGTGCAGATTCTATGAAAAGTTGTCATAAACGTTCCTTCTTTTTATTATTATTATTATTTTGATAAGTGTCGTTAAATCAATTATTTGCATTCACATTCCTTTCTCGCACTGTTGACTCCAGTGACTCATTTATAATTTATGACTAATCGGTATAAATTAATCTCATTGTATTTTTCTAACTTATCTATCTCTCTGATTCTATATTGGCAATGTAATCAATGCAGCAATGAAGCAGTTTAAAAATTATCGAACAAACTATCATAAAATAGGACTACTCATTTGAACTTAATTCACCTAGTTATAATGTAATAAAAAGTTAATGTAATATTCTTATAAATATGAAGTTATTTAAACCAACAGTTCCGTGTTAAATCATCGACAAGTATGTTGTAATATTTATCAGTAATTTATCTTTCCTGGACTAAACACTTCAACTTTTACACGTTATTAGGTAAGTGACGGACGAAAAATGTGATAGATATCATAGATTATCTAATAAAAATTTTACATACTATTCGATAGTGAACTAAAAATAACTCTGAATGCTCTAACAATTTCTCATTAATGGACTTAAGTTATTTAAATTCGAATATAGTACAAAGTGTATTGGAAAACGAACATGGTCTACACCCAGTCGACGATGTCATGTGATGAACGTGTTCTGCTATTTGGTTGTTTCCAACTTGATTTTAATTTCTTCCTAAAGTTATTCAAATTTATTTTCAGTTTGTAAGTAAGTAATTAATTACTTGGTCTTAAATCTCGTTGCAGTTAGGTGTACGGTTGTTGAGGATTTAACCAACCTATTCCAACCCAACTCAACATAACCCAACCCAACCTAACACACCCCAAACCAACTCAACCCAACCCAACTCAACCCAACCCAACTCAACAAAACCCAACCCAACCCAACCCAACCCAATCCAAGCCAATGCACCTCAAGCCAACACATCCTAAGCCGACTCAACCCTATCCAACGCAACAAAATCACAATTTTAATGAGATCTTCAATTTTTTATCCTGGGCTAACTTCATCGTCTCTTCCACTCTCGGTCTTTTAGTCTGCCTTTCTCTTCTATTTATTTTTTCCGGTCTTGCCATCCCAGTCGTCTGTTGTAGGATTTATCTTCAATTGTTCCCTGAATGTCGTCTTTGTAAATCTCACGCCTTCCTTTTCTATTCCACCTTCAGTTACCATATCAGTGTCGAAGTTACTGGATTTTTATTACCTCCACTTTTAATTCTTCTTTCAACAAATTTTTTTCGGTATATTAAACATTCTTTTTAGTTTGCGCACTCTATCGCCAATTTATTGGTGTGGTCTTCCTTCTATATTTGTTCCTGAATACCTTCTATAATTTTTCTTGATATCGTTGATATCTGCGCAATTGAGACCGGACTTTAGATAAAATCATAACAGAAGGCCTCTGGAAAAAATTGGAATGAAAAGGCTTAGAAAGATGAACAATTGAGCTTGCAAAGACGATGTGCGAAAATATTTTAACTGTTGTAAGAAATAATAGCAGGGGTCCTTGTTTAGTCCATTACTTTTTTTAATAAGTCTAGTATTTCTTCTAATTTACTTAAATGTTTCGTGGTTAGCCTGGCACACATTCGTTCCTTTTATTTCTACAACCTTCGTCCCACCAACATCGCCGATACATTACGTAAATTGAAAAAAAAACCACACACAAATGTGCCGACGAGTAACAATGACGTCGGATTGAAACTCAATCTAAATAAACTCAATCAAATTACGAACTACACGATCCGCAGACCACGCAAGAAATGCATAAATACGCCTACGTCGATAAATTCGCAGATCGATTGCTTATTCCCGACGTGGCCGAGACGAGAATATCGCGATTTAAAGACGAAACGGACAACATGCACAGAATAGCGCAATTCAATATGCGAGCCGTATCGCGACGTCCTGTCCGCGGTCCCGCATCTCATCTTCAGCTGACTCGCACATACCGGGCAACGCAATTAATCACGGACGGGGGCGTCAAGGCGGATTTAATTAATTTCACTTTCGTCGCGATCTAAGTCGCCCGCGGCTTTTCCCGTAAAACGAGAATTTTAACGAATTCGCGGTTCGCGACAACGCCGTAACACTATCCGCCGAATTAATTGCGGCACATCGTTGCCGGCTTTAAAAGTTTGCTTTGTGGATTAATAAGAAATAATTGTTATTGCGGCACATTTCAGCCCGGGAATATAATTATCCTGCGCAGGCAACCATGGTCGGGCGTTTATTGCCGGAACAATGGTCGCGGTGCGTAAAAATTTCGCCGCGTTAACCGATTTAGCGATTTTATCGCCGTAATCAAACTGACAACGCGCCAGTAGTTAAACAAACCCAGCAATTCTAATAATAAACAACGCAAATAAATCAACGACAATTAATTGATCGCATAAGTGCAAAGTTAACGAGCCATGAAAATCGAGCGTTATTTCTACTGCATAGTGATATTTGGCGGTTGGTACCTGAAACAATCGTATTTTCACCCCCGGTAATAAAATGTTCGTAATGAACGCCGCGATGTCATGTTTTATGTATGCACCTGAATAATTAACGAAGATAATCTAGAAGTCGACATAAAATGAGGTCATTTGTGAAGATATCGTCATGTCTCGTATATTAACTTAAACATCGCGGAGTTCATCATATTTAACTTAGGTTTAAAATTGTTCCATTGTTATATTTATTATAATTATTTTAATCCGAATACAAAAAAAAAAAAATCGATAAGAAACGTCATCGCGATAATTCAATTTTTAATTAATTCAAACTGAACAATATGTGATTCAAACGTAACGCAAACGTTAAATAATTCATGATGTTTTAATGCAATGCGTTATAGCACTTCGAGTAATAACAAGAGCGCGTCGAGTTGTTTTCCATTAAGTTTCAAGTTTATGGAGTAATAATAATTCTTGATTGGTTGTTTGTTACATAATGTACATAAGACAAGTCAAATGACAGATATACTAATCAAACAATAACATTACAAACAAGTAATAAATCGATGCAATAGTTTAATTTGTAAAAACTAGATTAAATAATAATAATAATAATAATAATAATAAATAAAGTTCAAAATTGGAAAGGACCAGGTGTTGACAACATTCACAACTTCTGGTGGAAACGCCACCTCCCATCAATAAGTAACCAATCTCTTTAACGACATAATAACGCAACGCAAGGACCTACCATACTTCATGTCACACAGACTAACATATCTTCTCCGTGCCTTTCGACTATTTATAAATTGCTAACATCAATCATCACAAACAAAATATATTTACATCTAGAAACGTACAATCTGTTAACGAAGAGCAAAAATGATGCAGAAAAGGGTCCAAGGGATGCAAGGAACAACTGGTGATAGATACTGTAGTCATACAAGATGCGAAGAAAAGAATGCAACCTCTTTACACGGCATATGTTGACTATCAGAACGCCTTTGATACTGTCCCGCATTCCTGGTTACTGGAAGTGTTAACCCTGTATAAGAACGAATCGAGTTCTTGCGCACCGCGATGAATTGCTGGAAAACGACTGTACAGTAAAAAGCCCACGGTAAGACGACAAACTTAGGCGAAATATCAATGGAGGAATATACCAAGGAGACTCACTCCTTATGGTTCTTCTCACCCTTGATCGCAATGCCAAACGCCGAAAGGATACAAAGTGGTACGAACAGAAAAAAACCATTAGTCACTTGGTGACTATACATGGATGACCTCAAAATCCGAAACACAACTACGCCATTTACTAGGACGTGTCAAACAATTCAGCAATGACCTACAGATGAAATTCGGTCTGGAAAAATGCAGAATCAATGAAATGGTTAAGGGAAAATATCTTGGATACGATCAAATAAAAGGCATTGATCACAAGTCGGCGAAGGCGAGTTTCACTGAAAAATACCAACAGAGGCTGAAGCAGATTTTAAACACGCAACTGTCTGTGAGAAACAAATTCAAAACTATTAATACCTACGCCATCTCCGCATTGAGTTGTAGCTTCGAAGTAGTGGCTTGGACGCAAACAGATCCGAAACAACTTGACATTCGGATGCCAGGACCATGTGCACTAAATTTAGAGCACACCAGAAGGTGGAAGAAGGGCAATAGAAATTGCTGAATTACATCGCAGACAATTTTCAAAATGAAGTGAATATTATTACCACCCTTCACCAGGTCATAGTCCAGACACATAAAGGTCTCTCCCTGTTGAACATAAATCAGCAATGTATTTTGACAACGAACCTAACAGCAGCGATTAAAATAATCAAGACCATGTAGTCGCCACTAAATACTACCGCAAGCGCATTATATAACGACCAAAATATAGAAGATGGTAAGTGCAGGCTATGCAGAAGCCAACGGGAGACTGTGGATCACATAGTCGACGGATGCTCTGTGCTTGCAGGTGTTGATGAATACTATGTGGGCAAGGTAATCCATTGTTGATTGAATTTATTTGAAGTACAACATTTACAAAAATGAAACAGTTCCTCTGATACTTCTTATAATGAAACAAGTTTTGGTAACAAAGTTACCCACCCACTGATTTCACGTTGCTTGCCGAGTGTGTCTTGCATCCTCGTAATTTGATTAATTCAATTGCTTATACATTTTTCTTAAAAGGCACAAAAAAAACAATGTTTTAAATATTTCCGCGGATTTATTTGTAAATTTACAACAAATTTTGTAAACAGCGTGGGCATGGTGTTCTGTACACTACTCATTGTATGAGTGCATCAGTGTTTACGGTCCCTAACATAGAAGGAAACAAATTGAAGAAATGTCAAACGTTTATTTTTTTTTACATAATCTCCCTGAACGTCGATGCATGTGGTCCAACGATGCTCCGAACCTTTGATTCTTTCGGTTGTTCATCCAAATAATCGATTACGGCAGTCATCACTTCATCATCGTCGTAACATCTGGTCCGCAGAAGATATTCTTTTAATTTTGGAAATAAAAAGAAATCACTGCGGGATGTTCAAACAATTCAAATCCTGCGTTCAGGACAGCCCTCATGCCAACGTGGCTTTTGTGGACCTTGATGAAACAGCATTCTTTTGCTCAATTTTCCCCATCATTTTTCCTTGACACAATCGCGCAATCTTGAAATCAAGTTGTCATAGTAGGAGTCTGTTATTGTATGTCCATGTGCCAAAAAGTCAGTCATCAAAATTCCGTCTGCGTCCCAAAAAGCATAGTAGGGGTCTGTTATTGTATGTCCACGTTCAAAAAAATTGTGACCATAACATTGTGTGACTGTGTGTCTGTGCGCGCTCTACGACCCAAACGATTAGAGTTAGAGAGCTGAAACTTTAAACTTAACATTTGTATGTAGCAAGGAGGAAAACGTCCTATTTTGAACGCAATCTCTCAACCGGAAGTGATGGTTCACTCTTATCACCTTTTTCCATATCTCGAAAACGGTACAAATTATTCTTACATAAATTATAGATATTGATTGTTTAATCAATTTTCATTTGAAAAGTTTTTTCGAAAAATGTAGTATAAGAGAGTATAAGAAAGTTCAGTGCGGACCACTGCAGATTTTTTCATTTTTAGTCTTTCTCTAAACTTGTCTACTTAAATTCTAAATTATTTGAATAAGTGACAAGTAACAAAACTACAATTGAAGCAACGTAACAACAAATGATTAACACTTTAATGTGTCAAATTGATTCAACGTCACTCAACGCCTACTATGCCATTGACGCTAAATAATGATCTCCCCTCGTACATCATAGCCCGGTCATTGAATTATTATTATTATTGCATAGTAAGATTTAAGAGGAGATTCTAATTCGGTTGCAACCTTTAACAGTTTCATATGCGAAAACGAAAAATGCGTAAAAATTAAACTTACGTAAACACTAACGATTTTTTTTCTTTGGCCTATTTCAACTGCAACAAACACTCTCAAAATCGTCCAGCGCTAATTGTTAATTTTTAATTGATCGTTCAAATTGTTACATGTGCGAGCTAACGCTTCGAAATAGCGACGGGATAAGTCAACATTAATTGACTGCTGCGCGGAAACATATGTGTAAATTCTGACAATGCACACCCTCTACAAATAACGTTAATGGGTGGTAAAAAATAACGTGAGTCAGTCGGCCTGGAAACGAGCCACCCTATATTTCGTTTCACCACTTGTTGAAACATGTGCGTCTGTCTAAGTACGGCTATTCTTCATTTTGAAACATGTGTGAAAATGACGATATAGACGAACGCATAGCAACCATTATCGTGCGTAGTTTCGAAGCTGAATTTTCTAGCGTAATTTAAAACTTTTACCATTGGCGCGTAGCTGCGATAAAAGAAATTATTTAACTCAATTGGGCTATTTTTTTTACAGATTTTAATAATATAGGTGATGAAAAAAGGTATTTTATCCACTCTTTACCTCGTGTTAAAATGAAAATTTATAGTCTAGAAGATAAAAAAAATTACATTTTTACTATTTTATTTATTTTTTTTCATCAAAATTATAAACAACCGAATTATAACCTCGATTATAACATTGTTAATAAAAATTAAATGTGCACTTTTTAAACAATTTTCCAACAGTGTTCTTGTTAGCACTATCTTCGCTTTTGATGACGATGCCACTGCAACCAGGTCCCATCAACATTCTTTTGCAAATTTCCTTCTTATTTTCAACTGACTCGATGTCGATGTAGCCTTCTACAATAGAATTGGATTTCCAACCCACGTATCTCTTCATCATAAGTGTGTTGCTCCAGTGTTCGCCAAAAGAGTAGCACTTGCTTTCCTAAAGCAATGACAGGTGATGACAGCTTTAAAAATTCCGCTATCATCCGCGGCATCTTATAAAATGTGTTTATTCCCACCACTTGCTTTTCGTCCATTCTGAACCCTCCGGCAATTAACATAATAATAATTATTACCTTTACTAACAAGTAAATCTAGTCAGGTGCATCTACCAAAAATTTGTTAACATGTTCCCTCTCTAACACATTTGATTTGACCGGTGTGTGGGTTGAGTATTCTCTCTTAAGGAAAGCCTTTAGACTCACCAGAACCTAGAAAAATACACATTTTAATTATAATATTACGAAACAATAATTCTTACTTTGATATGTCGACTTGTTCCTTAATCGGTAACTTTGAATAACAAGACCACAATGTTGAAACCTTAAGCTTTTTTAACTTTTCTGCGAAATGCGACAACAGGACATCTTCTGATACACGTTTCTGCGTTTCCCCAGGTGCAGAAGATATTGTATTCTTTTTTATACAATGGTGCAGATTTTCGACGACAGACCTGGCTTCCTTAATAATATCTTCAGGCACATGCATTATATCACATACAGGTTTTTTTTAATTTTGTTGATAAAGAGATTTTCTTGGCAACCGACTTCCACACCAACAGCCCCGAGTTGAGTTTCTAATGTTTTTAACATACAATGTTGTTTTTCTGTTTTGGACATTTTTTGACGTTTACAATAATTGTCAATCAAAATAATTAACTAATTCAATCGAAATAATAGAGGATGGAATAAATTATATTATACACGACGATAAAATCTCATTATCTTCTCGAACGCAATTAGCGTCTCGACTAACGTCTCGACGAAGTATAATTTTATCGTCTTGTATACTAAATCTATAACTGTCTTTCATTGAAACATATCAATATATCATCTACATAACGATACCAATAGATGCAATATTTAAATAAGGGGTGTGTGCTTATTATTTTTTTCCACATTATCCATACATATTTTTGTTAGTAATGGACTTAAGGGATTTCTCATTCCTAGGCCATTTATTTGTAAAATTCATATTGGAATTGAAAGTAATTTTGTTCCATGCAAATTCCTAGAAGTTGCAAAATTTCTGCTTTTAACGAGGTTTGTGTGGGTCTCTTCTAGATTACTGGTACTTATGTCCTTTACCTCCTGTGGGGGATGCTTGTTAACAGATTAGTTACGTTAAAGGAACAGAGTTTATGGTTGTGTGGTATTTCCAAATCTGTGGAATTTTAATAATTCTTGTGAATTCTTTATTGCGAATATCGATTTAAATTTTATATTTTCTATTATTAAAGTAATTAAATGTTTAGGCAAATTTCTACAGGGATACTACTGGCGTTATGAGATTGTTTAGTTTGTGGATTTGTAATTTTTAATCTCCTTTTTAATTTATTAAATACGAGTTCTGTATCATTCAACGATTATGTTAGCTGTCTTTGAAATGTATTCGTAGAGTTAGACTTAAGTTTAGTGAATGCGTATGTACTATGTAATTCATTGACTTTATTGTTGTAGAGTTAAAATAGATCAATTTACTCTGGACCTTAACATTATCGAGACACAAGACAATTCAAGCTTTTATTATATTTTTAATAGGCTAGGATTAGTTTTTTATACGTTGTTAATACCCTAAGCCAATCCAATACCTTTATATAATAATTAAGAACTAATGATTTTGTCGTTTAAAATAATTCGATCTAACATTAATTCAATTAACGATGAGTCATAAAAGTCTTAAATTTTCCACTTAACAACAAAAAACTCAACAAAAATATTTAGTCAGAATTCGTTAATAATAAATATCTTAGATAGGTAGTGTTCCCAAAACCCAACCCAATTGAACCCGTCACGTTTAAATTTTTAAAAATGGAATTTTCAATTCTCAAACGATAATAGATTTTACTGGGAATTTTATCTAATCTAACCCACTGGCTTCCGAAATAACTGGATACCCCAACCTGGTCGGGGTGGTTCGGATAATTGCGATTTAATTTAAATGTGCCGACGTGCAACACACCGCGTATTCGGAGAATGTTTCGCACCGAATCGGCGTAAGCTTTTGCGGCGGGAAAGTCCGCGAATCGTTTTGTCGGATTCCTGTAACCGATAAAATTTTGTTTAAGACCGCATCGAAATTGCAAGGTACGTTGGCCGACTAATGCCAACGTACCTTGCAATTTCGATGCGGTCTTAAACAAAATTTTATCGGTGCACTAAACACTGGCCAACAAAATTGCACTTCTTGACTGATGACATGCTGTCACTAAAAATTCTCTCCCTGACAGGGTTTATTTGCTACTAATTAAAAAATTGTCGAGTTATCTTACTATAGTTTGATGTGACATCGTCAAGAAGAGTTTGTGTGAATGATCCAAACCGGTTTTGTTTCATTTGCGGACGCAACCAAACTCAACCCGACCAACCCAACTCAACCAAACTCAACCAAACTCAACCCAACCCAACCCAACTTTACCCAACCCAATCCAATTCCAAAGGATGCATAAAGCTTAAAAATAAAGTGTTCTTTAAAATTTGGCGTCAAAGCTGGCCGTGAATGTTTAACTGCGAACGAACCATCATTATTAATTTGACATCTTAACCTATGTCTAACCGGTCTAACCTCACTTTTAATTGTCAAAAGTTACTTAAGTGACGTTTGAGTGTATGTAGAAAATTGTGGTTCGTTCATAGTTAAACATTCATGGCCAGCTTCGACGCCAAATTAAAAAAAAACACCCTGGGCTAGTTGGGTTGAGATTGGAATAGTTGGGTTGGGTTTAGTTGTGCAAAATCGCAAATAATGTCAACCGGAAAAATCATCAATTGGTGCTAAAAATGCCAAAAAATCGCAGACTGCAATTACAAACTCTTGAAGTTATTTGAATTGAATTTTCAACAAAAATGTCTTTTGCAAATTATTATGTTATCTCGTTGTCAAATGGCAGGTGAGGATGTAATTTTGTCAATAACCAAGTTTGCGTTGTTTAATTTCCGAAACATTTAAATTGCGCGACCTTCGATCTAATTTTTTGCGATAATGTAAAGATAATTGTTGTTTTTATTAATTCGTGTAAAGATATTTCCAATTTGAAATATAATCTTAGCGATTGTTGAATAATATACTTAAACAGGGAATATCGTCGATCTTGCAGCTCGTGAAAAAAATTTCCACAAAAACAAGCATTGCTTACAAAAATTAGTTTGGGCACCAACATGAAATGAAAGATATACATTGGATTCCTGAAAAAGTATGCAAATGACTGGAAACGTATTGGAACGCACACATGATGGTTGACTATTGTTGGAGCATTCAGAACAGCTCTCTGACTTCAACTTCTGCAAAGGAGTCGTATAAAAGAAAGTTTTTTTCTACTTGATAGGATTAACTTGTTTTGATTTATTGTAAAACGACTCATATTTGCCATATTTTCTAAACAAGAACTGATGCAGAAATTTCTATCTATATTGAAATCGTCATTAAAAATTAGGCCAGTATCACGTAACATAACCCAATCATCAGAAACGTCGTTGTGCGGTGTAATTTAAGGGTAATTAACCACCCTCGATTTCGGTGAATTTTTTTAGTCGTTTCATCAGCGACGTCAAGTATCGATTTCGTCACAAAACCTCGACAGTCGTGGGACCTTAACGGCGCGGTTGGCTCGTCCATCGCATTCATTTCCATCTGAATGTATCGCCAGACGAAAACTATCGCGTCGGTGATCTTTCATTGCGGACGGGAGGCGGCCGGACGCGCGCGATATCGCTTTATAAAGTAACGGTGAAACGAAACGCACGAAATAATGAACATGTGTGAAAATCGCTATGTGTCCGTGACAACGACGGCGAGATAAAGAAAGAAACACAAGACAGTTCACACCGTCGCTTTGAGCCGTTTGTGTGTATTTCAGTCTGGTCCGATATATCGAATGAGATAAGGATGACAGATGGTGGTGATTTTGAACCTTCGCCAGTGGCGTCGCGGTCGCCTGCGTGAAAATGTCGCAATTGTCCGTTTCGTTGTTATTATTTCTTAGACGTGGTGTTCGTACCATGTGTACTTTTTAAAATTGCAATCTTTTCCCATTCTTATATATAATTACAATTACAAGTACGAGTCATCGAAAACCCAAAATAATTTCACATTTCACCAACGTCCATCGATAATATTCGATGACTAGAATATTATTGATGGACGTTGGTGAAATGCGAAATTATTTTGGGTTTTCGATGACTCGTACTTTACAATAATATTTAAACTTTAAACCAAAGATTTATGATGTCCGATACAACTATAAAAAGATTAATTGAGATGTGAGGATTAAACACAGATCGATAGAAACAACACAAATAAAAAACAATGATATTGTAACGCCACTGAAAATCGGTGTCTTGTTTTGTAACATAACCTTGCACAACCCCAATAGACCCTAAATGACTGTTTATTTATCTCGACTTAAATCCACAAGGACTTCTTTTGAAGAATTAAATATATAAAATCAGCTTATCAGCTTGAGTTGGCTTAATTTAGTTCTAGGTATTTTTCATTGTGTTGTAGTTGTTACTGTTATTCTTTAATGTTTGAGCTACTAGCATGGAGTATTAAAAAATAACATACGACATTTCCCATAAAAAAATATTTGCTCTAAATAATAAAATATACTCAGTGACATATAAACTGCACCACCTAGAAGGGGTGGGAATTTTTGGACCAAATTTGGCAGACACATTGTACTAGTCTAAGGTAACAATTGATTAAAATTTGATAAAGAAATCACTTCATCTTTTTGATTTTTCTTTAATAATGTGTTGGTCCGCCCCCATTTCTGATACACTCATTGACCCGCCTTGGCATTGATTCCAGCAGGTGATCAATGTCTTCTTGGGGTATGGCATCCCAAGCAGCCTGTACTTCATGTCGTAGAGCTTCTATTGTCAACGGTGGGTTCGGTAGATTCCTCAATCTTCTACCCATCATGTCCCACACGTGCTCAATGGGCGACAAATCGGGTGATCTTGGCGGCCAAGGCAAAAGATTAACATTGGCATCTTCGAAGAAGTCAAGAGAAACCCTTGCTACGTGAGGTCGTGCATTATCTTGCCGGAAAAGTGGATCTTCCAGCCCTCGAAGATATGGAAGAACATGTGGTTCTACCACTTCGTCAATGTAGCGTCGGGCGGTGATACTGCCCCGAATGAACAGCAAGGGTGACCTAATGCCATAAGCAATAGCACCCCACACCATCAACCCCACAGTTCGGTGAACATGCCTCGCAATCGAAAAATCAGGATTTCGCCTTTCTCCACGTCTTCGTCTAACAGTCATCCGACCATCATGCATTCCTAAACAAAATCGCGATTCGTCACTAAAGACAACTCGATGCCACTCCAAGTTCCATTGAAGTGTTTTCGTGCACCAAGCCAAACGTTCCTGGCGATGTTGATCAGTGAGGGGTAGCACAAGATGTGGGCGGTAAGACAGCAAGCCAAAGGTTCTTATTTGACGATAAACTGTTCGCAAGCCTATCGGACGACCTTGTTCACCTAACCATTGATCAGCTATTGATCTAGTTGTAGAGAATCGGTCTCTCAAGGTCATCAGTCTTAAGCGGCGATCTTGACGTTCATTGGTTCGTCTTTGAGCCCCAGTGCCTCTTCTCCGACGTTCAACCCCGTGTTCAGACCACGCTTGATAAACACGCATTATTATTGAGTGGTGCCGTCCCAAACGGTTGCCGATTTCTCTAAACGAAAAACCTGCTTCTCGTAAACCAACAATCCGCCCTCGGTCAAAGTCACTCAACTGCTGGTAAACTTGAGGTCTCCTTCCTCTAGGCATCGTTAAGCACTTGAAACACTTTAAACTAAAGAACGGGATCCGAAAAAGTTGAACAAATTCAAAAAATGGCTCGATAATTGCTTGTCTATCACCACCTCTAAAAAATGACACAAACATCAAAAATCCCATGACTACTTGGTGATTGGGTTTCCAATTTTAATCAACTATTTCCCTGGACTAGTCCACTATTTCTGCCAAATTTGGTCCAAAAATTCCCACCCCTTCTAGGTGGTGCAGTTTATATGTCACTGAGTATATATAAAATCAGGTAAGATTCACACCAGAACAGATATCAAATAATCACAAATATAATATTATTAAAAAAAAACCTTGCATTTTAAAAGCAATCAATGGGAAGACGTTAGTAATGGATAAAGCTGGTTATAATGAGATAGTTTGACATTTGCTATCAGAAGGACCCGATGGAGAATTAAAGAAAAATCCACCATCAAGGATGACCAGGCAGGTCTTCGATGTTAACCGAAGTGTTCCCGCATTTGTTTTGGAACACCACTGTAAATAAAGACATAATCTCCATAGTCCACTTTACCTTTTCCTTAATGTTTGGTTTCGCTAATCGCACAAATGTCAATGTTCTTTTCTTTAAGTTCTTCCACAACTTCTTGATCTTTTGTGGTCCACGACATGATATTCCATGTGCCAATTCTCAGCGTGTGTTGTTTGAGGTTGTGTTTCCTTTTTTGCACTTGGGTCGTCGTCGTTTTCCCAGTCCTGTCCGAGACGTATTGTTTGTTTCTGTGAGCGTTAATTGGTTTTTTTACGAGGGGTAGGTTGTTGGCCCGTTCGTTCAACCCTCCTTCTTTATTCGGGCTTGGGACCGGCGGTATTTTTGCAATCCATCGTACATCCATACCGGCGAAGTTGAATTAAAAATTCGTTGGAATGAATTGAAAAAGTCAAAAATCGACTGACTGGACAAGGGCGAAATTTTGGTTTCGAGGTAAGCTCTTGGTTTCTTGTGTTCCTATGCCTGAAACTCTGAAATATCTAGCTTTGAAGGTTTATTTTTTGGATAACAGCGTTTTGACAAATTTAACATTTTTGTATTTCTTGAAAATATTGACATTCTTACTATTACTGCAATAGAGAACAGAGTTGGGATGGGTTGAGTTGTTTTTCATTTGCGTCAGTTTATTCACATTTATTTTTTATTTTATACTACATTTTTGTAATTTTTTTAGTGTCACGGTATTGTTGTTTTATTTAGATTTTTTTGGAAATTATACTATTTTGATTATCTCGACAATTTTGTACGTTTTTACGATTTGTTTTTAATGTTATTTGAATGAGACAGCAAGGTTGGGTTGGGTTGGGTTGGGTTAGGTTGGGTTGGGTTGGGTGGGGTTGGGTTGGGTTATTTTCGTTCGTTTTTTACTTTCGCCCTTTAATTTTTAATTTTTTTTTACTCAAATCTTGACAATTTATATATTTAGTGGGTTTCGCAATGTTGCGCGTTTTATGAATATCTGTTTGATCTATTTTGATATTTTTCGCGTTTCTTTATTTTTGTAAATTTATTTCGACCTTGTCTTCAATTTTGAAAATTGTTAGTTGGATTGTCTTGGGTCGTTTTCGTTAATTTTTATTTTCTCCAGATTACTCGCCACATCTGACTTCACCTATTTTAATTTTTTATTTTGTGAGAATGCCTAGTTTCGCAGTTGATAAAAGTTTTTATAATTGTAGAATTTTTGCGTTTTAGATAACTGACGTTGATATTTTTTTGATTTTTTTAACTTTTTTGTTTTAACATTGTTGACAATGTTTTTTCATTGTCTCCATTTATCAAAGTAGATAGGCTGGGTTGGGTTGGGTTGGGTTGGTTGAGTTGTTTGCTTTTAATTTTTATTTTTATATATTACTATTGCTGTTACTCTTTGACGTTTTTCTCAATTTTTTTTTTCAACAATTTAAGGCAATTTAATTATGACAGTTGTGTAATTTTTCTAAATATCGATTTTTGATAATTTCGGCGTTTTTCTAATTCTTGGTTGTGTTAGTTCTTCATTTTTTCCAATCCACGATTTCCTTCTGGTATTAGTGAAAAATTCGATAATTCTGTACGATTCGGTTTTGCGATTTTTATTTTTTTTTAAATTGAAATTGTGACATTTTTCATTTTGTTTTAATTTTTTTTAGAAATTTTATTATATCGATGGTGTTGACAATGCATTATTGATTTTTTGTATTGAAGTTTCTATTTTCTCCAATTTGTTCACTTGCAATTTTTATAATTTTTGCGTTTCATATAAGTGATATTAAGATTTTTCTTGCTTCGAAAATGTTGCTATTTTTATAATCAAGTTTGTCTTTACTTCCCATTAAAAAAAAAAATGTTAAAATCTCCTCGTATTACAAACTCGAAACATTTACAATTGGCACAACCGTTTCGCAATCGTACACCCAGATGAATACGACAAAGTTTTATTAAAAAAAATCACCGTACGACTTGAATGGCAAAATTTTTAATTTTAATAATTTTTCAAATTGCTATTCAAGTTAAATTCGCACAAACGATCGTTAGTTTGCGGCGTCTTAAAATCCCTATTCACTTTCAGAGCGCTATATCCATGGGCGTTTGGTAACAATGACAAGGATCGACGTGCCGCTGACGACAGGCGAAGTCCCGGCAAAAAACAAAGCAGGTCAGTTTTATTGTCGCGAAATGGACGCGTTCCATCGTGCGTTTCGTTCCTTGCATTTTCGTGAAAAATGTCGGTATTCGAGGTGTGTGGAAGAGCATTCGTGGAAATTGGCGAACGGAGGGCTGTTTAGGACGATCTTGGAGCTTTGGACGGCGGATGAACTCGAATTTCGTCGACTAAGGTAAGTGAAATTATTTTAGCTTTATTATTATTACAACCGGGCGTATATTGTTAATAATAGCGTTGAATGGTAACTTATCCGAACTGCACGTGCTTTACATGCGCCGGCGTTGCAAAAATATTGAAATTTCGTTGCGAAGATATGTCAGGTAGGTTAGTTAGAAGATGGCGAGGTCAAGGCAAGGTCGAATCGCCTCCTTTACTGCGGCGTCGTTGCGTGCTAATTCATGGGCTCCTTGACTCGATACTGCGATTTGTTTGCACCGATAATGCACGAAGTTGTAAATTAAAATGTATTGTTGCGTCATGGAAGGCGGGACAATTATATTTTGATCCCCGCCACGTGGATTTTGTACGTGTGGTCGACTTGATGTTTCTTCGCGTTGTTAATTCGATCAATTCCGACCGATCTTTGTTCATGTTTAATATTTTCAGCTGTTTTGAATATATTTGAAATACGTGATATTACGTTTTCGATATTTTTCATAAATGTGATAATTTTGTTAATTCAATCGAACAACGTCACTCATAAATGTTTAATTGTTACAATTTGAAATAAAATCGTTAAAATTATTAAAAATCGATATAAATTATAAAAAAATGAAAAATCGTTGAAGTCGAAAAAATCATCGCAATTCAAAAATCGAAACGTAAAAAATTATTAACAAATCGAAAAAATAAAGTGTCTAAAATCTAAATTTTGAACATAAATTGTAAAAAAATTGAATCATAAAAAATATTAAAAATTGTGAAAAACTGTAAAAATCATTGAAAATGGAAATAGTCAAAAATAAACATTGACATGAAAATCAAAAATGACAGTAGGTAATCGCAAAAATTTGTTAAAATCATTGTTAAATCAAAAGAAAAAAATTAAAAATAAATAAAATTGTAAAATGTTGTTAAATCACCAAAAAACTTCAAAATCGTCATAACTTGTAAAGAAAAATCCAAGAAACTCAAAAACAATTAAATATTGAAAATAAACATTGAAAATCGTAAAACACATTCAATTCGTAGAATTTTTTTCTACATCGAATTGCTTTTATCGGAAAATTGTTAAAAGTCACAAAACAAATTGAAAATCATTAAAATTCGTTGGAAATCGAAAAATCGAAATAGAAAATGATTGTAAATCTTAAAAGGTTGCAAAAATCATTGAAAATCACAAATACATAAATTTTTAATTTTTAGAATAATTTGTGAAAATAAATGAATATTGTCGATGTTATGTCTATTTATGTTTATGTTTATGTCTATTTGTTTAACAATTCGATTATCTCGCCACTGTATTTATCTTTTAATTATAGTTTGGTTTATAGTTCGTTTATTTTTATAGCCATAATATTTGTTTTTCATTGAATTTAATACTTCGTTTGTCCTAAGTTAAGTTAAGTCTTCTACAACTTTTTAATGCAAAATAAGTTAAAAATGTGCCTGTGTTCTTTTGCAAGTTAAAAGTATCGATCATGGTTGGGTTGGATTGATTATCGTTAGGTTGGATTCGGTTGAGTCTTATGACCCACTCACTAACTAAATCAACAATTACAATAAACTTTTTAATACTTCAATACACCTGCAATAACCATAAGTGTGCACGAAACCTGAAACGGAAATTCAAAATGGACTTTACGTCAAATGCTTCAAATCGAGACGCTCGCACTTGTCAAATAGCAAAGTAAATAGGGCATCGGTCCAAACCGACAACTTTTTCAGGATTTCGTCCACATTTTCTGTATTATTTTTTATTTGTTTGCGGTTTTTTCATATATTCGTTAAATTTGCCAATTTTGACGGTATTTAAAATATTTACAACATTGGACACCGACGTTTTTACGTTTTCGATGTTTTTGAAACAATTCAAATTTTTCTCCACGTTTACATTTTTTTTTTCATTTGCGGTAATCCTTGCCTTGATATTCTGGCAATGTTGACGTTTTACGATTTGATTGTTTTGATTATTTTTACTATTCACATTTTCGATAGTTCATACTGAAACTGAAAATTGTCTAGATGACCTGTTACACAAGGTTATAAAAATCATTGAAAATCGAAAAACAAGAATTTTTAAAAATTTTTAAATATTTAATAAATTAATAAATACACTGCGCCAATAAATTAGAGGAACACTAAGAAAAATAGTTGTAATTTATTTCCTAGTTTTATGAAAGCAATGAAATCTCATAAGCTGCTGATATTATCATTTATTTACCATAAGATGCATTCAATTTGATTATTTCAACCTTGTTGTCTAAAAAAAAAGATAAAACATGGGAAACAGTTTAGGGAAAAGTCTATTTGTATAAAAGTTTCGAATCGGTACCTGGAGACAGGAAGTTATGGTAGACGAGCTGGTCAGGGTCAGAAACGTGAGACAACCGCTCGGCAAGACAGATTCTTGCGAAATTGTGCACTTAGACGACGCACATCTACTTCTAGAGACCTGCAAAATGACCTTAGGATTGCAACTTGGTAAGAAAACTCTAAGAAAAGGTTGCCAGAATGTAACCTGAAGTCAAGGAGACCAATCCGAAATCCACAGCTGACTTTAGATCACAAAGAAAGAGTCCAGATTTCGGTTGACATGTTTTGATGGTCGTCTTCAAGTTTGGGCGCGTACAGGTGAACGCCAGCATGATAACACAAAACCACATGTAGCAGGTCAGACAAGACAATTCCTGGAAGAACATCAAATCGCAGTTATGGATTGGCCAGCTGTCAGCCCAGATCTCAATCCGATCGAGCACATATGGCTCTGAAGCGCAGAGACAAATCTGTGGCTTCACAAACTCTTCAACTGCTTATGGTAGCTCTTCAGGAAGAATGGGTCAACATACCGCAAGAAGATATCCAGAGGTTGATTGAAAGTATGTCATGAAGATGTCACGCCGTTATTCAGTCTCGTGGAGGACATACGTGTTGTTATTAGATACCCTATCATAATTATCACAAATCATTCTTTGTTAAAAAATCATTAAAAATCATTGATTTATAAAATAATAGCCAACCAATGCGGGAAACTGCAGACGTTTCATGTTAGATTTTAATGGCGTTTAACTACAACAAGTGCAACTAAGGGTTACCTTCAAGGCGTACGCGTCGTTATCATTCATCCGACGCAATTATAAAAATTCAGAATCCACGCATTCATTATTACTAACTACACCACCCATTAAACCTTTAATTGATGTTATTAACGTGCCTTTAAAGAAACCTCACGTTGCGCATATGGCTAAACTGCTTTTGAGCGTAATAACCGTGTCACGCGTAATTTATGGTGCCCCGGCGTTTCGCGGAGTTTATCTCGCGCGCATAAATCATGCGGGGCCGGCGAATCCAGAACGACGGAGGCATTTTGGGGCGAAAGAGCGCGGATTTACGATCGCGAAGAAGCGAGCGCCCGCGATCTTTGCCAAACGGCCAACATCCGCGCACCACCAGTCGCCGGCGAACGGGGACCAAGCGGAGAAACAATAAAGACGTATCTTAAGGCGAACCGAGATTAAATAATTTATCGTAATTGCACGGTGCCCCGACGTGGAATGAATCGGCCGCGCGTTTCACTCCGATAAACTATATTGTTCCGGAAAAAAAACGGCGATTTTTTCACCTCGACCGTTAGTCGTTACCTCGGCGGGGCGTAATTACAAAGACGTCTTGCGCTCGAGCAGGAAACGTCGAGGTTCCCAGAAATTGTAAAACCACTTTACATCCTTTTGATTTATCTCGCTTAGCAGTAGTAAACCGGGACGTTATTTACTTTTTTCAGTAGTTTTACGACTGCGCGGGCTTGTCTAGTTATTTGATAGTCTGGTATGGTAATTACGCTAAGAACCGAACCTTTGTCATTAGTCGGATGCCATTCGTTTTAGTGCTTCAGTCCCTGCAGCACGTTACAAAAATAAACTTCAAACGTTATTTTTTTCGAGCTCGAAATGTGTTGAATCTCGTGGAAAAATAATATTTTTTTAAACTTTATTTCTTAGACACTACGTTTTTTTTATATATATATTTCTGGTGTCTTATTACAAGTTTCGTGTTACGCTAAATAAGTGAAATATCATTAGTCACCACTTTTATGTAAAAACTCGATTTATTTAACTTGTTTATTATGTGCCATACTAGATGTTTTTTTAATAGAAGAGAAATACTAGGGGAGATCATTATTTAGCGTCCCTGACATAGTAGGTGTTGAGTGACGTTTATGTTTATGTTTATGTTAATAAACATAAACGTCACTCCATAGCCAGAAAATTGTTCTTCTGTGAATAATTTATATATTAAAGCTAGTTTGTACTGTTCTAAAATCTCAGATGAAAGATTGTTGAATTTTGCAGTTACTGTTTCCTCAGATCACAAAGATGGTATTTTTTAACCCTTTATCAAAACCTAGAGCTCATACCTCTTTACTATTTACATACCTATATACTCAGTGGCATATAAACTGCACCACCTAGAAGGGGTGGGAATTTTTGAACCAAATTTGTCAGAAACGTTGGACTAGTCTAAGGTAACAATTGATTAAAATTTGATAAAGAAAACACTTCATCTTTTTTATTTTTCTTTAATAATGTGTTTGTCCGCCCCTATTTCTGATACACTCATTGACCCGCCTTGGCATTGATTCCAGCAGGTGATCAATGTCTTCTTGGGATATGGCATCCCAAGCAGCCTGTACTTCATGCCGTAGAGCTTCTATTGTCAACGGTGGGTTCGGTAGATTCCTCACTCTTCTACCCATCATGTCCCACACGTGCTCAATGGGCGACAAATCGGGTGATCTTGGCGGCCAAGGCAAAAGATTAACATTGGCCTCTTCAAAGAAGTCAAGAGAAACCCTTGCTACGTGAGGTCGTGCATTATCTTGCTGGAAAAGTTGGTCTTCCAGCCCTCGAAGATATGGAAGAATATGTGGTTCTGCCACTTCGTCAATGTAGCGTCGGGCGGTCATACTGCCCCGAATGAAGAGCAAGGGTGACCTACTGCCGTAAGCAATAGCACCCCACACCATCAACCCCACAGTTCGGTGGACATGCCTCGCAATCGAAAAATCAGGAGTGCGCCTTTCTCCACGTCTTCGTCTAACAGTCATCCGGCCATCATGCATTCCTAAACAAAATCGCGATTCGTCACTAAAGACAACTCGATGCCACTTCAAGTTCCATTGAAGTCTTTCCGTGCACCAGGCCAAACGTTCCTGGCGATGTTAAGACAGCAAGCCAAAGGTTCTTATTCGACGATAAACTGTTCGCAAGCCTATCGGACGACCTTGTTCACCTAACCATTGATCAACTATTGATCTAGTTGTAGAAAATCGGTCTCTCAAGGCCATTAGTCTTAAGCGGCGATCTTGACGTTCATTGGTTCGTCTTTGAGCCCCAGTGCCTCTTATCCGACGTTCAACCCCATGTTCAGACCACGCTTGATAAACACGCATTATTGTTGAGTGGTGCCGTCCCAAACGGTTGCCGATTTCTCTAAACGAAAAATCCGCTTCTCGTAAACCAACAATCCGCCCTCGGTCAAAGTCACTCAACTGCTGGTAAACTTGAGGTCTCCTTTCTCTAGGCATCGTTAAACACTTGAAACACTTTATACTAAAGAACGGGATCCGAAAAAGTAGAACAAATTCAAAAAATGACTCGATAATTGCTTGTCTAGCACCACCTCTAACAAATGACACAAACGTCATAAATCCCATGACTACTTGATGTTTGGGTTTCAAATTTAAATCAACTATTTCCCTGGACTAGTCCACTATTCCTGCCAAATTTGGTCCAAAAATTCCCACCCCTTCCAGGTGGTTCAGTTTCTATGTCACTGAGTATATATTGTTACATTGTGTAATTTCTCTGGATAACTAAGATGGTTCGAACACGTGGGCGGATAAAATGCCATGAATTGTCTTTGTTTTTCTCTGTCGCACAAACTGCTTGTGCGACAATCTACAGTGCCAACTAAACCAGTTACTGCGATCGCAATAAAATAATTTCGAATAAACGCATCGAAATATTCCGCGGCGAGAAAATTAACATCATAATTACGTTGCACGCATCTTGTCCTAGGAGCGGTCGTATTCCGCTTCTTAGACGCGACGTAAATTGCATTTTATTTAGAATTTCTGCATGGCTACCGCAGCTACAGTTTATCTAATTACACAGTCCAGAATTAGCGTGTTACTCCATTTATTGGTCACATTTACATGCATATGTACATTATTACGTATAATTTAGTAATAAATTTCGCGATCGCGGCTATGAAATTTCTTCGTCGTCGTAACCGTTTCGCCGAAGACAAAATAAATCGCTCGGAGATTGTGAATTTAAATACCCGCGGTTTCCATTTGCATGTTTAAGCGGACGAAAACGTTTTCGTGCGAAATTATCGCACGAACGCATGTGGTAATAATTGAAAAGGATATGCGACGCTGTGTTTGTCATAATTAAATTGTTGAATTGGCTCGAATCGCATGTAATTGAAAACAAATTTAACCAAATCGATAAATTAAAAGAGTTTGTGCGAAGAGGCAGTCAAATATTTGCGAGACGTTCTTCAATGTAATATAGTGTCCTAATATTTACATACGATGTAGCTTAGATTGTACAAAACGCTGCTTACGTTCGCAACAGCGCGGGCATGTTTTATCGACACTATAAATAAATCATCGCGAGATAAGAAAAATCGTTGCTACTCAAACACACACACACACACAGAGTCTTTTAATGTAAAAAATATAAACAACGCGAATGCGGTAATGTCCCGGCGAAGGATGCGCGGCTATAAATAACGGAAGTTAATGTGCAATAAACGAAGTTGGCAGCGTGGACAAGAAAAAAAACGCACGAACAATTAACGCGCGGCCATAATCCGGTTCGCATCGGCGGCGCGGCGACTTAATGACAATATTTACGCAATTTTTCCTTCGGGACGACGACGACGACGACGACGACGACGTATTTGGGGACGCGCGGCGCGGTGTATTTAAGTTTTGAAATATTTGGCATGAAACGTGAAATTTCCACGTGTGGGTGACGTTCGGCAATTTGGGACGTGGTGTTTCGGTTCGAATTATTTCACTCGGCGGTGTGTAACTTTTCCGTGAGTTATGGTGGTCGCTTGTATTCGTTCATTTCTGGGATAATTGTCATAAAATGGGCGAATTTAGTAACGAAAATTGTCGCTTGGGAACTTACAATTTAAATTACTAGTTGCATGATGAGACGGGAGTTTAATAGATTTAGTTCATGAGGTAACAATCGTGGAATTTTTAACATTCAGTATGAACTTAACATATTTTTCTTAGGAATATTATTAACGGCGTTGTACTTTTTTCACCAAACATTTCCTTTAGCTCTTCACTTATCCATTCCTCTTCTTCGTTCGTCCACCTGATGGTGTCCGTAGGCTGTTGCCTCTGTTTGATTACTCAGCCCTCAGCCTCGCTGATGTTGACGTCCAACATTCCTTCCTGGATTTTTGACCCCTTCTGGAGTCGGCCATTCGTTCGACATGTCTGTTCCGTTCTCTTCTTCTCCTCCTTACTAGCTTTGCGATATCGGTTGTTTCGCTGACTTCTCTGATGTCGTCACTTCTCATACGGTCTAGTAGTGTTTTCCCATGGATGGTTCTTAAAATCTTCATCTCTGCCGTCCTCATTATCTGTATGGTTTTTGTTGTGTCGGGTCTCGTCTCTGTAGGTTATTATTGGTCTGATGACTGCCTTGTATATTCTGACTATCACTTCCGGTCTCAGGTATTTATTTCTCCATATTAACTCGTGCATGCACGCTGTAGGTTATCTTCGGAGTCTGATATGAGGACGGTATCATCTGCATAGCATATCACTTTGGGTTCCCATTTTGTAGCCTATGTTGTCTGGTAGTGCTTCTATTATTTTGTTCATTATGAGGTTGAACAACATGGGTCTCAATGAATCGCCCTGTCTCACTCCATCGTTTACTCTTATTGTCTCTGACGTGCTTTTGCCGACCTTTACTGATGTTCTACAGTTTGTGTTCATGTTGATGGTGCTATTTATTATACCGTGGTTCACCTTTGACGTTCTCAGGATTAGATTAGGGTATGATTTTATATCGTAGCTTTTTTTCAAAGAAAGCTCACTTCTCAGCATTGAATACTGAGTCCACAAAGTGGAAGTTTAAAATTTTTTTTTCATTGCCACCATTCACTTTATTTTCATATTCTAAATCATATTCTAAATCACATTTCGCTTTCGATTCATTTTGGGTCGTGCCAAGAAGGTTTCATGGCCACTACATATAAAGATATTTCAGCAACTAAGGTTCTTGGTAACTGATGTAACGATCTTCCATTTAGTCCCATAGACCTGTGTAATTAATGTTCAGAACACCTTTAAGGTGTAAGATTAGTCTACCTTATAGACTTTTAACAACTGAATACAAAAACCTAAAACATTCACTTGATTTTCTTTTAATTTTGGAATCTTTGTCATTATTTTAAACAAAATATTATAGTAGTAAAAAAGTTGAAGGAGTATATAACCTAAAGATGCCGTGGAAAAATTATAACCATTTCAACGAAATCTTTTTCCTTTTTTCATGTCATTTTCCTTCCATTATTGTTCTCTTTTACGAGTATTTTACTTGAAATTATTGCTACTGATTACTCGTGTAAATTACATTGCATATTTAACCATTCATTGCAAAGTGGTCATGCAAGTGTTAGTACACAAATTCCTCGTTAAAATTGAAAACTTTAAATGTTCACATTCTAATTATTTTCAGTATATTAAGATTTTATGGAAGAAAGATTTGTTTACATACCATTACAATATTTATGGTTTCCTTTACGACTAATACATTTCTTGTTAATTTTAACGAAATGAGTTTAAAGACAATTATATGCTTAAATTAAACGAGTTTATGCAAACAACTTAATAATATACACGTTCGAAAGCACCGCAACTTGCTACAGAGTCGCTACCAACAGCAACCGTCCACAACCATTAGAAGCGAGTCATCGCCTCGTACATACCTGAAACGAATCGGACTTTCAGCCGCATTAATCGTTGGAAATAATCGCCTGATTAAAACGCGCCAGACACGATATGATATCGTGATTTATTAACTCGCACAGCAAACCACAACAAAGTACGAATCCGGTCCGCGAAACCGAACGCGGGAAAACGCGAAAAGCGAACAATGCCGTCGACACCTGTTCGTAATGCAAGGCGACATTAATCAACGACCTCGCAGCGTCGCTCGTCCGAAGTGTAAAAATTCCCACCGGTCGCAAAAACGAACCCGACGAACGGCGAATCCGCAGCAGCGCGACGGCGACGCAGTTATTCCTTCGCCGCATTCTTTCGGGTTATTTTTGTGGTTAACCAGGTACTTGGACGTTCTGTCGGAAGAAGCTATTCTTTAAAACGGAGTCGGGTTAAAATTAGAACGGTTAAATTTGGAGAGGGAATGCGGGACGCGGAAACGAATAACAAAAGCTCAATTTTTTTAATTTATTCAGTGGTCTCGGTCTTGACGAAATCGAAAAATTTACGCGTATTAGGCGCCCATGTTAAAAATGTCGTTAAAATACAAAAACAGATAAAAGATAACACGCGGCATCTAACGATAAAATGTTCTAATTTCTTTGACCACAACCCTGTCTCCTGCGATGAATATATTTAGGGGGATTAATGTATCTTGGTCTAATGAATGTAAATGAGTTGAATTGACGATGAATAGCTGGAAGGGGAAGCATCAAAGGCGGTGCGGGTGGGACGATTATAATTAAAAGCAAAAGTAATGCCACTGTTCATATTTTAATAGGATTATACACGAACAATAACATAAAAATAACAAACTTTATCACAACAATTCCAAATAAGTGTCACAATAAATAATACGTTTGAACGATGGTTGACTTGCGATCATGATAGATAGACGTAAGCTGGGAATTATAATAATTGGTTTATTTCACATTACCTTCACTATTGCAATTTATTGCAGACGTGAAATATGTTCATATGAAATATTTTGGTTTGCAGACAAGCACATTGAAAGATCTGTGATATCAGCAAAGATACCAAAGTGGGACAGTTTATAATTCTTCTTCTTCTGTTGGGGCTTCGCCCTGTCTTTTCCATTTTTCGGCCTAGGAGTTACTCCTGCGACTTTGACATCCAGCTCTCATGCGATCGTTTAGGCGGCCTTCCGAGGGGTCGTTTTGTGTTCGGTCTTGATGTAGCCATCCGACATGGTCTCTCCAGTACCTTCTCCTCTCTCTTTTCCATCTTGCAATGTCCTGTACTGAACAAATGTCACGGATCCTGTCGCTGGTGATGGATCTCAACGTTTTCATCTCTGTTGTTCTGACGATTTGTTTGGTTCTTGTGGTGTCGGCTCTTGCCTCAGCTGCGTATGTTAAGATTAGTCTTACGCGGGTTTTATATTTACGAACTTTACTTCGTGTCGACATATCTTTGTTCCTCCATATTGTATCGCGGAGAGCATCCGACATTACTGCTGCCTTTGTTGCCTGAGTCTTCACGTCTGCTTCGCTGGATATTTCGACCCCGAGATATTTAAATCACATGAGGTGTTCTGTCGACGTCTAGTTTACGTCGTAGGGAATTTTTAGATATCACCATTGATTGTGTCTTCTGGGTTGAGATGTGAAGGTTGAATATCTTGGCGTTAGTGTTTATTTGTTGCAGATTTGAAATTTCCTGTTTCCGCTGTTGTAGCCTATGTTGGTGTCTTTTACTCTCTCTCTATTATTTGGTCTATGGTGATGTTAAAGAGAAATGGGTTTAAGCTGTCACCTTGTCTGATGCCAACTGATACCGGGATTTCCTCTGTTAATCCTTCTTGTGTTTTGATTCTTGTTTTGTTCTCACTGTTTAATTCGTTTACGACTTGGATAGTTTTGTTGTCGATGTTGTTTTTTTAAAGAGACCTTAGTACGTCGTTAAGTTGTTTTGTATCAAAGGCTTTGGAGAAATCTACAAAGCAACGGTAGAGTGGTTTGTTAAACTCAATGGATTTTTCTATTAGTTGACGTAGTATAAATATTGCGTCGATGGTGGACCTGTTTGTGCGGAAGCCCTCCTGTTCCTCGCTGGTTCGTATTTGTGTTGCTAATTTTTGCGATATAATTTTGGTGGTAATTTTTTGGGTCTTTCCTTGTTCCTTTTTTGAATATAGGTATTGTAGTACTTTACTTGTTTGCCATTCGCTTGGTATGTTTCCAGTTTCGAGTATTTTCCGAAAGAGGTTGGTAATCTCTTTTGGTTAACTCGGGGGCCCCCATATTTGATCATTTCGTTGTTGATCAGTCTGCCCCAGGTGTTTTCCTATTTTTTAGTTTTGGGATTGCTTGTTCGACGTCATTTACAGTAATGTCCAATTTGGTTTCGTCATTGCTTTCTGCAACACCGTCTCTCATTTCTTGGTTGTCTTTGTCCACATACAGTTTTAGGAAATAGTCTTCCCATTCTTTGAAAATTGAAGATGTTTGGATAAATTCGTTTACAGGCTTTTTTATTCTGCAGAGCATGTTCCATGTTTTCTTTTGCACTACATTTCCAAGGAACATCTTTCCCAGTATTTCTTTTTCAGAGTTCTTATTTGTTGGTTTACTCTGTTCTTTATATGTTTGTAGTTGCTGTAGGTCTCTGGTGTCTTTTGTATTCCAGTTATGCCTTTCTCTTCTACCGACAATTCCTTCACATCTTCAGTGGACCATTGCTTGGTGTTTGGTCTGCCGTTGGGTTTACCTTCTCTTACTCCTATAGCTTCCTTGGTGTTATTTAATATATTTGTTTTTATCTTCTGCCATGCTTCCTCGACGTTATCTTCATTGTTTATCTTATTATGATCGATCTTGTTTGTCACCTTTTCCTTATACAGGTGTTTAGTGCTTTCGTTGGCAAATGATTCCGTATTGAATTTTGTGATCGTGATTTGAGACAGAGTTGACAAAGTTTGCAGAGAATTAGGTCTATCCCTATGTTTGCTGAGTTTAATACCCTTACGTCCAGAATTTGACTGGGGTTGACTGTTCTGTTCATGATTATGTAGTCCATTATACCTACTTGTTCTCTTGTGTTACCCCATGTTCGTTTGTATTCCCATTTGTGTGGAAAGAAGGTGTTATTGATCCTACACCGGCGTGCGCCCGTTCTTCCTTGTTGAATGTTGGTATTTCGCGCTGCCTTCTCCTTTCTTCTTCGTCTTTGCTAAGGAGCAATTCAGTGTCGGTTCATCTCCAGTATGATTTCTTGGTCTCTATGTTTCCAGGATGTTATATTCCAGCAACTCAGTCTTAGTATATTCATTTTCCAAAAAAACATAACATAAAAATAACAAACTTTATCACAACAATTTCAATGAATCAAATATACGAATGGTGATTTATTCTCGTCATTGTTATAGCTTTGGAACGGAGTGTACATCCACGCTTGCACGTTTGGGGTCGACTGCCCACTTCCACCGCAATAATAAACGACGCATTCAAAGCCGTTGAGTAACAAAATTGTCTCCACAAACAAAGTAACCCAACGTAAATAAAAAGCAACAACGCAAACTAGCTTAAAATATTTGAAGACTGCGCCAGTTCGCCGCGAATAACCCTACAGGCTAACGTACCTGGTATTTTTAGACCAGCTGTAATTTACAAGTGACAAACTGCACGCGGTGCCCACGTCATAAAGACATAATATCCCACATATTAAATAATCTTCGACATTTAAGCTCGAACGGGACCAATTAGTTTCTCTATGTGTGCGTCGATAAAAAAAAAACATTTTAATAAATCACGCGCCAATTGATCAATCGGGACTGCGCGTTTAATTCCCTTAATAAATCAAGGCGAATAACGCAACGGAATCAAACGCTTACCTTTAACGTGGAATACGTGAACTCGGACGATTTATTATTATCTAAGCTAAGAGATTTTATCGCCGCACTTAATTATCATCAGTACAAATATTTTCCAGGACGATACGAGGCTCGTATGTATTGAATGGTATTTGATTAGCGATAAAGTTAGTACGATAACGTGTAGGTATGCGTTTGACTGCGAGATAGTACGTATCGGTGGAAAGGTAATCAATGCGGTGCTTGGGTCTCCTCGAGAATGCTATTAGGAATTGTGGGATTTACTTTGATAAGCAATTAGATTTAGATTTAGATTTAGAGTTACATCTTTTATGATTTTTAATTAATTTTATAAAGTAAATTATTTGCTAATTGTGATGTTGACGATGCTGTACTGTGTAACGCTAATTATGTGTTTAATTACAAAAAAAAAACTTGAAATTATTCGCTGAATATTTATTCCGACTTGATGAATGTTAAAAATAAAGCGACAGCTCGTTTAATCCAAAGAAGGGAATATGAGAAAAGTGGGTAATAGAATAATTTTATACAACATTAAGATGTCCACATAACAATCATCGAATGCTACTTAAGGCAAATGTTAATTTAGGTGGATCAAATCGAGTCACATTACCTAAAAAAAAATATAATTAAGGTCGACCAAAAAATGTCTAGTTCGGCCCATAATCGAACTACACAAAGGTGACTGTGTCCACTGACAGTAGATTGCGCCGGGTCTCTTTCACCGCGGACGAGTTCCTAATAAGGTATATGGCCTACCTGGATTACTCTATCTCACAAACGCGTCTGTTACCTGAATACATATAAACGCACGAACCGCCTTCGACTTTATTGCATTATTTTTCTTCAAACAGTCCACATTATGAATCACGACAGGCTAGCTTAAGTATCTAGATTACGTGTTTATTTTCGCTCGACGTACATACACGCGACGCCCACCCAGATATTTATAACCCATCCACTAAATGTCCGCGGTTTCGATCGCGGCGCAAACGGGCCATCATCACGGTCCGTCTAGCAGAAACATCGCCTCTCGGTTTGCTAGCCGATTGTAATAAAATTCGCGGCGGTATTTGGGTTAAGGTCGCGCACGATTTTTGCGCGACCTTTAATACGTAACCGCCATTGTAATTAAATGAAAGCGATTAGAAAGAAACGCAAATGTCGCAAATGTGGATTCCGGAATCCGGTCGTTGTGAGAAACGCGTTACCTCGATTATTCACTTTTATATCTCCGATTGTTACAAAAATCGCGCAATTAACGACTTGCGCAGTTATTCAAACACGAAAGCGTAAAATTGAACAGTTTAAGCAATTTGTTTTTTTTTTTATTGATTCGATTCGGAGGAAATAGTGGAATGTTTTCGAACGGCACGTGGGCGCGAGTCGTCGTCGTAAATCGGCGGTTTATTTGTTTGGAAATCATATTTAATTAATGGTACAGTGTCGTGAGGCATCTGTGGGTCGCCGCCGGGCGTCGGTGGCTTCGACCTCGCCCGCAGATTTTAAACAAAATCGATATCAATAAATTTCAAAATCGCTTTGTGCGACGCACTCGCAAATTTCTCCTTTGGCCGGTCGGGAGCACTTTCACTCCGATGCCTCTACAAGGGTGGCCGTTCACGCAGTTAACTTTGATTAATCGTGCAGGTGTCGACATCCGTCCAAATTTCGACTTCGCCTTTGCAATTAAATTACGAAATAGTAAGAGGCCGGTTATTGAATATGCGACATAAATATTCGAGTTGGCTCGACGTGAATTACCAAATCATCGTCCTATGCCATGAATTTTGTTTCAAATCAAATGTGTTGCGTTAATGAGACAAATAGTTTGGGTTGCACGAATTTTTATAAGCAGATTAAAAGTACGTTCGGATTTCCACGAGTTACGAAAAAATGACACAACATTATTCTTATTTAAATATTTTGATGTTAAATATTTTTATTGGTACTTATTTAATCTTTTTAAGGGGGGATCCTGCTTTAGGAGGCCTTAAAATAGCGTTTTTGGGGGAATTTTTCTAGGACAGAAAAAATGAACAAGTCTAGTGAACTTTTTAGAGCATTTTATTGCATATTTGAGCATTAAAAAAAAATATTTCGAGAGAAAAATATTTAAACGGGGAACCGATTTTTATGCACATTTGTGCAACACCTTTCAATTGCAGTCTATAATCGGTGGGAAAGATGTAGCTCGTAATTTTTGTCTGAAACAAAAAAAAACAAAGAAAATGGCAATTCTCATATATTTTCTTCTAGGTGAACTAAAAAAACCCAAAATTTTGAAATTCAAGATTTTTCCGAGGTTTGAAAATAAATGTGCTCTTTGCAGGAAGAGAAAATCATTTCAACTTGCTAAAAAAGTTGTTTAGAATTTTTTTTCATTAATATTTTTAGTTCAAATCGAATAGAATGCCACTGAAGCCAACAAAAGTTTTGTTTCGTTTTGATTGGTTGTCTAGTTTTCTCGCAATCACGCCCACCAGTTTAGAAAAATCGTAAAAACGAAAACTCGAGAAAACGCTCTCTAAAGTTTACGATCAGCAAAAATGTTAATTTTCGATTACTTACGGAATATCTCGTTATAATCCTACTATAGCTCTTACGAACTCAAAATATTATTGTTTCGAACGACCGATTGAACTTGTTTCAGTACATAGTTCGGTGTTATGTGACTGCGGGAAGGGGTGCGCGCTTCGTTTGTCCGAGCGTTCGTGCGTTCGTATATTTTTTTCTCGACACCTCACTGTGTTTATTGGTGTATCTTTCAAAATATTGCGAATTAGCCGCTTTAACTTTTTATACATATTCTTAGATATATTAGGCATAGATTTGAGCAATAAACATTTTTTTTCGATTTTTTGAGCCTTCTAAAGCAGGATCCCCCCTTAATGCTGTCTACTCATACGACTCGAAAGATTGTTCGCATTACCAATAACTTTCCTAAAAGGTGTTAACGCAGCTTTTGTGGAAATGATTTATTTTAAAAGGTTCTGCTGATTATTAAGTAAATTTGGTAAAAGCTTAAAATGCATTTTTTTAAATTTTACCAGCTTCTACAAAATTTGCTACACTTATTTACATTCAGTTGTTTAGAAAAAGCAATAGCAACATGCGACATAAAATGTATTAAAAAGCTTAAATATGCGCTAATAATAACTTTTTCATGGCTTACTGTCCAACGTAAAAAATAATTTTGTTGCAGCAATACAATTTTTTATATATTGGTAAAATCAATCAGAATTACACTCAAACCGCTTCGCACATAACGTGCTATCGGGATCAAATATATATTTAAACTGATAAGCAATTTCGAAGGTATGGACCACTACTAGTTCTGACAGTGAAATGAAACTAAAACCTTTATACGAATAAGCAGTTGCAGTCGTATTTTGTTAACGGCATGCATCGCATAAAGAGTGGCAAGAAATGTCTGTTATGATCTTTTTTTCTCTTACTTTAGTTACGATTAAGTAATAGTCGCTGACTAATCCAGGCCCTTTTGTTATTCTACTAGCTTAGGAACAATAGAAAAATAGAATTTTGTTTATTTTGCGGGTCGGGTTTTTATTATTATTCGTCGCAAATCCGTAATCAATTACAAATTTTTCGCCTCTGCTTTTCATATCTTTTGTGTAGTTATGGATTTACTTGCTTACGTTAAAAAACGTGTTCGTTATTATCACAGTTTGTATGAAGCAAAATTGGAGCATTGTTTTACCTTAGCTATTTCTTGTGTGTTGTCCGGGTTGTCCAATTGAACTGTTATACGTTTCATTTCTCTCTGTTTTTGTTGTTGTCATAATTATTTATATTTTGCTTGTGAGACGTATCTTTTCTTTCTTCTGCCATTTGGGTTTGTATATTTACCTATGTTTTTTCCCCCCATTTCCATGCTTGATCCACTATGTACAGTTTCTTAAATCCAATTTACCTTTTTTCTTTTTTCTCTTCTATTTTTCTTTATCTTTGCCTTTTCCTTGCCATTGCCTAATTGTATGAAACGTATTATTTCAATTGGATTTTTGCTTCTTTTAATTTGCGGCTCCTCATCAATAAACTTCTCCATTGCGATGTTTAATTTCTCTCTTATTTACCCTCTCAATTTTTTTATTTTTCTTCTTCAGTTCCACATTTCCTTCTTTCATTTTATTTATTTTCTCTATTTATCCATTATTTTTGTTCTAGTGTGGTCTCATGCGTTTCGTTTGCTATACTTCCCATGGTTGCCGCTGTCGCTTCTTTCATTTTATTTATCATTTTTGTCTTTCTCGTCCTTACTTCCCCCTTCGTCCTCACGTTTTTTTGGCTCTGAGCTATAATAACTACGTATATTTATTTACTTACTTTAATTATTCCAAAGCGCAAAAAGTGATTAATTGTTGTTCGCATGTGTTGTTATGTCGGTGTTTTATTCCCATGTTATCGTTCGTGTAACCGAAAGCAAGAAACCTCTCCCACATCGTAGGCGGAGGTTGGAGAAAAAAATCGTAGTTACATGCAGCACAATAGGTTTATTAACTTTGAGCACACAAATTATTTATCTTTTATACGTGTTATGACGAGTTATGACAGTTGACGTCGTTCGCTCGGAGCTTTTAAGTGCTTTCAGATTAATCCGCGTAATTCAACTTCAAGTTGGGTTGGGTTGGGTTGGGTTAGCTTGGGTTGGATAAGACTTGGTTGTCTTCTTAGTTCACACACTCTTAGGTCACACACACAAAAACAAAGTGAATGAACGCCCTCCTTTCTCTTTTCCAATGCGACATGTTTGACATGTGTTCCTTCTTCATTACCATACACATACATATTTCACTCCTCTGGAATTCTTTCTTCTTAAAAAAAAACCCATTTCCAATAATAAAGAATCGTTCTTTAGTTTCGCCCCTCGGCTCTATGGAGGTATTGTTTTCTTCCTTTTTCTTGTCATGATACAATTCCTGGTTGCTTGATCCATTCTAACCATATGTCCTTGTAGCTTTTCTATCCTTACAAGAAGTTCCTCCGTTTTCACTTTCTGTCGATTTTCCTTCTTTTTTGCCCTATATTCTTACTCTCTTCAATATTCATCTTCATGTCCGTTTTTAATCATTTAAGTGCATCGACAATTCCTTTAATTTAATTGTTTGTCCTTCGCCTTTAAAATCTCATATTGCGTCCGATATCATTGATTTCTTTTATTTCATTCGTTACAGTAGGTTTATCTACTGGGGATATT
The DNA here is from genome assembly GCA_959613385.1 of Geotrupes spiniger. Lineage (NCBI taxonomy): Eukaryota > Metazoa > Arthropoda > Insecta > Coleoptera > Geotrupidae > Geotrupes > Geotrupes spiniger. The sequence goes on along the minus strand of OY390732.1, from coordinate 1,202,293 downwards.
TTTGTTATTCTTCGACTTTTAGTAAAACATTTCCCGTGTTCTTCTTCGCGATCCCGTTTGCGGTGGAATATTTATAAATTAAATGCGGCAAGGTTACAAAGTTGCCTGCTTTAGTGCTCACGGTATGAATGTCGACGAACGAGAAATATCGCATAATGAGAAGTGTATCGAGTATCGAGATCGTTACTAAAGTAATAACGTTGTGACCGAATCGCCCGATGCAATTAATGAGACGTGTACAACAACTATTAAATTAGATTCATTACGAAACAGTCGGGAATAATTAGTGATGGCTGATAGTGATGAATCATATGATATATTGAGAGAAAAATACGACAATTTTTAACGAACGCACAGGCATTCGAATATGAATTATTCAAAAACTAGTTTCGCAACGTACGCCATTAAGTATTTAAATAAAATGAAATTAATGCTTGTTTAACATTGAAGCCCCATACGTCGACTCCGTCGCTGACAGAACTGGTTGCAAAACGTACAGTTTTATTATTAACGGTTTGATTAAATATTTCGAATAAATTTTAAAACTCGCCGGTGATTAATGAAATAATTACTGCGCTAGTAAACAACGTTAAAATGCGATTATTTAGTCCAGGAAAACTATTAACGATACCACAACCACTTAACGAATTTTACGCGCGTTTGATTTGTTGTACGTGAAATGTCGCGTTCAATGAAATGCACAAGCGTACAAGCTAAATCCGCACCTAATTAGATAATCAAAGAAAACTCGATAACTTATTTCATTTTATGTGCCGATAACGCCGCATTAATTCATAAATGTCGTTAAAACGACTGTCGCGCGGAGTAAGCGTTTAAATGTCTACATAATTTAGACTTAAATGGGTAAACGAGGTCGTGATATTTCAATAATTAGTAAATATTGTCCTTGCGTTTCCTTCGATTTGCATATAAATTACGAACGTATTTCTAAAATCGGCGAATACAATGCAATGCAGGGTCTCCGCCTTGTTGCGCGTCCAATCGGTCGCCAAAGCGTTAATCGAAGCGATTTTATAAACACGTTAATCGGTGTGATTTATGTGACGTAAATATTTCCATTTAAATGGTACATTTTCAATATTTGCTATTGCATTTAATGATTGTCTTATGTTTCTGTTCAATCCCTTCACTAACTAACTTTTTATTGCCAAGGGACAATTACTGAAAGAAACTTAAACGTTACCAGATTTCTCGCCACGAGTGAAATACTTAGTAAAACTTTAAATAATCCAAATCATATCTAGGTTTGTACTATCGTCTCGGTTAAGGGGGGATCCTGCTTTAGGAGGACTTAAAATATCGTTTTTGGGGGATTTTTTTTAGGACAGAAAAAAATGAGCAAGTCTAGTGAACTTTTTAGAGCATTTTATTACATATTTGAGCATTAGAGAAAAAATAATTCGAGAGAAAAATATTTAAACGGAACCGATTTTTATGCACATTTGTACAACACCTTTCAATTGCAGTCTACAATCGGTCGGTAGCTCGTAATTTTTGTCTGAAACAAAAAAAACCAAAATTGTAATTCTCATATATGTTCTTCTATGTGAACTAAAAAAAAAACCCCAAAATTTTGAAATTCAAGATTTTTCTCAGGTTTGAAAATAAATGTGCTCTTTGCAGGAAGAGAAAATCATTTCAACTTGCTAAAAAAGTTGTTTAGAATTTTTTTTTCATTAATGTTTTTAGTTCAAATCGAAGAGAATGCTACTAAAGCTAAGAAAAGTTTTGTTTCGTTTTGATTGCTTGTCTAGTTTTCTCGCAATCTCGCCCACCAGTTTAGAAAAATCGTAAAAACGAAAACTCGAGAAAACGCGCTCTAAAGTTTACGATCAGGAAAATGTTAATTGTCGATTACTTACGGAATATCTCGTTATAATGCTACTATAGCTCTTACGAATTCAAAATATTATTGTTTCGAACGACCGATTGAACTTTTTTCAGTGCATAGTTCGGTGTTATGTGTCTGCGGGAAGGAGGGCGCGCTTCGTTTGTCCGAGCGTTCGTGCGTTCGTATATTTTTTTCTCGACACCTCACTGTGTTTAGTGCTGTTTCTTTCAAAACATTGCGAATTAGCCGCTATAACTTTTTATACATATTCTTAGATATATTAGGCATAGATTTGAGCAGTAAAAAAATCGATTTTTTGAGCCTTCTAAAGCAGGATCTCCCCTTAAGGAGACGATGCAAGTAAGTGCCTTGAATGAACTGCCATCTTCTATAGTACAGAGCCGTGATTGGTTAATACACTGACACCAACCTTTATGTCATATTTGGACGACCACATACACCTTCAGCGAATGTATTTGTGGTGGTCTGATGAGCCAACAAGGGCGAAACGGTCCATCACCATCTAATACAATCCCTGAAGTTTATTTTCTACTACTAAAGCGATTAAAAAATGTTTTGAATCGTTTTGATGACCTGGATTGCTTCTTTATTAAATTAAATTAAAAAAAAGTCCCAATGATGAGATAAAAAAGATTTGCAGTAACCGAGTACACGTGCAGCGAATTATTAAGAACAACCTTTGGATTTGTGGTGTTGGGTTTATTTTCTTCTCAATCAGTTGTAAGTAAATTTTATCTGGTGGTAAATTTATTCCATGAGCAATCACGTGTGACATGTGACATAAAAGTTTTACTCGTAAATGTGAATTACGTGTGAATGTCTGCTGCTCCGCCGTAAATTACACGAATTACACTAAAATCATCGCCGTCGAAATTGATATAAATTATTCCAACAAATCCGGCCCGGTTATTTATCGCACGCGCGTCATTAGGTCAGTTTCGAACATCAATTTTCGAAAAAGAAACGGCCGACTACAAAAGCAGATGTCCGAAGAGACAGAAGTGAATCATATTCGCATGCGACTGCCCACGCGAACCGTAAATTATTTCGCCCGTCGCGAACATAATAACCAATACTGAACAAACAACGACGGTCCTGAAATAATGGCGACGCGTTGCCCTCGCACGTGAAAATGTCGCGTTTTCGCGAAATAACGCGGCGGTGCAATTGCAACGAGAATAGAGCGGTCGTAATTTTCCGCCCCGGTCGACGAGCAATTCGAAACGAAACACCTACATCGGCGCATAAATTACGCGTAATTTGCTCGCGGAATGAATGGCTCGCGTTTGCGAAATTCTCGCGTTACACGGCGATTATTGCGAAAGTGCGATTCGATGAAATTCGCCATTCGACGCGCGGCGGACGGTTGAACGCGGTGGGGACATCGGCATTTTTAACGCGTTATCTATTTATTGCTCACGGTCATGACTTACCGAACATGGATGCAAGAAAGTTACCACCGTCGCAAATATCTGCCACACGTGTTCCGATGCATCGCATTGGATGTAATAAGGAAGTGAAGTAAATATGCGACGCCTATTTAAGTTTTATTTGCCATAGGAAGGTCTGACGTTGGAAGTTATTTAACACGTAACGTTTTAAAATTTGGTCATTGTTATAAAAAAAATATTTATTGAATGGGGCCGTAAAATTATTATTAGTTCTGGATTATTTAATGTAAGTAATGCTAGTAAACCGCTATTCTCATTGTTAATTTAAGATCGTTAGCAATCGCTAGAATTCCTTAGCAACCGCACAGTTTTTGATATAAAATTATTATTATGGAGCCAAAATACATACACTACGCTAATAAATTAGAACAACACTAAGAAAAATTGTTGTAGTTTCTTTTCTAGTTTTATAAAATTAATAAAATCTATCTCATAATCTGGTGATATTATCATTTATTTACCATAAGTTTCATTCAATTTGACTATTTCGACGGTATTATCAAAAAAAAGATAAAACATGGTAAATATATCAACATTTGTGTGAGTGCATTAACACCACCTAGACGCCAATGCCCTTATATTGTATTGACGGCTAAATGGCATTGATAGTCAAACACAAACTTATATTCGCATGACTACCAGCAACTTCGGATGATGTATCGTTGGTGATGTGGTGAGTCCAGACGAACGGAAGTCTCGACAGTGCCGACTTAGTTGGTCAAATCTGAAATGCCTCGCTTAGCAAATATGTTGTAGAAATGTGTCAAATGAAACACTGAGTTCACTGAGTAACCTGATGTTTTAAACAGAAATATATTTCCAACAACAAAAAATAAAATTTTCAGCAATTTAACACGCAGGCTATAAAAGAGTTAGCATAATTTTGTAATAAAATATCTTAGTTTACATTCTGCATGGACGATAAGGAGCACCCACACTATTATAAGCAATTAATAAGGATGTTTTTGAACAAATATTTCAGTGATGGCTATAAACGTACAATAGAAAATGCAAATATTTTTGATTTATGTCATATCTTGACATGTTAATTATTCCACGCAACTTTCTAACTAAAAAAATACGTAACAATTACTTGGTGTATCTTGCCATACTATATCATATCATATCATATCTATACTGCATTACATTAATTGGCCTGTACTTTTTGTTTGAGTCTTTACATTAATTAGCGTTAATACAATAATATTATAAATATTTTATTTCGCTTGGCGTCTGTTCATTTTGTGACGTAAATGAAACGAACCAAATTTATTCGAGCGTTTTTAATTTGTACAAATTTTTTTTTAATTCTCCAAATTCTGGTCATTTGGAGAGCACTGAAATGGAGCATTTAAACTTTTACTATGTTAATAAAGTCACCAGTGAATTGTTGTCGATGCATTCTGTAAATTTGTCGACGTTTTGAATTTTTTTTTCGTCATAGTTCATCTGTACCATTCATATGATAGTTTAAATAGCAAGAAAAGGGTTGGGGTAATGAGCTCTGAAATAAGACATATATGAGCAAGTAAACTGTGTATGTCATGGACAGTAAGTTTTCTGTTTATTCAAATTTGGGTTCGTTTATGCTGTAGGTAATATTATTTTCTATTTATTCGAATAGTTTTTCATCATTCGTAAGAAAATAATGACGTTTTATTGTGTTTATCATTTATTCACAGAGTAATCTGATATAAAACATCGAGCCATTACTGACCATTTGTTTAGAAATTACTCATTTTCTTCAATCTCATTCCTTTACATAGTTATGTTTTAATAATACACGGGTGATACATTTATACTGAAACAATCACCACCCAACTGAGGACTTTAGTACCTTCATATGTGAAAAAATAATTCTTTGTCATGCGACCAAAGTTGAAACGTACGAAAGTCCTCCTGGACCATTTCAATTGCCCTAATTGCCATAAGGTGTCATTCCCATACAGCTTATATTTGCAGTGTTTGAGGCAATTCCCTATACCGTTGTCATAAATTAAGTATAGTAGCGGGCCAAGTATGCTTCCCTGTGGGACACCTCTTTCCACATCCACGTATGATTACTTTTCCTTTCTTATATATTGGCGTTACCACTGCTTTTTTCCGTCCGTCAGGGACTGAAATAAATTTATGAAGCTCTTGATTGTGTTTGAGAAAATATTTATATGTGCCTTTGCATCCTTCATTTTAATATTATCCCATAATATTCTCGGATTATGGCTTCAACACTTTCTAATGATATTGGAGGTATGAACATCGTTTGCGCATGATACTGGGTTTGTTGTCAATCAGCCATGGCACAGTATTTTGCATTCAGTACCATTAACACCAACAAAGCAATTTCCAATTACGGTGAATATTCTCCGGGCTCGATTCCTCTTAGTTAGGTCAGAACGACATCTCATTAAATAAAAAGTTTCGTAAAGTCGCCTTTGCTTTGGTGGCGGTGGAAGAACCAACCGAGCTAATCTACTATGACACAATTTTATTTGAATGTACCTCTTGACACAAACGCACATACATTTATTTAAACGCAAAGGTTATTCCAAATGACCAAGACATTGATAATTGACTATTGTGTCAATTTATTACTTTCTTAAACATTAATTACTTGCGCAATAAAATTTCATTTTTATTGCATATTCGCTGAATCGCAAGACAGTCAGGGGGGGGGGGGGGGGATTGATGCACACACAGCTGTTCGAACGTTCCAAGGCTGCGCAACACATTGCTAAAAATTACATCGAATCGACGACTTCTTGCGTTTCGCACAGGAACGAACATTTTATTTATTCACAAGAAAACCGACGAGGAAGCCGAACTTTTTTGCTTGCAACCGCTTTACAGCGCAATAACTTCCTCGGAAGGCATGCGGTTTAAAACAAATTTAAAATAACGATACAACTGTATTTACGCCGAGTACATGCCTGCCGTTTGCGCAGGTAAAATAATACACTAACGACTCGAATAAATCCATTTACCTTTGCCAAACGGAAAAATCGGCGCTGCATGGGAATACAGTTACGCAACTGGCAAAAATGATTAAGAACGTCCACGAGTGTTAATTAATTAAATATCAAGTTTCATCAGCGACGTCCGTTCACGCTTCTTACTTATTCCGAACCCGTTACCTTTCGAGCAACTGAATTTCCTGTTTGAAGCTACCGATTTTGCGTCTTGCCCAATCGAACTTTATTGGGCGTTACGCAATGTGTTTATCGTGTAACGTATTTAATTAATTAAAATCGAGAAATTCTGACCGCTAGATTACGTGGTCGATTCAGTTTTAATAAGTATTACGTGGTATTTGCTTGTTTGTCTTTGTCACTACTAGAAATTTAACAAATTAAGTCGATAAGTATTTACAGTTTAATTTTTATTTTCAACCACAAATTACTTCAACGCGTCAACAATTTTATGTCGAGGGAGTAGAAAACCTGATATGAGTAGTAGCGCCTATTTAAAGTCAATTTAATATCGTAATTGTAAACGTTTCATTTCTGACATAAAATCCCAACGCCCAGCCTGGGATTTGAACCACCGACCTTACGATTACTGGCCTGCCATGTAGTCCATTTCACCAGCAGCCCCATAACTTCGTTGCAAATAAATTTAAACCAAGTTACATATTTAATCCGTGTCTTCGAGTTCACAAGTGATTGTAGAAAAAGTACGCTGCTATGTTTCCATTACGGTCAATTTTAAACGCACTGCGTGGAAAAATAACGTTAGGTTACGTTTCCATTTAATTTATTTCCATAAATATTTGTTTCAATTAAATATCTTTCATACGACGTGAATTGCAAGCGGCATATAAATTATTTAAATGCAATAGATTCAATTACCCATTGAATATAATGTGTCCGACTACACGGCATGCTCTATATAATACGAAAGGTTGTTCATTACGTGTGACATGGATATACTTGCTCGGACACTAAAGATTTAATTTCGCATGATTAATTCATAACTATAAATCAAAATGGACGTCGCCGGATCGACTTTGCAATCGGCGTCTGAGGCCAATCTCGAGTTCGTTATTTCATTACGCGTAGCACGATCGTACGAAATGTACTATGTCGCAATGAATATTTCATGAATTGTATCAGCGCGGTGACAAAAGAAATAGATGTAATGGTGAATTAATATGAGTTCTATTGTTCGTAAAGTGTTAACGTGATGAGGGATGGAAATTCAAAACAAGAGGAGATTGCACACTGACCAAGTAAAAGCTGTCATAAAATAAAGAGAAGGACGTCATCAGGGGTGGGAATCAATCGAGGCATTAAAAAATTGCCATTATTTTCAAAAAACTTATTAATCCCACCAGCGGATGCATTAGGTGACAGCTGTTTCGTCATTCAGGACCCATCAGACTACAAGGATATTATCTTGACGTCTAGGAGGCGTCTATTACACCTGTTTTTATAGTTTCTAAACAATTTATTATAAATTTCGAAAGTATTTTAATTGAAATAATCGAAAATTGTCGAACGCAATTAACGTAAGATGGCAGTTACCAGAAGGATTGGTACATTTTGATGATACAGACAAACACAAACTTTGATTTCATTGTAAGATAAACGAAAAGTTCTCAGCAAAGTCGGCCAAGACAATAAATGAATTGCTGTGACCTGTTTTCCTTTCTTTCTCGGAAACTGACTGTGGATTTTCAAAATTTAGCGATTCCAGCTTCTCTGCCATGGATTCAAAATACTCATCTTTGGGTTTTATTAATGCAATTATGTCAGGTCGATCTGTTCTAATCCACTGTTTGAATGTTACATCAGGCAATGAATCGTATTTATCTGAATCCTCAAGCATGTCTAAGACGTCTGCTTTACCTGGTCTTTCAGCAGACTTGTTCATCGTGCAGTTTTAGTTGCTTGAATCACGTATACATTTATCAATGAGGTCTTTGTTATCTGCCCTTAGTGTTTGCTATGCGTGAACAAGGAACTGCGTGTAGTCGACTCGTGTTGTAAGTTCGACGTGAATTTCGATTACGTCTCTCGCTCACGTATGTTACGCCAAATGATTTGCGTCGCTATCGTCTGGGCTTTGTTATATCGTTCGGATGCTGGGTTGCAGATAAACTTCCTTTAACTATGTACACTATTTATTGTCACTATTTACAATTTGCAATTTTTCGCAATTACAATTGGCACTGTTACTAATCAATGCTTAAGTGCATAACACTGTTGTCTCAAGTTGTCTTGAATAATGATGTTACTTCGACTGTTGTCTTGTTACTTTGGATATGTAACTGTTTGTCTTGATACTTCGAATGTGTAACTGATACTCTTCGACTGTTGTCTGCGTTACTGTGGCAACTATGTGTAACTGACATTGGTACTGTTAGACTGTCTTGATACTGATACTGTTGTCTTGAATGATGGTACACTTCGACTGATGTCTGTGTTACTGTTTGTAACTTCGTGTAACTGTTAGTACTGTTGTACTGGTTACTCTGCGAATGTGTAACTGAACTGATCGGCGCAACTGCCGAACCATCTGTACCTGGACAGCAGTGAATTTGGATCCAAACAAAATAATTGTAGCGAATATTTTGCACTGGTTTGCGCGGATCTAAATTAACTTAATTAAACGTTAATATGTACATATGTGGGACCGAACACTTAGCGTGAACATCAGCTTCACATTTTGATGATATAGACCAACACAAGTTTTGTGAGCCCTGGCAGCTACTGCTGGGACAAGATTCGCCTCTTGGGCTTCAAATCAAATTTCAATCTTCCTATTTTGATTCTTAAACTTTGAGTGACCTGATGCACAATATTTATTGCCAGGACATATTCTACTATGCTCGTCATCTTCATAAAAATTAACAATTTGTACCACAGTCTTTGAAATTCCATGAGCTATCCTTTTTTTCTAACTCTGGGAAAATACCTTGCCCTTGACTAGTTCTCTAGTTGGTTTAACGAGACAACCAGAAATTGAATTCTGATGTTATTTTTTTGGTACACCATGAACGCTAAAGCTAAAGATTTTTATTTTATTGTTGGAGAGCCACATCAATTTTTTTTTCAGCTTTTCAATTAACTCGTTGTACTCATCTGACTTTGGCTTTAAAATCATTATGTCTTTTGTCATATATACGTTTTCTTATCTTTGAAGCAGGTGATGCACTTAAACAGGCTACAAGCAGCAACTTTGGCTGTCAGCTGGTGAGAGACATGTAATGGTATCATTCTAAATAAAGTTTTCTCTATCTTCACTTACTAACACAAATATTAGAAAAAAATTGGACAAGTTTTGTACTTGGCACAACTCTGCTTCCAGTGGAATATCAAATTCAATATTTTTACTTGGTGATGATATAAATGATTTTTTTTTTTTGAAAAGTAATCTCAATTAAACTGACGGACATGTGAGGTTAACGGGATCTTAGTAACTTTTTAATGTGAAACTTCTTTTGTATTATTTTAGCATACAAACAGTTGGGTTGGGTTGGAACTGTATGGGTTGGGTTAGTATTTTCAAATTAAATTTAGCCATTAAAAGTTTCTTAAGTATTTTTTGTGATTTTTCGAAAAATACACAATAGCAATAAAAAAAATAGAGATACGTCAGCATCGTATCATAAAGTAACAAAATTCCAACGTGCACTCTACAGACATAAACGAAACGTATCCCGAATCAAATTTCATGAAATATGGCGTCGTTTATTCACATTCGAAACTCGTATTTCTCGCGTTATTTATATTTCCTAGCTTTTACTAGCGGCAGGTGGTCACATTGTAACGATAACTAGTTTAATAAAGCGACGGGAGTGCAGCTAAATACGAAGCGATCGCGTCCCGTTAAATGTTTTCGGTGGTCGCGGCCGCGGCGTTCCATTGTTGGCCGAAAATGTCCGTGCCGGGCGTTTCCTGCTCAAACCGCCGTCCCGGCGGACGCGTCCGTCGCGATAGCGATCTAAAAAGTCGGACGAAAGTTCAAATATGTTAGCAATTAACGGGCAGAGGTCCCCTGGACGCACATCTGGTGCAGGCAGGGGTTCAAACGGACTAATCGCCACCCACCGTAGCAGACGAGCGTGAGTGGGTCCAAGACCGGTTACATTATTCGGTCCCTGCACCACAGCCCACTCTTCTCGAATGCCTCTTCTATCACTCTATAAATACTCGGTTATCTGTTGCAAATTGATTTTGAATTGAGCGAGAGAGGCCACGTTTCGTTCGTCGCGGGGAAAACGTCGAAATTTAAGCGAAGATTTTAGTGAGAATCGAATGGTTTTTTTTTATTCGCATTAAAATGTATTTATTTTTAGATAATTGATTTTTTTTAAGAACTGCAGTTCGGTCGTTTATGATTTAAAATGAAAAGAATATCAAAATTGTCGTCGAAAATATTTAAAAAAAGCCGTAGAATTATGAAAATACTCGAAATTATAAAAAGAGTAAAAATATAAAATGATAATTTGGTGAAAACTAGATATGTACTTAAAATTATGAAAAATATTAAAATATTTAAAATATGTAATTTATATAAAAATTCAGAAAATGTTCGTACTGTGATAAAATACTTGCAAAAGAAGAATTGTATTAGATGAGGGCGCTGTTTCTTACCAAGTGGTGGAAAATATGTCTCGAGAATTTAAACTGGGAAGACAAACATGTGAACATGCGAAGGGTGGCGGACGACCAGTGACTGTCACTACCCAAGAAAATGTTAATGGTATATACGATATGGTAATGACGTCGGATAGCTAAAATTTTTTTCTTATGGCTACAGAAAATATTTTACCAAATATTTTGAGGCTAGACACGTTGAGTCACCTGATCAGAAACGTTCTAAAGTATTGCATTCTGAAGCCAGTTTGACAAAGTTCAAAGCAGATCCGGATGAATTTCTTTCTCGATTCGTCACTGTTGACGAAACGTGGGTTCACCACTTCGATCCCGAGTCGAAGAATTTTTTCCAGAGCAATCCAAGGTTTGGAGCATCATTGAACCAAATGGAGATTATGTAGAAAAATAAACGTTTGATATTTCTTCAATTTGTTTCCTTCTACGTTAGGGACCGTAAATAATGATTTCCTCTCGTACTATGCATTGGGTATGTAGTTTAAAAGATCTGCATCAAGTGGCTCCACCTCCACTCTTCCAACGGAATTTTGCAACAATTATTTAAGCATCCATTCTTCTATCCGTAGCCGACAACAATCACCAGGAGATTAATTAAAAGCCGGGAATAACATCACGTTTTATTTAATCTCAACACAAGAAATAAACGCCAATAAACACATTCTTTTCATTATATCGTTGCTTAACATTTATGTAACTGCAACCTTGCGATTTTTCATAATAGTACCGGCTTCGGCCGTTCTGCACATTTACTACTAATCAATAAATCGTGCCCAATTAAACTCCACTCGACGTTTTCACAGAACGTATTATTTCATACTATAAAGCAAATTTATGGGTGCATAAAAATGTAATAACCTCGCTGGTGTTGTGTGAGTGTGTGATTTAAAAAATTTTGAACGAAATATTTCAGTCTAATCCGCAATTTAAAGAAAAACAAAGGCATAATTTACGATTTTATTGTAACTCTGCAAATAGACGACGCGATGTCAGTGTGCCGTGATATACTGTTGCGAATTTTCAAACGCCTAATGGTTTTTATATTTAGGTGTTTATTTACAACGCATCTTCGTGGGAGTAATTGTTCCATTTAGTCGCCCGCTTCATTGTTTATTGCGGTCGCGGCGAACAATGTAATGGTGTTTAGTGCCGTAGGGTATAGAACAATACCGACGGTGTTGTGACTGCACAGGAGCCGATTATGTTGAACATTTCGCACGTGCGCATTATTGTAAAATTTCCGAACGGCCGCAACTGTTAATGACAATAATAGGTGCCAGATTCCGGAAATATACTCAGTGACATATAAACTGCACCACCTAGAAGGGGTGGGAATTTTTGGACCAAATTTGGCAGGAATAGTGGACCAGTCCAGGGAAATAGTTGATTAAAATTTGAAACCCAATCATCAAGTAGTCATGGGATTTTGACGTTTGTGTCATTTTTTAGAGATAGACAAGCAATTACCGAGTCATTTTTTGAATTTGTTCCACTTTTTCGGATCCCGTTCTTTAGTTTAAAGTGTTTCAAGTGTTTAACGATGATTAGAGGAAGGAGACCTCAAGTTTACCAGCAGTTGAGTGACTTTGACCGAGGGCGGATTGTTGGTTTACGAGAAGCGGGTTTTTCGTTTAGAGAAATCGGCAACCGTTTGGGACGGCACCACTCAACAATAATGCGTGTTTATCAAGCGTGGTCTGAACATGGGGTTGAACGTCGGAGAAGAGGCACTGGGGCTCAAAGACGAACCAATGAACGTCAAGATCGCCGCTTAAGACTAATGGCCTTGAGAGACCGATTCTCTACAACTAGATCAATAGCTGATCAATGGTTAGGTGAACAAGGTCGTCCGATAGGCTTGCGAACAGTTTATCGTCGAATAAGAACCTTTGGCTTGCTGTCTTACCGCCCACATCTTGTGCTGCCCCTCACTGCTCAACATCGCCAGGAACGTTTGGCCTGGTGCACGGAAAGACTTCAATGGAACTTGGAGTGGCATCGAGTTGCCTTTAGTGACGAATCGCGAATTTGTTTAGGAATGCATGATGGTCGGATGACTGTTAGACGAAGACGTGGAGAAAGGCGCAATCCTGATTTTTCGATTGCGAGGCATGTTCACCGAACTGTGGGGTTGATGGTGTGGGGTGCTAGAATTAAGCAACTGACAACTGAGGGACCTGAATATCGAACAAATTAATGGAATTCACAGGAAACGAAAGGAAAATAAAATAAAATATTAACAGAAATGAAATTCTAAATAAATTTAACGAGCATCAGATAACTAGGACTAAATGAACGTAAATTGAAATAAAACTTTTGTTGTTACCATTGTCGAATCTCGTTCTCATTTTTATTTTGAATGTTATTTGCCTCACATTGATTTGTATGTTTTCAATGATTTATTTCACCTTCTTCGTTAAGACCTCCAAACATACAAGTTCAAATAATGCTGCCACTGAAAACAAAGAAACTAAGTACGATCACCTAAACGAAAATAACCGCGACGACGTTCAAGTCTGGAAGCGAATCGACGGCTGGAGGTGTGGGTGATCTAGTTATTGAGATGTTTAACTTAAAGGTGAGGTTCACGTTTGCACCCGAGGTCGACTTTGCATTGCCGCAATCTTGCGTGCACTCGAGGATTTCGAGAATAGATGTGACCAATTTATTTTAAACGCGCGACACGGATCGAAAATGCACGTTACGACGAAAAACGTGTCCGACGTAATTTATCGCAGACAATCACGAAGTATTTTTAACATTTTAACAGCCGGCGCGGTTTCACAAATCGTAAATTCGCCGAGTGATGATAAATGCGATATATTTTAAATATTATGTACATATTTAATTCGTTAATGTTTTTTTTTTTTGGTTAAGTCCAAGGATCATTAATCTTGCTCCAGTAATCAATTATGCGCGCTGACTTGCGTAATCGTGACGAAAAAGTCGTAATTTTTATCGGCGACGTGTTTAATTTTTTTTTTCGTGGATATGTGCGATGGGTCCGAAGGTCCGTTGCGCTTGAACTGCGGATGGAACTGCATTGGGAATTAAAATGTCGACGGGTCGAAAACAATTTAGTGGTAATTTCTGGCGCAACGGCCAGCCACGTGAAACGAATGAACTTTGTCTTGATTCGAGTCGTCTGGACTAATCAGAGCCGAGATTACATCGCGGTTCCATGGTGTAATGGTTAGCACTCTGGACTTTGAATCCAGCGATCCGAGTTCAAATCTCGGTGGAACCTGTTTTTAAAACTGCGTTTGGAATAAAGTATAAATCATAAAATACAACAGCAGACGTTTTTGATTTTAAAGTCGTCTAAAATTAATAAATTTAAAATACGCTTCGACAGTTCTGATGAGATCAAAAAAATTAATTTCCAATTATTTTATAATAATAAATAAATGCAACAGTCTATACAATGAAAAAGTTTTAAAAATGATTTCGATTCGATCGAAGAACTTTTTGAATTTCATTATGCAGTCGTTGAAAACATACCGATCCAGAATTCCGCGCTTAATTGCAAGAAAAACGCGTCGTTAATTATTCATTTATTTAAGAGGTCGATAAATGCAAATCGTATTGATTTCGTTTCGCAATTCCGCGTGTATTACTTCATCAAGTGTCAACATGGATATGTTTCGAAATACCTGACATTTGCAATAATTGTATTAATTATTTCAAATGATTTATGCATCCTGAAATTTAAATAGCGTCCAAGGGGAAAAGGGCGTCGTTAGGTGAATATTGAGATGTGGGGGAGATCGAGGTTGGAATGCATTTTTATTTTTCATTTTTTTTATTGTTCGTTGAGGATGGTTTAATTGTATTTTTCCTCTTCGTTTATTTTACTTGGTATGTATTTTATTGGTTGGGCCTGGATTTCTGAATTTCAAAAAAAAAACATAAAAAATTAACTCTAAAAGGCACAGTACTAGAATAATCCTTGAAGCGTGTGATAGGACAGTTGAGATGACAGACAGTGAGCTACGAGGGGAGATCAGTATAGTACCGTAACATAGAAGGAAACAAATTGAAGAAATATCAAATGTTTATTTTTCTACACAATCTTCTTGAATGTCGATGCACTTGGTCCAACGATTTTCCAAACCTTTGATTCTTCTGGGAAAAAAATTCTTACGGTTGCTCTTCCAACCGTCATCACTTCTTGAAATTAAGTTGGCATAGGAGCATAGGGGCATGTTCTTGTATGTCCACGTTCTGAAAAATCAGTCATCAAAATTCCGTCTGCGACCGAAAAAATTGTGACGATAACGAAATTTGTGCGATGCCACTGCATACTTTGTTGCTTTGACTCAGGATCGAATCAACACTGACGAATCGAGAAAGAAATTCATCCGGATCTGCTTTAAACTTTGCCAAACTGGCTTCAGAATGCAATACTCTAACACGTTTCTGATCAGGTGTCAACATTCGTGGGACCCAACGTGCAGACAATTTTTTTTTAGCCCCAAAATATTTGTTAAAATATTTTCTACAGTACCATAAGAAAAATTCGGCTATCCGGCGAATGGTCAGTTGTCTATCTGCCATTACCATATCGTGTATACCATTAACAATGGTCGTCCAGCACCCTTCGCATGTTCACAGGTTTGCCTTCCCAGTTTAAATTCTCGAGACATATTTTTCACCACTTGGTAAGAAACGGCACCTTCATCTAATGCACCTACCATGTGCATGGATTTATTTTGGGGGCAACCCTTTCTTTTGCAAATATTTTGTAACTGCACGAACCTCTGATTTTTCTATTTTTTTTATTTCGTCTTTTTAATTTTTTTAACATTCTTGTCATTTGCTACTGGGTCTTGGACTTGAACTTGAACTGTTTACTATTACTAATCCAACAAACAGTCTTCTTGATCTCGTTTTTTTTCTCTCATTGGCTTTTGCTTCTGGCTCTTGGACTTAAGGGGGGATCCTGCTTTAGGAGGCCTTAAAATAGCGTTTTTGGGGGAATTTTTTTAGGGCAGAAAAAAATGAGCAAGTCTAGTGAACTTTTTAGAGCATTTTATTGCATATTTGAGCATTAAAAAAAATATGTCGAGAGAAAAATATTTAAACGGAACCGATTTTTATGCACATTTGTGCAACACCTTTCAATTGCAATTTACAATCGGTGGGAAAGATGTAGCCCGTAATTTTTGTCTGAAACAAAAAAAAACCAAAGAAAATTGTAATTCACATATATTTTCTTCTAGGTGAACTAAAAAAAAAAAAACAAAATTTTGAAATTCAAGATTTTTCTCAGGTTTGAAAATAAATGTGCTCTTTGCAGGAAGAGAAAATCATTTCAACTTGCTAAAAAAGTTGTTTAGAATTTTTTTTTCATTAATCTTTTTAGTCCAAATAGAAGAGAATGCTACTGAAGCCAACAAAAGTTTTGTCTCGTTTTGATTGCTTGTCTAGTTTTGTCGCAATCACGCCCACCAGTTTAGAAAAATCGTAAAAACGAAAACTCGAGAAAACGCGCTCTAAAGTTTACGATCAGGAAAAATGTTAATTTTCGATTACTTACGGAATATCACGTTATAATACTACTATAGCTCTTACGAACTCAAAATATTATTGTTTCGAACGACCGATTGAACTTTTTCCAGTACATAGTTCGGTGTTATGTTACTGCGGGGAGGGGCGCGCATTTCTTTTGTCCGAGCGTTCATGCGTTCGTATATTTTTTGCTGGACACCTCACTGTGTTTAGTGCTGTATCTTTCAAAATATTGCGAATTAGCCGCTATAACTTTTTATACATATTCTTAAATATATTAGGCATAGATTTGAGCAATAAAAAACAAATCGATTTTTTGAGTCTCTAAAGCAGGATCCCCCCTTAAATTTGAACTGGTTTGAACTGGTTCTTTTTGGCATTTCCTTCAACTCGGTCGAAATATTGTGCCCAACACAGACCACCAAAAGTCATAAACAAGTCAAACTAAAAAAAATTAAGTCCAACCCAAACTTCTAAAAGTCACAACAAAAAAGTCATGACCACCAAAAGTCACAAATAAGTTATAAACGTCAGCGAATTTATATTAAACGCAAGGCGTTTAAAATGTTTTAAACGGATTTCGAGACGTAAAATAATATAAGTGAAGTCAGCGAATTTCTCGATCCAAAGTAGCCAAAGAGCAGAGCATTTTTGTCTTATTCTTATAAATAAACAGTTAATAAGTAACATAAATCTTCTTGGTCTAGGTAACTTAAGACTTGATGATTTCGGTATTCTTGGTAACTGTCTTATTGGAAAGTCTTTCGAAAAGTGATTCTCATCTTCGTCGTATTTATTTTCTTGGCCTGACTTCTGATCCACTTGGTTTGTTTGTGTTTTGGTGTTGGTCTTCTTCTTATTTAAAGGAAACCAACCAAGGAAGGGAAAATAAAAACACGAACGAAAAAGAAACTCAACTAAGTGCAGTCGATTTTTTTTAGTTTTGGGTCGGTTTGTTCCAGCTTTTGGTGGTTGTCTACTTGGTTTTTTTCTCTTTCGTCGAAAAGTGGTCTTGTCAGACTTGGTTTTTTAGCCTAGATTTTCCGTTTCATTATTGATTTGCTTGGCACTTTTGAATTTTGAATCCTCGCCCTTCTTTGTTTGGCCTGAAAATATGGGTAGTGGAAAAGTAAAGTCTTCTTTCCATTGGTTCGTTCCGTTGGCCTTCTTGGACTTTTTCTGTTTGAATTCATTTTTATTTTGCTTTGTTTAGATTTAGTTGGGTTGAGTTGTGTTGGGTTGGGTTGCTCATGACTTTCTTTTGGCGACAACCCTTTCTTTTGCAAGTATTTTATAACTCCACGAACCTCTGATACATTTTTGAATTTTTTCTAAAACTTAACTTAAATTCTAAATTATTTGAACAGGTAACAAGTGACAAAACTACAATTGAACCAACGCAACATCAAATGATTAACACGTTAATGTGTCGACGTCACTCAACGCCAGACACGCCAAATAATGATCTTCGTTCGTATTTAAAAAAATTCTGTTAATTACACCCAGTTTTTCAACTATGCCAAGCATACAAACCGTTCCTATTAATTAATTTTCCCCATTTCCACACACACACATATTAAAAAAATAAGGTCGTGATAAATACAGTGATGGATAAATAAATAATAAATGCAAGGCTCCACACATCAGGATTTAAACCGGCGGGGTGCGCAACAAAGAAACGCAATTGGCGCACGATTCCCGCGGTCGTCGTTACGAAATCGTACACGATCCGGGCGTACGTGGAAGAATTGATTTTCCGTGCCGTTCGTTCGTTCGTTTCAACGCCGATTACGGCAAACCAGCGTCGAGCGTTCTGGTTTTTACTTACGGGAAGTGTCCGCACACACACATGCTATCTCTACCGGATACAGACGCATATTTGTAAGCGATATTTTAACATGTGGTGAGGTTTCGATATCTGCAACTGTATCTCACTATGACCAAAACAAACAAAACGGATTACGCGCTCGGCGGCTTTTTCTGCCCGGCGTAAAAACGGCGACGACTTTCTAATTTCGTTTCTAATTGCCTCGCATCAACAATATTAAGCGGAGTAAAACGAACGGCCAATTATCCGAGTTTTCCCCGTCGACAGGTTTGAAGCGCTTTTGAGATCGGTCGCGTCGCCGGCAAATCTAACGAGCGTTTTAGATGAACGCAAACGGGCGATTTGAGTTGAGTCGACGTCGCCCAGAGCGGTTATCGCTTTATATGATCGTGCGTAACGATTTGATAAAACGACGAGTGATAAGATTTACACTTTGTTGCATTAAATAGAAACGTAGTTGTCCCCATTAAAATAGATATTTTTAACGAGTTAAAGAAAATGGCACACACTTAATACTTAATAATCAATCTAAAAAAAAAAATAACTACATAATAAATACTACGAGCTACCGCAATACATAAATACGCCAGCTCTTATTTGCGTTTGCTCTGACGGACGTGTAAAGATAACGTGGCGATAAGAATATCGAGATTGACTTAATAACGTACGATGTGAAGGACTGATGGATAGCACAGTCAGTGCACGTCGAAGACTTAAATAATGTGTTAACCAGAAATGTTTCTCAATTGAAATTTTTATTTTGCGTTGCGTTGTTTGTCAGGGAAGCTGCGGTGTTACGTTACCACAGGCTTCCTGTTGTTCGCCCAATTCGTCGGCAGTGTGTGGTAATAGATAACCATTTCAGTAGACAACATTTTCTGACCAATATAGTAATATCGCTCGGACCACGGGACGTTTCTAAGAAATGCAATTAGGTTAAAAGCACCGTCGTTTGCCGTGCGGCAATATCCGATCCGTTTAAATTGCGGAACGACGTGGAGTACGCGGTAACGTTTCCACTTAATTTATTTAAAGTGGTCAAATTTTGTATATAAAAGGTCAGCGCTGGATCGATAATGTATGTGCATTCGGTGTTTGTATGCGAAGCGATGTAAGAGGCGTCCTTATGTTTTATGTACTAGTTATTGTGTTCATATATTACGCTTGACGTTGAATATTTTTCAAGTCGTAGAACTGACAAGGAATACATTACGGGATACATAATTTCGGCTGCACAGTTGCCGTCGTGTAGGAGAATTAATGCGAAAAGTGTTGGCTACAAATGCTTTGGCTGTAATTGTGGTATCAATTGTTGGGCTGTCCGCCCAAGCTGTAAATTAGAACTTCAATGTTTAAAACGCTCTTGATTTTTGAGCCAAATTGTGCGAGCGTATAAATATATGTGCGAGTAGTTGGAGTAACTTTGAACATTTCAAATCTTGTCGCGAAATATGCAATATATGCATTCGGAGCTTCGCCACTGCCTCAAGGGGGCTTTTTAAATCCATTTCGGTTAGTTATTTCGGGAGATATTTTTTTCTATCCCCTGGTAGTTTCTTCCATCATTTCGCTAGTCCTGCCGATCTCAAATCGCCCATCCCGCCATCTTGCGCTTGATAAAAGATACTGGCACATTCGGCAATCTATGTAGTTAAGAACAGGAAAAATATCATTACAATAAATGAAAGTACTCAAGAAAACGATAACACTATTCTAATTATATTTTTTGTAAATATTTTTCAGTTTGTAAATATTTTTTCAGTTTTTCAGTACATATACGAACGGAAGTCCAAAACAGTATTTTTATTAACATATCTTCTTCAACAAGTTTCAAAGAAAATTCTTGTCTTTGGCCAGCCACGTCTGTCACTCCGTTACTTCCCAGCATCCTCCTATAAATGTGTCTCAGCCATTTCACCTTCTGGGCCTTTGTATATCTTAATGCATTTTAGTTGTTCCAGAATTTTTTTATTTGTATAAAATAATAATCTTTCTCCTTTCTTTGTTAATATCATTGTTTCAGCACTGTATCTTTATATTGCTCTAAATAATGTCTTATGTATATTTTATGTTTGCTGCTCGTCAAAGTCTGTCCGCAGCTAAATATTTTTTTATTTGTATAAAAAGCTCCACTTGCTTGTTGTGTTTGGTTCCTTTGTTTCTTCGTATCTATCACATTCGTATCGTTTTGATGATAAACACCCAAGTAATTAAATGTGTCCACAGTTTCACAGCTGTCCAATTTTAATCGTTTCTGAATCATCCTTTCCCCCCACCTTTATGTGCTTCGTCTTCTTTTTATTAATTGTCATTTCTAATATTTTCCCATCAACTTTGACCCATGAGGAGATCGTGTGCATAGCCGACAACTTGTACCCGTCTGGGTTTTGTGTTCCCTTCATTAATCTTCTTCGTTTTATGTTTTATCTACCTGTAGCACAGTAGAATTGAACGGAAATTTCGTAAAATATCTGCAAAGTATCTCTCAACAATGTGCTAACATTGTTAATGTTAATGTTACTCGATTGCTGGGAGTACCTCCTTACAAGTCCGTAACACAGGATAAAAACGGTTTTTTACTATTTTCGCGAAAAATATCGATCTCAGTGAAAAAGTTACAGATCGAAAAGTTGTTCATCTAGAATTTTCTATCGGAAATACTTTTTTAATGTACTCGGTAAATGGAGGTACTAGGAGGTAAGTGAAAAAATGAAAGTGTGTTCTGCAGTAACTTTTCCTATTAATAATATACACAAATGTTTATTGAAGGATTACAAAAATACAAGAATATAAATCGTGCGTAAAAAACCGAAAATTTTGAATTTCGCAAAGTGCACGTAGATAAGCGATGTTGTTACTCAAATGAAAAATCTGTCGTTGTAATAGTGAAAAACGATAAAACTTCCGATTTGTTTTTTTCAATCGTGCTCGTAGATAGGCGACGTTGTTACTCGAATGAAAGAGCTGTCATTGTAATAGTAAAAATGTAAAAAATTCTATTTTTTGATTTTCTCAAAGTGCTCGTAGATAGGCGATGTTGATTGAAAATTAATCGTGGGAAAAAAATTAACCCAACCCAACCCAACCCAACCCAATTAAACCGAACCCAACCCAATCCAATCACAATTTTAACTTTCCACGGTGAATTTTCACACAATGGGTTTTCCAGACCATGAATTTTATATCACGATGAATTTTCCCACAATGAGTTTCCACGATGAATTTACCGCATGCTTCAAAATGTTTGTGAGCAAATATTAACGCCATCTAGACGTAGTAGTTACAAGGCTGGATACACAAACTTACCGTGATCGGTTTTGACGCAAAATGTTTTCCTCATATTTTTTATCTTTGGCGTTGGTAAGAATCCATGTAAGTAATGTAATCCATTATCATACTTAATGGTGGTTTGTGTTGTGGTTCCCTAAACTCATTGTTGTAGTTCAAGTTGTTAAGTAAGGCAACATAACCTCATCCCACCCCAAGACAACATAAGAATTTTGACAGCAAACCTGTTTGCGCATAACAGCCAATTAGAATCGAGCTATTGCTAAGGTGATTTGTGTAGTTTTGTAAAATTTTCAATTTTTTATGTACATTTCGCTACGGAAGAGGGTGCACGTAAGAATTTGTCCGCGGACAAAAAACGCCCAAAAACACACAAACATAAAGAAAAGAAGTGAATTGTCGATGTTCATAAAATCATAAATAAATAAAACGACTAATATCGACAAATGAGCAGGATTCACTTTTTTTGGTATTGCCTACATTTATTTGCTTTTTGTTCCATTGCTTGTTCATAATTTGGTGACATTCTTTGAATTTTGATTCCTTTCCTCTTCTGCAATCTCTTTCGTCCTTACAGTGACTTCTCCTTTAACGTTCGTCCAGGATCGTTGCCTTTCTTACTAATCACATCGTATTTCTTCATATCCTCTTCGTTAACGGTTATTGGCTGTACCTTCCTCGCTTAAGTTCTTGATCTTTATTGTCTCCTTACATTCATAATCCCAGCACTCATTAATTTTATTCTCTTAGTTCCTATTTGCAATTTTGCTGGATTGTCAACGTCTGATTCAGTACAGTTTTGTCTTATATGTCAAATATTTCACGAGTATATACCCATTCACCATCTCCGCCTCCGCCTCCATAATTTTCTGTACCATTCATCTTTTGTGTCTTGTATTGTCTTGGCTATCTTTTTCTTCGTCGTTATCGTCCATATCGGTGCTTGCGTCCTTTGCCTGTTTTTACATGTCTTATTGATGATGTTCTATTTTTTGATAGTAATATTAAAGATTACTTGTTCTTCCTTTTATCGTCTACGTTATCTTTTATCCCCGCTTATCCTGAAATTTTGTGCTAGCTATTATTACCCAACCCAACCCAAGCCAACCCATTTGCAGTTAAATTATATAATCTTTTTCCGTTGTCGTTTTTTTTTTGTTGACTGACTTCCAACAGTTTTCTGTTCCAATTTGTTCCTTAAAATCTCCCAATATCACTGTATTTTGATATTTGTCCAGTCTTGGTTTCAATGTCCTCATAATGTTTTTCCTTTTCCTCTTCCGCTCGTTCGATATTTCTTGTGTTTCCAGTTATTAAGTTATGCACTTGTTTCCATTCTCCTGAATAAAAGGACTTAAAATCTTGATTGCTCCATCTAATTTCCTGGAATGCATCTATGTCTATTTCACTTCGACTAAGCTCTTTACCGATTTCCACCACATTTCCTGCCTCCAATTACTTTCCTCTTTACTTTCAAGGTATGCCCATTTTAATTTTTTTTTTATTATGACGTAATTATAATTTAGTCGACAAAAACCGTGAACAACCGAAATTGATATTTTACTGTGACGTAGAAATATATTTTGTTGGATAATTCATTAGAATCACATCGTTAATTTATTTACTAAAATTGAATTGTGAAGGTCGCTGCGTTTTTAATACATTTAATACATTTTTTTGTAAACTTTTTCTCATTCAAAAACGTCCACAACTTAGAACGAATATATTATAGTACAATTGGTCCTTATGATTTAACTTTTTTATCACGTCCAAGCGATAATATAATATTTTTTCATTAAATTACTCAAACTGTTCTCATCGACACAATACAATGACTTACACGATCCACGTCCTTTTAAAACACTCCGATTGAGCCAATTGAACGAATCCGCAATCCTTGCGGTTGCGCAAGCGATTTTTCCCCCGAGCAGCTTCGCAGAAACGTGCACAGTTTGCGACACTCTGAAATAAAGTCTGCAGGTATCTTACGAGTCGCGTTTGTGACTTGCATGCACGCAATTAAAGGCTACCGCGAGTTAGTCACGATATTCCTAGGCTCGCGTTCCATTCTGGATATAAGTACACGGAAGTGTCCTTGCCAGCCGTTGCGTTATATTACAAATTTTCACTCCCGTATCGCATTGAAAAGTTGCATAAATAATATTTAATACGATTCAGTGGAAAAAACGCGATGTGTAATTTAAGTTATTCCGCAACTCTATCAGGATACGCGTTTTTTGACATCGTTCGTTATTCATCGAGTTCATGTAACGCGAATTCCTACAGCGCGATGAATTTATTCGTATGAAAATTATAAATGCAATTAAAATTATTTTATTAAATTAAAAATAAAACGCGTAGAATGAATTTTGTAATATCCGTGTTAAAGAAAAAATCTCGTACAACACGATTTCACACAACGCGTTTATACGGAATCTGACTCTTTAAGTCATTATTTGTTATCAATATGAAGATAATGACATTAATGTATTTAAATTTAAAATTATTAAAATTCTTGTTTAATTCAGATCAGAAGGGTCCATTTTTTAAAACATTTACGAACAAGTCGACCATATTTCGTCACCAAATCCGAGACATTCGACGCAGCTTAACGTGTAAAATATTTTTCGATTCTTACGCATCGATCAGTAGCGTACACCGAACGGTCTCTTGGACCTGTGGATATCAAACTGGTCGCGGAACGGGTTCGCCTGCACTCTCCTGCAATAAATTGTACCTACGCCAGTCCATGGGTGTCTGTCCCCCACGCATTCTTTAAAATATGCAAAACCGAAATTTATAGCGTCCAGCGTCCACAATTATAAACGAACCTTAAATTTTCTTCTCCGTACCACCGCAAGGCGTTTTTATTCCGTCGACGAAAATTTAAACGCGGTTTGCTTATTTTTAGAAATGAAAGCGGTTCGCTAAGTAATCTTAAGTCGATTAGGACTCGAAAAGAATGCAACCGACGATTAGTCCAACGTACGCGGTTGGACCCGTGAGGTGCGAGCGTGGATTTAACGAATTGCAATTGCTTTCTAATATCGCGAATGCAATTTCGATCGAGTGCGTCATCGCAGACGTACAGTGGGTGAAAAAAATAAATGAACACAAACCAACAATAACCCTGAACTAGTCCCAATCTACAATCTACCTAAACCAGTGGAGTGATGTGAGTTTACTCACTATTTTCCATATTTCGAAAACGGCACGTGTTAACCAAAAGAATCGTTTTAAACAACTTTTACTTGAAAAGTTCTTTCGAAAAATCGAATATAGGTAACCACAAGAAAGTTACGACTGCAGATTATTTTAATTGCCGCATCGTCCATAATTAAGAACATTCCGCAGGTTCAGATATTTTCCCAAACGACCTAACCCCCCCGTGTAATTTCGCCTTAAATGGCGCTGGCTAAGAAACCCAATTACCATTAAACTTAATTGATACTCGACCGGGTATTACCAGCTACTTACACAAGCAAACACGTCTGCAGTTTCATAAATGAATTCCTAATTACTCAAATCACACTAATTGGGAACGCATCGAGGTCGTCCGCGATGACCGCCTTGAACGGCGACTGGAAAGTACGACGGACGCGATGATGCACCGCACGCCTTAACTTCTAACCGATACCATAAAACGTCGCGGTGCACAAAATCACGTTGGATTGAATCGAGAAATCGAGACGCAATTTTGGGCGTCATTTCAAAGAAATTCACGTATGCTCGTAAATAACGGTGGCGTTGTTGGGCAAGTCTGCTGTGATTTCCAAATTATGGATGGAATATTTTTATGTTGAGGTTTTGTTTTGGTTCGACATTTAAGTTCTCAACGTCGCTTATGATTTTCGATTAATTTTTCTATCCACGTGATGGTGTGAAATTAATTGCGTAATAGCGTAACTTTTTTTTATTTGGTACGCCGACAGATCGAAATCGGTCTCGAATTAAGCAAAACAATTTATACGCCGTTACTTAATTATCTTCCGTGTGGAAACTGTAACCATCAGTGTGAGCAAATTTATAACGTTACGTGATTGATTGCCCGTAATTTGCGGTATCCGTGTGAGTTTACACGAATTATTTTATTACTACACTACTAGTAGAATGTGTAGAGTAACCTTGTCATCTCCCACAAGACAAAATCATTAGCGTTAAAGCTATCTGTTTAAAATTTTATTAAAATCCAGTACGTTTTTTTTTTATATTATGCAAATAACTTTTAAGTCCAATTAAGGGGGGATCCTACTTTAGAAGGCTCAAAAAATCTCAAATCTATGCCTAATATATCTAAGAATATGTATAAAAAGTTATAGCGGCTAATTCGCAATATTTTGAAAGATACAGCACTAAACACAGTGAGGTGTCGAGCAAAAAATATACGAACGCATGAACGCTCGGACAAACGAAACGCGCGCCCCTCCCCGCAGTAACATAACACCAAACTATGTACTGAAAAAACTTCAATCGGTCGTTCGAAACAATAATATTTTGAGTTCGTAAGAGCTATAGTAGGATTATAACGAGATATTCCGTAAGTAATCGAAAATTAACATTTTTCCTGATCGTAAACTTTAGAGCGCGTTTTCTCGAGTTTTCGTTTTTACGATTTTTCTAAACTGGTGGGCGTGATTGCGAGAAAACTAGACAAGCAGTCAAAACGAAACAAAACTTTTGTTGGCTTCAGTAGCATTCTATTCGATTTGAACTAAAAAGATTAATGAAAAAAATTCTAAACAACTTTTTTAGCAAGTTGAAATGATTTTCTCTTCCTGCAAAGAGCACATTTATTTTCAAACCTGAGAAAAATCTTGAATTTCAAAATTTTTTTTTTTTTTTTAGTTCACATAGAAGAAAATATATGAGAATTACAATTTTCTTAGGTTTTTTTTGTTTCAGACAAAAATTACGAGCTATATATTTCCCACCGATTGTAGACTGCAATTGAAAGGTGTTGCACAAATGTGCATAAAAATCGGTTCCGTTTAAATATTTTTTTCTCGAAATATTTTTTTTTAATGCTCAAATATGTAATAAAATGCTCTAAAAAGTTCACTAGACTTGCTCATTTTTTTCTGTCCTAAAAAAATTCCCCCAAAAACGATATTTTAAGTCCTCATAAAGCAGGATCCCCCCTTAAAATAAGGTTAAACCCAACCCAACCCAAAATTTAAGATTGACACTATTGCAAGTATTAAACGTAACGGTTTAGGAGTTTAGGTCAAAAGTTGGCGACCACTAGGTATGTGGTTTAAATGTCACAAATCAACAGAATTTTTATCGCACTAATCTCATCATTGTTTACAATGACAATTTGGCTAAGGCGTTTGGCACAATTAATCATCAAATCCTGATCATGATGTTATAGACGATTGCTATTTGATTGCAGAACTGGTAGTGTGATCGTTTGGAAGATTTCACAAAAAGAAAATGTACCTAAAGTAAGCATTTCGGAACCATTACTTTATTTCAGTTGTGTCAATAATAGTAGTTGCGTTGAAAATGCTCATACTTGCAATTTGTGACATACTTGTTGTCTTAGTGCGCACAAACAAAAGCGTCCACTATTGTATCAGTGGAAGAGATTAAAAGAAAGCGAAGACAGACAAGTAGAAGATCAGCAGTTAAACAATTTTTCGCGGTTTCTAGAAGTTTCTAGAACTTAAGAAATAACGCAGTTTTCGACCGTCAAGAAAAACAATGATATTTATTTTTTTCCTTACTTCTAATAGTCAGAATACACTATTTTAGTCCCAGCAACGCTAATTGAATAATTTTTCGCGCTTTCTAGAAAAAAAAAATTTTAAATCACTTTTTTTTATACAAAGGGGGTACCCTTAAGAAATAACGCAGTTTTCGACCGTCCAAAAAAACAATGATATTTATTTTTTTCCTTACTTCTAATAGTCAGAATACACTATTTTAGTCCCAGCAACGCTAATTGAATAATTTTTCGCGCTTTCTAGAAAAAAAAAATTTTAAATCACTTTTTTTTATACAAAGGGGGTACCCTTAAGAAATAACGCAGTTTTCGACCGTCCAAAAAAACAATGATATTTATTTTTTTCCTTACTTCTAATAGTCAGAATACACTATTTTAGTCCCAGCAACGCTAATTGAACAATTAATCGCGGTTTCTAGAAAAAAAATTAGGCTTGCGTTGGGGTCGGACTGTATTGGGTTGGGTTGGATGGTCTTGGGGTTGGACTGTATTGGGTTGGGTTGGATGGTCTTGGGGTTGGACTGTATTGGATTAGGTTGGATGGTCTTGGGCACAGTAGCTCTCAAACATGACAGCCGACAGGTCAGATCAGGTCAGGTCAGTAACGTTTGCGATTACAACGCACACTTGAGCCACAGTTCCCGATATTAATTAGAGAATAATGATAAAGCCTTTAGTTGTTGTTTGAACCTGAAAACACTGAAACTTTAAAACCCAGCATGTGAACGAATGTAAAGTACCTACGCTTGAGGTTAACGTCACAATTACTAAATTCAAGAAAAAAATTGTGGAAGGGTCAAGTGGAAGTATCCATCAAAGTCGTGTAAGCTCAAAACGATTTGCAAGCCATCTAAAACGTTCACGGATTGACCTAGAAACATGTCAGTCTAATTCTTTGTTTTCACTTCACTTAAACACCATATTATAAAAGCACGTACCATTGTGGAATTGCAAGAGTCATTAATTTTTCGTATATTTTATCAAAAAGTATTTGACTGACGAACGAATGACTGCGTTCGAGACATTTTTTCACATTTCAATCATGTACAAGTTATTTTCAATGTCACCTTGTTTATTATGATTTATTCTATTATTTTCATATTTTGATTTTATGAAAAAACACCAGTGCTCCATATAAATTACAATAATCTTAGAGCCAGAAGCTGATGAAATTAGGGGTAGGATTACGGCTGTAAGATTCCTACCCCTAATTTCATCAGCTTCTCTAAACTATCCCATTTAACTTCAAGAAAATATAAAACCGATTATTTCCCCCTGTGCACCATGGCTTCCATATAAATGGTGAAAAATCCATCCACCCTTTCTTGGTTTCCAACACTCTTTCGAATTGTGTTTCAAGGTTTGAATCCCAACTCGTTCTTTATTTAGATTAGATCTGAATACAATTTTCTCTCTGTTAATGGAAATGTTTTAGACTTTCGTTTCAAAGGGTCATAAAAAAATCAAAACTAGGTTGCTATCAACGAGATAAAGTTTTGAATCATTTTGTTTATAATTCTCCAGAATTTTATAACCAACCCAACTCAACTCGACCAAATTAAACTGAAAAATTTGCCTGAAATTTACTTCTTTTGTATTCGTACTTCGTAGGGCAAGAGTATACTGTGTACAATTTTCAACCCAACCGTAGTTTTTATTTGACAATTTTTTTGATAAATGGTATTGTCGTTGTGATTGGGTTGGGTTTAAAGAGGAAATGTTTTGGAAATATTCATAATTTCTTGAATTAACTGCATTTACATTTTTTATGGTGACGACGAAATTTCCGTGGACGTATGATGAGGTGATAGCGGATGTTTTGTTCTTCAAAACTCACCAGATCACCAGCGATGCATCCTCTGAGGTGCATATAATAGTCATGCAAACATGAGTTACGAGGAGTTTTTGTGGTTGTAGTGTAGTGTAGGTTGCAGAACTCTGTGATCACACAGCAGCCCAATATGGACGTTTAGATAGCGTTAGAACATATACTGATACAAACTTTTCGTAAATTTTGTATTTAGCTAAACGTCAATTTTTTTGAGTTTTTGACAATTTCATAAACTGAAATTTTGAACATTATTTAAATTTTCAGCAGTTGTGAAATTTTTTGCAAGTGTGCACCTAGCATTTTTCCTTTAGTATTTTTTTGCAATCTTTGTTTTTTTTATTTCTGCAACATTTGCAAGTATGGAATATTTATGTCGATTTTCACTTGCAAATGCCAAAGAGTTTAAGAATTTGTAAACGTTTGTAAAAAGTTGATAAATGCTTGTTAAAAAAAATGCAAACTCGTCATAAAAAATCAACATGAATGTTTAAAAAATGCCATAGTTTTCAACCCAACACAATCTCATAATTTGCAAAAATTCAAAACCATTTTCATATAACGTGGTACAACAATGAGTTTTGTGTTTTTTTTCGAAAATACGAATAAAGACAATAAATAATACTAACACTTACATGAAATTTAGATCGTTGATATAAATATTAATTAACGGGTGTTTTTTTTAAATTTGACCTATGTCTAACCGATCTAACCTTATTTTTAGTTGTCAAAAGTTGTTACAAGTGACGTTTGAGTGTATGTACAAACTTGTGGTTCGTTCACAGTTAAACACTCATGGCCAACTTCGACGCCTAATTTAAAAAAACACCCGTTATGTTGGGTTGGCTTGGAATAGGAGGTTGCGTTAAATTTTCAAAATGTAGAAAAATTGTCAAAGTGTAAATGTCAAAATTTGATAAATGCCGGAAAAGATTAAAATTCAACAAAATTCGTGGCGAATCAATGACGAAAATTCCAAAAATTCACAAATAAATAAATAAAAATGCAATTTTTTTGCTATTTGGCAATTTGTTCTGAATAATTGAAAATATTTAGTTTTGTTACAATTTTGGCATTATATGCCTTTTTCAATTGAAATTTTACGATTTTGAAATTTGTTAACTGAGTGCAAACTTTTTTAACTACATTTTTGATGTTTTTAACAACTTTAGTGTATTATATTTTTGGAATTCGCCTTTTTTCCTTTGGAATTTTTTTGCATTTTGATTTTAGTAACAACTTCTTGCGCTGAGTTGGGTTGGGTCGGGTTGGGTTGGGTTGTAACATTCAAATTACATTTCAAGCCACGTAATTTTAAACCACCCCAACATAAAAATGCACAATTTGAAATGTGCTTGGAATTCCTTGACGAATTTTCCTTTTGGAAAGTTTGAATTGGGTACGGTTTCGATTCGAGCCGAGCACATCTACACAAGGCTCGAAACTAACTATGTCGCCTAATTCTTTTGCGTTTGTCCAATTAAAAATTATAAGATTTAAAAACAGGGATGGTTTGGGGTACAGTTTCACAATAAAATTCTTGGATTATGTTGACTTCGACGAACATGATCTTTTAAAACAGAAAGACTTAAGCCTTAAGCTCGCTTCAACGTCCTGGACGTGTCCTCGACATAGTTTGGAAGAAATTTAACTCAATTTTTACTCTGTCATATGATTTTTTTTCGACAACGACCCCAAAAACGAAATTCATGGCTATGATAATAATGGAGATTGAACGACTATTACCTACGTATACACAAATTTGTTCTCGTTCCTGAAACATCCATCGACGACAGGTAATCAATCAGCATGCCTGGCACATTAAAACGTAAATTGTGAAATATATTCCACATTTAATTTCTAATGTTTATTTAATGCCTCGTGAAGTAATCGTAAACGAGCTCAACTATTTACACAAATTAAGTCGTCGCATTTCTCGTTCATGTATTATGACATTCATGGGCGCATTAAGAACACAATTAACGTTTAAAATTAATAATAATTAAGCATATTATTGGCTCGTACGCATCGAATTAGCATTAAATATCTCAATCGACCTGATCTTATTTAGTCGCTAATTGCCGTACATATTAACGATCGGAATTTCGCAATCGAAATCGATTCCTTCCATCGGCGAGTATAAAGGACGACGGCGTTCATTAAGCCAGGTTGATGGGATGTTTTCGTTGAAATCCGTTTGTGTGGGTGTTCGTCCTTCGCCGACACGTATCTGGCGCCCAACCTGGGCCCTTGAACGACGCGCGCCAATACGAGCCGAGAGGTTCCAAGTATTTTGTTTACCTGCTGGTGAGGCGTCGCGCAAAAATACTTTCTAATGTTGACGATGTTTGATGATGGTAATTTGTCGTTGTTTCATTCTCGATCGAAATGGGGAATTATTTTTAACTGTTGCACGTTTGTTGGGCAAAGTTGTGGAATTGTGTAAAGTGTATTGCAAAGTAGTAAATTTTTTTGAGGCAGTAATTCTGTATAATAATACTGTGGTTGATATAATATAAAAAATTGATATTAAAAAAAAAGCATGAAAATGTATTTCAATCCATAAATATATATTTGTTGTTTGTTGGTTAGTTTTGTTTTTTCAGAATTTATTACAAATGTCAACTAGTTAGTGCTACAATTTTCTTGCCTTAAAAAAATCGATGATAGATTTAGTTAGAAAATACTTTGTACTTCATAACATCGATGAGGTTATGAGTCGCTGCACGAAGTGGTAGAAAAATGTTGAGACTACCTTCACACTTTTCAACATTTTGACAATTTTGACTTCTTAATATTTCTGCAATCGCATTTTGTGCAATTTACGATTGTGTCATTCATGGGAATTTTCAACAGTTTTGACAAAGTTTGTGTTGTACAATATTCCACAGTAAAGTGGACCCCTTCCTAGCCTGATCGCATATGAGCAGACAGGGCTCATAAGCGATATTTCGAATTAAATCAAATTAACTGAACTACTATAGATATACTACACATACACTTTTTGACGTTTTGCTTTGAATTAATTAAATTTGCTCCAACTAAACCATATACAATTTTTTTTTATTTTTTTCAATTTTCACCAGAAGCTCCAACATTTACGTTAGTTATTTCAGAATTTTGTTAACAACCCAACCCAACCCAACCCAACCCATACAGCGCTTTAAAAAGTGTAAATAAGCACCAAACAAATTAATTAACATAAAAAATTTAATCCCAACCCAACCCATACAAAGCTTTAAAAATTTTAAATAGGCATCAAAACATATGCATTTTCATCTGAAATTTATCTCAAATTTACGTTATCTTACAATTTGAATTAACACAACAACATTTTAATTAACAACCCAGCCCAACTCAACCCGTGCAACGTCGTAAAACGCTTAAATAAGCATCGAACATTTTAATTAACGTAACAAATTTTTAATATCAATCCAACCCAACCCATACAAAGAATCAAAAAGTTTAAATAAGCATCAAAACTACAATAAGTTTTTCAAGTAAAATTGTTATTTTTATAAACAAGTTTTCGGAGCAATTGGCGCTTTTGTTTAAATAGATTATTAAAAATTAAATTAAAATTAAATTATTTGGATAATTTTGATTCTTTTTGATTATTTTGATTAAATTTGCAATTCTATAGTTAGTTTGCTGACAAGAACTGAACTCTGTAAATGTAAGCAATGAGGATAGTTGTTTTGTAGTTCAAAAAACTATTACATAACAATAACAAACGCCATTGATTTAAAATTTAGAAATTTGTTTTTGTTTCATACATAAATTGTTTACGGATCGTTATTCCTGGTGGTGAGTCAGCCAGTTAATTATTCTCATTGATTTTTGATTTACTCTCCCGTGACTTTTCTTCGTCATTTATTAGTAAATGTATTTGTTTAGTGTGGACGCTGCCAACTGGGAATTATCAAAATCACTGGTGAGTTAAATTTCACGCACTTTTGGTGGCCGGCAATCTTATAAAATCTTATGTTTATAAACAAAGTATATTTTCAAAAATTATTTAGTGTTATTTATAACGTGTATGACTCCACAACATCAGATTTTCCACAATTCATCAGATCTTTCACATCTCTTGTAATTGAAATATTTTTTATTTAAAGCTGTAGTTTCTTCCTGATATCAAGAAGACATCAATATCTAAGAAGCTAAAATTCAAATTGTCTCAAATACAAATTATGCTAAAACTTCTATTATTTCAAAATTGTTTAGATTGCGACTTTCAAAATTGATTACAGAAATATTATTATCCATGGAACAATCGTTACTGACCCCCCTCCCCATTTTGAACAATTAATGAATTCGATTGCAAAGTTCCAACGACTAACATTTTCATTCCTAAAAACGCCACTCGCTCCAAAACGGACAAGCGCAGCGAAAGCAATGCTAATAACAAGACTGTGAGTTTGTCGTGAAGAACGCGGCTAGGCTACCAACTCACTCGGGGGCTCTCGGGGGCCGAGTTAAGTGAAAGGCGTGTCAGAAATTCTTAATTTCAATCTAATTAAGCCAACACTTCCTGTTCATTATTTTCGTACGAATTGCCTTGAATTACCCGAGGTAATTTTAAGGGACATTATTTATTTTCAATGTAACCGATTTAACGGTTAATTTTTAATAATTTTTGCGTTTACATTTTTTGTAAATACTATAATAAATTTATTGCAGGAAATGTTTGATTTTGTTTGCGTTTTGTGTTTGAGAAGATTGGGTTTGGTTTGGTTTGACTGCTTTGAATTTGGTTTGGGTTGGGTTGAACACATTGTGATGCTTTTAAATTAAGAAAAAATCAATAATTGACAGAATGATGAAAGGACCTGTCAGTAAAGTGATTTTACCTCCTCGGAAAGTTGCCAGTGATCCAGTAGAGGTTTTTTTTTGTTTTTGGACGATGATATTAGCAATGTTGTGAAGGTGACTAACTTGGAAGCTCAACGAAATGTGACAATAAATCCAAAAAATTAAATGGAAACCTTGTGACAGTGTAAACGTATATGCTTAATTAGAATTACTTATTCCTGCTAGACATTTGAAGCTAAGTAACACAAATCTTGAAATACTATCGAGTCCAATTTATGGTCCACCCATATTCAGAGCAACCATGAGTCCTTATAGATTCAAAAGTACTACATTTTTGGGATTTGATGATAAAGCTACTAGGAGCGAACGACGAAAAAATGACAAATTTGCTCTCTCGATTGGATTTGCGATTCGGCAACATATTATCCTTTGAGAGGTATACCTTACCTAGGAAAAGAAGGGTCTGAAAGAGCCAAAGCCTTAGCAGCTTTTGGAAACACTGTCTCAACTTTATTGCTACTGTCTCAACCTTATTGCTACACCAACAGTAACATTACATTCGACAATTATTTCACTGAAATATTTATTTAGATATTTAGACTTGGCCCATCGATTGTTGATGAAAGGACTAACACTCGTTGGAACCGTGAGAAAAACAAACGATTTGTTCCTCCATGTTTTTTAGCCGAAAAATGTAGGCTAGAAAAATCTTCCACATTTTGATTTACCAAGAAAGCCAAGTTAGTATCGTACCTACCAAAAAAGAACAAATCCGTAGTTCTTCTGTCAACTATGCATAACACACCTGATATTGATGAAGAAGAGGATAACAAACCTAGATCGGTTAATTCACGAATATATAAGCAAACAAAAAAAATTTAATTCATTAACAAATTTGTAATACCACAAATTATGCATTTTAACTAAACCCAGCAGACTATTAAAAAAAATTATTTGGATATAATTGTAAACTTTAAGTCGTTTAGCTCTGTGACGTGATAAATTAAATTTCAATGACCAAACATTGCCTTTGTGCTCAATTACTGCTGTAATGAACGCGACGTTGAAAAAATACCACTCTGTAAAATGCCGCCTTACAAGAACCCCCTCCTAAAATAAAACAACGAAACGCCGCCTATAATTACCCCACTAATTAAACGCACTTATTCATCATCATCTAACGCTAATTTAGAAACAAAAGCGTACAATTACCTAACAATTAAATCCACATGATCATCACTCGCGAGCAACGCCACAGACGAAATTTAATTTTTCACGTCACGTCCGATGTATAATCTACACAGGAAATGCATTATTATAAACACCAAATACACGACGCAGCTTATCGGGGGCACCTCTTTTATCGCAGGAAGTACACGCAGCATCGATTATACAAATATTGGTTCGGGATTACGGGGCTCTTCAAATTCAACATTCGCGGGCAAATGTTGACTTACGATACGTCGTCAAACGGGATGATTCGATCGCTGGTGGGCGTCCTTCTCTCGTCCGTTGTATTCGGAGTCCGGACGACATCTTTACCTGACAGTATTAGAAAACGCATATACAATCTAATGCTGCCCGGTAAGATGTGAACAGTCCTCCGCACGTAAGTGAAAACGATCCGTATCGCGTTTCTCGGAGCGCTTTCGCATAACCGGCACGTCGTCCAGTGGCTCTCCGACGGTTCTGGAATAAAATGCAACGGCGGAGTAGATAAATAAATACACATGCTCGTAAACTCTCGCTCCGTTCCAGTTAGCTGCGGCGATTATTTTATGTAACGTATTTTCTAACGTAATTATGGCGTAATTATGTGTTTATGTGGATTTATGTGGTGGTTAAGTGCAGGATCGGTTTGCGGACGCCTAATCGCTTGAATTGGTGTGGAGAATTTTAGGCTTTAAATGTTTGAATTGATCAATTAATCCTTGAATAGGAAACACTTGCTACTCGATTCATTAATGAAGTTTTGGATTCAATCAATTTTGTATTTTTAAAGATTAACATTTTGGGAATTAGAGGAAATATTATATTATTAACTACGGCTAGGAGTGCCCCAAGGCTCCGTATTAGGACCACGAAAATTTAGAATAGTTTTTTTAACACGGAAATCAATGAAACTAAAAGTTGTCTCCCAATCAGTTTGTAATTTGTTTTTCATTTAGCGAGTTGCGGAGTGTATTGAACATTGATGTAATAAGGATAGGATGTGTAAGGTAGCAATAACATATTATTCAACAAGCATTAATGATAGCCGTTCGTGTCGCAAGTCACCAGAGTTGTTCAACACCACACTTTTTCTACGACTATTGCATTTAAAAAACGACAATTCGAAATTATTTGTAATTCCACGTTTGTGGACTAGTCGGTTAAAATTGTTCATTAAATGTAGTCCGCATTCCACCCACTTTCTTCAAAATAACTGCGTTCGAACGTGGGGGTTAAGCCCTTGGTGTTTACGTATTTTTATTGGTGACGAAGTAGCCAGGTGTATGTGGAGAAATAGCAGGGGCTGTTTCGCAGATCCATTTCAAACTCCTGTGGCCTTAAGGTGTTGGAATTCCTCATCCAAGCCAAAGTGACTTCATTTTCAACTTCATTTTGTTTCCAATATTTTTTTTACTGGGTTTAAATTCAATTAAGTTTGAAAAATAAAACTTTCATATCACGTCTAGTTTTATAGTGAAAATTAATTTTTTCTTCTTAAAATTGGCTGCATCAAATATTATTCTGTAACTCTTGCAACCAGCCTTCGAACATTCTGAAGGACCGACAGTAGTCAGCACGAATGGGTGGCTCCTATCTGCTCTGGTAACACTTCTTAAACTCTGCGATTTCCTGGTGGAAGCACTCTCCATGCTCGTCGCTAACAGAGCCCATGTTTTCGGGGAAGAAACTTAAATTAGCATTAATTATTTTTTTTTCATGCAAATTCGGAGCTTTGTAGTTGCCAAGGAAATTTTTTGTAACGTCGACAAAAGCTAGCCATGTCTGTTTTTTTTTGTAGGGCTAAGGCTAAAAAATAAGGCTAATTAAGTTTCTTACATCTGGCCCTACAAAAATCACTTAACGTAGGAAACTTTTTTGTCTGCTTCTCAGGTGGAACTAATGGTTCATTTTAATGTTATTCTGACCAAGAACATATTTCACCGCATGTTTTGATTTCTTAGAAAAACCCTTCACATTCGTTAAACAGAAGTAACAATCGTCTGTGTGATTCTTGGGTTCACACAAATATAGCAAAATAAATCAGTAGAGTTGACTTAAACGCCTGTCACTTTGTAGATCAGTGATACCAGTGAATTTTTTCGTGTTGCATAGTATTATTTGTAATCAATGCATCACGTGTAACACCCTGAACATTAATTAACTAGTTTTTTTTTAAATATTTGCGTCGATATTTCCGAAACGTCGTCGTATAATAATTTAGTCCGAATGAAATGATTTTTTAAAACAATGTTTGTAATCCAACTTCAACAATGTAATTAACAACGTCCAACGAATAACAGTTTAAGAAGCTGGGGGCCAGGGGCTCAATGATTTTACATAATAATTAATTATTAGTTGGTGACATCGTCTCTTCAAAGTCGATCAAAATTTACATTCTGGATGGATGAGGTCGGAAGTAGAGTTTGGAGAGGTACTGCTCCTGTACATATGATTGATTTTTTTTATACAATTTGGTGGATTCGGTCACATGGCTTCATTATATGGAGAAAAAGACTGATAAGTTCTTCGTGTTTGGTGATATTTTTGTATGATCTAAGGTAATTTAGAAAAATTCTATCAGATTCGACTGAATAAGTCACCTAGTTTTCTTTCGAAATTGTGGATTGCTCCCTTCTTTTCAATAAGATTAATATTATTATTATTATTATTATACTTCTACGAAAACCACGTGCCAAAGAATAATTTTAATTTCACACTGGAATAGTAAAACTAAGAAATGCGATTAAATCTCTTCCCTAGGTGTAAGAGGGTTGGGTTGGATTCGGTTCATATTTTGTATGTCCTACACTTTGACTATCACCAAATGTGAAATATTATTTCCTTTACATCATTTGTAGTATAATTTGGAAAAAAAGACAGCACGTTTTATAGTGAAATAGCAACTTAACGATTTGTAAAAATCGTAAAAAAGGTAAAACTTTAAAACAGAGCCTAATCATAATCAAAACATAACATTTCGTTTAATATATTTTTTTTTATTATTACTATAACAAATTTTATTGCTTTTTCTCCAACACGTCACAAAATCAACTGCATCGTCGCCGTTGATATTAACAGCACCCAAAGAAAGGAAAGTTGCCGAATATCTTGTTTAACGCACGTACATATTTAAACAAGTTACCGCGGCTACTCGTTCGGACGACTTGTTTAAGCCTCGTCACCTTGCTATTAATCACCAGCTGTTCGTTCACAAGTGCCATCGTATTGATGTATCGGCGTGTATCCGTTGGCAAGGCACCAGAAACGCATTCAGCGAACGCTGCACCCAAACATACCTTTCAGATTAATTCCGTCAAAGCGAACGATTCGCGTAAGTTTGTCGACTCAATTAACATATCGTTATGGTCGACGACGATTACGAGGAAACGTGCAGATCGATTATTAAAAAAAAAAAAAAATATATCTAAGAAAAATCAACCGCAACCGAACAGGCGCCAGTGTTATGACTTGCAGATTGTTTCAAGGAAATTATAAATAAAGTACATTAAACTAACTATAATTACCGACAATCTAACCTGGACGTAAAATTCGTTCGTACGACGACGACTTTCATTAAGTACTTTGCAATCGTATTTTTAATTCGCGAGTGGGTAGATTGGAACGTGTTCGATTTCCAGTCGGCTTGAATGAATTTCTATGATTATTAGCGAAATTAGATTTTAAGTCGCGTTTGACGAACGAGCGAGTTTATTTTCAGGCGCGATTGCTACCGGTACGGTCGGCGGTTTTGCGACGGCGCAGGTGCAAATGTGTTTGTTAATTGTCGCCGGGCTGAGCGACGCCCGCTTCCTTGACACACAAATATTTTACACTATTTAAAAGTTGGACGGTTATCGCCGGCCCGATCGTTTTAAACAGGTTCTTGTCGAACGCTCCCGGGCGCTTGGTATTTAGTAGCTATTTTGAACGTCGCGGTGTGAGACCGCTTCTAGTGGTTTCGTCGAGTTCGAATTTACTTTGACGAAATTAAACCGCAATTTGGGCGGAATTATTTGTTGATAACTAATCGATAAATATAATTTGTGATTCGTCTAATGTCTAACTTGGTTATTATGACGAGTTAAAGTTTCGATTAAGATCTGCATGGGTAGATGCGCGAGACGATTTACTTGAAACAAAAACTGAAAGATAACAGGCTCTTAAAAGTACTAAACATATTGGGCCCTACAAAAAGATCAGTAAAGAGACATCAAACGTCTTCTAACAAAAAAATCCTAGTAAAAGTAAAAGGGTACATAACTAGTTCACCATATGTAGGCCGTATTATCACATATTACAAGTGCAAAACTATGTCGAACTAACAAGACCATATAAGATATCTGTTGAATACAGAATCCTTACATCAGCACTGCAATTGTATATATAAATCGAATGTTCGAGACGCACTCGATTAGAGAATTCGATCAGTTGGTACAACGAGTAAGGTTAGTGTAAATCTGGCCGATTGAATCGCACGGTAACATCGTATATGTGCGAATATACGGCCCTACTAATTAAGTAATTTAAGTAAGTAGACTACCAGATTTTGAATAAATTGTATTATTTGAACTTGCTAAGCTGTGTCGCCTATATTGTCCCGAAGTGTGGGAACACATTTTACTTCACGGGGGGGGGGGTTAATAAGCGGGCTGAAATAACAAAACAAATTTATCCGACTTCTTGTTTCGTAGAAATAAAAATTAATTAAATAAAAATTGCGACAGCAGGTTTTTCATATAACATTTCAATAGCCTCAAAAAATTAGGGGATCCAAATTTCGACACCATTTTTTTGTGTGGATTTGATCAAGGGTTTTTCTTTGTTAACGATCTCAAAATATTTTCTTACGAAGCTTTCGAGATTTGCCAAAAATCGCAGCTCGAAAATATCACATCCTTTATCAAGACTGTGGTTATAAATTTGAGGAAACGTATTTGTTTAAAAATGTGTGGGTGGTGTGGAACCCGGGCCGTCGAAGTTAACGTCAACATTTTTGTGAAACGTCAAACAAAAATCGGAAGACTCTTTTTTGCTCATCAACTCCACACTTAAAATTTGATTGCACAAACATGGATCTGTGAAAATAATGCATTCCCATAATTTAAAAGCGAAATACAAAAAATATAAATCGAAAAATTTAAGGTATTTATTATTTTTGTTTTCATAAAATTGCGAATTTACGTAAAACTATATAACGTGCCATTGGCGAAAGAGTTTCTTGATAAATAACAAATTATTTTATTTTCTTCCTCATGTTTTATGGCTGTGTGGCCTTCTTCATTTTCATCTACATCTACAACCTTAAACGTTAACATCTGTGAGCGTAAAGGTTTTGGTTGCATTTTATGATTTTTATGAGATTAAGTTATAGGAAAATATTGAGATACTGCAAGTATAATGTTTATGGTTAAGATCGTCAATGGTAAAGTTATGTCCATTGCATTTTCTAGATATTTTTTTTTTGTTTGTTTGGATATTAGTTGCCACTGTGATAATCCATGACTGA
This sequence comes from Geotrupes spiniger, assembly GCA_959613385.1. Classification (NCBI taxonomy): domain Eukaryota; kingdom Metazoa; phylum Arthropoda; class Insecta; order Coleoptera; family Geotrupidae; genus Geotrupes; species Geotrupes spiniger. The sequence continues at coordinate 1,161,643 of OY390732.1, read as the reverse complement.
TGTATATCAAAAAATTCAAAAGAATTTAACCAACAAATGTCGTGAAAAAGAAAAGAAAAAATCAAGCAACATTTCTGCACGAAAAAAAAACATGAAAATGATCATCACCTTGATTATTATTTAAAAGACGAAACAGATTTGGCCCAACCCGTTCTTCGGAACAAATAAGGTTCTTGATCTCTAAATATCGTTTAGTTAACGTAATCGTCTGAGTGAAAACGAATTTACGAGCAACGTAACTCCCGAAGTTACGATCTGTTTAATCGTCTCGGGCCCGATCTGATCGCAAAAACAAATTGGGTGCCGCACCGATTAAAATAACAACAATAAAAAAAGAATAAATAGATCGAGAATTCAAGACAAAAAAAAAACTAACACGTTAGATAAGTGTTGCTGTGCACGTTATCGTTTTCCAGCGAAAACATCGCCGAATTTATCGCGAAATCATTTACAATAAACAATTCGATTTCGACAGCCGCACGAGGACTCGCAAACGCAAATAAATATACCTCGCCACTACGTGACTTGCGTCGCCGAAATCCTCCGCGAGTTCGAAGCACCCGTCGCGCGGATCGCACGAGGTCACCGGTTTCACTGTCCTCACAAATTGTGCACTTCCACTTAGCGATGCGGCCGATTTTGGAGGATGAACGCTCGGGGAGGTGTTGACTCGACGACGTCGCGGCACGAACTGAGGTGGGCGGTCAGCGCCGGGGATGTGCGCGTGCGCTGCGCAAAGCGAACGCGCCCGAGGTCCCCGACGACGATTTCATTACGTCACGTCATTGGGATAGGGGTTGAAATTGAAATCGTTAAAAATTTCATAATGGGCTTAAAGATATATTTAAAAATAAAATAAAAATTAAATTCGTTTCTGGATTTATTCGCCGCGATTTTAATCGAAACAAACGAGCGGGACATTTACGGTGCATAAATTCGTTCGCGCGCACGCGAACGAGACGTTCTTTTTCGGTTTTATCGCGGGCGATAAACGAAGACGTTGATAATTGCGTTCGGGCCCCGGCCCCCGGCAACGCCGAAAATAATAAAGTGGCATTTCCGTTGTTTAATGTCGTGGCCCTTTGTCCAATTTGGTGGTGAGTCACGCGCACAATGGGCACCTTCACTCGGTCCGTCGGATCGGACGGGAGAAACGGACGATTTCGGTGCCCGGGCGAGGAGGCAAATTTCGTTATTTATTTAGTGCGGCGGGAGAAACGATCGCCCGTCGGGTCGAGTAAATGCGTTTATTTGGGCGATAAATTTCCTAATAAGTGAGCGAGTGTCCGTCCACTCCTTAAATTGTGGACGGTTATCTCGTTACGGCGCGAGAGCGATCGCCTTCGCAACGGGAAGTAGACAGCGTTGCGTATTCACGGAGCCGGGTCGTAGGAAATCGAAGAGATAAACGTGAAAGCAACAGGTTTGGGATTATGCGCGATGCGTATGATAAGGCGCGATGAATATGCGATAGTAAATTATTATTTATTATACAAAGTTTTATTGTATATTTTAAAAATGTTATAAATAAAATTTAAAAAAAATCTTATATGAAATAGATTAGTTCGATTATAGGGCTCACAAAATAGTACTAACATAATCGATTAGGCTCGATCAGGCTTACTTAAGGGGGACTTATATCTTGTAGGCCAATTTTCAAGAATTTATCGCAAAAAAAAAACTAGAGCAGATTTCGATACGAAACTTTTTCATGTTATTCTACATCAATTGAACATCACACATGATTTTTCTGTAAATGCCAATGTTGACTCCCAAGACCTAGAGATGGCTGTAACAAGGCGTCTGTTGAAAGTGAAGGGTCAAACGGTATACAGGATTGGGTCCACCCTAGTTATCGGAAATAAAAAAAATCAACAATGCTTTTGATCGTTGTTATGTCAGCAAGGTCCCGATCGTTCATTTTTTCAAAATTACGATTTTTCGCGAAATGGCGAACATTTTTCCAAATTCCATATATTTACTATGTTTTCTGTCCCATAGAAGAGCTATAGCTCTCAAACTAGAGAGTAATCTGAAACACGTTTCACAGGTTCATTTCCGAGACCCTTTAGATTAGAAAAATAAAAATAAAAAAAAATCAATTCAAGTTGTAAGTCCCCCTTAAGATAAAATAAATTGAAAATTAAAGACGAAGCACCAAAAATGACACAATTGACATTAATGTTACGTTAAGTTGTAAATACGTTAGAAAATGATTATATGGATAATTTTACATTTACATTGTGCAAGATTTTTAATTAAAATTGTTGTTTGAAGGTAAAATATATCAATGGCATTATTGTAACAGTTATAGTAATACAAAGGTTTTCCGGTGCAATGACGAGAGAAAATAATCTAAAATAATTACAGATTAGTTCAAAATATTTTGAAGCTAATTTAAAGTATATTAAAAAAATATATAGTTAGTTACTCGTACTTTAATTATTCAGCTGCCGAGTTTAATCGTTAACGAGGTATATTCGGCGAGACATTTCGATTGTGAGTTGCTCCTATTTGTGTAATTATTGTTAACACGTTCTGCGAAATTTTAGAATCAATTGCAAAATTTAAAGGGGGGCGCTAAACATTGATAATTTGAAAAAAGTGAATCATCGAAGCCAAATTTTAAAGCCGTCGCCGAAAGTGAGTGAAGGGTTGGGTTGGGTTGGATCAAGTTGGGTTGGGTTGCGTTGGGTCAGATTGGGTTGGGTTAGGTCGGATTGGGTTGAAGTAAATCTAAAACTATTCAATAATCATTTCAAATTACACGATTAAAACTTATTTAATTCGTTTCTATTTCAAATCGATTCCATGGAATTTACTTCGATGTTATTAGATGTCATTTAGAAACATTTCGCAGAATTGGATAATTGAAAACACGTTTTCATTGCATTTCGTGAAATCAACACTTAACTGGCGCATAAGAATGTAAACTGAGATCGTTTACTAAATAGAATTTGGTGATAAAATTATCAACGGTTGTTCATCAATCGCCCAAAGTCGAAACGAGTAAATTAGGGTTACGCGAAGTCTCATTACATTTTTCCAACAGAACGAAATTTATCACCTAAGATGGGTAATATAAATATCGGGACTGCATCAGGGTTCAATATTCGGACCCCTGTTATTTGTAATTTTTATGAAGAGATTTAGCGCCGCCCGTTACACACCAGAGTATAATATTGGTAATAAATGGAAAAAGCAAGAACCCAGCAAGAAAAGTTCATAGGAGTGTTGTGTTTCTAAGGGGGTTCAGCATAAAACTTCAGCTGTAGAAGTTTTTTTTATAAACATTAAGTTTCTCAAAGCAAACAGCAGCACATTGCGACCAGATTTCATGATCGCTTGCTCGAAGAACTAGTGGTTTGGCTTAGATTCATGAGAGACGTGCTATGAAAAAATTGCAAATGAGCCAGAGAGTGAACTCTTATAATAAAATCGCACACTCGTTGGAGGCGAGTTATAACAGACTTTCGGCTAAAGAAAGGAATAAATTAGGATACAGTCAACCACAAATCAAGAAACGTGAAACAAGAATCAAGGCAGAATGTGGAAACACCACACAGCCGTAATGTGAGGCAGTTTAGAGAGAAGTGTCACAGTTCTGGTATTAAAGGGCATATCGTCAAAGTTTGTAAAAAAAACGAATAGATGTGCGAACCCATTAATCAATTAAACTCAAAGACAACGCCGTTAATCTCTTAACATCTTTGATACACATACGCTGTAGGTACAAATAGATGGGTCCTCAGTCAAAATGCAACTCGACCATGGTGCATTAATTTCATTACTTGGTAACTTTTGTTGTGAAAGTCAAATCGCAGATTAGATGATACACTGGTCATGGTGTGAAATCCATAGCTCAATTGCCAGTCAAAGGCAACTACATCGAAGCGGCTTAATGTCTAAGTTGTTGATGACGACTATGATACAGTTTATGAACGCGAATTTGAATGCTAAAGCGCGATCGTCACCATTCACGAATCGGAGCGTCGCAATAATCAACAATATTTTTTGCTCGTTACGTAAATTGGTAATCGTGCGAGTGCATTGCACTAATCTTCAGTTAGTCATAAAGGTAGCGATCCGTGAACATCTTAAAATCATCACATACGCAATATTTCGCTAATATGTGTGCAAGGTGCCCCTTCGCGGTTAAATTAGAACGTGTGCGGTGCGTTCAACCCCGACGTAGTGTTTATTGCGGTGTTTGGCTTTCCGATGGCGATAGGTGCTCATCGATGGCCTTTGGCAACCCACCGACTAATAGTAAGCAGGTTTTTTATTTTTACGTGGTTCTTGCAGATATGATACTTTGGTTGGTGAAGGGCACATGGACTAATTGTGTCATTTTTATTGAAAAAATGCGGGCGTAATTGTGCGTTAATTTTAAAACGTGCTGTGACGCAATGTTATTGCAACGACGAATTTCCAGTAAATGGTAGATTTTTCGAAAGAATTTTTCAAACATAACGTGTTTAAAATTTCAATATTTATATTAGTTTAATTTAAGTCAAGAGTTGATCACAATTTCGATCAATTTTTTCGAATATTATGAAAAATAATAAAATTTTGAAATCGTCTAACGATTATAAAATACCGATGAACACAAAACATACAAATTCTATGAATACAAGATAAAAAGAAGACATCCAACACATAACTAAAAAAAATCATTTAAACTTTAAATCCCCCCAATCACATAAAAACGTCCCAGGTTTTAATTAATTAACTAGAATCGCGAAAACAGTAAAGCGTTTCATCTCGCAACTATTCGCAGTCATATATATTTCCTCTCTATTCGCACAGTTCGGCCTTGGAGTCATGTTTACAGATTGTTCCATTAATAATCACTGTGTAAGTGCATAATTACATTACACGTTCATGTGTCATGGGTCATTTCATTTCGAGTCGACTGGGAAGGAGGAGTTGCTTCGTCGTTCCCAAGTTTAAAGTGTGGCAGGCACAAAAATCACCAAACGAACGATGTTTCTCAGATTGCACCGCTCGCTTTAAAATCACACGTATCAATAATTTAAGTTATGCGCGGCTGGCTCGAATACTTGTTCGCGTATTTATTGAAATCGTTTGTTTATCGGCAGAATAGAATGTCGTACTTAAAATTCCATTATCGCTACGAACGTCAAAGCAACTAAACGGGCTCTTATATCAACAACATAGACCAACTCTGAATATGAATAAATGAAAGTGCGCACAAATATGATTGCAAATTTTGTGTAATTACAAAAAAAAAATGTCGAATAAGGAAAAAAGACGAGGAAATTGTATTGGTTAGAAATTGAGGTGATATGAACGAACATCACTTCTGGAAAAAAAATAATTAAGGTTTTATTTGTAAAGAGTAATTATTTCTTGCCAGGTTGTCAAGATTAAGTAATTAGTTTATAAATAGTTATAAAACGTAAAGATTTCTTGTCGAGTTTATGATGAAGATTTATGAAGAATTATAAAACACGCAGATTTTATGCTACAAACAAAACAAACTATAAGAAAACATTTTCAATTATTTAATTATTATTTGTGTATATTCTTTGAAGATTTCGTTTTATGGTTACATTTTCAACTGTCACAGAAAATTCACTGTGTTGTGAATTCTCGACTCTGATTGACCGAATAGGTGAAATAGGTACTAATTGAAAGTCTGAGATTATTTCGAACAACGAAGCATTTTCCAGGAAACCCAAAACCCAATAAATATCGTTGCGCAATCTCGCCCGGGCGCAGCACGCACCGCTACCAATTTAATGCCAACATATTGACAGATGGACGTCTCGTTCATAAACCGTATTTGCATTTCGCGGCGCGCCGATAAAACCGATCGCGTCTAAAAATTCCACCGTCACGATTAAACTAGGTTAATGACTCCGGACCGGCCCAGCCCACGACATATTGGCGCTAATGAATGGCCAGATACAATCGTTTGATTATTTAGCCAAGAAACACATTCGCAGCGATTCCCGAGAAACAAACTCAGTCCCCGCCGTCCGCGACGTTCGTATCTGTGCCATGGTGTGCAACCGCGCCGCAATAAAACCTGTAGTTTATCGACGCGGTTCGGCTATCGTTAGCGCGCTCGTAAGGTGAATTTGTCTCTCAAAACCTGTTGGGTAACCCGGCCGGGGCCGTTGCGTAAACCGTAATGTATTCCCCGTCGCCGGCCCGAAACTTGGACCCGCTCGCTCGCGGTCTCTCCGAACAAGTGTAATTTTATTCCGACGCGCGTTGAATCGCACTCGGGATTATTTTATCTGTAGCGCCGACGATTCCCCCCCGTGTACCGGCGTTAATAATAAAGCGGGACGTGGGCGAAACGGGTTTCGACGATGACTGAGATTCCACGACGCGCGGCGCGTTCGGGTCGGACCGAAATGTAATTGAATATTTTTCGAATAAAAAGTTTGAATCGGAACGGTGGCGGCGCGAAAATGTCGCAAGGCGTTTGCGTCGGGCGACATGTGCGTTTTTGTAAGGTTCACGCTGGGTCACGAATATTGAAACGTGTCGGTGAACGTGCACTGCCACGCCCAAGCCCACGTATGCGTTGCAGGATTTTCCTGCAATGATTCTTGGTAACGAATAACGATGAATAACATATCGGTCACTACAGTATCAGACATGTAATTGTTTTGCTGCAAAAATTAATGATTGAAACTTACGTGGATGTGGAGCCGGTGGTGCACATCGTAATCGTCATTCTAGAACAAAAAAGGCAAATTAGAATAATAGCAGGTAACAATAATGAGGATGGGATACTATCTATGTTAAGCAAAGTTACTAATTATTAATCGCCTAACTCGACTAAGATTTCTTAGTACATTGATTTTTAAAAAATGTTTCAATGAAGCAGCGACCGGTGATGCAAAACATATGTATCGGAGCCTCTTGCCTCAGTTTTAAAATTCGAAAATCAGAACAATTGTTAAAAAAAACCAACAACAAACATTTTCAATAAAATCATTTTTTTATTTTGCCAAACTGTAAAAAATGCCACAACCAATCAAAAACATGTTGAAAATGTTAAAATCACAAAATTGCGAAAAAGGCGGAAAAACTACGAACGATGTGCAAAGAATCTAAAATTGTCAAAATGTCTAAGATTTTGTTTATTTATATGACAACAATTGTCGAAAATGTTAAGCAAACAAACAACAAATTGTCAAAGTCGTCTTAATTCTAAAATGTAGAAAACTATTCAAATTTTTTAAAGAAAAACTGCAAAGAAATTTACGTAATACTAAAGATTTTAGAAGATTTGAAAAACATTGAAATTGTGAAAAAATATAATTGAAAAACTAAATTCAGTAAAAATTGCATGAAATTAAAAAAATAAGCCACAAAAAAATCGTAAAAATGAACTTTTCTTTCTTTTAAATTTTTCAAAATTTTGACATTTTAATGCTAATGTATCTCAAATGTTTACCGTTTTGACATTTAGCATGTTTTTTTATTCACGATAATTTTTAAACTCGTTTTGGGATTTTATATAATTTTAATTAAAAAAAAAAAAAAACTTGTGCATTTTCTGCATTTTTTTACACGATCTTTATTTAAATTCTTCCTATTTTACCTATTTCCATAATTTTGACTAATGTTGTAGTTAAAGTTGAGAAATAAAATTTTTCTCCATCTATTGCACATTTTGTATTTGGCCATGAAACATGAAAAAATCTAAAATACTTCAAACAAGGTAAATGGATGGAATAAGTGGGGGCTATCAGAGTTTTTAAAATATTTGCGTCGACATTTTGTCCATTAAACAAAATTTGGTGAGTGGGCAGCTTTTCGTCGCTTAATTTGTTTCGAAACCCAACCCAACCCAACTTAATCCAATCCAACCCAACCCAACCCAACCCAACCCAACCCAACCAAACCCAACCAATCCAAGGGTTGTTCTTAAAAATGCATTGATCGTATTCTCTGTTACTTTAAACCCTTATTGCATCATTGGGACAATTTTATTTTATTTTATTTTCAATGAAGGGGAAGTACTTTTCAGAGGTAACCTACAACTAGGTGATGAAGTGATTCGAAATATTTTTTAATCGCTTGCGTGTAGCAAAAAAAATCAAATGGGCTTCCGCGCAATTTTGGATTGAAATGTGCTATACGATGGGTTGAGTAATTTTTTTCTCGAAAAAATAACTCAATGTTTGACATTTAAATTTCGTCATTCATTGGTCAATTTCCAGTTCTAGTTTCCGAATCGTTCTGTTCTAGTAAAAACCAAATCAAATACAATTGAAGTGTAACGTAAAATATATGAACATCGTGTAAAAAAATAATAAATTAGCTAATCTCGGTTTTTTCAGAGCTAACCCAGACCATCAAAATATTTCGACAGCATTTCTTTAATCGCTTGCCTTTGGGCTGGAGTGGCTTAGTTTTAATTCGTATTTTAAGCAGAAATATAATAATTTTTTGTCAGGTCCAACCCAAGCCATGAAAATATTTCAGAACGTGTCTTAATCCCTTGTATGTGAGCTGGTGTCGATTGGGTTGGATTGAGATAGTTTTCATTGGAATTTTAAACAGAAATTAATTTTTTTCACAGCCAACCCAGGCCATCAAAATGTTCAAAGCATTTATTTAATTACTTGCCTTTGTCCTGGATTGGGTCGGGATAGTTTTCATTGTCATTTTAGGCAGAAATAATTTTCAGAGCCAAATGTTCAAAGCATTTCTGTTATTATTTGCCTTTGTACCGGATTGGGTTGGCATAGTTTTCATTGTAATTTTAAGCAAAAATACTTTTCAGATCCAACCCTGGCCATCAGAATATTTCACATTTCTTTAATCGGTTACCTTTGGGCTGGACTGGATTGGGTTGGGTTGGGTTGGGGATAGTTTTCATTGTAAATCTGAGCAGAAATAATAATGTTTTTAAAAGCCAACCCCATCCTTCGCTTCTTTATAAACCATTGTGACTTGTGAACCAAAAAAAATCAAGCTAACCTAAGTCATAAATTCGGACATAACAACTGGTTTATAAAATATAATTATAATTGGAGTTAAAAAATGACCATTGTTCGTTTTATTGACTTCACTGGGGATAATCGTGATCACAAAAGAATCACTTGCGTGCGTCAAAATTACTTTCCATTGATTAAAAGTATTTCGGGTTAAGTGCGTTTACACCGGGGAAAATGGGGGGTGGCGACCACGTACTTCGCTGTCAACCAGCGCCCACGACGTCGCACTCGCAACAAAAGCTTTCACTATTGTTATTTAGAGTGGCCGTTGCATTGTGTGCCCGCTGACGACATCACAACGAAACTTATTAATATGATTAGTTAAGCGCGATTCACGCGACGCGGTTGCTACGTGCGAAGCTATGCGAAGGCTGGCGACCATCTTATTAATTGCTACTTTTCGAGCCGCTCGCGCGTCGCTTCGCCTCGTCCTAATCACCGTCGAAATCGATCCGCGCGCATCCTTCCGGAATTCGCGGCGCAACACCGCCGCCGACTGGAATTTTTACCCGCGCTCGTTTCGGATTAAAAATGCACTTATGCGCGTTAGATTTATTATTGGCGGGCGCCGCACATATTTTATGCAAAGTACCCGCATGGCGTTCGTGTCGTAAATTGAGATAATCTCGCCGTGGGTCTGGAGGTTATACGCCACATATAAAGTCGTTCTCCGAGCGCAGATTAAAACCTGACAATAAAACAAATTGTACGTAATTGTAAGTCTTTACGAATGCGTTTTTATTCGCCGTACGCGAATGGGTTCAGTTGGGAAAGTAATGCGATCGAGATACGTCGAGTTTTAATTCCAGTTAAGTAATTTTACGATTTTATCTAAGGGATGGTGTCGGAACCTGCTATCGGATTCAAAAGTATTTGACAACAAACAATGGAAGGAAAAATCTATTGGATTTTTTGCCGTAATTTAATTTTTATTGGACTTCGGAGCGATATCTTTTCAGAATTGGACCAAAAGAACTAATAGTGGTAGAGCACTATTGGTTGTAATCCTCGATTTGGAACGAAGGGTTAAAATCATTTGATTTAAATCTCCGAAAATCTAGTTGCAAAGACGAACTTCGTCAGGGATATTTCGCACGTCCTTATATTTTTCCCATGCACGTTGTTTTCTTCACCACCAGTATCCTCTTTTCATTGGTGGCGCTTCTTTGGCGATACAGCTTTGCCACAAATTTTTCCCTGTCTCATGATTAGTCATCTTTGATGATAAGCATTCGTAAGTATTGTGCCATTGCAATCGTCGAAGGAATTTCTTAAAACCAGTTTTTGTGAATTGAAACACAAGGAAGAGAAGTTCAATGTTTTCATCTCTGTGATCCAGACGTCGCCACAAATTTTCGAAAAAAGTACTCAGTAAATTTGTAGGTCACAGCGGGGAATACTTTCACTCCTTCGTTGAAATTTATTAATTTTCTTTGCTTTGCTTCAGCAGTACTACCACGAAGTCCGGTTATGCGCCTTTGGTTCAGAATATCACAAAAACGCTTGTAGTCTTTAAGGGAGTTACCATCAAATTTGTGGAAGTGGTTTTATGAAAAATGTTTAAGCTACAGTTCGTACTCCAGCATTCACTGAGATAAAGAAAAATGTTGTAGTATGTGATTTGGGCAAGTTGACGATCATTAGATTTTTGTTGTTGTAGGTCTTTTGGCCAATTTTGAATGTGTTCACCTGAATTCTTAGGAAAATAAAAATTAAATATCTCAAAAATTTCCAACAAATTTATCCAATTTAGCCCATTGCAAAACCAGACACGTAGAGCATAATCCACAGTCCCCAACGCGCGATTTTTTCCAGCGTTCTTATTGTTACGATAATGGCCCATTGTTTGTTAAATCGACGATTTAATTGATTTTTATTGCATTTTAATGTGGCTATGCGAGTGCAACTTGCTTTCTAGAAAATATATTTTCGTCGAAGATGTGAACTGTGGACTTGATTTGAAAATTGAAATTAAAATCTTTCTTAGGCCGAACTCGAACGATTTTTTACTGCGGATATTTGTAAATTTTGTTGACACGTGTTTAATTAAATTCGTTATGTAATTTTTTTTATGGAAAACCATCAATGACACGGCACGTTAACGGCGTCGAACGATATTGTTAAGGAGCTTAAACCGGTTTAGTTGGCGCGGAGGAAATGTTGATGTATCAACATAATTGATGTCAATTAATTTTTTGTTTTTAAATCTCCAAATTATAAATTTCGTTCTTCGGAACAGATTTTTAGATATCTTCAACTAACTAAATTGGGTGCAATCAAAATAAAATAATTATTATTACTTTTTTTATAGTCCCTTAATTTCTGACTAATAAACTGACAATAAACCATAACTTCCTAATATGGTTTATTTAACTCCGCACATAAAACGGACTGACTTGCTCGAAAAAACGGTAACTACGAGCTGACCAGAATTGACATTATTTTGTGATGTGCTAGATCATTAGGAGCGATGTCTCATGTTCCGTTAATCGGAACACGAGACGAACCCAACCCAACCCGTGAGTCGTTGCACATCGTGTCCTGACCTATTATGACTCGACGCATTGCTAGTTCGTCTGTAACTTGACTCTTCGTTACAAACAATGCATACGTTTTAAATACTTGCGTTGTTGTTGCATGGCAATATTTGTCTACATAATATAATGTAATATTGTGTCGCTTAACGTTTATTGTATATTATATTATATAGAATGTAAAATGGGGTTAAAAATTGGATGCTCATTGGAACCCAATTGCACTACATGTTCTACATAGTTTACAGAATATTTTCGAACCACTTCAACGAGGAATGTAACCTGATCTGGATTATATGTTATCGCAATGGCACAGTGCTTATCACAATTATTTTCATGTCCAAATTAATTGGTGTCGTATAATAGTAACTCACTTATTACTTTCTTTACGTAACCTTTTCAAAATCAAATTTTATTCATGCAAGTTAAACTGTGAAATATATGTTAAAGCTATCGATGTGAACGAGTTCGCGAGACAATTTCGTCGAAACGTGTTGGTTGTTTGGTGACCGTATGATTGACGCGTTTGAAATTATGCACCGGCAACACAATAAATCGATTTATAAGTAACATTTTTGGAATGGAATGCAAAGCGGCGCTGACTAATCAGTGGCGCATTGCGGTCGAAAGTCTGAAAGGCCCGGTAATCGTTAAACGCTTCAACGAGGAAATTCATGAGTAGCATTCACTTTGTCTAAACGCGCACGTGCAAGATAAAATTCCAATTTAATCGTGATTGCATATTAGGTGTACTTGACGTGATTTTAATGGTGAATCGATTTCGGCGATGTGAATTTTTAGTAAAAAAACAGCGGAGATTTCGCCCATTTTCAATTCCTTTGCTTCGAAATATGTGTCATCGATTATATTTGTGGTCTTTGGGTTGGGTTGGGTTTGAATAACAATTAATGAAAATGAGACGAATGAGAATAAATGACAACGGACCCAATACAGAACCTTGTGGAACTCCTATGCTAATTTGCTAATTTGCCTGTAGATGTACAATACGTCATTTTTCCAATTCACGCGTTGCGTTCTCTTTGCTAGGTAAGATTTTATAATTGACAGAGCTGGCCCTCTGACTCCGTAGCGCTCCAACGTCGCCTCCAGAGCATACTATCGAGCATACTATCGAATGCGAGCATTCAACAAATCTACGAGTGCTGTTATTGTTCATCTGTGGGTTCTGAAGCCATGCTGACATTTGTTCAGCATTGTGTTGTTTTCCAAGAAAGCAGTTAACCTGTTTTTCACTGTTGTTTCAAGCATTTTGAGAAAACTGGCAAAATAATCATTTACGTCGTCTTTTTTGTGCACCGGTATTACTTTTGCAATCTTCAGTTTTTTCGGAAAGACTCTGTTTTCAACGTTGATTGAAGATTGCACAGTAGACAACAAATATTACACTGAACTGAATTAGAAAGCAAACGTCTTTGCAACTATTGTAGTAATTTCAAAATAAAACTAATACACGAACACGAAAGTGATGAGCTACGCTAAGAGAAAAATTAAAATGTCGGAAATAGCGTCACAAAAAAAAATATATTGAAAACAAATACTTCTTGGCCACTATTCTAAAGACTAGTTTTCCCTAAATTTGTATTGATCAACTACAAACTTTTACTCGGTATAATAATAGTCATAATGAATACAATTTCCAAACACTCATTTCTAAAGGAAACTATCGGAATTTTAATGCGCGCATTAAAGCAAATATTTACATAAATTTATTTACCGAAAATATGAAATATGCAAAAGCTTTCACCAAATCTCCGACTTTCACGCAACACCTGAATATCTAAGATTTCGAATATTTTCGAAACTTTGCTTAACATTTAAACCGATTAGCAACGTCTATTTTAGATTCACTCGTTTAAAGAAATCGTCTCGTTTAGCTTCACCAATCGATATTTATTACCAAATTGTGTTGGGTGCAAAGATATTTTTTACGGTTTAAATAACAGTTAATGAAATACGTTTAGTAAATCAATCGAATACTTTTCAGTTGTAAAATTTTAGTTTTTGGGTTAATTATATCCAATGCATTCCTCCTTCCAGTGGCAACCGTTTACGTAGTTAAAAAAAAAACCATCGTCTGCCTTTTTAACATATCACTTCAAAACTTAATAGAGAATCATTAACATAAACATCAGTGTATGTACAAACAACTCTACGTAAATAAATAACCTTGCTAACGCACAAAGCACACATCGTGCACAGGTTTTTCTCGAGTTTCAGATTCATTGTCGAGTATAGTCTCGTTCGTCAGGTCGCCTTTAAACCACACTGTTTAGTAAACATTGCGCCGTTCGTACACACACACAACTTGGGCAGTATTTCATTAGCAGGTGCATGATATCCATAGGAAGAGGCGCATCGGCTGCGCCGACACGCACTACTGGAAACATATAGTTTTATTTTTACAGGTTATTTATTTTTACGGCGGCTGCCAAAATGTTCGAGGAGAAGTTGTAGTAACAAACAGCGTGTTTACCGATTTCATTATCTTTTTGAAAAAGTTCTGTAATTAAATCCACGCTGCATACAAATACTGTTCCATTATCGCGTTTTCAAATCAAATGACTTTTAACTCAAAATGTGATCGATGTGGTGAGGTTGATTTATTTTTTTTTTCGATTTGATATTTGGTCGTAATGCTAATTTAAATAAACGTGTAGGTGAGCGTTTAAAACGTTAAGTTAAGGGATTCGTAATTTTCCGAGGGGTCTTGAAGCTCGAGAAAGCTAGGCTGCGTTCGATGGTTTTATTTTAATTGAAATCGATGCGAAATGGCATTAGTCTTATGTAGATGGCGATTAATTTTCTCTCATATTATGATAACCCGACCCAACCCAAACGTCACAATCCAATTTTTTTTTATTGCACAAATTATGTTCGTATATCTTTATGGGCGATCAAAATTGCGTCTACAGTGACATCAAAATACTAAGTAATGCAAATTGTAAATAAAAATTCCTCGACTCTGATTGAGCGTGAGCTTAAAGTAATCGACGAGACTGGAATGTCTCATTTTGTAAAGTTACGAAACGTCAACCTGGACGTTTTCGAAAGGAATTTTAAATTTCAAACAACAACCACTTTTTCCCCAATTAGTTTTCAATTAATGGAAAATTTCTCGCCTAGATCAAGCGTGCAACTGTTTCTTAACGAGTCGTAAATCACAGCAAACTGTGACGTTTTGAAGTATTCGCAAAATGTATCTACCGACGAACTTGTGGAAAATAACGAACCATTTTTTTTAAATTTTTAGGACGTGCATTAAAAACGATTAACACGAAGTAGGGGTAGGATTCGGATTTATTTATCGGGGTGGGAAGTCTTATCTGACGCTGGAAGTAATAAATGTTAGGGTTGATGAAAAAGATTCGATACAAAATCTAGAAATTTAGATATTTTTATCATTTCGATCAGAATTATCGATAAATAAGTAAATTGGCGGTGAAAGTCATCGATTGATTGGGACAACGAATTATAAAAAAAAATGCGTTAAATAGTCACCGATCCTTCAAAAAGATCTTTTATACCGGATGTAACCAAAAATTTATTCACGTCAGTCACTTTTTTATTCGTCAATGTGAAGAAACGAACGCATGAAATTCCATTATTTTACATGCATTTCAAATTTATCAAACTTCCGGTTTTACCGGAAATTACAGCTATTTTAAATGATTTCAATTAACTTACGATTAAGTAAGACGACGACATATTATTTTTGCAATAAGTTTTATTTTTCAATCGATGCAGTAAGAGTCGCGTAAATCCATTCGTCCAGAATTTCATTTTTAAATACGAAAAAAATGAAAAATAACTTATAATAACAAAAAAAGTAAAAATTTTAATCGATGACTTTTTATGACCTACATAGAATAATAACAGGCACATGGTGATTTACTATGCACAAGAGCTTTCGGTTGGGTTGGGTTGCGAACCCAAACCACGTCTTGTACACCACTAGTTCCCTATTTATTTATGAGGCTGGACGTGAAGAAACGTATCAATGAATGTGATAATAGAACGACTCGTGACGTCGTATAATACAACAAATAAATGCTATAAACCCTCCAACAAGGAATAAGAGATACCATCTTTAAAAAAATGATGTCAAATTATGGCTATGAACAATTTCAAATAATTTTAAATTAAATTTATTGAAAAAATTCGCTCGTTCGTCGCTCATGCTTTAAAATTGTCTTCTCGCATTTCAATTGTAAATAACTATTACATAACCTGAAACGTGCCATGTGATTACTCTGTACTCTATCATATCTATCTATCATAGAATATATCTTCAAATATTGTGAAATGTCAAGAATATGAAGAATAGTTTTTCGACGCTCAAAACCGCAAGTGTTAAGTATAATTTATTGCAATTGGTCTCCTAACGAAAAGTGGCAAATATAATGCCATTATTTTTCAGATTTTGTACATTCTCGTAAATCTTTATATGCTGGGGTTCCTTTCATTTGATTTTCTATTATTTATTAATAATAATAATTAATAATAAAATACGCACAGAAGGAAGAGAAGGAAAACATGTTTGCGACAAATATTTGTAAAGATGTTGATTTTAAAATTGAATTTTAAGTTATCTTCGTCAGTTCGCAACTCTAGACGCAGAAATCTTGAAGGTTAAGTTTCACACTTCCGCAGAACGGACGTGCTCGCGATACCGAGGCCGAAAGCAAGCGAAGCAACAAATATTTCGATGCTATCGTTTCGCAAACGTTTGAACGTGTAACGGCCTTGTTCGAAATTTTCTGTTCTGATTGATTTGTTGCGACATTTTTTTGTCGATACATTAGAATTTATTTTATTTTATTTTCATTGCGTTGAAATTTTGCAAAAGCTACAAAGGAGTGACTGCGAATTTTTCTGTTCTTAAAATTGGTTTAACTTTTTCGTACTTAAATTACAATTTATGACGACACAGGATGCATAAAAAAGATAACTGAGCAAATCGTGCTGGCGTTAGTTATCATTTAAAACGATTTAAAAAAAATTAAAAACAGAAACTTATAATATTTGAATGAGCAGAAAACTTCACTGTCCGTGACTATCTATAAACTAACTCGATTTAGAACTTCGTCCAAGTACAAATAAAATAAATGGGTCAACATTCAACACCTTTTACTTTATGGTGACAGCGATTTATGATTACATGTCTTTGGCTGAAAATAAAAAATCGAAAGCATCAAAAATAGGTAATGCTACCAACGTACGATGGCGAAAAAACTTTCACTGAAGCTCATCAATACTCAAAAATAAAAAACCATATTTGGCGTATTTATAAAATTGAAAATAAAATAAAGTCTAAACTAACTTTCACTACTCTAGCATTCCACTGTGAAGTATATAACTAAAGATCTCATCCGATTCAAAATCGTGAACATTATAAATACGAAACAGCTGTCATGATCTAAAATTTATTTTCAAACTGAAAAAATATTGATTACATTAAGCCCACGCACCCATGCATTAAGAGTTTTGATTCGTCGAAATGTTATTGCTTTAAATTGACTACCCATTGTCACTAACAAACTTGTACGCTCCTCGTAAATGGAGAATTTCTTAGGGTTGGCCGCGTTGATATTTGCCAAAAGTTGAACCAGCCTTGTCGAACAAATTTAGCAAGTTTCGCCGATCTGGACTTAGCCAAACTAATTGTTGTTTTATTAAAATTTCAATAAATCAAATGGATTTTTATTATAGACCGAGTGGTTTTTGTAGCGCCGCGCAACTAAATCAAATCAACATACGCCCCCACGTACGTGCTTTGAGATTTGATGAACGTCTTCCGGTTTACACAATAGAATTATTAATATACCTTATGAATGTCACTTATCAATGGCAATTCCATTAGAAGCTATAAAAATATGCAGGTTTAACTATTCGATTCTGCGAAATGTTGTTAAATCGTATATATATCAACTGTTTACATATACATGACGTCACGCCTACTGTGTATTTGAAATTTCGTTGGTTTCTTGAGTTCCCTTGTTCTGACGAACATTTTTTTTGTCGGTTTCACCACAACGCGTTTCGGCTCTTGCCATTTTCAAGTGGTGCGGTTTTGTTGATTGCCCGCGGTTTTATTGTAAAGTAGGAGGGTGGGGGTGATTATCGAGTTCGATGTGCTGTTGATTTGTATGTTGATGATGTGATTCTTTAAATATTTCGAGATTTTCCATAATGTTGAGCTTCTTGCTTTTTTGTTGGGTGTAGTATTTTCGTTGTTCTGTCTATTGTCCTCAGTTCGTGGTTGTTTTTATTTTTTTTGTATTTGAAATACTTTTATTTATTTATTATAAGTAAGAAACATGAAAGTTTAATAATATAAATGCGAGTGCGAAATAGGCGAGTAATTAATATATCTATTTGTTGTTGTTAACCAATCATTCCCGTTATGATCTGATAGCAAATATTCAGCAGATATTTAACTGACTAAAATAAAAATTCAGTGATATATGGCTTTTGCGCGAAATAAGCGGTTAATTAAAATGTCTTCGCATTGTCACCTGTCTGCGAATATTCTGACCTATCCAGATAATTTCAGCAAGGGTACGCGAAGACGTCCGAGACACGTGGACTATGAACGATCGAGAACGGGCATATAAGTGACGATATGTTGTCAGTTCGTTAGCGACCCCACTTTTACAACAAGAACGGTTTACAATCTAAAAAAACAATTTACTGGCCCCAATCTACAGTTTCATTAGCGATAGCTAACTGTAGATTGGGGCCTGCTGAGAACTGAACCTGCGACCTTAGGATTACTAGTTCGCGGCCTAAAACTCAACACCAATACGAAAATTAAATTATAGTTGACGTTTCAAAATCACAGCGACATAGAAATAATATGTCTACGCGGAGTGAAATTATTTTAATTGTTACGTCGATAACCGAAAGAAAATCAATGCAACGAAATCGCCCAATTACACGTAATCGACACCAATTAGGCTAAACGGTTATTTACATACATAATTGCGCGTAAACGTCACAGATATAATGGCCGCGTTTGGAAATCCCTGTAAAATCACATGAATTATTCATTTAGGACATTTCCCAACGTTATCGCAAAAATTAAATTGATTTTTTAAATCGACACATTTCACGCGGCCAATAATAAGTTTACATAATTTTCGCTTCGACGACGTCCGAAAGCATTGTCCGGGTCCAAAAATCCTCGCAAAACTTCAGACGCCAAATATTTGCAGTCGCCGCCGCCCACGACTATTACGCAAAGTTATTTATACGCGCACATTTTTTTTTAAACTGGTCGAAATTTATGTTAATCGCGACGTAACCGTGCCAACGCGATGTAAAAATAAAAGTAAAGCTTCGCAATCGGCGTCAAAGGAGAACAATGTAGAATTCCACTGTATCCAAATATTTGAGGATGAAATTAAGCGATCGCGGTTGATGAAAACTAGGCCACCAAGTTTTCCAAAAATCAAATTCCACGCCAACGCAACGCGAAAACAAATCTCGATATATATATTCGTCGCAAAAACGATTCCGATGCAAATCGTCTGGGTAAAAACAACGTCCGTTAATTCCACACCGGCGACTACGTGTTTGTTGTTAATATGTGTGACGCGCCATTTATTAAACATATAAGTCTACAATGCATCCGCTTCTTAGGAGGCCACGTCTAGAATGCATATGTTGTCAAGAAGTGTCAACTTTCGTAACGGATCCGTCGGCGAGCTGCAGTTTCCCACAAACGTGTTGATCCAGCTGCGAATTTCGAGCAAGTAGCGTTATCGGTTTATTTGTTTCCGTCGATGAGATCCGCACGGTCCGCCGCGCGCGTAAACATTTAAATATTTGTGGTGGAATAGTGAAGGCGGCGTAACCTCGGAATTCCCGAAATCGAATCGACGGCGTTGCACCGAGTTTGTTTGAATGCTGGTGGTCGTCGTTTTGCGGGACGGTATCAAACATGGCGCGCGGTGACGTTTCATCGGCGAACGTTTGATTTCGAAATTTCGGGTCGGGTGCGTGGTCGCGAAACGCAAAGAAACGAATTATTCAAATTGATCGGTAAATTATGAAATTAAATCGAAATTTCGCTCAATGGGACCATTGATCAATTACGCACTACAATGGACGTTAAATAAATGTAGACAATTTGCAATTAAATCTATAAATAGCGCATGCAGTAGATCGCAGTGAAGATAAACATAATTGCAGATACACACACACACACACATGCACGTACGCGCAGGCCAGGCATCCACGGGCACTAAACGAGTTTTACAACGTCAAGAAAATAATTTATATTAAAAAAAAAGTGTAAGAAAACCACTTACATAACTCTTACGCAGCGGCGACGCGGACGAAAAACTTACAATTAATCGCAATCAAAGCTCTGCGAGTCGGCCGTAAAGCACAAGATTATTATAAACGGTCATTTTTTCCTGGTTTAAGCGAATCTGATGCAAAAGTGGCACACTTGAACAAATTACAAACGGAACTGCAATTTACGTCACATCCAAGCGAACGTTAACTGTTAACTGAAAGATTTTCGGCGTTTCGATGCCTAAGTGTCATTAGCGCCGGCGCAAGGAAAGTGGGGATGGTGGTGGGGCCGGTGCAGGACAACGTCCACGCGATAAGGATATTCGAAAATTACACACTTTTTAATGACCCGTAGTCTTCGCATTATCGCGTTATTTACACACGATGCATTCGAAATTTTCCATAAATAGGCCGCTTTTATCGAAAAGCGCGTGCACAAAAAGTCCGATTGGGAGAAAAAAACGTCACGTTAACTGGTTAATGTCGCCAGCGTTTAATTTCGTTACGGCGTTTTCAGTGGCGTGACGTCACCGCGTTTAAAAAAAAAATCTGGAACGAAACAGGGGACGGGGAGGTGGGTGAAACGTCGTGATTCAACGTTTCCTATGTTTTCTTATGTCGGCGAGAGGTTAAAATACGCAATTGCACGTATTGTGGAAACAGTGGCGTAACAAACGTCACGGCGAGCGTGTTCTGTTGACTCAAGGCGTTTAAATGAAATACTGAAATAAATTTGAGAAAACGGCGCACTAAACCGTTCGCAACGTATAAACTATTGCGACCATGTTTTCTAATCATTAATCGATTAAAAAGTATGGTGGGGTGATCAAAAATTAATAACTATTGCATTCCGTTTCACACGGAAGTCAAGTATTTGTCTACGTTAACAAACTCCCGAATGATGTGTACGGGCCTATAGATGACTTGGTCGTGCATTCGAGTAACCAGGTTATAAAGCAATCAACATGAAAAGACACACAGTAATTAGCGATTATGAATACCGACCATAATTAGTGTTAACATACCGGGTGCTCCAGAACCCTTACTTCAGAACCCTTCGGATCGTGCCTACACCCTCTTTATCCTCCTCGCCATTGCTTGCTCATCGATGGTCTTCGTGTACACCTAAACGTCAGTGCGTAGCGTCAATAAGTAGAGAATAGTTAATAGACATAGTCAACGCGATAGTCAAGTCTTGTCCGATGCACTTGCGTGTCTGTGCCCACTACCTGACAGAACAGGTACAATGGATGATCGATCCAGGTCAAGTGGCACAGATCGGTTCCTAACCTGCTGTACCGTCACAGGAAGTTGCATTTTCATGCTTGCGCACGCAAGCTATCAGAAGTCAGCTCGCATACCAACAATTCATAAAATTGTATCGTGTGCCCCGTATAACTCCCAATGTAGAAGACAGGATAGCCCACGTTCGCTATCTGTGACAGAAGCACATAGCTAGCTCTCTCGCGGTGACCTTTACACGGAATTGCGTCCCAACAACAACAATAATAGCGCCACAATGGTGACCACAACAACAGCAACAACACTGCAACCACAGCATCGTCACTGCCTCACTATATCTCAGTAATCACCCAATAATACCAGTCACTGTTCACACCAATGACTATAATACATATAGCACAATAACAGCGCAAATACTGCAACAGTCGCCCCTTTTGCCGCACGCCACTTGTGTGTGAGCATCAATCCACCGATCCACCTCCGGAACTTCTAATCCCAAACTCAATCTTATTTTCGTAAACAACCCTTGCGTAACGGGACAACGCGAGTTGGGTGCAATAAACATGTACAATGTTTTCATTAGTTTCACTGAGCCATAACGCAAGTAAATGCGCGCTAAATATGCAACTTTTGTTATAGAATAATATACCTTAATGTGATAATTAAAGTACAACTGTAACATTTATTTCAATTCGGAAACCCAACTGGACACAATGTCACTATAACAGGGTAACCCAACCCAACCCAACCCAACTGGACACAATGTCACTATAATAGGGTAACACATTATTTTTATGCAAACATTTTCAAATTAAAGTTAATTACCATCCACTCATCAAACAAAAAACTTATATGTAATAATTCTATGTTAATCAAAAATATCGATAAAGTGGGTTAAATAGATGTTATGTTCATTGCTATGTCTAATAAAATTATGGCTGCTTGGACGTTTGTGAGCTTTACTAAAATCAGGGTTCGAAAATATCAGGGTATTTCTTTTCAGTATTCCTAAAGCAATTAAGAAATTGTCTTGATTTTTTGTGCATTGACCATACATCGATGCGTCCCACTATGGCACAAATGCTCACAAAGTTTTTGTCACTCACGCCTGCATGACTTTATGCATCTTCAGTGACTGTATTTTCGATGATCTGATGAGCCCATGGAGGACGAAACAGCTACCATCACCTTAATACATTCACTGAAATGTATCTTTAATTTAGAAAGTGTTTTAAAATTTTTACATTTTTCGTGACAAATTTATTTGATTATTTTATTTTCGAAAATTATGTGCGTCAACCCAACCCAACCCAATCCAAACCAACCCAACCCAATCCAAACCAACCCAAACCAACCAAAACCAACCAAAACCAACCCAAACCAACCAATATCAGACACATTCCTTCTTAACGACGCGACGGTTAGAGTGCGAATCAATTCGACTCAACTTGGCAGCTCTGCCATCGGTGGGCATCGCATCCATGGTTTGTTGTTTCAGCAATGGCTTCGAACTTAATATGTATTGAAACTTGATGGTCACAGTCCTTTTAATGGCAGCGATGTTTTCGACTTCATTTCATTCCCTTTGTATTTTACGTTTCTCTTACCCATGTGCTCATTTTTTGTCGTTGTGCAACATTTATTTATTTATTTATTTATTTTGGTTGGATTGGTTTGCATTTTTCTTATTTCTATATTTTTTCCTGTGATTGGTTTAGTTTTGTTGTTATTATTTTATTCGTAATTTGGCTTCCTGGAGTCTTTATTTTCTTCCCCGATGATAACACAATGCATGTGTATGTCCTGTGTTTGTTAAATGGTTTTCAGTTATCTTTATTTGTAATATTCTATTTCTTTCATTTTACTAACTTACATATTATTCTTGAGAAGATTACATTTGTATTAATTTGTACTTGTGTAATTGTCTGACGTACATTTTAATCACATTCGACCATCACATACGTCGCTCAACATTGTTACGAACGTCGGAACTCCATTGATGCGGCTTTAAAACAGACAACCACATTTCTCTATAAATCGTGCACAATAAATTTATTTACTCCGTCGCCCGTAAAACTTTCAATATGCCAATCAAATTTTATTGCAATTTTTGTGTATTTTTGAATATTGTGAACGTCGTCAATTTTGTAAATTTTCCAAATTTTTTTAATTCACATTCTATTCAGATTTGCATTGGATTATATTTTTTCACAATTAAAAAATCTGCATCATTGAAAACGTATATACTGCATATTTTTGAAAATTTTGTCATGATATCAAAATTAAGAAAACTATCCGAAATATTAATGCGATGCTTCGGAAAATGTTTTTCGTCGCCGGCCGGCCTCGCCGCGCGAATAGTTTTCAACGACGTTTCAAACGAGTTCAACAGAGTCACAACTCATTTCCAACTCATCCGTGATTCACCGGTAAACTTGCGTTAAGCGCCCTTGTTGTATTTGAGGCTAAGTTATTTCAGGCGGGCGCTATATTTATTTGGAAAGTTGAAATTTACTGCTCGCGGTGGAAATTTGGCGCGCGCTCAAGCCGTACCGGCCGACCTCAGTTGTGAATCGAGAAATGCGAATCAGGTTAATGAACAGAAATGTTCGACGGCGGTGCCGTTGTGGCGTTTAGGGGATTCGGATCGGTAACTCGACGAATTTCCCGGAGTATCAGAGTAAAATTGCAACATTTTTGTAAAATTTTTACCATATTTTTTTTAATCACCGTCTATATCTAAAAATTCGTAAAATCAATTAATTCGCAAGCCGTGATTAATTAAAGCTTTCAAACGTGGCAAATATTCGATACAGTTTAAAAATCGTTGGACAAATATAACCTTGCTCTGTTTTAAAGTCTGTCGAACTTTAGTTGATGGTTGGTACGAAGTTCGTTGTTGATCATTGTTCCTGTATCTGATTTTGTTGTGGCAAGTTTTAATTTAAAATGTGAATTTTGAATTTTGACAATTTGTCGTGTAAGCGAATTTAGTTTCAATCGACGAAGCGCGACGTGTGTGCATAATCGAAACAAGTGGACTGTGCGCCAACTTTTGAATCCTCGTTGATTGCCATGGCTACGCATCTAAATGTTTAGGTTTCACAAAGGCCGTATGGAATCATCTCGAACGAACACCGTTTCAAATAACGAAGTTAAATTTCTTTGAAGTGTCCATTCGATTGTTGGCGAGAACCTCGTATGACCATTCTCTGCCCGCACTGCACTTTTCCACCCAAGTTTCAAATATTACCATAGGTTTTTGTAATTTTTATCTACGTCTTCGAACTTATCCACGTCATTGGTTATTTACAATCTTAAAAAAGTTGATTGTAATTACATATTTATTTATATATTTGTACTATTTTTCTATAATATTAATTTATTTCGAGAACGATTTAACGGGGCTGATTTTAAAGTTTTCGTGGTGTCGCGGCACAACTAATGTATTCAGACACGTCGAGTGGTATCGATTAACGGAAAATTAAATTTACACTTACCACTTCAAGTTTTTATCTGTAGGTTTTTAACCACGCGTCCATTAATTATAATATGGATTAGCGAGTATTTTATCTAAATGTTTCGTGTCACATCGCACGCGATTAGACGGGCAACACACAATGCGCGCGGAAGCGGGTGCGCGAGGACGTGTCGTGAGATATTTTTGTTTTTCTCGATTCGTTAAATGGCGTAACTTGTGAAATCCGGAAATATTCGTCAATGCGAGAAGAAAAAGAATTGTCAATAATTACTATAGAAAAAATAGTAAAACAAATGTCAAAATAATAACAATTCAAAAACCAAAATTTTTAATTTCCAAACGTGGACAAAATTTTGATAATGTTGCATATGGATAAAGAATCAAATGGTAAAAAATGTACATTGGCGAAATTAATGCCTCTTAAAAATATCAATAACTTTTTCAAAATTGTCTAAAAGTCAAAAAAATTTATAAAATTGATGTATGGGGTTATTAATCATTTCGTTCTTTTGTGTAAACCGGAAGAGACTAGAAAAATGCAAAAGTATACTACTAACGGACTAAAGGAAAGTAACGACACGACAATAAAGTAACGGAACTTTGCTTTGACTTTGAGGTGTGAAACAACGACTTTGTTGTGTGAATAAAATATTGCTGGGGAAAGGCTGAGTGAGGTGCGAATAGGAAATAAATAATATAACTGTCGTTTTGGACATCTACCAAAGTTTTTAAAATTTTTCATTTGTTGCTTTGTTTCATAAATTTTTTATTATTCCTTATTGTATTTTTATTAATTTTGCGATTTTTGATTCGTTAGTCTTCGGTCGACTAAGCCAGTATTGTTCAGACCTGTAACTACTTAGCACCGCTTTGTTGAAAATAAATTTCGAATGTAACAGGTGTCATTTCTGAGCTCAAGCATGAGTTATTGACGTCTAGATGGCGGACACTCGGACACAAACTTTCTGTCATTCATCCTCGTGGTCTGATGAGCCCAAAATGGGCGAAACGGTCCATCACCTGTTACATTCATTGAAGTTATTTTCATATAATCGGCTTATTGTCACTCTAGTTTAATTCTTCGCTGGTTTATTTTTATTTAATTATCTATAAAAAAATAATTTTTTGTTATTATAATTTGCATTTTTCGTTCCGATTTGTTTCATTTTAATCCATAACATTCTCGCAATCCATTTATTTTTCTTCTGTCTCAGTTTCGTAGACCAATTACTATTGAGCGCAATCTCAATAGCTTTTGAACGTGGCAGCGGTATTATTTAAATGCACCTGCGAATTCTCGCCTACCGTTTAATTATTTGTACTCAACAATAAAGATATGTGGATAGCGTTGACGCAAAAATGCACATTGTTTACAAACACATATAATTATGCTCGGTAAATAACGCCGCTAATCAATTTCAATTTGCAATAAATCTTGCAGCAGAGCGATTTAAATATCATTACTAATAAATTGTTGTATGTTTAGCTACAATTCGTATAAAAAACGTAGGTGTGAATATAAATGAACGGCGATAAATAAATAAATAAAATGCAAATGCAATCAGCTCCTGTACATTTATAAAATTTGTTTGTAAGAACGTAACAATGCTTGTGTTATAAAAAGTTTCAATTTTTTTTGTGTTTTGTAGGTCTAACACATTTTGCTCTAAAAAGTAAATTTTGGAGAATAATAAGTGCCTTTTCACACACAGCCGGTCCCGGACAGTCGGTACCGACTGTCCGGCGGCAATTATATCGAATCTTATGAGAACCGGGTAGTCGGCAAAATTACTACGTGTGAAAGGTCTCATAAGACTCAATACACTTTCAACCGGACAGTCGGTACCGACTGCCCGGCACCGGCTGTGTGTGAAAAGGCACTAAAAGTGTCAAAGAATAAAATGGCCGTGGTTTAGAATATGCAATGGTGTGAATAATTACGTGAGTGAAATGGACACATCTTAGACATATCTTACAGATTTATAGCGTTCATTTTCTTCCACAAAGTCTAAACTGATGAGCTATTGAGTGACGTTGAACGAATTAGTTTCTTGTTCTTGTGTTTCGTTCACCTGTACCATTTGAGGCTTCACCTACGTCTTTGATGAGTACCTCTACGTCTCTGGCATTTTTTTTTTTATTATTGGAGAAGTTAGACTAACGTCGAGGATGATTTTAGAAGAATCTTCGACGATATCATTCGTCAATTTATCCTCAATGAGTCATCGATAATTTCAGTTGACACAACGCTAACTTAAATTATCGATGATTTTTTGTTGTATTATCGAAAATATTATACTCAGTGACATATAAACTGCACCACCTAGAAGGGGTGGGAATTTTTGGACCAAATTTGGCAGGAATAGTGGACTAGTCCAGGGAAATAGTTCATTAAAATTTGAAACCCAATCATCAAGTAGTCATGGGATTTTTGACGCTTGTGTCATTTTTTAGAGGTGGTGATAGACAAGCAATTATCGAGTCATTTTTTGAATTTGTTCCACTTTTTCGGAACCCGTTCTTTAGTTTAAAGTGTTTCAAGTGTTTAACGATGCCTAGAGGAAAGAGACCTCAAGTTTACCAGCAGTTGAGTGACTTTGACCGAGGGCGGATTGTTGGTTTACGGGAAGCAGGTTTTTCGTTTAGAGAAATCGGCAACCGTTTGGGACGGCACCACTCAACAATAATGCGTGTTTATCAAGCGTGGTCTGAACATGGGGTTGAACGTCGGAGAAGAGGCACTGGGGCTCAAAGACGAACCAATGAACGTCAAGATCGCCGCTTAAGACTAATGGCCTTGAGAGACCGATTCTCTACAACTAGATCAATAGCTGATCAATGGTTAGGTGAACAAGGTCGTCCGATAGGCTTGCGAACAGTTTATCGTCGAATAAGAACCTTTGGCTTGCTGTCTTACCGCCCACATCTTGTGCTACCCCTCACTGCTCAACATCGCCAGGAACGTTTGGCCTGGTGCAGGGAAAGACTTCAATGGAACTTGGAATGGCATCCAGTTGTCTTTAGTGACGAAACGCGATTTTGTTTAGGAATGCATGATGGTCGGATTACTGTTAGACGAAGACGTGGAGAAAGGCGCAATCCTGATTTTTCGATTGCGAGGCATGTTCACCGAATTGTGGGGTTGATGGTGTGGGGTGCTATTGCTTACGGCAGTAGGTCACCTTTGCTCTTCATTCGGGGCAGTATAACCGCCCCACGCTACATTGACGAAGTGGTAGAATCACATGTTCTTCCATATCTTCGAGGGCCGGAAGACCCACTTTTCCAGCAAGATAATGCACGACCTCACGTAGCAAGGGTTTCTCTTGACTTCTTTGAAGAGGCCAATGTTAATCTTTCGCCTTGGCCGCCAAGATATCCCGATTTGTCGCCCATTGAGCACGTGTGGGAGATGATGGGTAGAAGATTGAGGAATCTACCGAACCCACCGTTGACAATAGAAGCTCTACGGCATGAAGTACAGGCTGCTTGGGATGCCATACCCCAAGAAGACATTGATCACCTGCTGGAATCAATGCCAAGGCGGGTCAATGAGTGTATCAGAAATAGGGGCGGACCAACACATTATTAAAGAAAAATCAAAAAGATGAAGTGTTTTCTTTATCAAATTTTAATCAATTGTTACCTTAGACTAGTCCAATGTTTCTGCCAAATTAGGTCCAAAAATTCCCACCCCTTCTAGGTGGTGCAGTTTATATGTGGTGCAGTTTATATGTCATCAACTTTAGTTATTTTATCCTCAATTCTGGTTACTTTATTTTCAGTTGTTTTATCTCCAATCAGTTCAGTTAATTTATCCTCAATTTCAAGACTTTATCCCTTACAGCAGTGTCATTGATAATTTCTTTTAGATGTCAGTTACGTTTTTCTCAAATCAGTTATTTTATTCTCATTTATTTCAGTTACTTGTTTCAATTTTATTTTGCCTTCAGTTACTTTAACTTCGGCGACTTTAACCTCAATTGCTTAGTTTCGTCGGATAATTTTGATATTTTAAATTTTAAAATGTTTCCCATTTGACAAGTTTGTCGCAATTGTACATTTTCATCAATTTCGAGTCTTGAAGAAATGAAAGCGAACATCTCGAAAATTAAACCGAGAGAAAATAATCAACTGAAGATAAAAATAAATTACGGTGAACCAAACACCTGTTGCAATCGGAGCCGAGATCAAAATCGATGAAAATAAAATAACGAAAACTAAACAAACGTAGATTAAACTGTCTCGGTGGAAATTAATTAAAAACAGGGGCGGTCTGCACCGGTTGAAATCGGCGTGGCTTTTATTTGACCTGCAATGGCCTGTGTGGATTTTTAATACCTAGGGGAAACTAGGGATCGTTCCTCATGTCGATTACTTCAATCAAAAATTTTGCTTCTTAAACGCACAACTCAAACTTGTGACCCATGGAAGTTTTTGCAACTTATCTGCCTCAAAGCCAAGGGGTGCAAGTGTTTTTTACTACTTTGAGAAAGATAGTAGTACTTGGTAGACATTTTTTTAACATTATTTTGATGTTCGACTAAAATAATTTTTCCACACACATCTCGACATTTCTGATAAAGAAGCACGTTGCGCAACGCGACGAAATTGCGTAACAAATTTTGCAACATATTAATCACAAAATATGTGCAATTAATTAGCATAAGCGTTCATCGTGGATTGTTTGTGTGTAAGCTAGCAGCAGATAAGTCAACAGACCGCGACGAAGATCAGCCGATAGTCGTTTCGAATTAATTAAATCATTTTTGTTCTAAGCAGCGATCCAATGTCGTATCTACACGGCAATAAACGACAGATTTGCGGAATGCGCCGGCATATCACGCCGCACGATTAATGCAATTGCGCTTTAATAATCGCGTTTCTTCGGAGCCGTTGATAAATGAAACGGGCGTCGCATATTTGGCGCAATCAGAAGCAAAGAAGCAAATTTTGTGCAATGCGTTGCATAAATAACGTTCTAACGTTTCGCCGTAAATTTTCATTCCAACAAATTGCGGACATAAATACTCGGGATTTTTTTCTGGAGCGAATACGGCTGTCGCAATTATTATAAGACTCACGTCCACGTTATATTAACACATGCTAAAGTATCGCCTGTAACATTTTCAAATGTAAAGGACACTAGGCGAGTGAAGGTAATTCTGCAATAAAATATCTTCAAATGCACGGAGTGTGGACGCGAATAAATCACTTTAATAGTTAAGTTGAAAATAAATAGAGCGGAGTATATTACAATTTATATCGGCGATTTTTTCCAATATGCAGGAACGTGGTGTGATCGTGGCTTAAAGGACACGAGCGTGTAAAGTGTGACGTTATTTTTTAGTCGATGCAGCTATAATGGCATTCGTTGTATATGGCATGGAACATTTTTCGTCGACAAAAAGATTCCAGAGCTTATATGAACAGTAGCATAGTGACAAGTGAGGTATTTGAATGCTATAGTTGATAAATCTATGACAAATAGATAGACACATAGTGTCGTATAATTTCATTTTAGTCAGAGTATACATAACTAAATATTGATACCAGCTAGCCCTGCTTGTGGTAAGAATAGCAAGGCGTTGAAAATTCATTGAATAAATTGAATAAAAATACGCGATATTGATTTATTTTTTTTTTGAATTATATTTCGTTTTTAACTTGTTACTTTAGAATAAGTAAACATGAATTAATTTAAGTGGTTACTGAGTAACAGATTCAAGACTCTTTTTATTGCAAGAAGAATAAATATATGAAATAAAATAAAAATTACATTTTCGTGAAACGTTTAAATATTACCGTAACGTATCGCAATCAGAATAAAATAGCAGATTGATAGTTTAACATATTTCGCAACTTCGGTAAAACGCAGTTGGCAATGATGGTTATTCGACATCTACTCGTTGAGTCCTTCCAAGGGCTGTTCTTTGAACATAACCCAACCCAACTCAACCCGACCCAACTCAAACTAAGTTTTATTAATTAAAAATCTATAATTGTTATGTTTTGTGACGTCATATGACAGAGATGAATTTGACGTAAAATAGTGACACCGCTAAGTTACGTGCAATATTGAACAATGCGACCGAGCGAGTGGTCACGTTAAAATGTTGTGCCCGGAATTGTCAATTCATAAGCGCGCCTATAATTCCAACGTTATTCGAAACTCTGCTCAAACCGCTCGATATATAAAAAACTAATCAAACGAAGCTGTAGAGAATTAAATTGCCTAATGGGATTTAAAATCCCGTTGAGTTTCATCGTGAGGTAAAA
Organism: Geotrupes spiniger; assembly: GCA_959613385.1. Classification (NCBI taxonomy): domain Eukaryota; kingdom Metazoa; phylum Arthropoda; class Insecta; order Coleoptera; family Geotrupidae; genus Geotrupes; species Geotrupes spiniger. The sequence goes on along the minus strand of OY390732.1, from coordinate 1,130,795 downwards.
TTCATCGCCAGGAAAACACATCGTACGAAAATTCATCGTGAGAAAAAAATTATACCCAACCCGCCTAATCTAACCTAACCCAAACCGATTCAACTCAACTCGATTCAATCCAAGCCCACCCCAAGCGAACCCAACTCAACTTAACGATTTATCGTCCTCTGATGAGACATAATGTCAGAAATTTTAAACTACAATTGATTTGAACCAAGAAAATTAAACTGCTATTTATAATGGATTAAGGATTTCAGTGTCTGGGTGAGCCGCGATTTTTGCATTCACGCAAGTAAACTACATGGTTTTTTTGAGACTAGGTGGATATTCATCCATGCTATTTTTATTCGGTGTCATTTTTGTAATTGATCGCACGTGCAGTGAAAAAAGAATTATTACATTAAGACGAGTGTTCGATTAAATTGTTCGGGAGTGAGGAAACATGGACAGCTCTATGATTGAAAAATTGATAAAGTCATTTATCGCATTCGTCTTTTAGAAAAATTGGGCTGATACAATAAAATTTGCTTTGTGAAACTGGTTCGTTGACATACTAAGTTTGCACAAGTTATGCATTTACAAAAGTTATGCACCTGCACATGCTTACGCTGAGACTACTAGAAACGGTTGAAATGCAATATGTAAAAGCATATGTTTTTTGCTCTGCTTCAGTCTTAAATTGTACATTAAACAAAAATATATTTCACTAAAGAATTAAAATTAAATTTTTCGTAATCGGCACTCTAGATATTTCTATCTAATTAAACTTCCTATGTTATAAGCAAATTGCTATTAAAAAAGTCGGATTGACTTAGATGATAGACAAGCAATTATCGAGTAATTTTTTGAATTTGTTCCACTGTTTCGGATCCCGTTCTTTAGTTTAAAGTGTTTCAAGTGTTTAACGATGCCTAGAGGAAGGAGACCTCAAGTTTACCAGCAGTTGAGTGACTTTGACCGAGGGCGGATTGTTGGTTTACGAGAAGCGGGTTTTTCGTTTAGAGAAATCGGCAACCGTTTGGGACGGCACCACTCAACAATAATGCGTGTTTATCAAGCGTGGTCTGAACATGGAGTTGAACGTCGGAGAAGACGCACTGGGGCTCAAAGACGAACCAATTAACGTCAAGGTCGCCGCTTAAGACTAATGGCCTTGAGAGACCGATTCTCTACAACTAGATCAATAGCTGGTCAATCGTTAGGTGAACAAGGTCGTCCGATAGGCGAACAGTTTATCGTCGAATAAGAACCTTTGGCTTGCTGTCCTACCGCCCACATCTTGTGCTACCCCTCACTGCTCAACATCGCCAGGAACGTTTGGCCTGGTGCACGGAAAGACTTCAATGGAACTTGGAGTGGCATCGAGTTGTCTTTAGTGACGAATCGCGATTTTGTTTAGGAATGCATGATGGTCGGATGACTGTTAGACGAAGACGTGGAGAAAGGCGCAATCCTGATTTTTCGATTGCGAGGCATGTTCACCGAACTGTGGGGTCGATGGTGTGGGGTGTTATTGCTTACGGCAATAGGTCATTCTTGCTCTTCATTCGGTGCAGTATGACCGCCCGACGCCACATTGACGAAGTGGTAGAACCACATGTTCTTCCATATCTTCGAGGGCTGGAAGATCCACTTTTCCAGCAAGATAATGCATGACCTCACGTAGCAAGGGTTTCTCTTGACTTCTTTGAAGAGGCCAATGTTAATCTTTTGCCTTGGCCGACAAGATCTCCCGATTTCTCGCCCATTGAGCACGTGTGGGACATGATGGGTAGAAGATTGAGGAATCTACCGAACCCACCGTTGACAATAGAAGCTCTACGGCATGAAGTACAGGCTGCTTGGGATGCCATACCCCAAGAAGACATTGATCACCTACTGGAATCAATGCCAAGGCGGGTCAATGAGTGTATCAGAAATAGGGGCGGACCAACACATTATTAAAGAAAAATCAAAAAGATGAAGTGTTTTCTTTATCAAATTTTAATCAATTGTTACCTTAGACTAGTCCAATGTTTCTGCCAAATTTGGTCCAAAAATTCCCACCCCTTCTAGGTGGTGCAGTTTATATGTCACTGAGTATAATATGTTGTGCATATTTTGTGTTATTGTTTCAAAACATATAAAAAATATGACTTGTACACGAAGTAACTGTGGCCCAAGTTTATTTTGTTATCAATCGTTTGGTTTTTTTTTGTCTGTAGTAGTTATTTGCCCTACTGTCTGATTTTAATAAGTTTTATTTTGCCCACAGAATGACTTCATTGCAAGAAGTATTTTGAGATGGTACGCAAGGAATGAAGTGACGAAAGAGGATGTTGGTGAGTAAATAAAAATAATTTTTCTCGTCTCATTTTTCGGGTTGGTGATTCGGGTGGTTGATCGTCAATACATTTTTTAAAACGTCTTATAATCAATTAACCGAACAGTAACGATGCCTTCGTCACCTGAGGGATTTCGTGCCTCAAAGCGTGTTAAACTTTAATATTTATATTCATCCACCTACTAGTACCTACACATGCTTGAAAGAAATTGTCTATTTAAATGCATTCAAAGTCGGTGCAGTTGTTGAAAGCTCTGAAGCTTAATTGAAAATAGATCAGGCATTTAAATACAATATAGATGTTAAATTAATATGTTTGGAGAATTTGGATTTTTCATGTTGGGGATTGATTATTGCTCGTTTTAGTTGCAAAAAATTAAATACAGCGAACTGGACGATTTTGTTCGTATAATAATATTTTTCTACAATAGTTGGCGAAATAATGCCACCTTTAATTTATGGTTTGGGGATGATTTGTAACATCATATAAAATTCTTCTTCTTCAAGTTCATGCAACGTCATTTATATTCGCCATTTGGTTTCAGTTAGCTACCCATTTCGTAAAATAGACAATTAGAACTGTGTGGGTGCGACAGATACGTAGATAAATATCTGCGTTCAATAAGTACATGCAGACACGTGTTGAACAAGCAAAAAATTCACATTTGAACATATTAATTGTAGTTTCAATTACACATTAATTATTTACTTGATATGAAATATGTGTTTTAAAGCGCGGTGGTTAACTGGATTTTTGTGGACGAAAATTACACAATTCGCGCCCTCTTGAGTGCATGCATTGATTCGACGGCGAAATGGAAATGTTGGCGGCTTGCTCTTGCAACTTTAACGTCAGATTAATACGACACGGTTCGTTCGAGCCGTAAATCTCACAATTTGCGAAAGCTATAAACGAAGGTTCACACAATTACCAATAAGATAAAGTAATTCCCGATAGATTTCGCACGAATGCTTAAAATACTTTGTGGGAATAATCGTGACGAAGTTTTACGCCTTTATGTGTAATATATTACACATTTTTATTAAATGACATAAATATAATATTTACGTATAAACATGGCGTTTATTTCGATTGACACACATAATGTTTGACTTTTGTGTAAAGTTTTTGAACGAATTGGGCCTGTGCCAAATTATTAACAACCCCACCGGAATTACTAGAAGTTCTGAGACATTTGTAGATTTTATTCTTAGCGATGAAAATAGTTCAATTTTAGACTCTGGCACACTTAGCATTGATCATAAGTTGATATATGTACTTACTCTTACGATCTTCCGGAGAATCCAACAGCTTTGGCAGTTCTTTCTACGACTTTCTTTACTTCAATAGTTGGCACATTGTTATCTTTCTCATATTGAAAAAAATTGTCAAACGTTTGTAATTACGTTGATTTCTATCGTACAATGCTTCTGATTTTTTGTATAAATAAAAATAATAATGAATAATGAACGAATTTGTATAAATTCCGGGCTTTTATATGAATATGTTATTGTTATCTACCTCTATGCGGTTGCGAGATTAAAATTTGTTTACTTGAGTATTGTTTTTCATTATTCCATAATTCGACAATATAAGATTAATTTATTAGTGAAAAACAACAGCAGATTGGGTAGACCACACGTGCATGTTACATGTGGGCCGTTATCGAAAATTTAAATTGTCTTAACTAATTAAATATGTACTTGATAATTTTAGTATGTTGATCGAGATAAACATAATTTTGAGAATTCCATTGAACTATATCCAGGTTTCGTGCTAATCTAATAACTGCGATAACACAGTATATAAAACGCGAGATTTCAAAAATGTATGATATGATGGTCTACGTACAGTGGGACGTACGTGGACGTTTTAGGGGAAAAAATTGTAAAGACAAGCATCAGCTACAAATCGCTAAGATCAGGAACTTTTTCACTTCTTTAATGATTGCTGGTTGTAACAATGTATATTTTTCGTCAAGGATATGAGCGATGGTTGGATAAGGGTTAGGACAGGCCGTGGAGGACGGCGACATCCACAGTTTTTCGTGGAACGCCATGTGAACCAAACTGTTGTTGGGGTGTTGGGGGCTATTGCAATTGCAAGTTCGTTAGGGGTACCATGAATGCTCAACGATACGTTGCGGATATTATACAGCCTCATCTTCTTCCATATCTTCACACCTTACCAAACCCTGTTTTTCAACAAGATAATGCCCGACCGCATATTGCCAGGGTTACTATGGCTTGTTTTGAAGAAGCTTAAGTTACCCTTCTAACTTGGCCTCCAACATCTCCTGACCAGGGGACAGGTTTAGGATATTATCGCCCGACGACTGGGCCAGTTACTTCGTCCTCCACGTACTCTGGAAAAGCTCCGACAACAAACACAAATGGCATGGAATGAAATACCTCAGGAGGAAATTGATAACATCATCAACTCCATGCCACGACGTGTTAGGGAATGCATAAAGCACGACGGCGGAGCGACGCATTATTAATGTTAACTTTGGTATCGTTCTTCTGTTTTCTTTCAAATGTTGATCGTTTACTTATTTTGACCACTTGAATATAATATACTCAGCGACATATAAACCGCACCACCTAGAAGGGGTGGGAATTTTTGGACCAAATTTAGCAGAAACATTGGACTAGTCTAAGGTAACAATTGATTAAAATTTGATAAAGAAATCACTTCATCTTTTTGATTTTTCTTTAATAATGTGTTGGTCCGCCCCTATTTCTGATACACTCATTGACCCGCCTTGGCATTGATTCCAGCAGGTGATCAATGTCTTCTTGGGGTATGGCATCCCAAGCAGCCTGTACTTCATGTCGCAGAGCTTCTATTGTCAACGGTGGGTTCGGTAGATTCCTCAATCTTCTACCCATCATGTCCCACACTTGCTCAATGGGCGAGAAATCGGGAGATCTTGGCGGCCAAGGCAAAAGATTAACATTGGCCTCTTCAAAGAAGTCAAGAGAAACCCTTGCTACGTGAAGTCGTGCATTATCTTGCTGGAAAAGTGGGTCTTCCAGCCCTCGAAGATATGGAAGAACATGTGGTTCTACCACTTCGTCAATGTAGCGTCGGGCGGTCATACTGCCCCGAATGAAGAGCAAGGGTGACCTACTGCCGTAAGCAAGAGCACCCCACACCATCAACCCCACAGTTCGGTGAACATGCCTCGCAATCGAAAAATTAGGATTGCGCCTATTTACACGTCTTCCGACCATCATGCATTCCTAAACAAAATCGCGATTCGTCACTAAAGACAACTCGATGCCCCTCTAAGTTCCACTGAAGTCTTTCCGTGCACCAGGCCAAACGATCCTGGCGATGTTGAGCAGTGAGGGGTAGCACAAGATATGGACAGTAAGACAGCAAGCCAAAGGTTCTTATTCGCCGATAAACTGTTGGCAAGCCTATCGGACGACCTTGTTCACTTAACCATTGGCCAGCTATTGATCTAGTTGTAGAGAATCGGTCTCTCAAGGCCATTAGTCTTAAGCGGCGATCTTGACGTTCATTGGTTCGTCTTTGAGCCCCAGTGCCTCTTCTCCGACGTTCAACCCCATGTTCGGACCAAACTTGATAAACACGCATTATTGTTGAGTGGTGCCGTCCCAAACGGTTGCCGATTTCTCTAAACGAAAAACCTGCTTCTCGTAAACCAACAATCCGCCCTCGGTCAAAATCACTCAACTGCTGGTAAACTTAAGATCTCCTTCCTCTAGGCATCGTTAAACACTTGAAACACTTTAAACTAAAGAACGGGATCCGAAAAAGTGGAACAAATTCAAAAAATGACTCGATAATTGCTTGTCTATCACCACCTCTAAAAAAAGACACAAACGTCAAAAATCCCATGACTACTTGATGATTGGGTTTCAAATTTTAATCAACTATTTCCCTGGACTAGTACACTATTCCTGCCAAATTTGGTCCAAAAATTCCCACCCCTTCTAGGTGGTGCAGTTTATATGTCACTGAGTATATGTTAAAATCAGTTCAATTGAATGACTACTTCTTGGTGTTCTTTTACTTTTGTCACTCAGTAAATTATGCGCTAATTGAATTAAATAATTAAAACTATCCTCGAATCTCGACAAACGCGCGATTAGCGCATATTACCAGCGCGCACACGACGGAAGCCGCAACGGTCCGTTTGCTCACTCAAACTCGCCTAAACGCCAGTAAATCACGCGCGTTCCGCTCGCGCGCGAATCTCGGAACAAATCGCACACGCCGAAACGCGTTAAAATAATTGTTTCTATTAAATGAGCGTAATGCGGATTAGCGTCGACGATTTAATGGCGACTATTAAGTTAGCCGCGCGTAATTGCGCATTGTGAAAGTAAGCCGGCCTAATTGGGTTTGGTTCGGCGCCAGTAAAAACGGCCGCAATTAGCAGATGTCATTTCGCGCGAGCGCGCCGCGAATTTCCGCCGTCCGCGCATCGCGCAGGACCAATTCGCGGGGCGTGCAAAGGCGGCGGCCGGCGTCCGTCGACAAACCGGTTGCCGTTTTTACGAATTATGTATGTTATTACGGACGATCGTTTATTTTCAGGCCGAACGGTTATCGAGCCAGATTATGATTTATTCCGGTCTCCGCGCTCTTAATTAAAATTTATTGGACGTCGCTGCTGCGTGTAGGGCACCGTAGGAGTTTTTGCGGCCCGATCTGACTTAGTTTTCGAGTTGAATGGGGTAATTGTACGGATTTGGCGATTTGTGGAAAGAGATTGATCTTATGAAGTTATTGACAACAGGTTCTTTTAAATCCACGTAATAAACATTACGTCCATTACTTTTCCTGCCGAAAGTTGGGCAGGGGAGTTCTTTCTTGTTCGGAGATTGCATGTTAGCACCGTTTACTGTAACGTATGGATTCTGGTTCGTAGTGTTAACACCAAGTCTCATCACCGGCAACAGTTTGGCGTAAATCGCAATACCTAGGCCCCTCGGTGGACAAACAAATGTTTGCACGGATCTATTAAGCACCCAGTGGTTTATATTATACGTAACTTTCTTGAGATGTCCCTCATTAGATTTTTGATACCAGCAAATTCTTCTTCGTAAATGTTGTTCGTTTTATGCTTTCCAGCCTCATATTTCATATTTTATATTTCTTAGGTTAGCTAATTTTTAGTTAACATTGCATTATTAACAATGCTAAGTCTGGCCAGAAAAGAAGTCATCAGTATATTTATTTGTCTGTATAAATTATAATGATTTTAGGAGATATGAAGATCATAAAGTCTCGAAATATCTACCTAAGAAATGACACGCTGTTTTGTGTTCAAATACAAGTTTTTGTATTGATACGTTCGATATTATCGTTTATAGCCATCGTTTCATTTCATTTCTGCAATCGACAAAATACCGCGCTCACAACATTATGAAATTCTAAGTTGGACCATTTTTGTCGGTTCCTATATTTTAAATTAATTTTAACCAATCGCTTTACAATCGTATGAGACATTAATTCTTCAACCTAAGTTCTCATTTTTCATGGGAGCAAGGAGCCGACGTCTTCGATCACTCAAAGAGGAATATGGGCTGATTTAGATACATTTACACCCTCGTTTTGATAAATTTCTTTAAATTTTTTCCATAAACGTAACATGTTTCATAAACGTTTACGTTTACGTTAAGACATGCAAAATCCTCGTGCTCAAGTAAAATAAATAAATATCGAATAAAATTAATGTGTGCGTTTTCTTACTACATACCGGGCGTTAATTATCGGTTGTAATTGAGAAAAACATCGAGGCCAACTCATAAACATGTCGGCCACGTCACATAAATTTATACCAGTGGCGCGCCAGTAGTGCAAAACTTTATTATACTACAGCCGCAATAAAAAACTCTCTGGGAGTACAAATATATATAAAATTATCGACAAAATTAAGGAGCATAATTAATGTACCACATTTAAGATCACCTCTTCCATTTTGAACAAAATTCATTTCTTGCTCCAGTTTGACCAGCTTCCGCGCAATTTTCAACTGTTCGCTACAAAATCGAAATTATAACAATTTTTGATATCAAAACGCCGAAGGATAAGTAACAAAAACTAATCACGAGTAATTTGATCGTGGCGACATTTCCAAAATTATTTCGTGTAGTTATTACATCACTTCCGTCTTCTCAGATTCCCGATAGGAACTTTCCGGTGGAGGATTAAAAATCATTTCTCCCGTGCGCTGCTCCTTCTCATTTGACGTTTCCGGAGACTGCAATTGGTCAATGTTTTTATTTACGAAACGCGATTTCGCCTGTCGTCGTGATTGCCTCAGCTTGCGGGAATTTTGCAAAGTGCACCACTTCAGGTATTACTTGTTTATTGCGCGATGTGACTTTACCGCCGTCACCTGTCGCACCTGGGGTCCGAGACGTAAGTATCGACCTATATAATATATGTGAATTGATGTCAACCACAATCTGGCATACTCAGTTTGTTCTCTTCTAAACCTTCCCGATTTATCCGTTAAAAATACGGTGGATCGCTGGCCGCACGTTTCGTGTCGAGAGTAAAAGTTCCTGCGAATAAAATTTGAATGTGGACTATTGGAATTTAAATTGGGGGCTGCGTTTGGGATTTTTTTTTTATATTTTTATTCGAGGGGTCGCTTATATCCAGATATGTTTCGTCTAGTGTTTGGGATTTTAAACAATTTATTTAAAATGAAATTATTTGAAAAGTATAACCCCCCCATACTTTTCTGTCGTTTACATTAATTTATAAAAGAAATGTTGTGTACATGGGCATTGTTTAGATTATGCACCTGCCTAGTTTAAAATTCTTAGTTCGTCCCATCGATTACGCAAATGCCCCCTCCCCTCCGATAAATATTTTTGCATAAAATATCCTAGTCACCCAAGTCCACATTTGATTTTCATGTTTTTCGATGAACGTCGGTGTAACTTCGAGTAATTTTTTTAACAATCAATTTATATTAACTGAATACCGTTTTTCACCCCCCCCCCCCCCCATTTAAAAATATTTTTTAAATTAGTATGTCGAGATGATCTGATCTAGATTATGTTAATTTTATTAATTTTTCCAGTGCTATTAATTTACCCCCCAAATAATGTCACATTTGGGCTACTCAGCAGTAACGAGCAGTGACGATCGCTTTCAAATGTAACTTTTATGCAACACCCTTGTTGTTAAATATTTTTATTATTTTTTTTCGCTGCATTTCATATTCCCATCGAACCACAACTTTTTTCCATTATTTAAAAAATATTTAGTAGGAATCGGTTTACCATTTTAATCAGTTTAGCCCCAGCGCGCCACTGAATTCACATATAAAATTATTTCATAACAGAACAAAACAGCTATCAATTTTCGCGCAACAAAAATTGACGTTGAACGTTGAATAATGGCGGAGCATAAAATGGAATATAATCTCCGGCACAAGCGCAACATGGGTGTAGCGATAAACCGAACATGTGCGCACACATCCATTTGAGTCCCAACTCGTGTATAGATTTCTTTAGGCCAAACTCGCGTCATATCTCATAAAGCCCTCGCGGCGCTCGCAATAAACACCGTTCTAATTAAAGTCGTCGCCGCGATCCCGATCGGGTTCCCTCTATGACTAGAGCCCCGCGCGTTTTGCGCCTTAATTGCGTACGATCCCAATTAATATTATCAGATTTACGGGCGCACGTCGAAACGCATAAACATCGACCCGTGCGATTCGATTCGTTCTCACACGAGGTGCTCGGATCTGAAAACAAAGACGACGTGATTGTATTTACGAGCAATAACTGAATAGACAGCGCGATAGTCATATCTTTGTCCTAAATGGAATATCTAATTGTCCATTAAAAGTAAAATAGCCGAAGAATGCGGCCGTCGCCGTCGACACGCAACCGAGTAAATTTAATAAAATATTAGGAAATGTTCGAAAACAATCCGAGAAAATTGTGATTGTGGCCTGGATAGTTCAAAGTTCACTTTCTTCGGTCACGCGAGCGTAAGAAAATGTTTGACTCCAACGCAGATTCGTATCGGTCACGAGTTACGAAAAATACTTCAACGATAAAATTTTTCACGTTGACCCTCTCGAAAACCAACGCTGACGTGAACATTTTGTGGTTAGATCAAAACTTTAAACGGCACCTTTTTGTATAATGGTCGGTCAAAATCAGTGGACTTGAGTTGATTTGAAACTTTCAAATACACAAAATATACTCAGTGACGTATAAACTGCACCACCTAGAAGGGGTGGGAATTTTTGGACCAAATTTGGCGGGAATAGTGGACTAGTCCAGGGAAATAGTTGATTAAAATTTGAAACCCAATCATCAAGTCATGGGATTTTTGACGTTTGTGTCATTTTTTAGAGGTGGTGATAGACAAGCAATAATCGAGTCATTTTTTGAATTTGTTCCACTTTTTTGGATCCCGTTCCTTAGTTTAAAGTGTTTCAAGTGTTTAACGATGCCTATAGGAAGGAGACTTCAAGTTTACCAGCAGTTGAGTGACTTTGACCGAGGGCGGATTGTTGGTTTACGAGAAGCAGGTTTTTCGTTTAGAGAAATCGGCAACCGTTTGGGACGGCACCACTCAACAATAATGCGTGTTTATCAAGCGTGGTCTGAACATGGGGTTGAACGTCGGAGAAGAGGCACTGGGGCTCAAAGACGAACCAATGAACGCCAAGATCGCCGCTTAAGACTAACGGCCTTGAGAGACCGATTCTCTACAACTAGATCAATAGCTGATCAATGGTTAGGTGAACAAGGTCGTCCGATAGGCTTGCGAACAGTTTATCGTCGAATAATAACCTTTGGCTTGCTGTCTTACCGCCCACATCTTGTGCTACCCCTCACTGCTCAACATCGCCAGGAACGTTTGGCCTGGTGCACGGAAAGACTTCAATGGAACTTGGAGTGGCATCGAGTTGTCTTTAGTGACGAATCGCGATTTTGTTTAGGAATGCATGATGGTCGGATGACTGTTAGACGAAGACGTGGAGAAAGGCGCAATCCTGATTTTTCGATTGCGAGGCATGTTCACCGAACTGTGGGGTCGATGGTGTGGGGTGCTATTGCTTACGGCAGTAGGTCACCCTTGCTCTTCATTCAGGGCAGTATGACCGCCCGACGCTACATTGACGAAGTGGTAGAATCACATGTTCTTCCATATCTTCGAGGGCTGGAAGACCCACTTTTCCAGCAAGATAATGCACGACCTCACGTAGCAAGGGTTTCTCTTGACTTCTTTGAAGAGGCCAATGTTAATCTTTTGCCTTGGCCGCCAAGATCTCCCGATTTGTCGCCCATTGAGCACGTGTGGGACATGATGGGTAGAAGATTGAGGAATCTACCGAACCCACCGTTGACAATAGAAGCTCTTCGGCATGAAGTACAGGCTGCTTGGGATGCCATACCCCAAGAAGACATTGATCACCTGCTGGAATCAATGCCAAGGCGGGTCAATGAGTGTATCAGAAATAGGGGCGGTCCAACACATTATTAAAGAAAAATAAAAAAGATGAAGTGTTTTCTTTATCAAATTTTAATCAATTGTTACCTTAGACTAGTCCAATGTTTCTGCCAAATTTGGTCCAAAAATTCCCACCCCTTCTAGGTGGTGCAGTTCATATGTCACTGAGTATGTTCTAGTAAATTTGCGAGGGGAGATTATTATTTAGCGTCCCTGAGATAGTAGGCGTTGAATCAATTGGTCACATTAAAGTATTAATCGCTTGTTGTTACGTTGGTTCAATTGTAGTTTTGTCACTTGTTACCTGTTTTTGAGAAATTCAAAAAGTGGAAAAATCAGAGGTTGGTGCAGTTATAAAATACTTGCAAAATAAAGGGTTGTCCCCAAAAGAAATTCATGAAGACATGGTATGTGCATTAGATGAGGGTGCCTTTTCTTACCAAGTGGTGAAAAATATTTCTTGAGAATTTAACCTGGGATGACAAACATGTGAACATGCGAATGATGGTGACGACTGACCATTCGCCGGTTAGCTGAAATTACGAATTTTTCTTATGATACTATTTTAATATATTAATTAATTTTCGGGCTAAAAAAATTGTCTGCACGTTGGATCCCACGAATGTTGAGACCTGATCAGAAACGTTCTAGAGTATTGCACTCTAAAGCCAGTTTGGCAAAGTTTAAAGCAGATCTGGATGAATTTCTTTCTTGAATCGTCAATTGATGGAACGTGGGTTCACCACTTCGATCCTGAGTCGAAGCAACAAAGTATCGAGTGGCACGGCCGAGTACATCTAATCAAACTTTCCAATTGAATTCATTCTTCAAGGATTTAAGTCGTAAAGATGAATTGTATTCCAATGCAATCTCATGTATAAAGCGTCAGCGATGCCTCACATTTTGCATGAATTAAAAAAATTGTAAATAAATAAATAAATTAATAAAGACCGCAATTAGAAAAACGCGTTAATTTATGTCGCAGTCCTCGCGTAATAACTCCTTAACATTTACGTAATGCCCAGCATAAATAACACGTAATTTTTTTTAACGCGAAGCCATTTGCATATCGTAATGAATAGATTGTATTTCGCATGTGTCGTTACTAATTTAAAAGTAATATTAGTGGACGTTAATGCTGCTCAGTGGAAAATTATTAAGTAATTCAATTTCATAGAAACTGTGTACACCCTGCATATATAATCCGAAGGACGGTCGTGTTGACGGAGCACTTTTAATCTCTGGACGGTTAAATGGCCGAATGTTTGTTCTGCGCATGCAAACGGCACTATTGAAAATTGCTTCGGACATTTAATAATAATAAAATAAATAAAAAAGGTATAAACGAATTGAATTCCTATGAAATTCCGTACACGATAATTAACGTTTGTTCAGCGTTCGTAGGCGACTTGATGCGTGCTAATATTAATAACACCGAAGTTATGTAATATATTACTGCGTGTTCGGTGGCAATGCATCAAGTCGTGTTGTCGAGGGAAGGGCCCCATTGGCTCGCACCCCGCCGTGGTGGTAGTCGTACATGTAACGCACGCATGAGGCGACCTGATTTTCTTTTATTGCAAATTACCCGTGTAACGTTATATTAATCGATAGTACACGAAGTACGTGCGCTTAGTTGCTAAAAAAGCGAGGCATGTACCACGTCGTCTACGTCGTGAAGCTTGAAGTGATATTAAACTCCGTGGAATTAAAAGGTGGTGTTCCCCTTGACAGCGGAGGTAAAAGTACTTTTACGTCAAGGACGTTAGCTTCCGACGATGAAAAAAAAATCATTTTATGCCATTTTATAATACTGATAGTGTCTTCAAATGAATCGTTGCCTACTAGTCGTGTAAAGTTTCACTTTTAGTACACGTTACGTAAATTACTATTTTGGCCTGGGACAAAAAGGTAACAAAAATTCCTTGGAAACTAACTGATAATGACTGGAATGCCATTTTACCTTAAACACGAGGGCAAGCTGATAAAATAAGGTACATAACTATGAAGGAGGATGTGAAAAAACATTTTTGTATTAAATTATTATTTTTCTTAAACTGTTAGAATATTTTTTCATATAAACGGGTACTCGATGTTGTATTTTGGGGTCTTTTGTAGATTTTTTCTAGTGACTAGTGTTGTGGTTTTTCTAATAATGGAAAAAATTGAGCACCGTACTGTTATAAAATTTCTCAAAAGAAGGGAATAGTGCAATGGAAATGAAAAATCGCATGTCTGCTGTTTACGGTGCACTCTCCTACATATAAGACAATAAAATGTTGGTCAATACAATTCAAATGGGGGTGGGAATTGATAAAAGTCGCTCCTCAAAGTGGTCGAAGAAAACGTTCCAAAAGTAAAAATGAAATTGTTTGTTCTTTAAGACCGATGAATTAAAATCGATGTGATAGTTGAAAGTTTGAAAATTAGCAGGGAATGTGTTTGGATCATCGGCCATGATAATTCGTTGACTCCATTCGATAAGCAATGTCGAGTAGAAACTTTCCAACAATTTCGTGACCTTTGTGAAGGACAAGAGGAAGAAATTATTGAGAAAATTGTAACTGACGATGAAACTTGGGTTCGTCACTATGATCCTGAAACAAACAGGAATTGATGCAATGGAAACACAAAGGCTTACTACCGCCAAAGAAGTTTAACGTCCAACATTTGGCTGGCCAATATTTTTTAGGCTCAAAAAGGATTTTATTAATAGACGCCAAAGAAAATTCATAAATTGAAGTCTGCTTTGGATGACATGCCACCCATGCATAGTATTATTGTCCAGGATGCTCTGAAGGATTTAGAATTCACAGAATTAAATCATCCACCATGACTTAGCACCCTGCGATTTTTTTTCTGTTCAATTTGAAAAAGCAGTTGAAAGAACAACGATTTCTAAACGACGAAGACCTAATGTGGACGTTGAAAGTTTGAGAGTTTTTTACAGAGCAAGAAAAAATCATGTTAATGAAAAAATTTTGTTAGCATATTTTGAAGGAAAGAAGATTTAAAAACTTGGAGTATTCAATGCAGAGAACTGAGCCTTTTTTGAAGAAAGGCATTCATGCAAAGTCATATCGTAGTCAAAAGTTATTCGAGAATTTGTAATTACTGGGACGAACTTTTGTTACATACGTAACTTCTTTATATCATCGATGCTTCTTTTCACTTACTGGGGATCCTATTATTTTTTTATTCAGTTTCATGTGACTCAAGTCTGAGATTGCAGCAGATTTATTATTTACCTAATCCTTAATTTATGCAATAACAAGGTGGCACCGCCCAAAATTAATAGCGTTAAAGCGCCCTATGACTTATTATTACTTGGTGTTTATGAAAATGTGCATCGCGTGATCGCAGTGCGTATAATACGACGTTCGCCGTCCACGGGCAATTCATTATGCTAATTAAAATAATTATTCCGATTAGAGTAGCGTCATTTGATGAAAAACTTGATCTAAATATAAACCTCACCACGTAAAGCAACCAACAGTCGCCGACTACGTCAGCGATTAATAAAATGATCGACATGAAACAAAAGATCATATTCGCCTCTAGATAATATGTAAATCGTAAAATTAGCATAACTTGTGGCAGATTTGAATAAAGTATGTGCAAGATTATCAAAACGACGTTACGTTAAAGTCACTGATGGGAAAATGCTAAAACTAGATGGTGAAATAAAGCAACGTAATTAATTTTTTTTTTGCAAATCACCGCCTAATCGTTGGGTGTTATATAAAAAAAAAACTTTATAAATAACCAGCGACACATACATTTGAATAATTTAAACGCGACGATCGATAGTCGTATGCGTGCGTAGGAAGAATGTCTAAAAATGAGAAAATGAAGGTTCGTGGAGTAACCGCGGCCAAAACTTGTGATACTCAATTATTTCTGCATACTGAGTCAAGCAGACGTTTTCATCGTCGAAGACAAGGTTCGTAGTTTTTTTTGAGACGTAAAACAAGGGAAACGAATGTCAGCTCGGCAGTATGCAAAATTCGTTATTCGCGTTACACACGACGGAAATATATATTAGCAGCGACTTCTTAGAACACCGGCTCGGGTGAAATACACGAAGGATTTCTTCGCTTTGTTTTCGAAGATTGAATTGATACCCCTTTTAAATTTGCTAATTGTCTCACCGAGCAGGCGTCGACGGCTCGCGATAAGAGCAGGAGGTGTTTCTAATTCATTAAACGTTGGTGCCGAGATAAAAAAATGCCTGCCAGTAAGTATACTTGCGTAGATTTAGTAATTATCGATTGATTTGTCAGAATGTTCTCGATTATTTTGAATTTTTAATTGCAATGCAGCTGTTTAGATTACGTTGAAAAATGGCCGATTAAAGTATGAAATGCTGTGTGATAATCGACTTCAATTAACTCTGTTAGTTAATGTTAGGTTGGGCGTTACACTTAATCGTGAAATGATTTAAAATGATAGGAATCGACACATTAAAAAAAATCTCATTAAAATTATAATTAAGTGGTATGAATCTTTATTTGCAAGTAATTCAATACTTAATTAGTCAATCATATAACAGAATTTTTATTACCCACGTTTTGATAAACAGTCATAATGGTGCATTCAGATCATTAAACATCGCATATTCTTGTCCCTTTGTCTACTAGATTTCTTCTATTGCTCACCTTCCAGTCTTCAGCACTCCTTCTCGAAGACAAATAGGAATCCTCACACGTGTGTATTAAAATACACTATTATCCTATATCATTATATCTTCGAGAGGACTGGTGAATGATTTGAAATGATGAAGAACAGCTTTTTGGAAAACAGGACATTCCGAAGGAGAGACAAACGGACATAGCGAAGAGTTATAAGAAGGAAGTTATGAGACCCATGACAGATGAACAAAAGAGAAGAATAAACGCGATAGAAATGCGATTTCAAAGAAAAATAGAGAACAAAACCAACAAGGATAGGAATGAAATATATCGACAAAAACTAAATATTGAACCAACCAATGGATAAAAATACGAAAATACGACAATTAAGATGGTTGGGACATATATACTCAGTGACATATAAAGTGCACCACCTAGAAGGGGTGGGAATTTTTGGACCAAATTTGGCAGGAATAGTGGACTAGTCCAGGGAAATAGTTGATTAAAATTTGAAACCCAATCATCAAGTAGTCATGGGATTTTTGACGTTTGTGTCATTTTTTAGAGGTGGTGATAGACAAGCAATTATCGAGTCATTTTTTGAATTTGTTCCACTTTTTCGGGTCCCGTTCTTTAGTTTAAAGTGTTTCAAGTGTTTAATGATGCCTAGAGGAAGGAGACCTCACGTTTACCAGCAGTTGAGTGACTTTGACCGAGGGCGGATTGTTGGTATACAAGAAGCAGGTTTTTCGTTTAGAGAAATCGGCAACCGTTTGGGACGGCACCACTCAACAATAATGCGTGTTTATCAAGCGTGGTCTGAACATGGGGTTGAACGTCGGAGAAGAGGCACTGGGGCTCAAAGACGAACCAATGAACGTCAAGATCGCCGCTTAAGACTAATGGCCTTGAGAGACCGATTCCCTACAACTAGATCAATAGCTGATCAATGGTTAGGTGAACAAGGTCGTCCGATAGGCTTGCGAACAGTTTATCGTCGAATAAGAACCTTTGGCTTGCTGTCTTACCGCCCACATCTTGTGCTACCCCTCACTGCTCAACATCGCCAGGAACGTCTGGTGCATGGAAAGACTTCAGTGGAACTTGAAGAGTGGCATCGAGTTGTCTTTAGTGACGAATCGCGATTTTGTTTAGGAATGCATAATGGTCGGATGACTGTTAGACGAAGACGTGGAGAAAGGCGCAATCCTGATTCTTCGATTGCGAGGCATGTTCACCGAACTGTGGGGTTGATGGTGTGGGGTGCTATTGCTTACGGCAGTAGGTCACCCTTGCTCTTCATTCGGGGCAGTATGACCGCCCGACGCTACATTGACGAAGTGGTAGAACCACATGTTCTTCCATATCTTCGAGGTCTGGAAGACCCACTTTTCCAGCAAGATGATGCACGACCTCAGGTAGCAAGGGTTTCTCTTGACTTCTTTGAAGAGGCCAATGTTAATCTTTTGCCTTGGCCGCCAAGATCTCCCGATTTGTCGCCTATTGAGCTCGTGTGGGACATCATGGGTAGAAGATTGAGGAATCTACCGAACCCACCGTTGACAATAAAAGCTCTACGGCATGAAGTAGAGGCTGCTTGGGATGCCATACCCCAAGAAGACATTGATCACCTGCTGGAATCGATGCCAAGGCGGGTCAACGAGTGTATCAGAAATAGGGGCGGACCAACGCATTATTAAAGAAAAATAAAAAAGATGAAGTGTTTTCTTTATCAAATTTTAATCAATTGTTACCTTAGACTAGTCCAATGTTTCTGCCAAATTTGGTCCAAAAATTACCACCCCTTCTAGGTGGTGCAGTTTATATGTCACTGAGTATATATATCGAATGACTGAAAAATTGACAAAAAAATACATGGAAGAAGCTACCCCGATAGTCCACGAAAAACATGGAACGATCATGTTAAAGAGGAAATGGGGAAGAAAGGAATCCAGTGGAATAAAATCATATCAAACAACATGAGTATAGGTAAAGAAAGTCTTAGACACATGTGGGTCTAGACTTATCAATAAATAAATAAAACACATTTGAAGATATACATCGATGGCAATGATAAAATCCAGAGGCTTAAGACGAAACATAAGTCTGATTATTCGTTTTTGTTAAACAAGTACCGGGAATTATATCAATGGTACAACACCAGACCATCACATTGTATGAAAGATAACAATTCATTTAATAGATGCTCATCAGAAGTAAGTTTACTATTGTTTTTAATCGAAGTATTGGAAGACAAGATTTATTCACTTTGGTGCAAGCATTTGGAGGGGAAAATTTTGTGTTCAACCACTATGCTTAGAAGCTTTTCAATTTCTGATTATTTATGCCTAATTCCATCGAAATTAGCTCAGCACTAACTGAAAATGTGATCTGCAAGCATAACCACAAGCCCCCTTTAGTTACTGCAGACGGAAGATCGTTTATCTATAAAAGAAATAACAAGGGCACAAGAACAGGCCCTTGAGGCACATCAAGAAATATATTGTAATCGTCGAGAGTTTCATTGTGTCAAGAATATCCATAAAAGGTGATAATATTCTAAACAAGTTTTATTTGAAAAGTTTTCTCGAAAAATTAAAGATAAGTAAGCAGATTTCTTTATGAAATGTTTCATTATTCACAGCCAATCTCAATCTCTGTCAGGAGTTTCTTCTTGCTCGTTGTAACTGTTAGGACCTTTAGGATGCCACGAGTTCGAAGACGTGCAAATTTTTATCGAATTACGATTTTTGTCGGGATGCATGTGGCTGGTTTAGCCTTCCATGAGATAGCCATACGTGTCAATCGGTCACACACCACTATAGCATAGACTTGTAGAGGCTGGCAGGAAAAACAAGATCGTCGCAGAGGTAGAGGACGAATCGTGACGCAAGAGCGAGAAAATCGTCTCTTAAGGCGAAATGCTTAGAGACCCGGAAGAGCCATCACGAGCCGTTGGAATAAATGGGTGCGATTCATCGCCGAATACGCACGTTTGGACTACGTTGTTATCGTCCGTATTTTCGTCTTGCTCTAACAAGAGAACGTAAGGCCATCAAGCTTCGCTTGTGCCAGGACAGACAATATTGGGTGACGGAATGAGATCTTTTTCAGCGACGAATCAAGATTTTGCTTATAGCACTCTGACGGACAGGGGTCAGAGGCACAATTTACAATTTGTTCAACATCGCCATACGGCTTTAACTCCTGGGGTTATGGTATGGAGGGGGGCAATATGCTATTGAAGAAGGTCTCATATGGTATTCATTCCGGGCACACTAAACGACAGACGTTACATTGATTCAGTGTTGGAACCAGTCGTTGCGCCATTAGTACAAAACCTTCCAGGAGCAGCCTTCCAGTAAGATAATGCGCGGATTGATACTGCTGATGTAACGCCAGCCTTCATAGAAGAAAACAACATTAATATGTTGCCCTGGTCTCCAAGATCACCAAACTTATCTCCCATTGAACATGTCTGGGATATGATGGAAAGAAGATTGCGGCGTTTACGCCATCCTCCCAATACTTTAGAGGAGTTGCGTCAACAGTTACAGATAGCCTGGAATGAGGTACCTTAAACGGATATCAATGATCTAATTTCCAGTATGCCCAGAAGGGTTGCTGAGTACTCTTATGTACGTGGGTGGGGAAGTAACTCATTATTAACTTTTTAATCATTAAATGTTATCAGTCTTTCTTAAAAATGTAATCATTTGTTTTTCTACGTGCACTAGATATTTTCACCAAGTGTCATCATCTATTTTCTTTGAAAGGCTGTGTATATGCATGATCCGTTATCCTCGTGTCAATAAACGCCTGAACGATGTCTAACATCGTTCTTTTACGCTTACGACCGCAAATTCCGTCGATTTAACGACCATTGTAGTCGTAAGTCTGCGAAATGGTGCAATGTCGCGTGTTCGTCGTTACCGGAAACACGTCGACTCCGTCGCTTTGGAAAAACGCACTGCATCTCGTCCATCGTCCACCGCAAGCGTCAACTAGCCGATCGTCTCGTAATTACGACGAGGAACAATGACTGATTTCGGGCCGGCGATTTAATGTTTAATGCGATCGTTCACAGGTGCGGAACGGTAAGTATCGGGGAACACGCGAGCCATACTTGGGTGTGTCTCCGACAGCGGCACGCACTCGCGACACCGCGCCAATTCGCGTCCTGACCTTGGGCGACCTTCCCTCTGCCCGAGCGCTTCCAACGAGTCACTGAACCCCGCACCATCGCTAAATGTTAAGTCATGATCGTTCAGTATTTTTGGACGTCTATACACGGCGCTGCGACACCCGACTTGAATGCAAGAACTTTATTACGCTCCGATTAAAGATTTATCGAATTGCGGTAGTCGATAGATACGATCTGGTTCGCTTCTCCGGAACAGCAGCATCTAATGATTTATTCGACGGCGTTTTCGTTGTACCGCGGGACGGGATCGTCGCGAGCGCTATTGTGTTACGTTTGATTTGTATCGAGAGATGTGGATCTCTCGCTGCCAATTAGTTTGGAGCTGTAAAAATTACGCAGGAGCTGGATGCCAAATTAGAATGTTGTTTAAGTAATCGGTTGGAGGCGAATAGAATTTTAAAAAATGAATAAAAATTAATTAATAGCACATTTATTTTATGTTACATGAAACGAACATTTTTTTTACATAGCGTAAATTACGGATCGGTGGTTTTATTGCCAGAACCTGGTAAACATTTTTATATTCTCTGGCATTATGAAATTATATTAATTTGTAACATGTTTTACCCCATCATATTTGCGGTCAAAACAGAGGACTCTTAATTAAAATAAGTTTTATCTTATTAAGTGTTGTCAAACAAAAGTCAAGACTTTTATTTGTTGTTAGAATGGAAGTAAGAACGACACGAAGTCAAAAAAAAATAGCCAGCTCTGGCATTGAGAATCTTCAATTGAATGAGATGCGCCAGTTCTCACAAGGTCTGGTATCTACCGCCCTAAGTAACGTGAATTTTAACAGAACGTGCATTAAGACGCGTAGATTCGGTGTGCGTTCTATGAATTTTACGAAGAAGGGGGCTAGAGATTAAATGAACGATAAGTCGAATTAGAACAATACGATGCTACGTTACTTTACTGTTCGGCTGCCTGTAACATTCAAATTTGAGCCTCTCATATTTTAAACCCGACTAAAACAATAAAATAAACAAAGATATCACTAAATGGGTTATTGAGAGTCACAAAATGTTATTTGGTTCATCTAAAACCATCGATTCGCAAAGCCTTATTGATATCCAGTCGATTGTTCTTGTTTATCCCGTCGTCATTTAATCCCATCGAGTCTTAATCGGCTTTGCACTGCACCTTAATGCGAGGTCCATAACTGGCCGTTTCCGTAAATGCCCAACAAGAATGTCATTAAATTGCCATTTGTCTTGCACCTCGCTGCGCAAAGACCTGGGCTTAAGTAAGTAAGTAATCCGTTTGAAAAACGCATTCAATTAGACGCCACGTTCAAATTTTAATCAACGGCTACCGATTACAAGCTACGTCCACTTAATAATGCGGCACTTGATAAATTGTTTCAATTAAATAATACAAAAAGTGGCTTTAAAATCGCGGTTATTACGTTCGCCGAGCACCGCATAAAACCCGAAACCTTATAATCCTATAAATTACGTAGACAAATGCCTCTTCAAACATGCATTCGGTGTATAATCAAAGCCCCGCCTCGCCGAAAACTAGTCATTTATTATAGCACGGGCCAAAAGGGCATTAACCTCAGTTATCTCGCGGCCATTCACGATGCACAAGCTTTATAACATGCCCACCACACATACAAATAAATATATATATATATATATATATATATATATATATATATATATATATATATCTAGTTTTGATATCATATGGCCGTTAACCATAGAAGTTGGGGCGGGGGGGTCAAACGATACCATCTACGAATCTACTTTAAAAAGAAGTCCCGTTGAAGATCCGCTCGGGACTCGGCGATATTAAAAACGCATTAACGGGCGCCCCCGATAAATTGCCCGTTGATTAAAATATCAAATTACGCCGTGGCCTCTTTTTCGCTGCTACTGTGTTAGATAATGGAACTTCGAGCGGGCCCGTTTTCGACGCGGGCCAATTTACATTAAATTGGGCTCCTTGTAAATATTATTATTATTATTTTATGTGCGACCTTAATGGGCCCCAATAAAAAGGCGATTAGTTTCGTTTAAAATGGAAAATGTTTGGACCGTTCGCAAACGACGTTATTACTCGTTAAAAACCCGTTCGAGTTTAAGTTCGGAACGACGGCTTAATTGCAAAAACTGCATTAACCGAGTCTGTGGGTCGTTAGGCATAGGGGTACTTTTGTGGAAAGTTGTTGGATATCAGTAGGCCGATTCGGAGAAGAAAGCGCCCTTCGTAGAACCGTCAATGGGTAATCAAAAATGTTTCTTGCAAATTGTGTGGTGATATGACGAGCTCAGAGATAGCGAAACACCTTACAAGATTCTCTGAAATTTATTTTAACAAAGCGGTCTTTAATGCTGCTGAGTAGTTGAAAGGCTAAACAGATGGCACATTAACACCTACGCACAAACTTGACTTGATGTACCTTCAGGGGATGTATGTGTGGAGGTCTGAGAAGCTTAGCGAGAGCGAAACAGCATAATACATTCGTGTTGCAAATCTGGATAGTATCGACTTAGAAATATGGAGTGGAAAGGGCTGCTCACAGGATCGTCGACTAGGGGATATTTCGATGACGTGCAGTGCGAATTATAAAAGACATCTCCGAAAGCTGGGCTATCTTTTTTCATTTCAGTAGCTGGGACTTATTCTCGTTGTTAATACAATCCTTGTGTTGAATTACTGCGAACACAATACAAATACTAGCAGAGTCAACTGTGCGTAGGAGCTTTGTCGATTCGAGCACTTCGCATTGCGAATCCGTCCAAACGAAATTACGTAGCATTTCATTGTGATACCAAGCCCCAGCAATGAAACAGTGAAATCAATACATTACATGAAGATTCTAAGCCAGAGGACCAGGGCAATCTTACAGGAGCGACGTTATAAAAAAACAACAAACGAGAAATAAGAAAATAAAAAATGCATATGCAATTCAAGAAATTGTAGAATAGGAAAAAATATTAACAATATATAAATAAATGATTGATATAAATAGGGAGGGAAGTTTTTACCACAATCGATTAGTTACATTGTTCCAGATTCTATTTACAGGCAACATTTATTTAACAAAAGTCAATATTCCATCGACCTTTAACATCGCTATAAATTATTAAGTTAAAAGTTACTCCGCGTCAATTAACCACACGTCGATAATACAACGTCTGCCTAGCTTATGGCGTCACTCGTAATTCAGTAATTTACATTTATATTGTTTTTCCATAGGCAGTGTTCTTAGCTCGACAAATATTAATTAATTTAATGTCGATGCTTTGTGCAGCAACACGCCTTTTTGGAGTACCGCTATAAATAACGACGATGTCCCACGACCGAAGCGAAATTTCCAGCGAGTTTGAGTCGTTTGTTTAAAAAAAACGGTTAATATATTTCATTTGTAGTTGTGGACGTGCAATTATCGATCGATAAATTACTTGAATATTTTCGTAGTACTTTTCTAACGGATAATACAATAATTATGTCACTGCGACTTGTACAGAAACCGCTCGACTTGAAAGAAACCGACATATCAGTGGGAGATTTATTAAGCGTTGATAATGCCGACGGATTGTTTTAAATCTGCATTTATTAGTATCCGTTTAAAAATGTATCTGCACGATTCTAATAATAATAATTTATTGGAAACAATGCATTGCGAATTAATTAAATGGTAATCGAGGTTTCTGCACAATTTTGAGCTTCGAAAGAGGAGAAATTCAAAATTATGTGCGATGAAAAGTTTGAACTAAAGTTGGGCGTTAGACTCCAGTACCCTAGCATCGACCCTCTTCGATTATCTTAAGCTTGCATTTATATTATCTGCTTCAAAACTTATAATTATTTATTGAAGAAAATCGATAAATTTCATTAATGTATTACTTTATGCGACGTTTCTACAACATATCGACATTGACTGTATTTAATATAACTCTTTTATTGGTGGTAATTATGTTTCTATTGTACAATGTTTTTTTTTTGCTCGACTCACTTGACGAATTCGTTACCTATTGACTCGTTTGCATTTAGAGTAGTTTCGGTAACAAAAATTTGTTAAGAATTTTCGTTTTTAATTCAAAACGATAAAATGATAAAATTATTTAAAAAAATTTCAAAATTCATATCTTCGCGCACATAAAGTTTATAACAATGAATGAACTATGCTACTGTTTGCTTAATGGGAATTAGTTTATAAAAACGACGTATCACACGCTGGTATATTTACACGGGGAATGTGGATGTAACCCAGTTCATATATAAATGTAGTAAATGCATTCCTCGACGTTTATTTTTAAAAAAAACCATTAGTTCTTTCAGCCTGGCGTTATAATTACACACAATGGCTAGGTGTGAACCTGTTTGACGGCATTTATAGAATATTACATTTTTAATCGGCGCTATAATTTCTTCACGATTACATTAATATGTAGATAAAAGAACTCGTTATAAATAAATAAACACTGATGGTTTGATAGAAACCACAAAAGTAAATAATATCAATCAGGTTAATTAATTTAATTGTCGTTGATACGCAGTGGGAATTATGTACGTTGTCACAAATAAAAAAAAAGTAATTGGCATTTATTTAATAAATTAAATTCAATGAAATTTATCTGACATGCGCGAATCATATCTAGACGATTCGTTAAACTTGTCTTTTGTCTCTCGCCATAAGTCAATATCAATAATATATCTTATTACAATTTCTAAGCAACTCAGTCATATGCTCTTCCTTCCTCCTTCCTGTCCTCGTTTGGCTCCTTCTCTCTCCCCCACCGCATCTCCTTTCTGACCACTCCCCTCCTTCTCTCGAACAAGCTCCTGATGATCTCATCTGCAACATAAGTTACTTTCTTTCTGCCTCCCTCCTTCTCCTGTCCTCTTCTCTCCTCCCATTTAACTCCCCTGGCAACTCCGCTCCCTCACCCTTCTCTCCTAATGGCTACCCCACTCATCCTCCTCCTGAGATTCATCCCATTTCCACGCACTCCTCCCACCAGTGTATCCATTCATCTA
This sequence comes from Geotrupes spiniger, assembly GCA_959613385.1. Taxonomy (NCBI): domain Eukaryota; kingdom Metazoa; phylum Arthropoda; class Insecta; order Coleoptera; family Geotrupidae; genus Geotrupes; species Geotrupes spiniger. Next base: position 1,105,185 of record OY390732.1, on the reverse strand, counting down.
ATCCCCTTTCACAAAGTACGCATCTCTTGTAATCATCACCCATCCAGTACTTGTTCTTCCTCTCCTTATATTTCTCATTGTGTTTTGCTCCCCATATTTTCCCTGCGCTTCCACCTGTGACCATCGCTCCACCAGCTCCCTCTCCACCTACTTCGCTTCCTCTCTCCTCCTTTCCATCTCCCCCATCGACATCCCTGCCTTCTCGAACATCTTTCTTCTTGTGACTTCCCAATTTGATAGTTTTAAAATTATTTAATGGGATATTAACGTAATTAGAATTGATGCATCGCTCCAAATTTGGGAGCTCGATCTCTATGCTCGGAATTGAATTGTCTGTGGTGAAGTAACGAGTGACAAATTTAGTACAGGAGAGTCTGTGATTCAGAATCCAACTGTATATTCCTTTGATTTAACTAATTTTCTATGCCATACTAAATTTTGCACTAAAGAATTTTAATTAGTAAATATCAAATTATAACAAAGTTGACTGGAACTAATCACAAATTATTGTGATGACACATTTCACATAATTTTAATTTAATTTCGAATTTTTTTGCGAGCACGTTTTTAATCAAGCACGTACATAATTCGTGTTAGCTATAAAGCGTGTTTATTTGTATTTGCCACACCTATGTTAGGCGGTGTACAAGATCGATCCACCGATTTAAAGGGTGTGGCGGCGTGGCCGTGCTACCCCCTGTGCTACCCCAGTAACACCCTTCACTGCCATTTTATCATTTTGAACCTTCGTTCGCGTTAATGATATATTTTACTAATTCTAATGTAAAAGCTGGATGCAAACGAGTTCTTTGACGCTGTTCGCTCATCTCATGAAGCGACACAACGACGAGGGATGTTGTTTACGTGTTATTCGAACTTTTCGCCGAGATACCGAGCAGCATAAAAATGACCAGCCTCACATAATTAAAAACACATAATTGATACGTCTGACAAATGTTTTGGTACAAAATCTACTTTCATAAATTACGAATGACCCCCGATAACCTCGCAATCTCGGGGCAAGTTTATTTAATCCGAGACTCCGAGACTTGGGTTAAAGGTTCCCGATAGTCCTTATCTGCGCTGGAGCTATATTTAAGCACATGATTGCTTTATCGCTTACTTATGTAAATAAGTTTTTACATGGAAATAGGTTTTTGATTTTTTCACGTTTCGGGGTTTCACCAAGAGATCGCCGCCCCACTAATTAGGGGGTGGCTTCGTCCCAGCAATTATATTTTAATTTCGGACAATAATTATTAAATATTTTTTTTATATCTAACCGATTTGAATCTTTGAATTTACATTGAATGTGTTGTTTTAAAGTTTAATCTTTGCAAATTTATGAGTCATCGTGTGGTAATCAATCGATTTTGATATGGAGTTATGTAAGACCATTAATTTTAATTTTAAGATGCCAAGTTAGTTTTAATAATTAGACGTGATATGAGCAATTTATTAGTGTCGATAACAATTTTGCAATGAGCTGGATATACTAAGTACATGGCTGATTATGAATTAATAGCACATCTGTTGATTATAGTGCAAACCGATTATAAAAAATGGGAACGCGTTGCGTTTCGAAGTCCTGCAAAAATTGCAGGCAATGGCCACTGACTTGCATTTATATTTAGAACGAAAATAAGACAGACCAGAGGTTTTCACAGTTATTTTTGCTCGGAAGACTATAAACTAATTTGATAAATTCTTATGTGGTAGTTTTGGATTTAATTTATAGTTAATAAAACTTCTTGAACTCACTGTATTTTGTTTATTATATTCATACATACATAATATATATATAATAGTACAATGACATATGTTTCATTACACTGTAGCAGATTCTGATATTAAACTAACATTTACTTGGAAATATTATCATATAGTAAGTGATATAGAAATCCGAACACCAAGAAAGAGTTGAAATTTTTTAATAATTTTAACAACACATAGTATGGCTACCATAGAGGAAGAATCGATGAAAAATTCAGCGGCGTTCTCCTCTTCGTCTTGTCCAACCATCATGCATAGCCAAACAAAATTTGGACTCAGTCACTAAAGACGACACTATTCCATTCGATATTCCACAGTCGTCGTTCAAGGCAAGGCAAGGGTCAGAAGACGAAGAGGAGAACACTGCAACCTGGAATTGCGATAGAACGGCATATGCATCGCACTGTTGGGGTAATGTTATGGGGTGCCATTACTTATGGAAGCAAGTCACTCTAGTATTTGTTAGAGGCAATGTGAATGCTACATCCATGACATCGCGCCATCTGGTACCCTGATTTAATTGTGAAATATATGTTACCCACAAAATTGTTGGGTTGCATTTGATTTGGTTGGGTCCCGACCCGGCCCGGCCCGGCCCGGCCCGACCCGACCCGCCCCGACCCGACCCGACCCGACCCGACCCGACCCAGCCCAGCCCAGCCCACCCCAACCCAACCCAACCCAACCGAACCGAACCCAACCGAACCCAACCGAACCCAACCCAACCCAGTTGTTGATCTGATTTTTTTAATCTCTTTATTTCTAATGATTCTAATATTATTAGTTTTTTCCCTCTGTCGCATATGTAAACTGTCTCCGCTATATCTTTGAAGTGGTGGTTTTCTTCTTGTAGGTGATTAGCATATGTTGAATCTTGTTTCCAGAGCTCTTATGTACTTTTATTCTTGTCCTAAATTTTCTTCCTGTTTGGCATATGTATGTTCCAATCTTTACAGTCCAACTTGTGAACTCCTGATTTTTCGATTATACTCCTTTCAGTTTGATTGTTATTGATCATATTTTTTGTGTTTTTTCTATGCTGTTTATCAACTTTTGAAGTTGTTTCTTGGTACGCTGGGCGAACTTGACAAAATCTCACACTCTAAAATCCTCCTCTATCTAAAGAGAATGAGGGATTGAGGGTGAATACTGCGTCATAACTAATGCCAGCCAATATTTCAGCCTCTCAGATTTTTATTAATTTTAACTTTGAGTTTCATCAATGTCTTGGACTTAACAAAATCAAACGATTTTGTTAAGTTAAGTCAAAGTAAGTTGCGGCCTTGGCCTTGAAATTATTTTGAAATCCTTTGGCCAGCTTTCTAACTACGGAAGTTGAGTTTCGAGACTTGTTCGTGTCGTATTGATTTTCTAAGAATCTTTCATAAAATTTTTGCTAGCGCATTCAATTAAACTAGTTCGTTCGTAGCATTCTGGCATTTCTTAGTTTTTTTTTGTTCAGCCAACCCAATTAATTTCCGAGTCCTTCGATGTCATTGTTTATAAAGTTTTCAATTAAATCCAATCCAACCCAATCGAACCCAACCCAATCCAACCCACTTCTCAATTTCTTAGTGTTCCTTGGCCTAGCTTTCCAACTATGGAAGTTGGGTTGGGTTGGGTTGGGTTCAATTAAAGTAGTTCGTTCGTAGCATTCTGGCATTTCTTAGTTTTTTTTTTCGCTCATCCCAATTAATTTCCGAGTCCTTCGATGTCATTTTTTATAAAGTTTTCAATTAAATCCAATCCAACCCAATCGAACCCAACCCAATCCAACCCACTTCTCAATTTCTTAGTGTTCCTTGGCCTAGCTTTCCAACTATGGAAGTTGGGTTGGGTTGGGTTGGGTTGGGTCGGGTTGAGTTGGGTTGGGTTGGGTTGGGATGGGATGGGTTGGGTTGGGTTGGGTTGGGTTGGGTTGGGTTGGGTTGGGTTGGGTTGGGTTGGGTTGGGTTGGGTTGGGTTGGGTTGGGTTGGGTTGGGTTGGGTTGGGTTGGGTTGGGTTGGGTTGGGTTGGGTTGGGTTGGGTTGGGTTCAATTAAAGTAGTTCGTTCGTAGCATTCTGGCATTTCTTAGTTTTTTTTTCGCTCATCACAATTAATTTCCGAGTCCTTCGATGTTGTCGTTTATAAACTTTGCAATTAAATCCAACCCAACCCAACCCAACCCAACCCAACCCCTCAAAATAGTTGTAAGCCACAGTAGACCCCTGCGGTCACATTGGAGGGGCGATTAAACATCCCACTGATTATAACTAACTAACTAACTCTCCTGCATTAAGTTTTTCAATTTCTGTTCATCAAGATTTCTAATTTGTTCGTATTTTTCTTAAAAATCAAATTTCTGTTCCGTTACTCGTGCTCTTGTCTTTATTTATGAGAGTTCTTGTTTCTCCTCGTCTCCTTTCTATTACAATTCCAGGATATGCAATTTAGAATGAGACAAGATTAATTAATATAAATCAAATGAATATTTTAAAGAATTAAACTATAGAAATAGTGGATTTTGTAATTTATTAAGTTAATTGAAAGTGATGAATTTCTATGTAAATTGATTGTGGATTGTCTAATTGTGCGCAACAATGATATCGACTGAAAAAGCTACCTAAAAACTATTAATAATAAAAATGCAAAATAAATTCATAAAAGTGTTTATTACTCACAATAAAATGAACAACAGTTGAACACTGCACTCTTAAGTAACAAATCATTTCTACTAAACCACGAAAATCACCAACATAGTATTACAAAATTTAACACAAAATAGAAAACTGGTATCAAAACACTAAAATTTTAAAACTTTTTGAAATTGGAATGACGCCGAACGATAATCTGCCTAAACAATGGAGCTCGCGTCCAACACGCTAACTTAGGTTTAAAATAAAACAACGCGCACACAAATTAAACATCCGAGTGCAGTAACTATTGTAAAATGTACAGTGAAGCGTGTACATTTATAAACGTACACGCGTACAAGATTGTATAACAATTTGAAATTTCTAGTTTGTATTATGAACAAGTAAATATAGGTAAACTATATGTAGGTACTGTGCAGCTACAATACTAACTTACGACGAGGGTCATTCTCTCAGCGATTTTGTCGTGAAAATATGTCCCCGATCGAAGAATGACTCGCGTCGACGATCTAACCAATTAATTTAAAAATCGCCTACTTAATAAATATTACAAATTTGAAATTTGCCGTATTAAATAGGATTTTTAAAGCTGAATATTTAAAATACAATAAATATAAATATATATATATGTATATATATATATATTTAAACGAAAACTTACGATACTTCACTACAGTATACAATGTAAATACATTTTAGGTATGTCTCATAGATATAAAATTTAATTTGAATATATAATTAAAATTTTATTCCTATAGATATTGATTTAAAATACGTACACACTTTATATTACACTTCGATATTTTTGGTGTTGTCGGTGCCCCTCCCCCCGCCGAACGATCTAAATCGTCGTTCCCCAAAGCCGTGACGTTTCCCACGCGCATCTATTTACAAAACGCAGACTTTTAAATTATTCGCTAGGTCCGAAGCGTTGATTACTACTAAAGATTGAAGTTTTGATTGTTTTTGGTGATGTTCACGCGAAAGATTTTTATTTGTTTAGTTTTGATGCTGCAGCTTTTTTATATTAAGTTAGGCGAAGCGCGTCGACCGAAGTCTGCCCCTGGTTTGCGAAAAAGCAATATCTATAGTATAAATACTGCGATCATTCCTTTATAAGTGGACAAGTAGTTCAAAAATATGCGAGAATATACGATCTAATCTATGCTACTGTTATAATTTGTTATTTATCGTAGTGGATTTTCTTCCTCTCCCCGTCGTCAAACGACCGTTTGGAACCAGTTACATTGTCTTTGCACTACGCATGTGGGTGTTGTGTATATATTATACTTCGTACTACGGTTAAAGAATAAAATTTTTAAATGAATAACAGTTATATACAAGGAGGGAATTTTATAATTACATAACATTCGATAATACAAATATTCCTGCCTGCAGGTACTCGACAGTTTAAACGAACCCTACCGTCTATTTACATCCCTCATAATTGACAATATTACACTTTTTACATTATATGGTGGTTTCTGGCTAATTGCAAAAATTTACGACTGAATGTAAATACATACAACCCAACCAAATACAAAACCCAACCCAACCCAACCCAACCCAACCCAACCCAACCCAACCCAACCCAACCCAACCCAAATTTGTACGAAAATGTCTTTAGTCGATCTATTTTAATATTAGTTAGAAACCTCAACATAATAAAGCATATTAACAGAAATGATAAACTTTAAAAAATGTAAAGATATACGTAAATTTTTAAGTTTGATAAGTGATATTTTTCACATGGGGTGTTTTAGGTATATGTATGTGATCATTAAATTTCATACAGCCTAAAATATATATATAAATATATATTCCCACCGTCTTGTCTTTTTTTTTAAAAAAAATAACACGTTTTTGCATTATGTGGATTTTACATCCTCCACAAGCAGCCACTAAACTATACATTTTATGAAAGTGTAGCCCAGTCGCTAGCAATACCTATAATGCAAGATAATATTTTGCAAATTTTACCCCACTTGAGAAATCATCATCCATTAAAACAACTTAAATTTTAAATATAGGCTTCATTACATTATTTTTGATTTCTTCACATACATTTAGAGTAAATTTTAAGAGACCCTATTAGATATAAATAACACATTGCGTTAAAAAATATTGTGATGAAACTTAACAATAAATATAATTTCAATCAAAAACAAATTTTCACCGAGAGTCACGTAAACGAAATTGCTTTGTGCATCCGCAAAAATATTTTGAGCACCACTATTATTATATTCACTCTCGTGCAATACACGGAACGATACCAGTCGAAATATGTACAACCGTCTTGTTGCAGTATTGCAATGCCATCATTGTACAGCAGGTTTAATATTTTTCCTATTTTATATGTACATTTTACTTGTATTAACTATATATGATATGTATGAGTAGAACTATCAAAGTTTATATATGAAGGGTTTGCAAATAAGCTAGATTTCATTTTAGAACTAAGACATGTGTTTCCAGTTTGAAATGTTGGTGTTTCGAATTGAAACGGATGATGAGTTGTGTATGTTTTTCGAGCGTAACAGCAAAAAAACACATTTTTCATTTAAATGGTGGCTGAGGGACAAATTAAGTGATCTATCTATAAGATAATTTATTATGGAAAATAATTCGATACTAAAAATAGCGCCAATTTTTTGTTATCTACATTTTATCTATTGAATCATAACAACATAGTTGCAACTTTTCACAACCATAACACGAAAATTATCTTTTAAATATAAATGCACAATTAATATCTCAATTATCCATTACGGTTGGGGACCACAGGTTACAAACAACGGATAACTGATTTTTAATTTTTGTGATCGAAAATTCTCCTAGCGAGATTTCATTCGATATTTATTTACAGTGTATAGAATAAATTAATTTAATTTCTTTGGTAGAATTAATGGCAAATAATCTATGTATGAATGACCACTGTTAATGTTCACAAGCATTTTTCAACGTTTTATTTATTTTCAGATTGACGAGTTGAACCAGCGACTAGCTTGTAGGTAAGTACGCCACCAGTTGGTATCAATATTGCTTAATTTTCTACGGTAAGATAGACTGCGCTTAGAATGTATAAACTACTCTACTGTGGCAGTGGAAATTATTCAAAAAACTTGAATGTGTGAAAATCTCTCAAAAATGTAATTCAATTTCTCGCTACCCAAACACCAAAATGAACTATTCAAACGATATCGGGACAAGATAAGATCTGTTATGCTAAATATGTTACGACTACGTTACAGACTAGATTCCACTACGAGTTTTCGATTGCCGAAATTATTCGCCGCTTCTTAAGTAAATAAAACGTTCAGTCTTGAAAATAAGCTCCGTCGGATCTATTTGGATCGGTCGTTTGGGATGTTACGTCGTGCGAATTAACTTCCGTGTCTGTAACATCACCGGCGATCGATCCGTCGAATATTTCGAATAATTTCAGCCAATCGAGCTACAATCACAGCTTGAAAACCTTTATAATCAGAAATAGTTAAGTCATACAATGTCTAAACATCTCACTTTTGTTGTCGATCTGCGCATTTGTATAAATGCATAAAAATTACCAATTAACAGCCAAAGTAGACATCGTAAAAATACAAGTATTAAGAGTTAAACAGGTGAGACTACGATTAGCATAAATTATATAAATTTGTATAATATTAAGATAGCTGTAAAAGTAAAGCCACTTAGTGACATTGTATAGTACTAGCGTAATATACAGACTGCTAGTGTTTGTTACCATATAAATGCAACGGGGGTAAGTACTGAAAATATTTATGTTAATTATCTTCGTCCGCTTTTACTTGCATCGTCTTGTTCGTAATACGGGCCTCTGAAAAATTAAATTTGAATCATTGGAAGGATTGCGTGTGATACTAACCTACCCATTATTTAGGTCTATAATTGTGGAATTGCCCTCTTGAGACACTGACCTTTGGTGGACATCCACTGACTGGACCACCAGCCTCTCTCTTTCTGCTCGTTCTCTCTGCAACCTGCAATTATTTTCGTATAAGTAATTAACATTAAATTGCATTTGCGGTGTCGACCAATCGTTCCCACTTACCACTGTTCCCAAATTATCATCCCACAGACTATGCGTTTACGAAATAAAATTAAATTTAGCAATGATTTTCTATATTAATTTAAATTTGTTTGTAAAGTAAAATACTCACTTGTTCTTTGACTGCCGCATGAACTGTTGTATCTTCCTGGCGGCTTGGTGCTGACGTCTTTGCGAGTATGTCCTTCTATAAAAGTAGAATGCAGTTGGATTAGTCGGTCTGCTTGGTAGAAACCATATATATATAATATGACTATACCACGCATAGAACGATGTTTAATGTTCAAAGACTGTGAAATTGAAATCACACTGGAGTAAGGTTGTAAATACAATTTATTATTATTGTTACCCATAACAGGACACGATATGTATTTTAATTTTTAATAGCAATAAATACAACCATTTACACAACCTTAGTTGTAACACAATTTTCGTTGTCCATTTCACAGTCTTTGAACAAGCGACCTGTCTTTGCGTACAGTAATATTATACATACTTCAAAAACACACGTAAGTAATTGCAAATCGAATTGAAAAATTAAGTCAATTAAGGTATAATTACACATATGAAGAAGATCTGCAGTTAATGTATGAAATCATTTTGTTAGTGTCGAAAAAGCTGTAACATAAAAGAAAACACATCGAGAACTACTACGAACCACAGATATGGTAGCAGCTACATAGAAGCAGGCAGGATCACACCACGGTACAACGAGAAAGGTTTGCCAACTTTATAAATGTAAGATACCCGTTTGGGACAAAGGAAATTTTACATGCAATCAACTAAAAGAGAAATGCTTGTCGCGTCTTTTTTTTGTTCTTACGGCTGAACGTTGGAACTGAAAGTTTCGACTTATTTGTTTTCCTTATTATATTTATTTAATAATTATGATTTCGTAGTAAACCTGCTCTTAGAGCTGAATGCTTGAATTTCAACATAAACGTGTCATATAGAAGCCAACATCACATAGTGTACACGCACGCACAACGACAGTGTGAGAATTTTACACCAAAACCAGCAAACCGATCCCCCGTGAACTTACTTGAGACCTGCTGCAGGAGTACCTTCCCTGCTTCCCCTTCCCCCCTGCTCCTTGTAGTTACGGTAATAGTTCTGAATGCATACTGCAGCCTCTTGACTTTTCTTGAACCGCTTGTGTTCGCAGTACGATCGAAATCCGTTCTGTATCACCATGGCGGCGTGCGTCATTTGCTTGAAATACGCGTACTGCTTGTATCTCCTGTAGTAATTTTGTATAATCACGGCGGCCGCGCGTTCCTTGTCCTGCTCCTGCTGCCTCCCTTTGTACGAGCGGTACGCTTTCTGGATGATCTTCGCCGCCTCGTACAGCTCCCTCTGCTCTTGATCTGCAAAAAAACGTAGATTAAACGTACATCCTGCCAAATAATAACAACCGTTTACCGGACAGAGTCAGATTGGAAAAGTCTTTTTCGAAGACGCTGCCAGACGCTTGAAAAAATTCGCAGAAATCGGCCGTGGTCGGCGGTGGCGAAGGGGAATCGAGTGTGAAGGAGCAAGGTGATTGCAAGCAGCTCGACGACGCAGGGCTCAGACTCGAAGAAGGTGTACCGACATCGTTGTATCTTTTTAAAAAATAATTAATTATAATTATTAATTATTATGACATAACTAGAAATGGAAATGGAGAGAAAATGCACCAAAAAATTACCAAATAAATAAGTATATTGCTGACAAATCACCTGTAATTGTGGTCGGAAAATTCGAAATTGAACTCTGCAGATTCGAAACTCGAAGTGGATTGGTCCAGCAGTGGTTCCATGAAGACGTCGGAGAGTGTGTCGTTTGTCTGCAGGGTTTCCGGAGGTCCAGGACTATTATCAAGCATCATTTCTTCACTTTCGTTCTGGATCAAGCGATGGTGGTTAACTGTGTTCACACGAAATTAACATATATATTACCTTTATGCGATCGGGCATCGCTGCAATGATTTGTTCCGCCAATGTGAGGACCCTAGCGTCTTGTTCCCCTGAGATATGTTCGTCAAAATCAGTTGAAAATATTTTCAAGAGTTATTTGAAAAAGAGTTACACATAAAAGCTTCTGTGTCACACATATTTAAGGCGCATAACGTACATATTCTAGAGTATATTCGCTACAATAACAACCATATCCTCCAGTCCATTACACTAATTTTCATCACAGAAACAATTAATTGTATTTTATAATCAACAATACACAGAATTAATAGCAGGATGATAGACAATTTAATAATAAACAGGCCAGTTTGTTAAATAGATGGAAATAAATTGTTTTAAAAATTATTTCATTAACAATAAAGAACTTGATCAACATTTATAAAATACTAGGCAAGGTGAAACTATTCCAATTACAGCCTATGTTTATAATCCTGCGAAATATTTCCTATCCATTATATGTTGAAAAAAAATCATTTACTCGTTAAAAATAAAGCATGCATGCTACAAGAAAATGTAAGTAAATAATAGCGAAAGCCGTATGCACAAGCTATATGAGAAATGATTATGTTATTTATTTAAAAAGGTTAAATTATTACCATTAAATAATTTGTTTAGGAAACTAATTTCTATTCGTCTAAGCAATTAGTTATGAATTCATGAATTTTATAACGTATTTTTTTTCGACACACTATTAGTGCAAGTATTTCAACTATACCTATAATTAGTATCTAGTAGAAATCTAGGTATATAAATAGATAGACAACATGAAAGTAAGTACAGTTAGATACAACAGTGAAACAACACTGACAGACAACAGAAAGTTGACAGTTTTTGACACACTGACCTACAACACTGTTGTGGGTGTCAGATTCATCATCTGAAACTGCTTCCACATCAATCAGGGGGCTACTGCTGCGGGGGGCACTACCCACTTCGCCTATATATCCACATCCAAACACGAGTTAAATAACAGAAAAAATTTTGCACATTAACACACAGTTTATGGGTCCGTTAAACACAAGTATCGCTCGCTCGCCATGAAAATTTAGTGTTATTTTTAGAGCCGTTAGTTATATTCGGTATTTTTACAAGTTTCTAAATTAAGCTGTAAAATATTAAAGCGAAATTAAGACTTGGTATGTATTGTTTAAAACCAAGATACTCATGCATTTCCGTCGTTACTTACCTTTTAGGAACTCAGAATAATGTTTGATAGAGACGACAAAATAAAACCCAACCCAATGTGACAATAACATATAATAAAAATATTTCTAAACGAGTTTTTGAATTTTTCTAAATTTATGATGAAATCATAATTTAATTAATTCTATTTGGTGTTTTTTGCATTTGCAGCCACTATTGGTTTTTTGCACTTTTGAATGTTTGAAGATCTTTGACTTTGGATTTTTTTAATGTAATATTTTTGGTATTTTCAAACCACTTTGTCTTTGTCTAAAATGCAAAAAAAGTGGTAAAAATTGTCAAACAAGTGAAAAGAAATATTTTTATATTCTCAAAAAGTTTAATATAAAAAATCCTTATTATTATTAAAATTTACTAACAAGGATGTCCAAGGTGGAAACAATATTTGTTTGACAGCGAAAAATAACAATAAAAATTAATTTTCCTTTTATGCTTATTGTATATTTAATAAATTGTTATAAATATATATATTTAATATTAAATTATCTAACCACACACTTAGTTACAAATCTAGTTAAGAATATATTCAATGAATTTTTAGTATAAGTATATATAACATTATTCTGAGTCTGCTTGCTATTTATCTTTTTCATAAAATTTACACTTGTGTCACGTCTTGCTGCAGCAATGAATGAATAAACAAGTTTCATTTCGTTTATTATAAATTTATAAAATCATATAGTGACTGTTTAATTTTAATACAAAGCTAAAATATTTTATTTTGATATGAAACGTCTTAGAAATTTCATACGGATCACAACATGAGACAAGCGCGTATTATGAAACGATTTTTATTAATCAACGAAACTGTCAAATACAAATATTCAACTTACACAAAGCGATGTCCATTCTCCTGCTCGGGATCATATCCAGTTCATTATCCAACGAATTTTCCAAGTTTAAATTTGGCGAATGCAAAGGCAAAGACATGCTCCTATCGAACCTGTCGGGAAATAATCGTACAAACTGTTTAATAGGTCCAGAAGGTTCTATTACCTGGATAATTTATGCAAATCTTTTAGATTGGACGACTTTGTGTTTTTCAATCGTTGCGATGACGAATTTTCCGCTGATTGTCCGTACGCCATGTATATTCCGCTATCCACAGACGGCCTCTTCACTAAACGTCCAGAGTTGTTTCGTTGATTCGTGCTGTCGTCGGAGAACAACGGGGACGGCGAAGCGCTCAGGAGTTTGTTGGACCCCACGATGTTATTCGATTCCGAAGACGGCGATTCCAACTCCAGGTTCAACATTCGGTACTTTTGCGATTCACTCCTGCAAGAAATATTAGAAAACTTGTAAATTAATGTACGTAAGCATCGTGATTTTAAACTCCATTATTTGGGTTACAAGGAAATTTTTTGAGATCTACTTTATTCGACTGAGTCGGTACCGTCGAGACTTTGCAGCCGAGGGACAGTTTTGTTGAAAATAAATTTCAACGGATGTATCAGGTGACGTTTCATTCTTCAGGCACCTGAACTATTTAGTAAAATTTGATAAAATTACACTTACACATACCGGGTAACTGCACCAGGTCTCAAGAAGACTCCATCGTGTGATTTGCTCGTCGATGCTATTGACGTCAATGAAGTAACCGAGCTCGCCGGTGATATGATCGTAGGTGACGAGATGTTGTCGACCAGCAAGTGACTCGACTGAAGCAGCATGTTCGCCTTGTCCCTCCGTATTTCCAGCTTCTCCAGTTCTTTGAAAAGTTCGATGTGGTTGTTTGCTTTGGCGCATTCCAGCGCGCTCTGGTTCGATGTGTTCGTAATGTTCAGCGCTGTGTGGTTCCATTTGTACAACATGACGGCTGTTTCGGTGTGCCCACGAGCGCAGGCCCACATCTGTAACGACGATTACCGTCAATAATGTAAAAGTCGAAAGAAAACTTGAACCCACCAGAGGGGTGTAACCGTCTTCATCTTGACTCAAAGCGTCAACTTCGGTTTCGAGCAGCAACGACGAATTCTCCGCCCGCCAGTGAAGCATCGCACATACCAAACGCGAGTAGCCGAGAGAGGCGGCCAAATGCAGCAAAGTCATGCTCTTGTGGCTGGTAAACCAAGACACGCTTAACTCTTCTCCGTGTCGCCACAATCTCGACGTTAAATTTTGGCAGTAATTTACCAAACGGTCTTCAAAATTTGACTGCGTGAATAAAGCACTGTCTTCGACCTGTTGTAATAATAATAATAGTATGTTTGTTAAAAAAAATGACAATATTTAGAAGCACATTTTCAGTTAACAGCACCAGAAATTTTTAATTGATGATTCAATTCAAATAAATTCACTTTCTTTTATTTCGAAATAATTTTTTTGTTTGTATGCAAAGTTGAAGATTTTATTTATAAGCTTTTTTTTATTCATATATTTCATTAATCAAAGAAATCCCCTGCTTATAGAAATGTACGAGTATAAATTTGTTTGCAATTTGATTGAAGAATTTCCATCTATTACGTTGATGTTTTTGATGCAGAGACATGTTGTGTTTATTTATGAACCAACGTTATTCATAGATATAAAATGCAATTCATCGGCTTACCAAATCACCATCCTGAGGCTCTTGTTTAATTTGTAATCGTTCGTCCATAGCTTCAAGTCTTTGCAACAGCGTAAATTTAAGTAAATTATCGTTGGACCTCTCAACTTTGGGTTCAACTGCCAAATTTTGTTCTTCTCTTGGTGGTAACTTGTACTCAAATATTACAGAATTCGATATTACATAGCCATCGTAAGCTACTTGTAACGTCGCTAAGCCTGCTTCGTGAGCTAAAAACGAAAAGACATAATTTTCGAGTAATTATTTCGACGTTAATTACTTACCAGGGCAGTAACACCTTAAAACTCCACTTTGGACAAGTGTCGTTGGTACAGGGAATGTATCAAAGAGAACAGTGTAGAGTCCCGACGAATGCCAAGGTCCCGTGACGAGCACTTTAACGCCGCCTTCGGGATAAGCCCATTCGGGCGAGTAGTCGGTGATCTTCGCCGTGACCTCCATGTGAAGGCTGCCGTGCAACTGTTCGGTGTGAGTTTTATCACTTCTCGTTCCTTCGGACGGATTAACATCTAACAATCCGGTGTGAGCGGAATCTAATACTTCCAGGTCGGGGAATTCACCGAGCATGTCGAAAGCGTCCAAGTTGACGAAGACGTCGTCGTCGACCACGTGAGTGGGGGAAACAACTACATCACAATTGTTTATGAAATCCATGGGATTCAGTTCGGTTACAAGTGTATTATCCGGCGGTCGATGCTGTACATGTTTATTGGTGATCGGTCCCCTCGCGTTATTGACTTCCGTATTGTTCGTTTGGTGACCGTCTAAATCACTTGAACACAGCGGCATATTGGCAGATAAAGTTCTTTGGATGTCCTCTTGCGAAAGGTCGAGCGTTTCGTTGAAGAATCCACTGTTTATGATGGAAGACCCGTCACTTTTGCTGATTAACGAACCCCTGGCGCCGGTCCCCAATAAAACTACGGTCTCGTTGCAGAAAGTCTCTTGTTTGAAATCGTCGCTTGCGTCTTCTTGGCCGGTGTCCATTTGCTTGGAAGGCGTGGAAGGAGCGCTGGACATGACCATTTCGGTTTGGTGATTAAGGGCGCGATCTGACCTGGTGTAGGACATGCTACTGAACAATGATTGTCGTAAGTTATCGTTGGAAACGTCCATTTTTGATTCTCTTTGGTTGACCTGCTTGCCGTTTGGATTTTGCCGCGAAGGCTGGCGACAACAGGACGCGTTCGTGTCCATGGCTTCCTGTTTTAAAATCAAAGGCGAGTTTTTCGTTTGATTATCGTGCTTGGACATGCCTCGGCCGTTGTTGGTGTTGCATACGAAACTAGCTACTGAAACCGGCGTCACCACCGACTGGTGCGTCGTCGAATTCGACGACGCGGACGAATTGCTGTTGAGGATCAACAACCCACCGCCGCCTTGTATTTGCGACAAACTGAGCACCAACGGCGGCGTGTTCGCCGAATTGGACGAGCAGTCCCTGGTCAACAGTCCGTGGTGATTTCTAGAATCGCGCGCGTAAACTCGCGGGGAATGATTGAGCATTGATCCGGAACCTGTGGTAGAAGATACTTGATTATTGTTATCCGTACTGGCGGGTCTGGAGTTTGAACTTGAGGAAGGAAGCGGAGAGTTGGAGATGTCTCCTTTGGCCGAGGTGATGCGCCGCATCGGATGCGAGCACGTCTTTCCGTCGGCGCAGGTGGAATCCGGGCACCCGCACTCCAGCTGTTTCACCAGCGCGGCCTGGCGAGCCACGCGCTGCTTTTCCATCAGTTGGCTGACTATCGCCTCTACGGTTTCGGCCGTCTGCAATTTAAAATTCTAAATATTTACGTAGCGTCGAGTGCGTTTCGCCGCTACTACCGATATTTCGAGTTCGTTGTTCAGGTCGGGCTCGTCTTCGCTGAAGAACATCGGTTTCAGTTGGGAGACCAACTCGTCCTTCGTCCATTCTTTCTTGTCCGCCCAGAGCGCCAGGCTGGGGGTGATCACGGCCAACTTGTTATCGTCCGGGTACGGAACGTTCAGGTAGTGCACCAGTACGATATCCGGATTCTAGAAATAAAGTCGTTTACGCAAAACGCCGGCGATTTAAAAGGTCACGGGAAATCCGCGGTTAATGTTTGCACTTGCAAACAAGGTAATTAGATTAGCTTAGGTGTCATATGTGGAAGACCTATAAAGAGCTCGGAATTAATTTCAGGGGCTTACCTGAAGAAGCCAATAGCATCTTCTGTGGAAGGTCGGCAAAATAGCGGAATGAACGTAACATCCATATATGCACTAAAAAGAAATAACACCAAATAATAAATATTATAACACATGATGATTATAGTAAATATGTCGAACGTTTTTAATTGTTGATAGATTGTATCATTTTACGATTTAAACAAAACAACTAAATTTATATATACAAATTAAATTTTTGCTCTTTTTACTATAACGATGTTAATTTTGTAAACAACAGTAAAATAACAAAAGTTTTTGTTGAAAGTCCGTGGAAATTTGTAGAAATTACCTTAAAGTTTAGATTTGTATTTAGTACTGAAAAACATTGACAAAAATTAAAAATTGAAACGAGTTATGGAGTTGCCAAGAAAATGTAGAAAAACCTCAACTACGTGCAACCGATGACAGTCTGAGTGTCCCGATTTTTCAGAACTTGGATCGTTCAACAATTTACCTGGACCATTTAACATTTGTTCATTTATTTCACATGCAGTCTTTCAGAAAACGTTCAAGTCATAAACGTACAGATATAACAATATTCAAGTATCTTCTACAACAGGGTTCGGATCAATGCTCAATAATCCGGAACAAATAGAACAATAGACACAACAGAGAAAAAAAAACAGGGTAATCGTTTTAGTTTAACACACGCCTCAGAAATATTGCATGTTGGCCAAAACCAACTCCTTGCACTATTTAAAATTTCAGCACATCGCCTTAGAGATATGAGATCGCTTTAAGAAAGTTTGATAATTGACGAAGTTGCAATTTTCATTTTCATAACGAACGTGGTTCACAATTGTGAATTAATTGTCTTGCAAACATTGTTTTAGAAATTCATTTCATTTGTACTAAAGCATAATATAGTCTTGGCCTCTATTTCTAATAAAGTTCTCGCAGTCTGATAAGCTTATATAAGGCGAAACAGCAGTCATCACCTTAATACATTCGATGAAATTTATTTGCTTTGTGGACGTCGAAACGAGCAACTCCGTCTTGCTCCCAACCCAACCTACCTTCATAGCATTCTAAAACATAAAATCTTTATACCCCATTCGTTCCCCGTGAGTGACGTTTTTGGCTTTTTTAACTGTTCAACGTTTGAGATCAAATGAGGCAACTGCGTAACCTCATGTGAGCGAAGTTCAAGGGCATTTTTCATACAAACATTTTATAAATAACATTGCGATTAAAACCCAACCAAGCCGCGCGTCACGTTAATTACTCGTTAATCAGCCGACTAACTAACGTTCCGCTAAATGCAATTTAAAAACGTCCGCGCCGTCTGCCGTCCGAGCGAAAAAGAACCGGCGCGACGGACGCAACAGAACAAGTGTTTTAATGAAACTCGTCCATCATATTCGCGCCCGAAATCGCGTCCTCCAAACATTAGGGCCGCACGAATACATTATACATCGTCGCGATACACTTTTAGATTAAATTTGAGATTCGTACGAGCTGATGCGCTTTTTGTCTGACGCGTGACATGGCACTGTTATTTAATCAAAGTCGGCCGGGCCGGAGCAGTATGAATTTAAACTGCCTTATTACCGAACTCCATATATGCTATATTAGATTCTATTGTTGGGACGAAACGCGAACGTCGCTCGCTCGCGCGAACTAATAATTCCCCTTTATGCGCGTAACACAATCTTTTGTAAGTTTTCAAGCTGTCCCGCCGCCGGAGTGATCTTCGATGGCGTCGGCGTCGAATCGAAATAAATTCGAGTCCGTACTTTAAGGACGCTCGTTGTTATGTTTATTTCGAAATTAAGGAAAGTCAATTTATAGAAAAATGATTTTTAATAACTGCAAATGTAAGTACATATATTCCGTGATAATCGTTTTGCTCACCATGAATGATAAATGCCCGGTTCCACAAACGCCAATCGGTCGTTAACGGCTTGTTAACGAATAATCAAAAGTTTGCCGATTCGTTATCGAGTCTTTAATCCATCGTCAAATACCAAATGTATTTGACATGTCCATCATCAAATATTTGACGATTGATTAAAGACTCGATAACGAATCGGCAAACTTTTGACGATTCGTTAACAAGCCGTTAACGACCGATTAGCGTTTGTGAAACCGGGCAAAAATCTGGCAATTCGTGCCAGTATGCGTCGTGATCGTGAACGTGATTATAAATACGCAATCTAGACGTTAATGTACTGAGCCTGATACACAAACGCAGATTCGTTTCATTAAAACCATCCTCGACAGAGGAAGCATAATTAAAAACAATTTTAAATTAATTTAGTAAAAATGTTTTAACTTCAAGTTCTTTGAGTTATCCTGTATATATCCTTATGCACTTTCAACGTCCGACCTAAAATCTCGGTGTCGATATTTCATTTTAAGGATCGCAGTTCCTATGTGGGTTACAGCCGTCCATAAAAATAATGTTATATAAATTGATGGCACCATTACAGATCATAACGCAAATTTATAACGTCCGTAAAACGGTGTTGATTTAATTAATTTATATTGGCGGTGTAACGACGATGATAATGTCGATATTGAAACCTGTTATGGTGCTATCGTTAAATTGACGGTGGCGTAAAAAGTCCAGTATAAAATATCATTGCAAGATAACTAGCGTCGCTTAAGTTTTACACTTCGTACATACGGTGAACCCGTTTCATCTCGGGTTTAAGGCGTGTACTTTTATTATGTCATATATTTTATTATACAAAAAATTGATATGAATTGCGTTGCAATAACAAAAACCTGCGTACATAACTATACGAAAGTAAAAATACAATTAGATATAACCTAAAGTGTTATTTCGTACTTTTAAAAAATATATTTTATTTTATTAATTATTGTATTAATATTTGCCTCTCGCTCATTTTGTTATACTAAATTATGAATACTTTGAATGTGAACTTTGAGTATTTCAATAATTAATACGATTCTCCCTATACGACAGACACCACCACAACTTACTTACCAGGGGAGGATATACTAGGGAACTTTGTCGGCTCAAACTTCACTGTCTAAATTGAGTTACAGGACTAAATATTTAAATAGTCTTTTGCTACCGGAAATTTGTCTCCGAAGAGTCCTTGAACATTTTATATGAGATTCGTCTTACTTTGCTTTCATGTTTTTCTATAACTTTTTTGCAAATTAGTTATTTTGTTCCGCTGCTGTTCCACTGTCATTGGTATCACTTGTTTACATTTAATATGGGGGGGGTTATGTCCTTCAAATGGTTCATACAAATAACTCACGGTGCACGATATACAGGGTGTAAACGAAATGAGTGCCTTAACTGTAACTGACAATGGGACAAATAAAAATATAAAAAAGAATGAAGTAGTGAAATTAAGGAACTAGATTTTTTTAACGTTTTAAGTCAGTTTTGATTTGTAACCGTAAGCACGCACAGTTCGACAAAACAATTAAGCGTTTAAGCCACCACGTCAAGCGGAGCCAGTTCCCGAAGAAGAAGATTTTAAATTAATTCCCGAGAGAAACGCGAAGCGTCCTTATTGAATATATAAATATTTTCTTAGACGATTAAAGTTACAAAAGGAAGCTCGGTAATAAGGAGCAAGGAAGGCAACGAAACGCTAATTGCAAATTTATGTCGAACTATTTATCAAGCGGAGTAAACAAGTCTCAAAGCCAGCGACAGTTTAAGTACACAATATTTTACGTCATTTTTATAACTTTAAAGCGAGGATTCGGCGCGGTGGACGCAATTTAATTAGGATTTATGAAGCAGTGTCGTTATAGCTCGGTCCAACAACAGCGCCGAAACAATTTCGAACTTCAAAGAACGCCACCCGGTTTAGCAAATGGGTCACATGCGAGAACGCTTCGCTTTAACGCGAAAGAAATGGTCAGGTTGATCAGCGTCCCCGCGCGCGTTTGATTAAATAGAATTGGATTGCGAGAGTGGAAGCGCGCGGAGCTAATGTGTAGGCAGCAGATTTTTTCGGAGATTATTAATTAGACCGTCTGTACGTTCCAACAAAGCTTCACTTTGGACCGTTTGTAATTGAAAGCTCCCGGGGCCTTTGCAAGTAATAATGAATGGTTTGGATTGAGACCGAATTAGAGCGGAATTACATTTATGACCGTGTAGGTTCGACAATAGGCGCAGTTATCGCTTTCACAGTGTGAACAGTTAACTTCCGCCATAGTACTCTGCTAAATGGATTGTTAGGCCATAAAAGTGAAAAATGTTACGTCGACAATAAAGCACTTCAAACAATTATTACAATAAAAAAATCAAATTCGTTCATTATGTAGACCGAAAGGCACCCTTAAACATTAATCGATACATTTTCTTTCCTTTCCTTTCCTTTCCTTTAATTTTTTTTATTTATTAAATAAAAACAAACATGAATTGTGTGCCGTACGTTTAATAAACGAACCGCATTAAACCACGCAATGTATCAGACGGGTGCCCCGATAGGCGCGCACACCGCCCGGGAAGTTTTAATTGAAACATGCATTTTTCAGGCGAAAATCTTTGTTAAAGTAGTGTCGGTACGGGTTAATGTTTAATTCAGGCGTTTTCCCGGCGGGCCCACCTTAAAGAGATATATTACACCCGCGTAATTCATTCGACGACATTAAGCGAGCGTTAGAAAACAATAAACATTTTACGCCGCGCGGACGGGGCTTCTTGCGTTTTCGCCGTTTTTTTGCCCGCCGGTCGTTCGGTCGCCTCGCGAAATCTTTATAATTTAAGCCGAGATTTATTCAGCCATTAGTTTTTTCTTTATTGCCTAATTAAGCTCCAGATACGAATTTGTTCGGCGGCGCTTAAGTTTGTTGCGTTCTCGAAACGATAATCATCTTTGTCTAAATAATGTTATGAGTAGCTTGTTGTCTTCTACTCTCAACAACATATGATAATAATAAACAAAAATACATTTCATTCAATACAATGAATTGGACGAAGAAGAAAATAGTGTATGAGAAAATTAAATTGTAGGAACGTCACAAAAAAAAGAAGTATCAGACTGTTGGGTTGGGTTGGGTTGGGTTGGGTTGGGTTAACTAAAAAATAATACGAGCAGAAAAGAAGTCACCAACAAACATATTAAAACACGAAGGCTGTTGGGTATTAATTACAAGAATGGTGATGATGATGATGATGATGTTGATGATGATAATAAGAATTTGGAAAGAACAAAAATCATTCAAATCAAGATTTTCGTAACGCTACAATTATACCTTTAGATAAGAGCCAGTGGGGATTGCAATGATTACCGAGGAATAGCACTGGTAAACGTGTCTTTTAATCGAGAGAAGAGAGAGGTAAAAAATAAAATGAAATAAAAATGGTTAGGGAAAGAAAGTGAAGATGCAGGAATACCGACAAACAAAAATTTTTAGAGGCGAAGAATGTATCACGACCTTCCACAATAAAACAGTAATGTGCGATCGTTAAGTTTCCGTATGTTGTGTGTTCTATAAAAAATAAAAAATGAGAGTTAATTGTTATTTTGCCTTTGTTTCCAATTATTCGGTGTATCCGAGTACTATTTATAACGGTAGATACGGCGTAATTTGTTCCACACAAATTTAGCTGGTTTGCGATTTTAATCACACAAACGAACGAACAACGTGTTGATTCCTGCAATTTGTCGAACCAATATTTAGTTCAGACGTATTTTGTATCAGAAATTTATATAATCAGGGCCAGGCAAAATATATTAATTTTTTTAATAACTAGACCTCTAATTAATAAATGGCATTTTCAACTATTGACCGACATTAAATTATGGAAGTATAAATGCATCAAAATAGTTCCACACATATGATTACACAAATGTTTGGGTTGGTTCTAAAAATATTGCAAAATTGTTGGAAATTTTACTTAATTTATTTCAGTTTAGCATTCGTTTTATTAATTTTGTTATCTTCGTTAGATTTTAATTGAAGTTGATTTGTTAATTTTCCTTCGCTTCACTTTATGTGTTTTTGGGTATCCGTAATTATTGCTTGGTGTAATTTATGTTGCTTCTGTATATGCTGTTGTGTTGGTTTAGTGGTCTTAATGTTAGCTTAATGTTCTCTCACTCCTCTTTCTTTTTATATTTTATCTTTTGCTTCTTCTTTTTCTCAGTCCCTGACTATTAAATTCAGTCATTCGTCGTTTGCTTTTCCTTTCTTCTCGTCCCAACTCCTCTTAACTCATTTGCCGACAGTTATGTGTTATAGTCTCTCTATTCTCACTATTTGAGCATCACTGCTACTTCTTTATTTGGTCTCCTTGCTCCATAATTTTTTTTAGCATTTTACAAAATGCAAATTTACTCATTTTCAAGAATGTTAGTAATTAAGAATTTTAGTTGTTGCTAGTTTGAATGTTTTCTCCTGTCGTTTCATTTATTATTATTTTTCCATTGCTCACAAGTCACAATTTTTGACTTGACTTGTCACTGGTGGCACTTTTACATTATTTTTAACTATTTAAATTTTTAAGTTTAAATTTAGTTGTACTTCGACAAAATTGTGAGCAATCTGTGGGGTCCATTTTGAAATTCTCCGCATATCCAGATGATTATGGAACCTGTTATGCACCTGGTCGATTGAGACGCCAACAGTCGCACCAAATTAAAAAGTAAACTTAATGACAGATCTGTCTGAAAATGTCGATGTTGCCTACTGAAAGACAAATACATCATATTTGTCCTGTTCTTGGTTCGGTTACAACCTACCATCACTTCATCCATAATTTTTCTTAAATTCACTTCCATATTTATAACTGGGGTTATCTACCGTTAAGATTTATCAAGTTTCATCTCCAATTTTTCTTGCTTTAAATTCCGCATCTCTGTCCTTTAACTTTAGTCGAATTACTAGTATTTTCGTCACAATCTCCAGGTTGATAAAACAAAACGGACAGACGTGCATCGTTACATAGAGGAGTGACTGATGAATCATGCATTACGCAAGACTTAATTCCAATAAAAAAACGCGGCCAGCTGAACGTTTCGTTGTTTCGTACCGGAATGAGAATAATCCGTTTAAAATCAATACAAAATTTATGGGAACAATTTAATTGGAATTTCTTTCATTCAGTTGGAAGCGAAGAGAAAGACGGGCAGCCAAGGCCCCAGTGATAAAATATTGCAATCTGCAGAAATTAAGCATCATAATCGATAGCTGAATCGGAAAATATAATGCGCTGCCCTAATTTATTATTATCATTAATTCTATTACACAAAAAAAATCAATAATTTAATTAACTAAAAACGATTGTGTGGTTAACGTGCAAACGTATTTACCTCGGTTCCTTGTACTTTCAGTTTCATGTGATCCTCTCTGGTGGTCTTGCCGTCCTTTCGTTTCTTCCAACAGTACCCGTCCCTGCGATATCGGACCTTCTTTCGACTGTAGAGCAGCATGGAACCACTTTTTGGCCTGGAAATTGCACCACAATTAGCCCCATTAACTAGACTTACAGTGAAAATACGAAACACTACTTGTATAAATTTGGAGGGTAATAACATTAATTAAGAAATACAAACGGGATAATTTATACTTTACGGGAGCTAATACTCTGTGGGATTGTTCGATACTCGGCGGGGTGGTTTCCTTTGTAAAGGAGAAAATAGATTGCCTTAATCCGGTGCGTGAATTAACAAGAGACGATCTCGTTTTATAATCTGATACGATGGGAGTGTTACATTTACGTTGAAATTGTGTTAAACGGCTTAGGATCTGCGAGTGTTATTAATCGAGTAATCTCAGTATAAAAAGCAGCGATGTCCTGTTCATATTATAATACAGTAAATTGTTTTAACTACCAAGAAAAAAACAAGGCTAGATAAGTGGGGGAGGGATTATGATTAGTAGGTGGTGAAGATATGTTCGATGGCGTCTGTTAAGGAAATGTATATACAAGTCTGTACTGTAAATTGGAAAATAGGTAATAGGTAGTACTTTCTACGGAGAAGGAGCGGTTGGTTAGAAACGGTATCAAGTGTGTGTACAGAAGTAAAGAACTAATATTTGAAAAACTTGATTGACAAAGAAAGTAAAAAGGACACGAAGCATTAACCAATGAATAATGACAGTAAAAGTATTTTCGTCCCCATTAACAACGAAAAGAAGACGTCGCCGGCGATTAACACCGACCAACACACGTGTTTACCCGAATCGCAATTTTTATCGCGCCGATAAATCTCCCGGCGTGAAAATTAAACGCCCTCGAAGTTCTCCGACAATTATTTTATTACGGCGGCGCACAAAGGCAATTTTACTGCGTTCAAG
This sequence comes from Geotrupes spiniger, assembly GCA_959613385.1. Lineage (NCBI taxonomy): Eukaryota > Metazoa > Arthropoda > Insecta > Coleoptera > Geotrupidae > Geotrupes > Geotrupes spiniger. The sequence goes on along the minus strand of OY390732.1, from coordinate 1,080,544 downwards.
AAATTACGACCGCCGGAATTTTATCGGGGCGTAAATTCGAACATGCGATTTTGAATCCACCTGTTACTAATTTCGCTCCGGCCGTGCGGCTACAACTATTTTTTTTTGTTGAAAAAAAAAACGCGATTCCGCGACGCGTAACGTCAACGCGCCCTGTAAAAATTATTTCACGGCTCGCGGAGCCCGTCCCGTTTCGTATTTGCGTTTAAAATTGCGAGCAGAATGGAAAACAAACACGATTAAAATATTTGTTTACGTAACACCTTGGGTAAACATTTCCGTTTGTGCTATAAGCAGTAGGAATATCGGTGATTAATACGATGCTCTTTATTACGGTAGGAACGGGATCGAACGATACAGCGCGATGAAGCCATAATTGAAATCGTTACTGGGGAAAGTTCCATAAATGAAAATAAATTACTTATATAGTTATTATTCCTCATAGATATACGAATCGCATCTGTCGACTTTTAGTGCGGGTCTATATCGTTAGTTCTTCAGTTTATTACATACAAGCGGCACCTGAGAATAATTAGGAAGTATGACTGGTACAATGTGAGTGGCGAAGCTAATGTTACGCGAAATCACCGTATTTGCGAATGCTGCGCAAGTTTGAAACACCCTGTGATATTAAATTGGCCCCGGGCTCACCAAATATATCCGGAAAGTCAACGTATTTAAATTAAAACTTGCAAAACACAAGGAAAAAAACACGACATCTCAAACACCATTCGCTTATTATGTTTAATGCATGCACAAAAGCTAGACAACTGGAGTGACACTGAAAATAAAATATTCAGTCGTACTAATAACCGCATTTATATTCATCATCATTAAACTAGTTTTAATTAATTCTCGTTAACCGTAAAGAACGGACCAACAATGCATTTAAATTGCAATTACAAGTTGATCCCAATTAAAATCGAAAAGCGTTACCCCTAAATTCCGAGTGAACTTTAATGCAGACGCCGGCACAACTAACTTAATGCGATGCCGGCTTCACACCGCGCGATCCCGGGCGTTACGGGGGATTTTATAGTTTTTCGTTAGCGCCGCGGCGTCCGGCGGAATTCGTCGCGGCGCCGTTTAAAATCAAACGTGAGGCTCCTTGAAGCAGGATAAGCACTACATCGCGATCAATTCAACGGGCAATTAGAACAAAAGGAAGGTACCACCCGGATGAGGCAATTTTGGAAATTTTACGAGGATTTCTTGAACGTGTTTATCGGCGTGTTTTTAAGAGGTGGGCGCTATAAACGGGGTCTTGGATGTATGGAGATGTATCTCACCTGATCTTTACTTCTTTGCTTTGCCATTCGGTGTGTCGATCGAAACTGATTAGAATTGCTGCTATTTCCTGAAACAAAAATTGGTGTTTTTAAATACGCAGTGTTGGTTTTAACAAAAATGTTATGTTACGAAGCAATGTATAGATATAAAAGTAGATATTTTTCTAATGTAAAACATACCCACAAATATGTTACCAATCGCAGATACAACTCCCGTTTTACCGTTTTCAATTAATATTTTGCAAAGATCCCATTTTATACACCTATATACTTTTGCTTGCCGATATAGTCGCTAAAAAGTAATCCACGCAATAAAAATATTTATTACGACGACACTCATAGTCGAAGAAATCGGCCCAAGAGGTTTTGAAAGCAATAAATATTTAAAAGGGTCGTAAAAATATTTTTATTACGTAAATCTGCTTTATTTTAACTACCGAAGCTCAAGCAAAAGGCGCGCACATTTCGACATGTGTTAGATTCATGAATTTGACATCGAAATTTTAAGCTTTTAACACACATCGATGGTTTTGTTAAGAACCAGCAGTCTCACCTAATACACCTACCATGTCTTCATGAATTTATTTTGGCGACCACCTTTCTTTTGCAAGTATTTTATAACTGCACGAACCTCTGATTTTTCATTTTTAGAATTTCTCTAAACTTGTCCACTTAAATTCTAAATTATTTGAACAGATAACGAGTGACAAAACTACAATTGAACCAACGTAACAACGATGATTAACACTTGACTATAATGTGTCAAATACTATGTCAGGAACGATAAATAATCATATCGTTCTTATCATAGCATCATATTTTAATGATTCATTTTTCGATCACTATCAGTGTCCAAATCCACTAATAGTTTTAAAAGTTCACGGATGGTGTGCACCGAAACAATTAATAAAATCATGATTGGCGTTAAACTTCGGCCCAGAATGCAAATAACTCGTCTGCATAATTTTCGGAAAACTGACTAAGCCGTGACTAACGTCTTTCCGGGTGATAAGCCCCCGCAACGGTTAAAAAGTGACAAACATTTGCATACAGATGTAAGGAACGATAAGCGGGAAAAGCGATAAGTAAGAAATGCACAAAAACAACAATAAATAGTTTTAGGGGAAACGGCGACAGCTACCGTACGGGCGAAATATACGAGGTACAAACGCGACACGGCCCGAATTAATCACGGAAGCACGAAACGAAAATTAGGAGGATATACGACGGCTGAAGAAAACTTTCCGTTATTGCGATTAAATCACGTCCGTTGTGACACTTTATAAAACTATTTCCCAAGTTTTTTTTTTTTGCAAAGTGACGTGGAAATTATTGTCTTTTAAAATTGTAAATTGTAAAGTGAAACTACATTAATAATATGTGTGAAATGAGTGTAACAATTTAAAATTACTGTATTGATGTGCAGTCGACTTTTATGTTTCGTTTTCATTAGAACTCATCAGCAAAATGAACCTAATCTGCACAATCAAATTTGTTGTTAAATAATTTTCTAGCAACCATTTTAAGAACGCACCACTCAACCCAAAATCAATTGAGTACAAGAACGAACTAGTCATCGAGTCTATCTACAATAAAAAGAAAAAAAAACACACAAAATGGCGAGCAATTAAATTATAAAATTTATTTACTACTATTGCTACGATTACTAAAATCTAACAACGGCATTATGAATGCCCCAGTTTTGATTTCTCTTGCTATTAAAAATGAATTTTTTTTATAAAAAATATTTAATCTGCAATGCATTCTAATGCCAACAATCTTTATTTTGCACGCCATCGAGACCTAAAAAAATAGTCAACGTTTAAAACGACTCTAGGAATAAATTGAGATCCATTAGTCGTTGCTCAACGAGCAGTGTTTATATAAATAAGACGTTTGTGGGTTGTTTATGCGATTTTGTTAGCATATCGGAAAATATTAATTTAGTGCTTAATGATAGTTAAACAGATAACACAATTTTTATATAAGTAGTTTAGGAGCGGCCAAGTTTTAAGCTGGCTTCTTGCCAAATGGGTTTTTGTCGATTGTGATAATGGCGGCGACGATAAAAGAATCGTTAATTTCATTTAAATTGGCAAATTTTAAATAATGTTAATAAATGTTAATTTATGACAATTATTAACGTTAAATAGGCAGTAAATATAAAAGAAGAAAATATTTAGAAATTTTTTTTAGAGTTACATGCTTTAGGAATAATTAATGCATAGCAAGAAGATTTTCATGAACTAATTTACTTATATTAATAGCATTCCCGCCGTTTCCGAACACAACAAAAAATAAAATTACGTGTCCGTTCTGGGTTTTTAACCAAATTTAATACACAGCTTATAAAAATAAGGAAAGAGCAACTTAGAAACTTATTCGATACAAAGTGACTTTAAATTCGAAAATTTCAAATAAAACAGAAGTTTTGTATTATGTTTGGATTTAAAATCAAACTTAACGAAACTTTGCAAAAGCAAGTAAGTTTTAATCGAAATAATTAAAGAACGACTAAAAGCAAACAATGTATAAGGTGTGGGCGGAAATAAGCAGAGAAACCTGAAATGGTTGACTTTGATACACATTTTGGTCAACGGATAATTGTTTAGGTTACGTTAGGTTAGCTTTAGACAAATTTGGATTGGAATTACTATGAAAGTTTAAAAAAGTATTTAATTATGGTGTTAGTACGAGTGCTTTGACGTCGAATATTTGTGTCGAGAACAAAGCTTGGTAAAGTAAAGAAAATTATGTCAGACGCAAAAATGTATTAAGGTTTTAGTTGAATTAAGATATAAAATGGTAAAATTATGTAAATTGTAAATCAACAATGTGTATAAAATGTGTACAGTAAGCAGAATGATATAAATTTGCGCCAGCTAATATCTCAAACGAAAATTGAACAATGTGTTTATACAAAATAAATGTGAGCGAATGTAACGGGGTCGTTTCACCATTTCCGAGCTCATCAGACTACCATACATTTTTTGTCAGTCATACTTGCATGACTTGCGGTACATGTGTACAGTGAATGTATGCGCGGTATTCTAATAAACCTGTTTCATGTTTCACTGAAATTTATTTACAGCGAAGCAGTAGGCGACGTAGGTGTAGTGTACAGTGCCGACTTAGTGGGTTGAAGCAGAAGTCATTGTGTAGCAAGATGAGGAAAACGTCTAGATGGTATTAATACTCACACAAAAACTTCTTTGGTTGGGCTATGAATCTCTGTGATACTGAAGCTATATTTTAATTCGCGAGATCCAATTTCGCCGTAACATTTGTAGATTAATCATTCAGGTCGTACAACGTATATATTTTGGGACATTTGACAAATTGGGCAAAACTTTCTAATTAATTAAGCGACCTTTATGAACTTTCAATTCGGTTCTTAGAGTTTGCAACTGTGAAGTTTCCATTTGCAATGAAGCATTGATCGCACTATTATTAAATTTATTTGCTACATAAAACCGATGAATAAAAAGTTATGACTCTCGTTTTTATATCTCAAGCAAAAAATTCCTTACTGCAGTTAGATAAGAAATTTTGATTGTTTCGAGTGCAAAATACAGTTACATACATAAGCAATGCACGAGTACATCATTCGGATGCGTTAAAGTGTTACGCTTCGTCCTATGTCGAGACTAATGGAAATATTTAAAATGTTTATATGAAAATCCCGATGTAAGGATTCTTGTTGAAACGTTTCAAAAGGCAGAATAAAAAACATAAAATACCTCTTTCAATTCACTCGCATTCATTACGAAATCCGCCCGTTTTGATTCGATATCAAACGATCCAGGAAACGTTAATTCGTTACGAGGATCCGCATTAATAAAGCGCAAGCCCGGGCACTGAAAATTTCTTTCAAGAGACGACGCTATTTACGTCGACGTTGCGAACTACCATGAAAATATTTTACGTCCCTTTCGTTTCATTTCATTTAAAATCGCAATTTTCGAGAGACAAAGCGCGTGTCTGCGGCGAAGCTGCGACCAATAAACCAGATACATTAACTAATCGACCGGTAATAGCGAAATGAAAACTGGAAAATATCCAATTTCCTGTATGTCGGCGAAAATATTTCGCAATTTCCTGGAAATATATTTGCGCATCATGTTTCAATTGCAGGTAGTGAATAATTTAATTTTATCGAATAATACGCACAGGCATCGGCGAAGAAATTTCATTAAATATAAATTAATTCGCTCTACGACGGTGAACGCATGCAATGGAAACGTCAAAGCGCGAGGAAAATACAAAAACAAAAAATGCAGTGGCAGTTATGATACGGGAAAGTACGAAGTCGGAGTTGGTATTAAATTAACCTGGATATGAAGTATGTGCGATCAGTTTGCATTGCAAAGCAGTGATTAACTGTGGAATGAAGCTCGCGAATGTGCGTTACTAACAAACAAAAATAGTTATAAAAAAATCGACAGCACAATTTGTCAATTTACACTTACAAATATTTTTAATTTTCAAGGATAGGGTAATATAGATTTTTGTGACTATGACTATCATCCTATAGATACGAGCCAAACACTATAACGTAAAGCTGATAAAATAAAAATGTTTAGAAAAATAAATCCAAAATCAACTCTCCTCAGAGCAAATCGACCTCAGTTTGTTTACAGAAAGTTAAAGTAATGTCATTGTGGTTGACGCTTGTTGAAGTGAATCGATCAATGTTTATGTTTACAAACTATCTGTAATAAACACTTGTGTTAAAATAATTTAAAAAAACATATATTTTATGATCAGCTGCGGTTTGTGTCTGAAATCATATGATCGCTTTTGATCAACAAGCATGGAGAATTTGTAGGAACGAAAAATTAGTCCAAAACATCGACGCGTGACAGTCTGCCGCAAGTCCGTGGTGCGGTTTTATGAATCTAAAAAAACACTTAGGACACCAGAGGAACAATAAGGCGCAATAAGTTTTTTTTATTATCATCAACTCAAATTTCACGTGTTTCGCGCCGTCGACGAAAACAAAGGAACCGATTGCACAACATGACGAAATTCCTTTGAAGTTAGGCGACACGTTCACCGTGGAACGTTATTGCGTGCGCTGCAAACGTAATTCAAATAATTCATTTTTGTTTGGTCGATGGTTGTGCGTGTTGGCGTGTGTGGGTCAGTAGGAACTTTAATAAATCATAACACGTTGTTTTAATTAAAAATTGAAGAATTCCAGCTACACGGCCGATTCGATTCGACCAAACATTTATTGCCGTATTCGCGATTTTAATTGTGTATGCGCGATCCAATATACGACCCGCAAACGCAACGAAAATAAACAACCGACCCATGTCCGTCCGCCCGCCCGCCTACTCAATAATATTTGCCCGCAAAACCCAATTTCTATCAAAGGGATTGTTTGAAAAACGCGGCTTCGTCGGTTAATATGCGTGCGATATGATTTTAAATGCGATTGTATTTTGAACAAATGTAATTCTCGGTGTAATATCGGAAATATATTGTTATGTATTAGATTGTAATTTACAGCCTAAAGAAGTAAGTAAATAAATGTGCATGTAAGTGTTACGACAGTTAAATGTAATGTTGATCGTCGCTGGCTCTGCTTAGTAGCAATAAAATACTGCAATTTCAGACTAGATCTCTTGGTATGTTTGTGTTTCCGTTAAAAATATTAGAATATTTTTAACGGAAAATGGTAACAAGGAACAAGGAAAATGATACTTAAAGGAACAATTGTCCAAGCACGTAGCTAGTTTATCCTACTCTACTAATTAAGTACTAATTGATTGAGTTAATTAGCAAATTAAACCCAATCCAACTTCTGAATCTGAAATTTTTAAGATTTTATTAAAATTTATTTGTTCACTGAATTGACAAAATGTGATTCCATTGAAAACAACTCAACTCAACCCAATTTCCACGACGTCCTTAAGATTTGAATACAACTATGGCCACTGATGAAGTTCAATTAAACCCAACCCAACTCGTCTGAAATTTTTGAGGTTTTGCTAAAATTATTTGCCTCATAACTTTAGAGACCGGATTGACAAAAGCGATTGGTGTAATTCCATTGCAAGTTCAATTAAACCCATCCCAACTCGTCTGAAACTTTTGAGGTTTGGTTAAAATTATTTGCCTCATAACTTTAGAGACTGCATTGACAAAAGCGATTGGTATGACACTTTTTCATTTCATTCGTTTATTTACTTAAAGTGTGTGGGCACACCTCAACTATTCACTTGAATATTTTCTCAAATAAAATCAATAATGCTCTGAGATTTTGAATCTTTGGATTAGCCACGACCTAGACCATTCCACCAATTTAAAAATATGTTAACAAAATGAAACTTGCAAGTAATGAGATAATAATTCAAGTTTGCTTACAATTTTCATATCGATAAATCCGAAAAAAATGTGGCAAATACCGTAATCATTCAATATTATTTACGTTTGAAGCAACAACAAAAAAATTCGATTCGTAAATGCATCAACGGTCAGGCGTTATAAATTGCGGTGGCAACATACATGTTTATAACGGAATAAATTTAGATTAAACGATTCGCAAGGCGCTTAAAATATTTTTTTATCTGAATATATTTATCAGTTTATTAATGGTTGCATATTATAAATTAGAACAAAAACATAAACAGTGGCTAAAATTGAATAAATTTAGATAAACCGCCTTGCATTTCAAATTGTGGCATGGGTAACATACGCAATACATATTTTATAATATATATGTATATATATAAAATATAATAATAGTTTATCTTGTGCGACCAAACAATGGGGTGAAATGTTTCGTGCTCGACCTAAATCAGGTTTTTATGCGCCCCGGTGTGACAAGAGCCGACATGCAACTCGGGAATGATCGGTTTACAAGCTATGTGTCAATGTTTGAGTAGTTTTTTAATCTAATAAATATGAATACGATAAATACATCCAAATATCATAAATACCCAGTTAGATTTCGCATGCAATTAAAAATAACGACACAAATGATGCCTCTGTGGACTTGATATTTCAATTTACTCAAAATTTTAAGAAATGCGTTTGCATGAAAACTCTACAATGTAAAGATCAGGAGTTTGCAATTGGATTGTTGTGGTAGCCACCGACGAATAACACAGGTTGTTTATTTTGTGTTGGAACTTGGTTTGTGTGTCCTCTACGTATGCGGTGAGTTTTTCTAAGTTATTGTGAACTAAAGAATGGTACAACTAGTGTTGGATTCTGTCGGTTGAGTTGATTTGGGTTTGGTTGGGTTGGTAAGTCACTACTTCCTTCTGAACTGAATCAGGAATTCGAATTCGTTCAATATTCTATGACTAAAAATTTTAATAATTACAATGTTTTATTTTTGAAAATATTAAGTAAGATTATCGTTATTCCAAACTTCATCATTAAAAGTAAGTTCTTTTCGTTGCATTTTCATCCCAACTTGAAAAGGTTTTAATGCGTTCGGTGCCAACGTCGCTCGTTATTAATTTTGACCCCAAAGTGTAAACAAAGGGAAGCACTTGGAACAAATTTATTATTTCAAAATAAAAACCCGTAAATAAAATTACCCGGCCGTGAGTTCATCCGCCAAAAAAGCACAGGAAAATTTAGCGCGAACGTGTGCATTTCCAGAGAAAAACACCGGTTTTCAGCATAAATAATTTCCCGCCCGGAATCGAAGTGCTTTTCCTGCCCTCGAGTCTAACGCGTGCCGGGAAACACGACGACGACGCAAATTCGCTAATGGCGGTGCCGGGGCGACCGCCGCGCCGAGCAGAAAGCCAAATCCGATCGCGGAAGCGCGTTAATATCGACGCGCGGGTAATAAGCCCTTACAAATTACCTTTCAAAAACGGGCGGGCGGGAGGATTCGCGAACGCGAAATAAATTGATTGACGAAGCTCAGGTTTAATCGGTGTTAATTGGAAGCGCGTTACCGGGCTCTCTAATAAATAGGAGCGCGAACTGCTACCAACGAGTTCTAAATTGGACCGAACGGCGAGGCGAATGAATTTATTACTGCATCGATTTCGAATTACTCTCCGCCCGTTTTGTGTTCGCGATACAGCCCCGGGTCTTTTTGCGAGTTTCGTGCGGAAGGAAGGCGGAATGCCGAGGAATTGGGTTCGAAGCGGACGTTTCGTTTGGAGAATAACGCGGACGTGGAAAAAATGTATGTGTGGCGTTGTCAATGTAGACCACCCGTAAATGAAAACGCGTCGGCGAGGCGAGAAGAATTATAAATAGAGATAAACTGCGTGCTTTTCTGGGCATTATTAAAATTAATAGTGAGCAAGGTGGTGTGCTGTAATTACAGCCATTAACCATCTCATGTTTTACTACGTTCGTGAAAGGTCGGCTAATAATACACAGGCTGTCCGTTATAATTGGGCCACTCCAAATACTACGTTATTGTTCAGGATTGTTCAGGATGCCTTTTTAAACGAACGTTTTGTTAAACACGTGAGTCATTTCGTTGGGATTTATTTTGCGCAAATATTACTTTTTCTATTAGTGCGTTGTTTAATGCGTTGCACAAAACGCATTAAACTTTTTAGATATTTAGAAGCAATTGCGTGTCGACCTTCTATTTATCGTGGTTTTGCATAATTATTTGTAAGTGAAAAGCATAACATTTACACACATTTTAATGTGAGAAGAAGTATGAATGAATGCATTGCTTCGAGATTCATGTCCACCCAATCCAACCCAAGCTAGCGTGGTAAATTGTAACAATACAAACACATTAAGTAAATTGGCAAAAATTAAAAAAAACTCAAATATAGCAATACATGTTTTCGCGATTTTGCCTTCTTGTGCTTCAACCTGTATCCATCTCTCTATTATCTCTCTCAACTGGCTTCTCCTCTCTTCTTCTCTTCTCTGTTTCATCCACTGACACTACTGCATTTTCAAACCTCTTTATCCTTCCCTCTTCCCACTTAGATATTTCCCTTCTCTTGCTTCCTCTTTTCATTATGTCCTCCAGTGCCCTACTAACTAAGCTTTAAGCGGGCTACTCACACGCCTGCCGCAGGGGCAATCTAGAGTATAAAAGTGGGGATGACCCTTGATTGCCTCCTTAATTGTGATGTGTATAGGCAAGCAGGGGCAATTTTGTAGATTGCCCCTGCGGCAGGCGGCAGCGGCGCGAGACCATCCTTGGTCCCTAGATTGCCCCTGCCGCCTGCATGGTTGCCCCGTCTGTAGGGTGATCGGGGCAATTTCTCAGTTCGTTGGTAACTGTCTCAACGCGTGTGTTCACCTCAACTTATAACCGAACACTGAACGGCAGACATGTGTGTAGAGGCACGACTCGAATTGCCCCTGCCGCCGTGCGCCCTAGATTGCCCCTGCGGCAGGCGTGTGAGTAGCCCGCTTTACTCTGCGTGTACTCTCTTTGTCATTTCATACCGCACCGCTCTCCTCCCTGATTCGAATCCGATCCTTTCCTGCCTCTCCAAATTCAGTGTTTTTTTTTTTATATGTCATTGGTGTATCTGTATCTATATTTTTCCATTCCTTCCAACCACACACTCCATACATCATAATACTTTTAATGCACGTGTTCCAAATTTTCATGTTTTCCTCGAAGTTACCACCCTTCTTTCTCCATAGAGTCCTCCTCAGAACTTCCTCCGCTCTCTTCGCCTTCTTACACGTATGCGTTATGTGCCCCTCGCTGCTATCGTTCTCCCTCATTACATATCCTAAATACATCCATTCTGTTACCTGTTCTATTTCCTCCCCTTTTTTGCACTTGTACTTCTCTCAATCTCCCCCTTCCTTTCCTAAACATCATTATTTTTGTTTTCCGTCTGTTTAGCTCTAACTCCCTTCTGTCTATGTACCTTTCCATCCTCTTCACCATTTCTTTTAACCCATTCTCCGTCTCTGCTATTAGAACTATATCGTCCGCAAATGCCAACGACCTTATTTTCCTTTGCTAGTTTTAATCCTCTATCTTGCCCTATCCTCAAGTATTCTCTAGTTCTGCTGTGTTAAATAACTACGTGCTGAGAGAGCACCCTTGTCTCACCTCTTTCTATGTCCTAAATCTTTCCGAGCTCTCTTCTCCCATCCTCACCCTGCACCATGTTTGCCTCTGACATCCCCACCCTTTCCATTGTTTTCGTTAATATCCTTCTGTTCACCTTGTCGAATGCCGCACTGAGGTCCACAAACATTGTATATACTTTTCGATGTATAAATAAGTTGACTGAATATTTAACTACTTTAAACAGAAGTACATTTATTATACATCTAGATACATTGTTAAATCCCAATAAAAAAATATGAATTATGAATACAACTTCTCACAGCGTTTCAGCAATTCATTCAAAACTACGTTTCGCGGAGCGTCGATATTAAAAACTCGTTAAAGTCGAGAACAAACCCCTCAATTTTTCAATTACGGCTCGGCGTACGCCGCCTTCAAAACCGCAAGTTCGTCCGCGAAGACAAACAATCTTCGACGGAATCTCCTCGCCCGCCAAAGACGAAATAAAAGGGCGAAATTATATTTGCCGTCACGTGCGCGCATTTATCAATTAAAGAGCCCCCCACCCCGTCCTCCTCCCTCTTCACAGAAACGCAATAACTGCAGTCCACTAAATCATTTCGGATGCAATACGTTTTGTTTCCTTTTTCAATTATCTTAAATCCTTCGGCTTTTGTTGGTTGCGTCCGTGTGAACAACTGATTGCGCCGCGCGGGCCACGTTAGACGGAGACGCAGGAGACGCCCGACGTCGATACAAGGAGCCCCGTTTGAATCGGTGTGCGCCAAAGGATCCGCGAGGCATCGGAATTGCGATCACGCGGCCACAGAAGAACCGAGGTTTTCAATTTGAGACAAAAGGTTGAGATTATAACGACTTTGTGTCCGAAGCGGGTCGGAAAATCGAGAATGGAAAACGTTCGGATTGATTCGACAAATTTAACACTCCAGATGACTTCGTGATAGATCAATTTTATTCGAATAGTCCGGACCGAATAATGAGCTACCGACGGAATAAATTTGCGCTGTCCTCGGTCATTGCTTGTTATATGCTGTGGTGTAATTAAAAACGAATTAAACGCTACCAACATAATCAATAGGTACGATGAGGACGATATTTTGATTTGGAATTTGAAAATCGGGACCCGTTAGGTAATCGAAATTGCCCTAAATATAATGGTTTTAATGGTTTCTTTAAAATTTTAATACAGTTGTTTTTTCTCTTGAGCAGCGTTGTGGTCAAAAAAAAGGAAACATATATCTCTACAAATATATTCTTTGACCCACTGTACGTTTGAACCAAACGTGCACGAAGTAAAACCATAAACAATGCCCGATACAAATTGGCGTCCCTATTGCGGTTCAGGACGAAATAAAATTTTCAAAGCGCGCAATATGAAAAGAGCATTTCATAATCCAATAACGCGAAACAGCGTACGGGAACGCCGGAAAGACAATAACTAAATTGCCCCCGTATAGATTACATCAGTCGATAAGAAGTGGATTGCGTTACACCGCGACTTCGATGATGCTTCTGGGAGATATATCGGCGCGCTGGCTGGGAGAACTTGTGCCTTTATTGTACGGTTGCACTTGCGCGATCGAAAATAACGCGCGTTACTTCATTTCCCCGGATAAATTCGCAGTATCTGTCCGACAGTAATTCATGTATATTTACGTTTTTTTTTTTTGGTAATCGTGGATTGTTGGGTCGTTAATTTTATGGCACATTCGCACGATCGGAGACGGGAGGGACATGTGAGGCTGACAGTGACAGCAAGCAATAATGAAGCCCTTGTGCCATGACCTCATCCACAAGATATATTAAACATGTTGAAATGAAATTAAAATCACATTAATATTAGTTATTTATTATATAAGACGATAAAATTGTACTTTATCTTTGAGAGCATTTTTAAACGTAGAGACGTTAGTCGAGACGCTAATTACGCTCGAGAAGATAATGAGATTTCAAAGAAAATAAAAATTTTTGGTACAAAAATCGCAATTGCGTTGTCCATTACTATGGATTACTCTGTCAACAAATTTCCTATTCCAATTTTGTTTATCTATTTGAATTTATTGTATTTTTGCTTTCGTTTGATTTTGAGTTGCTTTGTATGGAGCCACGTGGCACTTCAATAGTAGACAGTTTAGAGTAGTTTGTAATAGTAATAAGTAGTAATGATTGGACTTAAATTTAAATGATTATGTCCAAAAGAATTCACGTATGGAAACTAATGTCAGAACTTACGCGGGAATATTCGGACTTGTGTTGAAAATTGTTTGTGAATACTTTGGTTCGAACGTGCAAGCAAGGGTTTCGAATGTCGAACGAGTTTTGGAAGCTGACCTGAAAATTAATTAGAATTAGACTCGAGTTGCAAATAATATGAACGTCCACCAACTCCGCAAGTTAAATAGGAAACCGTCACGTTTAGAAAGCCAGGAGTTTGATTTTTTGAGTTGACATAAAAAATATTGATGGGAATTATTAGACGCAAGTTGAAAGTTATGTAAGAATTCAGCTAGGAGTTGAGTTGGGTTGGGTTGGGTTGGGTTGGGTTGGATTAGGTTGGGTTGTCTTAAGTTGGGTTGGAAGGTGTTGAAATTAATATCATTGACTGGAATTATTAGACTCACGCCAATAATTGCAAACAACTCCAAGAGTTACGACTCTAGTTAAGGAAGTAAAAACTTTTAGAATGTCACTAGTTCGACGTTTGGGGAGTTGGTATGGTAAAGCTTTAGTTGAAACCAATGACATGACTTGAATTTGAAATTGATGCCATGAGTTCCAAGGAATAATTGGATTTGAATTTAAAAATGTGTTTGTTATGTAAAAGTACACACATGAGATGGGTTGAGAAGGAGTTGAGGTTTCAACGTAAGGAAGTAAAACGAAATGGGAATAGTGATATTGCTGTTCATGTAAGTTATTTCTCATTTCCACTGCAATACGTTACATGAGCGATCCCTTAAATCCCTCATCGGCAATTTGAATAAGCTATCCATACAAACATCTATTACGAATATGTTTCCAAAAAACATAACACAATCTGTGATAAATATACTAGTTTTCTAAGGCAATCCCTTTTACTCTACATTGATATTTGTGCATTTTTAATAAATCAATATGCAAATATTGCAGACGCGAGTGATTCGATCAGTCAATTCATAATACAAAGATGTCAATCACAAATTATGTGTGAAATTATTGCAAAAGCTCTATTTTATATTGCAATAAAAATAACAGTCAATTTCGAGCTTTTTGCAGGACTGTCGATACGATAATTAATTAATTCATATCACATCGATATTATTGTGCACAAGAGCAGTGAATAAATCACAAAACCAGAAGCGAACACCCAACAAAACCCACACCCACCGCGATAATTATAACTCCAAATCCACCCACACTCTCGCACAATTAGCGAGACGCGAAAAAAACACCTTCGCTTATCGCGAAATATACGAAACGCGGCCGCGGAAACAAGTCTTAGCGCCGTAAAAAACGCCACGAGCACATTTTTCGAGGCACTTTAGCGCAAGAGTTAAAATATTCATGGACGATAAAGGCGAGGCATTCGCGGTCGCGGAGCAAAAATTCCGCATCTTTGCCCTTCATTAAACGTAATTAAATAATTTCAATTAAACTCGAACAAGGTTCCAAGATAATAACGGGGCTTTAAACGCGACCCTCGGGGAAGGGCGTTTAGGGGAGCCGGATCGAAGCGGGCCGTAACGCATGATGATGATGTAGTGGCAGAAAAGCAAACGTCCTGCGCCCGCTGCTATTGATACCGTGGAGTACGCTCCGCAATGGAAATGCAAAGTTCGCAGGAATTCTGAAAAGTTAATGACCCGTGATGTAATTATCATTAGAACTTTGTCGTGTCGTACGACGCTACCGGAAATTTCAACTAAAAACCTGTAGTAATTACCGAATATTCTCGATATACAATGGATTTAATGCTGCGTTGATTAATTTAATGGAATTATATTTATAACAATGTGTGTCTGTAAAATCTTAAACGTTAATTTTTTCATTAAACCTCATCAGATACAATTTTTCTTTAGTACAATTTTTTTAACAAAATAAAATACGTCACTTTGTACATTAAAAAAAAACGCTCTTTACGATACCACCGACAGTTTGGTCGAATTAAGTTACACAAACTCCCATTGTTTGCGATTTTTCCAGGATCCAATAAAACCTGAAAGCGTCGTCAGCACCTTAGACGTCGGTACGGTATTGCCTTTCGTCTCGTAAAAATTTGCGGGTATCGACGACGCCCGATCTCGAAGCGGCGAAGAAGTTCCGTGGGAGGAACCGCGGAACCGGCGCTTTAATTCTTCGCGGGGAACGAAACAATACCACCGGGTAAGGCGGCCGGATCACAAAGCGAGTCGTTTATAATCCGACTATCTCTGTTTTACACCCACTAAAACCTTGGCGGGGCGGCGTCCTATCTTCGATCGTAGTTACATATTTGCTCGCAAATGCCGCCGTGTTAGTACAGCGGAGTTATGTTCTCAAACCTCATATGCATATAATATTACTCGAGGGTTTACGCGAACCCCGTGTTATTTATATATACAATTGTGGCGACTTTCGTAACGTCTCATTTCGTATGCATTGATAGCATCGCGAGGAAACGAAATTCGCGCGGGCGGGGAGCAAAACGCATTAGAAAGTTTAGCCGCACGAAACGAAAAGTTTATTTAGTTTGTTTGTAAGTTGATAGCGTTGACGATGCAAAAATGTCAATAGAACTGGTAAACGGTGGCATTTCTTATTGAAATTTCGGATTTAAAACTCATCACTATTGCACCATGCAGCTTCGATATTGTCTTCGTGGATGGTGCAATATTTCCACAATTTCAGTTCAAAATTTCAAGCATTTTATTACATCACAGCCTTTCAAGTAAAATGGACCACCCTGAACCACTGAACGTAGAATGATGAAATTTGTTGAAAATATCTAATGCACATAGAATGATTAAAAAGTCAATAATGAGTTACATCCCAAAGTACGTTGATCCACTAAGCAACCCTTCTGGGCATACTGGAAAGTATTGATATCTTCTTGAGGTACCTCATCCCAGGTTATGTGTAACTGTTGACGCAACTCCTCTAAGGTATTGGGAGGATGGTGGCAAACGCCGCAATCTTTCCATCATATCCCAGACGTGTATTTGTGAATTGAAGACTCGATTGGTTATTTAGATTGTGTTCGTAAACAAATCTCAACCACATATCGCCTTCGATTGAGTTAATCGCATTTCTTTTGATTTATTTCGCTGCATATCTCCTTACCTATTCCAGTAGATTTCAAGAGCAAATTATTATAGTTATTGAACTCAAGCATGAAATTAACCGAACTTACAATTAAACCGGTACAATAAATTCCTAAAACTTTTTAATTGCCAATTTTATTTAATAATTTGCCAATAAATTTTCCTTTTATGTTTGGCATTCCGGTCGCAGAAATTAAGCCATTTATTACCGACAATCGTTAAAATTAATTACGCTCCTTTGAAGTAAATCGCTTTGTTCCGCCGTGTGTTCTTTTTTTCTGCAATATCGATGGTCCTTTGAAAGTCTCGCTTATCGGACGGAGACGAAAAATTGTATCTGCGTAGTGCACGGTATTTATATTTCACGATCTTAAATCACCGAGACGCCGCCGTCTTGGACCGATAAATTAAAAGATTTATGTACGCCGCCGAAAACCACTTTGGACTTTATTAGCTCGGTAATCAGATCATTTGTTGTAGTGTAGCTTATTACACCGCGCCCTCGTTTTTATTTTGTTTCGCTCGCGTAAGCTACTTACCGGAGATTTCGTTGTGCGCCGTCTAGGTATTTTGCCAAGGTGATTATTTCAGATTTATAAATAGAATAATAAATTCCGCGTATTTATCGTTTTTCCACGGCATTTTATAAAATAACTTATTATAAATTGCTGTGATTAAGACGCATGAACGTTTTACATGCTATACGTACCGATAAATCAACCTACATGATTCTATTAAATTCCTTCGCCAATATCTAAAATATGTAACGAAATTAATCTATTCTTTTGCGGCATCCAATACGTAATATTTATCACTTGCATTTACGCATTATATTGCAATAATATCGAATATAATTATTTGAAATTAAAATAGGAAACAGAGAAATTAATTATACACAAATTTAATAGTCAAAAGTCAATCCGATTCCAAAGGTTAATTAAAAATTACGATATTGTCGCTTCGATATTTTAACCTGTACCTTTTCTTTAAAGTATTGTCTAAAGTCAACTTGAAGCGTATATAAAGCGTGATTATCAACATTTTTGTGAATACCCCACAAATAAATCGCTTAAATTTGGAAATCAACTCGTCGTCTGTTTCGCAATGAAAATCATCAAATTCAAGTACAGAAACGAGGTCATAAATACTGCAACTCAAACGTCTCAGTGATCAAATATTACCATCAAAGAAACCTTTTACAGCGAATATATTCCATTACCGAAATCCCGAACACCGTGCACGCTGCATCGCCATAGAAATTGCTTATGACAGCCATATTCGAATGTATACGTTCCACATTCAAGCCATTCTGTCATATACGGCTCTGTGTAGTTATCTGGGTAGTTTGATAGCTTTTCGTACTCGACGCTATCGACTCCTCGGGCTTTATATGAGAATTAAATTACAGTTTGATTGGACTGTAGACTAATAATCCCCATTCAGGAACAGATTGCAACTTCTGCGAAACACTTTACGGTGTCGTACAATTACCCCTCGCCCCGTCCCCCCCGATGTTCGCGAAACTTTGATTACGTTCAAGTGCATCTTTTATGCAATTACAAAGCCCGGGTGTAAGTTGTAATTTTACGACGTGGTTCGTCATCGTGTGTAGTTAATTCCTCGATATTTTGTTGGAATTTGTTTATTTTCGTTTAATTTTGTGTTTGTAACTAAATAATCATAAAAATCATTCTAAATTGGGTTGGGTTGGGAATTATTATAAAGGATAAGTATCTTAAACAAAATGTTGTGAAACGTGCGGAAAAACGTATCAAGTAGTTAATTTAGTTAAACATTGTAGATTGTTATGGCGGCGAAGAAAGTTCCGTTCGTAAAACACGAGAACGCAGTAAAATTTAAAGCGCCATGGGTGAGATAAATTGGAAAATTTCCGCGAAAATATTCAAAACAAACGATTCGGATTTAACTCGACTCTCGAAACTTCGAGAGCGTTAAAGTAGTTTTATCCGGGAAATTATGAATATGGCCGTCGGTAGGGACGCCTTGGAGAATTGAGCCGGTTAACTGCGGACGGCAAAAAGTGCGCTTTTTTGAAATACCCGTGCTCCCGCGATTATGACAACGATAATTTTGGGATTTAGAACGGAAGTTGGTAAAACACATCTCCATACATATTCATGACTACGGCGAAGTTATCTCTAAGAAACTGTCCTTTGTGACCGCCTCATGAAAATCCGGCCGCTATCCGAGGAAATTAATGTTTACTGGACTGCTGGAAACTATAAACCTTTAAAATGGGAATAAAATGTTAAGTTTCTTATTTACATATCATAAGTAACGGTTCTTATTACCTATTTATTCGGACGTTCGATATAAAAATAGGACTCGTAATTTTCACCGGGCGCACGTTAATTTGCAAATGTATGTTAATGCGGAACGCGAATTTAAACGCTTATTTATTAGCTTCGGCGTTTCAAGGTCTGCTTCCCATTGTAGTTCAAAGTCTGCTAAATATAGAGCTTTCGTTTAGAGGCGATCGACGTTTCTTTTTATTTTATTGCCTCGTTATATTTATTTAAATACTAAATATAGATCATAAGGAACTCAAACCGATTAAAATTAAATATAAATAATTAAAATAGTTGTTTTAGGCCAATCTAATCGGTGATGGATAATTAAGAAAATGTCGATTAACTTACTTAGAGAAAATGTACGAGGAGAGATCAGTATTTACAGTCCCTACATAATCTCGATGCATTTGGTCCAACGATGCTCCAAACCTTTGATTCCTCTGGGAAAAAAAATCTTTCGATTGCTATTCCACCCAGTCGTTTACGGCCGTCACCACTTCATTATCGTCGTAATATCTGGTAACCAGAAGATATTCTTTTAATTTTGGAAATAAAAAGAAATCACTAGGGGGCATGTCTTTTTTCCTTGACACAATCAATCTTGAAATTAAGTTGGCATAGTAGGAGCCTGTTTCCATGTTCCACGTTTCAAAAAATTAGTCTCCAAAATTCCGTTCGAGTCCCAAAAAATTGTGGACATAACTTTACCAGCGGATGGCAAAGAACCTCAACGATGCTACTCCAACTTTGTTGCTTCAACTCAGGATCGAAGTGGTGAACCCACGTTTCATCAACAGTGACGAATCGAGAAAGAAATTCATCCGGATCTGCTTTAAGCTTTGCCAAACTGGCTCCAGAATGAAATACTTGTCAACATTCGTGGGACCCAACGTGCAGACAACTTTTTTTATTTTTAGCTGCAAAATATTTGTTAAAATATTTTCTACAGTTCCTGCGAATGGTCAGTAGTCTACTTGTTGTTACCATATCGTGTATACGATTAACATTTTCTTAGGTAGTGACAGTCACTGGTCGTCCAACACCATTCTCGAGATATATTTTTTACCACTTGGCAAGAAACAGCACCCTCACCTAATACACCTACCAAATTTTCATGAATTTCTTTTGGCGACAACACTTTCTTTTGCAAGTATTTTAAAACTGCACGAACCTATGATTTCTTAATTTTTAGAATTTCTCTAAAATTATTTGAACAGGAAACAAAACTACAATTGAACCAACGTAACAACAAATGATTAACACTTTAATGTGTCAAATTAATTCAACGTCTATTATGGACGCTAAATAATGAGCTCCCCTCGTCCCTAATTTAATTAAATGAATTGAGAATTATTGTGCCATAAACAATTAAGATTATAAAATGAACACCAGTTCGTACAAAAAATATATAGTCTAGTTGCAAATGAGACGCTGTAATTATAAATTTTCGTAAAAGTCTAATTTAAGGTAGTAATCAGCAAACAACGTAATAAATTTCCTTATTTACCCGAGCGGATAGATAGGATCACGGTACGGTTCCTATACAGTAAACAGGCCTTGTAAATGTAAGCCAAACTAATCTACTCCAAACCTTAAATAATGAATATTGTTTGTTCCTTAAACATTACGAAGTTGCCTCGAGCACAATTTGTACGAAAACACGATTAATTTATTTTAACTATGTAATCGCCGGGAACGAAGAGAGCAAATTTTATCGACGTGCTCCGCGATATCTCGTTGAAAATTCTTCATAAATATTCCCCACATTAGAGAAAATATACGCTTCGGTTTTAAATATCATGCAAATGTCTCAATTATGTGCCTTATACGTCGGTGCAGAATTCGCCATGGAGGTTTTAATAACTATAACTTTCTTGGTATCGAATAAATAAATATTCATGAAAATTTGCAATACGGTGTAATTACACGTTTTTAGGGTGGTGCGTTGTTATAATGTTTACAATAAATGTATTTTCGCGTGTGTGCCGTAAACACAGTAATTAACAATTAGTTAAAAATTTGCAACTATTAAAGATGTGACGTGTCAATCAAATCGAGACGAAGTGAAATTTAATTTTTTTTTATAATTAATCTACCCTTCATTACATAAAGTGTTTAATCAAGTGTTCATATTTTTAATTTTTAAAATTAAAGTGTAATTAAAAAAGAAAAGCGAATCAATTCATCAAATACTTTTGAGCTGGAAAACGCCTCGAAAGCTCAAAAAGCTCTCGCGATCCTTTTTCAATTCGAATTCCCATGCGCTATCATAACAAAGTAACTAAAACCGACCGCACCTGAAAGAAAAGTGTTTTCGGCGAAGCCATTTGACGTGAATCACGAACCGATTCCGAAAGTCAGATTGGAATGTCATTCTCGGGCGTCGTCCCCGTACCTTCCGGGGAAATACGTGCGGCGCGCCGCCACTCGCAAGCCCGGCACAAAGCCTGCCCCCGACTGACAAAGCTCCGCTCCCCGTGACGTGCATTTGTCACACGCATATTTCCGATTTCCGCATCACTTTTAAATTTGCCGTCGTCCTGACAGATTTACGGCCTCGTTCGCAATACGCTCCGCAATTTTTGACGCCGAGGTCGCAGCGTGTTCGGTTTTATCGAAATTAATTGAAATAAATATACGCCGGACTAATTGTTAATTATCGATTCGACTTTAAATCACGCAGTGCATTAATTAAAACAACACGACTGCTACATTTATTTGCATGTGTAATATTGTTAAAAATATGCCTCGGAAATTTCATAAACATTCAGTTTGGTTGTTTTCAGTATCGAAATTGTCGACTTTTTATTGCCTGTCGGTTTGGTTTACGAAACTTTTGAATAAAATATGTATAGATATCATCGAGAAATTATATACTCAGTGACATATAAACTGCACCACCTAGAAGGGGTGGGAATTTTTGGACCAAATTTGGCGGGAATAGTGGACTAGTCCAGGGAAATAGTTGATTAAAATTTGAAACCCAATCATCAACTAGTCATGGGATTTTTGACGTTTGTGTCATTTTTTAGAGGTGGTGATAGACAAGCAATTATCGAGTCATTTTTTTAATTTGTTCCACTTTTTCGTATCCCGTTCTTTAGTTTAAAGTGTTTCAAGTGTTTAACGATGCCTAGAGGAAGGAGGCCTCAAGTTTACCAGCATTTGAGTGACTTTGACCGAGGGCGGATGGTTGGTTTACGAGAAGCAGGTTTTTCGTTTAGAGAAGTCGGCAACCGTTTGGGACGGCGCCACTCAACAATAATGCGTGTTTATCAAGCGTGGTCTGAACATGGGGTTGAACGTCGGAGAAGAGGCACTGGGGCTCAAAGACGAACCAATGAACGTCAAGATCGCCGCTTAAGACTAATGGCCTTGAGAGATCGATTCTCTACAACTAGATCAATAGCTGATCAATGGTTAGGTGAACAAGGTCGTCCGATAGGCTTGCGAACAGTTTATCGTCGAATAAGAACCTTTGGCTTGCTGTCTTACCGCCCACATCTTGTGCTACCCCTCACTGCTCAACATCGCCAGGAACGTTTGGCCTGGTGCACGGAAAGACTTCAATGGAACTTGTAGTGGCATCGAGTTGTCTTTAGTGACGAATCGCGATTTTGTGTAGGAATGCATGATGGTCGAATGACTGTTAAACGAAGACGTGGAGAAAGGCGCAATTCTGACTTTTCGATTGCGAGGCATGTTCACCGAACTGTGGGGTTGATGGTGTGGGATGCTATTGCTTACGGCTGTAGGTCACCCTTGCTCTTCATTCGGGGCAGTATGACCGCCCGACGCTACATTGACGAAGTGGTAGAACCACATGTTCTTCCATATCTTCGAGGGCTGGAAGACCCACTTTTCCAGCAAGATAATGCACGACCCCACGTAGCAAGGGTTTCTCTTGACTTCTTTGAAGAGGCCAATGTTAATCTTTTGCCTTGGCCGCCAACATCTCCCGATTTGTCGCCCATCGAGCACGTGTGGGACATGATGGGTAGAAGATTGAGGAATCTACCGAACCCACCGTTGACAATAGAAGCTCTACGGCATGAAGTACATGCTGCTTGGGATGCCATACCCCAAGACATTGATCACCTGCTGGAATCAATGCCAAGGCGGGTCAATGAGTGTATCAGAAATAGGGGCGGACCAACACATTATTAAAGAAAAATCAAAAAGATGAAGTGTTTTCTTTATCAAATTTTAATCAATTGTTACCTTAGACTAGTCCAATGTTTCTGCCAAATTTGGTCCAAAAATTCCCACCCCTTCTAGGTGGTGCAGTTTATATGTCACTGAGTATATGTCAATAGTACTTTCAGTGACGTATTTCTAGTACATAAATACTCCACTTTATAGCTTACATTTCAATATTTTTCAGTCTTCAAATATGTACCTAATTTTCGTCGAGACGTAGTTGTCTATCAATTATCTGCTCTATGTGGAAAAATGATGCCTATCGTTCCATATAACCTCAATTTTTAAATTGAAGTTTCAGACAGTGAAATTGGGCGAATTACGAGGGGAGATCATTATTTACCGTTCCTGACGTAGCAGGCGTTGAGTGACGTTGAATCAATTTGACACATTTGACAAAATTATGTGACGAATGCCCACGCCCTTTACCTCAATAGAACAGCACATAAAATAATTCGTCCAGTGTCCAGGAACTTACACACAAAGTCCAATTGAAAAGAATTATTCGCTCAGACGTGTTTCCGAGAGAACATTACCGGCACAAAGCACAGAGAGGCAGCAATTACGTCAGAATCTTCGGTTCTGTTTTTAGTTAACACGTTTTTCGTCCACGTTTTTACTTCGACAAAGCGGACCGGAGCCCGAGCTAAGCCCCGCATCGGGAAATGATTGCTGATTGCGACACCCGTGAGACCCGGCATCCGCTTATTGTGCGCTGCTGTTTACTTATTTATTTCAAGCTCCATTCGCCTCCTCTAACAAACGCAAAACGTGAGAGAAATAATCCCGGAAAAAAACTCAAATTGACCTACGTGACGCCCCTATAAAGCGGCAATTAGCCGGCATATACTTAGATGTAAATAAATTAGACGGAGCGCGACGCTTCCGAAATAAATTCGCCGTCGAAGATAAAGCGGAACGCAGCCTGAATACGGCCGCCTCTCTATCGGGTCTTCGAAACAATACATCATTATTTATCTTTCTGTATGAATGGGCAAGCAAGCGGAACGACCTGAAATATATTGGTTTAATTCGGATGTGATTCGAATTTTATTTCGGACCGCTCTTCCGGTTCCGCTCGTTTTTCTTTAATGCGCGCGTTTATTTGCTGCCCTGGAGATAAACATGTCGGGTGATTAATCGGTTGGTTGTTAATGAATCACGTCACGAGCAGTTTTAATTCAATTAATATTCATGGACGATTAATTAATTACTGTTTGAAATTTATTTATTTATTATGAATCGTTTGCAGTCGCGAGTTTGATGTAAAAACTGGCGTTTGCCTTCGTGCTTTAATCAACTCTGTCCATTTCATCCCGAAAAGTAACCGCATTTGATCCGTCACCTGGAAGTTTAATATTTATATGCATTTTTTTCCGGGCGCATTTAACTTCGCCTCCCTCCGGCTGTCCATCTCGCGGAGATCGATTTGCTTATTTGCGGTCGCGAAAACGGCGCGGCGCGTAAAACTTCGTGCATTTCGGGGCTGACCCACTTCGAAATAACGAAAAAAATAATTGCGTCGCGTTCTTCTTTTAAACCGGACGAGCGCGAAAATTCGTCGCCCGTTCCGCGCATAAATCAGCCCGCGGTTCGCGAAAAGAAAAATAAATTGACCGGAGGGATTATTCCGAAAGGAATCAGGATCTGTCTTTTTCAGCGCAATATATAACGCGGTTTTTTCGTTCGTGCGTCAGGTTTTACCAGTTTATTTATATTAAGATTTCCGCGTGCATAATTTAACTGGATGAATAATAGTTGACAATGCGATTAAATTTTTTTCGTGTCGTCTTGTGCGTGTTAGAAATTTATTGTTGAGCTGGAAAGGGTAGTTTTACAGAAATTGGTATTATCTAGAGACAATAGTGTAGTTAAATAGCCAATTCTCCCAACATTAAATAAAGGTCCTGCGTATGAATCCTAATTACAATTCTTAACATGCACGTTATGAGGTTCCTTGTACTTTTTACAATATGATGAGTACATTCAATGCACAGTGCACAATCGACATTTTTTATATATTCAATGTACTTATACGTTAATAAAATCGTTGTAATGGTTTAACATCAGGATCTTCTTGAAAATACGACAGCTACTAGATTAAAATTAAATAAACATTTTATTTTAACGCTATGCGTAATTAATCATCGAGATTTAAAAAAAATTAACATTAAAACTTAATATTATAATGGAGTATCTACGCATTCACGTTCCGTGATTATAATTTATAGCGCATGTAACGATTACATTAATTTGGAGAATGTATATGTAGTGCATGGCGTGAAAGCATTGTTTGTTTCATAAATTGAATTCGCATTGCATTTATTATGGACTGCGATGTGAAATTTAATTTGCGAGCACGTGCAGCATTTTAAACGACAGGCGCAGCGTACACAAATAAATATCCCGGCTTCACAAGTTGTAATTGTGCGAGGAAGTTGCATTTTTCGATATTTCTCGAACGGGAACGGCTGCTTTTGCATTACCGGCGCGCGGAATTTCCATGCAAACATCACACGGAATTTAAGGATTTATTAGTAACACTTGCTGCAGTATTGGTCCCTTTCGGGGTTCTCTACTCCTTTGCGACGAGTACTTGAGTAAAGTGAAAGACACTGACTGGCTGCAATATGAAGTCGGGCACATATATACTCAGTGACATATAAACTACGCCACCTATAAGGGGTGGGAATTTTTTGACCAAATTTGGCAGGAATAGTGGACTAGTCCAGGGAAATAGTTGATTAAAATTTCAAACCCAATCATCAAGTAGTCATGGGATTTTTGACGTTTGTGCCATTTTTTAGAGGTGGTGATAGACAAGCAATTATCGAGTCATTTTTTGAATTTGTTCCACTTTTTCGGATCCCGTTCTTTAGTTTAAAGTGTTTCAGGTTTTTAATGATGCCTAGAGGAAGGAGACCTCAAGTTTACCAGCAGTTGAGTGACTTTGACCGAGGGCGGATTGTTGGTTTACGAGAAGCAGGTTTTTCGTTTAGAGAAATCGGCAACCGTTTGGGACGGCGCCACTCAACAATAATGCGTGTTTATCAAGCGTGGTCTGAAGAGAAGAGAAGAGGCACTGGGGCTCAAAGACGAACCAATGAACGTCAAGATCGCCGCTTAAGACTAATGGCCTTCAGAGACCGATTCTCTACATTAGATCAATAGCTGATCAATGGTTAGGTGAACAAGGTCGTCCGATAGGCTTGCGAACAGTTTATCGTCGAATAAGAACCTTTGGCTTGCTGTCTTACCGCCCACATCTTGTGCTACCCCTCACTGCTCAACATCGCCAGGAACGTTTGGCCTAGTGCGCGGAAAGACTTCAATGGAACTTGGAGTGGCATCGAGTTGTCTTTAGTGACGAATCGCGATTTTGTTTAGGAATGCATGACGGTCGGATGACTGTTAGACGAAGACGTGGAGAAAGGCGCAATCCTGATTTTTCGATTGCGAGGCATGTTCACCGAACTGTGGGGTTGATGGTGTGGGGTGCTTTTGCTTACGGCAGTAGGTCGCCCTTGCTCTTAATTCGGGGCAGTATGACCGCCCGACGCTACATTGCCGAAGTGGTAGAACCACATGTCATTCCATATCTTCGAGGGCTGGAAGATCCAGCAAGATAATGCACGACCTCACGTAGCAAGGGTTACTCTTGACTTCTTTGAAGATGCCAATGTTAATCTTTTGCTTTGGCCGCCAAGATCTCCCAATTTGTCGCCCATCGAGCACGTGTGGGACATGATGGGTAGAAGATTGAGGAATCTACCGAACCCACCGTTGACAATAGAAGTTATACGGCATGAAGTACAGGCTGCTTGGGATGCCATACCCCAAGAAGACATTGATCACCTGCTGGAATCAATGCCAAGGCGGGTCAATGAGTGTATCAGAAATGGGGGCGGACCAACACATTATTAAAGAAAAATCAAAAAGATGAAGTGTTTTCTTTATCAAATTTTAATCAATTGTTACCTTAGACTAGTCCAATGTTTCTGCCAAATTTGGTCCAAAAATTCCCACCCCTTCTAGGTGGTGCAGTTTATATGTCACTGAGTATATAATATTGAATCGTTTAGATTATATAACAAGTGGTTGCCGCCTACGTTGCAAGTTCAAGATCATTATTTCTAAAATAATTATATCATTGAGTAACTAATTATCTGATATATTTTCCCAATAGGGTTTTATTTTCAAATCGAATCGTTTGAATCATCCCAACGAAATACCCAACCCTTTAATTCATTAAAACCCCAAAGAAGAACAATTTTGCAAAAAAATATAATAACAAACACTTACATATTCAATGGTTGCATATTTTTTCTTCCAATAAACATGCTAATTGTTAATAAAACTATTGTATCAAATTGTAAATAAACATCAATGAAAATATACAAAATAGCTCGTAACTTCTACCAGCTACGTGTCACTTTTTAACTGCGTTACTGTGAATTGTTACGGTTTTCGTTCATGCATATTCATGTATGTAAAACTGTCCGCGTGAAATTCGGGCGCGCATGTAAACAGTTAAAAAATCTAATAACTACTAATTCAGGTGGGACGACAAATGCTATTTTGAAAAATCGAAAAGCCCGTCGTCGTGTTGCAGTTCGAATCGGTCGACTTCGATGGCACGTATATGCAATTTTTAGCGGCTGTAAATCTACCATTTTTTTGACATCGACTGCAGCTGATGAATAAATTTTAGACTTGGGGACCAGATTGGAAACAAATATTAAATTGAGGGCGAAATGTAAAACTCTATCGGTTTATTCTTAATCAGTACTCTGGATAGTATTCTCGTGGTAATTGTTTATAAAAAAAAATGTTCTATTTCATCATTTGTATGAAACAACTTTATTTTCAAATCTGTTCACTTCACTGGTTGTAAAAACTTGTCGTCGTCGAGATTTTATAATTTGCATTTGTTTTCCTTTAAAGCGAAATCCATTATTCATGTTTCTAATGAAACAACTTATGTTTTTTTGTACAGTTCAACCATAAAAGGTCTCCAATTGCTATTAGTCACATTGCTATTAGTCACAACCGCCTCAAGATTTATTCCGTGCGGATGCACGAATGATCAACTCCATATAATTAAATAAAACAAACGGCGACGTAAACGTCGCCCGCTTTATTTATTTCGCCCACTCGACCATGAAAACGTATTATTCCACAGCATCAAATTTCGCACGTAGCGCTTTACAATAACGCCATAAATCAAACGGCAGATTAGATCGAGGAGTTTGAAATTCTAGCGCGCAGTAGGTCGGTTGAAATTTACAATTAAATCTAATATATTTTAATACATAAAGAAATACTGCATTACGCATTTACATACACGCATGTATATGTTTTGTTTCTCCGCAAAGTGAAACTGAAACTAATATTTCATTCAAAATGTGTTATATGCATTATCCACATTATCCACTTCACGTAATAGTATTTTATGCATTAAGCCTAGCGGTGAACAGAATGTGTACGATCGTTTTAGTTGTAGTTGTAGTTGCAGTAACGCCAGTTGTTATACGTTTTCTAGGCGTTAATAATCTCAGATGTGAGTAGTGTTCGGTAGGAGCATTAAAGTCGTTGTTTCAAAATATGATCTACAAGTCAGAAAACAGTATTGGCTTTGATGAACTATACAGTGTGTCGTGGCACTTAAACATAGGTTTATATATTAGTAAAAAAACTTGAGGCATCTTGCGTTAAGAATTGAATATAAATAACAAATAAATACAATGATCATGAAAATGTTAGTTGATAACTTACATTAGTACTCATGTTACTAGAGGATTAATATGTAGCTACTCATGAAAATCAAAGATGTCTTCTTAAAGATGAACTTCGAACTAGCGAATGTAATATTTGCATTTTATAGTAGGTCTCCGCTACTTGGTTTTTAAATCGGATTGTTCAAAATGCTCACTTGTTTTATTATCGGGACTTACGAGGGGAGATGTAAAGTACTAAACAAACCAGTTTTCATAAGTATTTACTGAATTAAACCTTGATACAAGTAAATACCCATTGAATACGCACTATTCGATGTAGAATATTATATTATATTACGAATACTTAATGACTCAAAGATACATGCCCTAAAAAGTATTTCATGATGTTGTAGGTGAAATCTCCCCATCCCAAGGATTGTATTTAATCGACGTTCAATTTTTATAACATTTTTATATATAGTCGTATCTACAAAAGTAACGACCATCATCAATTCACGATAACAATTTATGTGCATCAGCAATTTAAGTACCAGCTGGCAATTACAACCGGAACTACGTTCGATCGGAAATTGCCAACGACTGTCTTACAAAATTAATTTCGGATATCAAAGCGTCGTTTTAGATTGGTTCAACCTCGATCGCATGTATATACGCAAATATATTTCAATGATAAGGAGCCGGCTATCGATTCCGAAGTATATTTTCCGATTTCATGCATCGCGTGGCGCGTCCATCGCATCGGCGAGGTTGCCCGTGCCCGGTCATCGCAACTTGAATTGTCGATGCTCCGACGTTCGTCGCCGTTGCAAATCGCAGATTCGCGCTGATTAATCGCAATTACTACGAACTTTGTCGTTTTAATTTCGCCAATTATTGATTGCGCCGCTTAAAAGCCATCGCATGGAGCATTTCCGCAGACGTCCTTTATTTACATTTTGATTTATGTGTCGTTAAACGAGTGAACCGCTTTTGCAACGTTTAATTAGTTGTATCGTAAATTATTCTTAAAGTGGAGCAGCGGAGTTGTCTATTCTGCGACTTATAAATAAACGGCAAAGTAGCCCTCAAAACGCGCTTGCGATCGATGAGCAAATATTTATAGCGAGGATAAGTAATGTAATGTGTGCGGGGTTCACGCGAATTAGTGCATGAAATTGCAAAAATAGCGGCCATAATTTTCCGTTAGTTTTAATCTTTTAGACAATTTTTTTTTTGCTCTAAGTCCTAACATTAACATAATTAATTCGTATAATCTGAATTTTCATATTCAAACACAATTCTGAATTAATATATTTAAGTGAAGTCAATCTTAACTCAATTATCATTATCTTTCCATGACAGTACTAGATTGCAACTAGGTGTTGTGTTAAAATCTGTAATTGTAATTTTTTGTTAAAATTTTATAAAAATCGTTAAAACCGAAAATGTAATAATTGTAAAAAATGAACAAAATCCTGAATAAATCTTGATAAAAATCATAAACATCGTCTTCAATTTAAATAAATCGTTAAAAATATTAAAACTAGCAAACGTTAAAAATCCTTCAACAAAATAACTCCCGTCTTTTTTGAAGAAGCTACGGGAAACTATTAAAATATTTCTACGATCTATATTGCTTCGACTGTGTAAACCAATAATTTCGCGAATCAAACTTTTATCAAAAATTTCATTACACGATTCCGGAACAAATATAATGCAGGTCAAAAGGCGAAAACATGTTATTATATAGTTTCGCCAACTTTAGTTACCCGCCATCGTCCGTGGGAAACTCGCCCACACAAAAGATGCATATCTGCATATTCTCAACGGGGCAATTCATAACTCAAAAGATATGCGCTTTTCTAACGTTCCGCTTAAAGAGGAAAAATGATAAATACGACATTAAGTAAAAATCGCAGACAATGTACCAGCACGAAACCGCTCTTTATTATGATTCGTATTTTCGTTCCGCCGTAACTCACAACTAAAACGCTTTTAACCCAATTACCGACGGGCATTTTTCATATTCGCCTCCGCACCGCGAAGCCGGTCGGTTTTATTGATTCGTCGTCGCGATTTCGGCCGAGTTATCTCCGCACGTGGAAATAAATTAACTCCGGCGCGCGGCGGAGAGAAACAGACGCGCGCGAGACATTCGCTTTATCAAACAAGGGCATCTGTCACATTACTAATGCAAATCGCGGCGTGAACACGAAGACCAATGTTTGCTGTTGTTGAGCTGATTACGATGCGGTCGAATGTCCTTTTAGCGAAACACGATTTAACACTATCAAATAATGTTATACAAATCCATTCTGGGGGAATTAAATGCCAACAACACGTGTAATGCACTTACGGCACTGTAAGGTTTTATCGAAATAACGTACTTCAAAAACTGTCAGTCGTAATCATATACGACCTTAGCGAATGACAACTATTTTTATATTCCAACGTAACTTTACCCCGAATAGGAAATGTGCTAGTGTAATCTAAGTTGCCATAAATAACAGCATTTTTAGATTAAGAAAAAAATATGTGTACGAATAAAATTCACCGTATCATAAAATATAACTCTTAATTAAAATAATGCCCGACATGTTTTTATAAAAATAAAGAAAATAATAAATTCCTCGCTCGTAAAAAAATCGTTCAAATCATTCTTTTATCAAAATATATATGCTTTTATCTACGTATAAATATTATGAACATATGAAACCACTTAAGTTTTTCTGACTTAGGTCGTTCTATTATCGGTGTAGTCGTACATAATGTTCAGTGGAATGGTATTTTTTTGCCAGTGAATTGCATACAGATTACGTGTAAACAGAAATACGTAGGAGAGGTGGTCGTCGTCAGGACCATCGTAGTACAAACGTTAACAAAATTACATGCATGGGAACAAATAAACAAGTAATTAAGTACGATTAATAATTATTGTAATTTGATTGTACACTCGATAAAATTGGCGCACGTCTACAAAATTTTCTTTATACAAATCTCCCCAACTCTGATTAACTGAATTTAGTGTTCGCTAAATTGATAAGAAATTTAAATTATTATTACGCACATCGATTTGTAATTATATTTATTTATCATTATTTTCTCCCTGTTATAAGCTCCACGAGTAAATAAATCAATCATTTTATCACATGTATTACATGCCAATACATTTCATATTGACATACACGTTATTTACAATAATTCATAATAATAATAATCAGGAACACAGTCTCGTAATCAGCGTCTCATCAGTGGATTTGATCACTTTAGACCTTCCCGACTGTCAATCTACCCTCGAGCGTTATCATGATATACATTTGCGTCGTCCTGCAGAACAGCTGCTGTAAGCTCACAACAGTTCCTGGGGCTATACGTCGGTTACCTGCTGATCCCACAAATGCCCAATTGGATTAACGTCTAGGCCGAACGCTGACCAGTCGATAAAATAAAACCGAATTAAATAATCTCCAACATATTAGTCCACGTTTAGTAGTCGAACGCGATGAATATCCGTAATGCAATAATTTCACCAAGTTTAAGAATTTGAACTTATCTACCTGACTATCGTATTCAGGTTCGACAAATGTAATGTGAATTTAAAATAAGATACGTATGTTTGCAAATCATTAATTAGGAAGAAAGGAAATGGATTTGATTGTACGATGTGATCGTACAATTCATTTATGTCATCTGAAAGAGATAAAAACCCTACTTTGCTTCGCTAATCAGGGAGAACAATTCAATTGGTGTCAACGGCGATAAATGGTTGGTTTTGGGCTAACATAATATCAGAACCTCTACGAGTATACACAACCCAACAAATAAATACAAAATCAACGAATCACCTATAAGGTCTTCGGGTCACGTTCACTAACCAAGTCGTCTAAAATACATTAAAGTTCATAATACGTCGAAGTTATTCACCCGACTACTGTTTTCGCTGTTTTCAAGTTTGATAAATTCTAATTTGTACAAATATTTTTACATATTCTGCATAATGACACACGGCGTCGTTTCTTGCATGGAATTTTTTTGGCGATATTTGCATATCGCCCATTTTTCACTCAACACCGCCCGTACAAAAACACCTCTATTCACACGTTGGGTAATTACCAGTTGATTTAAATTCCCTGCATGGAACGGTGTAATTATTTTTAGAGTTAAATTACTGGATTCGTATGTCAAGTTGTGAAATAAAACGGTCGGAAAATGAATGATATTAAAATGCGATTTATTCGGTTTGTATTTAATTTTCGAGGGTAATTAGCACCTTGGTTGTTAATGGAAGCAACGAGTATGTTGGTTTAAAAAAAAAACAAATACGCAAATTAATTTCTTATGGGTAACGATAGGAAATTGATGGGTTGAATGTTAGGGATGGATATGTAAAAATGTCGCCAATAAAAACAGTAAAAGAACGGCTATCGCATCACATATGATCAAGGAAACTTTGCTTTCTCTAACTCTATAGCTAACTTTTCTATACCTAAGAAATTACCTGAGGGTGATCTTTATATACTCAGTGACATATAAATTGCACCACCTAGAAGGGGTGGGAATTTTTGGACCAAATTTGGCGGGAATAGTGGACTAGTCCAGGGAAATAGTTGATTTAAATTTGAAACCCAATCATCAAGTAGTCATGGGATTTTTGATTTTTTGTTTGTGTCATTTTTTAGAGGTGGTGATAGACAAGCAATTATCGAGTCATTTTTTGAATTTGTTCCATTTTTTCGGATCCCGTTATTTAGTTTAATGTGTTTCAAGTGTTTAATGATGCCTAGAGGAAGGAGACCTCAAGTTTACCAGCAGTTGAGTGACTTTGACCGAGGGCGGATTGTTGGTTTACGGGAAGCAGATTTTTCGTTTAGAAAAATCGGCAACCGTTTGGGACGGCCCCACTCGACAATAATGCGTGTTTATCAAGCGTGGTCTGAACATGGGGTTGAACGTCGGAGAAGAGGCACTGGGGCTCAAAGACGAACCAATGAACGTCAAGATCGCCGCTTAAGACTAATGGCCTTGAGAGACCGATTCTCTACAACTAGATCAATAGCTGAGCAATGGTTAGGTGAACAAGGTCGTCCGATAGGCTTGCGAACGGTTTATCGTCGAATAAGAACCTTTGGCTTTCTGTCTTACCGCCCACATCTTGTGCTACCCCTCACTGCTCAACATCACCAAGAACGTTTGGCCTGGTGCACGGAAAGACTTCAATGGAACTTGGAGTGGCATCGAGTTGTCTTTAGTGACGAATCGCGATTTTGTTTAGGAATGCATGATGGTCGGATGACTGTTATACGAAGACGTGGAGAAAGGCGCAATCATAATTTTTCGATTGCGAGGCATGTTCACCGAACTGGGGTTGATGGTGTGGGGTGCTATTGCTTACGGCAGTAGGTCACCCTTGCTCTTCATTCGGGACAGTATGACCGCCCGACGCTACATTGACGAAGTGGTAGAACCACATGTTCTTCCATATCTTCGAGGGCTGGAAGACCCACTTTTCCAGCAAGATAATGCACGACCTCACGTAGCAAGGGTTTCTCTTGACTTCTTTGAAGAGGCCAATGTTAATTTTTGGCCTTGGCCGCCAAGATCTCCCGATTTGTCGCCCATTGAGCACGTGTGGGACATGATGGGTAGAAGATTGAGGAATATACCCAACCCACCGTTGACAATAGAAGCTCTACGGCATGAATTACAGGCTGCTTGGGATGCCATACCCCAAGAAGACATTGATCACCTGCTGGAATCAATGTCAAGGCGGGTCAATGAGTGTATCAGAAATAGGGACGGACCAACACATTAATAAAGAAAAATCAAAAAGATGAAGTGTTTTCCTTATCAAATTTTAATCAATTGTTACCTTAGACTAGTCCAATGTTTCTGCCAAATTTGGTCCAAAAATTCCCACCCCTTCTAGGTGGTGCAGTTTATATGTCACTGAGTATACTATGGATCCTTGATCATGTATTGTTCATAACAAAGTCACAATTACTATGGTGGGCTGGATTTAGGACCTAGAAGATTGTACAAACCCTACTACTAAAATTGCTTTGTCAAGAAATGTTGGGTTGGGTTTTATTTTTTAAACAAATATAAATTGCGAAAAACGTTGTGTCATTGTACTGATGCCATCTAGATTATTACTAGATCACTGTTTTTATCTAAAAACGTACGAATTTTTTTTAATAAATGGTTTAAAAGTATCGAGAAGCATAACATAATTAAAATTTGATAAATGCAAAATAAAATTTAGTTTGTCAACGCATGGGTAATTATTTTTGACTTTGATAAGTAATATTTTTTTGCCTGCTATTAAATTTAAGTCATATTTATATACCAAAGTGTACGCGTCTGTATATCAGTAAAACCATAACAAAAATCAGTTTGTCGTAAATTTTCGAAACACTCGACCCATTGACTGCAATGATCTTGTAGAGTTTTGCGTTCAACATGGGAGCATTTTAATGACGTAACGTTTACACCAATAATTCGCAGATAATTGTGACATCGGATCACGTGACGATAGATTTCATAAACTGATATTTTCCATATAGTTTTGTCACTGACCTATATTTTTTCCCGTGCTGGTTACAAACAAACATGTATCACTCCTTGCATCGGGTAATTCTTTTCGTTTATTGGAGCTCGTAAACTTTTACGATTTTGAATAATTTATTTCCGTGTTACAATATTATTACGTTTTCTTCGAGCCGTGCAAGGCACTAATGTATATATGTACAGCGGTAAAATTAACAAGTGTAATAAAGTCAAATAAATTGCAACGACAAATATAGCATTTCTTTCGGAATTGCCGCGATAAAAACAATCGGAATGCCGGATATTCGCTTTGTAGTTGCCCCGGATAGGATTTTAAACCTTTGATATCCAGATATTTGTGAAATGTTCGCATTTTCATTTGAAGTTTCGTCGGCTTTGGAAGTCGTTGATCAATCCGTATTTTGAATAAAAATTAAAAAAGGATTTTGATTTGATCAATAATTAGTCGCACAGATCAAATTCACTTTTAATTTATTTATAAATCCTACATTTAATTGATTAACGTCGAGAGGAATGGATGGCAATTTTTCATTCCTGATTTCCTGGCCATAGTAACATCTAAATCCAAATGATCTTAGTCCGGAACCTTGAAACGGTTTTTATAATTTTTTTTGCATCGACGGCGTAAATAAATAACTTTGTCATCACTTAGGACGATACGACGCTCATTTCCGACCTTTAATCACGTAAACATTTACACGAGGCACAGCAACCGATTTCCATGTAATTTTGTTCCAAACATTCGCGATCAAAGAGGCTGAATTGCGTTTCATAATATTGAATTTTTAACTAACGCTGTCGTGCACGGAATTTGTCTATAAATAACTTTTTACTACTTCTCAGTCTCCCACTTCCACGAAAATGAATTCTGTGGAGGCACCGATCTCCAAGTTTTATGAAGGAAACCTAGGAAAGCGTTGTTTATTTTTAATAACATAAAGCTTTGATTAAACTACATGAAGATTTTATATCGGAGGGAGATGGAAAATAATGATATTAAAATCCACTGCTTTGATCTTCATGCTCGACAAACGTAATAAAAAGGGAGTAATTTCATTTAAGAAAATTTCATAAAACTACCTTCATTAGATGCGGCCGACATATCATCCAAGTTTTTATATATAACATAAATCATTTTAAAATAAGACATTTATGTAAATCTTGTCATGCAGTTAATTTTAAATAATCAACATGTTTAATCAACCTTTTCATTTAAATTTTCATTCCATTGCAATGTTGAGCATTATTGATAAAAAAAATATTAAATTCGCATTCGCATTTAATATATTTTGAGTGTAATATAAATAATAATTTTTAATGGAAAATAATGCTTCAACGTTCAAAATAGCGCCGAATGAACACGCAGTATATTCGAATCGATATCGTCTATTTTCGAGGCCGGATCGGCAATAAAAAGCCCCGGAAGTAAACAAGGTAGACCGAGCGCTTTCAGCTCGAATTGGAAAACAAATGTACGTGGAGATAAGAAACTGAAAGTCGGGGTAATTGCCGGAAAATTCAAGTGTAGTGAACAATGGAATGAAAAATTGCAACGCGACCGCCAGATAAAAAAAGGTCGCTGAAATTTATCGAATGGGCGATTGTAACGGTGAAATTATAAACTGCCACCGCGCACATTGTTCAACATTTAGTTGTTGTTTGGGGTTTTGTAATTTTAGCGTGTTTTTTAACGCTTCATCTTTCATATTTATTTGATCGATTATAATATCACAAAATTTAAAAGATATCCGTTAGCTTTTTAGATTTAACTTCTTTTACTTTAGTTGATGAAATTCTTATCTAAATTGACAAAAAACAAGTATAGTAAGTTAATATTTTTCCCGACAATTTAAAACAATTCCCCAGTCTATTATTTTTATTTTCTTCACTTTCAAATATTGATCAGAATATTTTTAAGGCTAATAAAAAATTTCTACTGGTTTCCTTTCTGTGTTGACGATACAAAAATCTAAATTTTGAATATTTCATATCTTCTTGTCCAACCTAACCCAACTCCATCCAGAGTCATAAAAAGTAGTATGAAATATTATTATATTGTCATCGTCTCGTTTAGCGCCTTCACTATCCCAGCGCCTGTGTACACCCTGCATCGGCGCGCCACGCAGGAGGCGCCCAACGAAAAAATCCTTTTAGCACACACAACTTTTAAGCACACAAACACATCCACTTAAAACCTTAAAACTATAAATAGAACAAATTTGAATATGCATTAATAAGAGGGTCGAAGCTCAACATTGTTGCTATTTCGTGGTAATAAATTTGTGAAACGTCAAGATAGCAATCGTATCAAAAGCACGGGGAAGTGGCGGTGACGTGATCGTACACCGTGTTTTAAAAATGAAACATAATAGAAGGGCATTATTATTCACACAGATTGTAAATCTCGCCATAATGACACATATGCAGTTTATCAGTACTTTAGTTGTTGCCCAACTAGCCGTGGCTTCTTAGGTGTAGGTCAATAATTATGTGCTGTTTAGTGGGTAAAATATTTTTGATTATAGTGGAAATATTAAGGAAGTGCAAAAGGAAAAGTTTGCACTGTAGTTAGTTCGAAAAACTACGTTTTTTTTTTTTTGGTAGATTCGATCTTGGAATTGGGAATTAATAGCCGATATAATTATATGCAGTTGTGCAAATTTTAGGGGTGAGAACAAAAATTTTGTAACAACCATAAATTGACAGATTTATGACAAGAAATTTGATCGAATCTCAATTATAGGTTCGTTCTGATTTACTACATTAAAATTTTATATTTATTCCATTGAAAAACTTTCGTTCGTTGATATTTCATACACATTTCTACAAAACTGATGGAATGTCAAACTTAACGTTAAAAATAACAAGCATC
The DNA here is from genome assembly GCA_959613385.1 of Geotrupes spiniger. Classification (NCBI taxonomy): domain Eukaryota; kingdom Metazoa; phylum Arthropoda; class Insecta; order Coleoptera; family Geotrupidae; genus Geotrupes; species Geotrupes spiniger. The sequence goes on along the minus strand of OY390732.1, from coordinate 1,042,299 downwards.
AAAATTATGACTACAATATAAATATACTCAGTGACATATAAACTGCACCACCTAGAAGGGGTGGGAATTTTTGGATCAAATTTGGCAGGAATAGCGGACTAGTCCAGGGAAATAGTTGATTAAAATTTGAAACCCAATCATCAAGTAGTCACGGGATTTTTGACGTTTGTGTCATTTTTTAGAGGTGGTGATAGACAAGCAATTATCGTCATTTTTTGAATTTGTTCCACTTTTTCGGATCCCGTTCTTCAGTTTAAAGTGTTTCAAGTTTTTAACGATGCCTAGAGGAAGGAGACCTCAAGTTTACCAGCAGTTGAGTGACTTTGACCGAGGGCGGATTGTTGGTTTACGAGAAGCGGGTTTTTCGTTTAGAGAAATAAGCAACCGTTTGGGACGGCACTACTCAACAATAATGCGTGTTTATCAAGCGTGGTCTGAACATGGGGTTGAACGTTGGAGAAGAGGCACCGGGGCTCAAAGACGAACCAATGAACGTCAAGATCGCCGCTTAAGACTAATGGCCTTGAGAGACCGATTCTCTACAACTAGATCAATAGCTGATCAATGGTTAGGTGAACAAGGTCGTCCGATAGGCTTGTGAACAGTTTATCGTCGAATAAGAACCTTTGGCTTGCTGTCTTACCGCCCACATCTTGTGCTACCCCTCACTGCTCAACATCGCCAGGAACGTTTGGCCTGGTGCGCGGAAAGACTTCAATGGAACTTGGAGTGGCATCGAGTTGTCTTTAGTGACGAATCGCGATTTTGTTTAGGAATGCATGATGGTCGGATGACTATTAGACGAAGACGTGGAGAAAGGCGCAATCCTGATTTTTCGATTGCGAGGCATGTTCACCGAACTGTGGGGTTGATGGTGTGGGGTGCTATTGCTTACGGCAGTAGGTCACCCTTGCCCTTCATTCGAGGCAGTATGACCGCCCGACGCTACATTGACGAAGTGATAGAACCACATGTTCTTCCATATCTTCGAGGGCTGGAAGACCCACTTTTCCAACAAGATAATGCACGACCTCACGTAGCAAGGGTTTCTCTTGACTTCTTTGAAGAGGCCAATGTTAATCTTTTGCCTTGGCCGCTAAGATCTCCCGATTTGTCGCCCATTGAGCACGTGTGGGACATGATGGGTAGAAGATTGAGGAATCTACCGAACCGACCGTTGACAATAGAAGCTCTACGGCATGAATTACAGGCTGCTTGGGATGCCATACCCCAAGAAGACATTGATCACCTGCTGGAATCAATGCCAAGGCGGGTCAATGAGTGTATCAGAAATAGGGGCGGACCAACACATTATTAAAGAAAAATCAAAAAGATGATGTGTTTTCTTTATCAATTGTTACCTTAGACTAGCCCAATGTTTCTGTCAAATTTGGTCCAAAAATTCCCACCCCTTCTAGGTACTGCATTTTATATGTCACTGAGTTTACGTCAAATACTTTTAGAAATAATTTTGACGTTTCTGAATTCTAGGAACATCAACCGTTCAGATGGCAACTGTCAAGTTCACTAATTTTATATATCAATATATAAATAAATAAATTAATCGTTAAGTGGCATTAAATGGTAAATTAAAAAAAAAATAATTTAAACGCACTCGAATATTTCCCTGTGACTTGTTTATGCACGACTTAATTTCTCCGTATAGATTGCCACTCTCAGGAAAATTACAAATTTATCTTCGTACTTACGGCCGCGTATTTAAATTTCAAAATAGCTCTTGTATATGTAAATTCGACCGCAAAAACACTCGCACAAAAAAGCCCATTATTCCGTCATTAATTAATCTAATTTATACTTTCTATTATGAAATACGTAAATATACATACGGTAAGTCGTACTGGAAATAGGCACGTACCTGAAACAAGAAAAAAAAATCAACGTAAATAAACAATGTAAGCACAAACTTTTATTCGTTCCGAAGGCGCGCATTATATCGAGTAAATCGTAAAACTTTGTGTATTAGAAAAATTTTGATTCATCTCCGTAGAACTTAAACATCCCCCGCTTTACAAAATAGTAGACAAGTAGTTTCCAACTTTTCGACGGCGCGGCGCATTCGCGAACTATCTCGGGTATGAATATAAACTATTCCGAAGTTTCGGAGCTATCGCGTTTGCAGAGAATGGAGAAAATCCAGCGTGCGGTTTTTTGCGTCGCCCGCGCGTTATTTTATCGCATTAAAAGTAAATAAACATACAAAGTTGGAGGAAAATCGACGAGAACGTGCGGGGAAAGAAACGCGAAGTTTTGAAAAATGACACCGCCGCTTCGGCATTCTTTCACGCCGCATTTGCATTTTATGAATAGTGAAACAATTTTAATTGCGTCGGGAAGGTGGTAATTACGACGTCCATTTTTTTTTCTGGTCGACGGGCGACGCTTGGGCGACCAGAAACACTGACAAATTTTGTTAACAGTTTGTTAGTACCTTTATCTAATTTGTTTAATACACTATTTTTTTCATTAATTATCACAATACATTTACTTAGATCGTGCAATTTATTTGCACCTTACAATAAATTTCTAAATTACTCCAAACACTAGAATTCTTAATTAAAACAAATTTAAATAATTCGACCGATTTATTTATTTTAAACAACGAATTCAATTTCGTGTAATCAAAATTGTTGCACTTTCACAGAAACATATTAAAATGTCGATTTTTATTCTTATATAATGTTAAATAAAATCAAAGCGAACTAAATATTTTTTGATCGAGACTATCGCTATTAATTCTTGATGAACACGTCATTACAAATAATTACCTGCGCCTATGAAATTCCCCTATTCTTATAAGCGATAAAAAGTGATTCGCTTTGTGCATGGAGTTGTCAAATTCAAGTAAGCCGGAAGTAGTGTTCTCGACGCGACGACAAAGAACGAGAAGAACTAGTGAGACTCTTGAGAGCTACTAGGGGCAATTCAAAGATATACTAGTGCGAAAGCTTTAGTAGATTGGATGAGTCTCTCGTCGGCCAATTTAATAGCGGGCGTCGATAAGTAACAATTACTGACCCAGTGGAAACACACCTCACAGAAGGCGCACATATAATATATTATCCGCTGTATATTACGACATAATATTAAGTAAGAGATTTATCGATTGTATATTAGTCACTTTGTTAGTGATTTTATAGTTATTTGAAGTTTTTTTTAAAGCCCCAATCAAGGACAGGTAAAAAAAGCTGCGAGATCGCGCTCCCGGAAGCTTTTCGCGTCTCCTCAGAAAATGCACATCGCATCGATTTCTCGGGATTAATTTCGAATTAAATTCGTCATTGGCGCTCCGACGGGATCATTATTTAATGCGCGCCGTTTGTTATTTTTAGCGTTCCCTTCCGAATCATTAAATGAACCGATACACACCGTGCCTTAGACGCGAGTGCAAGGCTTTTATGTTGCAGTGTGTGTTTACTATTCGGAGCACAAGCAATTGGATCGTTTCTTTGAACGATTTATACGTGAAGTTTCTATGTTACAAGCAGCGACGTCAGATATAGATATAAAATAAATCACCGATACATTAAAGTCGAAAGACTGGGAAGTTGAAAAACTATTGACCGACCGTTATTTACTTCGGGCAAATTTGTGCGGATCCGACATTATTGTTATTTTTAAATCATATGGTCAAATAAGTCGGTAATGACGACAATTTATAACTTTCAGTAATGATTAGCAACCACGAAATTTAATTATATTTAGTCGTGATTTACAAAGGAATTATAAACAATTGTATCTACCGCCTACCTAATATATATATAATTTTTATCTATTAGACTTTGTCGCGTAACCGTCTAAAATTACTTTTGGAGCGCAGTTCAAGAAAAATACAATTAACTTTTAATATAAAATTTAATATGGGCATGTAAATTGAGGCGAGTCGACTTTTACCATCATCAACGTCAACGTAATTAATTTTAAAGCAGCAAATCCGAAAAGTGCCCCGACGGCTGCGAAGACGTGCAACTTTTTAACGTGCCATTAACGTAAGCTCTAAAAAGCTATACGTAAACTGTAGAGGCCATTGAGTGCAGAGCTTTAAAATGAGTTGGACAAACGAGGGCGAATAAAGGGCTTGCGGAAGTGAGGGTTGTATTATAATAGCCGGCAAAGAGCGGCTGACCCTGATACGCGGCGGGCGGGGTCAGGGACGCGATCAATATCACACATCGCCATCCGACGCCGAAAAGGCACACGCCGTAAATATTTAGCAGGATGGCGGACATCTGACGTCGCTTATTAAAATTCATGCGGCCGAGGAAAAGATTTCCCGGTTTTTAAAAATCCGGCTGATTTATGCATAGCCATCTAAACGTGTAAACAGGAGGATCCAGTTCGAATTTTTTCTCCGCGCCGGGAAAATAACTTTTTCATGTCCGTTTATAAAGAAGTAAATACGATATAAATAAGGTCGGGAGTCGGCAAATAAAAATATTAGGTATACACGTTCCCAGAGGAAATTTACATGTTGATGTAGTGCTTTTTTTATTTTCCATGCAAGCTGCTCGCGAAGAAGCAAACAAATGTCGACAAGTATTATAATTGTTACGTAATTATGTAAAAAATAATTATTTTCATGCATTATTATTTATTCTTAGTTCACATAAATATATTTAATAACTTTACATTAATTCACTTGTAAGTGTTTCTAATCGTGGTTTATAACATGTTCATAAAAGTCGCACTTAAAGAAATAACATTAAAGTGTTTTACATAACTTATACCATAAAACGTACGTGCCTTTAAACCCGTGAAAATAATTGCCAATAATATTCCAACATGGAAACTCACATTTAACTTGTGTTTTCGTTGGTTCGATAAACATGATTGTTTTCATATAATTAAGGCTTTTTCACGCGCAAACTTCCGAAACGAGACGCAGCAAACCGAGCATGAAACGAGAAGCCTGCTTTTTGTCGACGAGCACCGTCTATAATTACTGACGGGGAGTTCGGGAAAACTTTTTGTTGCACTATTACGCCAAAAGGACCATTCCTATAGAAAAAGTTCGGCGAACGGCGAAGAGCTCGCAGTAAGCTTGTTAAACACACACGTGCTCGTAAACACCGAACGTTCCGAACTACGTTCGAGCCCGCGCGCGGATGCTTACGACGAAAAACTCCGGCGCCGTTTCCCATTTAATTAATAAAAAAATCATCATCGTGCAAATAAAATCGCCCCAGGTTTGTAAAATTTATTTAGATCGGAGCTGCGTGTTTCGGTGCGTGGGTCTGCGAAATGTCGTCGTCGGCGTCGCCGGCGATTCCGATGCATCGGACTGTTTGTTATCCGGAGTAATTTTAAAAGTTTCGATGCGTTCGGGCGAGACGGACCTGACGGAGTTTCCGCTCGCGAAGTTTCTATTATGAATTTCAGCGCATGCGAGAATTGCGCCGCGGTAATAACAATAATTTCGCGAATTGAAGTCGACGGAGTAAAGTTTTAAGTTGGTCTTTAGTTTCGGGAAGAAATAATGATCGATGGACGACGTTATTATAAGAATCATGAACTATTCACGGAGTCGAATGAAAACACAATTTATGGTTCGAAATAACATCACCACAAACTCGGTCAATATTTCTTGTTACTTAGATTAGAATAATAATATACTCCGTGGCATATAAACTGCACCACTTAGAAGGGGTGGGAATTTTTGGACCAAATTTGGTAGAAACATTGGGTAACAATTGATTAAAATTTGATAAAGAAAACACTTCGTCTTTTTTATTATTTTTTAATAATGTGTTGGTTCGCCCCTATTTCTGATACACTCATTGGCCCGCCTTGGCATTGATTCCAGCAGGTGATCAATATTTTCTTGGAGTATGGCATCCCAAGCAGCCTGTACTTCATGCCGTAGAGCTTCTATTGTCAACTGTGGGTTCGGTAGATTCCTCAATCTTCTACCCATCATGTCCCACACGTGCTCAATGGGCGAAAAATCGGGAGATCTTGGCGGCCAAGGCAAAAGATTAACATTGGCCTCTTCAAAGAAGTCAAGGGAAACCCTTGCTACGTGAGGTCGTGCATTATCTTGCTGGAAATGTGGGTCTTCCTGCCCTCGAAGATATGGAAGAACATGTGGTTCTACCACTTAGTCAATGTAGCGTCGGGCGGTCATACTGCCCCGAACGAAGAACAAGGGTGACCTACTGCCGTAAGCAATAGCACCCCACACCATCGACCCCACAGTTCGGTGAACATGCCTCGCAATCGAAAAATCAGGATTGCGCCTTTCTCCACGTCTTCGTCTAACAGTCATACGACCATCATGCATTCCTAAACAAAATCGCGATTCGTCACTAAAGACAACTCCACTCCAAGTTCCATTGAAGTCTTTCCGTGCACCAGGCCAAACGTTCCTGGCGATGTTGAGCAGCGAGGGGTAGCACAAGATGTGGGCGGTAAGACAGCGAGCCAAAGGTTCTTATTCGACGATAAACTGTTCGCAAGCCTATCGGACGACCTTGTTCACCTATCCATTGATCAGCTATAGATCTAGTTGTAGAGAATCGATCTCTCAAGGCCATTAGTCTTAAGCGGCGATCTTGACGTTCATTGGTTCGTCTTTGAGCCCCAGTGCCTCTTCTCCGACGTTCAACCCCATGTTCAGACCACGCTTGATAAACACTCATTATTGTTGAGTGGTGCCGCCCCAAACGGTTGCCGATTTCTCTAAACGAAAAACCTGCTTATCGTAAACCAACAATCCGCCCTCCGTCAAAGTCACTAAACTGCTGGAAAACTTGAGGTCTCCTTCCTCTAGGCATCGTTAAACACTTGAAACACTTTAAACTAAAGAACGGGATCCGAAAAAGTGGAACAAATTCAAAAAATGATTCGATAATTGCTTGTCTATTACCACTTCTAAAAAATGACACAAACGTCAAAAATCCCATGACTACTTGATGATTGGGTTTAAAATTTTAATCAACTATTTCCCTGGACTAGTCCACTATTCCTGCCAAATTTGGTCTAAAAATTCCCACCCTTCTAGATGGTGCAGTTGATATGTCACTGAGTATATTATATGAAATATTTCTAAATCCATTGTGGATGGACTCCAGGTCATTAGCGTCATAGACGGCGCCTCTAATGATAAGTCAATAGTCAAAATTAACCTCAGTACTTCGTCTACTTAAATTCAAAGTTACACCAAGCGATTGAGTAGAGAAAATGTTCGCAATTTTCGGACAGGATTAAAAAATGAAAATGTTTGGCCGAATATGATTTTGGTTTAGGCGATGAACTACCACGTCAATCGACAATTTCACGCCGTACTGGGAATTCCAAAGTAGACGCATCAGTCTCTGCGACGATCCCAGGAGAGGTCCACTAATCCACAAAAAACAGCAGTTATCCAAAAAAACGTCGATGTTTTGCGTCAGCTGATCAATGAAGACGCGATCGTTATGTAACATATCGCGAGACTTTGCAATATGGATCCCAACGATTTTCCCAAAGGAACAGTAAGTATCTAAAAAGTTAGTATCTAAAAAAATGAGATTATGACTATCCTATCTAAAGACGTCATGCCTTAAAAATTGCGCTTTGTATTGTCCGAACTGAGAACTGGAATAACTGCTTTAACGAATGCAAATGTGTATCGATTTGTATGAAAATAGTCGATCTGCTGTTGGGTTTTGTGGATATATACAAAATAAACAGACCTGTCATACATTTTCATTATCAATCCAATATCCATTCCATTTCTTTCAGTTCGTCCATTTTTCTCGTATTTCTCGCACTTTGTGTATGCTGCTAAACTTCAACCAATCATCTCGTCTTTGGTCTTCATCTACTTCTTCTTTTTAGTGTGAAGTCAATTGTGAAGCAATTAAAACGACGTCATTACTCTCAGATACCAGTTGTGCCTGAACTGAATCTTATCGGTCTGAGTCACTGGAGCAACGAATAAACTGTCGACTAATTATCTTCGTACGATTTACCAAAACAACTATTTGTAAAAACTTGATGAGTACTATTAGTAGTTAGAATTTTTCCGTTGCATCCAGTGCATTCTAATTATATTTGCATTAACAATAAAAAAATGGTGAAAAGAGAATTCGCGCTGTAAACGTCATTATGATTTACGACTACAATTATTTTACCAAAACAAACACGAAGTTTTTATGGCAACATGCAATGTGCGAAACTAATAGATTTTCTCGCAATTTATATTGTGTGGGTGATATTTATTACATATTCTATGCCAAAGTATTTGCACATCGTGTTCAGGGTGCAGTTAAAATTTCACGCGTGACTAATTCCGTTTAGCAACACGTTTTTAAAGTGCACTTATTTATAAATCGGGGATAAGTGAAACAATGTGATTGCTTATGGACCTGCATAAGAAATATAACACAATATAGTAAAATAGTAATGATATTAATTTACTGACCTCTATGATTAGTTAGTTAGTTAGCAACCTCATGTTCGCAGGTTTAATTCTTTGTTTCATCAGTGTATTAAAAACACAAGTTTTTTTATTTTAGTATTTTTATTTTACCCTTATTAAAACTTAATGTTTCAATTTACTAACAACTAACAACCAAACTAATCTTTCAAATCTAAACGATAATAAAATGCAAAGCACATGTACTCGAAATAAATTACCGTTGTACGTACAAGCATTTCAAATAAACGTTTCATTTGTGGCCAGAAAGTCGCGCAAATTGGTTCAAACGGAATGTGTAATTCGGCAAATAAAACGGAGAAAACGACGAATTCGGGTCCGCCATTCTTTTGTCTACGTGCACGTGCAACAACGTGCCTTCGGGATGCATCCATAAAATATCAATTTGCTCTTACCGCTCTCCTCCGTTCCCGAACCTTTCAGTATTAAAAGGTATCGAGTTAATCGAGAAAGTCCTGCACACTATCGGGAAAATTAGCAATTTTAAGCAGGCGTTCCGTACGTAATCAGTTTTTGCTTCTTCATTAAAACCGGCGGAGGTGATTCGGCGACTAAGTTCATGCATGTTTGCGAGCATCGATCGTCGTGAGAAACCGTTTCCTCCGGGAGTCCTTTGTGTTTAAGAGACTTTAAACGAACGGTGGCTACTGTGATTTCTTCTCGATTTGTGTTAGGTAGGAGTTTATTTCGATTACTTAATTAATATTAATAATCCAAGGGTTGTAATAAGTAAGTAAGTAATTGTCCATGTTATTATTTAAACCTAACTTTTGGAGACACAAAACTGTGTAATTTTACATTTCCATAAAAATAGTAGTGTTCTACTTGTTTCATTATAAATATTTTTAAATAATTTCGTCACAAAATAAACTAAAACTATCGTGTGTGCTCAATGAGCCATTTTTGATGTGACGTGAAAACACCGAGTGTCAACACTGCAAATTTCCTGAGTAAATTAAGGCAACTGTTTTTGTTGCCTACACAAACAGAGTAACGCGATCTTACATCAGCAGAACGCTGTGCGGTGTTACCTTCAAACGTTTAACTAACGACTGAAACTCCACTGAATAAGCAAGAAGTTGTGCATGTGAGATTATAGCGGGAGCAAACTCGCGAAGAAATTAGATGAGATTGAACGAAATTGAAAAGAATCGAATTGCTCTGGATCGTGGAAAGTGTGTGAAACAATCAACATTTACGAGAAGCAATTTTGCGTTGAGTAATCCAAAAAAAAAAATAACACATTTTTAAATACGAGATTAAATAAATAGCGAACGAAATGAAATCGATCATCATTATATGAAAAAAAATGCAACACATTTGTTACATTGTGTAGAATAAGCGAGTGTCAAGACTTTTGAATAATAAGTTGCATACAGTATCTGCAAACGACATCTATTTATAGCGCAGCTAATTAGAGAAAAAAACACGCGGAAATATTCCTCGGTGATATATCGTTTAAACAAACACACGCGCACATCGGCTACGTGACTAAGAAGGCGGAGAAAACTTTTAATTAGCTTTATACAATTTTTAATTAAAAATATAGCTTATTTACAGTTATTACAGAAGTTTAATTAATTTTAAAAGCAAATTAATAAACCTTTATCCCCGTTCCGGTGATGTCACGTCAGCAAACACCAATCACACTACAGCAAATACCGTAAGTAAACTTACGTTATGGATTATGTGGCGGTATGAATGTGAATTACCGCCACCGAGCGTCGCCGCCGTTGCGTACATGATCGCCACAAACGGGACGCGAAAGAAGGCAAACGCAATTAAATTTATTAATCTATTACGGTCGCGTTTGTCGAGATTGTAATTTTGTTTTATGATTTATTCAGTCGGTTGATGTGGAATGGATTTGTGTGTTCTGAGTGTATAGCTATATAGAGATGCATATTTTTACTCTTTATTTACATTCCCTTAAATGCGTATGAATATGCACAATTTTGTGCCATCGATAGGTTAAGGGTTGAGTATTGGGGCGTATCGGCTAAATTAGGATGTAAGTCGACAAAGAAGGGCGAATATTCACACAGTAGTCTTTGCCAGAACGTATATTTAGAAACATTTATTTTATCGTTCATATTATGAAAGTTTAACTTCTAAAGTTTCTAGTCTAGTTTGTTTTGTAAATATATGAATAAGACAAATATTTATTTCGTGTCGATGTTGATGGACAAATAACCCAACCCAACCCACAGCAACCCAACCCAACCCAACCCAACCCAACCCAACCCAACCCAACCCAACCCAACCCAACCCAACCCAACCCAACCCAACCCAACCCAACCCAACCCAACCCAACCCAACCCAACCCAACCCAACCCAACCCAACCCAACCCAACCCAACCCAACCCAACCCAACCCAACCCAACCCAACCCAACCGAATTTGGTTGATCTTGTTGTTTTTGGTTGGGTTTCGTTGTTTTGGGTTACAGTGCAGTTCCCTTTGGTTTCATAGTACTTGATTGTGTTGGTTTTTTGCGTTTTCATTGTTTTGAAAAGTTTTAAAGTTTACGAAACGAGTTGATTGTAAGTTTTGTACATGTTGGTGATGAGTCCACAACAAGATGGACACGATCGCCTAAGGATCAAAACTTTATTCTTATTGCATTGTATATTGCACTTGTAATGCAAATACAAAAGACAAGATTAAAATCTAAATAGTAAAGTAATATTCACTTTTCATGACGTATGTATGAATACAATACCTTTTCCAATCATGTTCAGCTTACTGTCGATCTAATTTGTTATTAATTATTTCTTAATAAAAAAAAGGTACCTGACTACGAAGGAATTTTTACAATAGAAGGCACTGGTCATTCTTCATTATGATCTCTTTGTACTTCTAAGCATTTTTTATATTGAACAAATAAACCACCAAGAAATTTTTTTTTCTTGTTCTACAAAAAACTCTCAACCCCCACAATTCTTTCAACTTCCTGAACAACAGAAAAAAGTCAAAAGTTGTCAAATCAGGGAATTTGGTGAATTCTAAATCCTTCAAAGCATCATTGTGTACTGGCGCAAAATTTCATTCTTGAATGTTCCTTTACCTTTTCCCATTATGGTTTATAATAGTTCCCATTCATCGTGGTCTTATGTGGCAAGTAGTCTATTAGTAAAATTCCTTCTGCGCCAACCGAACGTTGGACTTTAAATTTCTTAGGCGTTGGCGAGCCCTTGTGTTTCGACTCATATTTACTTTCAGGATCATAGCGATGAACCTACGTTTCAGCTCCAGTTACAATTTTCTCAATAACATTTTCCTTTTGTTCTTCAGAAAGCTCCAAAAATTGTTGACAAATTTCAACACGACGTTGCTTATCGAACGGATGTCAACATTTTCGATACCCATCTGACATTTTGACATGACCAAATTTTCATGGATGATGGTCTAAATACGTTCCTAGCTAATTTGCAAAATTTCAGCTATCACATCGACTTTAATTCGTCCCTCAATTTTTCCACTTTTACGAAAGCAATAATCACACTTACGATACAAGTTTATTTGATGGGAATAAACTATTTAGGCAAAGCCATAGCATTCAATAACAAAAAAATATATTTCACCGTCTCTTGCCCACACTAATTTTTATTCAAAATATGTAACAAATAACACATGATTAAATTTTTGTATATAAACTTTCAACTAGTAAGTGTTTCCATACAAATTTCAGTGCATTTGTCGCCATGTGTGTCCACGGTGATTTCGTTATCTATCGAGGTTGTCAGCACGTTTGACGGTCTACACACAAACCTAGACTAACTTCGCCGTTGTTAATAAACTCGGGGCAGATTACAGGGCACGCGAAATAGTTATTACGACGAGGGGGCGAGTGTAGCGCCCTCCTGATCCGGTCCGAACACGATAGACCGAGCCTCTCATTATACTAAAAGGCCTATTTTGCTAAAGGACAATATTCGTAATAACATTTATTATGGAACATTACTTCCACGAAGCCGAAATTATAACTACTTATTTCCCACAGACCTACCACAATAACTGACACACATTGCATATAATAAATAATCTAAATTTGATATTACAGAGCCGATTATTGCATCATCGAATGTAGCGAAAATTTTAATTTGAGTACGTGAAATTATAATCATATAATAAATATAGAAATAAATCGAAATTTATAAAAAAGTGGATGTGGTGTGGATTTGTTGATGAAGAAGTCGAACGTGGTAGCTCTAGGGGATGATTGTTCTGCGTGAGTATGGGAGGAAGAAAAGGGTGGCTTGATATTAGATAAAGGGTCATGGAATGCGAGCGAGGATGGTACAAGACGGATTTATTGAAAGAGGAAGGCAAGCGATGCGATAAATGGAAAGGAAAGTGGTACACAATAAATTATTTACCCAAATGCTTCACGAAAATTTGTTGCGTTACGGTGAAGCGATCAAATGAAATATGGGACAACTTAAAACCAACTTAGAATGTAGAAAAACGCAATTATATTTAAATCGCGCACAGTTGCTTATAACTTTTAGGAAAAGTTATAATAATTGTACAACTGCGCCAATAAATTAAAGAACACAACGAAAAATAGTTGTAATTTCTTTCCTAGTATTATGTTGTCATTTATTTACCATAAGATGCATTAGTTTGATTATTTCAATCTTATTATCAAAAAAATATTTACTTACGTAGCACCGCTATATTTATACAAATACATATTTTTATTTGATTATATTTCCTAAAATGCACGCGAATATACCATATACATAATAATAAGCAAATTAATTTATTTATTATATAAATAGCTGTAAAGATATGAAAAATAAATTTCGTTTCAATTAAAGCATTAAATAAATAACGACGACAATCAACTAAAACCCATATTAATGCGAGAATAAAATACGTCAGGCTTTTAAAAGCAGACGCGACATTCTGCGCACAAACTAAATAATCCGTCGCCCATTTTCGAACGGAAACGCAAAAGAAAACAAACGTCACCCGCTAGTCTACATAGATAAAAGGAAAAACCGTTCATTTAAGAAGGCGCAAAGCGAACACGTCCTTGTTGAACAACCGAGGGAACACATTAAAGAGCAGCGGAATGGCGGCCGAGGGACCGGAGATATTCATATCCTATAAAGTCAGCCTAGTGTTGTTTTTGGGAGACAATAATTGCAGTTAGTCGCTTGCGACTCAAATTAACGTCCTGACCGTAAAGACGGAAGGCAAGAAAATGGAACAAGTTAAATTGTTTATTTCAATTTAGCGAGAGTCCCGTAATAGCTTTGTGGCTCTTGTTTGCAGTCTCGACGTTTGTCCGGGGCATTTACTTTGCACGAGAATAGTTTTGCAAAGTTTATTTGTTGCAGCTTCGTCATATTTATTAAAAAAGGGAAGTGTTTCGCAACGGTGGCGTATTTTCGACGCCGCTGACGAGGTATATTTTAATAAATGGACGTGTTTATTGGTGCGTTCGGGGTGAAGGCGTGACGTGCCCGGCGGTTCAAAAGATTTCAGAGATCGTGAATTCTGCGTTTGCCGATTTTTCCACTGTGTTGCTACTTCAAAGGGTATTCGCCAACATTTTCGAGAACAGAAATTGTTTTGAGTTGCTGTCTGCGTCGACAGGTTACATTTTAATATTTCCACATGAAAATACGTTTCGTTCCATTGGGGATGAAGTGTTTAATTCGTGTGTACTGTAAGTATTGCATTTAATAATTTTTCAAATTCAGATATGTCATGATATGGAATTTCTCCTGCGAATAGTTGTCACTGATAAAAATTGACAGCATTTTACTACAACTAGACATCTCCCAACCTACACATTTTAAATCGCAAGCAAGACAACATTGAAAAGAATATATAGGTATAATTATTTTTCCTCGCCTAAACAGGCTGAGATTGACGTATGTGTAAGAAGTTAACATCACACGATTATTATGCACTACATACACAACACCACAAAAAATTAATCAACAATAATACGTAAAAGTTTACATTTTTAGTTGTGTACCCTTCGATATATCGCGAAACGTATCACATTACACGATCCAATAGACATCTGTAGCGCCCACGAGGACGCAGCGAAATACAAAATAACGCGGAAATACGAGTTCAAACGTCAACGCCAATACTAATACGTCATCTCATACAACTCATCTTGTCCTTTTGGGGACGACGTGAAATACATCAAAAGGACTCTGATGAGAAATTGCAAACGTAAATGGAAACAAATTTCCCTGACGAGAAGTCCGAACGTTACTTATTTCTGTCATTTGAAAAGCAAGTAATGAAAATAAATTACTTATCGATATTTCGCAGTATACAGGTTGCGTCGTCGCAAAAAAACGTAAAGTTGGTAACGTTCGTCATTGTTTAAATAAAAATGTCGATAATTGGATCTTTCACGTTTAGATTTCAACTTTGGAGTAAACGTGATTTATTTTAATCCTGGTGTGATTAATGTTGTTCTTCAGATTCATTACATTTAAATTCGTGTTGCTCAAGTTAAATCGATCGACAATTTCATCAAAACGCATTCACTAAATATACAAAAAATAATAATTTGAAAAGACATGGGACGAAATAATCCGGGCGGAACTTGTATTCCGTCGTAAATCACCGCGACCTTTTCGCCAATAAAACTCCGTGTCCGGAAAAAATACGCGGATACAGATAAGCGAGGAACGAGGCGGACGCGAAGGAACGAATTCAACGGATCGAACGTAAAACAAAAGCAAGAGACCCGAGTTCCACTTTCCGAATGTAAAATACGAAAGTTGCAGCAGCGTCCCGAATAACCGGCAGCTCGATAAAAACCGACTTCCACGAAGTCGGACCAAATTAGAGAAATCGTCGAGCATTACTCAAATCACCGGAACTTGCAAAGTTCCGAACCGACCTTCTCGCATTTTAACCGGATGGTTGTCAAGTTCGGCGCGCTCGCGCTGATCGATTCGTACGTATAGTTCGCGCATTATGCTCGTGAGTTATTTACAGGGGTTGGGAAAATGAAACGCACTTGATTGAATTATGGCGTAGAAGCGACGGATTAAACACTGCATTGATGATAAAACGCCGATGTAATGGGGGCGGGGGTCAGCAAAACATACAGGATCTTCCGGATAAAATGGAGGTTTACACATTCAACAGAAAAATACGACGAACAGTACGTTAATTATAACTGACTTCAGACTTTAAAGGCGTTTTTCTCGAAACAGCTTTTTCAAAACCGGTGACCACGATATCTTAAAAACCAGTGGACCGATTTACTTGAAATTTTTCATACCTTTTCTTTATATCAGAAACTAGTCCTTAATCGAAGGATTTTTTTCTTCGATGCATACTTTTTTATATCAAGGAAAATAGTGATGTTTTCACCGAAATTTCCACTTTCACATTCAATCGCCGACCATTTTTTGAAAAATTTTTTGAACAGCGGTTCGGGAAACATATTATATCTGCTACATTCGTGATTTTTTTACAATAAAAAAATTATGTCAAAAATAATCCCTTTGCTGTGAAAAAAAATTGTTCGAAACCTTTAATCATTTTCCCAAAAAAAAATTCACAAAAACACACCTTTTATTCGGCCGCCAACTAGATGTAACCCCTTAAAAGAAACCACGTTGCACATCTGACGTAAGAATGTATTGTAAGAACCTATGAGTCATTATTGTACGTTTAATTTGTTATTGCCTTATAAGAAAATTGTTACTCGTTACATTTAAATGTTAACTTGCAATCTAAGTTTGTCCTGGATGATAAATGTATTTTATGCAGGAAACAAATTTTAAATTATAATATTAATTAATTAATTACACAAACGGAAACGTGCATAAAATTACAAACAAATCAAATCAATTGTAAAATGTCACTCATAAATCAAGATCCTCGTCATTGATGATGCACATCGTCAACGTCGGCGCTTCCCAACAATGATATCCACGAACCGTTTATCATGGACTAATCAATTTATTGATCAGTTAACTTGCTACGTATTAATCCTTTCGATTAACAAAATTGATATCTCATTCTACAAACGCGACTATTTGGAGAAATAAATTAATTAAAATGACACAAAAGTCGCAAATGTTTGGGAAACGCCGATGGGTAGCGGCAGGCAAAATTTAATGTCATTTCTAAGAAGTTCAATGATAAATTCGCCCGGAAATATTTACGATTTACTACATGACTTTTTTTAAGCAAGGTCGCTTTGAGGCCGTAAACGGTTCCTGGAAAAGACTCGCCCTTGCATTGCGAACACTCGTACTATTCTAGGTCAAGGTCGTTGGTTTTTGCTCTGCGAAAACAGCGCTTCCCAACAATGGTGCCCGCATGCCGTTTGTTATGAACCAATCAATTTAACGAGCAGTTAATTCGGTCGGGATTGATTCCTTCGTTTATCAAAATAGATTTCTGATTTTACAAACGCGACTGTTCCGAGATTTAAATTATTAAAAATAACGCGAAAGTCGCAAACGTTTGGGAAACGCCGATGGGTAGAGGCGAGCACAATTTAATGTCATTTCGGAGAAGTGTCTCGTTAATAATTCGACCGGAAATATTTACGTTTTACTACATGTTTTTTTAAGCAAGGTCGCTTTGAGGCCGTAAACGGTTCCTGGAAAAGACTCGTCGCTTCATCGAATATTGCGGCCGTACTACTGTACGTCAAGGTCGTTGTTTTTACTTTGCAAAAAATGTATTTCGTTCTTCGCATTTCACGTTCGAACGTAGTTGATGTCGGCGCTTCATAATTAACGAACAGTTAATTTGATCCGAATTAATTACAAAATTGATATTTGATTCTGCAAATATGAGTGTTTGGATATCCAAATATATTTTATTAATTTAAATAGTTAAATTAATAAAAAATGACGGGAAAATCGTAAACGTTTGCCAGACGCCGATTTGTATTGGCCGTTTAATGTCACTTCTGAGAAATCGTCGGGGTTTCAATAATAGATTTCATTAATAAAGAAATTAATGGAATCAACTTGCTTTGGTTTATTTTTATTATTCGTATTTGATTCGCTTTTTTTATAAGGATCGTTTGTTTTATAGACAGTGGGCAAAAATAAAAGTTTAACGTGATTTTTTTATAAGTAACTGCGCGTAAAAATGCCAAGTAACCCTGTGCATTAATTCCATTTTCTTGCAATGTTAGGTATCAATGATGTTTCATAAGTTTTATCCGCCTAGTGCCTGTTGAACACATTTGCAACTTTATTTCCACTAAACTTGTAATTAAACGACAGATGAACAAGTTGTAGTGAGTGAAGAGACCATGCTGAAGGATATCAATGTAACACCCCCGTAGAGATTGACGAAAGATTGTTTGCTGACACAGATAATTTATAATGAGGCAAATGTTGGAAAAGAACACAATCTGGTTCTAAACAAAGAATAAAAGGGAAGACCACCCCACACTCATTTCGTTACAACCCAACCCAACCCAACCCAACCCAACCCAACCCAACCCAACCCAACCCAACCCAACCCAACCCAACCCAACCCAACCCAACCCAATTTGGTTCTAAACAATGAATAAAAAGGAAGACCACCCCACACTCATTTCGTTATATCGTTTTTTCTCTACTTCTGCATTAAGTTTCCTTTTATCAGAGGTCCCCTTTCATTCTCTCAATCACCTCTTTCGTGCTTATCCTTTGAAAGAGGACCATGTCGACTGCAAACGTCAATGCAACCGATTAACTCCTTATTTTTTCTTTCTTAATATATTTTATCTGGCAGTTCGTCCATCTGAACTTGTATTAGAATAATGAAAAATGCCAATGTTCTTTCTATAGTACAAAAAAGTAATAAAGGTACCATACAGATCAATAAATTAACGCCGCACTTGAACCTCACCACAAACTACGCCTGAAGTGCAAACGAGATCGACGATTGACGTAAATTTGTGGATAGCATCGTTAATAGCCGTGAAACATTTTTTTAAACTATTTAAGATAAAACATCGACATCGTTATTTTTTCTAAAATGTCAACGACTTTATAAAGTTGAGCTAGGTTGACGATAAATCTGATGCAACTATAAGGACGACAACTACATATTAGTATGTAAATGAGGTAAATAAATATGTGCCCATTTGCCCCTTACTTACTTTAGTTGATTTTCATCATATACTCTTCTCGGGAAACTACTAAGGAAACTCCGTCAATGGTAACTATTGACAATGTGGCTACAAATCAAAACAATTATAAAAAACAACGACAAAAGCAACAAAATCGTTTGAGCTATTGATACTACACTTGACAATGTCTTCATCCAAACCGACCCAACCCAAAAAAAGCGCCGAATTGGTTAAGGCACAGTGAAGACGGTGTATAGTTGTTTCTAAGTAAAATATTAGCCCTCCACAGAGATCAATGGACCAACCCAACTGAACTAACGAAGAAGGATAAAACAATGTAATTATTGACTCACTAAACTCTAACACAACCGCACATCGCCAGACGTTATAATTCCAGATGCGACGCGTCTAATCAGTTTACAGGTAAGTGTACTCGATCAAGTTTATGAGCAGGTAGAACAAATTAGCCCATAGACGCTCTAAAAATGGTAGCAAAGTAACGACAAACTCTGTTGGTTGATATCTAGAGTAGAAGTGAATTGTGCATTAGATGTATTAGTAGTTAATGTACATTCTACTTCACTTTGATCATCAGTCACTCTCACATTCAATTATCGTTATCGTCGCGAATATTTTTCTGCTAGCCCATCGATGTGACATACTCATTAGTTACTTGATTCAAATGGGAGGTTTTCCGGTTTAAGCAGAATGCTTATGAAGGATAGACACCAGAAAGATCAACAGGCACAACGAAAAGGTAAACCGATAATGCTTATTAATATTTTATTGGGCCAATTTTCAGTTTTGCCAATGTTGCCAAGTTTGCCTCTCATTTCACGTGTGTTCCTGTTAGACAATTCAATTTATTATACAAAGTATCGATCCGGGACCACGACAACGTTTTAATTTTCCAATAAACGTTACTTTTATTCGCTAAATTAGATCTGACGAAAAAACATTAACGCAGCTTCACCCACTCCAGTATCCGACCTGCTTAATGCACATGGCGCCAAAATTAATAAATGATAATAACGTACCGAGACGTAATAAAAAATGCTGGATTTTTTGCAGTGCGTCGTACCCGACGCAATAAAAATGTAATTGCTGATTACGCCTGACGCAGTTAGTATGCGTTTTTCTAATCTGGATTTTATTGTTACAATTAACGCATTTGCTTTTACATTCAGTCCCGTAGATGTAGATATTCGAAGCAATTAGAATACGAACATGCTCATTAGTACAGCTCATTAAAATAACAACAACGGGCAATTTAATTCCATTGATTTTCTTCGGCGAATGCAATTTATTGTTTTCCTTGTGCCACCGCATCGATGCCTCTTAAACTTTTTTATACACACATTTCCCGTTCAGTTGCAATTTTAATTAAGTTAGTTTATGGAGACAATTATGGCGTGAGCCCATTTGTCCGACGACTTTTGTTTGCCGTAGAATAACGTCGCAGCAAGTACGAAAATTATAGCCATAATTCTTTCCAACAAATGCGCTATTAAAAATACATCTTCTACATATACCCACTGTTTGTAACGTGTTTTATGTCCCCACAAACTATTTTATCTGTCGGATCTTAGCACAGATTACGTGCTACTTTCATGTGCATAACTTGCGAAACGTCACCGGTAAATTTGATAGATTTTTCGTGCACGTTGACCCAATTTCGTACGTAACGTGTTCATTTTATTTATAGTGCGTCCTTTTTTGAATTGAACTATATGTATGGCGATGTGGCGAATATCGCAGTTAATGTGCTTAGTGTTTATTTATAAACGCGCATTTTCCGGTTTCATTATTTGGTATCGGCGGAACGTTAATGCATATTATTAACGGGCCATTTTTCAATACACGCCTACGTGTTACACACGTCGCTAATCTATCCGAATGTCAGAGTACAGCGAAATGCATTATTCACGTTCGATGGGATATTTTAGAATGCAGTTGGTAATTTTACATATGGATTATATGTGATTATGAGCCGTTATAAAGTATTTCATGTTCGGTTACATATACGGGATCGTGGAAAATTTTTGTGATTTGTAGAAATATGAGAAATGGGGCTGGGTTGTTGGTAACAGTGAATTAAATCTTGCATTTAATTCAATTATACTCAGTGACATATAAACTGCACCACCTAGAGAATTTTTGGACCAAATTTGACAGAAACATTGGACTAGTCTAAGGTAACAATTGATTACATTTTTATAAAGAAAACACTTCATCTTTTTTATTTTTCTTTAATAATGTGTTGGTCCGCCCCTATTTCTGATACACTCATTGACCCGCCTTGGCATTGATTCCAGCAGGTGATCAATTTCTTCTTGGGGTATGGCATCCCAAGCAGCCTGTACTTCATGTCGTAGAGCTTCTATTGTCAACGGTGGGTTCGGTAGATTCCTCAATCTTCTACCCATCATGTCCCACACGTGCTCAATGGGCGACAAATCGGGAGATCTGGGCGGCCAAGGCAAAAGATTAACATTGGCCTCTTCAAAGAAGTCAAGAGAAACCCTTGCTACGTGAGGTCGTGCATTATCTTGCTGGAAAAGTGGGTCTTCCAGCCCTCGAAGATATGGAAGAACATGTGGTTCTACCACTTCGTCAATGTAGCGTCGGGCGGTCATACTGCCCCGAATGAAGAGCAAGGGTGACCTACTGCCGTAAGCAATAGCACCCCACAC
Source organism: Geotrupes spiniger (assembly GCA_959613385.1). Taxonomy (NCBI): domain Eukaryota; kingdom Metazoa; phylum Arthropoda; class Insecta; order Coleoptera; family Geotrupidae; genus Geotrupes; species Geotrupes spiniger. The sequence goes on along the minus strand of OY390732.1, from coordinate 1,021,092 downwards.
CATCAACCCCAGTGTTCGGTGAACATGCCTCGTAATCGAAAAATCAGGATTGCGCCTTTCTCCACGTCTTCGTCTAACAGTCATCCGACCGTCATGCATTCCTAAACAAAATCGCGATTCGTCACTAAAGACAATTCGATGCCACTCCAAGTTCCATTGAAGTCTTTCCGTGCACCAGGCCAAACGTTCGTGGCGATGTTGAGCAGTGAGGGGTAGCACAAGATGTGGGCGGTAAGACAGCAAGCCAAAGGTTCTTATTCGACGATGAACTGTTCGCAAGCCTATCGGACGACCTTGTTCACCTAACCATTGATCAGCTATTGATCTAGTTGTAGAGAATCGGTCTCTCAAGGCCATTAGTCTTAAGCGGCGATCTTGACGTTCATTGGTTCGTCTTTGAGCCCCAGTGCCTCTTCTCCGACGTTCAACCCCATGTTCAGACCACGCTTGATAAACACGCATTATTGTTGAGTGGTGACGTCCCAAACGGTTGCCGGTTTCTCTAAACGAAAAACCTGCTTCTCGTAAATCAAAAATCCGCGATTGGTCAAAGTCACTCAACTGCTGGTAAACTTGAGGTCTCCTTCCTCTAGGCATCGTTAAACACTTGAAACACTTTAAACTAAAGAACGGGATCCGAAAAAGTGGAACAAATTCAAAAAATGACTCGATAATTGCTTGTCTATCACCACCTCTAAAAAATGGCACAAACGTCAAAAATCCCATGACTACTTGATGATTGGGTTTCAAATTTTAATCAACTATTTACCTGGACTAGTCCACTATTCCTGCCAAATTTGGTCCAAAAATTCCCACCCCTTCTAGGTGGTGCAGCTTATATGTCACTGAGTATAAATAATATTAACGATCGAATCATTGCAGTAACTCATCATATAACCGAGGAATGCATTTGGTCACTGACAAGTAACCAAAAGAAACATATTTTATTACTTTTTTCAATAAAAACTAATTGATGGCCTTTCTGGGAACCACTGGTGTACCCAAATTGACAACTATAGACCGCCGATGATCTCATCATATTTCGTCTACTATGTCAGGGACGCTAAATAATGATCTCCCCTTCATATCAGTATCATTGCTTTATATTCAGAACACATCAAACCCATCGCTAAGTTCCTTAGGCGATAGACTCGAAAACTCGAAACAAAGTTGTTTAGGTAATTTAATTCTCTTGTGATTCCATAAAAGTATCCGTGCGATACGAGCACTTCTACAAATTATTAATTTTAATCGGTTACACAGCTTTTAAATTCATTGCTATATTGTTTTTTAAACTGTGAACACAAAAGCTAGGTGCGAGTACTGGAGTCGTAAAATTGAGATTAACCTCATATTTGGCAATTTGTACGGAGATTTACTTCTTATTGTGGCTTAACACGCGCTATCATTTATACCACAAACAATGCGAGGAGGAAATGTGCAAGTCTGTGGCGAAAAGTTCATGATGTACTTTAAGTGGGAACCGATAAATTATACCAACACGTGGATTTGATAAGATGTGTGTATAATTATGATTGGGGGAGGGGGTTAGATGGTGAAATATTAGCCAGTTTGAAATGAAGGTCAAGTCATGTAAATGGGTATCAAAAAATGTGGAAATAAGTAAATTGTGTACTGTTAAAAAATCGAGTATGTTTACTGTTGCGTTGCTGAAATGATTGATAAGGCTGCCAAACCATCGCTGCTTGACTGATCTCACCACAGTTGGAACCAATTTTATGAGCCATGTTGATATGTAAGACGTCAAAAAATAAAATAAATTAAGTATTGACTCTAAAGGTACATTTTGACAACTATGTTGTCATCTTCAGCAGAAATACTAATACAGCAAATTTTATTTTAATACATAAATAAATCCATCGCGCTTGTGTGAGAAACTCATTACTGATACAACAGTTTAAAAATTTTCAATTTTTCAATAACCGAGCATATATTTCAGTATATTCTTGAAATAATCTCTCGTACGTTCCGATATAAAGACACATCCGATAAACAAATGTATTTATTTTACTTCCAATAATGATTAATTGCGCGCCCACACGTCTTAAAAATATTTACGCTGCCCGATAATAAATTATTGTTTATGTCTCCGCGCAAATAAACCAATGATACCAGAATAGATCAACCGGTCAAATAATAACAAGAAACATTCACACGGCTTCGGCGTGGCGCAAAATTCCAATTAAGTCGTACAACGCATCGGCGCTTATGTATGCAAATAGGCGGCGGGATTTGAGATTTTACTAACACCCTCATCGTATCAAGTTTTAATGTCAGTTCGCCCGAAAGTTTTATACGGCGCTCCATAATTCGCGCACTTCAATTAAAGCGTCGCGCTGGAGCGAACGACGCGCAAACGGTTACTTAACAAGCCGATAAAATTGCCCAATTGAACAAACTGCCGCAATTGTCTTACCTCGTTTGTGTTCCACCTGTGTCGCTGAGTGGGAAAGTGGTCCGCTCTCGGCAGGCTTTCCAGGTTCTCTGGGAGCTTGATTGGTTCTCCATCTGGAAAGATAACGAGAATATTAACGAATTAAAATTACGAATTAATGAATGGATCTGGATAAAAATTAAATTAACAAAGGTTGTTTTTAGATTCGTCAAAGTAACGTTCGATTCGACTTAACTACATACGTAGAATTAAATTCGTCAGCAAAAAGATTAGAAATCGATGTGATGATCGCACGTGTTAGCTCAAATACAATTCGAACTCGTGGGAAATGAAAAGGGTGTTTTGGAAAGCGTCGTGGCGATAGTAGTTTTACAAATTAAACCAAACATATTCATAGTTAATTTATACGAACAATTTTAACTAATTCATGAATACTAATCGGGCAATCCGAGCAAATTAACGACACGTGATCGCCCCAATTTAACAACTTGCCCCGATTTCGTTATAAAAGTTGACCTCTGACGAGTGCAAACATGCGTATTAGGTAGGAGTAATGCGAACCGCCAATGCATTAGAATGATTCTAACGCATGTTATAATTAAACCTATTGCAAAATCATGCCCGCTGCAAATTACGCTCCGACAATTTCCACCAAGTGCGCGGTTAAATGTTTTCCGGTTAGTGCTCAAATAAAATTTATGACGGACATTATGAGAGGTTTTAGCTCTATGTTATTGTGCTACGCAGAGCTATTGGTGCGCGTTGCCGAACGATTTAATCAATTAAGATGTGACTCATTTACGCTTAAATTTAAAGCGACTAATTTAGCTGAAAAACTGTTTTTATCGCGTCGATTAATCTAGATAGGAATGAACGGACTATAAAAACAACGATAAACTCGAGCCGAGGGAAATAACACATTGGGTAAAATACACTCGCGAGGCGTTCGAATTAATTCGTCATTATATCACTTTGGGGCATTGACATTAAAATAATTTATATTAGTATTTAATTCGAACTAGTGATGCACGGCTGTAAAATTTATATTGTCAAGATTAAATTTTGTCAATCACAGAAACATTAGAACTGATCTAGAATTATACGAGAGACATCAATATCTCACACACATCGAATTGCACAAAGAAATGTTTATGAATTTATAATAAATTTCTGTTAATTACTTAACGCAACTAATTTGAACGAATTTGTTTCATCATTTGCACTACCATCGATGTATTTATTCGTTGATTAATCGAAAATTAAATTTCGCCGGTGTGCATTTCATTAAAAGCGACGAAAACGTGATGAATACAAATTAGATATCCAATTCACGCGTTCAATTAACCGATTCGTTCCATAAATGTAGCTCCGGGTAATACGCTCGAATCGATTTGTAAGAAGCGAGGAGCTTTCGACATCCTAGACGGTTCAGGAGCTCAATAAGGGTACGAGATCGGCTTTCAGCACCTGAAGTGTATAATTTCAAATCAAATATTAGTAGACGGGAGCCGGTATGTTATCCGGAGTGTAAACGGTGCCGGTCCGCATCTGATATGGTTAGTGGCATCGAGAAGAGGGCTTTGAAAGCTTTTAGCAGATGGAACAAATAATTTGCTTCGTTTGGTGGTGGCCTGGCTGTCATTAATTAGTAATAATGAGCGGTTGTAATACGAGCGGTGGGTTCTCCTGTGCGAGGGTTACGTCGTATAATAAGGTAATTTCTCCAATATATAAAAAAACTCCCTTTCAAACATTCCATGTCGTTAAAAATTCAGAATCTCGTGCAATAAAATGCGAAATATAAAATGTAACATTTTTCAAGTTTAAAATTTAGGAAAGAAAGCAACACGATCCAATTTTGTGATTTCGTAAAAATTGTTTTTAATCATCTTCAAGTTGAAAATAAATGTCAGCTGTTTCGCCCTTAAGACCACAAAAGACATATATCCTGACGGCTCATAAATGACAAACGTATGTCAGTATATAACACCCCCACCTACACATCAATGTTTAATTTCTTTTAAAGTTTCCAATACACTTGCTCATAATTCGCCTCTTAGACGGTTTCAGCTGATCTATGACGTCACGCACACATACATATATTAGTTATGTTATCTTTATTTCGACATTCCTTATTTTTCTTCTCTTATCCTTAGTACCCTAATTACGGTGGTGGAATTTTTAGAAAATCTTAGGAAGGTAAGTCTTGGCTTCGTTCTACACCATTTTCGTCGACGTTTTATGTCATTTTATGCCTCTTGAGGGATTTATTTATTTTGTGAAGAGATATCGTAGGCCTTTAGGCCAGCAACTCGGTTATCCTCTTCCAATCTTTTATATCCTGTGCTTTACTCCTCCAATCATTGACTGCCTTCTTCTTCCTTAGATCTCCCTTCAACATTCCTGATCTTGTAGTGATGTTTGGATTCACTCATTTCCAGGGCATCTTAGTATTGCAGCTCGGTTATCCTGTTCCACCGTCTGCTATCCTGTGCTCTACTCCTTCAGACCTAGTGTTTTTCTTCTTCCACCATCTCTTCCTTGGTCTTCCTCTTGTACGTATCCATTCAATATCCTGTGACATTTTTGGGATTCGCTCATTTTTAATTTATGTGTCCCAGCCATCTGCTGATTTCTATCCCGTTCTGTTCTAGATCTTCCATCACCTCCTCCTACAATCTCTTCGTTTGTCGTTCTCTTGTACACATCCATATCATGTAGTGTTTTTGGGATTCGCTCATTTCCATTCTTTCTATGCATTCCAACCATCTAAATCTTGCAACTCGTACCACATTACTGACTTGTTTCTCCACATAACATCGAAAGTAAGTATTCAAAGATCAACAATTGAGTTAATAATTATTTTATTCTACACTTCGGAATGCGATGTTTTCTTTTCCAAAGTTTCAATTATCGTCGATAAACGTAATTAATTCAAGGTATCTTTCCACACCATATAAGCCATGTACTTGGTACGTAATCTAATATTTCATAGATAGCAGTAAATGCAAATTGCCAATTTGAGAGTATAATGCCACGAAATATATCGCGCCCGTTTAAGTTCGCATCCCGCAGCACCGAAACCAATGAAAACTATAAGTCATCATCAACCGGAATTACACGTCTATAAAATAAACGCGAATTACCGCCGCCTGACTAAAATATAACACAATTAGTTAATGGGAAATAATGGAATACCTAAACTGCGACCCCTTATGTAACAAATCCCCCAGCTTAACGGAACATGACATCGAACGCGGCCCGAACACGGTCATGCATAAGCAAGATCACGTCGATTCCCGTCATCGTGAGCACTTGCTATGGTAATTGAATGCCGCTCATTACCGCTAATCCAGTTGACCTAAGTTCCCAAGATCCCCAAGCAATCAGCCAGACCAACATGGCGTTCTGACAGACACTTCAGCCGAACTCGCAACACGGCGATCACGTCGTTAACACGTCCGATAATCAAAGAAGCAAATTGAAATGTTTAAAGCGTCCCCGATTTCATATAAAAACGCAGGGCTTGTTAATTAAGCGAAGTGCGGCTGTAATTTACGGGCCAGCTGCGGTAGCAAGGCGTAAGATCCCAGGCTTAATGTACTAAATGTTCATCCGAGGATCGGGAATTATGATTATTATGTTAATACGGCGAGCAAATTATGCTATATCAACATTAACGTATAATGCACATATATTAGCGCGGATGTTTGTTTATTTTTGTTTATGCTGACGTCAATTAGATTTTCCCTTACAATTTATGCCACGCAAATTAAGAATTACTCCGCGGGTAATATGAAATAATGCGTGAAGCACGCGAAGAAATTTAACTAACGCATAACGATTTGATTTACAAGCAAATACTCTATTAAATGTAATGTATTCTATTGATTTTCAATACAAAATATTTTGAATATATTATCAGTCGGTTTATCAAAATATACTCAGTGACATATAAACTGCACCACCTAGAAGGGGTGGGAATTTTTGGACCAAATTTGGCAGGAATAGTGGACTAGTCCAGGGAAATAATTGATTAAAATTTGAAACCCAATCATCAAGTAGTCATGGGATTTTTGACCTTTGTGTCATTTTTTAGAGGTGGTGATAGACAAGCAATTATCGTGTCATTTTTTGAATTTGTTCCACTTTTCCGGATCCCGTTCTTTAGTTTAAAGTGTTTCAAGTGTTTAACGATGCCTAGAGGAAGGAGACCTCAAGTTTACCAGCAGTTGAGTGACTTTGACCGAGGGCGGATTGTTGGTTTACGAGAAGCAGGTTTTTCGTTTAGAGAAATCGGCAACCGTTTGGGACGGCACCACTCAACAATAATGCGTGTTTATCAAGCGTGGTCTGAACATGGGGTTGAACGTCGGAGAAGAGGCACTGGGGCTCAAAGACGAACCAATGAACGTCAAGATCGCCGCTTAAGACTAATGGCCTTGAGAGACCGATTCTCTACAACAAGATCAATAGCTGATCAATGGTTAGGTGAACAAGGTCGTCCGATGGGCTTGCGAACAGTTTATCGTCGAATAAGAACCTTTGGCTTGCTGTCTTACGGCCCACATCTTGTGCTACCCCTCACTGCTCAACATCGCCAGGAACGTTTGGCCTGGTGCACGTAAAGACTTCAATGGAACTTGGAGTGACATCGAGTTGTCTTTAGTGACGAATCGCGATTTTGTTTAGGAATGCATGATGGTCGGATGACTGTTAGACGAAGACGTGGAGAAAGGCGCAATCCTGATTTTCCGATTGCGAGGCATGTTCACCGAACTGTGGGGTTGATGGTGTGGGGTGCTATTGCTTACGGCAGTAGGTCACCCTTGCTCTTCATTCGGTGCAGTATGACCGCCCGACGCTACATTGACGAAATGGTAGAACCACATGTTCTTCCATATCTTCGAGGGCTGGAAGACCCACTTTTCCAGCAAGATAATGCACGACCTCACGTAGCAAGGGTTTCTCTTGACTTCTTTGAAGAGGCTAATGTTAAACTTTTGCATTGGCCGCCGAGATCTCCCGATTTGTCGCCCATTGAGCACGTGTGGGACATGATGGGTAGAAGATTGAGGAATCTACCGAACCCACCGTTGACAATAGAAGCTCTACGGCATGAAGTATAGGCTGCTTGGGATGCCATACCCCAAGAAGACATTGATCACCTGCTGGAATCAATGCCAAGGCGGGTCAATGAGTGTATCAGAAATAGGGGCGGACCAACACATTATTAAAGAAAAAATAAAAAAGATGAAGTGTTTTCTTTATCAAATTTTAATCAATTGTTACCTTAAACTAGTCCAATGTTTCTGCAAAATTTGGTCCAAGAATTCCCACCCCTTCTAGGTGGTGCAGTTTATATGTCACTGAGTATATATAATTAAATGATTAATTTCTCTCATAAATAATTATATTTACGTGTTCGGAATTTGTCGTTTTGAATAGCGTACTAGTGATTACAAGCAATCAAAAGCTACCTGAAACACAACGTACAAGTTCACCGACACATTTAATTCAATCAAAATAATTTAACGAACTTTCTGATACCTATTTCATTCTTTGCTTAAATAACGCTCGGATAATTTCAGTATTTTCGTTCCGATCGGCCCACCCAGAGAAAACAGCCCCGCGGAATTTTCCATTTGGTGCGCGGAAAATCTCGGAATTATTCCGACAGACGCGCGCGCGACTTTGTTTTTCTTTTTTCGCCGTCGAAAAACTTTGTGTACAAACTAAACATTTCGTTTGAGGAGTGCTGTTTGTTCGGTATATATAATTATATTCGAACCAGTTGCCGAGTGAACGAAGCCGGCGCTCGTATCTGTCGGGATGAATAAATTATCCACGGCTGCGTGAATTATAAAACGGGCCCGCGGGAGAAACATAAACAATTTTTGACTCGAAATTCATTACGGGCAGATCGGCGCTGTTTGGGCCGTGTCAATAGTTGCGATCGTGTTCATTTGAATCGAAAACGTATGTGCGTTGGGGTAATTGATTTGGTCGAAAAGCGGGCGTCAAAGTGGGTCGTTAATAGACAATTACTGTTTTCTGTGAAGAGGCAAGTTATTGTGCTGGCGGTGCGTGGGGAAGTTGCAATAATGGGGTCGCGACAGCAATTTCGCAACAGTCAAAACATCAAAGACTAATGGTTGTAATTTTGATTTACCTTCAGTTGTCTATCACGTGTAATAATTGTTCGGTAATAAGCAGTGTAATAGAATTACCTTCGACTATATAACCTAATTACTCTTGTAACGACGTAGCACATAAACGTAAAGATATACATGTAGAGGATAGTTGGTATGAAAAAGCAAAACGAATTTCAAAAAAAAAATACAATGGTAATTTTGGCTGCACTTTAATTGTCTGATAAAGGATGTACATTGTTATGAAATGGGATTTGTATGCACAACAATTTTTCGAGAGATATTTCGAAATTTGACTTTACAGATCTTTGTTGTTGCCAATCAATTTGAACTTGAAAACTAACATAAACTTCATGTTACATTTCATAATTTTACTAATGGGGTTTATGGTCGAAATATTCTAATTTACCATAAATTATTTACATATCGGCACGTTGTTGTTTTTTGATAATTACGTCGATTTTTTTGCAAAAAATACAAAGTTTGATATGAATAAAAATATTAAAAGCCCATTAATTAATCGTCGAGATGCAGCCACATTTATTTATAACCATTAATATCAAACCCTCGCCCACCGGTTATCATCCACGTACAATTAAATAATAAATAACACCTCCCAACGAACATTAATACAGTGCCAAGAGTGGGATGAAATATTTCACGAGCCATCCAGATAGCTCTTAAAATGTACGGTCATGTTTCGTACTACGATACAAATAAAATAATTCGGTTGGAAATGGGGCAGAGCAACTGGGGTCAGGTGATTGCAAAGACGTGTCAGCGAGGGTGATTTTACGGTCGGCGCTTCAGATGTGCTGATGCGGCTCCCAGATGGGACGAGCCGAGACCGTGGATGTCCTTATTTATCGGCAACTCCTTCCAGCCATCCTGATTTATTGCCAACTTTTAGTTTTTGCGCACTTTATTATAAGGATCAGTGTAAATACCCCCGTCCGCCCGTCCGTCCGGGCGGCCCAACCCGCACGAACAACTGCGTCCGAGTAATTTCCAACGGGTCGCGTCCAAATTAATTTACTTACAAATGTGACATGTGGGGGACTCGACAATCCGATCCGAAGACGACGGACTTATTTTTAACACCCAAGTAATTTACGTCGATCTGTGCATTCGGATAAATTCCAAGTAGCGCGCGCTTTCAGGTTCGTTAAACAAAGGTGCAAATGATCAAAGTCAAATTGTTCGGCAACGTTTAAATAAATGAGAGAAATGTGTGTGTGTAAGTTACTAGGACGTGTTTGTTAAACTTGGGAGGATTTATGCCCCTTCTGCACATTTTCGATGGGAGGTCAAATACTCGATTAGAGTAAAAATGTATTTTAAACGCGAGTGCGGAAATGAAACAAGGTGTGTTTCTGGAACTGGACGGAACATTACAATGAACAACTTGTTTATGAGCTTTAAAGTCGCTGAATATTTGCTCAAAAATCATAAGCTTACTGTAGTTGGAACACTAAGGTCTAATTAAAGATGCCTTCCACATCAATTCAAGACAATACGAGAAGTAAATTTAAGGATTAAAAAATGTAACCTACTTTACAGGGTTTTAAATTTTCGTCGTCCATTTTTGATTTAGGGGAGCAATCAAAATAAATCGAAATTAACACTTGCGGTTTCGAGTGTCGAAATATAAGTTCACGTTACGATTTTTTAAAATACTTTGATTACGATCGATGAACAGGAAATATTCGTGTCTTTGTTAACAATAAGGGCTAGTTTCGTACTGTTTCTCAAATCTATTAAAACTGAGCACGTGTCATAAATTTAATTCATTTCACAACGAGAGCAGCATAAACAACAGGGTCATTTTCAAAATATATGTGTTTTTAAATCCATCAAGACGGTTAGTTTTAACGACATGTCTCGCGACTTGGCAATTCATGAGAAATATTCCCGCCTATTTCTGGCTCTTTGTGATACCGTCGCCGTCGAATGAAATAATTCTGCATACGACGGACGCCGCTACCTGTTCTAAATACCCGGCGTGGGCGGAAACGTCCTGCCAAACGTCATTAGTAATTAGAGTGAGAAATATTTTATGCTCGCAATGTAGTGAGAATGGAAACAATCAAAATTTTCCGAACGATTAGCGTTGGCGTTAGACGCGGTTTGATTTATGGATTTTTAGTCGACTTAATATGTGATTTGTCATGACAAATCTTAAACAAGTTCTATGCATCCCCTGGATCATTTTGATGCAAACATCGATAATCGCCTATTTACATTTATCGATTTAATTCCACCATAACACATATAACAATGAAGCTCTTAAACCTCATGCGTTCAAAATCATCATCGCTTTTAATTCTGGCCTGCTTCCACGTTCGGTGAAAAAAGGTACACGCCGATGAAACTATTTATAGAATGAGTTACATCTCGTGTGATCGCATCTCAGCAGTAAGGTACACAAAGCTCAATCATTTTCACACTAATGTCATACCTGCCCACTGCATTTCACGTCCAACTACGTCAGATGATAAATCGCGACGTAAACATTCGAATTTATTTCAACGTCTAATCATTTAGTTGCTATTTATTCAGTTGGTGCATTTGTGCTGTTCATTATAATTTCTATTAGTTCATGTTATCATTAATTTTATTCATTTAAATTCTTTCTAAAAAAAGACGATGCATGTATTTCATCATCGACATTTTTCTTGTGTGTGATAACTTACCATTAATTGTCCTTATCATTAACAAAATAAAATTCATCGTATGCAAATCAAAATATCCAATATGCATACATCGCGACGGCGATAATTACACTTACACCTACAACCCCAATAATTATATTCGAATCGCTTAATTACATGCGTCAAACCCCGCACGTCCTGGGGCATTATTAAGATTTTCGTCAACTGTGCACGTGCATGTGTGTGTACATGTATCGATTTTCATAAATTTCGTAAAAGAAACGCCACGTTAATTAAACGCGTTATCGGCCGATCGTTAGTTCCATTCTCGCACATGACTTATGGCGTGTGCTCCCGTTAAAGTACGGCGACGAACGTAGCGATTTTATTTATGGCGGCAATTAAAAGATTTAAACAATCCCGCCGGACTTGACAAACGTTTAACTTTAATTTATCTCGCACAACACTGACCTAGACTTTATAAATAGCGCTCGAACGCGTTCCAAGATCGGCGGAAAAAAAACGTATCGCTGCTTTGAATTTCAAAATAAAGTTTCAACAATAAATTATCGCCCGTGCAATGAGCGTACAAAGTTTTGAAATTCAAATCTCATGTTTATGTATCTGCGGTGTTGTTTAGGAATGCGCATATTTGAACGAAATTAAAAAATAATAAAGTGCGGTTTGTTTATATTGTTTTCGATGCGCGCGGTTAAGACGACGACGTGTGGTTCGGGGGGTGGATTCAATGTAGGTCGGGTGAATTTTATTCGACTTTGTGTCCAATTATTATGGCATGTAACGTATTACGCGACACAGCGACGAGCAAAAAAACGTAAACACTTTATTTTTAAGTCAACATCGTAACGAAAATACAAGACAAACTTTATCATCTGGTTCGTGTATTGTTAATGTTTTGAGTGACTGCGATACGTGTTGCTGTGTATTTCTTTTTGCAGGCAAGCTATTTATGTGCTAGCAACTTTATGTTACTCTTTCGTAGAGGTTTCGATGAAGTAGTTGGGTCTTCAGTGATACGTCAGTTCCTCCTGGTATTTATTATTATTAGTGGATTTCAAAACGGAAAAATATACATTTAAAAGAGATGTAGAAATAAACCTTGTCTATTATTTTTAAATTTTTACAATAAATGAATTGAATTGAATAATTTAATGACAATGACAATTAATTTTTGTAAATGTTGGCGATGAGTTTACAAGAAGAACAAAACGATAGTCCAGGGATCAAGTAATATGTTTAAAGTAAGATTGCGTTTCACGTCAATGTTACGATTAGGACATTGATGAAATTTATACAATTGCTAAAATCACAGAAGAATTATCTACCGTTATACCCAATTGAATAATGTTGATGAGTCCACAAGAAGAACGAAACCGTATTCCTGTATTTTCGGTGGCTGATCTAATTTTGGTCTCAATGATCTGTTCAAATGCACTAACGTACATATTTACATTTACATCCATTATTATTACGCGTGCTATATCTTCAAAATATAATTCTCGTAATTTCAACATTTCCAATTCGTAACTCCGAGGCTTCCGCGACGCGTCCTACGTAAATATATTTTGTCATGGCTGTTACCGAAACATCTGAACCGTATAATCTAATTAGGTAAAAATTTGGGCCAATTTTCTGGTTCGCGATGACGGGAATTTCTCTGCGCGCAAAGTTCCAAAGCGGCGGAGGCCCTCCCGCTACACGTCCTATTTTTACGTGCGCTCGTTGTGCATCGATAACTCTCTTAAGAAATTTTATATCTGCCCGAAATGTAATTCCCTATTCATCCCCGTTGCGCTCCAGTCGTAAAGAAATGACGTTTGTACGGATTCGTGGTTTTATTTCTAGTTGTTTGCTAGGACTGTGGAACGGTCGGTTTGTCACATGCGGTTTTTTTCACTTTAAAAATTATTACTTTAGAATATGATGAGTTAGGTAAAAGTTTCCCAATGACAGTATCATTTGACATAAGTTTCCAAAATTGAAAGCGGTAGTCGGAACACTGTTAGATTGTTGCTCATTTCCGATTTCAACCAATTGGAGTCGAGAATTTACATTAAATGATGTCATCGAGCTGTTGAAGTCTTTACTAAAACTTGTTTGTTCTTGTTTGTCTTTTATATTCTCCAGTACGTCTGTCTTTGTGTTCTTATTTTAAGCTATCGCTCCATAAAACGAAACTTTCTGATTATCGTGTTGTATGTTATTCATTTCCTTATTTTTCAACCCTTTTTGTTATTTAAATGTTTTCCAAAATTTATTGTATTTGATAAGTTCTATTACCTAATGGAACTTTCACTATCTCCACTGTCATGTGGATGAAAATTTTGACTGCTAAATATTAATTAAAAATTTATGGCAGTGGTACTGACATTATTATCATTAAAAACAGGTTTTGTTGTCGCGAATATCACATTGGGATAAATCCAAATTTTCTGGTCGATTTCAGCGATTTTTATGATGGTTTGAAGGATCACGCTACCTTATTGGTAGGGTTTGGGAGTTACAAGAACTTCTATTTTGATTTTTACTATAAATTACATTTCTTTTTGTACAAACTGCGAGACATTATTCCTCTAATTTTTATTGATCGCCACAAATATAACAAAAATGTTCCGGTTATTTACGCGCTTTCTCCATGATGATGGCAGCACTATTCAAATACCCTAGAAAATGAGGGTAGAATGTAATCTCGAGCCTATGGTAAAACACTGAAGGGTACGTTTGTGGGCTTTTGTTTTAGCTCAATTCGACTTCAAAAAAATGCCCGAACGGATCGATTTTTATTCTTAAATTTAAAGATGTAATTTTTTAACCCCCTAAGTGTAACCGCCAGCACCCCAACTTTAAAAATTTTCAAAATCAGTTGATAAATAATTTACACTACGTTGTGGAACGTGTTACTTACTTACGACTAGATAACAAAAATAAAAGTTACTGAAGCCGAAAGAATCAAAATTTCAATAATGAAAATTCGGACGCATGAAGAAGTTCGCATTTCGTTCAATGATATTCACCCAAGCCGTCCTCGAATATCAATTTATCAATGAATGATCAATTCCATAATGACATGTCCATTTTTTCTCTCCAGTTTCTATTACTCTACCACATTTCGACTTCCTAGTTTAAGACAATTTATATTTTGTCACATGATCTTAATCCTTTGGATATCTAACACTAGCACGTTGGTTGTAATCTAGCACTTTATTGAAGCTCGAGTAAACGCAATTTTTCGCATAATCTTGTCGTTTGCTTTACGATACGAATCCCAGCGTCAACTTTTTTTAAATTTAGGAAATCATTGCCTCTGCAAGCAACACAAACAAACATTCACGAACGCCGTCGCCGGCAAACGCTCAAAATCTGCGCACGATTCCTCGCATTTAATGCAGCATTTCTAGTCAAATCGCATTCATTCGTTTCATAAATAGTAATCAACACGGAGTGCCGCAGGCGCGTACGTATCTATCGGGCAGGAGCATTTCGAGCATTTCGAGCATCTCTCGCGACACCAGCTGTTCGCCGCGCGCTTTTTAATAATTCACGGCCGGGGCACCACCATCCATCTGCCGACTGCGTTTGCCCAGTGGTGTCGTCGCTGCACTGCGCTCTTAAATTGCGTTAACAAAATTGCGATAAGCAGAGGCGGTGAGTACGTGATAAATCATTGTTCGGAGTGACCCAGAATCGTAACTTAAAACACACTTGAAAGAAACAAAAGCCTTCTGTGTTTATCTTGGCCCCGCTTTGATCTGGGCCGCGGGGGAGAGCTGCTTTTTAACTTTCCTTGTTTCGAGCGTCGTAACAATTTGCATAAATGTAATACGCTTTCGTGCATAAACAAACAAAAAAAAAACATTAATACATATCTTCAAAGGGAAAAGTGTTGATCACTCGTTTTGGAATTCAGTTAAAAGCAAAACAACTTTCAGTTGTCAGTGTTGGACAGATCTGGACAATATTGAGCCACCTTTCGCATATAAGGGTGCGTTATAAAGATGTGAACATAGAGTTGAATGTAATTAATTTCTGCGAGTTATATTGAATGGTGATAAAACACATCTTGGAGAAGAATATTATAGCAGATGCAGAGTTGGAATGGTGCCTTTCAGCGACGGTGTTAAACCGTGAGATGACAATTACTTTACTGCAAGCCTTTGATCATTAATATTAATTAAATAATCGAAACAACAAACGCACATTTGTAATTTAACAACCACGCAATTAACTCACCAAACTTGTATGCAACTAAATCGATTTTTACGTTTTCAATCAATCGTTTTAAATAAATACGCCGAGTAATCAAATTGCGTCCACGTAAATTACACGCCGATGCCAGCGATTCGTATTAGTAATTATGAGGATTGGCCTTTTATTAAAAATTTTGCCGGTGAAATATCGCCGGATATTCGAAATTGCGTAGCGAGAGAGTTGATATTTTCCGGAAGAATAAATTGGAATAATTGCAACATAAATGCCTTTGTGCGATCAAACTTTCACATATTGTCGCAGGACAACAAATGCACGAAATTGCTCATAGAGGCACTTGCGTGCGGTTTGAGAGTCGCAATTAAAATCACCGTTGTTGGGTAGTTTCGTCGTTTCATATGTTGCGTAAATTTTCGTACGAAAACGTACGTTAAAGTGAAATAAATTCGATTTGTTGCTGCAACATGTAGGCCTTTATTTTACATTACTTGCTTAATATTAATAAGCAAAGGGTTGTAGCAGAATAATTGCCAACTCACTTCAAATGCCACATCGCCACGTTATTGCAAAAAAAAATTCAAACGCATCGGATCGGTGATTTAAAAACTTCAAAATTGAAAAAAGGTATAATTGTCTTTACCTCCCCATCGTGCTTCACCGAAAACGTAAAAGTAACAAAGTATTGTTATTATTATCATACGTTTCATCGCCGAGCTCCGAATCGATACCAATAAAATATCAAATTACGAAATTCAATCGAAAACCGAAAATACACCAATACTTTCAATACGGACTGCAGCGTTAATAAGCGAAAAATCAGCGCGAAAAACAACGCAATCGACACCCTCGATGCCGATATACTTTATGTAATTTTATATTATTATGTAAATATCAATCGCTACGAAAATAACATTTAATAGCGCGATAATCCATATAATTATGGGCTTAGTGTGCGATAAAACACACATTTCCCAGTAATAAAATACCAGTCGTTATAGATTTAAAATTATAATGCAAATAGCATCAATGGCGACCAATTTTCTGCACTGCGAGTGGACGCTTGTTTTTCTGTGTTTATTTTTGGGATATTTATATCTTGAACACGTGAGGCGATAGCAGATATTACCTTTTTAATTAACCAAAATTAGCTGGTTATCTCGTATTTGTTAATTTGTTGTATTTCAATTTAACGATAAATATCGAAGTACGATATGTGCGATGCATCATTTGCGTTATTTATGTTTGTGTATTAAACCTGAACTTGTCGATGATAAACATTTTTATTAACACACATAAAACTCGCATGTCACGTGACATCGTTGGATAAAATGAATCCCATCCAAGTCAGTTAGTCCTTATTTATATTATCACAGTGCCTTGAATGTGTTTATGTATTTTTTCTCTCAATCCTTGCCTGTCACTAATTTCCTCTATTGCACTATCCTCATTTCTTTAATATTTTCTTTTACTTGGTCGGTCCATCTGCATCTTAGTCTCTCCTTGGGTCTATCTAGGATTCCATTCCATTCTGTTATTATTCTCAGTGCTGCCTTCTTTTATCTACACGTGTCTATTACACCCGATTCTCTAATTTGATCACTATTTCTATGTTTTCCCATCCCAGGATATTCTCTGTTAGTTTTCGTTTATTTTTGTTGATCCCCTCTTTTCCAGTATTTTAAGTTCTTCTTATTTATTCTTGGTCATTGCTTTCATTGCATATATAACTGTTTTTAAAGAGTTTTTATCTTTGGGTAATTTCTTTATTGAATTGAAATGTATTCGTCGTTTGTTCTTTGCTTTTCATTTTTTCTGTTTATGACAGCACCCAGGTATTCAACTCCACTTCTTTGTACGTGTGGCATCAACACAAACTCTGTTAGTACTCTTGTCTTTTCTGTTGCAGTACACATAATTAATTTTTCCTTATTCATCTTTAATCATCTCACTTTCGTTTCTTCCTCTAGTATTAATGTTGATTTTTATAGTTTCGCTAATCAGAGCGATTGGTTGTTGAATTATCAATTACTTTTATAACGTAGTCTTCTCGGATCTGTCAACTTTTATGATACTTGGCATTTGCTGTATTTCGTCAACCACAACGTTTATTTAATTAACATTAAAATATTGTGAAATCGAAGATCGGTAATATAATACTTTTCACACAATCTTAATAAAAATGTAGACAGACATACTGGCATATTTGGTGTTTTACCTAAAAGCTCGCAAACGAACCGACCGACTGTACACTTTTTTGTTGAGTCACGGTACCAACATTGCTTGTGTTAATGAATATTTTTTCGCATTTTCCTCGCCTGAAATTTTGGCGTCGCGCACTCTCCACACTGTGTCGGCGACGCCCGCTGTTGTTATGTTGCCCGGCGTTTACAACATTACAACGCCAAGGAAACTCATTTAGCCGTAATTATAGATAAACTCTTTCCGTGTGCAACGAAATCGCGCAGTGGATTAAATCCGCATATTTTTAACTCGAAACAAAACCAGTTAAATCGCTCCTACTACAGCTGTTATGAAAAGATAATCGCAATTTATTCCTGTACGTTATTTAGCGCCCCAGTCCTAATTAGTTTTATCAAATATTTTAATAGGATTATTCGCGCTCGCGAAATATCACAAGCGCGCGAGATAATAACTCGCGAGTAAAAACTTAAAGTTCAAAGCCGCTTACGGCCTCCGCGCGCGCCGCGAGGACTCGGCCGCTGAAATTACGCGTCATCGTATTAGCATATCGGGGTCGCAATGAAACTGTTTTCCTTTCGAACGCCGCCGCGCAGATAAAATCCATTTCGTTTGGTTTTTGCGCGGAGATCTCTATCCGCGGGCGTCGTTAAGATAAATTGCGCGATACGAGAAATTAGTACGTTGGCGAGCCTTAACTGGAATATTATGTGACGTTTTCAATTTTCCCCTCTGCGCTAATTATCGTTATTAGTCATAAACGTCGCTAAACAATTACGTAATTCATATTGGAAAAGGAGTACACGGATAAATTGATTTTCATTGAATTTTATTATAATAACCCGTATTATGGAATAAACGCACATGAATAATGTTGTGTGTAATGGTTTATGCTCTAATGGGCGCGTTTCACGAATGCGTCGTTTTTAAACGCGAAATTTCAATATCCAACGTTCAATTTCGAACAATAAGTGGCACGCATATATAATAATGTGAAGCAGGAAACAGAGGATTGTGTAAATATGTTAATGTCTGGTATCGATAATCAAAAATTAGGAATATTTTGATTATGATTATGATTATTTCTAATTAATATTTGTCGTTAGAACCATAACAATATCATAAATTTAATTTTGTGTTTATACTGAAAGCTCCGTACGCAAATAATTACGTGGACTCTTAATAGATTTATACATAACATTTTGATCTATTTAAAGCGGCGCGATAGTGTAAACCGTCATTAAAATAAGTTAATTGGAATGCAGGTTAATGTCTCGTCGCGAGCGAATCTGGCTAGACAGTGAACCGCGCGAGCGTAAATAGAATAGTGAACCGAAATAACACCACCGCCGATATGGTTTCATTTAGATAATTGTTTGATTTCCATCGCAGTCCGCCATTGCACACCCGCCGGGACGCGCCGAGCTCGCCGGAGTTAAATTAATTTAGATCTTTCGATCCGGGCACAATTACGTTTCGCGGTGTTGGTAATTTTTATTTAATTATTTCCGACGCCCGGTGCTTAATTCTGCCGGGGGCGCGCGAACGTGCGATCCGTAATGGGAAAAGTTTCTAACGATGCGCCCGCGGAGCGCGGAACGGCCGTCACGTAAAAGTGCAGGTCTGTCATGCGTGAGCCATTTATTGCGCCGTATATTGATAAAGAAAACACCCTGGCCAGTGCGGCTGCACGTTATAGTCGATCTAGTTCGGTGGTGGTTGGTTCGAATTGCGCTGTTCTCGTGATTTGTTGGCGGACCGCCTGCTCCCAACGATTCAAACAAAACGGAGATATTTTTCCCTCTCTTATTTATTGTTGTGTTTCGGTTCGACCGCGGAATGCAGAATCAATGTTTATCTTCCAGCGTCTTTCGTGCATTTTGTGTGTTCTTCGTCTCTTCGCTTCGGAGTATCTCTGAAATTTATGACTAAATATGTACGCTGTTGACGCTACGTTATGTTTCAGTTGGGTGCATTAGAGTTCTGGATTTATACGAGATACACCCACCATTATTTTGAAGGAAATGTATCATTGTAATTATCACTTAATTTCATAAGATCTATTCTTTACTCTTCGATAAACATATCGACATTGCCCCAACGACGCTTATGACAAACTCTATATGAAACATTCGTAACTCGATACTAAGACCAAGTCCGTACAACGAGTATTTGAAACTTGCATAATATTTTCGATAGTCATAATTAAAGAAAAAGCTTCGATCGAAATGAAAACCGAAAGACCTATGAATAAAAACTACATGTCGACAACCAACGCGAAAATGCAATCAGGGCTATTTTAAAATTATGAAGGACTTATTAAAAGATCTTTGATATTCTTAGATTAAATATATTTCGTTTTTTCAATTCGTTTGCATAGTTGTTTTTTTGTTTATTATGGGGGCCACACAGACGTTGGGGACTCTTGGGGACCCACTTCCATAAAGGAGTTGTCGGAATGAGAGGACATCAACGTTCATATCGGGGTCACCCCGAGTCGTATAAAGTGATTAATAAAAGGGTTTATTTATTATCGCCCCGCCCCATCACAGCGTTTAATGCCCAAGGGTTACATTAGATCTCCAAAATATATTCGACGTCGACAAATTACGTGAAATAACATATTTGGGCAAAGTTCCACCTCACTTCTTGTTCATTTAAACAATTTAATTAAAACGGGCTTACTATACGTTTTATTATCTTGGAGCACAACAATAAAAGTCAATAGTCATTTATTACCCGGTTGCGAAAATTTATTACACGACGAACAGGTCCGAGTACAGATGCGCGGTACACTAGTCAATACGCCATCCGAAGAACGACCATAAATTAACGTCGCCCGCTGATCCTCTTCCGGCCGGACCGTAAAACGTATCGACAAATGCTGTTGGGACTCAGAGTCCAGTCGCATGAAATACGCGACGGAGACGTCTTAAGATTACGGCGTCGTTACGCCAGAAGCGACAGAAAGCGTCCGCGCGACCTTAACCGTAAGCCGGATGCGGTTCCGTTCTGCTCTTTCGCATAAGTTTGATGGATGCATTCCCGGAGGTTCGCGGGAAATTGCAGAGAAAGTTAAAGTTCGTTTAGTGGGGCGCTAACGCGGCGGCCGCCGCCGCCTGAATAATAATGGGGGTCTGGTGTCGGCGAAGGGAAACAATTTCGCCGCCGCCGCTCTCAATTGCTCGCGCAGTACACCCAAATATCTAATAATCCTTATCGCAACACGAATGGGAAGCGGTCCATTGAGGTCGCAAAGTCAAATTAAAACTTTTAGCGTTTTATGAAGACATTATGTAAAATTTTACGTGTCGTACTTCGAGGTAAATAGGACAATGCGAAATTATTAAAATTGGGTTTAATCTCGCATAGTGCATTAAAATTCACTTAGTTTAAAATATCTGCGCTAAGTTGGCAATTATGTCCTGTAGTTTTCGTTCGCCGTAGTTAGTAAATGCCATTCTGGGTAGCTAAAAATCGTAATAGTCCAATAGAAAAAGATTAACTGAAGCTATAAAAGCTCAATATCTGCGAAATACTAAAAATATAGTTCGACAACTAAGATTTGTAGCAATACTTACATTTTGACGAATAATTATTATGCAGGCTTACAGAGGGTGTTAAAGGAACGTGTATATTGACTAGACATGATACAATTTAGGTATAAACTAATTAATTTTGATTGATGGGAAAAGTGCGAAGAACTAGGGTGGAGCAAGGATGAGGAGAGGGAGGGCAGGGATTGGAAGAAGGCATTGGGAGAGAATGGGGAAGGGGTACAGATATTATGGAAGTTAAAAAGGAGAAGGGAGGAGGGTAGGAAAAAGAGGGTATCAAAGTGATATAATTGATATGTTGCAGGAAAGGTGAACAGTCGAGGGCTGGAGATGAAGCGAGCGGACAAAAGGTACAAAGAAGGAGGGGGAGATGGAGTGGAGGAGAGAGAACGAGGAGTACAGACTGAAAAAACACGATGCATTATAAGAAGGAAATGATAAACAAAGGTTTTTTATATTATCCCGTTTCACCATAAGAAGATAAAATGTATTCAAAAACATGTTGTAGTTAACGAAGTTTCACACAATAAACTTTTTTAATTTTGAATTTATTATTTTTATTTTAAAGTAATTATTAATTATTATTGTATTAATTTGCGTTCTTAATTTCTTGTTTAAGAATTACCATGAGATTTGATTTTGACGCTTCCGGATTTTGAGGTTACCTTTTGCCAATTTTCGCCACTTAATAATAATAATTAAATTATAAAGGTTAGGTTTTATGGTTTCATGGAACGAAGTGTCCCAGACACAGAGACGATGCCAAACGAATACTTTGATACTCAACAACGTGACGTGACAGTATTTGCTTGAAATACTCGATTTTTAAAGGCTTTTCTTTTCTAACAAAAAATCGTAATCGACTTAGACACAAAGAAACTAAGTTTTGAAAATTTTAGCGAAATTGATTTTTCGACTTTTGTCCTTTCAACAACTTTTACACTCAACTCCTTACGAATATTAATCAAAGCAATTTAAATCAAAATTAACGCGTCGAACAATTACGAGATAAACTGCGATTAATCCCCCGAACTTCCCCTCGAAACGCGCCGAGGCATTAAATTATGTTTCATAAAATTACTTGTCACGAACAACAATTGGTTAACAAAAACAACGCGGCTCCCCGAACAAATGGACAAAACAATGAATGAACTCCACAATTGAATAAAGCGCTCCATAAATGAATAATTGAATACAGGGTAGCGGAACATCACGGGCTTCCCTCTTGCAATAACTCATTGCTTTGCGATTTCTGACGTGCCGTAAAAAGGCCATATATCAACGCGTGCGTTGAAACGCTGAAATATGGTGGCGGAATTATCGCGCGCTCGGCATCGATAATCGTCCCTCCCCAATTAGTCACAATTTGCACATAAATCGGAGACGTGTAAAGCGGCGAACACAAGAGGAGAGAATAACTGTCGAATTGTTTCGCAGAAACGATGTACAATTTGCAAATTTCGATTTCTGCGTTCATACGTCCGCTTTTAATGCAACTACATTTCATTTGTGAAAGATGCAACCTTATTATTTGTGATGCCGACTAAATAAAATCAAAAATCCTTTACAATCGTAGTAGAGTTAATTCTAAAGGGGTGAAAAATAATTACAAGTTTTCCCGTGCGTTCGCATCCAGTTCATAAGAATTAATGGACGAGAAAAAAACACAGATAACACAACTGTCGGGACCGGAGGGAATTACATTTTGATGTAAAACAACGTTTAAAAATTCACCCCAAGAATTAAATATTATATAAAAAAAATTTAATATAAAATTTTACTGAATTCAAATTAACTCCGCAAGGAGACTTTATGGTTGGTTGAACGTGACATTCTGAAAAGTTAAAATCTATTTCCGGTAAAATCAATACTAAAAAAGTTCAAATCCCAACAGAAAACGAACCGGTGGGCATCAAGAAAAAAACATCGGCAAATGTGATTAAACACATAATCGAGCGAACGTAGCACAATGTTGCGATAAATTGAAGTGTAGTTCACCTGACGTTCAAGACTCGACGAAATGCTAGTTCGTTTGTAACTCTTTGCTACGAAGCAAAGTTTTAAATATCTGTCGCCGTTGCTGGCATGACAATATCTGTTTGTATTTTAGTAATTAATGTAGTAATGTAGGGGAAAAAAATTGAGACGACAAAATAGATATCTAAACTAAGTTAATCAAGAAATATTTAAGAGATAAAAGAAAACGTATTATCAAAAATATGAATAAAAAACATGATGGAACAAATGCCAGAAGACCAGAAGAACAACATAAAGGATGTGACAAGGACCAAAGAGATGATAAAGAGCAAGGAGGTGATAAAAACCAAAAAATTCGAAACCAACGAAATAAGAAATACGAGAAACACGATCGCCAAATCAACATACAATAAAATGACGCAAACAATCGCTGATGACACAGCAATACTTGCATAGCATAGTAATTCAGATATTGAATGAATGCCTGGATAAAAAATGTGCATCAAGTTACCTTTACTCAAGGAAAGAACAATGCTCGTCAGTTATTCTTAATGGTGATAGAATACCAGAAACCTCTACAGTAGAATATTTAAGAACGCACCTAAATAAAGAAATAAACTGGAGAGAGCATGTAACGAAAAAGAGAAAACACTAAAAATTGATCAAAAGTTCAAAAATGTCTACTGGGTAGTACACAACGACATTCATCAGCGATGCCATCTAGGACAAACAACAAACCCCATGAGAGATTCGAAACTTAATTACTCTTACTCCACTCCTTCACCGACAAGATTTAAAAAACTAAAAAAACGACTAGCCATTAATAAAATAATCCAAAACGTAAGAGGGTCCTTCACTATAATAATTGGACGTATCACAATCAATGGTGGAATTTTCTTCAACGTTTACGATATCGAACACCTTGCATACGAAACGATTTTTAAACATAAAATTACTAAGTAAACCACAAATAAACATCGCAATGAAATTTCGTTAAAGAACCTTTGGCAATGTATCGCCGGAATTAAAGGATTGATAAGGACAGTTTTTTTTTTCACGAAAAAATGACAAAAAAAACCAAACACGTAATCGTAACCAGTCGTTCCAATCCTATTTGAATCGAGTAAGCCGCGTTCGCCACCACCATATCACGGAATAAACTTAATTGCACTCACCTCGATAGCTACAGCATTTTAAAATCGCACCCTTCGGTCAACCCCTTCCAATTGCATCGACGAAAATCGCACACGAAACACACACTTTCGATAAAAATTCCAACGCAATTTGATTTACACATAGGCGACTTCGACAAAAAACCGCGTTATTGTCATTTGCTCGACGGTACCGCGGCAGCAACGTCAGTCTCTTAGTCAAATCACATCACAAAATGCACAAATTAACCCGATTTGCGAAATGTCGAGATGAACGAGTCTAAAAACACGGAAGCTTCTTCGCGACGACTACTACAAGACTGACCGATCGGATCGGTCGATTGTTGAGTCACCGATATAGATGCACAAAAAAAACCGAAACGTAATCGCCGAGTTTATGCGACGTGTTGTGAGGCAAAAAAAGTCGAACGTGCCTTGGATTTAAACGCCGTTGAAAACGAGACTATTTTATTTAAGACTATATGACGTTGGGAGTTATTTTGCTTTCATAGTAGCTGGGTCTTAAAATGTTACCAGATACCAGATACCAGAAAGTAAATATCACGTTACGTAAATGGAAACCCAATACGAATTTCATAGAACGCCTTTAACATTTAGAAAACTTTGGAAAACGGATAAACAAAAATATGAAAAGTAACCAATTACAATAACTGTAATTCTGTACATATTGTAAATTTTCATTGGTTGACCTGAAAGTTGTATTTACTAAATGTACAGGTCATATTTTTTAAGCACCCTAAACAATAATCCCATTAACAGATTTGCGTCCACAAATTTCAATGAATAATTTTTGAAAGGTTCTTAACGATTCTTTAACATTTCAGGCGCAGTGCTTTCGAAATGGGAGAAGATTGGAAAATTGAAGAAAATAGGTTGTATGGGAAGGCATGGCTCTCAGTTTCGAGAAAACTGGAGAATGTGAAGAGGGAGATGGTGGAGAGCTTGGAGGTTTCAAACTCCTGCTTTGGATGTAATAAGCTGAGCGGCACA
Source organism: Geotrupes spiniger (assembly GCA_959613385.1). Classification (NCBI taxonomy): domain Eukaryota; kingdom Metazoa; phylum Arthropoda; class Insecta; order Coleoptera; family Geotrupidae; genus Geotrupes; species Geotrupes spiniger. Next base: position 995,751 of record OY390732.1, on the reverse strand, counting down.
AAGGACCTAAAAATGGAAAATGAATAATAAGAAGCTCGAGGCATATGTGTAACAGACAAGACAAAGAAGCTATGAAACAGATAAAAAAACAAAGCATTTGAGATTCTGACCGAAAAATAACAACGTACAACAATAAAATGAACGCAGTACTCCGTATATAGAAAAGAGGGTGAAACCATTGCCCGAATACGCAGAAGAAAGAAATGCAGATCAGAGAGGTTGGAAGAACAAGATAGGAATAGATGTGTGACAATGACGTGAAAGGAATGCAATATTTTACGAATGAAAAATATATATGGTCTTTGTGCAAAATCGATGAATTTTTGGGAGCACTGGATTGAAGCTGATGGTCATAAAGCTAAGGAAAATATGAAAACGTTAAGAAAAGGGGTAGAAAAGACAATGGGAGACACGAAGAATAATATTTCTAAATACCATTTACATAAAAATGTACAATTGAGGTAAAACGTGAACATGTCAAATAAAGATTGTTAATTAATTAAATTGTTGGAATTATCCATGTCCATATCGAAATTATTCATCGATTCATTTCTGACATTTTCTAAGCGTCCATTTTTCCAACGTTACACCCAACATATTTCTTCACAAACAATAAAAAGAAAACCGGCGATTGTAAACGTGACACGTGACCTTAATTTTTTCGCCGTTCACGTAAAATTTTCCCCCCCAAGTCGACAATTTAAAGTTTCGCGTTAAAAAGAAAAATAACGTATGTGGAAATCGATAGACGTAAGACCGAGGAACGAAATTACATCGTTGCCGAGTTATTTCCAGTAAATTTCCTCCAATCGTGTTCCTTGCATACCTACACGGCGAAATTTTGCACACTGTCGTCGTTTATTTAAATTGAAAATGACGATTTGCTCTCGGCGGATGACTTCTGAAATTATAACGATTATCGTCACATTTTTCTTTCGTTCGATAACGTTCGGCATTTGCAATTAGGTACGACGATTTATTTCATTCCAACTTGCATTTTTTTTATAATACAACGAAAGCTTTTGTACGAAATATTGAGGTTTTCTTTGTCAAATATTGCTGGTAATGAAAATATATTTATTACATCGCCGAGGCAGGGGAGAAGCAATTATGATAAGGTGCCACTTATTAAGGGGGGATCCTGCTTTAGAAGGATAAAAAAATCATTTTTTTTATTGCTCAAATCTATGCCTAATATATCTAAGAATATGTATAAAAAGTTATAGCGGCTAATTCGCAATATTTTGAAAGCTACAGCACTAAACACAGTGAGGTGTCGAGCATAAAATATACGAACGCACGAACTTTAGAGCGCGTTTTCTCGAGTTTTCGTTTTTACGATTTTTCTAAACTGGTGGGCGTGATTGCGAGAAAACTAGACAAGCAATCAAAACGAAACAAAACTTTTATTGGCCTCAGTAGCATTCTGTTCTATTTGAACTAAAAAGTTAATGAAAAAAAATTCTAAACAACTTTTTTAGCAAGTTGAAATGATTTTCTCTTCCTGCAAAGAGCACATTTATTTTCAAACCTGAGAAAAATCTTGAATTTCAAAATTTTGGGTTTTTTTTTAGTTCACATAGAAGAAAATATACGAGAATTACAATTTTCTTTGGTTTTTTTTGCTTCAGACAAAAATTACGAGCTACATCTTTCCCACCGATTGTAGACTGCAATTGAAAGGTGTTGCACAAATGTGCATAAAAATCGGTTCCGTTTAAATATTTTTCTCTCGAAATATTTTTTCTTTAATGCTCAAATATGTAATAAAATGCTCTAAAAAGTTCGCTAGACTTGCTCATTTTTTTCTGTCCTAAAAAAAATCCCCCAAAAACGATATTTTAAGTCCTCCTAAAGCAGGATCCCCCCTTAAGGGCCGGGATACTTTTGATCAATTGACGTTTTCAATTATTGCACCTGCATTGTGCATTTTACATTGCTTATATTTTATATGCAATTTTATGTGTGACAAAGAGCTTTTATAATGTGTTCCACAGAAAGTTCTTTATGAGAGAATTCTAGATTGATTGAAATAAAAATATAATACATTTGGTTGTATATTCTATTGTTGTTTTTTACATTAATATATTTATCATTAAAAAATAACTGGATAACAAAAATAATTGTAAACAGTTACAGTTGACTGACTGAAAAATATTAAAATCAGATCGGCATCTTGCAATCAGTTATTAAAAATGAAGATCCAGAAATCAATTCCAAATAATGGCTACTTAAATGTTATAGGTGCAAACAAATGTTCATGGACTTGTTTCAGTAAACAAATTTAAAATCCAATAAACCCCGCTCTCTAAACTCTCTAACGTAGCCGGTACGTCATAACGCGTCACATAGCACTCAGATAGGGTTTACTGGCGCTGTAACACACCCATAAAATATAATCTCGTTCGGAACCAGTGTCGCGTTCTTAACATTTTCTCCCGTAAAAATTACTGCCCGCGATTGCAAGGCAGCGCGGAATTTATAGGGCCGCCCGAATGCCTTTGTAGCAAAAAACAATCTGCGCGGGTAATATATGTGGACACAAATGAAATGAAACGAAATCGGGAAAGTTGTGCGTAAATCACGCACGCACGTTTGAATTCATATGAGAAAATTTGCATAAAACGTACACCACGTGGCGACCGACAACACGCCACTCAAAATTTATCGCATTACGCGATGCCCGGGCGGCACGTTGCTTCCTTTTTTTATTATATTCCTTTATTGTGCCATAAAGGCGGCGCAAGTTCCAAATCCCGACGAGACTGATAAAATTCGTTACGAAAATTACGTTTGCTTTACGACCGTTGATGTTTTTCGTGCGTTCGCGCCGGGCCGAATGTCGGCGAGGCACGACACACGAATTTCGTTAATGTGATGTTGATCTATTTAAGGCCTGTATAAATAGGAAATGGGATTTTATCGGTGTTCAGTTTGTGCATTAACGCTGATCGACACAACTTAGTTTATAATAAGTTTGGCACAATGTACAGTCAACACGAAAAGAGATGGCATGCTGGTTAAACAATTGATGAATAAATAATAATTTTTATATACTCAGTGACATATAAACTGCACCACCTAGAACGGGTGGGAATTTTTGGACCAAATTTGGCAGGAATAGTGGACTAGTCCAGGGAAATAATTGATTAAAATTTGAAACCCAATCATCAAGTAGTCATGGGATTTTTGACGTTTGCGTCATTTTTTAGAGGTGGTGATAGACAAGCAATTATCGAGTCATTTTTTGAATTTGTTCCACTTTTTCGGATCCCGTTCTTTAGTTTAAAGTGTTTCAAGTGTTTAACGATGCCTAGAGGAAGGAGACCTCAAGTTTACCAGCAGTTGAGATTTTGACCGAGGACGGATTGTTGGTATACGAGAAGCAGGTTTTTCGTTTAGAGAAATCGGCAACCGTTTGAGACGGCACCACTCAATAATGCGTGTTTATCAAGCGTGGTCTGAACATGGGGTTGAACGTCGGAGAAGAGGCACTGGGGCTCAAAGACGAACCAATGAACGTCAAGATCGCCGCTTAAGACTAATGGCCTTGAGAGACCGATTCTCTACAACTAGATCAATAGCTGATCTCAATGGTTAGGTGAACAAAGTCGTCCGATAGGCTTGCGATCAGTTTATCGTCGAATAATAACCTTCGGCTTGCTGTTTTACCGCCTACATCTTGTGCTACCCCTCACTGCTCAACATCGCCAGGAACGTTTGGCCTGGTGCACGGAAAGACTTCAATGGAACTTGGAGTGGCATCGAGTTGTCTTTAGTAACGAATCGCGATTTTGTTTAGGAATGCATGATGGTCGGATGACTGTTAGACGAAGACGTGGAGAAAGGCGCAATCCTGATTTTTCGATTGCGATGCATGTTCACTGAACTGTGGGGTTGATGGTGTGGGGTGCTATTGCTTACGGCAGTAGGTCACTCTTGCTCTTCATTCGGGGCAGTATGACCGCCCGACGCTACATTGACGAAGTGGTAGAACCACATGTTCTTCCATATCTTCGAGGGCTGGAAGACCCACTTTTCCAGCAAGATAATGCACGACCTCACGTAGCAAGGGTTTCTCTTGACTTCTTTGAAGAGGCCAATGTTAATCTTTTGCCTTGGCCGCCAAGATCTCCCGATTTGTCGCCCATTGAGCACGTGTGGGACATGATGGGTAGAAGATTGAGGAATCTACCGAACCCACCGTTGACAATAGAAGCTCTACGGCATGAAGTACAGGCTGCTTGAGATGCCATACCCCAAGAAGACATTGATGACCTGCTGGAATCAATGCCAAGGCGGGTCAATGAGTGTATCAGAAATAGGGGCGGACCAACACATTATTAAAGAAAATCAAAAGATGAAGTTTTTTCTTTATCAAATTTTAATCAATTGTTACCTTACACTAGTCCAATGTTTCTGCCAAATTTGGTCCAAAAATTCCCACCCCTTCTAGGTGGTGCAGTTTATATGTCACTGAGTTATGTTCTCAATGCTTCATTTATCATCACCCTGCCTTAATTTTAGACAAAAGGCCTTTGGGTTTGTCAATGTTTGGCTTTAAATAGTAAACGTAAAAGCAGAGGACACAATAAAAATAAACTAAGCTAAACTACACAAACAAAAATGATTGTTGTTGGTACTGCGCGCAAATTAAAAACATCAACAAATATGACTTCAGCTTCCGCGTTTCATCACGCCCAGTTTTCAACCGTACATTATAATAATTACACATTCTAATATGTTTGCGCCCCCGATTCCTTTCTCAAACAAAATTTAATTAGTCACGTAACGCACTAATTTGCCCAGAAACGCGGGATCAAAACGAGCGCCCGGGGCTCGGAAGGCGCGCGGCGCGAAGGAAAACGATAACGGACAGGTTGATTAAAACCAAACGGCGCACGCACAATTAACGAAACCGATAAGTAAACGCTAAAACTTTTAGCGCCACGTAAAACGCCGTGACCCGGACGCGGAATGTTACCATTAACGAAACAACGCGCCGCCGGCTAAATGAAAAACGTCCCGGGCATGACAGCAACATTTCAGAACTTCTTTTCCGAATTTAAAATCACCGCCGGAAATTCCATTAAAAGAATTAATAGCTTTAATTAGCGGAAAACTTTTCTCATTTTGAGCTCCCGGATACAAATGTATTAAATACAAATTTCGTTTTTTTTTTTCGTTTCAGTGACGTTACCGGTTGACGCAGATACGGCGGTGATGAGCTTCGTAAAAGGAACGTATTGCTCCGATTTGTCTTGGTGAGATGTAGAGTTTGACATATTGCACTGTTTCAATTAAACAGCGAAGTTTTGATGGTTTAAAGTTTCGTGCCTCGTTCTGCTCCATTGTTTTGATTGCATTACGTGGATGTATAATGCCATTACATCGTCCTTTTGTGCACAATAATGGTATCAAATGTACTATATCGAGGAATATAAGTCCGGCGAGATGAGCGGTGATTGCTATGTCTATATTCGTCTACGTAATTGCCCCAACAGAACAAGTTTACGACTAACTGAACAATGGCGTGTGCATTATTCACATTGAAAACCACATACTCATTAGCGACACGATAATGAATGAGCAATTATAAAAGTATGTTAATATTTCCACCGCCATTAATTGTTTCAGTCGTCAATTTTAATCGGCGACATTGTCGTCTGCTTGTATCGATTAGTTTCGCAAAATTCGCAAACGTTCGTTTTTAATATATTCGAAGCGAGCCGGAAATTAGTATTTTCTGCGCGAGCCATTGTGTCTGATTTATTCGTCGCGTTTCATAATACTTTTGCATTATGCTATAACGCAAAATGCTAAAGCTCTAAAAATAACAAACTGCCTGATGCCCTCCTATTGACAAACGATGAAAAACAAATAAAATTGTACATCAATCATACGGAAGCGTCGCGATTTAATAAAACATTTAAATGACAAATGCATTATATCAGGCACATGTGCGCGCGTTATTTTTTACGCTACGTGATGTATTTTTTCGTTTCGTTTCGCCTCCGGCGCGAAAAATGCCGGTGAATTATTTAAAACGTAAAATCAGGTCGCGATCATGGCTCAACGATGTAACACAAACATATTGTATCAATTCATCGTCACCAGATGAGATAATAAAATTTGCTTCGAGTTCTTGTGATATGCAACGTGGTGTATCAAATTCAAATAAATTGTGTACAATTTATTAATTCCTTGCGCAAAGTTGCCCCTGTGAACTTGGCACACGATTTTTTTTTTTTGAATTTGATTGTACTTCGTTAGTACAAACAAAGTTGCAGCGTTTTCAAAATTTGTGAAAATCGAACCAATAATTATTTATAAATCCATTAAGGAGTTCCCTTCGCGTTCGCTACACCCCGAGAAAATATCGGCGCGCCTCTTTTATTCATCGCGCGAACACATCTACACACAAGCGGTGATTTATATTGGCGGTAATGTTCGAATTGTTATCGGATATTGGCAATATTTGTGCATAAAACGATTATGTTCATCGATTCCATATGAGATAAAACATAATTTAAGCGCAAACGCTGCCCCGCGCTTATTATAGAATTATTTTATGGGCCCTGCCTTCGGTCAAATGCCTAAATTTGTCGGGAGTTTTTGCGTAAACAATAAATTGTATTTTGGGTAAACCGCATCGTTCCGGCCTGTTTGAAAAACGATTCGACAACACACCACCAAAGCAAACATAACGCCGGCCAACGATATGCACTAAACGAAAATGAGCTACTAAATGAAATTATAAATTTAATGGCGGTTGTCGTTCGTAATTTATTAACGCCGAAATTTCGCTGCTGTTTTGTATGTTAATGTTTCTGTTGACTCAGGTGCGTAGCCAAATTTCTAATTGAAAGATATATAGTTAAAACATTTAACTTTCAAATATTTTATTATTTATTATTTTATTGTGCCACTGAAACGATATAAAAATCAATTGAGAATATATTTAATTTTTTTTTAATTCTGAGCAAAATCAAGCAAATTAAAAAAAAATTAAAAACCTAGTTTTTAATTTTTCTTCCAATTAACCAAAATAAATAAAATGAAATCAAATTCAAACAAATCCACTATTTTACCAACGTGGCAAGAATAAATCAAGAATTACTGGCTCAAATTTGACCTTTTATGTGTTTTCCAATCGATACGTAAGATATCGTGGAAATATAGTTCTCGATAGAGCCATAGATTTGCGGAACTTTATTTATCAGCGGTTCCAAATGCACAAACATAAATTGTCGCGTTTTGATATAACACAAAACTGTACGTCCAATCTGCGCCTGGTACACTCGTGTGCAACTCGATGAGAACGAAATGCAATAACGCAGTATAATAAACTCCGTGCACATAGACACGTTTTGCTTTCAATTAAAATACATTTAATGTAAATAAATGTCATGTTTTTGGTTGGAAAGTAAAAAAAAATTTATGCATTTTTTGTCCAAATTCATCATTCAAATGCAATTACTACAATCAAAATATGTGATGTTGTGTGGATGTAGTAATTATACTCATATACTCATATGACATATAAACTGCACCACGCACCACGGAACAATGAAGGGTGATTTATTGTACACATGTAAATAGATTTAAATGTATCATGGGTATGCCAATAAAGGTTATAATGTTATAAACTGCACCACCTAGAAAGCGTGGGAATTTTTGGACCAAATTTGGCAGGAATAGTGGACTAGTCCAGGGAAATAGTTGATTAAAATTTGAAACCCAATCATCAAGTAGTCATGGGATTTTTGACGTTTGTGTCATTTTTTAGAGGTGGTGATAGATAAGCAATTATCGAGTCATTTTTGAATTTGTTCCACTTTTTCGGATCCCGTTCTTTAGTTTAAAGTGTTTCAAGTGTTTAATGATGCCTAGAGGAAGGAGACCTCAAGTTTACCAGCAGTTGAGTGACTTTGACCGAGGGCGGATTGTTGGTTTACGAGAAGCAGGTTTTTCGTTTAGAGAAATCGGCAACCGTTTGGGACCGCACCACTCAACAATAATGCGTGTTTATCAAGCGTGGTCTGAACATGGGGTTGAACGTCGGAGAAGAGGCACTGGGGCTCAAAGACGAACCAATGAACGTCAAGATCGCCGCTTAAGACTAATGGCCTTGAAAGACCGATTCTCTACAACTAGATGAATAGCTGATCAATGGTTAGGTGAACAAGGTTGTCCGATAGGCTTGCGAACAGTTTATCGTCGAATAAGAACCTTTGGCTTGCTGTCTTACCGCCCACATCTTGTGCTACCCCTCACTGCTCAACATCGCCAGGAACGTTTGACCTGGTGCACGGAAAGACTTCAATGGAACTTGGAGTGGCATCGAGTTGTCTTTAGTGACGAATCGCGATTTTGTTTGGGAATGCATGATGGTCGTATGACTGTTAGACGAAGACGTGGAGAAAGGCGCAATCCTGATTTTTCGATTGCGAGGCATGTTCACCGAACTGTGTGGTTGATAGTATGGGGTGCCATTGCTTACGGCAGTAGGTCACCCTTGCTCTTCATTCGTGGCAGTTTGACCGCCCGACGCTACATTGACGAAATGGTAGAACCACGTGTTCTTCCTTATCTTCGAGGGCTGGAAGACCCACTTTTCCAGCAAGATAATGCACGACCTCACGTAGCAAGGGTTTCTCTTGACTTCTTTGAAGACGCCAATGTTAATCTTTTGCCTTGGCCGCCAAGATCTCCAGATTTGTCGCCCATTGAGCACGTGTGGGACATGATGGGTAGAAGATTGAGGAATCTACCGAACCCACCGTTGACAATAGGAGCTCTACGGCATGAAGTACAGGCTGCTTGGGATGCCATACCCCAAGAAGACATTGATCACCTGCTGGAATCAATGCCAAGGCGGGTCAATGAGTGTATCAGAAATACGGGCGGACCAACACATTATTAAAGAAAAATCAAAAAGATGGAGTGTTTTCTTTATCAATTTTAATCAATTGTTACCTTAGACTAGTCCAATGTTTCTGCCAAATTTAGTCCGAAAATTCCCACCCCTTCTAGGTGGTGCAGTTTATATGCCACTGAGTATATATTTGTATGTGTAAATACATTTTATCCAAAATTGGATATGATTTGAAAAATTTAGTCTTACAGTGACTGATGGGAGCCGAGAATTTATATATTAAAGGATGTCATGAATTTGTGATTTCGATGATGTCGAATTTTTTCAAAGAAATCAATCGCAAATTTGCTTGCTAAAGAAACGCACATCGTTTCGTTGTCGAAACGTACACAAACTACAAATTTAGTAAGAAACAAAAAATACCACCTGAAACGTAATTAAAATTTCGCCGGCGATTATTTCACGTATCAATTAAGTTTCCGGCTGTTATTGTTGCGAATCCAATAAACGGAATAAACGAACTGCGCTTTTGTTTCGCGCGCCGGCCGAAACGAGCGAAAATCGAATTAAAATCCGCGCTCGCAAATTGCACCGAAAACGCGTTATAATTGAATTTTTCAAATTAATATCATGATTATTTAGCATAACGAAATTCCTCTGTCTGCGTTACGCGCGCGGCGCGCAATTACATACAGGTCCGGCCGGCCTCGGCGGCGGACGACCGAAATATTCCGACGTGTAATTATCAACAATGCGTCGAACTCGGATTTACATCATCGATGCCCGTTTATCCGAATTTCGGATGTTTATTTTTAAATCTGCATGACTATCAGAGGATGAAATTTAAATTAACTCCACGGCCGGAAAGTTTATTTTTCATTTTGAGCGGACAAAAACCCCCGTTTGAATGTTTCAATCCTCGGGTTAAATCAAATATTTTGTTAATTGGTAATTAGCGGCAGGCAACGTGCCGTTTTTATTTTAAATTACTCAAAAATATTTTCGGGGATCTAGATGGCAGGCAACTGCTTGGAATAAAAGAACTGAGCCTGTAGTTCAAATCGAATTTTAATAATAATAATTATTATTAATGGGTTAATGGATTAATGAATTAATTAATTAATTATAATGGGTTACTGGGTACAAAAATTGATAATGGATTATAAGGTAGATGTTTTCCATGTGGCAAGTCCATGTTCCAACTATGTCAATTCAAAGTTTCAATCAAAGCAGATAGAATGCGACAAATTTGCTTCAAGATAGCGAACTTAATAATACCTCACGTGCAAAATCCGTTTCCCAACTGTAAAATATCAGCTTAAAAATAATGCAATTAATCCTTAAATGCCATACTAGTTAAGTTGTTGCGTAGATATGTTAGGTTGCCAGTGCATCGATAATGCGATTTGGGTTGGACTGGGTTGGGACAATATATATCCATATATCCATCTATAATAGTTTACAAGTGGACGGTGTTCAAAGTCAAAAATGTTTGGTGAAACACAAAAGTGCGTTTTTGAACGCCGCCCATCTCTAAACTCTTATAGATAGACACACCTCGCCACGAACTATATTTCACAGAATTCATTAATAAGTCTTATTTACGTACAATGTTGTCCTATTTGGTGCCTGGGGATAAATTTAAAAGTAGCAACAAAAGCGAATTAAATACCGGTGAACTTTTGAAAAACGTAAATGCATGGAAATGAATCCACGTGTTCAAATATGTAATAAACTACTTATTGAACGAAGGGTGAACAAGTTGTCATTAACTGATACAACTGTTGAAATTTATTTCAAGCAGTAGTTACCAAGTCTCGACGGTACCGACTTAGTCGGTCAAAGTATCACAGAGCAACTTAAGCGTGAACATCTAGATGGCATTGGTACGCTCGCGCACATTTCTCGAAAAAAAAATGTTTGCATGACTAGATACACTTCAGCCGATGCGTCAATGGTATCTGAAGAGTCAGGAAGGACGAACAGCCATAGTCATTAATCACTTTTCGTTTAATTTTAAAAATGTTCGTCACCTATGGCGAAACATATGTAGTGTCATAAATAAAAATTTTAAACTTACACATCTAGTGTTTGAGTATTATTTTAAAAATGTTACCAAAAATCATAGGAACATATCAATGAAATCAGCCACTACGTCTGGCTGGAACAACAATTACAACTATTTATGCAGCAAATGAAAATCGAATTTAAATTTGAATTAGAAACCAAGGCAGCTATTATCCAAGTACAAGCCCTACTCTATTCATAACATTTAACTTAAACATAAATATATTATCAAAGGTAAAAATCATTACTTGATAATTTTTTTCTTTTATTTACAAATGCATTCGTCCGATCTTGTAAAATTTATGGTCAACCCTTTGACGGTTTTACTTTCGCGCGCATTAATCGAAAACATGAGTTCGACGCCGTTTTATTATTCTATTTTTAGTGGCGCCATATACGCCACCATAAAAATTTTATGTGACCGTTTTGTTTCAATTTAACGCTGTTTTCGCGAATTGCCCCGAGATTAATGTAAACACCACAAAAACCTGCACGGGGATAAAATTACATCGAACGTGATGTTGGGCGTTAATTGAAAACAAAAATGGGAAGCCCGTGTCGTCCGATTATTCGAATAGACTTGGTTGGCGTGGCGTCGGCTCTGATGAACTAGGTTCGAAACTCAGAAACACATTAAATACTACTAATTAAGTCACAAACTACAATCTCATAGACTTCCCAAATTGTGAAATTGACCCAGAAAACATTGGTTATGGTTTACCTATTAAGGGTTTAAAAGAGTGAAAAAGTGGGGTTAGTGGAGGGTACGACCACACCATATTTAAAAAACCAACTGAGACCTAACAACCAATTTGGGTCGTAAGGTATCAGTTGCTTTTTTAAAGACTAATCTAAGACTTAGGAACGGTTGCGTTCCTGGACATGGCTAAATCTAGACAACAATAGCTCGTTCAACAAAATTATCCTTCAAATACTTCAGAGTCCTAAATTCAATTTTTTAGATAGCATTTTCATATTGCACATTCAAATCAATAAATTGTGACGGAAAAAATCTACATATTTCTCTTAGTTCAAACGAAGCAAGTGACTAATAAAATAATTATGCCACACTAATTAAAATAAACGATGTATCGTGTCCGTACTGTAACTGTGTATGTGTCATTCTTAATATAAATGTTTTTGGCAACAACACCACATTCTGGTCAACACATTTCGGATTGTGCATTTTTTTAAACTACGGCTAATATTTATCGGGATATAAACGCTAGTACAACGCCCATGTCCGTCGATTTATTTCTTTTTAATATTTTTAAAAAATCATTTAAAGAGACCAAGTTTTTGAAGAACTGATTTCAATGATATCATCTCAGGAAACAATGAAATATTAACGACGAACACGAATATTTTTCAAACAATGATATTAAACAAAAATCCCAATCACGTCACAGGGTATTAATCGCGTCACATGTATTTTCTGCCCCCATAAATGTGTTTATATGTTTAAAACACATGCTCAATCCATTATCATTATCCGCTTCACGCCCGCAAAATAATAATGATGAATAACTCTCGCATCATGACAATGCACCAATAACCGTTCTGCGTTATCGAAAATCGAAGGTAATCATCCTTGATTGACTTAACGTATATCGCGTCGTTCGCACGTGCGAACAAGCAAACCATCACGAACTTAATTAAAAATTAAGTTAATATAATGTGGGGGGCCGTGGTGACCTACGACAAAATTAATAAACTAAACCGACTTAAAATGGCAAACTCAAAAAGGACGTAACGTCTGTCGACTTATTTTTTTCTTTTAGTCGTATTTAGTTATTTTCCTCGAAGTTACGGGTGAATTATTGTGCGCCCGCGTCTTTCTTTTACGTAGAAATTTATGGAGTCCCGGGAGTGTTTTTGAAGATATTTGCGCTCGCTCATCTTCCAGGAGGAAGTTACCCTCGCGTTTTGCTTTTAATTAGATGTAATATTTAACATTTCTTTTGCATTTTTAACGACCTGTTTTGTAGAACCGTATGAAAGTTTCATGACGAAAGAAGGGCTGGCTACCATGAATTCATTTAGTCTTTCGCTCGCCTTGATTCTACGTATCTTCGATTAAAGAGTCAATTCAAATCTCAGTCCGGTAAATTAAATTAATTTTCTAAAAATATTTCTACCTCGTATTAAGTGGTTTAGCTTACGATGGATTATAACGAATTATAACGAACGAGACATCCATTTCAATAAATTATAAACCAATATCGTACGTCGTTTTTCAACGTTGCCATCGGACGGCCGCCGTTATAATTTACAACGAACAATACGTTCGGAAAATTGGCGTAAAGTTCGAGAAATCTGTCCAACGGAGATTTCAGAAGTAACGAATTGGCCGATGTTTGTATTTGTATTCCCGTTTTCTTGTTTACCACCACATGTTCGACATTCAGCCGTACGTTCGATTGCCAAAAGAGAAAAGTTATCTGTAATTTCGAGCGTTTCGATTGCTCGGTCAAGCGACAGCGAGTTTCCAAAGTTTCAGTGTCCGCTCAATTCAAACGGCGCTTTCAGGCAAACGAATCTCGATTGCAAGATGGAAATATGTACGTCCATTAAATTTACGCATCTATTATGTATCCACTCGAATTTTATTACGAGACGATTTTAGGCTAATTTCGCCGCGTGGCTTCATTACGAGCAATCGCGATGATGAAACTTCGCGGGGTTAACGAGGCGGTTCCTCAAAGATTCAATTAAACGCAAAACGCAGACGTCCATCGAACAAGCGCGCCAGAACAAATAAAGATTAATTTGCGTAGCATCAATCAACCGGACCAATCGCAAGGTGTTTCGCGTTGAATCGGGCTAATTTTAGAAGTTGACGTCTACGGTATTTCCATCCGCACGGGAAAGATCCGCTTTTGTAATATCGATTGGAAACGATGATATTTAAGCACTTCTGCGGTGTATTTTTAGCGTTGTGTGGGACCGCCGTTTGTTTCTGTTTTATGCGGCCCATAACTTGCGGTGGATTGCTGTAAATGTCAACGTGAAGGGTTGTTCGACTTCATGCGTCGTCCGTCGGACTAATATAGCGCTCATGTCATTACGTTGCATGTTAATAGGACGATAAAATAAAACGTGGATATTTCTTCGTTGATATATTATTTGTGAAAAACGTTTCTTTCATAAAATCAAAATGTGGACTCGATAGTATTCTAACGTGAATGGCGGAGGAGAATGAAAAAGAGATTTCAGCTGAGAGGAACTACAAGTTGTGAGGGGTAAACTCAACAAAGAAAGCGCAGCAGTGGAGCTCGAAATAACTGTTAAACCTAATAAATGAAATTTGGAGAGAAAGAAGCGAGTTGTCGAACGGATGGAGGATAGGGATGAGTGCCAATCTGGAAGAAAGGAGATAAGGTGCGCTAGGCAACTACAGAAGCATTTCATTAATGGCATGTTGGGGAATGGTTAGAAGAAGTTGATATACTGGGGGTAATACCGGAAGGGCAAGTTTAGGAAAGGCGGGTCACCAAGACACAATCCGTATGTCTTGAATTATCTGGCGGAGAGGAAATAAGCTAAAAAACAGACGGAAAATATTATAAGGAATAGCTTCGCTTGAAAGAGAAAATATTAAAACCAAAATTTTTACACTAGGCATAGAAAAATAAAAGAAAAAAGAATTGCAGCAGGAAAATTAAATTATTAAGCGAACTAACGACTAAGCAAGCTGCGAATCTCTTTTATCAACCTCGGGGATTAAGAAAACATGAATGCAAAGATCCACAAAACACTAGCAAAAAAGTCTTAGTCTAACATCCTAGAAAACATAATTCAATTATTCAATTAAAGTTCAACATACTTATTAACAGAACTTACTGATGTAATTTACACTGTACCTATATCTACTCAAGGTAAGATGCGTAAAAATAAACTAAACGAAATGGAAATAATCACACAACTACATAATCCTAATATATTATCGATTACTGAGACATTTATAGAACCATACGAACAAAACTTGTACCAATCGAAAGGTTACAATTCAATGTACAACTCGAGGGATGCTTCTGTTGAAGGAATAGCGTTAATATTCAAGGAGCTCAAACACACAAGCAAAAGCAACAACAACAACTAGAATTTAGATTTAACCAACAGAAACTTAATCTGATTTGGCAGAATCATAAGTAAAATAATAAAAGAAAATGCAACGTCGCTAAGTGAAACAAATAAAGAAGGTATATACCCAGATGTACTAAAAATAACGATACTTAATGGGAAGAAAAAGGCAAAACCGAAAAATTACCACCAATTCATAAATATTGCAGCATATGATCTGATCCTTGAAATAAAAATAAAACTAGACCAGAAAGCAGTCCTTGGCATATCGGTCTAAAAACTTGCGATAGTTTAAAAAATTAAATTAACCAAAAAACTATTTTTTTCCATGTCCATTACCAAAACGACAGACTTAAACTAAAGGTTAAAATGAACAAGATATACTGAAATGATATGAACATTATTATTATTATTAAACAAACACATAAATGCAGAAACTAAAACACATACACATAAATGTAATGTCATTTGAAAAATTGTTGTTGTGCATAAGCTCCGCGGAAAGTTTAGATTGCGGTTATTTGCGCTAAATATAATTACAAAGTTGTGGAACGCCATATATCCAAAGTTTTTATGAAGCAACCGAAAGTTTTCAGACTGCTCAATTAGAGTATTTTAAATCGTCATGTTCCAGCGTTGCTACTTTACCAGCGAATATTATCCTTTCGCGTTGGTTTAATTGTGTTTAATATTTAACTATTACACGAGTTATTTTAATTTTGAGTACTACCACAACTTATTTATACTACAAAACAGATCCCTCGTTATCGCCTCAAGCATTTCACGAAATGTAGATTTCGTGTCTTTCATGACTAGAAAAAAATTATACATCACCGAAACATAAAACAATTTCCGTTCGCGGATACAATTTGTAAAACAAAATATTCCATGTAACGAACAAAGTAATTCTAAAAATATTTGCGCGTTAATATTCGAAAATAAAAATGTGCTCGAACGTACGTATTGTGCATTTGGAATTAATTTTTATCGACGCCGACAGGTAAATATAAAAATGTTTTGTAGGAACGTAACGTTTATTTAATTAATTTAAATGCTCGCTCGCAATTTTCAAATAGAGCGCGCAAGCAATTACAATTTATAAAGATCATAAAAACCTGGATTAAATTAGGTTTCACGTTGAGCAAATTTTATTTTTGTTTATCAGTGTGGGGTGAAATTTTCAATGTCCGGCTGTGATTTTTGAATATTTATGTAAAGGGTGTGCAATTTAATTAAAAAATAACCTACAAATCGGCAGTGTGTCACAAAAGAGCGGCAACAATGTCAATATGAACAACGTCACAAAGACATAGGGGTCGATTTTGCTTATCAAAGATGTGTCGTCTTCCAGGACTCATCAGATTACCACGACGAATTTGTTTACTAACGCCATCTAGATGTCAATAACTTGAATACTCAAGCTGTTACTTGATTACATAGGTCTATGTCGATCAATTTCTACAAAACGATTCTCCTCCTGCCGACTGCTACGAAATAGATACAAGTCTCAAGAGTACTGACTTTGTTCTTATTTTTTCTCTTTCTCTTAAATAAAACACATCCCATTAAATTACTTACTTGCATTCAAAGGTATCGACGAATGGGGCGTTATAGTTGATATGTGGTGATGCGTCGCCGCCATGTGCCGGTTCTGGTACCCAAGCACGGAACCATGGTAGAGCACCTGATGATGGCCATGACCACCACCGTGCTGTTGCCTGAAGCCCGCCACTTTGACCGCACTGTCTCACTTAATCGCAGACATAGTTCAAACCGACACCGTCGTCTCAGCCGCACACCATCTTACGGCATTTAGAAACGTGGTACGCATTTACCGCAACTACCAGCACAACCGGAGCGCCTGAACAAAAATTCCACTCTTGACGTCGCAAACGAAACTCAACAGCATTCATGATTCGATTAAGCGCGCTCCGCATAATCGGATGAAATTATACAAGGGCCAAAGTGGGAATTATATTAGAGACACTGAAAGCCCAAGAACTTTCAAAGTTAAATTAGATTTCGCGTGCGCGAAACGGTGGTTCGAGTTATTACGATTCGCGGGGCGGCCGAAAAAAATCGCGAAGCACGAAAACGGGCGATTCATCAAAACAAACCGAACCGGAGCAATAACCAATTAGATAAATTTCGAGACGGCACAAATTGGATCGCATGTAGAACCGGGCGATTAATTTTAAATTGCGCAACACGTTGTCAGAAAATAATATCGGGAACGATGCGAACATGTGAGTTAACGTTACTTTCGCTGCGAGTTTTCGAACTCGGGTAAACTTCGAAATTACGTAAGTTTTCTCCTCGCACACGAATCTTCCATAATAAAACTATTAACTTTCATTGTCGTTTGAAACCACGTGAAATTCACATTTTGAGTAATTTAAGACGAAGTCCCATCGAAATTTGTACTGTTCTTTTAATGGTGGTAATGTTGAAAAATCGAGTGCAATAAAATTAATATAACACACACATGACGTAAATACAACTAATTCATTGCAAAAGCGATAAAACCCAGCAAACAACATGCAAACGCGCTGCATTATTAAACCGGAGACCAAATTGCACAATGATAACTAGTATTTGTTGTAGATATAAAGTCAGATCAAAGCGTTTAATTTAACTCTCCAGTGAGCGCTTGTTTGTTTGTCTGACGCGGCTGATGGCCGTTAATGAATCCGCGTTCACGTCATTTTTGAGCGTCGCCGTGGAAAGAAATGGAAAACGTCGCGCGGTGAATGTTGAGAATGCGGGGCGGCTCGACCTGTCGGGGCGTTTGAATGAAATAGAAGTGGAAAGTTTCGCGCAGACACGATAAACTATGCAGCAAGTAGTGTAAAATATGGAAGGTCGGTGGCAACTATTAACATTGTCATGCCGCCGGAAATATTCCACGGGAAGCGTTCCGTTTCCTTTTAGGTTACGACCCGGAAGTCATTTTTCCGTTTCGTACATGAGACGTTTTACGGTTTCTTTAAATTAATAATTCGTCATCGCCTGGTTCGGTTTTTGTTACGTCTGCGTTGATTATACCAAAACAAAATGGTCGGAAAAACCATTTGAATTAATTTTATAGTAAAATATGAATAAATATCCCAGGAAAAAAATGTCTTCACCATTGTGTAGGTCTCGCGAGATGTACAATGTCGCTTCTAAAATGTCCTGGGACTGGATTTGCTTTTTTCAAATCCGATCCTTGGTTGGACTGTTAATCGGCGATATCGTCAACTCTGTCGATTAATCACGTAAGTGTCAGTTAATCGTGAAACAGTCTAAATGACAGCTGGTCGTCCAAGTGATAATTGGTCGTAAAACTGCCACAAAGACGTCAAAGTTGAAGTGAATTGTCAAACTGACAGTTAAATGTCAAATTGAGAAGTAGACGTCAAACTCATAATTATTCGTTAATCGTCAAACTGACAGTTAAACGTCAAACTAAGTTGGACGTCAAACTGACTTTAACGTCAAACTGACTTTAACGTCAAACTGAGTTAAACGTCAAACTGAACATTACCAAAACAGTGGAATAGCTATAGAAACGATGGAATCGTTAAACTAATTGCCGAATATCAAATCAACACGGACGTCAAAGTTGTTCGTTATAAAAACTGACGATTAAATCTCAAACATTTTCTAAACACAAATCAATTTAAATGCTTGATATGAATAAATGTGTAACCTATCCACATTTTGTTAAATAAAGAAAATTCTAACAATAAGAGAAATTGGAAAATTAACAAACTAACAAAAACTGCATCCATTCCATCTCGCACATAATTATTGTTTCCTTTAATATCATTGATTTTTTACTTATATAATTTCTGATTACAATAGTTAATTTCAGAATCAAAATCATTTAACCCCTTCCTCCTTTACAACTTATCCTGAAAAATCTAGCACGAACATTTAGTTTCCTAATCTTAAGAAATTAACAAAAAGATCCTTCGTATAATCAAATTCGACTTCAAAAAATTGACGACCATCAGGCGTCGCAACGCTCAACTTGTTTGAGGGGCATAAATCAAACCGTCCGTGAAATATCACTCGCGAAATGCATAATTAGATTTGAACCGCGAGCCGATTTAAAACTGGCAGTTGACGAATTCGCGTGTTGACGAAGATGCCGGCGGCCTCGAGCGCGGGCGGTAATATAAAACGGGAAATATCGGCCCCGACACGAGAATGCGACGTCACACTCGCATCAATCCGAAAACACAAATAGGAATTCAACGACCAAGGGGGAACGGATATTCTGTCTCATAAAACGCTCAATCAAAGAAATCAATGTAGCGAAAGAATGCGCGCTTGTTCTAAATCCGAGGCGGAGCTGGATTTATGCTCGGATGTGAGCGGCGTCGTTGTTTTTTGTTGTGGATATCCACATGGCTACAAATTGTGTGGAGATTTTTTTTCTTTTAAAGATAATGAGCAACGAGGACATGGGCGATGAATACACTGTTTGAAGGGAAACGCTAAATTATCCTAACCCTAACATTATTTTATTTTTTTTTTGTTAAATGAATAATTACTACTTAATTATTTTTTATTTATTTATATATTTATTTAAATAATAAGGACGCTAGTTTTGAGTTCATGTTTTAATAATGAGGTACAAAAAATTGCAAAATGCGAATTTAAGGGTTAAGCGCAATCATTCGTGACAACTCCATTGTTTATAAACGTGCTACATACAACCTATCGTCGACAATAAATAACTGAATTATTACGATCCCGGCTGACATTAGTTGTTATTTAAAAGGCCGAAAAATCCCAAATAAAATAGACGCGTTCATTTTGTTTTCAACGTTCTAACGAGGACGAAACGCATCCCAGACTCCTAACCAACTCTTATCAACATCTTTGCTTAAAAGTCAAAAATAACTATATCGAAATTTTAGTTACAAGTTCGAAAATTTTAGTTAAAAGTTCGACAACGAAATAGTTCATTATTCACGTTTAATATTTTAAATCCACGTTACACAATATTTTCGCACCGAAACAAACAATTTTTTTTTGAAGCAGTTACATAAATCAACATGAATCACTTCATGTGGTGGTAAAAAGGTCGAAACTGCAACTTGCATTTAAATAAGACAATGTAAGTTACTAATCATTAAACAAAGTTGCAAATGCAGGTACAGTCAGCACCACCAAATTCGAATTCCAATTTAACTACCTTGAACGTCAAACTCATTGTCAACAAATGAGATTAGACAGAGTCCGATTTCTTTTGCAACTGACTGTACATACCCGTGCTACGAAATACAAATTTTGTGACAAACAATGATAATCATTATTCGAGCTGCACGCGCAAATATTTAATGTCGAAATATTTATTAACGAAATATTTGTTCGAGGATTACGCTCACATTGTTCTTTTTGCTTCCAAAATAATCCGAGATAAGAGCCGTGTCGAAGTAAAAAAAAGCGTCCCTGTTACCGACCCGCACGAGATTAAAATAAGTCATTGCTTACCGACTTATCGTACGGCGAAGAGTATTTCTTAAAATATGTGGAAAAGTACTACTTCGAAGAGGAATTCGCACGCGTATCAGATTTGTGCACCGGCTATGAGCAATAAAATTAATTTTGATTAACGATTAGACATCTGGGTTAAGCGTATGCATAAGAATTCGTGGATAATGGAAAGCTTCGTTAATATTCATGAATTTAATGCAAACAGTTGTACAGACTTTGCAAACTATTATGGGCATTAGTTATTTGGGGAATTTTCGAAGATAATCGTCGTATACAGGGGGTATAAGGTAAAGTCAGCAAAATGTGTGTATTTTTTAAATTTTTAATTAACCAAATGAACTGTCGTTGATTTTATGTTCTAATGGGGGTAAAATAAGTTAAAATAAATCAACGCATTGAAGTAGTTGTTATTACTCGCATCATGGACATCGTCGATGAACAATAATAATAATTTGTTTCTCATTTTTGACATTAGATTTGTTGGTGTGCATTCAATCTCGTTTTGCCGACTGGAACCCATGACAGTCCTTTTAGAATTTTTTTTTCTACTGCACCGTTTAACACAAACAATTTAAATTCGACTGGACGTAATCTGACGTATTGCACATCGGTTGGTCTTTTTAAATGTTTCATAGATTTTAGCGGAAATTCGTGCCAGAGTGTACTTGTACTAAGTTCATTCGGCCAATGACAGGATAACGAATATTCATTGAAGCAAGTAACGATAATTGAATCATAAGAAAAGCTCGAAATTTTATTTATTATCCAGTCACTAAATTGGTTCATGCATAACCTTAATTATTTTCATTTATACAAAAATGGTGAGGTATTGTTCTAAAATTAAATAATGGACCAGTGTTGATGGAACACCTTTACATAGCTGCACAAAGAACTAATTTCTCGATATCCTTTTAATCGGAAAAAATCAAAGATGGAAAATCTTCTATTCAAACGAAACCTGGTGTGGTGCAAATCATGCTCGACAGTTTGGATGGGTTGAAAAAATAAATCCGGATACCTTTAGTGCATTATCGAGGTGGAATTCAATCCTCCTATTGGTCGCAGGTCAAAATTTGACATATTGGATTATCTCTACATCATCTTGGAGGAAACATAACACTTACGAAAGGAATTAGTAATTTTTTGAAATTAGCTAAAACCACCGCCGTTGCTATAATTTAAACCGTAACGTTATCAAAAGGCATTGTTATTAAATGTTATTTCAAAGCTAGAAAAGACGATGTGAAATTGCTACGGTTATTTGTATCTTATTTACTCACTGCTCGTTACTTTTACAATTAAGGATGTGTTGAATTCATGCCAGGAAATTTTCAACAATGTTTCAAAGGAGATATAGAAAAAAATGAGACATCGTACATAGGAAAAGAAACATCTTTTAGACAAAATTATGGGACCATTTAAAAAAAATGATGGATTGTTGGACGAGTCAATTGACCGTTGATGATGAACAATGACGAACAATGCGGTAATAAAATTGATACTGGGGATATTCACTTTCCTCACAAGGTAGTCGTGCGACTGAGTTGTCTGCCATAACCAACTCTTCAATACGCGGGTAACACATTCAACGACATCCAAAGGTTTACAGAAAATATTGATGGGTTATCATCCAGACTTTATACCGAAATACTACGACTATTAACAACATTATAAATATTTCTGATTTGTACAGAATTCCTTCGTTCACAAACTGGACCGCAGTCATGAGGCTCGTGTGGTCAATTCATCCGGCTATTGTTGTTTTTTAATACTTTTGATTGTGATACACACGTTTTAAATTAACCACAGCGTAGAAGATAATGAAATACATCGACGTAAATCTTGGTAATAAAGTCAACATAGAAACATAAATACGTCGTGATGTTTTGCAAAAAGCACCTGCTTGACTGTAGATAAACACAGAAAAAAAGAGTAACTAGAATTAAATCCTCAAGTCACTACCATCATCACCCCATACATGGATTCAAACATAAAATATAACCTGTATTTATTTTGTATATAATAAATATTGTCTTTATTATACGATCTTAGTTTATACTAATAAGGACATATAATCGTTTGTACTATTAACATGACATGCAAGATGTAAGTTCAAAGGTGCATTTTCCAAAACACATAAATATTGCTCTGAGACGGATTACTCTTTATTTTCATTCGTCAAATACAGGTCACATTGAGCTACTGTAGTATTTTTTATTACTCGTTGTGGGAAAATTCACTGTGGAAAGTTCATCGTGAGGTAAAACTCATCGTCTGGAAAATTCAAGGTGGGAATTCAACGTGGAGAGTTAAAATGGTGATTGGGTTTTGTTGGGTTGGATTGGTTTAAATTTTTTTCCACGGTCAATTTTCGCGACAACGAATTTTCCCACGATGCACTTTCAACGACGAATTTTCCGGCGATGAATTTTCGCGTCAGTTACCAATTCATTGTATAATTTCGGGACTATTTCATATATGTCTTACCAGATGGGTTAATTTTTTTATGAAATTTTAACCACTCCATAGAGCTTCGATGGTGATAACTTATTTAAAAAATCATAAGTAATGCATTTTGATCTCAACTTATTCGCATCTCCCGTTAATATTTTCTGTGTTACTTATTAAATCATCGACTTATAAATTTTAACAAAAACCAAAACCAACCACATGGCTCGCTCCAGTTAAATAAATACCGAAACCGAGCAAATTTCCAAATTGACTTCGTTTCACTTTCAATCGCGCATGGAATCGACCCCGTCGCTTAAGTTACTTACACAACTCGTTACAATTAGTGCACATAAAAAGGACATTTAAAACGAATGACTTCATCGACGATCACAAAAACATAATTCCGACCATGACTGGACTCGAAAATACATACACTTGAACATGAAATACTGAATAATTTGCACAGTTAATTCAACATTTCACATCTGTATCAACCCGAGTTGTGTTTATTACGTCAATTAAAGAGAGTGACCCGCTCGTAAACACGTTCGATTCGGTGGAAGAGCAATGATTAAAATGTTTATTACAAAGTTCATCTAAACCGCGATAAAAAAAAATATATTTACGTTTGCTGCGTCAGTGTTATCGTTCGCAATCCCCAGCCGATCAGATCAAACCGTATAAAAAATTTACGAATCGGTTCTTCCAATGATTAATTAGTGAGTCGCGTCAATTTTGGTCGCGTCAAGCTAGTAGCTTACCTATTCAATGTATGTAAGACGAACGCAAACAATAAAATAAAACAACACAGTTGAGGATCTGCGCGGCGATTTTTCGACACTGCACGTTCGATTCGTGCGTCGTTACTGTTCGAACCTCGTGGTTTACGACACGTGGTCGCACATTTCGCTGGGCGACCGCTTGACACAGCGCGAAACCGACGACTGGCGAAGCTCTGTTGGGAACCGACGGCCGTCACGACGCGTGCCTCCGGATGTAGACGGTGCGCGCGCACCCGGGTTCCGGTTAAAATTCAGCAAATTGTTGTTGCCAATTTCCACGTTAACCTCTCGGCGTTGGGGATGCAGAAGTATTATGAATCTCGAGATAATTGCGCTGTATATTCAGTGTGCGCTTATTGCGAACCGTTCGCATCTAATTTTGTAATGTGCGCGGCGGCGTACGTTTCGGATTACCGAGGGCCTTCGTTTTGCGCGAAGTTTAGTCGGCGAAACCGCGGGCGTGTACTGTTTCGTTGCGGCCCCGTGTTTATTGTTGTTGATGGAATTAATTAGCAATTTCGAGTTTTTCCGAAACTGCATTAGCGGCAATGCTTTATAACCCCGACGTTTAAACATGAAGAGTTAGCAATAGGTTTTCACATCAGATTTTCACTAAAAATGATACGAAAGTAATTAAATAAAAGATGTAGATTATATACAAAACATGAGTTCAAGTAAACGTCCCACAGTTAAAAATGTCAAATAATAAAATAAGAATACCACCATGATTTTTTTTCAGCCCCAAATTGCAATAAATTTAATATAATAACAAACTCAGAGAACTAGATACAGATAAAGATAATTTGTCAGTTCAATGTAAAAAAATGACTTTTTTTGAATACTTCTTCAATCACTGATTTTGAAGTATCGTTTTATGTATTTCAAGACTCGATAAAACAAGTAGATATTGGCATCGCCATTGCGCAACGGGTGGCTCCGGATGTTAAGATGCACACCCTGGATAAAATTCAGCCGACGTCGCTATTTTCCGCGTTGACGCGCCCAAGCAAGATAATTGAACGATAGTTTTAAGCCAAATTACAAAATGTACTTTTTTTAATTACATCCATCAAAGACAATATCAGAAAAACAACCCGAAATAATTTAAAATATCACGATAATTGAAATGGCAACGTTCAGCAACAAATACCACAAATACATCACAACAGCACGGCCTGTTATCGCAATTTCGATTTAATAAAACAATTATGGGATAAATCAACGTGTGTGGTCGAACCATCAATAGGCAATTTAAAGCCATATTATTAATTTATAAATACAAATAGCATCAATCACAAATAATGTCTGTATATTCCTGTGATGGATAACAATTCAAGTCGACGCGAATATCGCGTAAATTTTAAAGATGCAGTACGAGTTATTCCATTATTAGAAAAAAAAAACAAGCACGATTATTATTTTAATGAGCAGCACTTATATGAAAAAAAAACCGGTGCAATTTTATTTTATTTATCGAGTTGTTCGTTTAGCCTTGACGTCACCGGCCTTTTTTAAATGACCGTTGGCGTATTATATTCGCTTAATGGTGGTGGCATAAAAATGTTATTGGGTTACATATGCACATTTTCCTTTTATTGCACAGATTTAAGTTACGTGCAATTACAGTGAAATTTAAAACACGTACACCAGGTTAATGGGGGAGTTTTCGACAGAAACATATCATCACGCAAAACGCATATTGTAAAATAATTTCTTTTATTATATTGTTAACAACGAATAGTGGTTACGAGTTATAAAAAAAAAAACAACAACAAAATCGATGTCATGGTCATTTTGTAATAAAACTTTCACCATTAATCATTGATCTTACTGTTGTTGTTTGTCGTAACAAAGGCTGTTTTATTTCAGCAATGATTTCAGTTTGATCTTTAAAATGTTTTCTCACTGATTTTTAACTTTAAGTTAGAAATAATATCCAACGTAGTTCGTTATGGATTGTGTTCGGTTTCTTTGATTATTTTTGGTTGGGCTGGGCTGGGGTGGGTTGCATTCGGGTTTAGGTTTAGGTTTGGTTGGATTGATTAAAAAAAAACGGCCGTTGATTGTGTTGGGATTCTTTGATTACCTTTGGGTCACCATTTGCTTAAATCGGTTGTTGACTTCGAAAATTTGCCTTGGGTTAAGAGAACCAAGATGGATTTTTTTGAAAAATATTAAATAATGTTATCGAACACATCGTCGAAACGGTTTCGCTTAAAACTTCGTTGATATTAATCTTGTATTGTTCAGAGAGTCTTGGAAGGTTGCTGTTCAACGCAAGCCTTTGAGGAAATATCTCATTTTGGGATAATAATAGCAAACCCAACCCAACCCATCGTTGATTGAGTCTGAATGTCTTTGAATGCGGACAAATAAAATTTAAAAATCTTTTTGGAAGATATTTTTTTTATTAAAGTTTCACCTAACTTAAATTCAAGTATTCTTTGTACATTATATGGGGGAGTTAAAGAAAATATGTACAGAATTCTACATTATTTTTCTCGCGTTTGGCTTTTGTAATTATTTTCAATTTTTATGATAAGGACAATGGTGCATTTCGAGGATGGATTTTCTTCAAAAGTACACCAACAACTCACAATTCAGCCAACCCAACCAAACGACGTATCGTGACGATTCTTTCCTATAAATCAAAACAATCAATCTTAACCCGATACGATACAACCCAACCCAACCCAACCCAACCCAACGTAACTCAATACAACCCAACCCAACCCTACCCAACCCAACTCAATACAACCCAACCCAATAAACCCAACTCTCCTTTTATATTTGTTATAGTTACGACGATGGTTTCGATTTTTCACGCTGTTCAAAATTTTTAACAATTTCTATTGGCATTTATTACCAATACATTGATTTTTGTGATTTTTTAACGATTTATTTTCGATTTTTTTATCATTTATAACGACTCAAGAGTTTTTTTTTAACGATTTTCAATAATTTTACGATTTTCACAACTTATAACTAATATCGATCGATAAGTCTTGATTTTTTTACGATTTATTTTCGGTATTTTCCATTTTTTTACCAAAATGGTTTTTTGCGATTTTTAGAATTTTTAACGACATATTTTGAATTGTTTTACACTTTTCATGATTCGTAGCAATTGTTTTACAATTTATAACGATTTTCTCGATTGTTAACGATTTTCAACAATGTTTCGAGATTTTTAACTATTTTCTGTTGATATATTTCCATTTTTCAGAATTTATGATTTTTGCAATTTTTTATAATCTTTAATTTTTTGTTGAGATTTTTCTTTCGACTTTCAATGATTTTAAGTTTTTTTCGCGTTTTTTGGCAAATTTTCGTGTATGTATTTTTGGCGATTTATTTTAGGCATTTAGTTACCATCTACAACGAGTAGGTGATATTACCTGTCAATATGTCGCAAATATGCATCAGGCGTGTCGCCCAATATTTTTGGAAACGCTGCGAAAGCCAGGGAATTAAATTTGCTAATGGAATCGCATGGACCGCATCCATCTACCTGTCACAGTTTCGAAGCGGGAGGTGTCCAAACTCTAAATATGTGTTTGCCAAAAACAGTACTCGTTGAACTCGTTCTGTTTTAACTAAAAAAAGATACATTTATGCCGCCCATGTGAACGTTAATGAATTTAATTCTCTACATTTTCATTTATCTGCAATTTTGTCGTCTCTCCCACCTTTTAAAAAAGTTCGTGTCGTGGTCGTTAGAGTTTAGGCTTCGCCTCGACCAGATAAAAAGACGATATCGTGTTATAAGTCCGTTTGATTTGTTCGATCTTTAACAATTATATGTTTAAAATTTTTACAAATTACAATGATTTTTTTGATTTATTAAGACTAAGAAGAATATCAGGCGGAAGAAAATACGAAGAAGATGAAAACGAAGAAAAACAATAAGAAATGTTGATGAAGATATTATTAATATTGAGTAATTATTATTTTAATAATATTAAGTTTCTTCAAATGTTTACGGGCGCCCGCAAAAAGTACCACTTTTCATGCAGAAAAATCAATATACTATTGTTCGAGCGATACAGTCGTGCACACGTCCCACGTGGCAATAACTCTCCAATCTTAATATTAAAACCTTACATAGTTCCAAACGACCCCATAAAATAAAACAGGCCATTCAAATTTATTAGGCGCTGTTTCATGCAAATAAATTAATTAATTAAATAAACCGACATTAATTACGAATAGGAATGTGTGCTTTGCAATAAAATTAGCTGGCGCGCCCTACACAGCGGCAGTTTAGTCGGTCCGCTTCACATGAATAATAAAATTTTATGTACGAATTATTCTCTTTATTATGCGCCGGTGTTCTAGCAATAATACAAAATTTCGAACGCAATCATAAAGCAAATTAAAAGTGGCGACGACGACGTTCGAAATTCAACGAGGCCGGCCGTTATTCGGGCAAAATAAAGGAATCGCCCTTTGTTAATTACCGCCACGGCGAAAAAAATTAAAATTCTCCGAGAGTCGCCGGCCCCGGCGAAATTAAAATATTTAATTCTTAATTCCGCTAAGTACGAATATGTCGAGTTCTCTTCGTCGTCGGCGCGCGGGGGAAAATCTCCGAGGAATGATAATTCGGTCTTTTGTGAACGCGAAACCGAATTAAACGGGCCCGTATTGAGAATACAGAAGCAGTTCTTATATCGGAGTGATTACGTTATCTGACTAAAGACTTAATTAGACAATTGTTTGATCCTAATCCGATTAACTTTTGCTCCAGTTCTCCGGGGGGGACTTTCTTTTTGTTCCTCTTTTAATGGAAATTTTATTATTAAGTTTTTATCTTTGTGTTTTCAAAGCATTTTTAATAATTCCGAGGATGCTGAATTATTTGCGAGTAATTAAAAACGCTCGAAACAGAGATGAATAACAAATTTACTGCCGAGAACTTATGTGATGCAAAATATATCTGGATTGGTTATAAAGTACGTGAAGTTGATATTTTTAGTACTAGAGTGTTTTAATTATTAATTGTGTAAAATATATAAAAATATTAAAAAGTCACATAGGTCAAAATTTTAAAAAAATCATAATTACGAAATAACGAAACGTATAAAACGATTTCAAAAATTCAAAAATATTTAAAATTTGTTTCAAATTCACATTCACAATAATCTTAGACCACTTTTGGGATTTAAAACGAACGACGATCAGATGAAGGACGTGCTTCCTTAGAACTCTGAGGCCCAAAAAAAATTCCACAACAATGGCCTAAATCTATCGACGCAAGAGGGCGGCAAAGTCGTCCGTCAAGACATGGGCGCAGCTCGTTCATTATGTTTCACACGAAGTAATACATCAACCGGAAAGAGATAACAAACAATAGGGCCCGCAATAATTAGCATATCGCCCGTCGAACGGTGTCGCCTTATCGCGGAATTTTAAAATATTAAAAATGTACGTACAAGAAACTCGGACGCGTAGTCGCAAATTACCGCTTCACGTTTAACATGAAACGCTTTCAAGTATACTTATCATGTAATACATCATATAAAGGTTTTCCGACAACGTCAATACAAAAAAAAAACTATATAACCATCCATGGAAATCATTGGAAAACAATTACAGTAATTACTGTTAAAAATAATGATAAAAAATTATTTTAATTGGGTAGCTCCGCATTTTTTTTATCAGCAACCCTATTTTATGTCCTTTGCATTTATTGCACGATTATCATCGTGCCTATCATCATCGCCATAACTTGACGTTCCAATAATTTTATCGAATAAAATTTACTTATAAAATTAACTCACCACCACCAATTGAAAATCATGATCTGCAACTTACCTGAAACAAAAACAACAATTCGTTACGAAAATTCAACAATTCAAACGAAAGACACAAACAACGTGCGCGCACCCACCGACCGCAACGTTTGGAAACGTAATCACCCATCGGGGTTAATAAAATATTCGGCGTTTTAATCAAACACGCAACGTTCTGCAGAGTTTTGCGCCGCCCTTGTTTACCTTACATTCAACCTTGTTTTTCTCTCATTACTGCCTCTCAATGCACTGTTTATTTTTCCGGCATGTGAGCAATTCGTGTTTGTTTTCTGCATTCGCAACACGCGAAATTAACCGTAACGTCGTGTATTCGCAACGGATTTTTGCGCGGTGTATTTATCGGTAAACAGGAATCGGGTGTTTGGTTAAGGTTTGTAATAAAGAGATCGTTGAAATGCACCGTTAAATAGTTTAGTTATTTGCTCAGCAGTTTAGTGAAATAAATAGTACATGTAATTATAAAAATAATTGAATCGTTTGATTTGGATTGAAATTAATTCCTCAGGCCAACAATGTGATTAATGTCGACGACGACGTCAACAGAGAAATTATCTGGATTACAGGTACCTTGGATAAAATTTAATCAAATTATTGTGCGAGCTATGTTTGATTTCTCTTGAACAGATCGTATAGATTTCAGTCACAAATTACTGAGGTCGAATTAACTTGAGTATGTTTGACTCAAATCATAACAAACGACGTGACTGATTTGAAGCCTTGCCGTGAAACTGCAAGGCTTCAAATCAGTGTTTTATGGCGCAGGTGCAGAGGTCCATAATTTGGTCCTTGGCCGCGCCGGTATTCACTCTCTTATAATTTAAGTTATATTAACATAAATTTCCAAGTTAGTGTTTGTATATACTTGTATACATTCCTGTGATGAATAAATGTTAAATACAAAAGAAAAATTTTTATTCGGCTTCGAGAAAGTCATCGCCGAAACACATTGGTCAACGAACAAAAACATTGGTTCTTGGAGCTGGAATGCAGTTCGGAACTCAACAACTACAAATTCATTACCAAGAACGTCACGCAAAGAAGACAGTCAAAACGACCAGATGAGTGCAGTTACACTTAACACCAATCGAATTCCTGTCGACATAATCACAATTTTTTCGACATTAACAACCCAACCCAACCCAACAAGCGTCAGTGATTGTATTTTATTGAACTAAACCCAACCCAACCTAACACAACGCAACACAATACAACACAACCCAGCCTAACACAACCCAACAGAACCCAACCCAACCCAAAGTTATTTTTTTCATTGGAGGTAAACCCAGCATCAATATTGTTTCTTGACAAGTAAACGCACTCACCACACCAAAATAAGAATAATCATAATTCACTCTACGTGAATGTTAGATTAGTTTTGCGTACAATGGGCTGAACCAACTGATTACATTATTTATGTTGAGCTCAGCTCAACTCAATGTGACTGTTGCTTTGGGTTGGAACTCACGAAAAGTAGTAAAATTTTTTTAATTGTTCAAGTTTGTTGCTCAACCAAATTCAACCCAACCCAACGCAACATTAGGTTAATATTTTGTATAATGTCTTCAACGGACACAAATCACTTATAATGAGTTCAACTCAGCCCATTGTGATACTTGTATTCAGTTGGAACCCACGAAAACCAGCATTTTTTAAATTCACACAATCGATTGTTATTTAGCTCAATCCAACCCAACACAACACATTTATATTAAGCTGGGATTCATTAAACTCTGTTACAACACATTCCAAAGCGACGAGCGTTGCTGTAACTATACATAACATTAATATTATGGAATATTGTTTATGATGAGCTCAATCTAAGAGCAAAGAAAACCTTTTGTAAGGTTGTCATGAGTCACCAGCCATTTTTTAATCGTCCAAAGTTACCCACTTGGTTGTTATTTAGCTCAACCCAACATGACATTTATATTAAGCTGGGACCCATTAAACTATGCCTCAACACAGGCAAGTGAGAATATGTGAGACAATTTAAAACTTTACATCGCGATTTTGACCAAGTAAACTGGAGATCCTATCGCCTCGAATTGGAGGTTTCGTTTCTTTTTTGTCAATTGTAAGGGTGATCAGTCTGAGAAGTATTATTAGGGGACCGCAAGTATTTTGTTTACCGTAAATGAAAAATATGGTACAGATGAAATGTAATTTCTGAGAGATGCAAAATGACCATAAATGTCAAAAACGAAACAGCACTACACGTCACCACACCAGGAAACGCAAGCATTAATTATAATTTAATTTGATGGATCTCCAAAACATGGCTCGTAAAAAAAAATTATTCATTAAAAAATTCTCCATTCACGAAAAAATTTGCATTTGTTAAATGCATTAATTCTTCGTACTGTTAAAAAATGAACGTTAATTTTCCTCTACGTTGATTTCCAAACATAAAACGAAACTTTGATTTTCCACATTTCCTGCGAACAACAACTCGCTCAAGTTCGCAGTGCCGGACGAGATCATCGGATCGAAAAGGATATGTGGCAAGACCTGTTTAATCTGACGGGGGGGTTCGCACCGGCCGAGCCGGGTTCCCGGCGGCGGGCGCACGCGTGACTCGATTACCGCGCCATTATATCACGATCCGGTAGACATGTAATCTTACGGTGGCCGCCGCTCCCATTACCCACCTGCGGATTGCCCAGATTTATAATCCGCCGCTAACCAGATTGTTATACAAACTAGCTCGGTTTATTTTAAACTTTACCTACGCCGCGCGTACATCTCGAACTACAAATTCGTTTCGCCGCGCAATTTTCTTTAGATGGGGTTCATGCCGGCGCATCTGGGTTAACTGTTTATCGGGGGGGCGCGCGCCGCCCAAGTGGCTAATTGCGCGTTTGTCGTCTTGGCGAAAGAATAATTTAAAACTACTCGTGTGTTCACCTTTATTTGAGACGTTTGTGGAATTTAGTGGTGTACTCGATATCTCGATTTAGCATCCCATTTAACTTCATGCATAGACTTACGAGGAAAATTAATGTAAATAAAATTAAATCAAAGTCAGATGAAGTACAAGTGACGTAACATCTTGTTGATCATATTGCATTTAGGGTATCTGCATGGTCCATTGAACCATGGCAACAACCTACAGCGAAAGTGCAACTACTCTTCCCAGTTACACAGTGGGTAAACGTGTAGTATAAAAAAGTGTTATAATAATATGATAATACAAATATAAATAGAAAAAGAGTCAACATATACAAAATTAAGAATGCACAAATTAAAAACAGTACTTGCATTAAATACATGAAAACTGCACGACGTGGTGTACGTTCTAATCTTTGTTTTTTTAATCGTTACTGAGTACAGTTGTAATTGACATTTCGTTCAGTCTATATAGGTGTCCCTGGTAGTAAATTTTTCAGTGGTGTACATTTTCAAGCAAACCGCACCGCAAACACACGAAGCGGAAAGAAATCACCCCCCTGAATAATTCATCATTCGCAATGCATCGTTGGCAAAACTGGACGAAATAACTAGCTCGTAAACCAGGCAAATAACACGCCCGAAATTGTTTTTTAATAGCGCCGTATTTCGCTCCGTTCGTCAACTTGATTGATAACCGGCGATGAGTTAGTTATTATCCAGTCGCCGATTTTACTATCGCACTTGCATAATTTTATTCGCCGAGTTATTCTTTCATGCGAAATTCAATTACGACTTCCGCACGGAAACAGGTTGGAATAACGGCCAATAATACTTGAGCTATGTTGTTTATTTATAGCGCGCCGCTTTAACGCCAGGAATATTTCATCCCCGCAAGGTGGTCGTATTAAATGTAATAATACCGCCGGGGGTTAATGTTTTCGCGAAAACTGCAATAATATATTTTTGTTGGGTTCTTTAATATACCTGGAGCGCGTGATTAACCGAAATAAACGCGAGCTCCGCTCGCCGCAGTTGCGGTGTCTTTGGATAGAACCGGCGGGTGTAATTCGTTGTTGATTACATATAAGCATCGTTCTGTATCGTGATGAAATATAATATTCGCACGAACGAGTTTCTAACTGTACGTTTACGGGGCAGTTACTTTAATTAAAACGCGGATATTTTGATTCATTTGGCGGTCATTAACATAAGAGCCAATTTAAAGAATTTGAATTTTACATTTGAATCGCGCACCACGTTTGGTTTCAAAATCGATGCGTTGGTCAGCTCGATACTAAATTTAATTTAATTTTTTTTTGTTAACTTAAAGCTAGCGGAAGCACATCTATCTGTAGGATATTAAGTGCAACGCTCGTAGATGTTGCTCCAAACCTTAACTGTTTTTTTGGTGAAAATTACAAATGATCATAAATATTTATTTGAGTATCAAGGGTGGCACGAGGGGAGATAAGTATTTACGGTACCTAACATAGAAGGAAACAAATTGAAGGAATATAAATAATGATCTCCCCTCGTAAGTGTAACTGCATAATTTTATTTCACTTATTATTAGTTTTGTTTTAGAATTTTACAATCGAATATTTTGCATTTATTAAAATTAATTAATTAATTAATTGATTGCATCGTCGATGCTTAATTAATTTCCATGGCCAGGTCGAAATCAAACAACAAGCGCCAGTGTATCGGATATCCCGATAAACTCTCCGCAGATTATTCGTTCGGGAACGGCGGCGAAGGTTTTCGTCGACTCGCAAAATAAATCGAATAACAAAGTTAGGAACTTCTGCAAAGTCTATATATCGTTTACAAACTGGAGAAGCAAACTTAAACTTGGGCGAACAAATCAAGGATCTGTTTTTCACAAGCAAGGATAAACACGATGCCTTCATTCGTTAAAACTCCGGAATTTGTAGTTCGGAAAGGAGTTACAACTTCTTCATTAGAATATAACTAAAATTCGTTTTATTGCCGGTCTGAAGTTTGCCCCAACTTCTCGCGCAGCGTTCCGTTTAATTCGCGCCGTCGTTTTTCCTTTTCTTTTTTTTTCAATTACGTCCGGTTTACCGTCGCTGAAAGATAAATAATGACAATCTGGCGGTGAAAGAAGACGCGGGCTTTTCAGATAATTTGCGTTCCGCGCGCGGACAAAGAGGGGGCGGAATGGAAAATTTTTAATTGGAGCTGCGTACGCGGCCGCGCTCTTTTATTTCGGGCTCGTTTGCCGGTTTGTTTCGAAACTGGGACGTCCCGTGAATGGGAAATAATCAGTTTAATTGTACATATCGATCGG
The DNA here is from genome assembly GCA_959613385.1 of Geotrupes spiniger. Classification (NCBI taxonomy): domain Eukaryota; kingdom Metazoa; phylum Arthropoda; class Insecta; order Coleoptera; family Geotrupidae; genus Geotrupes; species Geotrupes spiniger. Next base: position 960,984 of record OY390732.1, on the reverse strand, counting down.
CGCGTGCATCAAATATGAAAGGGATACCTTGTAATATGTGGCACGCGAAGTTCAAACGGCTGTTCAAGTTCAAAGGACTTTTTATTCCCTTTGAATGGACGCGCTTATATTTTCTTATTAAAAAAAAAAATAAATTAATGTTTTATATAAACAATAACTCGAAGCAAATATAATATAAATATTACATTTCTCGCGTTGTCATTTAATTAAGTTAATTGCAAATCGATAAAGCAATTTATTAGTCACACGTCATTTTAAAATAGCGTCCATTAAATATATGAGAAATGTAATGCATTGATGAAAAGTAATAAAACCGAATATACGCGCGTCTTATTCGTTCCGATAGATAGATTATGCAGCAAATGGATATTTTCAAGTACAATTCGAAGAGTACATTGCCGTGTCAAGTCTGCAATCGAAACTGAATGCTGATCATACCTAAATCTCTATCCCGATAGTCAGAATATAGATTTAGCCTTTTTGTACTCTCCCGCCTTATTTATGTCGGCTTTTATCCGCCGGTGTAATAGGAATTGGAAGGCTTGATGTAGATTTAAAATTATTCGAGACGGCGTATAAAATGCACTTATGTGCAGTAGACACCTACCTTCGCGTCTAAAGCCGTTGTTATGGCCGTTCTGATCGATGACCGGATTTAAGAAAAAGGGCGATGTTGCAATAAATGTTTTTTTTTCTTCTTCGGGAATTTAATGTAAGTGCCGGGCAGTAAAACGGAGTAACTACCTCTATTTTAATAATCTCGCCTCTCTCAATCTATCTTCGGCCTTTATTCACGGCCGCGTTCCCTTTATTACGTTATTTTATAACGCCTTTTGTTATAAAGTGCCATTTTGAAGGTAAATTTCGAGGAAACGCTGCGCGTCTGTGAATTTTTTGCCTTCGTTCGAAATTATTGAAATTTTCGCTTTGATACAATACGATTTAGGAAACACTCTCGTTATTTAATTTTCACAATCACATATTTTTTTTAACAATTAACAACGACCAGTTATTACTACATGGCTTTTATATTGAGAAAAATATTTGGGAGTAGGAATGAGAAACAAGGGATGACACAATAATAAATTAAAATAATGAAAACGTGCTCTGCTCAATAAGCTCCCACATTCAATGTCATTGATGTAAATGTGTACTTTTTGTGCTGCATATTTTAAGTTAATGTATGTACTTTGAGGTGAGACAATTTTTCTAATTTTCCTAAGTCTGTGTATCAAAGTAATATTTACAAATATTTAAGAAATGAACATGAGATAAATTCGTATATGTGATTTAAAAATCGCAGACCTAAAAAACCGAGTTACAAAAACGGGAAAAAATAAAAAATGCATTAAATACAGTTTGAAAATATTGCATTGAACGACAAGTAATGGCAGTACTGAGGTACTCTTGAAGATGGCTTAATCGAAGAAACAGCTGCCGAGGAGTCGATTAAAAAAGTTATGAAACTAAAAGTGTTTTATTTTTTTATTATTGCGTCGATGCTATGCGAAAGTTTATCAAGGAAGATGGACGTGTGACATATCCCGAGATTGAGGAATTAATTCAAAAAATTTTGCATGAAGAATTGACTGTAAAAAAATAGTGTCCCGTTGCATACAGCAACAGTTGACTAAAGAACAGAAAGAAGCTAAGGTTAATTGGTGTTCAACGCAGGAAATTCTAAAAACGTGTACAGCATCGCCAGTGTGATAAATAATCGATGTATCATATGAACCCGAAAATAAACGCCAGTCGTCTGTTTGGGTGTTCCAAGGTAAAGAAAAACCAACAAAAGTCCAAAAAGATGGTCTCAAAAGCAGGTCATGTAGCAACAATTCTGCAAGACAGTCACCACAGAGCTTCGAAAAACCAGCCCCTAACGACGAATCATCCTCCACAAAGACAATCCAAGTTCCCACGGAGCTCACCAGATTTATTTTCTACCGCAACAAAATGTCGAATTGTTAGACTCCTTAGCATGCTCCGTACAGTCCCAATGATTTCGTTACCTTTCCGAAACTAAAGAACTGTACCAACAAATAAATGGAATTACTGCTTCCAGAATTGTTTCGAGCGCACGCATAAGTGCATTGATCTTCGTGGAGAATATTTCGAAAAACAATAAAGTGTTTAAAATCTACCTAGTGTTTTATTCCAAGTCTATATGCAAAACTTAAAAGAGGGCCCTTGTATTAGCTTCGATAAATACCACGAATGGGGATGATCTGATTGAACCACATCATAACTTGGCGTTGTATGAGAAGGGTCCGTATTTTAGGGCGATAAGGGCTTTGAATACTACCAAAACAAATAACAAATATTCAATTTTCAAAGAAGCAAAATTAAGAGCTGATGTTAAAGACTGATGTTAAAAAAAAGTACATATGAGTATACATTACTTGACTAAATATTATGTTTATTGCATTGTTTGTATGCTTATTGTATATGTATATGTATACCTATTGCTAATTTATTATTATTATCGTTGTAAAATTTTAAATCATTTAAATTTTACACGAATTTTCATTTGGAAATTTAGATTGTATATCAAAAATTATTTTTTTTTTCAGTAGGACTGAAAAAAACGAGTCGTTAATAAAAATCGATTGTTTATGCTTATTGGGCTACATTATAGTAATTCGCCAAAACACGTACTAAATTTGCTTAAAACACAGAGGAACTGTGCGGACTTCGCGTTAGCAAAATAAAAATCAAATATGAATTGGATGAATATGTTTGAAACAACGGTATGCAAAAATAGCTGTTAGGGGTGGAGGGCAGTTACGTAAATCGATGGGGTGAAATAAAATTTTTAAACGGAGCAAGCGTAACCCAAATTATCACGAACAGAACATTTTTTAACAATTATTGCAAAAGTTAGGCCAAGTGAGAGGATGAAAATTGTAATACCTTTTAAATAATTTAATTTCAAATAAATTAATTAAAATCCCACACCAAATTTAAAAACATTTTATGGTGCATTTTAATTAATTGCAAGAAATAAAAAGTTAAATGCGTTTGCATTCATGACAAGGATTTTGATTTCTTTATGAATAAGCTGGGGCTCCTTCTAAACAACAAGTTGTGTATTATGACCAATGAGAGCTTGCGTTATGTTACTCCACTGTTATATAATTCTTACTGATTATTTGCAGCTAAGATCATATTTGGCTCCAAACCCAGACATACTATTGGCCGAAATACCTAACGTGATTGTAATCACACCTGGCCAAATGATTGGTCACAGTGCGGAATAAACCAGAAAAGCGCACCATCAAAATTGCTCACAGATGAAGTTTTAGAGAATTAAATTGACGCGGAGGCCGCGGCGGCATATACCTATCAATTATAGTTTAGAAACGAGACGCATTAAAATTCGCAACGTATTCAGCGCAACAATCTCCTTATTCTTCTTCACTTCCAAATAATTGTAGATATCTTGTCGCAGGGTTCCCGTTGGGCAATGTAATTTTCTACAACTTTCGTTTCGTTTCATTTTTTCATACATCGAGCGGTGTGAGCAGCGTTTCGATAATACCATGCTGCTGCATGATAAAAAAAATTGCAACACGAAACGGACGAAACAAGTAGCAAAACAAAATTAATGAGCAAATCGGTTTTTTAATTGTAAAAAAATTACAACTACAAACGAACTGTCTCAATCTCATAAATGCATTCTCTGATTACGCTGACATTTTGCGTTGACATTAAAACGTAATTATGGTAGTACCGGGTAAGTCAAACCCGATGTGAAAATTCTGTGCATGTTGTTTTCGCAATTGTATTATAACTTTTTGAATATGAAAAGGGATAAATTGCCACGTACTTGTCTTTGAGGGCCGTTGTTTTGATTTTCATATATAACCAATTTTAAGAACGGTCTTTTAAGCTTCATTTGACGATTCAGGAAATTTCTTACGGAAATTTTTGTTGTGTCACCACTCAGATTTTCTTGACTATTAGCAGTGGATTTTTTCATTACATATTGCCCCTAAATGTCAATTCCTAGGGGGTTAATTAATAATGTACACAGTTACCAACGTGGTCCCTTTCTCCGCATCTAAATAGTTACATATTTTTTTTTTTTGAGTCAATGAGATGCTATTCGTAATTGGGTTATGCCAAGCTTACTGGTCCGAGCTGGACCAACTTAAAACGTTAAAAAAGTAAATGCTTCAAACTAAGCAAAATGTTCCAATCTCCAAATATTTCTTAATTACGACAAATTAAGACGTGACATCCATTTGTCACGTTATCATGTGTACACTTTGCGAACAGAAATCAACAGTCAAATCCAATTCAATTAATTTGTACGTACCAATCACATAAAACAGGAATTTTCTCTTAAAAATTTTATAAATAGCCTGCAGAATAAAAATAATATTTACTGGATGTTCTACTAAACCTATGACGTTACATATTGCAACTACACTGAAAATATATTACATAAGACCATCGTTCATCGGTTAAGAATTAACGGCGATAAAACAACATCGTCTCTTATCGTCAAACAGAAACGAGATGTGTGCATAAAAGAAAAACGGGTACATTTGAAGCAGGTTAAGACCATACAAGATTGCAGCTGAGTGTACCTTAAAGGATTGGATCACCAGAAGGTTCATGTTGAGCCAACACAGGAACATTTTATGTAAACATTGGTACTGAAGGTGAAGGTACCATGTGTTGTATGAATCTACGTTATCGGTATCACTGTTTGGGGAACACATCTGATCCAAACATCAAAATATTGCAAGGAACGCAGAACAGAACGGTAACATTTTTTTGTGCTGGCAACATGGGCGACAACTTATTAGTATATAAGGCCATAGAATTATTATTATTAGACGTGAAAGGTAAATTCAAATAAGATTGACGGTGAAGACTTTAAAGCAAACCACAAGACCAGGAGTTATTTAAGAATTTAAATTCACGTTGGATTATTTAATTAGTTACTTGATCGAAATTGTCAGTGGAAATACTTTTTATAATCTGATTGTATTTCGAAAATTGGTAAATGACAATTAAAAAAAAAAAAGGTAAAAAATACAACACATACCATAAAAAAATGATCTCCCAACGTAACATTTATTGTGTCTAGCTAATGTTCGTATCACTCGCACACCAAAAATGCATTCAGATCTCCACGTATTCGAATGAAACATTGATTTGCGACCGTGCAGTGGAATTTAAAACACATCAGAACAAACATTTATAATAGTCGCTTTATGAATAAAATTTCACTACATAAAAATAAGTATCTCGTGCTTAACTGCACCCTCGACACGTTCAATGTATTCAGTCATCACTCATCGCAGTCGCTAACCGTCCCGCGATTGCGCCAAATAATGAAATATACATCCCGGCGTTTTAAAGACGTCGGCGTCGCTCCGAAGAGATATTTCATGCAAATGAAAAACGCAACTGCTAACCGAACGTAACTACTTGCAGTTCCGAATAAATACAAACTTTAATAGCGGTGCAAAACGCACGCATAAAATGATATTAGCGACTAATGCACCTACAAGAGGTTTCCGTGATATGAAATAATGTGATTAAATATTTTTATTGCTTGTTTGTGCCCGTGCACGCAACTTTTGTCTAGTTTTACGAGGACGGTGCGCTTCCGCGTGCAGATAAAACAAAAAGTTGCAATCGCGGAGAGCATTTACATTTTTTACTTTGTAATATGCATATGCAGGTTTATGTGCATTGTTCTGTCGAGTTGGCGAAATTAAATTATTTAAATGACGGGAATTGTAAGGTTGTGTCTGGGAATTCCCATATAGATGTTAGCATTTCTTCGAGTATTAAAACTTTGTTGTTGGTGGGGGTGGGGGTGGGGGGATATTTAAACAATATTTATGCATTATGAACCTGGTAGTTAACTTAAACTGTGGTGCCCTATAACATTCGATTTTTGAGATATGAACTGATTTGAATGAATGGAGATAAATCACTTAGTAGAATTAATTAAAGCTATTTTTGTCAATGAAAGCTTTTATTCAACGCGTCCAAATATATTTAAATTCACGCTGGCGCATGCACACGTATGTACAACAACATACAATGCGAGATTTTGTTTTGTCTTTTTTGTAAGTAGAACGTGACGCTGAACACCAACATCTCCCTTCGTTACATAAAATGTTTAAATTCGCGGTTCGAAAACGAAAGTAAACACACAAAAGGTACTCCGAAGCAGTCGCAGAACGGACTGAAATATTAAAAAGCTGGTTCGTAAAATAATAAAAAAAAATGCGCAGCACAAATAAAAGCATCGCGTTTTGTTTTTTTTTTCGTAAATATTAATAAAATGAATCGTCCGGCGGTGCAATGTGTTCGTATCGTAAAAATTTACACGGACGGAACGCAGCGCCGGACAATAACACAATTTGCCCTTACCGCACATTAGAGCTTTATCGACAAAAATGGAAATCGCCGGCGGAATATTAAACCATAAGTCTCGAATACTTCAATTGATATTAACCCAAAAACTTTGGCACGGCCGCCCGTTCTATTGATTTCCGATCCTAAAGTCGTAAAACAAATTGAATTCATACTGAAAAGTTCGAAATTGGATCAAAAATCGTTTATTTTCACCCTCATAACATAAAGTGGGGGCTGTGTGATTTTGTAATTTCTCTTTGAATCGTTTCGGCGGTGGTCAATTACACTGGGGGACAATTTTCAACATCGTTCCCGTTGGCTTCGATTTTTAACTTATTACTCTTATTTATTTACTTATTACTTAATAAATCGTGTATGTATAAGTAACGCAAATAATTAGTTAATTTTGGATCAAATGCATCGACGTTCAGGAAGATTATGTAGAGAAATAAACGTTTAGATTAAAATTAATAAATTTAGTATTGATGACTTGGCACCAACTTTCGTTCGAAGATTTATTTAAAAAAAAAATAAGTTATTTCACTTAATCATCTGCTTGTTCGTGTAAGTCACTACAAATTTCGCCGGGTAATAAAATAATGTTAAGCCACGTGTAAAATAAATCTGGCCGAAATGAAGCAATAAATAAGGATAACCATCTCCAGTTAAAGACAAGTAATTGTGTTACGACGCAAATTTATTAAGTTCGCGAAGTAACAACTATTAATAAGTACGTAATAAATAGCGGAGGAGCCGTGCCAAATAATTCAGACTTGTCCAACATCTCCTAAAACTCCTGCCGTCGGAGCCCGGCACGAAAAATCGCCTTTCAGGCACCCACCCGGACGGAGAATGCACGAAAAATTATGTGTAACCATAACTAAGGCGAACTTCGGAAAAGAGGCGAACTTGCGTGTCTCAAATTGGCGGAAGAAGCGAGTCGGGCGTACGCTCCGACGGGCGCGTTGAAAAAAGGCAGAAAATTAGGCGACAACTCGTACCAGGCAATCAAAGTTGCAAAAAATTGAAAGCGTGAAATATAGAACGTTGCCACGTTATGGATGTTACGAAGAATGACTTACGGTAATGAGCCGAACTTTAATTGCTTGTTTCGTTAATTGTTTTACTTCTTATTGCTAATCTAATGAACGTAACCCGCAATTATGGCACACCATAATGTTATTCGTGACGTTGAGCGCTGTGAAATATGTTCCCTTTCGACAAATTAGTTCCATTAATCTACGAGAAAAATAACGCGAGTCATAACATCTGAAAGTTTTGTGTCTTTCTTTATTTGTTATAACTAATAATTAATTTTTCTAGACGTCATTGAACATATTACAAACATTAATAATTGACGTAAATTGCATTATGTGTATGTATTAGGTTATGCAAGTTGTATATATAATATTTATTTTATTACAATGAATACAAGCAATATATGAACCGAAGTACACTCACTTTCATATGAAATACACCACCCATTAAGAATTAGACTACAATTTTGAAACTTCGGTAAAATAATGCTTTATTATCAACTAAGAAACGATGAAAGTTTCCGTCCAAAAAAAAATCAACTGTTATATTTCCTGTACCATTGTTATCTCCAACTTTCAATATTTTCTTCCTAGCACTTAATGAATTTCTGCCCACAAAAATTTCAGTTTATTTTGTTGTCAAACTGTCAAGTAGACGCCTTGTAATGCCCTCAGTGCGACGTCGTCGAAATTTTGCCCCTATCAATGACTTTGATGGCCCAATTATCGGTGTGAAAGAGGCGGGTCTCTCATTCCGAGAGATTGGGAGAAGGCTGAATCGGGACCACACTACAGTTGCTCGGAAGAAACAACGCACGTGAAGACCGAATCTTTAAGCGGATGACCACCGGGGAACGATTTCAAACAACAAGGTCGATTGCTGTGCATTGGACGAGAGCTTTGAACCGACACTTGTCGATGGCTACTGTTTACAGAAGAATTTCTTCCTTTGGACTTCATTCACACTGTCCTTACCTTCCCATAAAGCAGCCATGGTATCAAGAACGGCAATGGTGGGTTCATCAATGGAATGACATCGTCTTCGGTGATGAATAAAGGTTTTGTTTATGGGTGAATGATGGTCGTAGAAGGGTGTGGCAACATAGAGGGGAAAGACGGAATTTTGAGTTCGTTCAAAGACAACACACAACCTTAACCTGAGGTTATGGTTTGGGGGGTGATATGTGTTGGTCGAAGGTCACCCCTTACGTTCACTCCAGGCACATTAAACGCACGTCGTTACATCGTCAACGTTCTGGAACCGGTGTTAGTACCTTTCATGCAGACGTTGTACTTTCCAATAGGATAATGCAAGACCCCATACTGCTGTGGTTACAAGAAGGTTCCTGGAGTCACGGTCACCGGCCTTGTCGCCGATTCAACATGTCTGGGATATGATGGGTGGGCGACTAAGACAAGTACCCATGCCTCCTGAAAATCTGGATGAACTTCGACACCATCTGGAGGTTGCATGGAACGAGATGCCCCAGGAGGACATCGACCACTTAATAGAGAGCATGGTGCGAAGAGTTAATGCGTGCATAGCTGCGCGTGGGGATGCAACCCACTACTAGCTTTTTCTTGATAAATGTTAATTTTTGTTTTGTTTTTTTTTTCAACTAAACTTCCATCGTTTCTTAGTTGATACTAAACCATTATTTTACCGGTTTGCATTAAACTTGCAAATCATTTATTCCCAGGCCACAGAACCGCACATTAACATGCTCAGGTCAGTATCGCCTCTCGAAATATTTTTCCACTTCGTATCACGTCCCGATTCTCAAGTTTTGTTCGCGTTATCGGGGGCAACATTTATTAGACATAAATTTCCGAACGGAACAATAGCAATGAATTTAATTCAGTCATATTCGATACGGAGAACAAATAAATATTGTGTATCGCGGATATACGGTAGCGTGTATCGACTTCGAACATGCAGTGTAATGTACCGTAATAAGATGTAGTTTTCTCGACGCAGGGGCCTTTCGTGATTTACGACCGACGTAATTTCGATGGAGTGCAACAATGAGCGACAGAAAATGGTGGTATCGATTGGAGGCTAAATGGCTTAAAACGTTAATTTAGACTTTGAAGTAGTTTTTTAAAAAAAAATCAATAATATAATAAAATTCAAAAATTGAATATGTAATATTTTGCATGACAAAGCAGTTGTTGTGCAGGTTGCTCTGGAGGATTTAGAGTTCATAGAATTAAATACACTACAGTCTTGGCTTAGCACCCTGTGACTTTTTCCTGTTCATGAAGTTGAAGTTGTGAGGACAAGATTTCTAAACGATGAGAACTAACGTGGGCGGTTGAGAGATAATAGCAGAGCAAGGAAAAAAATTGTAGTTTATTTTCATAAAAATGAATAAAAATATAAGAATATCAAAGATTTCTATTGTATATTAACTCCTTCATAGTTAGGTATCTTTTTTATCAGCTTGCCCTCGTATATGCCAAAACGGACTACAACATCTACAAAGACTCAACTAAGAACTTGAAAGGAAAAAAGAATCAAAATTTATGCTTAGGTACAGCAGGGTGCATAAAGCACGAATCGTTCAAGAAATAGTCAATGAATGCGGCTTTAAGGACTAAGTCAAAACAAAGCTTTATATCGAATATCGACTTGAAAAACGCTGTGAAGTCGTATTTTGCAGAATTACCAAAATATATATTTATGAATAAATGTGTTACTGTTTGTGTTTGTCTTAAAATAAAGTTTTGTTTGTCCTCTAACTCCTGGTTATCGTAACTGTTACATTTATGAATAATACTGGCCGTCAGTACAAACCAGTTTTATCAAATTGGACCTATGTATAGATAATAGCACTTGATTGGGTTACACATCGCCGATTAACTCGATCAGTAATTTGCAAGTACTATTTAAATTAGAAATAATCGAATCCCAGTCTAAATGTAACATCAGAGGTAACACGATTACACCTCGAAATAGCGAACGCAATAAAAAAATTTTTTCACAAAAGTGCCCATAAGAACTGCGGTAATAAAGTTAACTTACCGGAGCCAAGGGGTGTAGAGACGGTCCTCGGCGGCGGCGGTTCGGTTTCGTGGAGGCCCTCGAGCGCCTGAACAAGAATGTCCGATCCTTGTTCGTCGTTAAAGTCCACATTAGTTTGCGGATCTTCGGCGGCGGTCGTCTGAATTAATATGTGCCCATTACCGTTATCGTTGCCGCTCAATAACAATATGGGAGTGCCCCCGCCTAATCGCTTCACCGATTGCAGTAGGACCGCGTCCGAAAGATCGCTCTGCTGTATGAAAATTTGCCCCAGCTTGCCGTCGCCGTCGTTTAGGACTAGATTCGTTTTTGAGGAATTCAAATTATCCGTCCTGAGGAGGACGTGCCCGTTATCCGAGGATTTGGTGCCTCGTAAGAAGATTATGTTGTTGCCGTTAAGCTCGCCGTTCAATGAACGGTTATCGTTAATGTTGCTCGTTAGCGCGCGGACTATTTTACCGTTTGTGTTGTGCATTTGCTTGCCGGATATTGCACTGTCTTTCTTTTCCCCCGGACCGGAAGTCGACGGCTCTGAAACAAAACAAATTCGAAATTACTAAACACGATATTGATGTCACAAATCGATTGCAAATTTTTATTTTTTTTTTATTTTTATTTCAAAAACTGCTAAATTAACGAAAATCCGATCGCGTCTCCGAGCCACGGAAAAGGTTCGAATATTGTTCATCTTCTTTTCACAATTAATAGCGTCCCTCCTCGATAAAGTTTTAATCGGTTCTTTAGTACGTGTCAGTGACAAAATGTGATTTATTTGAACCCTTTGTAACTTTTTACAGAAAACGACCGAGCAGCGTCGAGCTCAAAGAAGTAGCGAACTCGATATCTCTTTGTAATATACAGAGATTTCATTAATCAGCGTAAGATAAGTTATAATTTATGCATCGATTTGGTGCTTTGTTGCCGCAAAACTGCAGCGGACCAAATCGATTCCAGCGAAATTTTATTTTTATGGTGCCGTCCAAGTTCCAAGGAACAATGCAATGTAATTAAAATTAAATATAAATAAATAATAATAAGTAATTAATTAAAATGAGAAACAAAACCGGAAATGAAAATAAAGTATAACCTGAAAATATTAACGGGCGCCTTGAACCCCGACTACTAGTATAGTGGTAAGGTTTGCTGATACTGCCACTATTGGCAAGAATTTTAATCAAAATGTCGTACATATTTAGTACAAGTGCAAAATGAAGTTGACAGAAAACAACTGCAGGATGAAAATATTCTACTTAAAAATATAACATAACAATATCCCTATTGTTGTGTTAATTCGAATGCAGTTGTCAAAATTTTACGATTTTTTTTTTTTTTTGGGAAAAGACCATGTTATCTATGGTATATGGATAATTATTACAATGGCGTAGATCTAGACATAAAACTCATAATTTAAGCCTGACGTTGGTATTTTCAAAATCCAAAATATCTCAAAAATAAAGAAACGATGTTATATTTGAGTAAATCGTTAAAATATAAAAATTGGCAGTAACATAATAGGCGAAATTTACAAATTTAAAAAAAACCAAATTAGTACACAAATTGCATAAGAAATTTATTATATAAAAAATAAAATTAATGCTTGTCCTGTCAATTAGAATAAATTGGAAAAATGTAAAAATTAACTAAATTAATAATATTTCAAAGACGCAAAAATAAAAAATGTGAAAATGACGTAATTCTATAAATCACTAAAATGCACAAATTGGCAAATTGGTAGCATTGTCGAAACATTGAAACTAATTCACAAAAAAATGCATCTCAAAAGTTCTGAATTGTCAAAAATTGATGAAAATTTAAAAATTCTGAAAGAAAAAATTGTCAAAGACTCTCGAAAATAATTGTCAATTGGAAAAATTGGATAAAATAAAAAAGCCAATTTAATAAAAACAAGACGTGCACAAAATGAAAGAAATAAATTAAATGCAAAAATTACCAAACATATTAAAAGTTCAGACAAAAGTGTGGTTAAAAAACTATTTATACAAAAATTAATACAATAATTAAAATATATTGACAATTTTAATGTTAAATAACATCATTGAAAAATATCTCAATTATGCAAAAAAAATAATGAAATAATCAAATGTTCTAAAAATTACATATTCCAATAAATCGTTAAAATGTAAAAATTGGTAAAGAGTCGAATTAACGATTAAAAAAATCAAAAATTCAAAATTATTAAAAAATATCTAAAAACAAAATATGTCAAAACCCAAAAATTGTCGATAATATCAATTGGTAAAATTAGTGTGTGTGATAGATTTGAATATTTTGAAAAAAAAATTAATTTAACCAAATTCAAAATACATCAAAAATGCAAACATAAAGAAACAATTAAAATATTCAAAATAACATAATTCTATAAATCGACAAAATGTAAATATAGCAACAGCAACGTCAAAATATACAAATTTACAAAAACAGAACGAAATTCAATAATTCAGAATTGTCAAAAACTTGCCGAAAATTGAAAAAATCTAAAAGCAAAAATTGTCAGCATCCAAAAATTGCAATTTGACGTAAGATAAATTTAAAAAAAATTATGAAAAACATTCAAAATTAAGACAAAGAATTGCTTAAAAAATTATTTATGTAAAACAAATCAACGACAGCCGCACCAATTTAAATCAAATCGACAAAAAAATGCATAAATTATCAACATTCAAAATAACTCAAAAATTTAAAAATAGAAATAAAGAAACAAAATATTAAAAATGACCAAATTCTATAAATCGCTGAAATGTCTAATTTGGCAAATAGCAGCAATGCTGAAGGTTTAAAATTTACACACTAGATCAAAAATACAGAATTTCAAAAATTGCCGAGCATCAAAAAATATAGTCAAAAATACGAAAATTCTCGAAATTAGGCAAAACAAAAAACGCAATTGAAGATAAATAGAGCTTGCAAAAATTAAAGAAATAATTCTGTAAAATTATGACAAAAGTTGTCTAAAAAAATAATTACAGTGATGACGATTAAAACAAAATTGTTGTTTTAGAAATATGTTGGTTTCTATGGCGACAGTGTCACATTATTGCCCCAACCAAATTGTAACTACCTTTCCACAATTCTAACTTGTAGGACATTTATTTGTCAAGCTGCAGGAGAAACTTGATTCTCAATATCATGTCGATTGATTTATTTTTAATAGTAAAAAAAATTTTCCCAAAACTTTTGTTAGATACGTTATTATAAAAGGCATTAAAAAAAACGATGAGGAACACAATAGAAACTGGCTAATTTATTCAGTTAAAAAATGCAGTTTATTACTTCTGTTGTCGAATTTTACAATTATGAACATTCAGGCACTTAATCACGGGCAACGTCTTGGAACGTACCTGAATCGTCAAAATTTTAAATCATTTGTACAATTACAAAAAGTAAACAGAATTAATTACATCGTTTAAAATAAAACTTTTATTATCATTTCGAACGATTAATTAGAGATAATTAATTCAAACGTTGATATAAGTTAAAAAAAATAATTGTAGTACCTTGAAGGCAAAGAAAACTTATGACATGACATTAAAAGTAATAAACTTTCATAAAAATGGCAATGTATTAATACAAAAACTTGTAGGTAATTACCATGGCTTTAAAAATAATTAACCTGTATTAACAAATTAATTACATCGCTCGTGTTCTATGCGTATTTTAATGTCCACAAAGCTATAATATCTGCTAGGCCACAGCAAATACACTAGCACATCATTGATGGTAAATTAAAATAAACAATAACTGCACTAAATCAATAGCAAATAAAATTTAAAATATCATGTCATAAACATCATTTTAATTTTTTTTTATTTTATTCAATGATATTACTCATTTCAAAACGCAACTGAAATATTAAAATTACAACATTTTCGTTCGTTTACGTTTTCATGCGAACGATAAAAATAGGACTGACACAGAAACCGTCTCACGTGCATTCCTAATTATTACCTATGGCGAACCGAATGAAAAATTCATGCGCAAGGACGCATGGAGAATCGCGAAGGCCGCCGAAAACGCATCTCGCTCATCATATTTGTAGGATTCGCGCGGACGCCAAAGGAGAATCAACAAGAAGCACTATTTAAAATATGTAGAAAACGCGACGGCCGTTAAACGGAATACGTAATGACACTCGAGGGGTGTGTATATTCTTTGAAAATGAGGGCTGCTAGGTACAATGGCGGCACGAGTAGTTTAGTCAACCCCAGATTCGTTCCGAAAGTGGTCGTTGCGGCGGAATTACTGACGAAAGGATACTGTTATTGCCATTCCGATGACGTTGCCTGTGTTTTATGGCCAAAGGGTATCTGGGATGTTGGTTCCGTGCGACCTCTTCGTCGCTTTATTACGAAAAAATATTGCTGAATATTATTTAGTTCAGAAATAAATTAACATGTATTAATTTATTATAACAATACAAAAAACAGTATAAACTTAAATAAATAACGAAATCCATTTATAATCAAAACACCTTAGCCATTTTTACTAAATTACTCGTTATAAACAAATAAAAAAAAATTCTAAAATTATTACGAAAAGAATTTAAGTTAATTATTAAGAATAGTTTCCAAGTTGTAATTTATTAATTACGTCGCCTAATACAACGAGTTTTTTTTTTAATTAATTGTTTATTATAACTGTGCATCATTTACAGAAAAATAAAATATTGAAATCGATAGGATTTCGTCACAACAATTCGCACATAAAAATCATTTTTGTCGATAATCACAAGTCCATATAACGACCTCACTTCTTATCGCCCGCAATTTACAAAAAACGCCCAATATTTATTTCGCCAGTCGACGGCGACGATCGGTGACGACGACGCAAGGCAGAAAAAAAATTCATTTAATTACTTACTACTTAAACTGCGTAATTTCTCATTTATTCCTTCGACGACGGATACAATTTTATTTTCGTTGGATTCGCTATCAACAGAGGAACAGGGCGTACAAATTTCGCAGCAATAACAACACATTTCACGTCATGTCAAGGGTTTTAGTCAGAGCAACAAAAACACATCTACGCACCATCACACCGGAACCACTACTAAGAGCTCGAAACAATGTCTTTATCAAAGCATCGATGAAAGAAACATTTGCAAGTGGCGAAGCCAAATGACTCACTTTTTGTTGATGTTTGCTCTTGCTTTTAAAATTATGAAAAAAACATATGCTTCATATCGAAGGCATTTACAAATATTCAACAGATTTCTTAAATTTTATTTTGTGATTGGCATTTTTTGTGCTGGACAACAGTGACTGCCACTACCCAAGAAAATGTTAATCCTATACAAGATATGGTAATGACAGATAGACGACTGACCATTCGCCGGATAACTGAAATTACGAATTTTTCTTATGGTACTATAAAAAATATTTTAACAAATATTTTGGGGCTAAAAAAGTTGTCTGCAAATTGGGTCCCACGAATATTGACACCTGATCAGAAACGTCCTACAGTATTGCATTCTGAAGAAGCCAGTTTGGAAAAGTTTAAAGCAGATCGGGATGAATTTTTTTTTTCATGGGGGCGGTTTACTAATAAAGATGACACACGTGTATTTCACCCCCTCGTCGACTCTTACCGCCCAATACCTGCCGGTACTCAAACACAACATCCATTTACCGTCCCCCAACGAATTGCGCGCACGTGATTCTTCGCTCGAAACCCGAGAGGCGAACAAGTTTGCCAAAAATTAATATCCGGAGTTGGGAGAACACAACCGAATTACGCGGTCTATGTGGGTCACGCCGGACGAAACCCGCCCGGAGCAGCGCGGAGCCGGGAACTCGAGAATCCCCGCGAATGCAGATTTCATTGGCGTTATTGTTTCGGCCCTCGCCGAAAATAACGGCCGAACGTAACGTGCCATTAAACCGAAATATAACTATTTTTAGATTTATCGCCCCTCGTGCGAATTTCTCGCGGCATAGTTCGGAAATCATTTAACGACGGCGGCGCGGAATTTAATCGGCGGAGGAGGTTTCGGCGCAGTTTTATGTTGGCGTTGCGGTGATCTGTTGTAAATGGATAATTAAAGTTAAATTGCGAGCGCGCGGGCGAAGTGTGGGTCGATTCGTCGGAGACGCTGTGAGCGGAAACGGGTTTACTGCTTCACGATTATGAGCGACAGAGCTGGCGATAAATAAAATACGAAAATCGTTCAGGACTTGAAATTTATTGCGATTTATTGAATTGGCTCTTTTGCTGTCGGAACTTGTCCAAAAAGCGGTGAATAAAATCACAAATACATACAAGATGTTTACTACAACGGATTGAAAATGTAAAGGTAATGAAATTTTAGATATGTTATTACAACGTTCATTTGTTAATTTCTCTGACTTTTTTTTATCATCCTTTCAAGGAGGAAGTAAAAGTTCGATAAAAATTGGCGTTAAACGTGTGCAATAAATGTAGTGAAGTTTAAATGAGAAGATCCGTAACACATACTAGGAGACCTATGTTTCGTTCTACTTTAAAATCTTTAACATGCCATATCTTTTCTAACGGTGTGTTTGAACAAAATTGGTGTTGGGTGTTAAAGATTTTTAATGAGGAAGATATTTTATTGATCGTTTCGTTTAAAGTCCACTGCATTTATTGCACAAATAACACCCGGTTTCTATCAGTATGGAACATTACGTTTGAGTAACATTATTATTGGGTTGTGGAAGATTAGAACGAAGATTGCAACTCGTGTACAGATCTCTTAGTTTGTGTTCTTTTAACGCAACGTCAACGTGAGGTGTCCCTGAACACCAATCAAGGTCCGACTAAATCTGGTCGTAAAGTTTTAGACTTGAAATTTCTAGAGACATCCAATGCGATGCTTAAAATATCGAGATAGGAATTTTGGGTTCGGTTGGGCATCAATTCAATCCGACAAGTTTCAGACTGAAAATGTCAAAATTTTGATGGGCTCGAACTTCCTAGACATGCACAACTTTTAGCCGAAAATTCCTTAGAATCATAAACCAACGTAAAATTCTAGGATTGAAAATTTTAGGCTAGGTTTTTATGGAACCATCCAAGTATAAAATTATAGACCTGGAAATTTAGATTCTAATGAATCAACGCAACACGAACTTGTTTCAGTGCAAAATTTCTAGATTTTAATTAATCTTTTCAATCTTAAAATTTCGGGCATTGGATTTGGTTAGTTTCTACGAGGTTGGGGATGATTTGATCGACTAAGGTTGTAAATGTGCTTCTCATGAAAATTACAATTATTGGTTGATTTAGGTTTGCGCTTGGGTTGAATTCGTTCTGATTCCCTGTGGCCTTCTTGGTTTTGATTGCGCTGGGGATTAAGCCCTAAAATTTGATTGTTGCTTTGGGTTGGGTTGGGTTATCGCTAATCAACGCAAAGTTTCGTATCATTTCGATTTTGATAAGTCGGGAGCGAAGTTTCATTTCATTTACATTTCGTTGAACCAACCCAGTTCAACGTTCAACTGTCTGGAAATCTCTAATTAACGCAATGTTTTAGATCCAAATTTCAATATTTGGATTTTGTGAATAAAATTTTGGACATTATCAAAGGCAACCTTGCGTCGGCTTCAAATTTTCAGATTTGGGCATTCCGGAACCCAACCCGACCTAAAATGCTCTAGATTGGAATTCGCCGATTTGTCGTAAATTTGCTGCTGATGAAAGTTTAAAGCAATTATTGAGTGGGCGAGGTTTCTATTTGGGCTTGGATTGGGTCTCGTTGAATTCGGTTTGAACGTATTTGATTGGGGATCAACGCGGCCAAACGAAACGTTTTTCAACCAAGTTTGAAGCGATTTAGATTTTGGAATTGGGGAATCGAACGAAAAATTTTCGCCCCTTGTGAATTTTTGCGGCCAAAATTTCTAAATTCTAATTCTAAATTTCGATCTCAGCGAACCCTCGACCAACGCAAATTACAATCTTTAAATTTTGTAGAACTATGTGGAACTCAAGTCTCAAAAGTTTGATTTTAAGAGATATTTACCTTAAATATATTTAGGACAAAATTTTAACCCAATCCAACCCAAAACTTTTATCTTGATTCTGATTTAGAAGTACACTTAAAAGGTTTATTAATGTACATTAATAAAAATAAAACAAAAGTAATGGGTAGATGTAGATAATCTGGATGTAGACTTGAATGGAATACGAATAGAATAAGTCAGTAGAATCCAACCGTCAGCATGGTTTTTAAAACAAAACATAAGACAAGAGACGCAGATTAAATAAGAAAAAATATTAAAAATGAGAAGACACGCAAGATTAAAAAATATTTAAACAATATATAGATAGTTGACTTTGGGTTGTGAAGGACTGAAATGGAGGACACGTAATGGAAATGAAGTACGTGAGGAATGACAAGGAAGAGCTTGGAAATAAAATCTACGCTACATTCTATAGAACAAAGACAACTGCAATTGATGGGGGCATATGGGAAATCATTTCATTTATAGTTCGCTGCATTTATTGTACAATTAACACAAATATTAGTTTCTTTCAGTATTGAACATTGTGCTTGAATAATTTTATTTGGATGCTGAATATTTGAAACGAAAATGAAACTCGTGCACAGGTCCTCTAATTTAAAAGTTCACTGCGTTTATTGCACAATAACACGAAGAATATTAGTTCTTTTCAGTATTTAACCATGTGCTTGAACAGCGCTTTCAAATGAGAATGAAATGCGTGCACAGTTCTCCTAGTATGTGCTATCAATAATTTAATATAAATTCCTCTGCATTTGTTGTAAATTAGGACAGGTCAGTACGACACTTTCGAAATTGACAAACCATCAAAATATATTTAAACCTAATCAAAAGAAAATCACGTGAAACAGTCCCATCCGAAACGCCCGACGGAAACACGCGACAATTCACCGGCGCCGATAAAGAAAATCGAACACAACAAACACGACGACGCCGAATCGACACGGCGAACACATCGAACCGCTTCGCACGTTCCCGAAATAAATTAGATTTAATTTGGCGTAAATTTAATCTCGCATCATATTCGCGAAACACGTACGGTAAAATTTCAAATATAATCTCGATGTGTCGCCGGCGACGTCGCGGGTATCGTAAAGCTCATCTCAGGTGGCGCGGAGGCGCGCTCGGCGCTAAATCCGCGCCGGAAAATATTCGACAAGAAAACTCGCGGCGATTGGGTAAACGCCGTCTCAAAACTGCCGCTTATGCACATCCAGAAGTTAACACGATTCAAAAGTGACGCGCGGCTTGAACAGGGCGTCGTAAATTCGAATGCGATATTTCTGCAGTCATCAGGTTGTCGCGCGGGAGGTCGTCGTTTATTGTGTGCGACGCGTCTGAAAGATCGTTATCAATCATTATCGAGTCTGGAAGGGGGTTATTTGTGGTGTTTTGAGATGATGATAATAAACACACAATAAACCAGCACGCACACCCTAATTTAAAAGTCTAATAAACGAACACAAATTAACAGCGCGAAGAGCAAAAAAATCTCATTAAACGAAAGCGATATTTATAACGACTAAAATTACATCTTAAACGCTGCACGTGCAATCGTATCCAATGTCGTATTAAAACGATAATTTCAAACGGAGCTTGTATATGGCCTACAGATGGCATATATTATCCGGAAGACGATCGATTCGACTCCACAAAACCATCGCCTTGGACTTTCTTTCCATTATTTTATTTCATTTCGAATTACGTATCGATTACACGCATTTATTTTACCACGTGTAACGCTCTAACACAAAAATAGCAGTTTTCATTTAACGAAATTAATATCAAATGAATATTTTTTTTTTCGTAGATGAAACAGTGCGTGCGTGAAGTGAGTGTAATTAAAAACTCACAATCAATCACTCACTCATATAATATTCACAACCGTACGTAGTTATAAACCTCCGACAAAACAACAATGCGTTTAGTATTAAACGCATTTGGATCAATCGTATGCAAATCTATTAAACAATCGCAGTCGTTTCCTTTTCACGAGAAAACTTTATCCGCGTACATTTTATTCGTCCTTCGATGCCCGGAAAGTTTAGTCAAGAAGTTCGGTTCGTGTTTCCATTTCCCCTGGTTCGTTTGCGAGTTTTATTAGGTACGTTCGTATTCTTCAAACTCGCCCCCGATGTTTTTATTTAATGATTAAAATCGTACACATTTTCTAGGTGGATTGTTGTTTGCGTCGGTTGGGCTCGCTTCTGTGCCGTCGCGTTCGCTCAAATTTTTTTTTTAAATTAAATTCATTGCATGCACACATATTTGAAATGTATGACGTGCGATCACATTGATAACTGGAGGTACTGTATAAATTAAGGGTAACAATAGGTAATAGGTAGCAAAAGGAAAATTGATCAAAGGTCTGTAAGGGACATTGAGGTCGAGGTGGAAGAAACAAAAAAAAATTGAAAAAAAATGCAGAGGAAACGAAACTAATCAGGAAGGAAAACGAGTTGCTGAAACGAAAAATAAAAGAATAAGATGTAGAATTAAAGATTAGAGAAATATTTAAAGGGAATGTTGGTTGTATGGTTGAGGGAAGATTTCATAAAAAAAGTTGATAGAAAACAGCTAATTATTCAAAGTAAGGCATATGGAACAGAGTACTTTGCAAATGAAATTGAAAGAAACACGAACAAGCAAAAATCAGTAAATGAAGACTCCCCAACAATAAGACCATAAGAAAAAAACCATAAATCAAGAGGAAAGGATCGAGGAGAAAGACGTCAGTGCAGATGAAAATGGGAAGAGAAGACTAAATCAAAACCTTTCAGGTTACAAGCTCACTGAGTATATTTACAACATCAAAGTATGTCAATAGGCCTAAGCGACGTGCTCAGCTCTTAAGGTATACTTGGGTATCATAAGCATAGAAGAAAACCTGACAAAATTTCAAACATAAAATAAAATTGTTTGTATATCACATATAGGAATGGTCCCAATATATAACCTTAAGGTACCTCCGACTTAACCAACCAAACGGCCACTGCTCAAAACATGTTGATATATACACCTCACGACATTCCTCAAAAGACTGCGAGCAGTGCTGAATGCGCCGATAAAATGCAGCACGACAAATAACATTTCATGATCGTTGGTATAAAATGCATTAGAAAAGCCCAATGGGACCAGAAGCTCTGCATATATCAATGTTCAGCGCACCCACATCCAGTTCTAATCTAAACGTCGAATGTTATGACGTAATTGAAATATATAGTTGGTCTGAAAAAAATATTAAAGGAATAAATAAAATGAAGGAAAAGTATACCTTTATAGATTCTTAATCAATCAGGAAAGAAAGATACATACAAAAAAATCTTGAGAGATATGGTTAATGAAGGATGGAAACTACGATAAAGAAATTAATTGTCTTGTCCGACGAAAGAATTGGGGAATACCAATGGGATCTTTACGCTGATAATGGTACAGAAGCAAAGTTATAAACGAAACATAAGCCTCCAGATCTTGTTCATCGACTTAATGAAAGCTTACCACTCAATTGGGAGAGCCAAATTTAACCAAGCGTTTGAAAAACTGAAAATTAAGAGCAAGTGAATCAGACTAATAAAAATGAACCTATCAGACTCGCAGAATAAAATAATAATAGGAGGAAGAGTTTCCGAAAGGTTTAGAGGAAAAACCAGAGGCAGTTCGGGTGGCAGCTTTTGTGGAAGGCGACGTCCGAAGTCAATGTATAATACACCACCAAAAACAGCAAGTGATTGCTGATGAATTGATTGATTGATCGATTGATAACGTAGCGTTAATAACCAGGGCAAGAAAAAAGTAGAAAAACCATTTAGTAAAATGGAAAAAGTGGCAAAGAAATGTGGACTAAAGATCAATGAGGGAAAAACGAAGTATTTAACAATGAACCAAACAACAGCAAACGAAGAAAGATTCAGCAGGTTTGAGACGGAATCAAAATTGAAAACTTAGAGAGAGTCGACCATTTTGATTACTTAGGAATAACAGTTACGCACAACAATGAAGATGATGGTGATGAGCATTAGATATGGCAATGATCAACCGAAGCAGAATTCTGAGGTCACAAGCAGTAGAAATAAGATTTTATAAGACAAGTAATGAGACCAATCGTTTACGGATGTGAAGCATGGATTTAAAAAAAAACGAAAAATAAGAATGGAGACTGCAATCCATCAAGGAGCAAAAGTTAAGGTGGGTAGGACATGTTGGCAGAATGCAGGACCATGACCAAAGTCATGGGAAAAAGTATTGTTAGAGGGAGAAAGAGGAAGATGGAGAAGAAATGGTTAGATGTTGTGTCACTGGACATGAGAAGGTTAGGTTTAACAAACTGGAAGACAGCGAAGCAAAGCGGACTCCAATGGAAGAAGATGGTCAGAAGTTTGGAAACTATGGAGATTGGGTAGCCAATGAAATGTAAAAGTGTTATAAATGTAAATTATATAATTGAACTGTAGAAACAAGTCATTGTAGCAATAACGTAACTAATATAATTTTAAAAACAATAAAACAAAAATAAGTAATAAGTAATTGTTATAGTTCAATTCGGTATGAAAATAAAATTTCCAACATCAATCGAATGTTTCAATACAAAACATTCTGATAAACATATCCATTTTGGAATTTAAATTGAAGTAATTTTTGACTATTTATTCAATGCAAATCAAGCTTTTGAGTAAGCGAATAGTTTACGAATATATTATCCTTCAGCGCATCCGTTCGCGTCGAAAGGCAAGAACGTCGCCGAGGCATAAAAACTGCATAAAATATAATGCGCGTATTATCCAAATTCGCCCATAAAGTCCACAACAAAAATGACAGTAAATTTGGCTTTTCATAGGATAATAATCAAATTTCCCCTCGCTCGGGGCAGGCACGGGGCTAGATGGAGTTTGGGTGTTTGCCAAATAGCGCCCCCCATTTCATATATCACGTAAAGCAGCCGGCTCACCCCCTCCATGTGCTGCGTTGTGCAATTTTAGCGATAGTTTACATCAAAGGTTGCGTCAACATGCGTTTACCTACGTGAACAATGTGAGGTACGACCGTTTACATACATAATGCAAAGGGAAAGCACACAAGAGGAACTGTTTAGGTCGTTCGGCAAACAGTTTCAAACTTACCACCCATAATGGGGAATAATTTAAATATATTTCGAACAAACGGCCGGCCGAATCAAATCGAAAATTAAAACATTACATTCATAAACTAATTAAAATTACATCGCGATAAAAAGTTTTCTTTATGCGTTTCCTTACAAGATTACTATATTTACGAGTAGTACATTTTTAAGACCCGCCCTCGCACGCACACGCACTGAAATGCTAATGAAACACGAAACCCGCAATTAAAAATTAGCGGAGCGTTGCGACTTGATCCGCGGTTCGCGACGTCACCATCGCAAGACGCGCGCGCCATTCGAAATTTATCAAGTGTGAACGGCGGCGAATTCTTGAGATATTCGGAGCCATTGTTATTAAAATGGACCCCTAAATATCGCGTAATGTACGATTCAACGCAGAGGATGTCGGAAAAGGAAACCGTTATAACGTGCCAAGAAGAGAATTAATCGCCGCGTATGAATTTTTCATTAGCCGAGATTTCGAATGAAATGAACGCGAAGCACTTGTTCGGGATATTGTTATTAAGAGCCGGGTACGTGTGTGACGTAAGCTTGAATAACAAATGCTATGCATTGTTGGAATAAAAAATGGGGAATTTTTGCACGTGAATATATACCGGGTGATCGAAATACGATCGTGGCAATTGTTGACGATAAGAATTCTTAAATTTTTTTGTTAGTTTTGTAACAAAGTATTTAGTTGGAAATATTTCCCAGCAACAAAAATAAATAGTGTTAAAACTATTTATTAACAAATATTTAACGAAAAGTGTGAACACCCCATAATATTTGGAGCTCATCTAAACTTTTGCAAAATTTAAAAAAATATATTATTCTAGTAACCTATGTATTTCCAAAAGACTGATCCTACGACTAAAACTGGAATTTTTTGTACCAACTATTTTATTACTACTTCGACTATTTTGATTCGTAAATTTTTCCTAAACAAATTTGCTACAGGGATAACATCTCGAACACCTCAAGAATCGCCACCTCAATCCAAAACAATCGCGCCAGCTGAACCACCGTCCGCGTTAACACCGCCGCAGTATTAAATCCCCCCGTGGAAATTACAAGGACGCGAAAGAACCGATTAAAGTGCATCAGCAATTTTAAATAATACGACCGCGATCCGGCTTTTGATAACGATTCGGGCGGAAAATTTCCGGCGCGATTCGTATCTACAGCTGAGCGATTAGCATTTGGGGAGGCTCTCAATCATGGCCCTCACCAGAGATTTCTGCAAATTTACCCGTTCGGACTTATCGGCGATACCGGCGCTCGTTCGGCGCGCCGATTGCCCGAATCGTGAGAACATAAATCGCCGTATCTGCGAACTGTGCGCGTGCATTATTCTAAATTATTGGGAAGTTATATTATTCTAAATTACCGTGGGCGCGATTTATACGCGTTTTGCGTTAATTGCGCGCCGTTTAATTTCGGTGTGAATTTCCGTCGGCGAGTTTCCTAGTAAACGTGCGAAAGTTGCGGACAACATGGCGCCGGCGTTCACGCCGCCGTAATGGGAGCGCGCGCTAATGAAACGAAAACCAAACTCGGGGCCGTAATTACGCGAGCGCGATGATATTCAGTT
Source organism: Geotrupes spiniger (assembly GCA_959613385.1). Classification (NCBI taxonomy): domain Eukaryota; kingdom Metazoa; phylum Arthropoda; class Insecta; order Coleoptera; family Geotrupidae; genus Geotrupes; species Geotrupes spiniger. The sequence continues at coordinate 935,828 of OY390732.1, read as the reverse complement.
ACAGGTTTGAGAAATTTTGGTAGTGTTAAGTTTTTTTTTTAATTTTACAAAAAATTTGTTGCAAAACTTCATGTTGATAAGACCTGTGACGCACATTAATTATTTTTATTAATCAGAGCCCTCTCCATGCATTTGCTAAGGTGAAGCAGGGGACCTTTGGACTGCAGTGTCCACGTCAGTTCATCTCGTGAAATCGTAACTTCAGAATTCAATCAGTGCTGTGTGTTTAGTGAAGTAACGAACTAAAGTTAACCTAAACATTTATGAAACGTCAAACGAAGATTAGAAGATCCATTTTCCATCACCACATATCACGCAGCTTTTGCACTTCTCTCCTATCCAATATTTGTATCTTGGTACTCTTCTTTCCTCTTCCTCCGTCTTTCCCTTTTCCAGATATTTTGGTTTCATCCTGAATACTCTTATCTCCTTATATTTTCACTATATCTTGAATTCCTTATTTTCCCGTCCATTTCCAGCGCTTCCACATGTTTCAGCCTATCCACTACGTCCGTCTTTACTAGACTGTCCTCCCTACTAGTTCTTTCTACCTCCTCTAGTCCCGCTTTTTCGTAAATTTTCCTTCTGCTTTCATCCCAGTTTGATGATTTCATCCCCTTTTATCTCTTACATCACTCTTTTCCACAAACTATTACCTCTCTCTCCTTTAACACAATCTGTCCCTCCCTGACTATCACGATATAATCTGGCGTAGACTTTTCTAGCTCTAGTGTTCTCTTCATCTGTCCCAAACATGCCCCTACTAACCTACTTTGTTCGTTTAACCCCCATATATCACTATGCTCCTTGCGCAGATGTTTTCATTAACTCCACGAATCCCCCTTTCACCACAGACTCTCTTTCAACCCTTCTTCCGCTCTCCTCACATGTGCCCTTCCCAACTATTATTCTCCCTCAACGCCACTCTCAAGTACGTATCATAAATATAAAATGTGATTTAATTGAGATATCCTTGTTAATCCTGCGGCAATATTTCAGAAATAAGTGGTACACACATTCTAACGATTACGTGTGTTAAACAAGGGTAATACGTTGCTAAAACGTCACGTACATTACACTCATTTACAACTCACGTTTAAGATAAAGCACCACGAGCGAAATTTGAATAAAAAATAAAGTCCGAGCGTTTCTACATATTCCGTCAGATCGGGAAATGCACGTCGAGATACACTACGCGTTAATTTTCCGTATCTCGAAGTAGACTTTGTTTAATTGCTCCCGGAATACGCAACTTATCCGAAAAGCTTTCTCTGGAGGTTCCAGGCAAGATTAAATTTTATGTCGTTAAAAAAAAAAGTTTTCACCCTCACCAATTACATCGACCTAAAGCATTCACGTTTGTGTTTTAGAACAAAAATTGTTGAATCTGCAAACCAGGAAATCGCCCAACCATAATTTTCAAAATGAATTAGTGACTTAATCTAAAGGATTCGTCATATTTATAATTCGTTCCCAACGTCGCACATCGCACGTCACATGCCACCGTAAAATTTCAATAACACACACACTGGCGTAATGGACTCCAGACGATATTAAACGTTTAGGACCGAAATAACGAACCACAAACTGGCACTAACTCAATCTTAATTCGACTTTAAGTTGTTTAATTCCAGTTTTATGCAAGTTTACAAAATGCACGCGATTACGTCAAGCTGCGGCGGATTTGTTTTGCTCAGGAGAATTTTACTGTTCCTAATACACCAAATACGCTAAACTTGCGTTCATGGTACATTTAATTTCGCCGTTATGGGTGCGCGAGTGTAACTCGTTCGACTATTTAGCGCGGAAATTTAGATGCCGGCGCTTTAAATGCAGCACGTTTCTCGTCCTCCGCTTGATTCGTGGTGGAGCTTTCGTTCCGCGAGATTTTACAAACGAGGTGAAGATGTGTCTATTGGTTCAAAATGGATTTAAACGCTTGTTTAGTTTAGTTTGTGTTTTTTTAATTTATTTTTATTGCATCACTTTTGTTTTTAAGACACGTTATAGCTTACTGTTTAAAGCCAATTTTTTAATACAATGTATCCTGTTATATTAAAATAATCATAATCGTGCACGAAAAAATTATTATTCGACTTACTCGCCCAGGAAAACTCACCCGGAATCCGCAACCCGCAATCCTTACTTGTGCAATTAATATTGTTAAAACACGAATATTGATTATATGCAAATTAAAACCGGCATTAAATATGCGCCGTGTAGATTATGTTTGACACGGGGAATATATTATAAAATGAATAAATATATTTATGTGAGAGTAACGCCGCAAGGGCCCATTTATCATTTCGTGTCATATTTATATATAGCCGGTTTTTACTTCGAACTTGTTGAATATCGTTCGATGCCGTTGTATTAATATCGCAATTCTTTTACGTTTGCAAAGTTGCACGGAAACGAAAGGGAAAGGAAAATGATTCAATGCGAAATATTTTCCGCGCCGCCGTCGTCGTCCCTGATTTTACATAATAATGACTTCTCAAGATTAGATGTGCGGCAAAGGAATTAAGCAAAAATATAAACGACTCGCGTCGATATTAATTTGGTTGAAATGAAATAATCAAAATAAAATATACTCGGTGACATATAAACTGCACCACCTAGAAGGGGTGGGAATTTTTGGACTAAATTTGGCGGGAATAGTGGACTAGTCCAGGGAAATAGTTGATTAAAATTTGAAACCCAATCATCAAGTAGTCATGGGATTTTTGACGTTTGTGTCATTTTTTATAGGTGGTGATAGACAAGCAATTATCGAGTCATTTTTTTAATTTGTTCCACTTTTTCGGATCCCGTTCTTTAGTTTAAAGTGTTTCAAGTGTTTAACGATCCCTAGAGGAAGGATACCTCAAGTTTACCAGCAGTTGAGTGACTTTGACCGAGGGCGGATTGTTGGTTTACGAGAAGCAGGTTTTTCGTTTAGAGAAATCGGCAACCGTTTGGGACGGCACCACTCAACAATAATGCGTGTTTATCAAGCGTGGTCTGAACATGGGGTTGAACGTCGGAGAAGAGGCACTGGGGCTCAAAGACGAATCAATGGACGTCAAGATCGCCGCTTAAGACTAATGGCCTTGAGAGACCGATTCTCTACAACTAGATCAATAGCTGATCAATGGTTAGGTGAACAAGGTCATCCGATAGGCTTGCGAACAGTTTACCGTCGAATAAGAACCTTTGGCTTGCTGTCTTACCGGCCACATCTTCTGCTACCCCTCACTGCTCAATATCGCCAGGAACGTTCGGCCTGGTGCACGGAAAGACTTCAATGGAACTTGGAGTGGCATCGAGTTGTCTTTAGTGACGAATCACGATTTTGTTTGGGAATGCATGATGGTCGGATGACTGTTAGACGAAGACGTGAAGAAAGGCGCAATCCTGATTTTTCGATTGCGAGGCATGTTCACCGAACTGTGGGGTTGATGGTGTGGGGTGCTATTGCTTACGGCAGTAGGTCGCCCTTGCTCTTCATTCGGGGCAGTATGACCGCCCGACGCTACATTGACGAAGTGGTAGAACCACGTGTTCTTCCATATCTTCGAGGGCTGGAAGATCCACTTTTCCAGCAAGATAATGCACGACCTCACATAGCAAGGATTTCTCTTGACTTCTTCGAAGAGGCCAATGTTAATCTTTTGCCTTGGCCGCCAAGATCTCCCGATTTGTCGCCCATTGAGCACGTGTGGGACATGATGGGTAGAAGATTGAGGAATCTACCGAACCCACCGTTGACAATAGAAGCTCTACGGCATGAAGTACAGGCTGCTTGGGATGCCATACCCCAAGAAGACATTGATCACCTGCTGGAATCAATGCCAAGGCGGGCCAATGAGTGTATCAGAAATAGGGACGGACCAACACATTATTAAAGAAAAATCAAAAAGATGAAGTGTTTTCTTTATCAAATTTTAATCAATTGTTCCCTTAGACTAGTCCAATGTTTCTGCCAAATTTGGTCCAAAAATTCCCACCCCTTCTAGGTGCAGTTTATATGTCACTGAGTATACAAAGCGACAGTCATCAAATTTTCATTCCTCCCATTTTAAAAATTACTATTCGTCCAAACTTCGAATTCGCCGGATTTATCGTCCACGTTTAAAACGAACATAGCAATTGCGACCTCAACTGCGATTTATATTATTTGGCAAAATTACGTTTTAACACGTTCCGGTGTTAAACTTTGTGTAGTCGCGTAGCGATCCTCGGCGATTCCATTATTAACAACTCTCCCCAATAAAATTTCAGTAAACCGCAATTAAGTAAGTTTTACGCATCGAGCGTTTGAGGATAAAATACTGGCGACGAATCGAACATTTTCAGGTAATTTTTGACGGACTAGTTGTCATTTAATTCTTGAATCGCAGATGTACATATATTTTTTTTAAATAACCATTAATTTTTATTATCTTTGTAACGTGAAGATAAATACTCACATTAACTGAATAGACAATAGATACCAAATAGGAAATTGATCAGATTTCATACGATACGTTCGTGCAATAACCAGCGGTCAAGTTTTCATAAAAACGAAAATGCAATTACATTAAAAATAAACATTGCTTTTATATTACGTTTAACTTCGGAGAGACAAGTACAAAGTCACGTCAATGGGTGATAATAGAACGAGCTTTAATGACATTGCGTGTACGTCAATGGAACCAATAGGATACGTAAGGAAAAACTACTACTACAAAAAAATTGTTTATGCATAAATATAAATAATTGTCGTCGTTAATGTGCTTTTGCATGCCTTTGTTTTAAAATAATAGATAAAAATTGTTAATGCAATATTTTGTTTTCAGGTCCTTCACACTTGTGACTAGGGCTAGGAATATATGGCCAGCGTTAGAAGTAGGGAAAGAATCAACGTGTGAATATATTGACCATGACCTACCCGAAAAAGAAAGACGCAAAGAGACGTATGGAAATATGCAACGAAGCAGATGAGGAAGGAAGAACTGCAAGGATCGGGTTTAGAGTGACCTGACTAGTTTAGGATGACGGAAATGGAAAAAGAAGAGGCCGCAAAATTTGACGCTGGGTAAGAAGAAACGCAGACTTGAATGAGTATCTGGAAAACTTCTACTCAATTTGGAATATGCGGCCTTTTTTATTTGACACCATTTTTTGCTTTTTTAGAGGTTTGTGGTGGAAAGCTCCATATTTCAGTCGCAGTGCTGTGACACAAAAATATTATTCTAATACGTTTCAGACTACATTTTTGTTAATTACATCATTATTATTTTTTCTATTCGTGCCTGAAATTGCATGTCGAACTTGACACTGCGATAATAAAAAGGGCAATTCTTTTTTGACCGAATGTCAAGCATATTTCACACATATTTCTTTCAAACATCATCCTTACGATGAAACAATTAATAGATTGGACGGGATTAACAGGATTTAATTAATTAACAAAATTTTCACCTACTTCTTGAGGGCAAAGACGAAAAATAAATTCCCTGAACAAGAGCCAAGAGCCAAATGAATATGCCAATATTTTTTTATATCCCCTGGCATGCATGTAAATATTTTACGACGACTACTTTCAAATTTGACATTAATTTTAATATTAACATTTTATTAAAAATGGTCCATTTATGATGGACAGTGGTGGCTAAGTGAAGTAGAAGACAAGTTTAAAAAACAAGGACGTGTTTATTAATTTTTACCATCCAGCAGGACCCACAACACTGTTCACCAGGAGATAATCTGTGGGTGAAAACTGGAAACATTCTCAAGAAAGTAGCGCTACTGTCACTGTTCGATCTCATAACATTCCTCAAGAACTTAATGAAGAGATATCACTTCTTCTGAATAATTGGTAAACTTTTAAGATCTCTACAGCGCGATTTAAGTCACACATCACGATGCACTGCCACTCGAGACAGGGAATCAGAATTCCGGTCACGAAAACAAGTGCTTTGCATTATGAATCAAGTTTACGGCGACTGCACGACACAACTACAACGAGATGTTTAAATATATTACGCAACGAGCACCGTTGGCCAAAGCGAGCAGCAATACGTTTATTACATCAACGGATGCATCAACATTCCATAAATCTATATCGGTGGATATTTCTCTACATGTATATGTATTAAAATGATTGTAGAATTCCGGTCGAAGTATCCACACAATGGCGTGCGGAATATACACGTATTTCAATTTCAGAAGCCGGTATATTTGATTGCATATATAAGAATGTTGGAGTTTATCTAGGAAAGCATCCGCTCCATGGAAAACGCTTGCTATTCAGGACGGGTCTCCGCCGAAATGCCGAGATACCGTTTGTTCCTGTATGACTTACGAACTGCAGATGTAAATTTGTTTTTAAATCTATTTTTGTTCGTCAGGCTGAAATACGGTCGTCCGTAGATGAGCGATTTTTCAGCGGTGAATTATTTCGGACGATAAAATAACGAAACGAACTGTCGTTTCTTGCGTTTCTCTCGTTTGTCTTAATGTCCGCAAACGTAAGTTGAAGTATTGAGCAGGAGTGTCTGTTTGCAGATCCAACTTGATTCAAGTTTGTACGTTAAGTTATAAACTAATAGTCAGGTCAATTTTTGCCTATAAACTGTGCACTGTGTGATTACTTAGTGACAAGCCATGACAATAGTTCTTGGCTTGTATCACTAATAGTTTCTTGAATTCACCAAATTGGTTTAAATAATATTGTAATTAGTTTTATTTACAATAAGTATTACTCGGATCCTATTTTTTGGAACACGAGGGCCAGAAATAAAAAGATTTCAAACATAAATTCTTTTTAGTCTGCTTATTATGCAAACTGTGAGATAATCAACGAATTTATTTTATAACGCTGCAGCATCATAAAAAAATGTACTTGTAACAAAGCTCAAAACGAAACAAATAAATCCATTTTATGAAATTAGAATAATTACACCCTCGCAGAGTATTTAATTTAACAATCTTCGTAATTTTTCTTGAAGCAAACTTCTCGGAGCCGAAATTGTAAAACGCAAACACTTCAGAAAATGTCTCTCGCCAATTTCCTTAACTGAGGCGAGATGATCCGATATTTATAACAAGTTCGAAACTCGGAGGCGACATTATGACATGAGTTACGATGAAGTTCCGCGGCAGCTTTTGTCGTCGCAAACTTTAAAAGGCAGTTTAAAAGATCAATCGGCGAACTTGTAAACATTTCATGTATCCAATATCTGGGTCTGACCGAGCGGCCACGTTCGACGTTGCGAAGGGCGGCTGCTTCCCCGCGAAAGCCCGAGCTTCGCCCGATTTCCTCGCCCTTTCGTACCCGCATTTTTGCGTCGGCTCGCACCGGACACATTCGACGTCCGTCTGTGCAACTTGAATTTCTCAATAAGGAAGGTGGCACGTGTCGAGCTTTGTGACCCCTTCGACGCGTTACACGTTCTTGCTTTGCCTCGAACAATTGAAATGTTTGCAACAGTGTTGATTTTTTTGTTATTTTATGTTTGTTTTAACTTAAATTTTTTATTCAACATTTTTGACACGTTTATGAATCAGCGTTTTCGAAATCGCCCTTTTCACGTACCACGTAAAAACATTCAGATATGTCCAACAAGATTTATTAGTTAGAAATCTTGCTGTGCAATCAAATCACCTACACATTTGAAACGGTGGGTGTAGATTGTTTGGATTCTGCAACATACAAGAAAAAAGTATCCAAGTCGTGATGGTTTTTTATTTGATGGCTAGTCTTCTATTCTACTAACTTTAAAACGTAAATTAAATCGAAAATGACAATTAAAGTATGAAAATGTCATCCTAGAACAAAGTGTTAAGTCACTCATCTTATGATTAAATATATTGATATGCGTCAGAAAACCATTTCCCCTGTCGGCACACATAAATTCCACGTATATCCGTTAGTTTTGTTTTTTTTGTGCCCCATTGTAACGGGTAAAACCCAGAAATTTTTATCTATGCATCGCCTGGTAAAAGCAATCACGATTTGCATTTCAAAAGGCGGATTTAATGAAAGTTGCACAGGAGCGTCGGCAAATTCGACGGGCGTTCGAAAGACGTCCGACGGTAAACACTGTGGGCGACGAAGTAAAAGAGGACGCCGCAATCTGAACGAGTTCCGACGCCTCTCGAGGCATCTCGACGGGACGGCCTTCAAGCGTCAGCGGCGGCTCGAAATATGCCGAGTGGGCGCAATCTGCGGCGCTTCAATTGGGAGACCACCCCGTGAAAAATTCGCAAGGCTGCGCCGCTAAAGCGTGACTGAGAACTTAAGCACAACGTCAACGCCTCGACTAGTTTTATTTCCGGTTCGCGAGCTCGTCGATATCGCCGGCAACGCCAACAACGTCGCAGCCGAAGGAGGCGTAATTGATTTGGAGGTAAAGACTCGTCGGCGATTGTCGAGTGCCATTTAAGGAAACACATACAGTGTGAGCACAACGCGATACGCTCAAGTCATGAAAAATTAGAATTGGGTTTTGACCACGAACGACTGACTGAACGGACGAGCAGCAATCAACATCATTTGATTTGATTCATCGACTTAAAGTCATCAGTACGAGTGCACTTTGATTTCAAGCGTTTTTTGATCTAGTAAGCATTTACATATGTCTGGGAATGTAATGAGGATCTTCAAGCATTTTATTTATGGTTTGATTAATTTCTTTCATTTTATTTATGCTTGGTAAGTAAGCAACATAATAATAAAATGAAAAACGTGTTAGAATTTCTATTTCATAACTAGGTATGTAACATTTAAAGTTAACATGGCAACGAATCGGTTAATTTCGATCGTCAGATCGGGCGATCAAGCGGACGCAAAGCGATTTACGTGCGCGGATTATTTCCGCGCCGACGTCTTTGCGGGCACGTAACTAAGATTTTCAGTGAAGTTATTTGAAATACTGTCAATTTTTTCTGCTCCTCATTGATATGCATTTCCAATTTCCTTCCCTACGCGAATGGGAAATCTCAAACGCACGAGCTTTAGTGGCTATCTACGGTGAAGTTTATTCGAACATTTCTGTCGGGATTTCACCCTGCCGCCCTATTGTATTGCCCAACTTTTGAGCGTATTGTTGAGCCAAAACTTTACATCACGTTTGACATCGCGGATGGTTCGCTTCTTTGGAAATTATGTTAAATTATTTATGTGTTTCACTTATAATTTTTATTTAATGAAATGTAGAAAAGGGCTAAAAAGCATAAAAAAAAGCTAGTTTTAAAAGAGCTTGGTCATTTTCATATTGGAATTTTCAATATTCCATTATCATTTTCGCTGATATTTCATCTAGACATATGTATGTGGTATCAAATTTTTGGTCAGGAGTGATGAGTAAATGACCGTCACCTCCGTAATTTAATTTCAAGCGAATATTTGCAACCTCTGACATTGTATGTTTTTGCCAAGTTTACGCCATTTCAGCTTTGTGGCTTAACTTGGTTTTACAACCATGGTGGTATACGTTGTTTAAACTCTCATAAACTAATTACTGTTAGGTAAACTTAAGGCGAAGGCAATTGAATTAAAATAAGTCAGGTTTTCGTTATAAAATATAAAATAGGCAGGCTTACCAAAAAGTATACCGTAAAAATATTATAATAATCTCATAACTGCCGGAAATATTTGACCAAGTTTTGCTCTTAATATCTATATCTCGTATTCTTTATACTTCCTTGTCAAAAACCTTAAATATTAAAGGAACGCTATTTATGAAGTTCGCACACATAAAACTTTTTTTCTAAGAAACCGTATAATCCACCAATTTTATCGAATATTTATGGACGCAGTGTCGACGGTGCGACCTAATATACGAGCCCCACTTGTATGTGCAGTGTATGAAAGAGATTCCTCCCACGCAATCTGTAAATCAACAAGCCGCATCGCTGTAACTCGTAACCGACATAATAATAGTAACCGTAAATTGAATGGACAAATATATGTTATTAATGTGCAAAAAAAAACGGGACGTAATGTTCGCTCGCAAGTTCAGATTGCAAAAGTTTCATCTGACCGGTAGTTACGTTGTTTATGTTTGTCGTTCCGTGCAATAGGAGTCAGTAAGTACACAGTCGTTGAATTATTAAACTGGAATATGGGTTGTAAAGCCTTGATTTGTATTATTTGTATCCGTTAATCCGAAGCTCATGTCGGTCGTCGTTATAAACAACTGGATTCATTCGCGATAACGTTCGTCATGATCGTGAGCACGTCGTCGCTATGCACGAAGATTTATTTAATTTATTTACGGTAAATTACACAACTGCCGACACTCGATTGATTGCACGTCGATAACTCGCGTTTACATTGATACCCATTAAATGGATTCATTTCATCATATCTTTGCTTATGAGCTAAAAAGACCAAAAACTCATTTAAAGTTTAAAATCGCGCATCACGTATAAAATTGTCGTATCTTAATTAAGCGCCCTAATATATTCCGAAACGCAGTGACGGCCGCCGAGTTTGAATACTGATGAAAATATTTTCGCGTCGCTTAAAATTCATCGTGTCTTGCGCGCCCAATTTGCCCGACTCGCGCGAATGTTTATTCTTTTTAATAATTGATGCGAATTTGCGCCGGGACTTGTCATTTAGACGGTCTCGAACTTTCGCGCCGATTTGATTAGGAACGGGGAGATAAGGTGGGAACGGGAACGAGGGGGCGAATAGATAAACTGAGGCGGGTGGCGGCGCGCGGATCTGACAACATTGTTGGTAACGTACGACGCGAGACAGCATCGTAATTATTCGAACAACGGTCTCATTAAGAATCTTCAAATTACGAGCGCGCGATTATGTTACAGTTTAGCTAATCATAATTAAAGTAGTTGCCTTCGGGGTGATCTACTGTTATTGCGTTGATGCGTGAATTGTTTGCTTCTCGATTTGGATGGTTAATAAAAAATGCCGTGTGCATATATATACTCAGTGACATATAAACTGCACCACCTAGAAGGAGTGGACATTTTTGGACCAAATTTGGCAGAAACATTGGACTAGTCTAAGGTAACAATTGATTAAAATTTGATAAAGAAAACACTTCATCTTTTTGATTTTTCTTTAATAATGTGTTAGTCTGCCCCTATTTCTGATACACTCATTGACCCGCCTTGGCATTGATTCCAGCAGGCGATCAATGTCTTCTTGGGGTATGGCATCCCAAGCAGCCTGTACTTCATGCCGTAGAGCTTCTATTGCCAACGGTGGGTTCGGTAGATTCTTCAATCTTCTACCCATCATGTCCCACACGTGCTCAATGGGCGACAAATCGGGAGATCTTGGCGGCCAAGGCAAAAGATTAACATTGGCCTCTTCAAAAAAGTCAAGAGAAAACCTTGCTACGTGAAGTCGTGCATTATCTTGCTGGAAAAGTGGGACTTCCAGCCCTCGAAGATATGGAAGAACATGTGGTTCCACCACTTCGTCAATGTAGCGTCGGGCGGTCATACTGCCCCGAATGAAGAGCAATGGCGACCTACTGCCGTAAGCAATAGCACCCCACACCATCAACCCCACAGTTCGGTGAACATGCCTCGCAATCGAAAAATCAGGATTGCGCCTTTCTCCACGTCTTCGTCTAACAGTCATCCGACCATCATGCATTCCTAAACAAAATCGCGATTCGTCACTAAAGGCAACTCGATGCCACTCCAAGTTCCATTGAAGTCTTTCCGTGCACCAGGCCAAACGTTCCTGGCGATGTTGAGCAGTGAGGGGTAGCACAAGATGTGGGCGGTAATACAGCAAGCCAAAGGTTCTTATTCGACGATAAACTGTTCGCAAGCCTATCGGACGACCTTGTTCACCTAACCATTGATCAGCTATTGATCTAGTTGTAGAGAATCGATCGGTCAATGCCATTAGTCTTAAGCGGCGATCTTGACGTTCATTGGTTTGTCTTTGAGCCCCAGTGCCTCTTCTCCGACGTTCAACCCCGTGTTCAGACCACGCTTGATAAACACGCATTATTGTTGAGTGGTGCCGTCCCAAACGGTTGCCGATTTCTCTGAACGAAAAACCTGCTTCTCGTAAACCAACAATCCGCCCTCGGTCCAAGTCACTCAACTGCTGGTAAACTTGAGGTCTCCTTCCTCTAGGCATCGTTAAACACTTGAAACACTTTAAACTAAAGAACGGGATCCGAAAAAGTGGAACAAATTCAAAAAATGACTCGATAATTGCTTGTCTAGCACCACCTCTAAAAAATGACACAAACGTCAAAAATCCCATGACTACTTGATGATTGGGTTTCAAATTTTAATCAACTATTTCCCTGGACTAGTCCACTATTCCTGCCAAATTTGATCCAAAAATTCCCACCCCTTCTAGGTGGTGCAGTTCATATGTCACTGAGTATATGAACCGAATTAAATTGTTTGTTTTTTTATGTCAAATTTTGAACTTACGATGGTAGATCAATATTTACGGTCCCTGACACAATCTCCCTGAACGTCGATGCATTTGGTCAAACGATGTTCCAAACCTTTGATTGCTCTGGAAAAAGACAATTTTTTTGCCCCCAAAATATTTGTTAAAATATTTTCTATAGGACCATCACAAAAATTCGTAATTTGAGCTATGCAGCGAATGGTCAGTCTATTTGTCATTACCATATCGTCTATATGATTAATATTTTCTTGGGTAGTGACAGTCACTGGTCGTACATATTCACATGTTTGTCTTAAATTCTCCAAACATATTTTTCACCACAGCACCCTCACCTAATACACCCACCATGTCTTCATGAATTTTCTTCGGCGACCCAACCCAACCCAACCATTTCTTTTGCAAGTATTTTCTCTGATTTTTCCATTTTTAGAATTTCTCTAAACTTGTCCACTAAAATTCTAAATTATTTGAACAGGTAACAAGTAATTAATACAAAAAAAAAATTCCCAAAACTTTGTTACATACGTCACGCGCGAAAATTAACTCACAATAAATATTTCACGGCTTCGCAGCCACGTTCGTTTCGTCCTCACGCCAGACCCATCAGCAATCAACGTCTCCGCCACGCGTCCATCCGAAACTGACGAACGACACGCGACGCCGCGGAAAAACGGGCGCGTGACGGACACTGCGAAGTCGACGTTCGACCCGACGATGGGGCGCGCACAATGAAAATTCACACACGAACAATTAATTCGATAATTAACGTGTAAGGCAGTTGAAGCAAAATTACCAATAAGCCTCGGAACGGAAGCCGGCGAGTTCAGAAGTTCCAGACCGCAGCGTAACAGGATCCATTGCAACCATTGTTGCTACATTAGTTCACACAACTTCCGCGTACACATCTGGCAACTGTCAAATCGATGTTTAAGTTTACGCGGCGCGCGTTCGCCCGGAAGTTTGCGTTTTTACATTAATTTCGCGTTATGACGTTGCTTAGCGCTAAAGCTGTGTTTAATTTAAATTATCGCCCCCGATATATTTAACGCGTGCCGTAAAAATGTCACTTTGCCCAGATATATTCCCCAATTAAGTTGAAACTCCGCTAATTATCAGCGTTAAAAAAATAAATCCTCGCTAATTAAGAATTATCGTCGGGTACCTTGTTCATTGTGCGCTGATGGGTACCGTTTATTTTCGATTAGAGGCCATTTTCCGCATTGTACTCCGCTCGATTAGCAAAATCCGATTAATCACTTTCTCATCTAATAAATAAATAGATACATTTTCGATTTAAATGAATAATCCCAACAATGATTTTTCTGACCTGTAGGATAAATGGAAATAGTACCAACGTATTAGCATTTTTGTTTTTGTTTTTCGCCAGTACGGCTGCAAAACATGCAAAAACATTTTCCGTGTCAAATCATAATACATCGTTTGTAATTAGTTAAGATGGATTAAGATTAAAACATGTAGTACATATTTATTATTGCGCTGTTTGTTGTACTCACGCAATTTTTTTGAATGAATTGTTTTTATCGGCAAGTAACGTATGTTTCAGTACAAGCAGATTTGTAATCTTGTTGCAATTATCATAAAAAAAATTGTTAATAACCAACGAAACGTATTGTTATATGTAATGAAAATAAAATAATTCCATAGATGAAACGGCATAAGCTTAGATAACATGGAAATTTAATTAAATTGAAAAAAGAAACAATTAATTTCAGGAAAGTTGGCACAGTAGGAGCCTGTTCCTGTATGTCCTCTGATTTTTCCATTTTTAGAATTTCTCTAAACTTGTCTACTTAAAGTCTAAATTATTTGAACAGGTAACAGAACGTTTTCGATTATAATATTCACATATCCAATATTCTCAGTCTGTCCATTCCATTGGGAAAAAGGAACCAAGGGATTCTCAAACAGATTTTATTAAGAATGTGTGTATACGAGATCACAAGATCGAAAAATATAACCACTTAGTTTAGGTTGGATTACAAAGTTAGTTTTATAATAATATCTCTAACCCAACCCAACCCAACCCAACCCTACTATCTTTGGAACGAAAACTACTGGAGCATAATAATTGCACATTTGCAATAAATTGTATTGTATTTTAAAACTGCGTTCGGGAAATGTATGAAGAAAGAGGTAAGACAACAACATAATGATGGAAAGGTTCCAGAACTTTATATTATTGTTTAATTTGATTTCTTATTTGATTTTTCCAAATTTGTCGATCTTAAATTCATTAAAACGACGACCACTATTTCTTTCAGTGCCTAATTCCACATTTCACGAATTGCAATTCGTATCACGCATGAATTATTATTATTTTTTTTAATACTCGTACATCCACCGTATTTCGTATTTCGCGAACGGCGCCCACAATAGACAAATCGTTTCTTTTGTTTCCTTCAGTCTTTCGTATGCAAAGTCGGTCGCGTTCGGAAATACCTGAATGACCGTCTTTTTCAGTCAATTTTGGACATCCCTCCAGACCGACCCGTCTTGAAATTGGCGGCACGTACCGGCAAAAATTGCTCCGTTCGGTTTGCTGTGAGGGGTCTGTCGATTTTGCCTTTTTTCGTCCGGTTAGTGTGTGACCTATTTGACAATGCCCGTGGATGTGTTGTTTTTTTCTTTAAATTTAATTTCGTCTTTTCGTTTTAATTGGTCGGACGAGACGTGGACGGATTGCGTTAAATATCAATGAGCGGATGGAATTCAATCTCAATATCCGACCCAAAAAATTTTCAGCGACTATCGAATATATTAAATCACCAATTAAATAACTAGATACACAGTAAATTACAACTGGTGCAATATTCACATCTTCACATTTAAACAACCACGACGCCACGTCCCTCCCTTCATAACACAACTAAACAAAAACGACTTCACAGACAAATAACCTGACTGAGATGCTAAGAACATTAACTCTTATGAAATAATACCTCACTCGTACCCAGCTTTGTGTTTCAGACACACACACACACATTCACGAACGGGGGCAAATGTTTACAGACGTCTGGCACTTAGTCAGTGCAGCAGAACTCCGAAATCCTCGCCGTTAATTACGCAGATTAAATGAACCCGCT
The DNA here is from genome assembly GCA_959613385.1 of Geotrupes spiniger. Lineage (NCBI taxonomy): Eukaryota > Metazoa > Arthropoda > Insecta > Coleoptera > Geotrupidae > Geotrupes > Geotrupes spiniger. The sequence goes on along the minus strand of OY390732.1, from coordinate 920,336 downwards.
CGACATGGGCAACTTAATAAACTCGGTACCAAGTTCATCGGCGAATTAAAATCCCCCGCGTTGCATATCGGGGCAACATTTTAACGTACATTGCAATTTTAATCGTTCGGCGAACCGAAATCCTCGAGATCGTAGTAGGCAGCGGCGGCGTTGTAAAGCAGAGGAAAGGAAGTGCATGTCCCGCGAGACCTCCGTCCTTGCGAGTGCCTTAACAGTTGCCAAAATAATAATGAAATCTACGAGAGTTGCAAGTATTGCCCGGAATAAATGTACATTAGCCCGAATAAATTCCACGTGCATTTAATATTCCGGTCAGGACGTCGCGGATTTATTTTACGGTTAAGCGGGATTTCCGCGTCGTTTAAAAATTATTCGACGTAAGGTATTTGAAATCGGGGATAAATTTAATAGGTTATATTGCGATTATAAAATCTAGGCTTGTCCTTGGAATTATTTCCACGATGACATATTGTTTGTGTTCCACTGTTCTATTTTGGAGCGGAGCCAATATTTGTACACATATTTTTCACATAACTGGGACGTGAACTGCGTACTTGTCAAATTGTGCAATGAATTAATTTAATTTTTCATGCGTCGAGTTTGAGATTCTAAAACGCAATTAATGCCACGCACAAAAACCATATTTTTGCCACATTGTTGCATAACTCCGGTTGCGTGAATCGTAAATTTCCGCGGGGATTGTTTCCTTAATCACGGGACATATATCCACGTAGCCGAAAGCGCGATTAATCAACGTGTATTATAATACAATTATGCGAACGGTAAACAGATAAATTACAATTAATAAGTTATTTAAAACTATTTCCAACGAAATGTGCACGCCACGGTACGAAGAACGCCTAGCACTGGGTCCGCAATTAACGCAGTCAATAGCATGTTAATTAGCCTTATAGACAAGTCAACTTCCAACTCGGCCGGAGGTGCCCTGACGTGGCTTAGGGCAATTGTCTTGGAACTCCTTAGTCGGAAACTTTGTAACTTAATATTGACTTTCGAGCCGCGAGTCCGTGTTTCTTTGCATATTAGGGCCTGAAAGCGAACCGGATTTATGATGTGTCGCGCGAAATGTGCCAGACGTTGAAATAATAGATGATGGATTGCGCCATTTGGTAATCGCTTTGGAAATAAATCGTCAATTGTCGTAACTTCGTTATGCGCTGAGAAAAATGCCTTAGACATCGAGGCGAATACGAATTTGTTTGGAAAATGTTATGAGTAAGTAATTCGTCACGTACGTATTGTTACGAATTTATTTTTAAAAAAATGTTTTTACAACATTTGATGAAATAAATTGTCAGTTAATAAATTTTTCGAAAAAAAGGCAAAAATCCAACTTCGAAAATTCCAGATGAAGAAGCTCCGTTAAATCTGTCGTTGAAAGGAAGATCGAAGTCGCACGGAATTTGGTCACCGGGTAGGATATTAATTGTGCGAACAGGAAATGAAATACAACGACATGAAGCGGGACTCTGGTGCGGAGCACTCGCTCAACTCCACCACACTGATGGATAACCGGTGGAGGTGGGCGCCCCAGGAAAAAGAGTAGCAAACGAAAGTATCAACGATCGGACGTCCGGAGAAAAAAAAAACATTTACGTTAAGTATTTGGCCGTACGCATTAATTAAATAGTCGAATCGATCAAATGCGGATTCAAATCATCAGAAAATAGTTGGTCCAATCCAAGCCAAGTTAGGCAATTTTTTTGGGTATAAAATAGTGTAGTTAACACCGCATCTGACAAAGCTTGACACTTTTGCCCAATCCAACCTAATCTAACACAACCTAACCCAACATAACCAGACTCGACCCAACTCAACTCGACCTAATCCAACTCAACTCATTGTTGGCTTATACAATGGTGTAATTAATTTGTAGAAAATGCATTGTCAATTTTTTTTGAAAAATTATTTTATCCAGTTCTACACCTGGCCAAGCTTCACAGTTTTATCCAACCCAAATGAACCCAATGCAAAACAACTCAACCCAACTTAACCCACAACCCAACTCAACACAACCCGACCCAACCCAACCCAAATTAACCCAACAATTCATTAACATTTTTTTTAATTCAAAATCATTTTCTCCAACACCTGACCTGGTTTCACACTTTTACCCAACCCAACGCAACGCAATCTAATACAACCCGATCCAACCCAACTCAACGTCGTTAATTTGTGGAAAATTCATTAACAATTTTTTTGAAAAATATTTTATGCAACTCTACATTTGACCAAGCTTTACACTTTTAGACATTCAAATGAATTTATTAAATTATATTTGTTTGGCATTTAATGCGAGAGAATAATCATAAACATTTGCAGGATTGGTGGTCCAGTTGCCTAAACATCCAGATCTTTAAGTTAAGCAATTATGACGTTGCAGGTTGAAATCTCAATACTGAAGAATTATATTTCAGAAATATTATAATTATAATTGAATCGAAAACGATCAGGTTTACCATGAGTACCATCCCCCCCCCCCAAGATATCAAACAAATAAAATGAAATGCAATATAAAACAAACACAGTTAATTATTCGAGTGCTGAAACGAGAAATCCATGTGCAGTAATCGCCGTCAAACAATCAAAAACATCAATAGCGTCGCCCTTCCAAAATCACGCACATTTTCAACTTATGGTCGACCTTTCCCCTAATTTCCGACCTTATCTTCCAATAGTACCCTTCCAACGGAAACGTTTTGAACGCCTCCGGCATGAACGAACAGCGCCGTCCCACATAGTGCCCCTAAACGTGTAAAAATGTAAAACAAAGCCTCCTCGAACCTGCACGCCGCACCTTTTTCAGGGGACATAAGAATTTCGGCTCCGAGCAGTTCACGAACGCAGACCAGGCGCTGTTCTTGACGCCGAGAAGGCGACAGAACTGCGACGTTTGGAAAGTTTGAAATTTCACGCAGGTGTCCAACGCCTCCGCCGACGCGCACCGCTCCACCGTCCACGTGATCTGCAAAGATAAACGACTTATTGGTCGAACGACGCCATCGAACTAACCGAATTTAGCAAATTAACTAATGTGCGTTGCGCGACGGTTAGAACTCGGCGGCGATGTAGTTGTAGCGAATTGCAATGGATTACATTTGGTAAAACGTATCTCAAACATTGTCGGTAGACGTTGCCCGAATCGTAATTATAACAATAGTGAGCGGTGCAATAAAAATTTGATAAAATATAAATTGCAAGTAATTGATATAGATTACCAGTTTAAATTATGACAAAGCATCTCAAGGGATCGAGGATCGTGGATATTATTTTATAAATCCTATTCATCTTTAATAGTATTAAACTTATTTGAAACAATTATAGGACATTCCCGAAAGATCGCGTTCAAACTTGTTTCATAATTAATATTCGCGATTTATTCGGTAAAAAATTTCTGTGTACTGTAAAATTAATTTTTTTACAGCCGATATTCCACCGCATGAAATAAACTCCGCGAGGTAAAAACCTTTTGAAATTACTTTACAAAAATAGTTGACTGTCGCGCACCGTTCGAGGACTAAACACGGACCGGGACTTTTGTGTAACATCGCACAATGGAGGCGGTGCTTAAACGTCCGACGCCGTAGATACGAATAAAACAAAATAACAAACAAATGGAATATTGCACCATTTGTTTCACGGCTAAGGACGATTTGCCTCAATACGCATCAAGCGAAGCGACGTCAAGTGCAACATATCATTTTATAAAAGTTAATCGAAACGAAATTATATTTCAATGGCATAAAATCGTAATTTAAGGACACGTATGTACCTGTATCGGTTCGACGATATCTTCCGCGATCTCGAGATTGAAATCCATGACAACGTTCCCCGCCTTCAGAGTGGTCATCTTTACGTCGTGATACCAACCGGAGGCGTTGCCAACGTTGGGGCAAAGCCCGACGAAGCCGAATTTGTCGACCCGAAGCGACTTGAAAGCACAACAATTAATTATTAATTACTGGCCGCAAATTAAATATGAAATGATTAAAAGTAACACCTTTCGCGTCGACGATAAATTTCGCCCCCTGTCCAGGCAGTAGCAATCCATTGCGAGAACCGCAGACAACGCCACGAAGAAGTTAGCAATCATGTCAGGTTTCGAAATAAAAAAAAAATGATCGTGCACTGCTATATATATATTTTTTTGAAAACTAATTACAATGAAAAAGATGGCCATGGATTAGTGATGGTCGAAACAATCTGATTATTTTTTTGGTTCTGTAATTACGTCTATTCATTTATTGTCTAGCGATCATATAGTTAGTCTTCATTGACTGCAACCATAACTTGCCATAAATTTGTCATTGCTGGTACGATTTAAGATTGAGTAAAAGTTTAATTCTGGTAAAAACCATTTTAAAAATTTCCAAATGCAGAGATTTTGAAAGTACACTTTTCCTTTGTATTTTCATACTCGTATCACTATACATTTATTTTTTTGCTTTGGTAATTCTATCTTTTAATTACAGTTAAAGCCCTCATGAGCTTCACCTACGTGTACATCAATCACAATAACAAACGAAACGTGTAATTTTCAAGCGAGCGCATTTTAAAGATCGGTATATAATTTTTTGCCACTATAATCAAACCAATGAATAGACGTAATGAAAATAACGTAATTACAGGACCAAAAAAATAATCAGATTGTTTCGACCATGCGCGACTAATAGCATCTTTTTCATCGTAATTACTTTCCAAAAAAAAAACATATATAGGCGTGCGCGATCATTTTTTTTATTTCGAAACCTGACATGATTGCTAACTTCGTGGCGTTGTCTGTGCTTCTCGCGATGGATTGCTACTGCATCGACAGGGGGCGAAATTTATCAAAGACGCGAAAGGTGTTATTTTTAATCACTTCATAATTCATTTGCAGCCCAATAATTCAATTAATTGTTGTGCTTTCAAGTCGTTTCGACTCGACAAATTCGTCGGGCTCTGTCCCAACGTTGGGAACGCTTCCGGTTGGTATGAAAACGTAAAGATGATCACCACGAAGGCGGGGAATGTTGTCATGGATTTTAATCTCGAGATCGCGGACGACATCGTAGATCCGATACAGGTACGTGTTCTTAATTTTTTTAAAATTAACTGACGGGGCGTAATTTCACTTCAATTGAATTTAAAAAAAAATGTTGTGTTGTACTTGTCGTCGCTTTGCTTGATGCGCGTTAATGCAAAATTTCCCCCGGTGTCGATTCACCACCGACTTGGCCATAAAACAAGTGGTGCGTGCGTTATGAACGGCAGCTTTAGTGCCGAATATCCCATTTGTTCGTTATTTTGTTTTATTCGTATCTACGGCGTCGGGCGCTTAAGCACCGCCGCCATTGTGCGATGTTACATAAAAGCCCCGGTCCGTTTTTAGTCCTGGAACGGTGCGCGGCGGTAAACTATTTTTATAAAGTAATTTCAAAAGGTTTTTACCTCGCGGAACTTATTTCATGCGGCACGGAATATCGGCTGTAAACGCCGGACGTTTAAAAATTAATTTCACTTGATGACGAGTACACAGAAACTTTTTGACGAATGAAATAAATCACGAATAATAAATATCCCATAATTATTAAGTTTAATAATATTAAAGATCGATACACTTAATTTAGCTAATCGATAAATAATATCCACCATCCAAGATCCTTTGAGCTGCTCTGTCATAATTTAAGATGCAAATCGATATCAATTAACATCGAGCGCCAATGTTTGAGATACGTTTCTCCTGAACCAAATGCAATCCATTGCAATTCACTCCCATTAGATAGCGCAATTAATTTGCATTTCGATCTCTTTGTTGTTTCACCACATCGCCGCCGAGTTCTAACCGTCGCGCAACACACATTAGTTAATTTGCTACATTCGGTTAGTTCGATGTTCGATAAGTCGTTTATCTTTCCAGACCACGTGGACGGTGGAGCGGTGCACGTCGGCGGAGGCGTTGGACACCTGCGTCAAGTTCCAAACGTTCCGAACGTCGCAGTTCTGTCGCCTCCTCAGCGTCAAGAACAGCGCCTGGTCTTCGTTCGTGGACTGCTCGGAGCCGAAGTTCTTATGTCCCCTGAAAAAGGTACCGGGTGCAGTTTCCACGATGGTTTGTTTTACGTTCTGACACGTTTAGGGGCACTATGTGGGACGGCGCTGTTCGCTCATGCCGGAGGAGTTCAACATGTTTCCCTTGGAGGGGTACTATTGGAAGATAAGGTCGGAAATTCGGGGAAAGGTCGACCACAAGTTGAAAATGTGCGTGATTTTGGAAGGACGACGGTACTGACGTTTCGATTGTTCGACAGCAATTACTGCACGTGGATTTCTCGTTTCAGCACTCGAATAATTAATTGTATTTCTTTTAACGTATTTCTTTAATTTTACTTGTTTGATATATTGGAGTGGCTAGGTACTCATGGAAAACCTGTCATCATTGTGCGTGAGTTAAGTCCAAATCAAAGTTGTCATATTTGTGTAACTTGGAGATCTAGACGTTTAGACTAGTGATGGGCATAATCGAGATATTTCAATAATCGATTATTAGTAATAGATATAATTTAATAATCGACTAATATTAGTAGTTAAAATTAGTACTAGTCGTACTAATACTAATTAATGCAACGTACAACATAAACGTTCTAATAGCACTAACAGTGTGTTTTCTAAAGCCGTGCAACTTACAAATTTACATCGAAACAAACTATCGTCTAAAAATTTAGATCAAATTATATTCCTTAATACCACATTCTTATAAATTTGTTTTTTTTATTATTATTATTATTGTTTAATCTAGAGTTATTAATTTATTATATAGGTACCTTTGTTTCTATTGAGAATTATACTTTTGTTGTTATTTGCTCATATTTTTTATATATTATTGTGGCAGTTTATAAATATTATTGTAAATTTTGACGCGTTTTATTTACTAACGCAATATCATCAACACCATTGTACTTATTTAAATTATTGTATTCTTCAATCCGACAATGACGATCGGTCGAGACTACAAAAAATAATTGAAAGAAAGCTTCGCTTAGCGATACGACTAATTAGTTGCCACAATCGAACGAGTCCAATGTTAAAATAAAATATCTCGAACCTGGAACTACTATTAATATTTAGTGGTGGGGTTAAAATATATCGAGATATCGGCACCTTCTCGGTCCGCTGCTCGGTTCCGTGATCGACGTACGACTACTAATTTAGTACTACTAATTTTCAGAGTGCATAGTCGATTATCTCGAGAGATTTTAATAATCGACTAATTCGTGTATCGCATCTCGATTATTCCCATCACTAGTTTAGACAACGGGACCAACCATTGAAATTTCATTGTTCTCTAGAATTAAATGTTTTAAAAACCTAATTTAATATATTCATTTGAATGACATTGGATTATATAAATTTGTAACAAAATATATTCGTGGCCAAACAAATAATTTAGTTTCTAGCGTACAATTTGTTGGTACAATATTTTTCCTGGAACAAAATCCAAAAAAATATATATTTGTAGGATTAGCAAAATATACTCAGTGACATATAAACTGCACCACCTAGAAGGGGTGGGAATTTTTGGACCAAATTTGGCAGAAACATTGGACTAGTCTAAGGTAACAATTGATTAAAATTTGATAAAGAAAACACTTCATCTTTTTGATTTTTCTTTAATAATGTGTTGGTCCGCCCCTATTTTTGATACACTCATTGACCCGCCTTGGCATTGATTCCAGCAGGTGATCAATGTCTTCTTGGGGTATGGCATCCCAAGCAGCCTGTAATTCATGCCGTAGAGCTTCTATTGTCAACGGTGGGTACGGTAGATTCGTCAATCTTCTACCCATCATGTCCCACACGTGCTCAATGGGCGACAAATCGGGAGATCTTGGCGGCCAAGGCAAAAGATTAACATTGGCCTCTTCAAAGAAGTCAATAGAAACCCTTGCTACGTGAGGTCGTGCATTATCTTGCTGGAAAAGTGGGTCTTCCAGACCTCGAAGATATGGAAGAACATGTGGTTCTACCACTTCGTCAATGTAGCGTCGGGCGGTCATACTGCCCCGAATGAAGAGCAAGGGCGACCTACTGCCGTAAGCAATAGCACCCCACACCATCAACCCCACAGTTCGGTGAACATGCCTCGCAATCGAAAAATCAGGATTGCGCCTTTCTCCACGTCTTCGTCTAACAGTCATCCGACCATCATGCATTCCTAAACAAAATCGCGATTCGTCACTAAAGACAACTTGATGCCACTCCAAGTTCCATTGAAGTCTTTCCGTGCACCAGGCCAAACGTTCCTGGCGATGTTGAGCAGTGAGGGGTAGCACAAGATGTGGGCGGTAAGACAGCAAGCCAAAGGTTCTTATTCGACGATAAACTGTTCGTAAGCCTATCGGACGACCTTGTTCATCTAACCATTGATCAGCTATTGATCTAGTTGTAGAGAATCGGTCTCTCAAGGCCATTCGTCTTAAGCGCCGATCTTGACGTTCGTTGGTTCGTCTTTGAGCCCCAGTGCCTCTTCTCCGACGTTCAACCCCATGTTCAGACCACGCTTGATAAACACGCATTATTGTTGAGTGGTGCCGTCCCAAACGGTTGCCGATTTCTCTAAACGAAAAACCTTCTTCTCGTAAACCAACAATCCGCCTTCGGTCAAAGTCACTCAACTGCAGGTAAACTTGAGGTCTCCTTCCTCTAGGCATCGTTAAACACTTGAAACACTTTAAACTAAAGAACGGGATCCGAAAAAGTGGAACAAATTCAAAAAATGACTCGATAATTGCTCGTCTATCATCACCTCTAAAAAATGACACAAACGTCAAAAATCCCATGACTACTTGATGATTGGGTTTCAAATTTTAATCAACTATTTCCCCGGACTAGTCCACTATTCCTGCCAAATTCCCACCCCTTCTAGGTGGTGCAGTTTATATGTCACTGAGTATATTTAGCTTCGCCAAACAAGCATTCTAACATACTTCTTCTTCGTTTGATTACAAGTATTATACGGTGATCCTAGTAGATCGAGGACATCACAAAGTAAACGACTACCACCCCGAACCCACAAACAGATATTCCAACGCCATCGATAAAATCTACTCGAGCGCCACGCGTAATCACTACCATCGTGCGATAACATCGCCGATCGTTATCTTTAAATAAATATCAATCGTCGTTACGTACAGTTCGTTACTGCGAAGCTGCATGTTTATTATCGAACAAATTGCACCGAAACGGTTATGCTTTTGCTTGTAATTTCAGAGCGTAATCGCCAATTAGCTTTGTGCATATAGGGGGTTTAATTTCGCTACTTAAAGCGCGTAGATTATGAACTTGAAACTTCGCCGGGATTAGCTCATTAGAATATCGTCGATGAGCTAAAAATGTCGATGGAACGGAATTATTTTCAGTTAGTCGAATTGCTCAATTCTCGTGTTTTGTAAAATGGATGATTAAATATTCCTGACAGTTAGAAGTGAACTTTAACTATTAACTATTAACTATTAATTAGGTAACAATATTTTTACAAGCAGGTCTAAAAGTATTAACTGTTACAAAGATTTTCATATTTAATTTTAATTGAAATAATAACATTTCAACTCGACTTTAATTATTAACTATTAACTATTAACTAAGTAATAATATTTTTGCAGGCAGGTCTAAGAGATTACAAGACAATTATTAACTGTTACAAATTTGTTTTATATTTAATTTTAATTGAAATAATTAAATTACAACTCGTTTCATTGCGAATTATTAATTTTTAATATTTACGTGGTTGAGCTTCCACTCTGGTTGATAATTACAGCTGTCAGATATGACGTCAACATTTTCGGCACCGGAGGTTATCCTCGACACTACAGACACTGGATATTGTTCGAGGTTGGGAGTTACGTTTTCGCAGAGCCGACCGACGCGCGACGTGCGTAGCGCGACACGGCCGAAAGGAAACTAGCTTTCAATTTTTTCGGCGATATCGATTAGCAAAACTGCTATCAATCACTTTCTGTTCGTAATTCTCCAATGCGAATGGTTTCAGTAATATTTCTATACAAAGTGACCAGTCAACATTTCGACGAATTAATCAAATTAAACATCGTTAATTGCAATTGAATATGAAAATGTTATCCGTATTATTTTAAATTAATTTTTATTTTTGTCAGTGAAACCTGCAACCTAGAAAACGAGTACTGTTATATTCTTGTTTTCTAATAAATTCTTTGATGTTGATCTTGCAATAAATGCGGTGTACTTTAAAGGAAAACATTGATGATACATACAACGGCACTTTGACGAGTTTCATTCTCGTGTTAAATCACCAACAGGTCACAGCCAATCTGCGCAACCAACATTGATTTTACATGATGTATTATGCAAGGATTAATCAGTACTCCTTGTTTGCTCAGTTCGTGCGAACCAATTATTCAATATAGAAAAAAACTCCAGCGGAAATCTGCCATGTGAAACTTATATCAAATTAATTCGATCACAAATACGAGGAAAAGGCGATTAAATAATTGTATAATTAAAAGCCAAGCAAAATTGTTTCACGTAAACTATATAAAATAATGCAAATGAAATGCTTATAACATTATTGCAAAAAAAAAATTGTCAAAACCATCGGCGTCCAATCAGAGTTGAGCATTTTGCAGAGTGAATCTCGCCAATTCGGCTGCACTTCACCGGTGAAATTAAAAATAATAATCTCAAAATATTGACGTATTAAGCAAGCATTAAAGCACAAAAAACTTAAATTAATGATTAATAATTAATTAAAATTTCAAAGGGGACATTTTCTCAAATTAACACAAATAAAATTTATCTAAAATTTCCCTTGTTCGACAGTTAGTCAATGTGACCGTATATTTGTAGCCAAAATTACAGATCGCGATGACCTAAGCGGTGACTAATCAGAGCCGAGCATTTTGTCCAATTCATGCGCAACCTGATAATAAACAAACTTTTACGTATAATAAAAAATTTTGACTTATTTACGAATATTATAGTGACGTTGACGAAATTATGATTGCTAAAAATAGGGAAAACTAGATTTGTATGTATGGAGCAAACTACGATGTACGTGCCGTTATAAAAACTATTATATCAAAATTGTATGCACAGCATTCTTTGCTAAAAAAAATCTTTATTATCGTTGATCAAAATCGTCACCTGATCCAGCGCCCACACAGATCCAAATTCTAGATGTCAACGACAAAATTGTCAAAAATTCCCCATTTTCGATACTGTGCACGTAGACAAACCCACCTTTGAAAATATACTCCAAAAGCTACTTTAAAAAAATATTACATTCACATTGCTTCAAAAATACTTAAAAAAAAATACTTTTACAATTAAATCACCTAAAAGCTTAATTAGGAACAATCTTATTTTATGCCTTACATATGCCATATGCCATACATCGTTTAGTTATTTGTTTTGTTGTATTTAATACATTTAGTTTGTTCTCTAACCTTTAATTTGTTTTATTGTTTCATTCAGTTGATATCATTACCTTTAAGTTGTTGGGTTGTTCTCATTCGTGCCTTCGTAATAATTTGAAGACTTGCCGTTTTACAATTAAAAAAACTGGATAATTGATTCAATGCTATTTTTTGCTAATGTCATATTTTAAAAGACAGGAGACGAGCTAATATATGTTCTACATAAATGTGTCAAGCATTGCAGCGCTCCCTTTTTTATGCACATTCAAACCACAATTAGTTTCGAACGAATATTTGTACGTCACGTATTTGCGGCCTAAATTCGCTCCAAAACCATCAAACAACACATTGATTTAGCTCTCTTTATAATTTTATAATCACACACACGCGATATTTTTACCAAAAAACGCCTCAAATTTAATCTCCTTGCATTATTTCTAAATAATTTCCAATTTTGAATATGTAATCAAAATCCAACGTGTGGCTACATCAACTGCAAGTACACACACAACCTGGCTTCATATATATATATCAATTAAACTTTTCGTGCGTACATACAACAGACAATGGCGGCAATGTCCCGTTAATATTATAATGCGAATATCACAATGGGTTTCAATGAAGTTACGACGTAACGTTTCAGCGTTTAGCGGTCGATTCATTCGATTACCCCGGAAAAATCCCGCTTTGAAACGGCCTCAAAGCCGAATCGAACAAATTATTAATTCTTTGCGGTCGGATGTTAATTAACGACAGTCCATTGTAAACCGGCTAACTTGTTAATCATGTTTAATAAGCCGCTCGCCGAAGCTCACATTTTCCACCCATGACCTGTTTGCGGTAAAATAAAGAACGGTCATGAATTATTAATATCTGATTGTCGAATCGCGTTCAGTTCGATTGCATCGATTTGAATTGTTTTGAACGTTACTTTCAAGTAATTTTAACTACACTGAATTAATATATTTAAATTTATCCTTATTTTCATTTTACGATTTAATTATAACGGAAACAAGTGCATGGGCGTAACCAGGTAATCTTCACCTGATTTATAACGAGTTTACACTTTTAAGAGATTCCAAATGTAATGAGCAACCAATCGGCGTTTTTGTTCGCCACGCTTACAAGAGATCCTAGATCCTCCAGCGGATTACAAACGTACGTACAACGCAGTTTAATTCATAATGTCGACTTTTACCGTGCAGTTATTTTTATCGCTTTGTTGTTCATGACAAACGTCAAAGATAAGACAAACAAATGGACCGCAGTAAACGCCAGCGACAACATAACGACCCGCAAAATTACGTCTTGCGATTCGAAAACGCATTCGCGCAAATTGGAAATCGGGTTAAGCGTTCCGGCGCGATTAAAATTTACATCCTCGGCTTAGCGAAATCGGCGCATTTGTTCAGAAATAATTTAAGATACGACGACATGAAATTAAATGGCTTTAAAATTAACGACGAATTAATTATCGAAATAGATATCTTCGAGTGGGAAAAAATCGCGTTTCTTTCGTCCGCTTAATCTCGTGCAGACGCACCTAATCGCAAATAATCCCCGAACCCCAGAGCAACAGTTGGTGTTGAGTTAAAGCACACGTCACTGTCAAAAAAAGAAGGCGAGGAAAAAGTAAATTCACTTACGAAGTTGCAGGCTGAAGCAGAACACCGCCGGTGACGCCATCTCTGACGTCAAGGACGACTCATCATCGCGTCCGCCTGAAATAAAATTGTACATTACTGAAATTGTAAATTGTGTTATGTTATTAAATGGCAACATTTCCTTGATTTTCGGTACGTTTTTTTTCAACGTTAAAGAGTTCATTTTTGTTTGAGTGTCGCAATTTTATTATTTTTATTATTCTTTATGATTAATTTGCAAAATTTACTTCAAATGAAACGCAAACACACTTTATTTTTTAATTAACAAAACAATTGAAAAAAAAATTTAATTTGAATCGGTTTAAAATTGGAAATTTTAGTTCATAACGAGTTAAAGTTCCCTTGCACATTTACACAACCCAACCCAACCCCAATGTAAAACAATGCGAAAGAAAAACCTGATAGTTTTGATATCCAGAAAAATCAATATTGCCAAAAATATCTAAATTGTCAAATATGTCCAAAATGTTAAATATGTAAAACTTTTCATAAATTATTTAACATTGGATACTTCTGAAAAAAGTCATCCAAAACGCAAAAATAAATAATTCAAAAAAAAGTTTCAATAATAATTAATTGGCATAACATGTTTAGAATGGTTCAAACAAATAATAAATATTGGCAGTCTTCAAAAATTATAGAAGCCAATACACAAAGATAGAAGTCGACGAACCCCAATAGCTCATCAACATTAGTAGTGGTCAATACACTCAAGGCTTGTAATACTTGATCGATGTTCGGAAAACAGCCAACACCTATTATTTATTAATACTCCGAAACAGGTACAAGTATAATGGAAAATATAAAGATGAATTTTACGAAGACAACAAAATTTGAAAGAGAAGATGGAACCAGAATAAAGAAGAACAACGAAAATGTAACACATGTGGTGAAACGGGCGATAATTATAGCGTAGTTGTAAATGTACTTCAAGTGATTGGGTTGGGTTGGCTGTCGGAAATTATCAAAATACTGACTTTTGAATTATTGCTGTAAAGGTAATTTTATATACTGTACGGATTTTATAATCAATACCGCAATGAAACCTGCTGTTTTCATCTTTATTTCCAGCTTCCCTCGTTAATTTAGTTAAATTAAAAACAACATAAATAAAATATTAATTTAAATAATTTAATTACCCACATAACTTAAATATATTGTCATCTCGGGCGTCCATAAAATAACATCCTGTACATTACTGGATTAACATTTAATTTAATCAACGTAATTATTAATAAAAAATAATGCTTTGTAAAATAAAACTGCCCACCTCACCATATTTATTGACAAATTGATTAATATAATCATAGTAATAAATTATGTTTAATACTTTAATTTGATAAATAAATAGCAAAGAATCGACATTTGTCAACATAATTATCACAATATTCATTGTACTTGTTATAAAAGCTTTTTGCGTCGTTTTTTAATATCAGTTAAGAACAATTAATTGTAGCACAAATAAAATTTCCAACTTTATTTGTCGAGCATTAGATTGCTTAAATGAAAATTTAAAATTCCTCTTTTCTTTTTGATTATTTTGTTTTAAAAACCAACCCCGAATCTACGTTTGAAGTACATGGTCTATTTTGAATAGTCATCCTTTAATGGGTGGTATTAAAAAAAATGGCAGCCATTAATGCCACTAATGCATTTTATACTCGTGCTCAGATTGCTTATTATTATATTTCATAATAAAATTTAATTTTTATTGTTGTTACCAATTACCAATATGCATGTCTTTTAATGCTATGACTTTGCTTTTCTGAAAAATAAGAGACCCAGTGTGATGCATTCACAATTTAAAATCTTTCGATTTTAATGGACTTGCGACTACTACGAAATTTCAAGTCGATGCCCCCTTTGGTAAATTTTTGTCTATAAATATATATAAAGACGTTTCCACAATTATAATATTTTGGAAATAATAGATACTTTGTATCAAATAATTCTGTAGTACATCCGGAAGTCGATAAAAAATAAAAACGATTATTTTTTGACAATAATTATTGTCGCAAAATTCTGCCCGACTTTAATTCAAATATTTCCATGATCCGCCCGCCGAGTCAAGTACGCGCTCGGCCGCCACGTCACCCGAATCGGAGCGCCGAATATTTCTCGGCCGGTTACGCTAATACGTAATCGGGTGTCTCATATTTCAGTTAGTAATAAAGGTGCGGTCGGTGCGTGAACGTGTAAAATCCGCGATTGAATTTTTACGCGCGGATAGTGTTTCGGGCGGTGTTTGACTTTCGTATAGTGACGGTTTCGAGCGATGAGTGCACGGCGATGAAGCTTGGCACTCCTACAGAGATCGTAAGTAAATTTTATAATTTTTAAAATTTTTTATAATTTTTTTAAATGATAATTTTCGATCCATTGCGACCATAATTTGGGATGGGCGAAGCCTCATCGCCCATCGCAGAGTATTTGTGTCGTTATTTATTGAAAAATTCCAACGAAAGGTCAACGCCTTGTTTAAAAGCCCGCCGTGATTTACAGTTGCTATGTTGGGTCATCGGTGGCAAAATTTTCTCCGACATTTTTCACAATCGAATAAAATAATATTAATAATGAACGTAGTCTTGTGTCGTGAGTAATAAGTCTGCGATCGAAACCATTTTAGCAATATTAAAGTTCATTGCGACGAATTCTTTTTCGCAATAAACTCTTATCAAGTAATAAATATTAATATGACAAGTCACATCTTTCTATGTACAGAAATATGTACAAAAATAATCATAAAAAATACATTTTAAAGAACCTAGTCTATTCGAACAATATTTAATTCACTAAAATGCAACTCAAAAAAGAAACAAACTAACCCAAAATGCGAATTTGTCCAAAAATTTTATGGTAATGAATCAAATATTGCTCACTTAGAATTTTGTGGCTCTGTATATTAATTCAATATTAATTTGATTTGCGTTAGTCACTGGTTTTCAATTATTTATATTTGAACTGATTTAGTTCATCTATTTCGCCAGTATTCAATCTCAAGTAGTAGTGGTTTTCACATTTTAATTTTCCTGTTAATTATCCTTTACATATACGTGAAACCCATACCATACCGTACTTATATTTTGAATATTTATCACACACAACAACGAATACTTCATATGAAATTAAAAATAAAAAACGTTAGGTTGATTTTGATCGCCATCGCATATTTTTTCCTATGCACTTCATTAATTCGCCAACTACGTCGGTTGATCGAGATTCATTTTAAAATTTTTAGTTAAACGTAAATTATTTGGTTTGAAAAAAACCACGTACTTTCAAACCAAATAATTTAAGATTAACTAAAAATTTTAAAATGAATCTCGATCAACCGATGAAGTTGGCGAATTAATGAAGTGCATAGGAAAAAATATGTGATGGTTATTAAACCCAACCTAACGTTTTTTATTTTTTATTTTTAATTTCATATGAAGTATTCGTTGTTGTGTGTGCGAAATCTTCAAAACTACATGAAATAAACCCTCCAATTTTTTACACCATTTTAATTTGCTTTATTTAATTTTAATTTATCATTTAATTTTATCCTATTAATATTTATTATTCATTTATATCGACAGCGGGTTTCCAAGAACAGCAGCAACATCCCCACACACACCTTTGAGATGAAGACAGATAAGCTTTTAGAAAATAAGAAGAAAAAAAAACGCTTGCAATTGTAATGCCATCTATTAGTAAAGCAAAACCAATCATGCCATACAAAGTGTTTTTGCATTTTATATGCACTTTGTTTTACGGGGTTAACTCGCTGTCGACTTTTTTCCGCACGATAACACGCTACCGTAATCCGACAGGGTGAAGTATCAACTCTGGGTATCTGTTCGCCTAGCCTACAAAACTAGCTGTTACCCGCAAAGAGTTAGGTATATCCAGTGTCTATCGTATGTTTGTAACACGACCAAACACGATCAGGGGAAATTGTCGCCGGTCTAGGATCTATGATCCAGGACTTTGGCTATCAAAGACGTGCTTGTTGCCCATACTTCATAATTTCCTACATTTAAATGTGCTTTGCTAATAGTAACATTTAAAATTAATAGCGTTTATCTTTTGTGTAAGCCGGTGCCCAACGTGATTGCGCCATACACTCTTATACAGGTGTATTCCATTTAACTAGGCACATTTAAGCCTGCCCATTGCCAATGATACATCTTCAATGTATAGTTTTAGTTTAAAAAAAAAAGAATTTAAATTAATTGTGCGGCTGATCGCAGTCCTCGATTTTTAGAAGTTCAGCAAACTTGAGCTGTACACCTTGATAGCCGTCAACTTGAACAATCTAAGTCACAGACACAATCGAAATATTTATAATTTATATTAAACCCTTTAGAAGTAGGGACAGCTTTTCAGGAAATAAAAACGCTTGTAATTGTAACGTCATTTATTAGTAAAGAAAAACCAATCATGCCATGCAAACTCTTGCTTGTTGCCTATACTCATACTTTCATCTAAGTAAAATTTGCTTTGCTAATAGTAGCTTTTACAAATATTAGCGTTTTGTTGTCGGCACCGGCTTCCGATTGTGATTACGCCCCACACTCATACACAAGGGTGTTATATTTGACTACACATATTTAAACCTTAGCCAACGCAAATGATACATTTGCAATGAATAGTTTGCACAAAAAAAAACAATTTAAATTAATTGTGCGACTGATCACAATTATTATCGCATTTATTAGAAATGTAGCAAAATTTAGGTGTACAACGTAGTAACCATCAAATTGAATAAGGTAGGCCATGAGCACAATTTAAATATTTATAATTTGTGTGACAAATATTAATTTTGTCGAAATTGACAATATAGCAAGCCCCAAAACCTGGGCGGCTTTCATATGACTAGGGTAAAGCGATTATTTTTTAAATAAGCTTTAACTGTACCCTTATTAGAAATTTGTAATATAATAATATAATAGGTACGGATAACATCGACTCAGAAGCCGATGACCCAGTCATATGTGATCACATATACCAACTAATTTCCCTTAAGGATTTTAGTTAAATTTTTTATTTTTTCGTAAATACACATGAATACACACAGTTTTGTGTATATTATTGTATAAGGGTTAAATGAAAAGGCGTCGTCTAAAGCGATAAGAAAGACATTGCATGAAATATAGAGAGCGCATGAGATATAGAGAGCACATGAGACGTAGAGAATGCATGGGATGTAGAAAGTGCATGAGATATACAGAGCGCATGAGATATAGAGAAAGCATGGGATGTAGAGGGTGCATGAGATATAGAGAAGGGTGTTAGTTTTCGGGACAGTTGTTAATGGTACGCTAAATAATATATGCACGTGTAGACAATAGTAGTGTAGTAACTAATGGCGTAGTTGGTGGGTGCGCAGTTATGAGTTTTGCGAAACGCTAGTGAGGCAAATATTATGGCAACTGTAGAGTTGTTGAGATAATGTTGACTAGCTGTTATTGATGTATTATATGGTACCAATTTTATTGTTGTATGCAATGTTGTGAGACAGTCACCTTTGTGGTGACTGTCAAGGTATGCTAATATACAAAGTTGATTGTCGAGTACGCCCACGCGATTCTTGGACGCAGCATGGAGCTGTCGCCCACTGGTTCTCCCATAACCCAACGGGGGAGCAACGAGCACGTGAAGTGCAATATTTCAGATTTCAGCATGCGAAGATATCCAAAAAGTGGTAAAGATGTCCAAAGCTGATAACACGACAGATTCAAGGATAGCTACTAGAGGCAGGCAACGTGCCCCCCCCCCCCCCCCCCCCCCCCGAAAGGGGCCCTGTAAGTAACTGTCTGTATTGTATTGGTGCCATTTACATTTTCATGTGGTGGCATTGTTTCCATTGTTTTTGCCATTATTTTTGTCCCTGTCTTTGGCATGGTGTGCTTTTACTGCTTTTAGAGTGTGCTGCCGCTGAATCGATGTAGTAATGTCTCTCTAGAACACTATTTGACGAGATGATATCAGATTGGCGATAAACGGCGAGTCGATTTGTTAAAAATTATTATAATTATTATACAAATTATTTCAATTGTTACTTGCTTATTTAAATTATAAGTAAAATTCCAAATAAGGCCGATTTGGAATATTAATTTTTTTTAATAACCACGTGTTATTCCTTCTCCTTATAGGTTCCGTATAGTCGCTGTGCGATTTAAGCACTTCCTCATCACCAAAAATAAAATTTGACTAATCGCTGTTTAAATGATTTTGGTTAAATGCAATTCTATTTTGGTTTATGTTTATCAATTAAACAACGCCGTGTTGTATGGCGGCTGCAACGTGCATTTAAAGTTTCTCTGCGACTTGCGCTGGCAAAAGGCCGGCACAAAACGTTTTCGATAAGACGACCGATGTCTTCCTCCGACATCGCTCCTCATTGACTTCGCTATGCCGCTTGATCCTTTCGTATATCCTGCTTTTCGCTGTACACAAATATTTTATAAAATTATTAAATTGTTCCAGTGAATAATTTAATAATAAAAAATACATAAATTGACCTGCTGCATTATGTCGCTAGCAGCAACTCCTTGCTCGACAAGAGTTACTACCTTCTGACGAACCTCTACTGACGAGTGCTTTTGGCACATTTAATTAGGCTTCGTCGTCACGAAATTTATATACCAATGTGACAAAAATATGTACAGCATACGCATATCATTAACACTAATCTCTTCAGATTTTCCCGTTGTTATCCTATACCTTATCCATCAAGATGTTTTAATGCTTTTACAAATTTTA
The DNA here is from genome assembly GCA_959613385.1 of Geotrupes spiniger. Taxonomy (NCBI): domain Eukaryota; kingdom Metazoa; phylum Arthropoda; class Insecta; order Coleoptera; family Geotrupidae; genus Geotrupes; species Geotrupes spiniger. The sequence goes on along the minus strand of OY390732.1, from coordinate 900,475 downwards.
CTTATTTCACAGAAATATTATGTTTCATAAACTTTTAATGTTAACAGGTTACGACTACATGGTATTTAATTTTTATGCCTTGTTTTTGTGTTCTACGTTAGATTAGATTAGATAGTTGATTTCTCGTACGAAATTCTTCGGGTTCTGGTTAAACCACTCCAAGTAATTGGGATATCTTTGTCCATTTGAAGTGGATATCTGCAACGGTGGTTCTAGAAGATTCTGAATTCCAGTCTCTTCGGAGGATTTGGGTGGAGAGATAGTTGGTCATTTTTGTTGTATTCGTTCGAGGAAACCATTTGGTTAGAGGTAAGTGTATTTTAATGAACTCTTGGAAATGATGTTCACGATTTTTATTTCGTATTTAGGGTTTTCCAGTTTTTTAGCTAGAGTTCAAGTTTTATCCTAGAGGTTACGTGATGCTACCGCCTGGTGGTAATTCTACAAGAATCGGAATTCCAGTGCCTTCGGAGGATTTGAGCATAGAGGTGGTTGGTAGTTTTTGTTGTATTTTTTCGAGGAAATCATATGGTTAGAGGTAAGTGTATTTTAATGAACCGTTGGGCGTGATGTTCACGATTTTTATTTCGTATTTTAGGCTTTTCCAGTTTTTGGATAAGTCTTATCCAAGTCTTATGAAGACGTTACGTACCTACTTCTTTGGTTATTGCGAGGTCGTCGTTGGATAACTTTGGAACATTTTGGAAGTTGAACGTTCGAACGTTCGAGTATCGACAATCCTAACGATGGCTATTTTTCATTGTTTACTGCAAATCAAATAGAGCAATCTGTTGTAATTTGTCACGAAATGAAACTAATTTAATAAATGAACAATAAAACAAGTTGTGTTTTAATGCCATACAATTTCGTCATCAGATGAATTATATGTGCTCGAATGAGTGTGAATATCTATAAGAAGAGATTTTTGAAGTGGTGGTGGTAAATTTGCGGAATGTACGGTAAGAGATCAAGCATATCTTCATTATTTGCGTTAGTGACAGGTCTTCCTGCTGGTTACAGTTTAGTTAGAGCTTTTTTACATAAACGTACTTTTTGAAAGGGTGAAATTGCAAAGGATGATTTCTCTCAAACATCAGCCATCTAATATTTAGCCAGTTAAAGTCGTAATGTCGTCCTCTCATTTCGTTTCGGTATTAGACTTACATTTTTGAGTATCTGTTCTATTTTATTTACATTTTCCTCGAAATATTGTCCCAAACTTTTTATAATCTTATCTTCTTCATATATTTCTGGCCTATCGTGTGCTTTTTGTGCATACGCAAATGATACAATTTTAGCAGTGCACTCATTTTAATTACAAACTAAAACTTAGTCGGTCAATACAAACCACTACATTTACGTAGCAGAATGGGCGTCTAGATGGTGTTAACATACGCACACAAACTCTTAGATATTCTGTCGTCAATTCACAACATTACTGGCTTTCTGGCCACTTAACCAATTTTCATTCCACTGTAGAATTTATTGCATAAACTACGATAACCCAATGTAAAAAAAAAACTAGTTAGAATATTCGACCCAGTTAATTCAAAAATTAATGACATGAATGTGAAAATTGGTCACATAAAATATTTATCGTTTGACAATGATCTTGACAATGATTTTGTTAATTGTGTTCAAAAATTACAAATATTTACGTAACAAATAAATATTGTCAATTTAGACGTTTAAATTATTATCAAACAAAATATCGCGCCCGTTTAAAGCGAATGCAATTCAAAACTAATGCAGAATACGTATTGTACATTTACCGGAAAATTTATAGGTAAGGATGAAAGTGCTAAGTCACTGCAAGTTAGTGGTCAAAGGAAGCGAGTGGTCGCAAAGTTTATCCGATAAGTCACCCGCGTTGACCTTTACAGCTCGGCTCTATTGAATTTTTAAAACACCCAATTTTGTGCACGTTCGTGGTTAAAAGTTTCCTTAAAATCTAACCTTCACACTCCTTATAACAATCTATATCGCAACACGTAAAAAATAAGAACTCCGTGTACCGCCAATTGATTTACATTTCGGATGCTCGTTCTCGAGATTGGTCGTAATTCGCGAACTCGGAGAAAAATAACTTTTTACGGCGCTCTCTTGCGCGACGGACGCGAAGAAACGGGGGTGAATCGATTATGATGGGATTTTATTCGAAATCTGGGACAAACAAAGCCATTTCCCGGCTAATCAAATATAAAAGGAAACCGTCGACCGATACGATCTCTTATATCTGCTAAAAGGTTTCCGAGATTTTATCCGTGACCTTGGCGCGAGCCTGACGAGCGCAATAACAAACGCCGAGTGCATCCCGGCGAAATATGTGCATTTACGTATGACCTATTGCGAACGGGAAGTTAGCGCCTCCGCGCCACGCAGCCGTCGTGCAACGAGCGACTGGAACTGAGCGGCTTTGTTGGACCGAAATTGCCATTCAATACGATGCAATTACGTGCCCTGTTTTTACGATGTTATTGTCGGAACAGTTCCGCGCCGCGATAATGAAATAAAAATGATGGAGTTGTGTGTGTGGGTTTTGAAGTACGTGTATTTTTATGGAGATGTCGTGAATGGCGCGACCTTGACCTGTACGCGATGAAACCTTGGCCAGGTACGTTAATTAATTGTTTATCGCGACTTTTCCCTCTTCTAAATTCGAAAGAGGGCGCAGAGTACGTTAAGTACCCAATGTGTTTGTTATATGATAACAAGTATATACATATTTTCATATGAAGTTCCATATGCCCTATGACCTTCATCATCATCATCTTCATCTACCATTAGAATTGGTTAAGTTAAAACCGCCCACTTTTAATACCCGAGGTCGAGATTATTTTATTATAATAATAAAACACCAAATACGGAGCACACGCTGACGAACCGTCGACCTCTGCGGTCTAATAACCTCACATTGATTTATTCTCTCGTAATGCAAATTAGGCTAATGCGTTATATTGGCATGCCGGGCTTTTAAAGACCGAAAAAAATACGTAGAAGGCTTTTAAAAATAGTTTCCTAAGTCACGGTACATTAATCTGGATTTAAAACGCGGCGACTCAACCGAACGATGAGGCGGAAATTTGATACGAATAAAAAGGCGGGCGTACCGACGCAAACGGACAGTGAGATTGATCTTGCGGAGAAAGACGTCGGCAAGATGTTTGGCGGCGATAAAATATGAATAGATATGTGTCGGGAGTTCCTTAAATTAACTGTGGCAATGCATTTTAACTTAAAAAAAATTTTAATTTAATTTATTAAACCACGGTCAGCACGCTCAGTAAATTTTTATCATTGCTTAAATGCTATCAGGAACATAAACGCTCAAAAACGTTTAATCAAGAAATTGGAAATTAAATAGAGACGTTAACATAAACAAAATTGACAAATATTATTTATACGAGAAACCACAACGAAACCACACACAACCCGACCCGACCCGATCCAACTCGACCCAACCCAACTCAACTCACCTCAACCCAAACCAACCTAACCCGAACAAATCAAACCCACCCCAATCAAAGTTTAATTTCTAACGGAATCGCCTAGACGTCAACGGCGCATTTACGTTTAAGCCTAATGGTCACACATCAGTTTTTTGCTTCGACATCTAATTCTTCAGGTATTTTAAGTCTGACGTTTGAATTTTTTGTTTCAGGTCTGCTCTAAAACTTGGGAGTTGTCTTATCGACTAATGTTGGTAGTCCTTCGTTAATTATGACTGTGAGTAAGTGATTATTATTGGCGAATGATCGGAGTCCTTCTTCCATATCAATGTACTATTAAAAATATTTTTCTAGAGATAACGTGGGTGATACAATGATTCCAGTAAAATTGGTACAATTCTCTTCCCTTTAAGGTGATCAAACGTGACCCCCAAAAAGTGTGTTTACCGCTTAGAAGATCTCCAAGAATGAGTCTTTCACCAGGAGGTGGAAATACAATTATCTTCCCTTTGAGGTAATCAAACGTGAAAGGTGCGTTTAACATTTAGGAGTTCTCCAATAACGAATCTTTCGTTTCAGAAGGTGCAGGCATGTCGGTGAGATCAGTGGACAACAACAATGTCCACATTGCGATCTTGACAGCTAACTACAACTGAGGACACTTGCACCATTTCAGTTTGGATTATTTTTCCTGGATGATGATTGACGCCGTTTTCCATGATTCTCTTCACATTTTGCAATTAATTTGCGTTTTCGGACACATTCAATGGTTGCCCACATTCCCATCACCCCTAACCCATTACAAATAATCCAATACATATGAAAACCCTTCCTATTAAATTAAGTTGCGCTTAGCGCGCATGCTTTTGAATTTAACGACATAATTTAACGTGCAGTTTCCGTCGAAAGCATTATAAAAATAATTTATATCGCAGTGCATTCGGAACTTTTTACGGCTTTAAAAGCGCCTTCCTGCAGCGTTAACGGTAACGAGTAATCTTCAAGACGGAGCCGGCAATCTTAAGGAAGTTCGCTATTAATAAGTAAAATAGTTTTGCTAGTTAAATAAGACGCCGGTTACGTGCACGTTGCGTCGGCCTTAACAATCAACTTGGCGAATTTTCAACGTCGATGTCTCAGTTCGCGGAAATATTCGGCGCGAAGCCGCGATTTAATTAACAGTGTCGGTCGTTGTTCCTTTGACGTGTTCCGCTCCGTTGTAAATTGCGGGGCGATATTTTTATTTTTAATGCGGGGTCACTGGTGTATGAGTAACAGATAAGCGGGCCCAACAAATTTACCGAATTCACAAGACATTAATTTAAACGATAAATTTCGGCGCAATATAAATAGCTGCGCGCGGAGCTTCGCTGATTTTCATAAACCGTTACAGCTAGACATAAAACATTTTTTTATGTATTTTATTCCAAACAGTTTTAAATCTGCAAGAACTGCAACATCATATAACATAGTCAGAAGTTTAACTAAACCCGTGAAATAATTTGCTGCGTAGAGTTGTCCGAGCAATCAAGTAACACTGTTTCAATTTTTATGGCCGCATACGATTCGATCTGATAACACCCGATACAAATGGACGTCAGCCTGACGCATCTTTAACAACGACGCGCGACATATACATTGCACGGTTACATACGTGCGTTTGATTTATACAATTAACCGCAATTTTTGCCTCGCGCAATTTACAACGTTTCATACGATATTACGCCGCAACAGCTGCGCGCTGCTAATACATTTTAAACTATGTTTCCTACAAATGGAAATTAATATCAATCCGCGCGTATGGTAAATTATTAATTTCGCGTAATACTAATCCGATTGATATTAATTTTCCGTCCGTTCCAAATCTGCAAACATTTAATTTAACGCGGTAACACAGATAATTCAACGATATTGCATTTTTAAAATTCCGAGTATAAAAAAAAACCTTCGAATTGAAACAAAATCGATATAATGCGTAATTTAATTAATTCAGAAGGCATAGTAAATGCACGATTGGGAACATTTTGAGAAAAAAAATTACAGCTGAAAATAAGGTGAACAAATGAAGGATAGGACGTGGGGAAATAATCAGCAAAATGGAAAGATAAAACGAAAGAAGAAGAAAACGAAAATGAAAATGGGAAAGCTTGTGGAGACGATGGTGTACCTCCAGAGACGATCAAAGGGAGATGAGACATTGCAATAGGAATTGGTGTGCATCGTATGTAAGAAATGAAGGAAGAAACAACACCAAAAGATTGGGAAAGAAAGGTAATAATACCACTACACAAAAAGGGATCAGCGACGTAAAGACAACACTACTAAAACTGCAAAGAAATTTAATAGGTGTAGTAAAAAGAAATCCATTATTTTTGCAATAGATGGCTTTAGTAATGTGTATCACACGTTCAGTCCGATTGAGTTACAATCGGCTGCACAAAAAAATGGGTGCCACACGAGTTAACGCAAAATATCATGGACCGAATTTCCATCTGCAAATCGATGCTGAATCGCAACAAAATCGACCCATTTCTGAAGCGGTTGGTGACTGGTGATGAAAAGTGGATCACTTACGACAACGTCGAGCAGGATTGACGGCTAGGATATGTTCCTGTCCATGTCGAACATTTTTGCTGGTGATAATTCGCTACAGGGGGGGGGAGGCATAATGAGAGAAAAATTACCTTCAAAATGGCAACAAGTTATCGAACAAAACATATTTGACCTAAAATAAAGGTTTCAATTTCACGCAAAAATCTTGGATTTCATTTTACTACACGAATAGAAGACGTCCAAAAAGGACACGAATTATAGATGACCCTCACAGACCTAAATTCAACCTTCGACACAATAAAGTGTGGATATGGATGTGGGTAAACGCAAATTGATGAAAGTAAATGGAATGACAGAACCTGAAGAAATATATTGCAAAGAAGAAAGGATAGAGGGGACTTGACGATGTTTGAAAATCTGGAAGCTACAACAATCAACGACGGAAAAGATCTAGAAGTGCGAAGCAGAATAAAGGAAGCAATAAGAGCATAGTATCAAGTGAGCAAAATAATTTTCGGCAAAAAAGAGATAACCAAAGAGACAACAAAGAAGGCATATAACGCCATGATGGTACCAATAATGCTGCAGCGTGGTGAATGTTGGTAAAATTATCGCAATGGAAATAAAAGTGAAGAGAAAAATTCTGGGATTGATGAGAAGACTAAGAAGAAAAATTAATGCATAATAGAGAGAATGAAGAAAAATTATGTGCAACGAAATTGCACTTTTTAACTTATGTCTCATGAAATTTACTAATTTAACGTCGCTGATTCTAAATATACCCTCATTTATTTCCTAACAGCACTTGTTTACGAATTATAGCTCCCACCTCTTACTATATTGTGACATGGCATTGTCAAGAAGAGTTTGTGTGAATGATCCAAACCATTTTTGTTTCATTTGCAGAGAGTATATGTTGTGATTTTTTCAAAAAAAAAAAAAAAAAATCTAGAAACCGCGTATTCTGACTATTAGAAGTAAGAAAAAAAATAAATATCATTGTTTTTTTGACGGTCGAAAACTGCGTTTTTTCTTAAGGGTACCCCCTTTCTACAAAAAAGTTAGTTTAAAAAAAAAATTCTAGAAACCGCGAAAAATTGTACATTTAGCGCTGCTGGGACTAAAATAGTGTATGCTGACTATTAGAAGTAAAAAAAAATATCATTGTTTTTTTGACGGTCGAGAACTGCGTTTTTTCTTAAGGTTACCCCCTTTGTACAAAAAAAAAAGATTTTTTTCTCAAAAAAAATTGTAGAAACCGCGAAAAATTATACATTTAGCGTTGCTGGGACTAAAATAGTGTATTCTGACTATTTGTCAGTAAGAAAAAAAATAAATATCATTGTTTTTTTGACGGTCGAAAACTGCGTTTTTTCTTAAGGGAACCCCCTTTGTAAAAAAAATGTTTTCAAAAAAAATTTCTAGAAACCGAGAAAAATTGTACATTTAACGTTGCTGGGACTAAAATAGTGTATTCTGACTATTTGTCAGTAAGAAAAAAAAATAAATATCATTTTTTTTTGACGGTCGAAAACTTCGTTTTTTCTTAAGGGTACCCCCTTTGTACAAAAAAAAATAATTTTTTCTCAAAAAAAATTGTAGAAACCGCGAAAAATTGTACATTTAGCGTTGCTGGGACTAAAATAGTGTATTCTGACTATTTGTCAGTAAGAAAAAAAATAAATATCATTGTTTTTTTTGACGGTCGAAAACTGCGTTTTTTCTTAAGGGTGCCCCCTTTGTACAAAAAAAGCGTACGTAAATGAGGCTTACAAAAATTACTTTGGGCGCCCGCTGTTTGTTGAACATGACTGGCATTAACCGAAAAAAAAATCGAGCCAAATGGGAATATCCTTGCGTACGATCTGCACATAGACGTGTCCTTATTAGCCCTAAGACTACACCTGAACCTCAAACTGATGCTTCACAGGAGGAGCCAATTGACTTTGAGGAGAAAAATGACAGTGTGACGATAATAGTTACTTTGCATGTGACCTGGAAACGCCAAAACCATTCAACCAAGACGATTCAAACGACCTAATCAGATATCTGGGACTGTCGATGTCAACTTCCTAAATTTTGGCGTCCAGGCTAAAAGCAAGAAACTTAGTAACAAAACGAACTAAAATTTCTTATTACCGCACAAGAGAACTAAATCTCCTCAAATATTTTGCTGAAGACGATTTCGTATTCTGTAAAGATGTACCTGGTTTAATGGCTGCAATGGGATTACGAAATTACGTTTATTTATAGACTCGTCAAAATGTCTAAAGTCTAAAAATGTGTTCTCTTACACAATGGGAATAAACTAGGGTCGGTGTCCATTGCACATTCTGAAGTAAAAGAAGAATATACATCTATTGCTCTGGTTTTGGACAAAATTAAATATGTGTAAAATAATTGACGCATATGTGTTGATTCAAAAATGGTCTACTTTTTTTTTAGGCCAACAAAGTGATTACACAACGTATCCCTGTTTTCTTTACTCGTGAGTTAGCAGCGATCATATACAACGAGTTTGGAAACATCGACGTCTAGATAACATTAGTACATTGACATTGACATCGATATGTCAAGTTTGCATGACTAGACTCATCAGCGAATGTGTCGTTGATGATCTGATGAGTCGTGGAGAACGAACCAGCTGTTATCCCCTGAAATTAATTTTCATGCTACAGCATCTTAATCAGAACGCATCTAAAACTCATAATCTTATCAACCCTTTCATGTTATAAGCAAAATTAATATGACACCAATTTTAAATATTTGTTTATGTTCGACATCTCCATTAATTTCATATTCGTAGACATCCGACATACGTAACAAATACACTTTCTGATCCGCACAGCTTCGACGCAATCTGAAAAAATATGATAAATTTCCCGTAATATTGTTCCATCATCTCCTCGGGCATTAAATCCGTGACGGAACGGTCCAATAAATCCACAATAACTCCGTGCTTATACATGATATTCCGATATTTGGCTTCATTTCGGCCAATCGCTTCTCCGCGAGCGTCGAGAGGGACCTTTTTCCTCATACACACAACTCGTCACTCTGCGTCCGCTACGTTAGACGTGTCACTTCGACGACACGCCTTATTACCTTTCGGTGTATTAGACGAAATATATTTCTTTTTTCGTGGCACTGCTGACCGGAGATATAAATATTATTTTATAAGAAACTCCCGCAGAGAGAAATGATAAATGTTATATATTTTTTTCTCGTTTAATCGAACGCACTTGATTTCGAAGCGACGATTCATTGGCAATTTTTAAGTTGGCTGACATTAAATTGTTACACATTAATTCAATAATTGTATCGGTTTAAAGTTTAAAAAATTTTAGTGCTTGGGAACGCGCAATATTCATTCTAGCACTAAAACCTTTCGCGCTCGTGATGCAAACAATATTTTAAACATTCATTAACAAGACTTTATAATTACTTTATAATTAATTAGTGTACCCAGACTAGTTAATTCTTCACCGAATAAACGACCACATTTCCGATCCGATTCATAACCTGGTCCACGTCCGTCCTGCGGGGGACGCGGTCCGTAAGAAATTTCCCCGATACGAAATTCACGGCACGCTCCGCCGACGTCACAGACTCACCCCCGACATTATGTTTAATTTATCGCATGCTGTACGTCAGCCGGGCTTGCGAATGTCTCAGATTACTATATTGCTGGCACTAGCACAAGTATTTTGTTTCTTTTCATCTAATTCTTCTTGTCGGGAGATTCTCCAGACGCTCACTTGATTAATTTTTACAATTTATTGCATAACGGAAACGAATTTGTAATTTATTCGTTTTTTTTTTATGCGGCCCCCATTACGTAAAGCGCGCTCCGTTCGGGCGGAAACTTTTCATTTTTGTCGGCGCTGGTGCCGATTCGGACGGCTTATTTTCCGTGCGGATGGTGGACTTCTCGTAACGGGTGGACTTTTGTTCCTGCGGCGGAAGGGCGAGTGTTTCAATTAATTCAATTAATGGTCAGTCGAGATTTTTATTTCGATTCTATGTACTACATATTTTTTTAGTTGTACGAATATTTCATAAATTGAATGAAAATGTTATCCTATTTAATAGATAATTACATTTCAATCGTGTAGTATCCACAACATCAAACTAAATGCGAAGCCACAACACGAATTTTCAAAAACATCACGATAAACGACAAATTAGATGCGACGTCGCGAACGAAGCGACGCTGAAATATATTCCTACGAACGGACGTCTCAATATCACATCCCTCACATTTCGAACACAAGTCAATATTTTATCGGCGTTAAACTCAAATTGAAACACGACCCCCCATAAAATACCCGTGTTTATATAGAACTCGATCATACATATAGAGAAGTTGATCATCTATCCAAAGCAAATGCAATTTCTCATCTCCTCGCAAACGCATGAATATTGCAGTGTTTGCAAACTTCTTGGATTTTAAACACATATTGACATTGTTTGGCAACTGCGCACCGATCGTAATTATTTATTTAAGAAAATTGCGAAGCTCCCGTTCGTTCGACCGGGAAACATTTTTTTTTTAAGCAAATTAATTTTAGTTAAATTATTCAACGTTACGCACTGATTTCGAGTAAAAAAAAACTAATCAAACTTTTTCAGTGCAGTTAACCGCGTTTTAATAACGAAACGTGTTCAGCCGCAGAAACTCTGAGTCTCTAACTCGGTCGTGCTCGGCTCGGCAGTTAAACACACGTTCGTTGTTTTAATTATGCTTTTAGCGCCACCGTGAGGGGCGAGAGTAATGCGGTTATTAAGTCCCAACTTCAAAGAATACGCTCGCATCATATTTGTTTAACTACTTAGCGAGTTGAGGGCTCGTGGCGTTAACGGGGCGAAATTTGTATGGGTCGTGCATCCGGTCTTTCATTCGACCGGTTCGGTTTCAAAGGATTTATAAAAAAGTCACATACGTCGGGGTGGCACGGCGCGAATAAACCGAAATTCTTTTTGATTTATTTCAAGTCGTCTCGTTTTGTCAAGTTTCCTTTAGCTTTGATGAAATAAAATATTAAAAATGTTCATTACTCAGACGGTTGTTTGAATGTGATATACAAAATATGTAATAAATAATAATAAAAATTGCGAAACAGTACAATTAATCTGATTTGCAATATTTTTATCTGATATAATTTTGCTTTATTGTCGTATTGTGAAATCTAAGAAATGTATACTCAGTGACATATAAACTGCACCACCTAGAAGGGGTGGGAATTTTTGGACCAAATTTGGCAGAAACATTGGACTAGTCCAGGGAAATAGTTGATTAGAATTTGAAACCCAATCATCAAGTAGTCATGGGATTTTTGACGTTTGTGTCATTTTTTAGAGGTGGTGATAGACAAGCAATTATCGAGTCATTTTTTGAATTTGTTCCACTTTTTCGGATCCCGTTCCTTAGTTTAAAGTGTTTCAAGTGTTTAACGATGCCTAGAGGAAGGAGACCTCAAGTTTACCAGCAGTTGAGTGACTTTGACCGAGGGCGGATTGTTGGTTTACGAGAAGCAGGTTTTTCGTTTAGAGAAATCGGCAACCGTTTGGGACGGCGCCACTCAACAATAATGCGTGTTTATCAAGCGTGGTCTGAACATGGGGTTGAACGTCGGAGAAGAGGCACTGGGGCTCAAAGACGAACCAACGAACGTCAAGACCGCCGCTTAAGACTAATGGCCTTGAGAGACCTATTCTCTACAACTAGACCAATAGCTGATCGATGGTTAGGTGAACAAGGTCGTCCGATAGGCTTGCGAACAGTTTATCGTCGAATAAGAACCTTTGGCTTGCTGTCTTACCGCCCACATCTTGTGCTACCCCTCACTGCTCAACATCGCCAGGAACGTTTGGCCTGGTGCACGGAAAGACTTCAATGGAACTTGGAGTGACATCGAGTTGTCTTTAGTGACGAATCGCGATTTTGTTTAGGAATGCATGATGGTCGGATGACTGTTAGACGAAGACGTGGAGAAAGGCGCAATCCTGATTTTTCGATTGCGAGGTATGTTCACCGAACTGTGGGGTGCTATTGCTTACGGCAGTAGGTCACCATTGCTCTTCATTCGGAGCAGTATGACCGACCCGACGCTACATTGACGAAGTCGTAGAACCACATGTTCTTCCATATCTTCGAGGGCTGGAAGAGCCACTTTTCCAGCAAGATAATGCACGACCTCACGTAGCAAGGGTTTCTCTTGACTTCTTTGAAGAGGTCAATGTTAATCTTTTGCCTTGGCCGCCAAGATCTCCCGATTTGTCGCCCATTGAGCACGTGTGGGACATGATGGGGACAAGATTGAGGAATCTACCGAACCCACCGTTGACAATAGAAGCTCTACGGCATGAAGTACAGGCTGCTTGGGATGCCATACCCCAAGAAGACATTGATCACTTGCTGGAATCAATGCCAAGGCGGGTCAATGAGTGTATCAGAAATAGGGGAGGACCAACACATTATTAAAGAAAAATCAAAAAGATGAAGTGTTTTCTTTATCAAATTTTAATCAATTGTTGCCTTAGACTAGTCCAATGTTTCTGCCAAATTTGGTCCAAAAACTCCCACCTCTTCTAGGTGGTGCAGTTTATATCTCACTGAGTATATTTTAATTCATGAAATTTATTGCCCCGCTAGATTGTGTGCCCAAATTTTTAATTATACCGAAAATTAAAGGCATTCGGTTTTATTGTAAATATTTTTCGATTTACTGCGAATCATTCGCCTTATTTACGACGTCCCATTGCGTTAGCGTCGCCCCGTTTGTTCGTTGTTATAAAAACGTGTCCATTTTAATGGCAACTAATTTCGTTCGAAATAAACGCCCGTTTCAAACAACCGGCCATCCCGTTGTTATGGCGTAAATGTCCACGATGCCGAGAGACTGAACCTCCGAAATCGCCCAGTTCTCTCTCGGCGCCGTTATTGCGATAATATCCCGCAGCAATGTCGCAATACCGTATGAAAATGATGTAATTCACATGTGTAACGTACGACAGTTGCAAGGGTAGTATTTTGCAAATAAATGCGCGATTTCGCTCCGTGAAATGGACGTGCTTTGGTGGAGCTTTTACCTACCATTTCTGAGAATTGACAGTGTTTATTCAACACATTTTAACAGCGAGTAAGTCGTCACATTAAAAAAAAAGTATTATATTTCTGATTGTCGGTTTTTTTACAATACATACACATACAGTTAACAAATTTCTCAGATGTCACAGACTTTGCAGACTTTACCAATTTCATACGCTTTGTCTGTACAATCTGAAATATCCAATTTAAATTTTTTTACATAGTTACCTGCAATTCTTAAAATATATGTTTTAAAGAGATTTTAAAACCGTTCAGGTACTGGCTTTTTAGGAGGCTTTACTTAATTTGTCAGTTCGTTAGTCAGCTTAGCAGGGCGAAATCAGGCTTGCAACATTTGGTTCCACTTCCAGATATCCAATCGACATAAAACTTCCTATTTTATTATGAACTTACAATATTTTCCAGCACTGATAATTATTAGCAATTAAACCAAATGAAATAGTTGTTATATATAACATTGTTATAAAGCAATTAAAGGAGGAAAATTAGAGGAAAAGTCATTGGATGTTACTGCACCAAAAATGTTTGTTGCGGAAAAATTTACGAAATTTACGATCTTTGATGATGGTATGAAAGTGGTGCATCTGTAAGTTTCTGGACACTTAGGTTATTAATAAATTGTATGCTTAATTTTCAGCTTGCCAAAAGAAAATGAATGGTTCGACGTGATCACTCACTTTTCATGACGATAGAAAAAAAAATCACAAATAGTAAATTTTAGATCTCTGATGAAACAACTACAATCAGGCAGTTTGGCATCTGACAGTGCTATAAACAGTTTGCAATCATCATGCACAGGTGCCATCTTACTTTTACGTGAAATTAAATTTATAGATAGACTACATGAGCTTTTTGACAAAATTGCTTTAAATGCAAAGAATAAAATTAGAACAATTGGCAAATATTCCAAGGAATTTTTTTACCGTCTAAAACATACATATGCTCTACCTCATAAAACAACATTGAGGAATTGGTACACACATACTAATCGTGTATTAACGGTAAGGGTGTAAAAGCTCTTCAATATAGAGTAGCAGAGGCTGAAAACGCCTATATTGCACTTTAGTTGAAAGTTGGAAGTTACCAATCGCATATTTAAATATTACGACATTGGTTACTTAAAAAGTATTAGCCACTGGAGCAAAAAATTTTCAATTACGTATAATGGTCCGGTAACAAATATATCAATACCTCAAGCTTTCAGACTAAATTTAGAAAATAATAAATTCAATACCGCTTTAAGTATTAATGGCCCACATGTTCATCTTAAATATATTCATTTACTGAAAGATCTTCAAGAATCTGAAACTTTGCATTTGGCGAACAAATTAACAAAATCCTGCAATGGGAAAGACAGTGCATGAAAATGAAATGCTATTGCTATTGAAGTTTGTCGGGGAATGTATGAAAATTTTCACTTTTCCTGTTGATTTTGGTTTTGTATTTCTGGTCAATTTTCTCTTTCTTCCCCATATGGGTTTCATTGAGCACAATAATATTGAAACGGAAAAAAAAATTAAGAAACCGTAGGAACATTTCAACAAATAATTAATCGAATGCTACTTAGTATTAAGTAATCGTACAAATTATGACACAATGGACCTGAAACCTGCACATATCCTTTAAAGTATTTTTTGATGGCCGATTGTACTTGAGGTTGATGAGATATTTCAACGACTGACGATTTCAAACCTAGCCTGACATTGCTTGAATAGTTTTCTCTTTTGAAATTCGATGTTTGAAAAGCCGTCGGTGAATTTGGGGACGTTATGTAATCGGATCAAACTTGTGCAGAAACACAATCAGTTTTATCGGGTTTATCGGGTCAAGTCAGTGACGCAAAAAAATTGCCAAGTCATCGTACATGAAGACTTGGCAAATTTTTTTCAGAAAAAAATCTACTATTTATTGGAAAATCGCTGTTAAAATAACAAATCTGTCAATTCTACGAATTAATGCAAAATATATAAATAACGTGAAGGATCTCAGAGGGTGAAGTGCAAGGAGAACAAGGGCAAAGGAGAAAAATAAAGTGGTAGGAGTAAGCAGCGAAAACAAATGTAAGTGACGGTGAACATGTAGGTGAAGGAAAATTGAACTGTACAACAAGGATGGATATTATGTCCATATCGCATGAGAACGAGATTTGGGGCTGGAGCGTAGTGAACGGCGAATACGATATGGACAATCCACCCGAGCTACCATTGTATTTTGGACAATTTTCATTTTATTTTTGTTTAAGCATTTTGAAAATTTTCAAATTCCGAGTATAATTTTTTTGGCAATTTGATAAAATCAAACAATTTGGAATTTCGGACAATTTTGATAAAAGTTACAACTTACCAACAATACCAGCTATACCGAGTGCACTGTGGCATGTACACTTATTTTTATTCTCATCACATACAACAATTGTCAACGATACTTAATTTGGAGTTCAAAGCGAACTTTTATTACAAAAGATTTAATATATAAATTAATTTTTTTTTCTAGAACCAGAAATAATTAACTGTGCGACTATTCAAAATATTCAAGTTACTGATCCTCATAAATATTTACCAATAAAATAAATTTATTTTGACCCTGGCAGTGAAAAGATCGAACTAAAAATTTTATGTTAAAGGAGCTCGCATTTTATGTTAAAATATCTAAACAATAAAAATTTGTTTTTAATGGTCACCATTTAAATGCATTAACTTTACGCACAAGTAAGAATTATCTTAATAAACCATCCGCAAAAAATAGTACAAAAATCACCGATCTAGCGCGATATGCATAATATTTAAGCCTATGAATAACCAACAGCGCACCTGGCGGCCAAATGTCTGAAAGTGAAACTTCAAACGTTATTTGATTACCGCGATTGAAACGCACATCGAGAAGCCCATGTATGATCTTAAAATATGCATCGACAATCGCAACAATGAACGCAACCGCCCGATTCAATTTTGTCGCCTCCAACGACTTCTTATAGCCTAGCATACCAATGTTTACAATGAAATTCCGATATTTTTGTACCACGCGCTCGTTATGTATACGTACATTTGAGCATTTGTTGAAATCATCCCGTTCGAAAAATGACTCACCTTGCCGAACTCATCGCACGTCACCATCCACCGCCGAAGACTCCAAGAATGTCATAACATCGTCCACTGCACTAAAGTCACGGCACACGATAATAATCGCGTCGAAAATCGTCCCGAGAAGTGCAATTTTTCACGAAAAACGCGACAAACTGACAGAACGTTGCGCGGCGGCCATTCGCGTCAAAACCGACCTAGTTGCTTTTTGTCGTTTGTCGTCGACGTCACGTCGTCGGTAAGTCGATTTTATTAATTCGGAACTATATGTGTATAGGGACGACGCGACGTTGCAAACATAGGTGGGAGTAAAACGAAAAAGAACTAGAACCAGAAATAATTAATTGACTTTGCGACTATTCAAAATATTCCAGTTACTGATTTTCATAAATATTTACCAATAAAATAAATTTATTTTGACCCTAGCAGTGAAAAGATCGAACTAAAAATTTTACGTTAAAGGAGCTCGCATTTTATGTTAAAATATCTAAACAATAAAAAAATTGTTTTTAATGGTCATCATTTAAGTGCATTAACTTTACGCACAAGTATTTCAATATCAAATTTCAAATATATATGGTTCGCGGTAGATAAGAAAAATTATCTTAATCGACCATCCGCAAAAAATAGTACAAAAATCACCGATCTAGCGCGATATGCATAATATTTAAGCCTATGAATAACCAACAGCGCACCTGGCGGCCAAATTTCTGAAAGTGAAACTTCAAACGTTATTTGATTACCGCGATGGAAACGCACATCGAGAAGCCCATGTATGATCTTAAAATATGCATCGACAATCGCAACAATGAACGCAACCGCCCGATTCAATTTTGTCGCCTCCAACGACTTCTTATAGCCTAGCATACTAATGTTTACAATGAAATTCCGATAATTTTGTACCATGCGCGCGTTATGTACGTACATTTGAGTATTTGTTGAAATCATCCCGTTCGAAAAATGACTCACCTTGCCGAACTCATCGCGCGTCACCAACCACCGCCGAAGGCTCCAAGAATGTCATAACATCGTCCACTGCACTAAAGTCACGGCACGCGATAACAACCGCATCGAAAATCGTCCCGAAAAGTGCAATTTTTCACGAAAAACGCGACAAACTGACAGAACGTAGCACGGCGGCCATTCGCGTCAAAACCGACCTACTTGCTTTTTGTCGTTTGTCGTCGACGTCACGTCATCGGTAAGTCGATTTTATTAATTCGGAACTATATGTGTAATGTGTATAGGAACGACGTTGCGAACGTAGGTGGCAGTAAAACGAAAAAGACGCGATAAGGTAACGATCGCAAGCAAAAAGCAACGCAGCAGGCCAAGCTGCAACTTTTGCGATATTAACCTGGGTAACAATTAGGACGTCGAGTTTTGAATTTTTACTTTGTTATAATTGATGCGCTCTATCGCCCAAACTATTGAAGTCAACACTGTTGATTTGGAAAACAAAATATAAATTGTGATAATTTCACTCGCTTCTAAATAATAAGAACTTGCTATTTAATATGAACAGTAAACAAAAATATTTGAAAAAAGTGCAAAATTTTTAGAGAAATTTTACGATGCCTTCAATTTTATGTAATTGTAATAAATTTGTTAAAATTGCAAAAAATATATAAATCGTCAAGAAAAACTTGTTACCAACAAAAATATTTGAAAAATATAAAAGTGCAAAAAATTTAAACAATTGCCTTTACGACGTCTTTAATTTTATGTAATTGTAATAAAATTCTAAAAATTGCATAAATTATCACCCCTCTACAATTTTTTTTTACTTACTTACTTATTTTCCTCCGTCTAATAAATCTTCGAATCATCTGCAAAATTGACTTTAAATCGGCGTCGGCGAACGTTGAATAAAAAATAATTACGTCGAGTCAGCCTGACGGAATTCTAACGAAATTATTGGCATCGACTTCCGCGCGGAGTAACATCGAATATATTTTATTGACATCGCCGGGATCGAGCCAGAAAATATCCAATCGAAACCCAACGTGATATGCTAACTAAGGCGGCTGACAAATGGATCGAAGATCCGCCTTTAGCCAGTCGCCCGTGATGCTGAGGTGAATTGTCTCTCGCATTTAACCTTTTAATGCCACCGGGAACAGCGGGTGTAAATTTCGCCTCCGTTTTTAGTCCGATTCGCCGGCGCTGATCGACCGTCCGTCCGGAGACGAAGCTCGCACTTTTTGAACCGCGTCGCGAAAAACGTAAATTCCCGCCCGGAAAATCGGTTTATAGGTTTTCGACGCATATATCACGCTTTGCGAATTGTTTTAGTGTTTTTTCCGAAATGTTCCAGGACTGTTTCGGATTTCGATGCCGGCGCGCTTGTAATTGATTTATGGCGGCGTTCGTGCTAATCACCGTGATTTATCGCCCGTCGATGTGTGTGTGTTATGTATTATTGATAGAATTGTCTCGAGCTATTAACGCACCCCGTGCGGATTTGCGATGACGCGGCGGCGGCGATAAAAGTGCGGAAATGCACATTTGCAATCTCGATCCCGACTCCCGACACAATCGGTGCCAATTTACGGCGCTACATCAAAAGATGCGCAGTTCGCGTCCGTAATTAATGTTGATAATCGGACGCGTGTGTTCGTTATTTAATTGCACCTGGAGTGGGTCCAAGGAATTAAATTAATAAATTCGATCGTAAAACGATTTGCGATTTATGCTTCCGTCGTTTCGTAACCGTTCGTTTGTGTGTATCAGTGCTATTGTTATTTTTAACTCGAGACAACTGTTTTCTGTGGCATGTGTGTAAGTCCCCGTTAATTGAGTTTAGTGCCAACCTGGTATAAGCCACTTGGGGTAGGGCTGACCTCAATATTAATTAGCTATAGATTTAATAAACCCTAACTCGATGTACGTTACGTTGTAAATAATTATTGCCAAAGTTGGTAATTGTTTTCCGGAAATCGTCTCGAAAACAACATTTTATTTACGCGCAGGAAAATTGAATTTTCCGGACTTTACTTTGTAACTGCAGTTGCCAACAAAATTGACAAACTTGATTTTTGTGGAATTTGTAAAAACAATTTGGAAAATTTGTAAATTTCGTCTTATTTTACGATTTCCGGAAAATTTGTATACAAAACACGTCAGTATAATCTATTACTTGACTCGGAGCTTTAAAATCAATTTAGCTCCTCTTCAGTAATGTGAGATTTTCCTGACTTTTATGTAAATAGTTATGGAAATATAATGACACATAACTCACTTAATTTCCAGAATTTATTAATTTATTAATTATGAACTTGGCTCCTAACTGCCAGTAAGTGGAACGTAGTAACACCACCACAATTAAAAAAAATTAAATTATCCAAAATAATAATTTTCAAGACATTCTAAGCACTTGTAATTTTTTCGACGAGATACCGCTCGAAATCACGCCGCACTTTTACGCGAAAATACGGAACGATTGCGTGCGGGGAACGCTCGCAATACGAAACTTTCTTCGCTAATTCGACCGCCGCTCGACGTTCCGTTTTTGCCGGCTGCACGTTCGCTTATTATGTTCGCGAAATTATGCCATATGTTATGGCACGTTCGTATGGAAATAAACTTCCTACAATGAAAACGCGAAACTCGCAATTTCACTTAACAAGAGCGGCAATAACGAACGTCTTTATTTGTGGAGGGCTGCTTTGTTACGCTCGCTAATAATTTTTATTGTTATTGCGTAAGGAAACAATCGCGTGCAAGTGCACTGGATTTGAGCGTTTCGGTTACTCATCGTTATTACGATCTTATTCATTGAAGAATGCATGGACTTGCTTACTTACTGCTTAAAAACTTACGTCGAGACTAAAGTATGATCGTAGATAATAAATGAGAAATATTTTGAAGGGAATAAATAATTGAGGTCCCGGATGCAATAACGCACGGAGCGCGCGAAGCTGGAAATAAGTATTGCCAACCGATCGATATTTTGGGGAAAATTTTTATTCGGAAAATTGATTAAACAAAAATACTATCTTGTGTAACTTTCCGCATCTTTTTTACCCGAACTATTTTTTGATCCGTCAATTAATTTGACCAGAAAAAAATTAAATAGTGAAATTTTTTCGTTCGACAATTCAATTAATTTCAATGCTTTTTAAAACTCGAATCGCGAAATCTCGGGAACTACTCGACCAAACTAGTTGAAATTTTTAATGGAACACTGCGACACTTCACTGTCGCGAATAAAGTTATTGCAATCGTCGAAATAATCATTTGTTGGATAATATTCAATAAATAATCAGTTGTGCTATGAAACCATGTTCTTTTTTTCGACTAGCGAGGAAGTTTTTCGCTATTGGTCTTGCGGCATTCTCTTAGCGATATCATTGTTCCTTGGACTGTAGCGTAAATTTGGATGTATCACTTGGCGTGATAAGTTTAAAACTTGGAAAGTTGTTGCTTTGTAAACAAAAGGTTCGTTTACCGCGCACGACGCGTCAAGCGCTTCCGATCCATTCGCGCTACTTTACTGCATTTTATTCTTGCAAGCATAGATTAATGCCCAAATTACTTAAGTGTTTATGTGATAATCGTGATTGAAGCATACAGTTATTCTTCTATGCAAGTACTCAATAAAACATACAGCGCATATGAATGAAAAAATTGCAAAACGATTACCGGCTGTAAACAAAAGATTATTTTGGTCACACTCGCGATCGTATAAGGAAAAGTCGAATAATTACTATTGTTTTTATAGCCATTTTTTATAACAACGAAAGAAATACAATGAATGGTATTAATTTGTAATTATTACATCAGTAAAATATTAAAAACATCTATCATTTGGGATGTACGGGCGGAAAAAAAATTGCTCGAGCACATTGAAACTGAAAGGGATTATATAGATTTGGTACAAAGTGTTCGAAATCCTCCATTTACTACTGTAGAACAGAAAGACTGCACGATGAAAAATTTTGAATCATTAATTTTTAAAAAATACAAAGTTCCGAAAGGACTTAAGATCAGTAAAGCAGTTAAAATTCAGTATTTTGCTAATGGTCAAATTAATGTTTTCTACGATTATGATGGCGAACCAATTACCTATAAAATAGAGACGACAGTGTCATTTGACGATATTGTAAATGCTGCAGAAGCTAACAAATAGGGATTTCACAAGAAAAAATTAAAGATTTAAATGCACTGCTACGATATTTGACTCCAGGAGGTAGAAATTATTTTACATCATATTTAGATGATATACGTGTTAGAGTAAAGACGGCGAGCAAAACTAGTGAAGATAAAAAATCTAACAAGCAGGAATGAAAGTAGAAGAAACAAAAAAATCTTCTCCCTAATGATAGATGTTTTTAATATTTTAGTGATGTAATAATTACAAGTTAATACTATTCATTGTATTTCTTTCGTTGTTAGAAAAAATTGCTATAAAAACAATAATAATTATTCGACTTTTCCTTATACGATCGCGAGTGTGACCAAAATAACCTTTTGTTTACAGCCGGTAATCGTATTGCAATTTTTTCATTCATATGCGCTGTATGTTTGATTGCATACTTGCATAGAAGAATAACTGTATGCTTCAATCACGATTATCACATAAACACTTAAGTAATTTGGGCATTAATCTATGCTTGCGAGAACAAAACGCAGTAAAGTAGCGTGAATGGATCGGAAGCGCTTGACGCGTCGTGCGCGGTAAACGAACCTTTTGTTTACAAAGCAACAACTTTCCAGGTTTTAAACTTATCACGCCAAGTGATACATCAAAATTTACGTTACAGTCTAAGGAACAATGAAAGAGAATGCCGCAAGACCAATAGCGAAAAACTTCCTCGCTAGTCGAAAAAAAGAACATGGTTTCATAGCGCAACTGATTATTTATTGAATATTATCCAACAAATGATTATTTCGACGATTGCAATAACTTTATTCGCGACAGTGAAGTGTCACAGTGTTCCATTAAAAATTTCAACTAGTTTGGTCGAGTAGTTCCGAGATTTCGCGATTCGAGTTTTAAAAAGCATTGGAATTAATTGAATTGTCGAACGAAAAATTTCACTATTTTATTTTTTTCTGGGCAAATTAATTGACGGATCAAAAAATAGTTCGGGTAAAAAAGATGCGGAGAGTTACACAAGATAGTATTTTTGTTTAATCCATTTTCCGAAAAAAAAATTTCCCCAAAATATCGATCGGTTGAACAATACTTATTTCCAGCTTCGCGCGTTATTGCATCCGGGACCTCAATTCAATAACTCAATCCGATTAAAATTTCATTTTAATTCAATATCTTCATAGAAATAACGCTCTTACAAAATTTCATTAAATACATTCCATTGGATCAAAGTATTTTTTTTATTGTTTAGAACGATGTGTGACGGCGCTGACACATTTGTATCACACATTTCGCAACGGTTGATCGAAAGCCACTTCCAATAACAGAACGAGCCCAAATATCATTTAAATCGCGTCCGAATCGCATTACGGTCGTTACGACCACGCACACCAATCCAAAATATCGTGCAATTTTCAACGCGAAATTCCATTCGGAAAATGACACGGCAAACGCGCGCGCCTAATGAATTTTCCGATTGTAAATTTTACATATTAAATGAACTTGAAATCGGTAATGACACGCGTTCGAACGAACCGGGGAGCACGCAACAAAAGGTATCGACGCGGCCCATTATTTGCGTTATCTGCGCGCCCGCTCCATAATTTACATTATATGTAAAATGCATATTGTCCGCGCCGCGCGATAAATACGCGGCATCCTGTGAAAAGGTAATCCTGATTCATGACCGCAATTCTAACAGAATTAACAGGCGGGCGCCGCATAATACGACCCGACGCACTTTTTCGCCTCGTTCGCCGCGCGCGAAACTCGCGTTTAAACGCGACGTCGCTAAAGTCTGATGTCGGATTATTAACGGGGGGCATTTGTCCGGTATTACGCTGGGCCTAGGCGAACATTAACATTAAATGATTTAGTAGTCCTAATAGCGGAATTCATGATCAGAAGGCAGGGATAATTAGTATACATGGCCTCAGATTAGCAAGTCACGGACCCGGATGCTATACATAACTACCGCTAATATCCATTCATGCTTACGTCTATCTCCTGATATTTAGTGAACGTCATCTGTCACGCTGACCTGTTTCTGAAGGCACGGACGGACCTTCGCAAGATCGGATGGATATCCGATACAAGAAAAACAATTTATCAAACTCATGCTTGTCGATAATAACCCGATGTAATTAGATGCGAACGGCGTCGTTTTTGCCGGCCTGTTACAACTTGTACTTCCAGGCAATTTCGCCGCCCGACGACGTGCAAAAACACACGCTCGATTTAATCAAGTATGCTGCTAGTTATGTAATTTAATCTCCATCCGAACTATATGATACTCAACGATTCTCGTGCATCGAGCATTTTTCTTATCACTTAGTTTATATTAATTACAAGTCTCGTTTGTAATATTAACACTAAATTCTTACGAGAATCCCAGCTATCGACTCATAACGTTTTAATTCAATTTTATAGCAAATAATCAAAAGAAACCTAATCGATAGGATTTGTAAAATAACCCAACCTGGCTAGTTTGTCACATGTAACATGTTTACCATTAAAATTGCTTTGCTTTATTTCCACTCGTATACAGGAACATTTTTGGGTATATTTAATGTCATCGGGACGTTTTCAAACTCGCCCAATAGCACTCATTGGGCGAGGGCTGAGTACATATCCCTGTTAATCTTATTCTTATTTCGAATTCTCTTGATTCTTCATTATGCGCTTTTACTTTATTTGTGTTAACTTTTATTATTTCAATTGTATCCATCCCTCTTTTTTCTGGATATTCTTTTCGTCTGATTTTGTCAAATGCTTCTTGTAGATCAATAAAGCAGAAATGTATTTCTCGTCCTTTCTTAAGGATTTTTTCTCCTAGCTGTCTAACAATGAATATTAAATTAATTAGTTCAACAAAACTTGGGTAAGGGTTATATAACGTTGCTATTTATACAAAACTTTAAAACGATTACAAATTCATAATTTAAAAAAAAGTTTGATCAATGCCCACGAACACCGAGCAATTAAATTATTTACAATCGTATTAACCCCCGCTCCGCGAATCACCCTCGCCCGAGCGAAACGACATCCCAGAGCGAAACAATATTTTGTTTAATTTAGTGTAAAACTATCGCACGTGCATTATAGGAGCGTTCGTAGAAATTTGAACCAGAACATTAAACTTATATGTAATTTGAAATTCTGAATACAAGTACGAAGAGAATGTTGCGCTCATACCACACATCCCGGTAATCTGGTTAGAGTTTGCATGAACAGCGGCTCATAAACCCATGTACTTCAGATCGCTATCCTTGTACCGCCAAGGATTATAATAATTCAATCAACCGCTCGCATTTAGAGTTAGTTGTAAGTTGCAACATCGCAGGCCAAATAGATAGATTAATAATAATGTTAGTTTATTGGCGTGCGTGAATTTCAAAGAAATATGGCAACGTCAAATATAATTACGCTACACACAATATAATATATAATAGTAGTTATGATTTTTCCATTTTTCGAATTCCGTAACCTTGTCTACTTACATTAACAGATAACAAGTGACAAAAACAGAACAACAAATGAGTAAGACTTTAATGTGTCAGGGACGCTAAATAATGATCTCCCGTCGTACATTATTACATTAATTTAGTTTTCAATCATTAATTATTACAATTGTCGAGAGTATTGCAGTCAATAGTTTAAAAAAGTTATGCAAAACGAAAATATTAAATGTCCAGATCGTCAAGGTTTTGACTAACGTCCCATATAGTTTCATAAAACCCCACATGACAGATTGGTGAATTTGCATTCAGTTAAGAAAATTACCACCATCACCCTCCACACCCAACCAATTAGGCTGATATTATCAGTGGGGTTCAAAGTATTTCAATTTTACGTTCACCGTGGCATTATCAATTCCGCCGGCGTGCGGAATAAGGGCGATCGCGCGGAATACTAATGTTCAATTATTGGTAAACACGAATTTCTAACGATTAATTATATCACCCATCGACCGGACGGGAATGCGAAAATTTTCCCAGCTTATTCAATTCGTCTCAACCGGGTAGAGATTGAACAGACCAGCGTCTGCGTGAATTATTACTATTATTATTATTTATGTTATTATTCTGCGGGAATATGTAATTTTGATGTTAATTGTGCAATAAATGCAGGGAATTTTAATTGAAGAGATTTGTCATAATAAAAAAGATTAATAAAATTTGGCCCGAACAATATATATGCTCAGTGACATATAAACTGCACCACCTAGACGGGGTGGGAATTTTTGGACCAAATTTGGCAGAAACATTGGACTAGTCTAAGGTAACAATTGCTTAAAATTTGATAAAGAAAACACTCCATCTTTTTGATTTTTCTTTAATAATGTGTTGGTCCGCCCCTATTTCTGATACACTCATTGACCCGCCTTGGCATTGATTCCAGCAGGTGATCAATGTCTTCTTGGGGTATGGCATCCCAAGCAGCCCGTACTTCATGCCGTAGAGCTTCTATTGTCAACGGTGGGTTCGGTAGATTCCTCAATCTTCTACCCACCATGTCCCACACGTGCTCAATGGGCGACAAATCGGGAGATCTTGGCGGCCAAGGCAAAAGATTAACATTGGCCTCTTCAAAGAAGTCAAGAAAAATCCTTGCTACGTGAGGTCGTGCATTATCTTGCTGGAAAAGTGGGTCTTCCAGCCCTCGAAAATATGGAAGAACATGTGGTTCTACTACTTCGTCAATGTAGCGTCGGGCGGTCATACTGCCCCGAATGAAGAGCAAGGGTGACCTACTGCCGTAAGCAATACCACCCCACACCATCAACCCCACAGTTCGGTGAACATGCCTCGCAATCGAAAAATCGCGCCTTTCTCCACGTCTTCGTCTAACAGTCATCCGACCATCATGCATTCCTAAACAAAATCGCGATTCGTCACTAAAGACAACTCGATGCCACTCCAAGTTCTATTGAAGTCTTTCCGTGCACCAGGCCAAACGTTCCTGGCGATGTTGAGCAATGAGAGGTAGCACAAGATGTGGGCGGTAAGACAGCGCAAGCCAAAGGTTCTTATTCGACGACAAACTGTTCGCAAGCCTATCGGACGACCTTGTTCACCTAACCATTGATCAGATATTGATTTAGTTGTAGAGAATCGGTCTCTCAAGGCCATTAGTCTTAAGCGGCGATCTTGACGTTCATTGGTTCGTCTTTGAGCCCCAGTGCCTCTTCTCCGACATTCAACCCCATGTTCAGACCACGCTTGATAAACACGCATTATTGTTGAGTGGCGCCGTCCCAAACGGTTGCCGATTTCTCTAAACGAAAAACCTGCTTCTCGTAAACCAACAATCCGCCCTCGGTCAAAGTCACTCAACTGCTGGTAAACTTGAGGTTTCATTCCTCTAGGCATCGTTAAACACTTGAAACACTTTAAACTAAAGAACGGGATCCGAAAAAGTGGAACAAATTCAAAAAATGACTCGATAATTGCTTGTCTATCACCATCTCTAAAAAATGACACAAACGTCAAAAATCCCATGACTACTTGATGATTGGGTTTCAAATTTTAATCAACTATTTCCCTGGACTAGTCCAATGTTTCTGCCAAATTTGGTCCAAAAATTTCCACCCCTTCTAGGTGGTGCAGTTTATATGTCACTGAGTATATATTAAACATTTAATGATGTGTGATAATGTGCCCTGTTCTTCGAGGAATGCCTTTAACTGCCATTTTAATTTTACTCAGGTAACTAAACTTGGCCTTAGATATCTACGATGTATAATAATAATAATATTCGCCGTGCCTTTCTCGTTTTCTTTCTATTTCCACGATAACATTCCCACCTCGCAAGGAAACATTTATATTCATTAGTTGGGGCAAGAAAGCAACCTAATAAAGTCGACTTGTCCCACAAACGTAGGCAAACACTTCTTTTAATAAATATGGTAGTCTCAACAATCTTATCGCCCGATATAAATGCATTCGAGAACGTAATTGATACATAAGGTAAAACATTTTTTTTTATTAAGGAATTTTATTCGTTGGTAAATCGAAATTTAATGTCAACAAATTAAAATTAATTCGTTTTGTGCACAATTGACGACAGACATTTTTGTCTCCCATCGTCAGTATGTCCCTAATAACCCCGAATTAACCGCGTTTAAAATTTTTCATCGGTGATTTTCTTCGCCCCGTTCCCCCGAAAAGTGGAACGACCTAATTAAAAAACTTCGAAATATACCCTCCAATGGTTCCCCACATACAAAAATAGTTCGACGAAACCGGAGCGACTGCATTTCGGTCGCATGCACGAAACTAATTTAAAAGGCAATTCACTTTTTCCGCGTGCGAAAGAAGTTAAATGACGAGCGTTTCGATTTTCTTTTGAACTAGGCGAGTGTCGCAACACTCGCGTAAATTTCTTTCGTTGTGCAGCGAACGCGTCCGCTAACTGAATTATCGGCGATTTTAGATCGCGACTAGATTGGAGCGACGACTGCAGCGGCTCCGTGTCATTGTGTTTGGATGCGCACGAGGTTAAATATTGCGTAATGACAGTTGCGGTCCGTTTGGTGTAATTAATTAATTCCAACGTAAAATGTAAGATTGTTGAATTTTTCGCGGTAAAGTAGTACGATATTAAATTTAATTACTTCGAATTACGTAGGCCTGGTTTGACTGCCGAGTGGCTTAACAAAGCGAACGAAGTTTAACTTAATTATGAGCTGCATTGCACGACCGTAACTAATGTGTGGCGATGTAGTAATTCTACACGGGCTATTTAATTAGTTTTTCTAACGAACTTTACTGCGTATGTGCGTAGGTTAATTGTGTTAGTGATTTTGTTAGTTGTGAATTATTCTTTTGCCAATGCGATGGATGATCAAAATTATTTATCACGAAAAATTTACGTGTCCTCAAATTGGACATAACAGTAGTTCAATTCAAGCCAATCCAACTCAATCCGACCCAACTTAGCACAATAAATATCCGAACAGCAAAAACACTACTTAAAGTATTTGCTCTTGGACCATAGTCACCATTTTGAAAGCGAATGTGCAACGGCGCCTGGTGATTGGTGTTTGATCGAAAAAATGTCGCCGGTCGAATGATTCGATTTAACGTCAGAGATTATCTTAATTAAAGTCTTAGCATCTCAGACACACGTCATATTGAACCCTGGTGCGTTCAAACTAGTAAAAGCGGTTTCATCTTGCCTCGAATTTTCAACGTTCGGTTTGATTTACATACATCGTTAACTCCGTTTTGTTTGAAGCTCTGTCCAAGAATTTTCTACGAATTAAAGTCTTAGCAGCATTTAATCATAATGGGCCGTGTTTGACCGGAGAAAATCGTCTGTTCAGAGACTCGAAGCAATGAATTTAAATCTAGCCACTTGGACAAACGTTATATTGCTTGCTGATGTGTTCAAATTGTTACTGATAATCCATCTCAAATAGCACGGAGAAATTTTTGGAAATTCTGAAGTAGTTTTGGAATTTTTAATAATTTTTTTGTGTATATGTTCTAAATTTTCTCTCTCTCGTTTGATTTTGAAGTTGGATTAGGTTGGGTTTGATTGGGTTGGGTTGGGTTGGGTTGGGTTTTTTCTCTCCCATTTGATTCTGAAGTCGGGTTGGGTAGGGGTTGGTCTAATTGTGTTCAGCGTAAAATTTGCACCGCTTAAATCTGTTTCATCAAAATAATAACAACGCGCTGTTTTGAATTCCTCAGCAAACAAGTTTTTTCGATCCCGTTTGCCTATTTTTGGTACGATATGACCACAAAAGTAACAAAAATCATACGATTTTGGGCTGTTGTTTTTTTCCATATTGGAATATTCAATGTTCTTGTTGTTTTATTCCACAGCCATTAAATTATTAATGCAGCCAACTTTACAAAACGAATGATGGAGAAGTTCTTATTTTTGGGGCTACATTCACGTGCAATTCTCAGAATTGAGTCCCAAATCAATGAGCTGAAAAATGTGAATTTTTGAATTATTCAATAACTATAATTGAGGTCCAGGATGCAATAACGCATGGAGCGGGCGAAGCTGGAAATAAGTATTGTCCAACCGATCGATATTTTTGGGAAATTTTTTTTTCGGACAATGGATTAAACAAAAATACTATCTTGTATAACTCTCCGCATCTTTTTTACCCAAACTATTTTTTGATCCGTCAATTAATTTGTCCAAAAAAAATAAAATAGTGGAATTTTTTCGTTCGACAATTCAATTAATTTCAATGCTTCACTGTCGCGAATAAAGTTATTGCAATCGTCGAAATAATCATTTGTTGGATAATATTCAATAAATAATTAGTTGCGCTATGAAACCATGTTCTTTTTTTCGACTAGCGAGGAAGTTTTTCGCTATTGGTCTTGCGGCATTCTCTTTGCGATATCATTGTTCCTTAGACTTCTAACGTAAATTTTGATGTATCACTTGGCGTGATAAGTTTAAAACCTGGAAAGTTGTTACTTTGTAAACAAAAGGTTCGTTTACCGCGCACGACGCGTCAAGCGCTTCCGATCCATTCGCGCTACTTTACTGCGTTTTATTCTTGCAAGCATAGATTAATACCCAAATTAATTGAGTGTTTATGTGATAATCGTGATTGAAGCATACAGTTATTCTTCTATGCAAGTACGCAATCAAACATACAGCGCATACGAATGAAAAAATTGCAATACGATTACCGGCTGTAAACAAAAGATTATTTTGGTCACACTCGCGATCGTATAAGGAAAAGTCGAATAATTATTATTGTTTTTATAGACATTTTTTCTACCAACGAAAGAAATACAATGAATAGTATTAACTTGTAATTATTACATCACTAAAATATTAAAAACATCTATCATTTTGGGATGTACGGGCGGAAAAAAAATTGCTCGAGCACATTGAAACTGAAAGAGATTATATAGATTTGGTACAAAGTGCTCGAAATCCTCCATTTACTACTGTAGAACAGAAAGACTGCACGGTGAAAGATTGTGAATCCTTAATTTTTAAAAAATACAAAGTTCCGAAAGGACTTAAGAACAGTAAAGCAGTTAAAATTCAGTATTTTGCTAATGGTCAAATTAATGTTTTCTACGATTATGATGGCGAACCAATTACCTATAAAATAGAGACGACGGTGTCATTTGACGATATTGTAAATGCTGCAGTAGCTAAACAAATAGGGATTTCACAAAAAAAAATTAAAGATATAAATGCACTGCTACGATATTTGACTCCAGGAGGTAGAAATTATTTTACATCATATTTAAATGATATGCGTGTTAGAGTAAAGACGGCGACCAAAACTAATGAAGATAAAAAATCTAACAAGCAGGAATGATAGTAGAAGAAACAAAAGAATCTGCTCCCTAATGATAGATGTTTTTAATATTTTAGTGATGTAATAATTACAAGTTAATACTATTCATTGTATTTCTTTCGTTAGAAAAAATTGCTATAAAAACAATAATAATTATTCGACTTTTCCTTATACGATCGCGAGTGTGACCAAAATAATCTTTTGTTTACAGCCGGTAATCGTATTGCAATTTTTTCATTCATATGCGCTGTATGTTTGATTGCGCACTTGCATAGAAGAATAACTGTATGCTTCAATCACGATTATCACATAAACACTCAAGTAATTTGGGCATTAATCTATGCTTGCAAGAATAAAACGCAGTAAAGTGGCGCGAATGGATCGGAAGCGCTTGACGCGTCGTGCGCGGTAAACGAACCTGTTGTTTACAAAGCAACAACTTTCCAGGTTTTAAACTTATCATCCCAAGTGATACATCAACATTTACGTTACAGTCTAAGGAACAATGATATCGAAAAGAGAATGTCGCAAGACCAATAGCGAAAACCTTCCTCGCCAGTCGAAAAAAAAAACATGGTTTCATAGTGCAACTGATTATTTATTGAATATTATCCAACAAATGATTATTTCGACGATTGCAATAACTTTATTCGCGACAGTGAAGTGTCACAGTGTTCCATTAAAAATGTCAACTAGTTTGGTCGGATAGTTCCCGAGATTTCGCGATTCGAGTTTTAAAAAGCATTGAAATTAATTGAATTGTCGAACGAGAAAATTTCACTATTTTATTTTTTTCTGGACAAATTAATTGACGGATCAAAAAATAGTTCGGGTAAAAAAGATGCGGAAAGTTACACAAGATAATATTTTTGTTTAATCCATTTTCCGAAAAAAAAAATTTACCCAAAATATCGATCGGTTGGACAATACTTATTTCCGGCTTCGCGCGCTCCGCGCGTTATTGCATCCGGGACCTCAATTATGGTCATTGAATAATTTAAAAATACATACAATTATAAAATCTGTAACAAAATTTAAAATATTCAAGTATACCAAATTTCGTGTCCAGCGGTGTAGTTATAACATATTATAATAATGTCAAGTTGGCAATGTTTGCGATTACGCTTTATTCACATACGTTACGATCCCCATGCGTAACAATTCCCCATTCGGACCGATAAAATCGCGGCCGTTTTGTAACGGCGTCAATTACCAAATTTGTAATTTTAATCGACGTAACACATCTATTCGCTATGACATATTTACGTAAACAATCGGACAAATCGAGTTAATTGTATCGGCGTCGTCCTTTCATTGGACTCCCCCGTCGCTTTGGCGCAGCGTAAAATATCGCGCGAAATAAAATATGTTTTATAAACGGCGGCGAGGGCGCGCGTCGCGTCGCGTCGGCCCGAAAAAATAAATCAGCGTTCGGCCGTTTACAAATAGGATTGCATCGTCACCAGACGTTTTTTTACGGTTGTAAATTTCGGCGATTTAAAATCGAATTAATAGTTTTTATTTCGCGTTTGCAAATGCAATTTGCAACGGCAATTACGTGCGATGGATTCGTATTAGTCGCGTCGTGTTATTCATTAATTATGCGCTATTAATTATAAAGGTCCGGCTCATTGTCGGACGTTTGATTAAATTGCTCGTCAAATTGGAACTTCATTTGCAGCGGACGCTAAACTGCGCTTTTTTCCCGATTTCGTAAAAACGATTAATTCGTTGCAAAATACGTGGACGATGCGGTTATGAAAACTGATTGTCGATGCTTGCGATGTTTCGAAGGAAGTCGTCTCCGAATTTGTTGTTGCGCAAAAGTTCGATTGCTTTATTTATCTGGAAAAAATTATACGACTGCTATAATATACGTTATTGGCCGTCCATTGGCACCGACACAGTTATATTAGCACATAAACGAAACATGCAAAAAAACGCCACATGTGCGATTGCAGTGTCCTAAACCATCGTGCAACAAAATTACAATTTAAATTCGCCGATTAAATCGATAAATTTGCCAGGAAAATTGGTGTGTCCGCGTAGATGATACCGACCAATGATTTTTTAACGTCAGTGTTTAAATTGATGATTTATTTAACGATTTTGATTAGTCAGCGTCCTGGGAGTGGACGTTTTTTCCCACCGATAATTTCGCACCGACGCTGTACGTCACTATTGAATTGGACGAAATTTATACGGCTGCCGCATTTGACAATATATTAAATAAACGAACGTCATCAATTCACAGCCGGCAGAGGTATTTAGATTAAAATGTACGTTTAAATTTGTACAGTGATCGATGTGGAATGTGCAGAAAACTTGGGCGAGAAGTTCACTGTGCACTGGTTGATAAAATAATAAATAAAATTCGATTCGTTAGGATACGATTGTACACGTTGTGAGATCGATGTGCGCTTGATGATCTGACGAGTCCTGAAGGACGAAACAGCTATCAAGAAGGCTAGAGGGCAAAAAATATATAAAATTTGCAAAATGAACTTTAATGCAGCGTCAAAGTCAAAGTATTGTCTGAATAATTTTCATGATTTGCTTAAGTTTTAGGAATAATAAATTCAATTGATGAAGCTGTAGGCACTCGGTGAAACATGATTAAAACAATAATAAAACACTTGGTAATTTGTTCCAGAAAATTTTTCTGACAAATCTTTATTATTATTTCGGCAGTTACGCCATCATCAGAAGATAAGCTCGATTCAACGTCATAAACTAAACGAATTGGTTATAGTAAGCCTCTATATTTCAACTGCTTCAAATTCGTTCATAAGTAACTTTATGAGCCAGGTCATACTACAGGTGCGGCAAAAGTTCTGGACTCAAATACGAGGGGAGATCATTATTTAGCCGTCCCTGATATAGTTGTGTGACGTTGAATCAATTTGATACATAAAGTATCATTTGTTGTTGCGTTGGTTCAATTGTAGTTTTGTCACTTGATACCTGTTCAAATAATTTAGAATTTTAGTAGAATAGTTTAGAGAAATTCAAAAAATGGAAAAATCAGAGGTTCGTGCAGTTATAAAATACTTGCAAAAGAAAGTGTCGTCACCAAAAGAAATTCATGAAGACATGGTGGATGTGTTAGGTGGGGGTGCTGTTTCTTGTGAAAAATACGTCTCGAGAATTTAAGTATTGCATTCTGAAGCCAGTTTGGCAAAGTCTAAAGCAGATCCGGATGAATTTCTTTCTCTATTCGTCACTGTTGATGAAACGTCGGTTCACCACTTAGATCCCGAATCGAAGCAGCACAGTACTGTTGGTATCGGAATTGACTCAATGGATTTATGCAATTTATAAAGATGGGTACTTAGCAAACTTGGTATTTAATTATAATGTTGTTTAAATTTAACGTTCCGTTTTAGTTTCCGGGTCAGGCGACTAGAAACGATTGGAATTAATATTTACTTATTTACCATTACTGGTGTAAGACTGTGGAGCAGTCGTCTCCTTGGAATCTGTTTCTTATATCTATTTCTATCCTGTGTTATATGTACTGCTTCTTCTATTTTTCCACCATGTTTTCCGACCACTTTTCGATGATCTTCTTACCATGTTTGCCTTGGTCTCATTTCACCTTTTTCTTTTCTATTGTTGCTTGCGAAAATTCTTCTCTTGACGTAGCCACACCACCTCAGCTTATTTTTTTCTATTATTTGTGTTGTGGTTTTTACAATTTAATTTATCTCTGAAAGTTTCATTTCTAATCGTGGCCATGATTGCTTTTCTATCTTTCTGTCGCTTTTATATTCTTCAGTTTATGTTTTTGTTTCCTTGGGTATTTGTTTATTTTTTAGTGTTAGTTGTACTAATGAAGAACTTTCCTATTGCCACTATTGTTGCATTAATTTCTTCACCTAGCCTTCGGGTATGTGGTGCTATTATTCGCGCATCCTTTTTGTCTACTTGCAGTAAATTGTATCTAGTTTTATCATGTGTTGTCTCTTTTCATTGCCCATCGTTTTCCCTTTCGTATTGGTTGATATATACATATTGCTATATTTTAATCATTGAAAGATTTATAGTTTTCAAAAGTTCATTTCCGCACCTTGCGTATTTATTTACGTATACTTCTATAACTTCGTAACCCAACCCAATTCTAACCAACCCAACCCAACCCAACCAAACCAAACCCAAACCAAACTCAACCCAACCCAAGTTTATTTTATCACAACGTGTTTTGGGTATACGAGACGACATTAACACCACTCAATATTTTGCAATTTTTTGCAAAATTAAATATACAATCACCAGATAAACTCGGGAGTAATTTAAATTTATATTAAAATTGTCCTCAACTAAAATACCTCTCTGTCAATTGGAAATTGGAGTTGGCATGAGAGAGAACATTTAATTGTCAACAATTAGTTTCAAAGAATTTTCATCCCACCCCTCTTATTATTGCGTCAATTATTTGCTTGTACGACTTAAAGTTAAAAAATGTTCTCTTGTGTTCTATGTGAATAAGGTTTGCAAAACTTAATAAGTCGACGACATTTAAATGGATACGTCGTTTCGTTTCTCACAATTTCTCACGTGGGTAACGTTGTTACTATTTTTTTTACTCGCTTTGCAAGTGAAATTTCAATTTGGTTGACGCGTGCGTAAACACATAATGATAAGGGATGGTATAATGGCATCAAATAATTTTCGAACATCAAATTTTCATTTTTAAAAATAAAATGTGGTTTAGGCTTTAATGTCATAATTTCCTCAAAGTAACGTCAGATTAACTGAAATCTGAACATGCCATCAGTATCTGAATTTAACAAATCTAGAGTAATAGCTCTCATGCAGACCGGTAGATCATGCAGGCAGATTCAAGAAATGTTAGGTATACCCAAAAGCACTATTCACTGCATTATTTTATTCAGAAATGGAGACAAACTCAAATAATAGAACGTCGGCCAGGCTCCGGAAGATCTCGAATTCCAACTGTTGAACAAGATGAAGCCTTGGCTGATGTGTTACTGAATCACCCTTTCAGCTTTGAAGCATTTGCTTTGGAGCATTTGGCTCGTGACGATGACTTGTGGAGGCGAATTGTATTTTCAGACGAGAAGGTATTTCAATCTTTTCACAATGGCCGCATCAGGGTATATAGACACAGATATCATGAAAGATACATCGCAAGTACAGAACGAAGCGGAAGATTTTCGGTTAATTTATGGGGCTGGATTTCTGCGGTTAGTCCTGGTGTAACAATAAACGTTGAAAATCGCTTAAACAGTGACGTTTGTTAGGATCCTGGATCTCCATGCTTCCATCGCAAGAGGAGTATATCGTAATGACAATTTTATTTTCCAACATGATAATTGTACCGTACATACGGCACGAAGAACTGTTGAGTGGCTCCAGGCCCAAAACATAAATCTTCTAAATTGGTCTAGTAGAAGCCCGGATATCAATCCTATTGAGAATCTGTGGGGACTGTTGCAAAAGAAATTACAAAGCAGAAGGGTAATTTTTCACAATAGGGAGGAGCTGTTGACTGCAATTATGGAAGAATGGCATAGAATACCTCAGGACTATTTCCGAAATATATGTATCTCAATGCCTAGAAGGTTGGAAAATGTGATAGCAGCAAATGGGCCTATGACGAAATATTGATTTTATTTTTATTTTTAATGTAGAAGTCAAAAATATTGAATATATATATAATTTATGTAGAAATAAGAATTAATCTTTTCCTAAATTTTAGTTGTTATTTTTTTTTTTGTTTAGTTTTCCAATTCTTCATTCGAGGTTTATTATCTTCTTTCTAAAACATACATATTAAATTATGACATTAAAGCCCAAACCACATTTTATTTTTTAAAATGATCCATTGTACCTATCGCCGGGGGTATGTACGAAATGTTACATAATATGCCATATAGGATAGCCTATAGGGGTTTGCATACAAATTGTATAACTGGTCGGACAAGACATTAATTTTCACAGTACCAACAGCATTGAAAATACGTTAGCGTTCATTGCATTACATACCCCCGGGGCGCTGTAATCAACATTGTCTACCATCAAACTAAACGTATTTTCTCTGTTGCATAAACACAGAAGACAACGGGCTGGAAATGTTGCTAGATATTTTGTTTGTCGATTATATTTTTTCATATCTCTGTTTAGTGCCATCAGCGTAACATAACTGCGATCTCAATATTCTTCGTCTTCCAATATCCAATCTGTTTGCCTCTCTTGTCGCTTCATCTAACATCAATGAGTAAACGCTAGTGGACTAAAGATAGATCCTTGCAGTACTCCTTCGAGTTTCTTAAATTTCTAAGGCACACGTGATAGTTAAAAAATTTAATTTAGTAGTCTCTGATTACTGCGATGCCAACAAAATTTACATAAATTTGAACCGATACGTCTTACCAAATATATTAAGTACGGATCGTTTCTATTGTCGTCGTCGTTCCCCTGTGACATATATTACAGGCAGTAAACGGTCGATATTATATCTGGTAGCAAACTGCACGTCTAATTTTGTTGACGTGCCTCGACTTTTGCGTTTTACTTTTATTGTTGCCGGCTCCAAGAATGTCCGGACATCGCCGCACGCGTGCCCGCCGCGCTCGCACAAGCAAATTGAAATTTTTACGCAAACTCGAGAATTTTAATTTAAAACTTTGCGCGGTCACTCCATGTCCCACTATTAAAAATCCGAAAATACTTGCGCCGTAAATAATTCACTGGAAGGTCCGCAACATGTAGCTGCGCGCCGTTGTTTGAAAAAATGAAGTCCCCTTTATTAAAACCGATAAATTTCTGTAAAACGCGCCGATGCATTTCCGCGGTCTACATTCTGTAAATAGCCTGAATAATTTCCATTCTGTACGCACATACCTTGGACGTGACGCTGAAAGCTTTTAATGAATAAACTATTACTTTTTTTTGCAACGTCGGACGTTTTTAACCGACGCGGGCTTTTTCATTTGCAAACGCACACGTCCGTTCGGTTTCAGTTTGTTTTGCAGTGGCGGAAGTAATTCGGTTGATCGATGACTGACTGTGTCATCATGTTTTGCGGCTTAGAAAAATGTTATGCAATTTATATAAATTTTCGGCGATCTCGTCGACGCACGCCTCTACGACTGTTACTTGTTGCGTCGTCGCGAAACACCGAAGCGACATTGACATTTTGTGATTTATCGCCTTGCAGGGGAACACGGTTAAGTGCCCGTTTAAGATGCTCTCCTGCAGGCGCACGGCGAGTTGCCGCGCAGTTTGCTTATCAAATTTGAATTGAAGCAATTAAATCACCAGTTTCGCGATCCAACGGAGTCAAGTGCCGGCGCTAATTACGTTTCACGCGCGACGCGGAGATGTTTTGCGCGTATATTGGAAGATATTGAATTATGTTCCAATCCGCGTTGATTATATCAGCCGATCTTTTCGCCTTCTGGTCTTCTGTTTCACTTGAAGTTATCGTTTCTAAAAAAAAAATCCGCAACCACAACGTCCTCGACGCTATCACCAAAGCGCATACGGTAAATAAATAAATAACACGATGCATAAAATTTTAAAAATCCAACGTCAACGTGACCCATTTACCACGACTCGCTGAAAAACGCGAAATCGAACGCGCACGACACGTCAAACACTTTCGCATCAATAAACCGAAACCGTCTGCCCGTCGTCAATTAGCGCCCGCGGTTGCCAACTAGACTCTCGCATAATTTGTCAAACCGGTACAAATGGTCCGGGCCAAGTTATTATATCGTTTATTGGTCGCGATTTATCGCGCCCGACCAGTCCGCTCCATTTCGCGGCGGGCGCCGCGTGACGTGCGACTAATAATACAGACGGTTAGCGTGCGTGAATTGAACTCGGTTGCATGTTCGAAAGATTTTCGTTCATGTGCGGGCGGCTCACATAGCCGGCGAATTAATCGAATTAATGGAATTAACTACGCAGTTCCGCGGCACCACCAGAGCTTTATCGGCGACTCGTGCGAACGTGTTGGTAACGATCGGATTTTAAAGCTAACTAAAGCAAGAATGTATTTAATTTAAAGATATTTCACGGTGATAGAAAAACTTTAAAACAATTAAATAACAGCCACAAGACTCGAAAACAGACCGCTCGATTCCGTCTTGTGTTATTTATCGTCGTGCAAATTGACGCTGGTCTTATTTACATTCTTGCTAAATACTAATCTCGAATACGGAAATATTTCCCCCACTCGCGCCACGCTTTCCAGTTACATATGCAAATGCATGCAAATGCACGGTTAATTTTAAACAAATTCTGCATACGCTATCGGAACGAGTCGATGTTTAGTGCCGCGGCTACGTGCAAAATTACATACGAATTCGACTAAAAATAGCCTCCCAACAGTACACCAATTGTGGACAGACATCCGTGAATTCGCCCACAACACAGGGGCAAGCAAAGAACCCCAAAAAGCTCGTCGGCGAAACGAAACGGCGTTTCGCAAGTGTGTTGAAATTAACATAAAACACTGTTTCGGTTTATTACTCCGGCGTAGGTTCGCAACAACAAATGTGAAACGGCGCTTAGCGATAGGCAAAGTCCCGCAAAATTCCCTTAGTATGCAAATGGCTGAATTAAAACGGCACGCAATTTAGATTACGTGTATCTTGATTATTAAATTAACAGTTGATGATTCACACTAGGCTAAACGAGCGCGAACGGGCGCGGAGCGCCGCACTCGACGTACTCGGAGTTCTTTAAAATTTAACGCTTGATGTGCGTTTTTCCTCAGCCCATTGATGGGTGGTTTGATTTCTTAGAATTGTCGGCTTATTATTAGCGTTGTTTGGCGTAGTTGTAGGAATGCTTCAAATGGTCATAAAACAACTGGAAGTTGCTGAAAGATTTGGAGTTTCCCAAAGCGTTATAAATACGCTGTGGAAGCGACACAGGACGACCGATGGTGTACGTGGCCGACGTGTACAAGGTCATATCAACAATTGAGGTCCCGGATGCAATAACGCGCGGAGCGCGCGAAGCTGGAAATAAGTATTGTCCAACCGATCGATATTTTGGAAATTTTTTTTCGGAAAATGGATTAAACAAAAATACTATATTGTCTAACTTTCCGCATCTTTTTTACCCGAACTATTTTTTGATCCGTCAATTAATTTGTCCAGAAAAAAATAAAATAGTGAAATTTTTTCGTTCGACAATTCAATTAATTCTAATGCTTTTTAAAACTCGAATCGCGAAATCTCGGGAACTACTCGACCAAACTAGTTGACATTTTTAATGGAACACTGTGACACTTCACTGTCGCGAAGAAAGTTATTGCAATCGTCGAAATAATCATTTGTTGGATAATATTCAATAAATAATCAGTTGCGCTATGAAACCATGTTCTTTTTTTTTCGACTAGCGATGAAGTTTTTCGCTATTGGTCTTGCGGCATTCTCTTTGCGATATCATTGTTCCTTAGACTGTAACGTAAATTTTGATGTACCACTTGGCGTGATAAGTTTAAAACCTGGAAAGTTGTTGCTTTGTAAACAACAGGTTCGTTTACCGCGCACGACGCGTCAAGCGCTTCCGATCCATTCGCGCGCTTTACTGCGTTTTATTCTTGCAAGCATAGATTAATGCCCAAATTACTTAAGTGTTTATGTGATAATCGTGATTGAAGCATACAGTTATTCTTCTATGCAAGTACGCAATCGAACATACAGCGCATATGAATGAAAACATTGCAATACGATTACCGGCTGTAAGCAAAAGTGTATTTTGGTCACACTCGCGATCGTATAAGGAAAAGTCGAATAATTTTTATTGTTTTTATAGACATTTTTTCTAACAACGAAAGAAATACAATGAATAGTATTAACTTGTAACTATTACATCACTAAAATATTAAAAACATCTATCATTTGGGATGTACGGGCCGAAAAAAAATTGCTCGAGCACATTGAAACTGAAAGAGATTATATATATTTGGTACAAAGTGCTCGAAATCCTCCATTTACTACAGTAGAACAGAAAGACTGCACGGTGAAAGATTTTGAATCTTTAATTTTAAAAAAATACAAAGTTCCGAAAGGACTTAAGATCAGTAAAGCAGTTAAAATTCAGTATTTTGGTAATGGTCAAATTAATGTTTTCTACGGTTATGATGGCGAACCAATTACCTATAAAATAGAGGCGACAGTGTCATTTGACGATATTGTAAATGCTGCAGAAGCTAAACAAATATGGATTTCACAAGAAAAAAAATAAAGATTTAAATGCACTGCTACGATATTTGACTCCAGGAGGTAGAAATTATCATACATCATATTTAGATGATATGCGTGTTAGAGTAAAGACGGTGAGCAAATCTAGTGAAGATAAAAATCTAACAAGCAGGAATGAAAGTAGAAGAAACAAAAGAATCTGCTCCCTAATGATACATGTTTTTAATATTTTAGTGATGTAATAATTACAAGTTAATACTATTCATTGTATTTCTTTCGTTGTTAGAAAAAATGTCTATAAAAACAATAATAATTATTCGACTTTTTCCTTATACGATCGCGAGTGTGACCAAAATAATCTTTTGCTTACAGCCGGTAATCATATTGCAATTTTTTCATTCATATGCGCTCTATGTTCGATTGCATACTTGCATAGAAGAATAACTGTATGCTTCAATCACGATTATCACATAAAGACTTAAGTAATTTGGGCATTAATCTATGCTTGCAAGAATAAAATGCAGTAAAGTAGCACGGAAGCGCTTGACGCGTCGTGCGCGGTAAACGAACCTTTTGTTTACAAAGCAACAACTTTCCAGGTTTTAAACGTATCACGCCAAGTAATACATCAAAATTTACGTTACAGTATAAGGAACAATGATATCGCAAAGAGAATGCCGCAAGACCAATAGCGAAAAACTTCATCGCTAGACGAAAAAAAGAACATGGTTTCATAGCGCAGCTGATTATTTATTGAATATTATCCAACAAATGATTATTTCGACGATTGCAATCTAGCTTTATTCGCGACAGTGAAGTGTCACAGTGTTCCATTAAAAATTTCAACTAGTTTGGTCGAATAGTTCCCGAGATTTCGCGATTCGAGTTTTAAAAAGCATTGGAATTAATTGAATTGTCGAACGAAAAAATTTCACTATTTTATTTTTTTCTGGACAAATTAATTGACGGATCAAAAAATAGTTCGGGTAAAAAAGATGCAGAAAGTTACACAAGGTAGTATTTTTGTTTCATCCATTTTCCGAAAAAAAATTTACCCAAAATATCGATCGGTTGGACAATACTTATTTTCAGATTCGCGCGCTCCGCGCGTTATTGCATCCGGGGCCTCAATTGTTGTTAGTTTTTTAACTTTAAATGCTAGAAGAAATCTAACAATCGCTTGCACTGCACTACTTCGTGAGTTTCAAAACGCTTCTGAAGCAACACCGTCGATTAGAACAGTTGGGAATCGACTTCGTGGGTCTACGTTCTAGAAGACCCTTGCAACGTGTTCCTCTAACAATTGAACATAAACGGAGCAGACTGGCATGGACACAACAAAGAGAAAATTCGATTCAGGTTACTAAGTGACTCTAGACAGGTTAAAGTGTGGACAACCAGAAACACTCCTCAACACTCAACATACAATGGGTTTCTGTTATAGTTTGGGGGACATTACCTGAAGAAGAACGCCACTGTACATTTATGACTGAAACATGAACGCTGTTATTCATCAAAACAACACCATTAACAATATTGTAGTACTTTTAGTAAGTACCATTGGACAAGAATTTCAATTTTTAAACGATAATGCTAAATCTCATAGGGCACAAATTGTGATGCAAGCAAATGAGGAATGTGAAATTTAACATCTGCAATTACCAGCTAGTTATCCAGACCTTAACCCAAATTGCGATATGTTGACCTGGGCTCTAGACAACCATAGACCTTTAACATTGTGGGAATTAGGAACGATTTTACCTCCTCTGGGGGATGATTTACCGTAAGATGACATTAACCATTTAATATTGAGCATGCCACGTCGAATACATGCAGTAATTCAAGCCAGAAGTGTACTTCATATTAAAAAGAAAACAAATAATTGTCGAATTAAAAAAAAAACTTTTGCATGTGCTCCGGACCTGAACTCTAATTTCGAAGATAAATATGTGGGATCTCTAATAACGCTCTTTGTAAGCATTGAATGCAAGAATCGACGTTCCACCAATTTCAACAAGTTTAGACGTCTAGCAAAAGGAGTTAAATGTTGGAAGCGCGGGATATTCAGGATAAATGACATGCACTTACGCATGCACCGTACACGCAAGCACCACAATTTAGAACGGACAACACTAGTCTATAAGCTTTGTGTCCCCTGGCAGTACTTAAATTGAAACAAATGTTTGATCTTGAAAAACAGCTCGGTATCAAACTATTAACGTGTCTAGAAAAACATTGATATATTCAACATTGTGGGTCATAAGACCCTGCGGCACACCCTACGCCTGTCTCGGAAATACAGCCACCGCCCAATTTCATGACCTGTTGACGATTCTTAAGATAGCTCTTTGCTATATCACTTCAAAGTGGAGCCCGTTATTCCATAATATTTTGATTTTGCTGCTACACATTTGTGATTTACATTACCAAATGGCTTGGAGGGGTCCAGCAGTGTAAGTGCTGTTATCTTACTTTCATCTTGTCCGCGTAGGATATCATCAATAAGTGGTGCGATCTTCAAAAACCCGACTGTACTCCGTTAATTGCTCGGGCATGGCTGACTCATATATATAAATCAAATTTTAAATTACTGCAAAAACGGTTCCTTGATAAGAAACAGACATGGGGTGCGCATATAACACAACTTGTGGACAAACTTGGTACGGTCGTGTTTCTCATGAGAACATCACATGCATCAGTAATAAATATTAAAAAACTACAACTTCCAACAAAGATTTAAAACTTAATTCTTAAATTTTTCGAATCTAAAAATTCTAAATTTTAAATTTCTCGAATATAAAAATTCTAATTCTTAAATTTTTCGAATCACGCACGAAAATGCATGAAAAAGGAAGGCGAAAAATTACGCATTTGATTTAAATTCGTAAATAATAAAAAAAAAACCGAATATCAACCAAAAGTGCAACCACACTGTAAAAAATATGCATGGGGTACTTAAACGAAAACTAAATGAAAATTTAAATCAATTAAAATAAAAACCCCACATCGAATAACAAATAAAACAAACAACAAGGA
This sequence comes from Geotrupes spiniger, assembly GCA_959613385.1. Taxonomy (NCBI): domain Eukaryota; kingdom Metazoa; phylum Arthropoda; class Insecta; order Coleoptera; family Geotrupidae; genus Geotrupes; species Geotrupes spiniger. The sequence continues at coordinate 856,669 of OY390732.1, read as the reverse complement.
TGCAAAATAAATCGAATCTGCGAGGAAGGCGTTGTATAAATTCTACGCCCCCACGTGTCGCTGTTACATTGCCTATTTTAACGTTCGTTTAAATGGAAATAAACGGTACCAATCGCCTTAGTTTAACAACCGAAATTTCCCCGCGACGAATCAACCCCGTTTGTTAATTTCTCAAACACGTTGAACCTATGACAGGACGAGATTGATTGCAGAACTCGCAGATACATCTCAAGAGCTATCGGATCATGATTGGTTGCGAATTCGATAATTTTACACGCGTGCTACATATACCGTGATATCAAAAATTACCTTAGGAGCTCCCATCGTACATCGTTATGTCAATCATTTCTTGAGTGTCAAAATCTGTCAAGTCATTGTGACATTTCCAGCAATTACTGTAATTTAGTTTTTCTTGTTATTAGTATTCCATAACTTGTAGTTCATTACTATTTTACAGCTAAAATAAGTAGGTAACACATTTGTAGTTATTGATGATGTCAGTGTAGCTTGACAATGACAGGATTATTTCAAAAATGATTTAAGCTAAGACAACCGTTTTACATTCATTCCTTGGCAACCTTCGACCAATTTTTGATATCACGGTATATGCAACCACATTCGCCAATTGAATCAAACAATTTTACGATAAAACAACATACTTACAGTTTTCGGAGCGACACGAACGGATGATTCAGAAACGGCACACGATCACACCCGCGAGATTAAAGCAAAAACCAACGAAACGGTTTGGAAACAAAACTGACCTACATTATGACACATTTGACCTATATCACTAGGACGACGGTGTACACAGTTAATCGAGCGATCTGGTTTGTTGTGAACGAGATGAGAATTAAACACTCGCTTTTCGAGTTGTGTCAGTGCCACCTTGAAATTAAAAATAAAAGACGTAATTTATTCCGGCGATGTTTCGACCAAGGCACGTAATTTGGATTAATTTAAACGAGGATGTTTAATTGGGCGGGTGGTCGACGCGTTTTGCGCGAATTCGTGGGAACGATAATCGAATTACGCGAAAATCGATATTTGTAAATAAACCCCGACTTTGATAAACAATAAGTGGGAGTGGCAAACACTTAAATTATGATCGCAAACCAATTCGTTTCGATTTCATCGACGCATTTATTTATTTATACGTCCGCGACGATTACAACATTGTCAACGTAAACAACGCATAACCCAACTTAATTAGTTAATCGAATTAGGGGGACGGGGATGCGTCACACGTAAAATAATCACCACGACCCTCTTGATTACGCCGATTTTCGTACAAACGATCTTAATTATTCGATATAACCTACCTTATTTCAAACACAGGTGCACAGTGGATGAGCAGCGCTGGAACATGGACTGTTTTCGCTTTTGCGGGCACTTCGCGGAATGTTATGACAGAAATGATGCGTTGAACGACGGGCACGGCACTAACGCGTCGAAAAAACGACGTTCGATGTGTACGTTGTCGTTAAATCGCTCGAAAACGCGACATTTCAGTACACAAACACCACGTACTGTCAAACGGGTTCCATGACAGCTCGCTGTTTGGGTCCAGCGCGCATGCCCGACCGGCGCAAATTTGCCCGGTTCAATTTAATATTTACGTGTGCGGCGATTTAATTGCGCGATGTTTTCGTTAATAACTTCATCGAGTGACAACCGATCGCCTTCGTCGATTAAAATCAGAGACGACTCGGATAAAACATTTATGTATACGCAAATTAACAGATTCGTGCGAAGTGTCGGACGTATATGCGGGCGGTGCGTTTCGCGAGTTCTAATTAATATTTAACCCCGTCCCGCGTTCCATGGCGAAGCCGAAAGGCCCGGATTCCCCGGAGGTTCGGTACACATTGATCCGACCCTCGCGATGCACACGGTACGTTTTTTGCCGGCTCGGCGACGGCCGGCGTGCTTAATCCGGTTATGGAAGTTGGAGGACGGGGTGTTTTCGCGTTCGCGAGGAGGCGTCGTTTATTTTTTCTTCGTCCGGCGCCAGAGACACAGGAAGCCGAGGGCGTGGAAGACGACGCACAGGATGAACATGCTCCATAGGTTGCGGGTGAGGTGTTCCTGGGAAAAGCTGAACTTCTCGAGTACCTGGGATCCGTCGGTCAGGCACGGCAGGTCGGGATCGGGATTTTCGCACGCTGAAACAAAAATAACAAAGAAATGGTAATTACAAACCTTAATTTCTATAAAGAAATTTATTCCTGCGGTAAATTATGCAAGTTCGTGGGCGTCATTTGTTAAATATTAAAAATTGTGAAAAAATGCGGATTAAAATGATAAGAAATTGGAAATAGAAACTGAAGGCTTCTTAGTTTTTTCGTCAGAAATCTCCTTCGTCTTCCTTTGTCTTCAACAGTGACTGTGGTTGTTGGTTTCGTGCCCTCTTCCTCAACAGTTACTATATCGGTTGTTCCTTCAGTAACCTGTACGTCCTCAGGTAATCCTTCCATTAGTAAAGAGTTCTTACACTTTCGTCAAGAATCACCTGAATTTCTTTCATTGGCGTATCAATTTCTTTGACCGTAACAGTTGTGTCAAGTTTTTTACCTTCTTCTTCAAGAGTTTTTGTGGCTTTTGTTTTACTTTCGATTAGTTGAATTTCTTCAGGCAGTTCTTCAACAAGGTCGGGTTGTATTAGTTTATTAGCAGGACTACATCAATCTCTTTTACAGGCATTTCAATGTCTTTGACTATTACAATGGTTTCAGGCTTTTTCTGTTGTTTGACACATTTTCGATTCGTTATAACTCGCTTCTTTGTTATTTGTTTTTGTGGTTGCCATTGCCTTCCATTTCGGTGGTTTCTTGTAAAAAATAGCTTCAATCTTTTCGTCGGACATTTCGGACAAGTTTCTATCAGCCTGGGTTTCATCTTCATCTTCCCGATCTTCTTCCCAGGGGTTTTCCTTACCCCTGAATGCCTTCTATGGATTTTTCTTGAAATTGTACGTCTCTTGATAAAACAGCTTTGTGCATTGTCCTGTTGCAACATCGACGAACCATTGGCTTCTTCTTGACTTCGCTCCAATGACAGCTGAGTTTCATTGTTTTAGTATTGAGGTCTCCATCACTCTGGGTTTCATGTTCATCTTCGCAGTGGGTTTCCTTCGATTCCACACGTCTGAGTGCCTTCTCTGGATTTTTCTTGAAATTGTACATATCTTGGCAAAACAGCCTTGTGCATTGTCCTGTTGCAACATCGATGATCCATTGACTTCTTCTTGACTTCGTCCAAACGACAACTGAGTTAGTATTGAGGTCTCTATCACCTTGGGATTCTTCTTCATCTTCCTGCTGTCATTTCCAGAGGTTTTCCTTAGATTCCACACCTCTGAGTGCTTTTCTTGAAATTGTACATCTTTTGGTGTGACTGTTATTTGACTATTTTTTGTCGTCTTCTTCAACACATAAGAAGGTTTAAATTCTACTGTTAATCGTTCTTCAGCAACCCAACCCAACCCAACCCAACCCATGTACATACACAAAATCCAAATATCAATAGGTGAATTTTCCTCCAAATCAAATATATCTTCTCTACCGTTATCTATTGGTAAATTTTAATTCGCTTTACTCAGTGAACACGAATTTTATTTGGGCTTGTATTGTATTGATAAGTTGACAAAAGACTTGCTGCAAAAACAGGTATTCATTTTTCAAAAAATATATTGGTCTAACTTTTTTACCAACATTATTACCAATGCTTCTCGATCAATCTGGGACTTTTCAGCAGCATTTAACATCCGAGATACATATGCAATTGGTCGTACCTGCCCAATTCCGTACGAGCTTGCGTCGCAGACTAAAATTAATGGTAGATCACAATTATAAAGCACTAGCAGTTTTGATGAAATTAATTCAGATTTTATTTGTTCACAATTTCTGTTGTTTTGTGCCTGTCATACTTTCGTTTCTTTATTATTTGCTTTTGTTGTTTGCCTCCCTTTCCTGGTTTGTAATGATTTTTTGTAATTTCTTCATCTGGCATTTCTATCTCCTTGACTTTTTCTTCAATAGTCAAAATTCTACCATTTCCCATTTGTCATACTTACGCTTCTTAATAACTTGTTTCTTTGTTATTTTTTGGGGAAGGGTTGGTTTAATTTGTGGTTAGTTGAGTCACATGTACCTCCTTAGACAATTCATCAATAAGGGTAAGTTTCATTGGTACTTCGTAAGGAATTTCTTCAATATCTTCTTCGAGCATTTCTATCTCTTTGACTGTAAAAGTAGTTCCAGGCAACAAAATCGTCTACATTTCTTTATTGTCGTTGTTGTCTTCGTTGTTTTGGTTGTATTTGTTGCCTTTGTTGTCATCGTTGTCTTTGTTGCCTTTTATTGTCTTTGTTGACTCTGTTATCTTTGTTTCTATTGCATTTGTTGTTTTTGTTCTCTGTACTGCCTTTGTTGCATTTACTGCATTTACTACCTTTACTGGTTTTACTGGCTTTACTGCCTTTGCTAGCTTTGCTGCTTTTGCTGGCTTTACTACCTTTGTTGCACTTTACTGCCTTTGATGGCTTTACTGCATTTGCTGTCTTCACTGTCCTTACTGTCTTTACTTTCCTGACTCTCCTTACTATCCGTACTGTCATTAATGTCCTTTCGGTCTTTACTATTCTTACTGTCCTTGCTGCCTTTAAGATTTATTGGTACTTATAATAGAGCTATATAAAAGATTGGACGATCAAAATAAATTAATTAAGCATCTAATCATCTAATAGAGAGTAATAGAACAATTTAGAAGAAAAAAACCTCAATGATGACCTCAATCAGCAACAACAATAGCAAAACGTACAGCGATGTAACATCCAGTGATTGCAAAAATATAAATCACACTACAGCCTAATAAAAAGGAAGACATCTCGAAAATAACTTCAATAACAAAAAAAATGATCCAGTTAAATTAAAAGTAGGAATAAAAATCGGTAAGCAAACCAGAAACGGTGCCAATCGGTGCCGATGAGGTGTAATTGTGTACAGGACGAAAATTTACAAAAGGAAAATAGTATTAGAATGCAACAGTGTGAAGGATACTTTGTATTTGTAGGCTAAACATTATACGATGTTACTACTAATGTCACAAATATCATCTCGCAGCTCGATGCGTGAACCCGGCGATGACGTTTTTTGCACCTAAACTGTTATCAAGTCACCGGCGACGCCAACAATTAAATAATCCGATCGGTCCAGTCTTCTAGTGCGTGCGTGCGTAGCACCTTGCATGTCGGAGAGCGCTGTGCATCGCGATTATTTCGCGTTAATTCGGGTTTTTTTTTATGGTGATTCGACAGTAATTGATAATGACGTTAAATGAGACAATTGTGCGGTTTTTGAGTCGATGTGACGGCTTTAAAAGAGCAAAAGTGCAAGTGCGAATTTTTATGGAAAAAAAAAATTTCGCGTACGATTTTCGTCGATGCTGTTGGAGGGTTGAATGAAGGGCGCGCTTTCGAAATGCCGGAGCCTTCGGGGTGAGTGCAATTAAGTATATTCCGTAATGTGATGGTGGCAAACACTGCTTACTCCATCTATGTAGGATCTGGTCATGATTACGTGTTCGTTTTTTTTTTGTAATTTTTTTCGCGCTTATCAATTTCAATCCTGCGGTTACGTTTTTTTTATTATTAAGGTCTACGTTATAATTTTATATTTAAAAATATTTTTGAAATTTCTAAAAGATTATTTCAAATGTAGCTATTTTCTTCGTATTGAAATGCAATACTCTGATGTACGAATGTCTCCCAACCCAACCCAACCCAACCCAACCCAATTCAACCCAAACCCATAGGAATAAATGACTGGGGGAAATATTCTCGATTTTACCTGCCTCGGCCAGAGGTGCTGGAAAAAAATATTTCTGATTTGTTTCGTGACGCTTACGCCCTTTTATTAGTCTTAACACACCAGAAAAGGATAACCAACCCAGCCCAATACAACCCAACCCAATCGAACCAAACCAAGTTCACAGTTCACATTGAGCACCTAATCATAAAGTTGCACCATGGGCTCGACTTATCCAAGTCTATATAATTTATATCCCACCCGGCGTACCTCAATTTAAATTTGAATTAACAATTTATGTCCACCTATGACTCACCTATAACAGGAAATAATTACTGATTTTATGGAAAATGTCCAAGATTGGCGCACTTTTCGTGTGGAACTGAACCTAATTCGAGACCCATCGAGCAACCAAACAGGAAAGGCGAAGCTCCTCATTTTTTTAAACTTTCGAAGATGATTCTAAGATTTCCTGAGCTTTTCGATTTTCCACCAAAAATCTAAAATATTGCGTTCCTAAACGAGGAAAAATAGATATTCAATAAAAAAAATTATGGATAAAACCCCCAGCAAGTTATGTCCAACCCATACCACACTAACTTATCCCGAACAGAATATTTCGTTGAAACTTCAAAACTTACTTTGTCGTTCGTTACCAGCTTGGGTATGATAGGTACATTCGTCAGAGTGAAATACGTTGCCTGAATTATTGCTGTGAACCCAATCAAGCCAAGTGCAATAAATCACAATTGAAAATATTAATGGATACTTTTTTAAAAATTTTTTAATTACCACCAACTCGACAAAAATTGCAACATTTCACATCGAAACATTTTTGTAATTGCACACATTTCTGATCTAAAATCTTTCGATGACATGATTTTGTTGGGTTTTCTTGATGAGATTTAGCAAATGGAAAAAAATAAGAAGATTTGTTTCCACACTGAACTAAACAATTTTACAAAGTCCTACAGTTTTTTGATTTGAATTAAATTTATCGACTCACCTAACTTGAGCTTACGCATCAATTAAAAAAAAAAAAACGTTGCATTGAGTTTGATTTCATCAATTTGAAGAGTTTGAAATTGTAACTGCTAAGCTAAAAAAATCCAAAACTAACAAAAAAAGGTATAAGACGTAATGCCAATAAATGGATCTCTTCTTATCTATTTGGTAGAATCCAGCAGGTTTGCGTCAATGATATACTCTCAAAAACTCGACCATTGAATAGGGGTGTGCTACAGGGGAGCATTCATTGTCTTCATTGCCTTCATTATCTTCATTGTCGTCATTGCCTTCATTGTCCTTATTGTATTCAGTGCCTTCATTGCCTTCATTGCCTTCATTACCTTCATTGCCTTCATTGTCCTCATTGTCGTCATTGTTCTTATTGTCCTCATTGTCCTCATTGTCTTTATCGTTTTCATTCTCTTCATTCTCTTCATTGTCTCCATTGTCTCCATTGTCTCCATTGTCTCCATTGTCTTCATTGTCTCCATTGTCTCTATTGTCTTTATTGTCTTGTCTTTACTGATTCATTGTCTTTATTTTACGGACTTAATAATACTTCATTAGACGCCAAGTCTGCATTTACTACAGCCATTTTTTTTATTAATAAGTTTGGTATGATCAGAAATTTAAGATTTAATTCCTATTGAAGTTTAAAAATCCAACCCGTACATTCGGTTACCAAACCTTCCATACACTCGTTCAACAATATTACACAAGAACAACATAACACATAACACAAAAAAAATACAACGTCAAATCCGATTCCGTCGCGCCACCGAACGCCGGCGAACCTCCCGCCCGCTTTCGCCAAACAGAGCCGTCGCGAGTCCCCGCCGATTTTAACAATCACTTTCAGTCCATCCAATTAGAAACTTTCGTTCGAGAGGCTCGATTAATTAATTAAATTAAAGAGGACGACTGCGCAAAGAGTGGAAATTCAGCGGGTTCGGCGTCAAGATATACCCCGCGTTACGCTACACTGCGAGAGACGCCGAACAACTTGGGGCGCTCCTCTTGTTTCTTTGCGCGAACATGTTTCATTTCGCAAGATTAAGGGGAAACATTATCCCGTAACAACGGGGAACGCAAGGATAACGCTTTAGCATTAGAAATTATGCACCTAATGCCTCAGCGATAATTACAAAGGACGTGTGTTTCTATTCGCGTTTCGCGCTGGTTTTCACCGTCTGGCGTTTGACTGTTATTGTGTTACGGGGCGCTGGTAAATAAGCAACAAGCGCGAACTTGCAGGTCGTTGGATGCAATTTAATTCGTCTGTCTTTATTATTATTATTTAATTTAATGTGTTGTTTACTTTTTTTATATTTTAGTATTAACTGTGATACGAAGCCAGGAATGGGAGGGGGTGATACCAACCCCCCAATTATATTATCTAATCATCGTTATCTTTAAATATTTGTATCATTGACAATTTTAATATTTAAAGGAACGAACGATTAATTCTACAAACGCGGTTGAATTAAACGTCATTTTAATTAAGTCTATGTAAACGTCCGACTCCGCTCGCAATTCCAGCACAAACAATACGCCACATTTTACAAACGTCAATGTTCCAAACTATTTAGTCACTGAACAAAGTTGCGACGAAGTTAATTGACATTGTTGCCGTCCGCATTCTAACGACGCCACTTGCAAGTTTGTTTCGTTATTTCATTCCCAAAAAATACCCGCAGATTAATTAGTTTGTTACTGTCGTAGATTTATATTTACAAATAAATTTTACGTATTTACTTATTTATCACTTACTTATATTGACGACGCCATCCCATTGGACGATGGTCAAGATTTCCGTGGAATACATCAGCCATGACAGGTATTTCGTCCAAGAAACCAAATTTGGTAGCGAGCTGAAAATTAAGATCGTAATTACGTTCGCGTGGTCGATCGTGCCCCACCTTAAATTCACGAATAATCCGGACGTCACCATCAAAATGTAATCGAACGGGACCAGCCAAGCCATCGCGCTGGGGACGGATCCGAACGCGTTCGAGAAAAATACCCCTGAAACGAAAGTGATGGGATGTTTTATGCGCCTTTGGAAGAAATATTACCGCAGGACGTGGCGACTATCATCGTTAAAATTGCTGATAAATTCGACATCATGAACGCGTATAGGGTGGGTCGAAGACCCGACAACCAATACGCTATGGTGACGAAGAGGACTGGTTCTAGGATCAATCCCGGTAGCTAAAAAAGACACAATTCAAAATTATGTCCAGTGTTTGAATTTTTAAAAAAGTAAAAAAAACGAACTCAACCCAACCTATTCAAAGCCAACCCAACCCAACCAAATCAACAGGACTAGTTCTAGGTTCAATCCCGGTAGCTAAAACTGTCACAAATCGTACCATGTCATTAGTAAAAATCGTACGTACCATTGCTAATATTTTCGAGATGTAAAACAACCCGGACGGGTATAATCCGGACCTGTACTCTCGGAGAAATAAGGGAATGTCGTCGGGGAACGCCGCCAGGACCGAGTACATTGGGGTGAAAGTGTTTTCGGCGACGAATAAAAAAATGGCGCCCTGGACGGATTGGATTCCGTTTTGGGATAGGGCGACAGTTCCCAGATAACACAACCCCACCATGATCGCGATTCCCTGAAACATTAACATATTTGTTAGCTCTTGTGCTTTACATTCAATTTCGTCCAAGTGCGATTTGATCTGAATGATCGGAACAACTTGGAAGCCACGATTTAAAAGTCGTGCAAATTTTTATTGATTCGACGATTTAGTGATTTTAAGTCTAATGCCTGTTGAGCAATGAAAAAGAATAATTTAGGGGAGGAGTATGGGTTGGTTGACGTTCACTTGAATTTTTTTTAAGCTTTGTAAACGGTTCATGTTCAGCATTGTTCATTGTTGATTAGTTCAACGAGCTTATTTAACGAATTGTCTTTGCAAGCTCTTCTCCTCTGTTGATAATGAATGATTGGGGTTTCGAAGCTTTTTCTATCTCATGATAATTTTAAGGCTGTAATGTTTAAACCGACAGATCATTCGTTCGGTTTGGGTAACTATTTGTAATTTTTTTAGCCGGCAATGAAATTTAATTTCTAATATCCGGTATAGCGGTGTCAAGAAAATTCAAATTCAAATCGTGAAGGACGATTCATCGTCGAGAGTTAAAATTGTGATTAGATTGGGTTGAGGTGGTTTGGTTTTGGATGGTTTAGGTTGGGTTGAGTTGGGTTGGGTTGGAGTGAGTTGAGTTGGGTTGGGTTGAGCTGACTTTCTCACAACGAATTTTCCGTAAATCGGTATAGCATATTTTAATTTCATTCTGGAAGTTTTGCTATCCTCTCTCCAAATGCTCTACTTTTGACTTCTTTGACCTCATTTTTACTTAATGACAATGTCGTGTTGTGGTTGTGGTTACGCAATCTTTCATTGACTTGCACCGCTAAATTTTGTCAAAGTCATCCGGTTTACACAATAGGATTATTGATTTATGGTCTCGTAAGTTAGTACGTGCATGTGTGTGATTATAAGAGCGCCATGAGATTATAACTTTAAAGGCTCGATTACGAGAAATGTAGTTAGATTACAAATTTTATTTTTTTGATATTAAAAAAAGCTCATGAGTTTATTATTTTAATTATAACGATTATGATTTCATAATTTCGTCATCATTTAGTTTATGTACAGGAATTATTGCTCACGATTTATTGCACCAACCTTCAATTAGACTAATAATAGCCAATAAAAATGCAATGCAAAATAATTGAAATGAAAAATATAACGAATATTGTTCCGTTCGTAATTTGCAAATAACTTACGTTTACGTAAGCGTTAATAACAAGTATATTTTCGACGTGACTAGCGATAAAACACGATTTTCAACATTTTTAGAATGAATTAAATAAGTAGAGTGATCCAAGAAAAACGCAGAAAAAACTTTGTTTGGCGAACTGAACTAACGCTAATGGAATCTTTCCCAAACCCAACCCAACCTTAACCCTCTAGACTATCTCAATTTTGGCGAAACCATTCGATGCTAATTTTGATTAGCATTTCAACTACATGGCGTGTACGCAAAAATAATTCTTGTGATTTTAAACCCTATCCAACCCAACCCAACCCAAATTATGAACAAATGCAATACCCTAAACCCAAGGCAAGTGAAATCGTTGTAAATTTATTACTACGTATATAAAAACTATAATTATTTCTGTTTTATAATTGAAATGTAAAAAGATGCTAATTGTGTGCTTAAACCCAACTAACCCAACCCAACGACCCATTAAGAAAATAAAAAATACGTCAACGACATAGTGTTCCGAAAAAACTTAAACCCAACATATTACAGTTTTATTGGGTTTCCACTGCGAGTTTAAAAAGTCAATAATTGGAACACTCAACTGATTGAACTCTAAGTTGCAAAATGTGTTTTTTGTGACTGCAAATACCCAACTCCATGAACCCGAACCCAAATCGCAGTTGTTTTGATTGTGAAAATCAGCGGTAACCCAAACCCAACGCAGGTTACATTTTCTGACGTATGATGTCGTGAACTTTCTGTTTATTTCTTTTCTTTTCTTTCTGCTATTTTTTCTTATTGTCTTTATTTTATTGCGTTTATCTTTATTTTGCTTCATTCAAATTCTATTTAATTTGATTTTGACTTGTACAAGTGTCTCTTCCAATGACATCTATATTTTCTCTGACATCCAACAGTATTTGTTTTCTTCGTTCGTTTCATTTCTTCAGTCTTCTCTTATCTTCTGAATTTTTTGTGTTTTATTATATCGTCGTTTTTCTTCAGTTTTGTGTTAACTTCCAAATGTTGTTGTATGAAGCCTTCCACTGCGTTGTTATTAATTTTCAACCCTTGTATGATCAGGTTATATTTAATTTCGTTCTATTTTTATTTTTATTTCTTTGTTCATCTCATATATTTCTTGTGTTTGTCTACTTTGCCCCTTTTTTCAGATCCCCATTCCCTCTATCTTTAATTTCATCGCCCATCATTTCTGTCATCATTGTTCTGTCCTCGTTTTTTTTCCTTTTATCTACTGTTGCCTTCGTGTTGTTCTGTGTTCTCTATTGAGAATGAAGAATACTGACATAAATTATTAAGTAAAAATCCATCATCGTATGATTTCTAAAACATCTGGATATCTTCGCACTGCTGGCATCCGGCCTATTGTATCTCAGTATATTTATTTAATCTCTTTTGCTATCATACCAGGTTTTTGCTTTAATTCTCTGTGGTCCAGGTCTGCTTAGGAGATTAGATTTTTTAGTCACCCTTGTCACATAGTACGTGCAAACAAGATTCTTGTTCGGCACAACAGCCAACGCATATGCTGTTCCTATGTGGTGCTGGAGTTTTTTTTTTTCGATGCCACACCCACTGCACCTGCCCATGTGGTGCTCGCATTTTTTTTAATTGCAGTCACTAACTAATAATCCACAAGGATTCTTATTTCATCCTTACGTATCCTCCTTACCTCCATTTTTACATAATTTGTTCGAGAGGGGAGGCGTAGTAAACAAATTTTCCCTGACCCCTGAAAAAAATTAATCTATCAAAATATTTGGTATTTATGAGAAAGCCAAACATGACGTCTTTTGACGTCTACTGGGCTGCGTATTAAACTCGTTGTGATTAAAATTCTCGGCTGAAAATTCAATTCGTTTCGTTAATCTATATGTACACAAACAGACGTTTCTCGCTCTCTCGACAGTCGACTGTTCATCCAACTTAACCTGACCATGTTCCATGAAATTAATTAGTTATTAATTGCATCTTCATCCTTACAATTTTCTGCAAGATCCTCAACGACTGCACGCTCGGGTTCCTGACGACGTCGACGAAGCTCCGGTACGTCAGCCAGTGCAGCTTCGTCCACCAGAATATCCCCTTGCTGAAAACGTCGCCGGGTTAAGCTCGCGCCGAAACGTTTACTGCCGCATATTACTTACAAGTTTGATCGCACTATAAAACTGGAATGCTGAAACATAAACTCTCTCTCAATCGACAATATATTTTAATAACTTAATTTATATTCGAGGTTTTACTACCTCGCTCGCCCTCCCCATATGAAATTCATATTGGACAACAACGTCGACTTCTTTCGCGTAGTCGCTCACGGAAAATTGGTTACATATACTTTTTATGGTTTGCTTGCTGGTCTCCTCGAACGCCGGCGACACGGCTAGGGTCCGTATGAAAAAGTCGGCGGGGTTGTAATTGTTCGGGCACTTGTAGCCCAACCTAAAATTTTACTATGAACATTTTTTTTTAATATTCGATTAATTCGATTTGGTGGCAATAGGAACTTGTTGTTGACATAAATTTTGAAAATAGTTTCTTTTACAATTATCATTGTTATTGTTTACGCAAGGTTTGGGGAGATATGGTCGACGTTTGATTCATCTTGTGGGACTACTATTTCTCATTAATTTCTTTCACGGAACCGAATATAGACGACGTCGAACAGATATCGGGCAATAATGTCAAGAAATTCTTCAATGAAATAAATACGCGATTTTTAAATTGAATAAAATAGAATACAATAAAAATAAACAACGATATTTGAGATATGTTGCATATTTTTATTATTTCATTTTCATTGTTAATAAAAAAATCATTTAAACGACTTGCAATCGTTTCAATGTTGATGTCAGTCGGTTGAACCATTCGTACGTTTATTTAGCCTAATCGGTGAATATTAAAAAGTAAATAAAATTTAAAAAAAAAAGTATTACGTGTCGAAAAATTGGACGGCGTTCGCCGTAGACCCAACGAACGCTATTTTCCCGTCGGCGAGCAGAATCACTTGACTAAACATCGCGAAAATTTCCGACGATGGCTGATGAATCGTGCAGAGGATCGTCTTGCCACCCGCCGACATCATGTTCATCATTGTCACTATCTTTTGTGCTGAGTACGCGTCTAACCCGGTCGTAGGTTCATCGCAAAACAATAGCGGGGGATCTGTTAACAGCTAAAAAAAAATTGAATTGCGCGAGCGTCATCGGATACACAATGAAATCGGACGCCGCGGCCGAGTTAATTCACGGGACGCGAATTTATTAAAGTTTAGAAAAAATTATCAATTATTTTTACCTCAGTAGCGAATGCTAATCTTTTTTTCTCCCCGCCGGAAAGCACCTTGTTCTCCCCGTTGATTCCGATCCTCGTATTTATGCACTTCGACAGCCCCAACTGTTTCAAAATCTCGTAAATCTTGCATTTTCGTTCAGCGTCCGTTGTTCTCCGATCCAACTTCATTTTTGCCTTAAACACCCCCGATTAGATCGCACACAACACAACACAATTCGCAACACCTACCATTATGTTCATGTGCTCCCACACCGTCAGCGATCCCACGAAGATGTCCTCCTGGTGCATGAATCCGCTCAAGTGACGCATGTAGCTGCCGATCGGGCGCCCGTTTATCAGTATGTCCCCTTCGACCGCGATTCCGCCTAATTGCGTTAAAATTACGTGAGGACCGACGTCTTAAATGCAAGTTAATTGTTACCTGCGCTCCTGTAAGCCAGAGCCCCCATTAGCGTACTTTTCCCGGCCCCGCTGAAATTAAGTAAATATTACTCGTTGAATAATTTACCGAGTGAGAATTTACCTGGCGCCCATTAAGGCGACTAAGCTCCCAGATCGAATGGCGCCCGTGACTGAAACGGAATATTTAACTGGTCGTGCATGAATTCGTTATCGTTGCAATTTGGCGTTTTACTGGTGTGGTTGTGTGTGGTTTTGAAACGATCGTTAAAAAAAATAAGTGCGGGTTTGAACTTCGCCGCAGGCATTCGTTTCAGCAATAAAAACGACGACGCATTCGGACTAACGTTGATTCAAATCTGTCATTCAAGACCACATATGTAATAATAATGTTTTCCATGTAAACTATAAATACATTCACATAAACTCAGTTCGGGTATTTGTATTTTTTTTTTAGTCACAATGACGATACTAAGAAAGCTATTCATGTAATTTATATAATCTACGATAAAGTTTGTCCCATAACAAAAATTGTAAAAGACACGAAAATACAAAAACAACATCGTTGATATTGCATCACCTTCTTAGTGAACTTAATTTCTATTTCGAAATATTTTTTATGCCTTTGTGCCACATTTAAAACTCGACTGTCAAGCTGAGCTTTTCAAATTTTTTGAGCTGGACGAATATGTACGTACCCCCAGATATAATCCGTTTGTAGGAACGACGCGGTTTATCCTTCAGGTGCGTGTAGATGCTCAAGTCGCTCCAAGATAAAGTCACGCCTTCTTCCATCGGCGACCATCTGTTGTAGGTTCGGAGGTTCCTCTGTGGCGACGACCCGCTGAGTTGTAAGCTGTCGGAATTTTCCTAAAGGTAGAAAATATTGTAATATTTCATACGAAGGAGAAATATTTTCTTAAGAGTTGAACACGAATTCTGGAAATGTGTTCTCAGAAGAATTCTGCAATATCTGACGAATGAAGACGACATCGTGGTCATGCTCGAGGGCAAGATTGCGTAAAAGTATGGAACCTCCATTTTGCGGAAGGGATTGCGAATGAGGAAGATTTATATTTGGAAATAACTTAAATGCCAGTGAAGAAGAAATATTTTTTACAGAGTTGAACACGAGTTCCGGAAATGTGCACCGGAGTTGAAAACACATAAGAACGTTCTTAGAAGAATTCTGCAATATCGATAGACTGACCAACGAAGACGACATCGTGGTCATGCTCGAGGGCAAGATTACGTAAAAGTAGCGAAGACAACAGTGAAGAAAATCAATACGCAATCTTAATTAAAAACATTGAAATGCAACTTAAAAAAATTAAAAGGTAAACCAAACAATTCGAATTCGAAGCCATGGAAAATACTTAAAATCAAATGAAACGAATTTGAAAGAAATTTCAACAGAGTCACGCGTTTAATTTTCAAGGAAACATTTACGTGTGCACTAGCATAATTGCTTAGTCGGACGAGACCGCGGATAAATTTTTAGCCAAGCCTCCGGAATGCGATGTAAACATATACATGTCATAAAAATGAAAAATAACGAAACGTGTTTTCACACATCGCTGTGAATTTACAACCGCAGCCGGTGTGGAATTACAGTAGTGCTGTCTGCGAAATAACTTCCCGGTTGAAACTGAAGAGCCCACCGTTACTGAAATAAATCGAAGTGGATTCGATTTCGCGAAAATCAATTAAACGAACTCGATAAAACTTTGCAGGATTTTACATAAAACATGCACAATTGCATTAAATTATTTAAATTGTTAAATCGTTGAAGATTTTGATGAAACTGGTAAACAATTAACAAATGTTCTGCACGTAAGTGCCTTATCTGGCGTACACGTATTTAACATATTTTAACAAATGAAGCAGAAAAATATAAAGACAATGAGTGGGGTATTGTAATCTAACAGATTTGGTGTTGGGGCAGATTAATTTATTTCTCATCCTTAGAATGGATCTACTGTCGATTCTTTAAATTTCCATGTACTTATTATAACCAAACCAAACTCGGCCCAACCCAATCCAATTTAACCGAACACATTATTAGAAAATATTTGTTTTAGAAAAAAAAGTGCAAAATTTATTAATGTATGACTTAAGATAAGACGTAACGCGTTAATTGGTGATGTACGACTCAATACAAATCCAAATAAATTTCCCCCTTACTTAAGGGGGCATTTATTTTATTTTATTTTAGTTTAACATTTGATTCGATTTTCTGCTCTTAAAGCAATTCAACGCATTTCCTCCTAAGTATATGCAACTCAATTCATTTTTTTAGCACATTCATATTTAATCGACAATCATTTTAAATTGTAACTTTGACAAACTAATAAACTTTAGTCACATAACACAACTATGTAATGTTTTAATTAATTTTTAATTAATTACAATTCATAACCGGATTGATATTTTTCTAAATTAAATTCCTAAGACCTGCTTAAAAACGATCAAAATCTTAATGTAATCTATTTTTTTTATTTACACTTAAATAAAAATCATTGAAATTATTTACATGAAAGCACTTACATCGTCCTTAAATGCAGGAAAACTCGTCTCGATGTTCAAGTCGTTTAACTGCGTGCCTTCTGTTTCCATTTTCTTTGTAATCAGCCTCGCTTAAAATAGTTTAATTTATTGTATAATTATATTTTATTGCCCATCTACGTCACATCTGCATGACTGATAACAGGCAGACGATATTTGAACACACAAGTGTAAGCTGGCACTGTCTCGATTGAGACATTAAATGAAACCTACAACGTTAGAGAGGGATATTGGAGTGACAGACCCCGGGAAAGGCGACACCGCGCTTCTTGTGCTCGCTAATACCTATACAGGATAAAAAAAAAACATTCACATATTGCGACTAACTCGATCGCGTACAGTTTCGCGATTTAACAAAAATAGAGTTTGCGTTCAAAATTTTTACCTTTGGGACAAGGATTTTTTGAGAACATAGAATTTCTTGATTTCCTGTTATTTCCAAGGGCTCTTTTCCCATTTGCTTTGTCTCAAAATCGAATCAAAATCTTAAAATAATCATCCTTCGACTTCGGGATGGACAAAAATTTCTTTTTTCAGTTTTGGGTCACTGATGTGAGGAAACTTTATTTTAAGATATAAAGCCATCTCCTTTTAGAAAATCTTTCGTCAAACCAAGTTGTTTGTGGTGGGGACAAAAATTTATTATCGTTGCCTGTTAAGGGTTGCTTCGTTATGTTTTAAGTACCAGGCGCCTTACCTGTTCTTCGTGACCGATCTTTTGCAATGTTTGTCTGTTTCGCATCCGAGCAAAATGTTGACTCACTTAATGTTGATATAACATTAAGGTCACCGCAAATATCTACGAATATCCCATGAGACTGAGGAACTGATGAATATATGTCGCCAATGTGGAGAAAAGACCACCATTTCATGAAGTAGCAACTTCGTGAGATCCTAATTTTTGTTAAAGTCTTTCAAAATTGTTGCAATTCAAAATTTTTTCCAAAAAAATAAACTTTAGAGTTTTTGTCAAGATTCCATTGGCTTCTCCCCAGACTTGATCCTTGGAGTTGAGCTTTTGATTTCGAGAGCCCTAAATCTCGAACAAGATCTTTATTATTACACTGCGTCAGAAGGTGTGGTTTACGATTACTTGGACACGAAAAGCTACAGTAGCTTCTTGCGATATATATTCCTCATTATTTCTCTTTGTGTTTCAAGACGTGCGTGCCATTCTTGGATTCTTTCACGTGAAGCTTGAAGCAACTCACCAATGACCATGTTAGTTAACTGTCGTCATATCCATCAAGGATGATGTCTATGGTACATTAGAAGGCCACCACTCAGTCAATTATACGACAAACCGTACAAATGTTGGGCTATCGATGTTGTGGTTGTATAATTAATTTAATGTTCATAGTCGAAAATATATTTTTAAGTTGGTGCTCAACATGCCCACTTTAAGGCAGCAAATAAATTATTAGCAACTACAACGACGAGGGTTGGGATCTCGGCAGGTTTGGCGAAAAGGGTTGACCAAATATATGAAACATGTTTAAGGTGATGGTGGGGAACGCAGATGACATCGACAATGTGCACCACCTACGTAAACAGACTTCATTCCCCCACCAACGACTCGACAAGGAGCTGTAAATAGGAATTCTATTGCTGGGGATATTTTTGCTGCTGGTAGCTGGGACCGGTGCTACAAACGTACACCCATCTTGTCTCGTTAGCACTTTTATCACTCAACACAACCCTAATGAATGGAACACTAGGCAAAAATTAGTAAATAAATTAAATTAAATTTTATTGGGTTTTTCATATTTTTTATTATTAGCACGAAACCCTGCCCAACTAACGATTAGTTGCTGATTAGCCACGCAAAGTCGTGTTGCTAATTCAACTTTCACGTTAAATTTCTATTAAGCTCTTAAAAATAGTTGTATTTTTTTCTGTTGATTTTTTGATTTATAAATTGTTGATGACAGTTTTTTTTTAAGTCATATGATGTTATTCTTTAAATGTTTGCGATGGCACAAATACTGTCGCGTTTATGTTACTCTAGTTTATATTTATTACCTTCTTTTCTTTTGCGTTGTTCCACAGATGGATACGAACAATCTTTTCAAAATAGTATGCCATATCACTTTTGACAGATCAATTGTCAAATAATATTTAATTTTCTCATAATTTTAATTCAGTTTAATTCAATTTTTGTAATTAAAAATTTTCAAAAA
Source organism: Geotrupes spiniger (assembly GCA_959613385.1). Taxonomy (NCBI): domain Eukaryota; kingdom Metazoa; phylum Arthropoda; class Insecta; order Coleoptera; family Geotrupidae; genus Geotrupes; species Geotrupes spiniger. Next base: position 837,609 of record OY390732.1, on the reverse strand, counting down.
TGCAGTTGGATAAATACAACTGTCAAAATGAAAAAAATCAACTTCATTCCAATTGACAACCATTCAAAAAATTCAAAAAAAAAATTGACTTCATTGTCGTAAACAAAAATGCAAGAGAATTAAAAATGAAGGCAATTTATATCAAATTGACAAAATGTCAATTTTTTTTTTAATTCATTTTTTGTCAAAATTGTTAATTTTTTAATTTTTAACAAATAAAACGAATGCAAAATTGACAAAAATATGCAACGTTTTCCTTAAGTTTACGAAATTGTTAAGAAATCGATGAACTGTTCAAATTGGCAGAAATTAAGAAAGTAAACGTTGACGAACATTTTGTGTTTTTCAAATTTAAACAAATGGTATGAATTTATAAAAATGCAAACTTTCCGAAAATGTGCAACGGTTTCCTTAATTTCAGTAATTTTTTTTACAAAATCGTGAAAGTAAAAAATTGCCGAAATTTGCATTTTTTCGTTTCTTTTATTTTTTAAATTTAAACAAATGAAATGTTTCCCTAATTTGACTGATTGTCACAACATCGACGAAATGTCAAAATTGAAAGCCATTAAACATCAGAATTGACAAAAATGTCAAAATTTGTATTTAAGTCATTTTTTTCTATTTTTTAAAGTTGAACAAATGACAAAATTGATAAATATCCAAATTTGCCAAAAAAGTGCAATGTTTCGACTAAAAATATAAAGTAATTTGCAGATATTAAAAAAATTAAAATAGACAAAATGTGAAAATGACAATGACAATGACAAACATCAAAAAGTTAAGTCATTTTTATTTAAAAATTGATAGTCAACATTTTGCATTTTATCATTTTTTTCCTATTGTTTAAATTTAAATAAGTAGAAAAAAATTACAAATTGCGAAATTGCCAAAAATGTAAACAAATGTCTTCACTGATTTGACTGAATTGTTAAAAAATAATGAAATGCCATAATTGACAGCTTTACAATTTCAGCTTACAATTGTGAAATTTTGATTTTTCACAATTTTGATTTTTTTCGAATTCACGGCTGACACAGTTCATTTCCAACGAACCATTTGACAAAAGGAGCAATCAACAATAGAACTTTTCGATGCATCGTCGTTCCAAAAAAATCCATCGTCAAATTTCGATACAGAAAAAGATGAATTAAGTCCAGAAACACGTTGTACCAATAATAATATGCCAAAGGAAAATTATTTTAGAAGCTATTTTGTCCAATGGTTCTTTGGCAGTGAACAGAGCATGACAATCATATACTGTACGTTAAATGTTCGCTGTTGACAAGCTCAAATAAGAACGAAACGCTATATTGTCCAGCGATCTAACACGTCTTCTTCGTAGACTTATTTAATTAATATTCATAGCATCTTTTTGTGCATGATTTTTCCACCAGCAAACCCATTTTTAATCTTTTTATTAATGACATGCATTATAACTCGCGTTTTTGGACAATTGCCAAGTGCAAAAAAATATATTTCTTTAAAAAATCGGCCCAGCAAAGCAAGTTCAAAATATAGCTTTTGATGATTTCATCAGTTGCTGTTGCTCTGTTGTCCTGGGGTGGAGATACAAACGTTTCTTTTTAAGTAAACATTTTCTAAATAGGCGAATATGGCTAGAATAGTCTCTAATCTTAATAATACGGAGAAAAAAAAGTTTGTATGAGGGAAGGCATTAGAACATGTAGATAAGGGACTAGTGACGGATAGAGAACAAAGTTCGAGGATGGATGACAGAAATCAGAAAATGGATAGAGATTTTTCAAATAACACGTTTCATTTATTTTATACGTTTCATAAATACAATATTACACAACGAAATAAATTATAAATAGGCAAACGATCTCATCATTCCTTCCGATAGGTCTTCAATAGCAGAGCCAAATACGCCAATATCCTGAAAGTGCATATCAGCACGAACAACATCACCAAATCCATGCAAAAATCCTCCTGCAACCGAACGAAAAAAAAAACAACAATAACCACGGCAAAAAAAATTAATCACCTCCGAAAAATTATAAATCTTCAGCACAACGTGCCCGTCCTTCGGGCACGTGGAGTTCAAATTCGTGCAGTTTATGCTGTCGATTCCCTTCCACTGGTTGATCATCAAAGCCTCGTTCCCGAACCGAAACCAAGAAAAATACGACAGCCATTTGAAGTAGATCGGAATGGAGCTGCAACAATTAACAACGTCGGAACGCGCCCGATCGGAACGAAATCGCAGCGCAATTCGCCCGCAACGTTCGCACGTAAAAATAAACAGTTAATTAATATATTGGTGGTAATTGAAAATTAAGAATTTTTCTTGACGCGGCCGAATCGGTAATTAAAATAAGTGCAGTCGGAATTAATGCGCGGGCGATTTCGACAATATGCGAATTTGCGCGATTAGGTAATTAATTGAATTTGTCGACGCAAACGGATTCAGCGGTGCAAAGGCGTAAACGCGCGTCGAAAAATTAAATTAAATTGAAAATTGGGCGCAACGTAACGTATTTATTGCCAATTATTCGTCGGGGAGGATCCGACGTAATTATTGCAGTTTGGATAATTTCATTGAAATTTATCGGTGGATAAAAAAGATTTTGGGTTGTGCCGATTGAAAATGTGAAGAAATTAAACAAAAAGATTTAATACGTGCGTGAGTTAAATTTTTATTAAATCAACCACGTTATAAATAAAATCTGAGGTAAAATACACCAAATTATAAACAACTTTTCATAAACCATTCTTTCCTTTTCGCTTCGTATCGAGCCCAAAAATGGGCCATTGCACGGTAAGAAGTTGCAACGCGAACCGGACGAGACCCGTCAAATTAATCGTTTCAAACACGCACTTTTGCGCATCGAACGTATGACGTCACAAAACGGTATAATTATGAACCACTTTAACATTTACACAACCAGATAATTTACCTTATATTCAAAAAAAATCCGCCGAACAACAAAAACGGGATAATCAACGGCGGCCCAACGGACAAAGCCATAGACACACTCGTGCTGGCGCACGAAATTAAATAACCTGAAAAAAAAAACAAATCAACACGAACCCACCCACACGTCACAACGTTACCGAAACTAATAGCGACGTTCGCGACCAACGTGACGATGCCGCAGGCCGCGAGAAACCTCGACAGCTGCGGATTTAAACCGATCAGAAAATAACATATGCCGGTGAACAGGACGGGAACGAACGTGAACAGTGGCGTCTCGGACATCGTCTTGCAGAGGAAATAAACGTCGGTCCGGTACATCCCGTTCCTGTGCTCGCGCAAAAATATCGGCAACTCCGAGCTGAACACCTGAAAGGGGAGCCAGTCAACTGCGAACTTATTTGATCGTATTTGCGGGTTTACGTTTATGACGGCGAAGACGTTTTGAAACGTCATGTTCGTTAGGAAGATGAAGAGAGCTCCGTTGATGTTCATGACGCCGTCTTGGTTTAGAGTTTGTCCGAAATAGATGAGGCCTATTAGTAAAGCCACCATCTGAAATAAAAAAAAAATAATTACGTGTGTATCTGAATATTATTCATAAAGAATTTAAAAAGAAGATTCACGCAAATTGATTTAGCATCATTACGAACGTGTCGGGTCGCTGGCGTAGTGGTAGATACCGCAGGATGGTAATCATAAAGTCGCGGGTTCGATTCCAGTGATGGTCATTGGGGTTTTTTATTCAGAAATAAAATTTGCAATGATTTGCAAGATTCGAACTTGATAACCGACTACCGACTACTCCTTACTTCATCCAATGTCGATGATTTATAAAAGCTCGCATGGAATTGCATGCAAGAGGTCTGGAGGTAGAAATCATGAAAGAAAAATGAAACAATGGGACACATTGATTGATTAATCGACGAAAAAATTGAGGAAGAGTTTAATTATGCTGAAAAATGAACAATAATGATGTGGGCTTAAAAATTGAGGAAGAAGAATTTGGTCATAAAATTAAGTATTGAAAACGACGATATTAAACTTAGTTATACTATAAATTGAAATTAACTTACAACTGTTTGTAGCAAACGGACTTTAATCAACAGCGGTTCCTTCATTATGCTTAGCCATGATCTCCACAAGACCGCTCTGAATTGAGCACACCAAGAGGCTTTATACGGGTTCCTATAATGTTCACCATTCGACCACATGTCATAACTGTAGTCGGCTTTCTGCTAAAAAAATGTACGTTTCATACAAACCCCAAAAAGTTGACCCGGTTTTATTTACCACAGCTGTCGTAGCTTGCAATAATTTAATTCCCAATGCAGACGTCTCAAATTTATGACAAATTAGGGAAATTGCATGTTTGCAAGACTCCTCTCTTCCTGGGACGACGGCTAGTAGTTGTATGAAATAATCTGCAGGATTGTAATTCCTCGGGCATGGTGCGTCTATGCTGGAAAGGGATTGAAATAGTGGCAAGAATTTCTTAATGTTAGTTTGTCATTTTCAAATAATCAAATTCAAATAATCAAATAAAAGACGTAGTGTCATTAATATCTCATTGGTCGTGTTGTGTTATTGATAAATATTTTTTGGCGATTAATTGAAATTAAATCCCACTCTTAAGAAGAACGCCGATGCATTATGACAACGAGTTGTACCTTTGAGGTTAAAAGCAAGACTAGAATCAGTAGGATCAGTTCATGGATCTACCACCAAAATCAACTGACTCTTTATACAAATGTTAGCCAATTTGGGTTTGAATTGTCCAACCCAACTGAACCATTGCATTCCTACTCACGACGTAAAAAACAAGTTAGCTTCGTCCGGGGACCCCAGGAACGCCACGCGTCCTTCGGCCATCAGCAACAACTTGTCGAACATGGCGTACAATTCCGACGACGGCTGGTGGATCGTGCAAACCACCGTCTTTCCGGCCTTCGTGAGACTCTTCAGAACCTGCACCACGTTCGAGGCCATGAACGAATCCAAACCGGACGTCGGTTCGTCGCAGAACATCAGAGACGGATTCGTCAGCACTTCGGCGGCGAAGGACAGTCGCTTTCTTTCCCCGCCCGATATGCCTTTCGTCCGGCCCGGCGTTCCGATGCGGGTGTTCTGACATTTCGTCAACGCTAACTGAAAAAAAAGTGCCCATGAAAAGGGAGCGAGAGTCTTTCGTCGTACGCGACGTACGTCTTGGATGACTTCCTCGACCCGTTTCATTCGTTGATGATAAGGAATGTTCCGATCCATTCTCACCAAGGCCTGAAAATTTGGGTAAATTAAATTAATAAAATTGGGGGTACCACAAATGTTATTTATAAGATATTCACCGAAAAATTTATTACAATTTCTTATTTTGATTAGAATTGCAACAATGATTTTACAGATAACGTTTTTAAAGATATTTGTGTATAGCTGCATTCTATAATATCGCAAATACATCGTGGACTTAATAATTAATTAGACTACGTAATAAAACACAATTCAGAAAGTTAATTTATTTTTAAATTCATTCGCACTCCTCTTTTATAACAATCGGACGGTGGTCGAGCTCCGGAGATTCACTGACGCGTCGCTTCGAAGACGTCTCCAACCCCCAATCCGACCGATCGAAACTCGTGCTCGGCCGAGAGTTGTAATTCGGCGATGATTTCGACGAACTGCGCGACGCCTGCGACGAAAAACTAAGAGCTGGTGACACGCGCGGCGGCGAAGCCGTCGACGACCGGGGAGTGTGCCTATTGTGGATCACGGCTTGAAACATCAAGTTATCCATATTATTCATGACGTACTGCCGCGTGACCTCGTCCATTTTCTTCAACTTCATCGTCACCAGCTCCCCGTAAAGCTCGCACTCGTCCCTCTTTCTCCGCGCGAGCTCGCTTTCCTTCCGCAATAGATATTCGACGATGCCCGGCTCCTGTTTGTTATTGGAACGTCTCTTGCGCTTCAGCGCCTTCTTTTGCGCCAGATACGGCCTCGATTTATCTGCACAGAGAATCATTGGGGCGATTTTATTTGACGAGAATCGTACGGTGCTCACCGGCGGCCTCTTGCGAATTTTGATGGGACATCGAGTCTTGCATGGAGTTTTCTTCGGTTTCCTCGACGTTGACGTACTCGCTCTCCGAATTCGCGTCGTTGTGTTTGGCGACTTGGGTGGCATTGTGATCAACCTAAAAATAAATTTATGAAAAAAAAATATCTGAGGAACGCAATAAATATTTGAGAATTTTGTTTGCGTTGGTTGAATTAGCAACTAGCAGTCTAAAGTCAATCCGATGCGAGTATTAAATACTCGCACACAATGGATCAGAAACCTGTACACATTCTTTAGAGTAGTGCTCGATGGCAGGTCCTACTTGACGTTAATGAGGCGCTTAATGAAGAATTGATTTCTTTCTTCAAACTCTGATAGAAGTTTGAAAAGTCGTAGGTGGAGGTTGGTAAACAAAATCAGTGGCGTACACGAATTGCGATTTTTATGTTTCAAATTATATGAAGATTTCGTTAGGTTGAGTTGGGTTTGGCTGTTTAGTTCAAGAGAATGACAAAGATATAGACAATGACAGGTGAGAGGACAGAGGAGAAGACGGATAGTGCAGAGGAGAAGACGGATAGTGCAGAGAAGACCAATTAGACAGAGGAGAGGGCAGAGGGGAGGACAGAGGAGAGGACAGAGGGGACGACAGAGAGGACAAAGAGAGTAGAGAGGACAGAGGCTAGAGGACAGAGGACAAAGGACAGACAGAAAGGACAGGGAGGACGGAGATGACAGAGAGGACATAGAAGACATAGAAGACGAAGACATAGAGGACAGAGATGACAGAGATGACACAGATGACAGAGATGACAGAAATAGAGATAGAGATGACAGAGATGACAGAGGACAGACCATTTATGCAAACCGTTGCTTCGTCTGTAAAAACGATGTCTTCATTTTTATTTAAGAAATGCGTAAGATTGCTTCCCTGTTTGTCAGGGCCTAATATATATATTTTTTTTAAATTGAACATACGAATTTCATATGGAGATAATTCATAGGTTCGAAGATAAAAAATCGCACTATATATATTAATAATAATAAATAATGTAACGTACCGTCGAGTCTTCAACTTCGAGCGGCGTGTAAACGTCCTCCATGAATTCGTGCAGCGGCTCGTACGCGAACCAGTTCGGCCTGTACGCCTCCTTCCTTCCAGACGCCGCGCTTTTTTTAACCTTGCGGCGGTACGACCGGTAACTCTGCAGGAGATTCGCCAGCTTGCGTCGCACTTCGTCCGGGGTCGCCTCCAGCTGCGCGCTTATGTCGCGATAGATTCGCTTCTTTTTCGTCTTGTTGTTCTTTTCGTTGTCTTTGGGGTTCCACAGCGACGGCGACCCCTTTATCAGCTGCAGCAGGCGGAGGACGCGGGCCTCCGACCACTCGTACGTCATGGCCGCGACGCCGGGGCTCACTGAACGCAATTGGAACCCACCCGGCGCAGACTTTTTCACGAAACGACTCGAACCGGCTCGAAATCGGCTCGAATCGCTCCCGCGCCCGTTCGAGGTCGCGCCCTTGGGATTCGGCGCGGTCGGCGGGATCATTATTAGCGTTTCCGCCGGCGGGTGCGCGCGAATCGGGCGGCGAACACGCGAACCGTGAATCACGAAACGCAAATTGTGGTGTCGTCCAGTGGCGTAACAACCACGTGGCCGCGAATATATAGTTCAAGGGAAAAAAGACAAAATTGCCTTAAATAATTATTAACAATATTAATGAATTAATTAAACTTTTTTAAATCCAACCATTCATAACATTCTAATACTTGCCTTTTGTGCAGAATTAGTGTTTCTGACTTTGAGGTTAATTTTCACTAAAGTTTATAAAAACACTTTAGCAACAGACACAAACACAGCACTGTTCAGAAACATACTGACATCCACAGCAATGAGTACGATATATATATAACCTCGGTATCTGCAAAGCCCATGATTTTTAATCGATTCTCCACTTTCATTGGTCAACTGGATCATGTGATTTTACAATTATTACACCAAGTCTCCCATAGTCTACATTAAACTGTGGGAGAATTATAAGTTCCATAATGACATAATCGTAATAGTATCTTTAATTCAAACAAAATGGCAATGACATAGGCTAAACGAAACAAGTTTTTTTTTGCTTCACATTGGAAAAAAATAGTCTCAGGATTCATGGTTCAAGAATTATTTAGTCGGTGGCTACCCTGATTATGTTTTAGTGCAATGAAAAGAACGAACGAAAATATAAAAACTTGAAAACAACAGAAGAAGTATTGTAAGATTCAAAGTTTTAATCGTCACGTATTTAAAAACTGACGAAAGAAAGATATTGGTTCCAAAAATGTTATTCGTGCTAAAAAGAATATTTCGTAACAAACAGTAAATAAATCAAATATATTGCATTTAGGAATAAGCTTTCGTTGAAGTAAAATAAATACATGCTTGCAATTGATGAATATTTATATACTTTATAATACAAATTATTAATAGACAAAAGTTACAAATTTTCTCAAATTTCATTTCCTTTATACTTTCATTATTTTTTTTATTCGAATTGTTTACGTCGATAAAACAATATCAATCAAGAAATTGCACAAAATATGAATCACACACACACTTGTTTCGGTGCACTTTAGACACATGCATGCACTTACCTGAAAAATGAGATGTTCCTTCACCGTTAGACTACCTATGAATAAATCATCTTGTTGCACGTAAGCGGACTGGCTCGTGAGCGAACTTGAATTTACTGGAATGCCATTCACACATCTCAATCCGGTGACGACGAGGTCTGATGGCGATCGAAACGTTAAGGCGTTCAAGAGCGTCGTTTTTCCAGCACCACTCGAGCCCAGTATAGCCAAGAGTTCTCCAGGATGCGCGACACCGTGCACTGGAAAAATAACATTAAAACAGTTTTCGAACAAATGTAATCAGGGCCGGTTCTACGTATCTCCGTAGTCTTTAATAATTGTTTAATCCAGATTGCAGTAACGTAACATATATAATATGTTAATTAATGATCGCAGATTCAGTTTTAATTGCTCGTTAAAGAAAAGCACGTCAATTAGTGTCAGCGAGAATAAAAATTTTAACCTCGAAAGCGTGTAATCTAGTATGACGTAGAATAAAGAAAAAAATAATTCTTTATCTTTAGTGAAATTAATTTTTCTAAAAACTTCTTCTTTAGTCACGTAGTTCACTAGACGTAAGGAATTCTCCATTCTCATTGGTTAAATTCGTCACATGTTACCCTAGCTATGACTATTATTAATCTTGGTAAAATTACACGACGTGTTGTTCATCTTGGTTAAGGCCTAGATGAACAATGTCCATATCTAGCAATAAAAACTTGATACATAAATAACTATTTCTTCACCAATTATATATATTTGTCATTTCGTAACTAGTTGCGAAAATTGCGCTGTTTCATAACGTGGCAGATTACATGTCAGAATATTTTGTAATTATTAATACAAACGCAAACAACATACATCCATACAGGCCCCGCAAGCATTAGCGCCAGCCCATATTTTAATAGCCGGCGATTAATAATTTTAAATCTTTAACATAACCTCACCGTTCTTCAAAATGTGTTTCCTCGGCAACGCGGGTCCATCGTTCCCAGCTCCCAACCACAAAAATCGCCACCTAGATCTGTTCCGCTCGGTGACGAACACGTTCACGTCGCTCCAGCTGTACACGATCCTCTCGTTGAACGGCACGAGTTTCGAAAATTGCGCCGCGTCCGTGCTGCCGTAGGTGAAGGTCCGCAGTCCTATGACGGAATCTTCGAAATCTTCGTCCTGCGTCAGTTTCACTTGCGATTAATATCCACACGTGGAGACCTAGCCTACTCACATCGCTCGCGTACCGGGCCCGTCTTTCCTCTTCGATTTTTATCAACGGGGCCTGTTCATCACTCATTTCAAACGACACCGCGATTTTTAGACAGACTGGAGATCCGAACGACTGCTTCGCGCGGATATTGTGATATTGAAAACCTACGAGAACCGATACCTCCGGTTCACCTGAGTGGACGTGTACGATTACACCCCCTCTAGAAAACCAATTAATAACGCCTAGCCGAGTTCTCGATATTTCGAACGTGAGTTTCTTTGGTGGCGTTGCGAAAAAATCTGCACCGGCAAAAACGTCGACGAAATTAGATAAGATAATGTGCGGCGTGCGGGAATAATTTATAACGTCTTTATCTGTCCGTGGGATTTATCTTTGAAAATCTTAGGTAAAGGACGTTATTAAGGACAATTTATACGTTACGATTTATACTAATTATATTGACGTAAGCAGCATATTGCCCTACAAAGAAAAACGAAAAACAAAAATATTTTTTTTATTGACACATATTTATTATTTTTTATAATTTTTTATGTATTTATAAGATATGATTAAAATTAATTTCCTGATTAAAACAGTTCACCGCTCTTAAGAACAGAATTCCTCATTAACAAAAAAAAACATAGAATATACTATTCTAAGACAATGTTGAAAATATCAAAAATCAAATCAAAAGAAATAGAACAGAAGGGATGGTTTTATAATAAATTAAATAAAGAGCAGGAAAAGATCGTCGAAGATCACAAAACGAACAAGAACTGGTGAAATTCCAAAGAGAATTAGATAAAATAAATCAAATGAGAATGAATAACAAGGAACTGAACCCAACCCAATCCAACCGAACCCAACCCAACCCAACCCAGCCCAGCCCAACCCAACCCAGCCCAGCCCAACCCAACCCAACCCAACCCAACCCAACCCAACCCAACCCAACCCAACCCAACCCGACCTGACCTGACCTAACATAACGTAACCTAACCTAACCAAACCCAGCTCAACTCGACTGCAACCCCAGCATAAATTTGAAAATTCATAAATTAATCTTGAGTCCAAAAAATGTATTTTGTATTTTAATTAACAAAAATTTACAAGATTGAAAATAATTGTCAACAATTTAAATATCGTAAACCGCATCAAAATAGTGCAAAAACGCAAAACAATGTAAACATTTCCAACAAAATTGCAAAGTTTATCAACAGAATGTATAGGCATTAAATTTGTATTAATTTTTTTTGATTATTGATTAATTAAATATTGCCTAAACGCTTATTGCAAGAAATTATCAAAATTGTTGAAAAAAGTATAAAAACCCGTAATATTCCAACTGTGCCGAAAAGTGAAACAAAATTTCAATAACTTCAAAATTCTCCATAACATGTTTATATCAAACAACAAATAAATGTCTTCAGTATTTTATCTATATTTAACACCGATTTATAATTGATCATCAATGACACAATTGACAGATCTTCATTCTTATGTATCACAAAACATTGGTTTAAGATTTTTTCTTAAAATATCCTTTATTAACTTTTTGATTTTATCTTACAAATATACAAATACATAGAATACATGTGTACAAATAACTCATCTGCTGATCTATAGAAGTAACAATAAATTACTTATAAATTCTCCGGATAATTATTCCTGTAATAAAATAAAATACATAGATATAACCCTTACCGCACAGGATTTTATTCAATCTGAATGTACATATTTATTTTTCAACCATGGTCTCAGATTTACTATTACTATCGCTGTAATAAAAATAAAATAAAAGTTCAAATATGTTTTATAGATTATATTTAATATAACTAAAAACTAAAAACATGTCATCAACACAGTAATCAAACTTTTCTCGTACATCATTCAATAAAACACATGGATTTTTCTATCGGTTTATTTCTTAAAAAGTAATACGTACATATTCAATTTGTTCAACTTTTAAACCTGTCGCCTACTGAGTGCGATGCTTTGCTGTGCGTTCAAGCTGGGTTAATACAATAATAACTGTGTATGGTTTTAAATGCACATATGTTCGCCGGCATGAAGCTTCGAATCAAACTCACGCATATACGACTGTGGGCACGGCAAGCTCACGCTCACAGTTTTACAGAGCTTCACACCCGATAAATGGCAGGCTTCGCAGCAGCATTGTTCCTAAACTTGACAACTAAGTAACAATTACATTTGTACCTGCTGATTACTTAAATGTAGCACATCTATGTTTACGTGTCTTACTTTCGAGGCTCGAAATAAAACTCGCGCCATATTGAAATACGTTTTAAACGGAGCCAAATAAAAACATTAAAATCGTGTCTAACATTAATTAAATTAGAATAAATGGCGCTGAACGACACACACACACACCGTCCAAATACTGAATCATCTCACATTTAGTTTTTGATACCACCGACGACGCACGTACGAGCTTGAAACGACTTAAACTTGAAATCCTACGGTAATTAAGAAGAACGAATTACGATATTCAAATAACGGCATAGTAGATATTGGCACTTAGTTTTTTTGGCAACAAAAAAAAATTAAACCACGAATTAAGCCTTGTTGTTCTTCGCGAGGTTATGCGTGGCCCAATTGATGGACGTCTTCCACGAATTGCACAGAGCCTCGTCGAATTTCGATCTGAAGTGCGTTAGAGCTTCTTCTTCGGTTTTCGACAAAGCCTGAAAATTACAAACCGCACACAAATACAAACTTATAAATTTCAATGCAACTACGACGACGACTCACCAAAGTCTCACGTAAATAATTGAGATCTTTCTCCGAGCTTAACTCCGGCAAACCGGTCGATATCATCATCGCGAACAACGACAGAATCAACCCGCCGTGCTTCCTCAGAATGATGAACGCCTGAAAATCAAAGGCGTCAGGCACGATCGACTGATATACGCGACGGTTACTTTTTCGCAGTACTCCTGGAACAGTTTAAACTCCACGGCGTTTTTCTGGCCCTTGCTGATGACGTGGACGAAATCGTGGGTTAGAACGAACGGCACTCGCTCACGTTTGAACCCGAACTTTTCCTTGAAGTGACCTAAGATGTGGCCAAAGTCTATGTGGAACAACTGGCCGGATTTCTTTATCATTATGTTGTCTGAGTGTCTGTCGGCGACGCCCAGCACGTACGTGGCTACGCTGTATCCCGCGCAAGACAAGGTGAATTCGTTTATGGCCTTTTTTAAGGCCTGCTCGGTGGTGTTATGATCCTTCAGCCACGCTAAAGAAAAACGATGCATATTTATTTTTGATGGGTAATTAGTTACCTAAGAGTGAGCCTTTTCTGAACGGCGACGTCGCCGAGAACGTTCCTTTTTCTTTTTGGATGTTGGCTATGGTTTCTGCATCTAATACCACCTCTATCATGCCTATTCGTTCCTCCATGGATATACAATTGTATGGATTCATCCTAAAGATGTAAGAAATATAAATTAAATTTAAAAACAACGAGTTATGCTACATATAGATTTGGAGTTAAAAGATTAAGAAACGTTTGGATTTAGGAAATTGAAATTACAATAATTATTGTTGGTGTTCAAGGTTGAGGTTTTCGACATATTTGATAATTTTTATAACAGTGGCAATTTTTATGTAATTTGCATTGCATTTCAGATAATGTTAAACAATTTTCTCATAAACATTCTGACATCGTACCTGAAATCTAAACCTTCCCTTTTCCACAGTTTATCCATTATCCTAAGCATCTGCAAAGTCAACATGTCTTGTCGTAGATCATCGCCGTTTTTAAAAATTATATAAATGTCTTCAGCGTTTTGATCAGAGTTTTCGAAAACAATCCACAACGGCTTCATTTTGCTATCCATTACTCTACATTTTTCAATTCTAGAAAAGACAAACACAATCATAAAAGCGCTCAATCACATGATTGAACAACTTACATTATTCTCTTGCAATTAAAATTGGGATCAAGCGGACTCCTAACGTCGTGCGTGGCGTCGTGTTCCTGGCTCAAAAAATCCTTCAACGTCGACTTGGCCTTTTCCTTATCCTTGCGCGTCCTAACCGTCTCGCTAATACTTTTCAACTTATCCAGACATTCCAGCTGCTTGTGCAAGTTCACCATGTGCTGCTGACTGCCTCGGCAGTACGCCTCCAAGATCAACCCGAAACGAACCGAAACCGACTGCACCTGCATTTCAGACCTACGACAAAACAATCAACAAAAAATCGTTCATCAATTTCCGCTCACCTCAAATGCCAAAATAAATAATGCCCAATTTTTTGGTTGTACAACGCCCTCTGCAGCAAAAACTTAACCAAATCGCACTCCAAGAACAGCTCGTGCTTAATCGCCTGGACCAATTGCAAGAGGTACAGAAGCAAATCCTCGTCGCTTAAACGCAAAGTTACGATTAGGGTCGACGATTGCGAACGTTAAAACTTACCTGACGTCCTTTAGGCATTTGACGGCGAAACTTCTGACCTCCGGGTCCGCATAGGCGTAATCCAAAAGTTCCAAGGCTTTTTCGACGGGGAGCGTGGGCCACTCTCGCAACAAGTCGACCACTTCGCAAACTTCCTCCTTGTTGTCCCAATCGACGCAGTTCAATAACTTCGTCAAGACACCGGGAGATGTGTTGATCCAGTGACGGCGGAGATTCCACAAGATTTTACGTTCCTGTTTTTAATCAACGAATTAGTTATGCACGTCGTGCGGCGGTTTTAACGACCGAACCTGATCGTGCACTTCGAAGAAGGAATCCATGTCCGACATTAACTTGTCGTAAAACGCAATGTCGGTCAGGTCTTCGTATTCCGGTTCTTTCTCTTTCGCGTAATTGACCATCGTTTCCGGGGATGGATATATTATAGTTTGCTCTTCACCGTAGCTTTAATTAAAATTATTTACAATAATAGTAAATTGGAGACTGTGGTTGGCAAATAAATTGAAACAAACTTACCCTTACCACACTATTTTATTAAACTACGTTGTCATCTTCAGCAGTATGCTGAAGATACTGCTGAAGATGACAACTTAGTTGTCGAAATGTACATCCAGTGTTAATAAAATACTGTGTGGTAAGAGTAAATATATCTCACCTATCAAAGGTCAACGTTAAAGTCGTGGCGCACTTAACATCCGGATTACTGACGACGGTGCCAAGGGCGTGAAATATGTCGTCGCTCGTCATCGAGTCTTCCGCGTTCGGCCACATGTAAAAACTCGCGGCGCCCGTCTTCAACTGGTTCCGAAAATCGTACACCGTCGTGTTCGCCCACGCTATCGGGTTGATGAAAAAATTATTGTACACCTCCTTCATCTTTCTCGTCTTGTTGTTCTTGGAGCTCTTGCTTATTTCGTAGACGACGAAGCACAGTTTCGCGTTCCGGGGAATATTGCACACTTGTATGTCGAAGCAGAGAGTTTCGTCGATCGTGAACTGGCACTTTTCGTCGACGAGCTTCTCGGTGATTTGCTGCGGTTGACACAGCGACTTCCCGCCGTAGAATAGTCCCGCCTGGATCCCGATCTGCAAGGCGATTTTTTTAAATATTTTACGATCGCACGGTGAGGAAGTTCACTTACCTCGACGTTTCGCTTGGTATCACAGTTGATCTTCGTTATTTCCGAGAGGGTTATCCTGAACTTGTCCATGATGCTCCAGGCCGATTTGTGTTTGTTTTTTTTCCGTAACGTGAGAGTTGAATATGATTTTTTGTTGTCGAAGTTATTCAAGACCTCGTAGTCCCGGTCTTTGAATCCTAAACGTTTAACATATATGATCTTTATTGAAGTAAGTAAATAGCATTATTAAAAAAATAAATAAAAATTAGATTTAAGAAACTGATTCTCATAAAATTTTGGGCAGAACTATTTCAAAAGTCTATTCTCATCAATGAAGCTGAACAAGTCCTGCTGCCATTCTCACAATGACTTATTTGTGTGAAGAAGGATTTTGTGGTATTACTGTCATAAAAAATAACTACAGGTTATAGCTTTTAATTTGTATGGGACTTTTATGTCGCCATCAAAGTCACCTGGTAATCTCGCCCTCAAAACCACCAACAACGTCGGAATAACCTCTCGCGACAACGAATCCTGGATATATTGAAACTGAATCAGCTTATAATTGCCAATCAGATACTCGTCCCTGCCGTACACTTTCAACACGTAATCCGAAGATTCCCCACGGATGTTCAAATAGTTGGCCCTTTTCGCCAGAAACATCTCGAGCAGCTTTTCCGGGGACGTCTCGAACGGTATATTGAAGGTAAACGAATTCTACGAAAGATTTCCACTTCACACAACTAGTTTAATCGCCCGTAACACTTACCTCCGCGCTGTCGATCTTAATCGTAACGACTATGTGCTGCTGCGGGTAATTCTCGTTGTTCATGTGAAATTCCGTCGTTTCCGCCGGGGCTATCCTCAGAGGAAAGTGGTAGAAGAGCTTCTCCTCCCAGGTCTGCCTCAACCGATGGCTCGCGATGTCGTCGCCCAATTTTCTCATTTTGAAACGAAAATCGTTTATCTCCGCGCTGCTCAACGCGTCGAACTCTTGCAAACCTAACGGGACGGATTGTTTGGTGTAACCACACTTGATTAGTGTAACCGCGCTTACGTTTTCCGATGACGTTGCTGATTTGAACTCTTAGCGAATGCTCGTTTTTATCGCCGACGCATTCGGCAATTTTCAAGACAGCTCCGGTCGGTTTGACGTCGCACAGCCGTCGACTTTCATCGGTGATTTCCTCGAGCTCCGCCATGGTGTTGACGAACATGAACACGTACACGGACATGTCGTGCAGTACCCCGTAAAGCGGGTGCTTCTGGGCTTCATACCACAGATCCTACAAATTCAAAAGTTAAAGGCGACCCGACGTTGAAAATTACACACCTCTTTGATTTCAGCGAGCGTGGCATTGTAACTGGTGACGAGGAGGATGATAATTCCGTTCGGCATGAAACACGTCACGGTCGTGTCGTGCGTAGGGCCCGAAAGCCAAAATTCATACGTGAACTCTTCGGGCAGGGGAACCATTTTGGTATCTTTATCACTCGAATGGAATTAAAATTCTACATTTTATCTTCGGTAATTTTCCTCGCGTAAACAACTGGAGTGCTCGGCTGGATGTTGTTGATGCGTTCGAGCATGATTTTTACGAAAACGATACTATTGTCGTAGTGAACAACACTTACATAAACCTAAAAATACGTGAAAACGCATAATGGAAGTAAATAAACAAGCGCGACTTGTTCGTACGTTCACGTTAATTAGACTGTAATTGCAATTTTTATAATTACGACCTATCCGTTCACTGACACCCACAAAATCTTTAAAAATCCTCATAGAAGCAAATGCACTAAATATGAACGAAACGTGCAATCCGTGGTTATTAGTTATGAATATTTTACGTTGGTACCAGTGTTGACAAGTACGGTTTTGCATGGACTGTCATTATACGATTTGTGTTAATTTGAACTTAAAAAGTTAAAAGTGCAAAGTTATATTAATATGTGAAAGTCCCAATCTCGAAATGGTCAAAAATTGCTGCGTGATTAATACCAGGATGTTCATGAATTCGCGGAAACTTTTTGGAGATAAAGGTAAATTCTTGAATTTTTATATATTCAAGTTTTAAATAAAAACTTAAAACTAACATTTATTGAACACACGGGAGTAATAAGCAAAGCAAATAATACCAAATAGTTTATTTTCAATGTATGGAGGTGTGAAATTTCAAATATTAAATGGAATTATTATTATTTCAATCAATATGATATTAAAAGTGCAAGTAAAGCAAAACTCGCGGTTTTTTACAGAAGATTGCTTTAAGTACTTGCTCTTTTAATTAAATCAAGTTAAACTCCAACTTTGGAATCATATTAGTCAATAACAAAGACTTAATTTTTTTGAAACTTTTTAATTTTATGTACATATCCAAATGCAACTGCAAATAAACATTACATTTCAAACCATTAAACAATTAGAAATTACAAACTATATCTAGTAGTCATTTTCAAAATTTCTTGGTCAAAATCTCTTTGATAAAATTATCTTTCCATTGATCTATAAAGTCCCGTATGTTTAACAGTTCCGTTCCATTGATTTGTGGCGTGAAATTCTCGGTGTGTACCTCGCAGTTTTCGTTATTGCTTTTACCAGCATCAAAAAAATTAACTTGGCGTTTAAATCCTAAATAATTGCCAATTGTCTCGTTTTCAACTTGTGCTTGTTCACGGTTCTTAGATTTTTTCTTTTTCTTATCACCGATTGCATCGTTTGCGACTCGTATGTCTTCATTATTTAACTTTTTCTCCTTATCGTTAAAGTCATTTTCAATTAGCACGTCTTGGTGTTTCGATTTTTTCTTCTTTTTATTTTTCATTTCAATTTGTGCATCTTCGTTTAATTCTTTTCTTTTAGTCTTCTTTTTCTTTAGTTTGGAAAGATCGCTGCCGGCGTCAAAAATATCGATGTTCTCACCACTGTCTGGAATTGGATACTTAGGATTTTCATCTAAATCGTTTTCTTTCGATTTGCACTTCTTTTTCTTTTTTTTAATAAATTGAAGCGACTCGGTGTTATTCCGTTCGTTCGGCGTGTCTTCGTTTTTACACAGTTTTTTCTTCTTGTGGACTTTTTCGACGGGTTCTGAATCAACGACATTTTGAGCTTGTGTCGCATCGTCGTGTCTTTTAACTTTTTTATGTTTTTTGATACCCGTATCTACATCAAGTATATCAACTTGATTTTCTTGACTTTCGTGAGATTCTTCATCCTTCGATTTATCCCTTTTCTTTTTCTTCTTTTTCAAACAAACTTCTTTTACGTTACATGTATCAGTTTTACTCTCACATTCATTATTTTCCATGTTATTGTCTTGAGTTTCAGGCAACGCATCCATTTGTTTTTCTGTCGAGTTGTCATGTTTCCTGCGTTTCTTTTTCAAGCAAATTTCGTCTGTCTTAATTTCTTCATTTTCATAATTTTCTGGAGAAAATTTATTTGATTTGTCACTTCTCCTTTGGTTCTTTTTCGAAAAAACTTCTTTCACCTCACACAGATTTGTTTCAGCTTCATTTTCACAGACACTTTTTCGACGTTTGCACGACGTATCCACTATACTTTTGTCCTCTGTTCTTTTCATGACCGTATTTTCAACTTCGTTTGCATAAGTTCCCACACCATTTTCTCGAATCTCATACGAATTTTTTTGTTCCGATTTCTCACGATTTTTATTCAAACGCGTTTCATCCTCGACTTCATTGTCATACCGGTTTGAGTTTTTGCGGTTGAGATTATCGTGAAAGTACGGCGTGAACAGCGGATTCTGCATGCCGTCTTCTAGCCGCTCGAAAACGGCCACGAAAAACCCGTTCGTGCAGTCGTTCTCCACCCGCATCGTCAGGCAATTTTTGCTGACGTCGCCGTACTGCAACGAGTTGAATCGGGGCCACGGCACGTTCAGTAGGTCGCTGGCGGACATCAACCTGTAGTTCGCGTTCGAGTACAAAACTTCGCGCACGACGTGTTCGTTTTCCTCGGGATTGATCGAGCAAGTCGAATAGATGACTCGTTTCGCCGTTGGGAATTTTCTTAACGCGTGCTTCAAAAGCTTGATTTGGAACCCGGCCAGGTTTGCGAGTCGATCAGTTTTATTCGATTCGTAAATCCCCAATTCCAACCTCTTGACCATTCCTTTGATAATAATTAAAAAAAAAAAACGATAGTAAAACAACAATAGTAAATTGGAGACTGTGGTTGGCAAATAAAATGAAACAAACTTATCCTTGCCACACAGTATTTTATTAACACTTTGACAACTAAGTTGTCATCTTCAGCAGTATACTGTGTGGTAAGGGTAAGTTTGTTTACGGTGACGCCGCGTGTTACCTGATCCTGAGCAGCTGGGGTCGACTAAAATGCAGTCGACGTTGGGACAGTCATCTTTAGATATCGTCAGTGCATCTTTATTAATCGCTTTTACGCAAGTGACTCCGGATTTCTCCAAGAATTTATTTAGTTCCACAAACCGTTCTGGGTGTCGATCAATGGCGTAAATGCAACCGTCGTTGTTCATCAATGCCGCTATGTGGGATGTTTTAATTCCGGGTGCTGCGCACATATCCAACACAACGCTTCCCGGTTGCGGATTTAACAGCTGAACTGGAAAACAGCTCGCCTGCAAGTATTAAAACACAAATGTAAACAGTTCGAGGACATGCAGTCATACTGCTGAAGATGACAACTTAGTTGTCGAAATGTAGATCTAGTGTTAATAAAATACTGGGTGGTAAGGGTAAGTTTGTTTCAATTTAACAACTGATTGATATTTTTTACTACTACTACTACTTTTTAAGACTATTTTTAAAACATTTCTAAATGCATCGAGGTTTCAGCAATCAAAAATTCAAAACTCAATAATCAAGTTTAAAAAAAATCACCTTATCCTGTAGAATAATCGATCCGTTTTGGTAAGCGCCGTGTTCGCAAAATTGCGCGCCGGGTGGAAAAACCAGCAATTCTTTTATGTTCATGTCCATCATAAACTCATCCGGACCCAGATTAGAAACTTTGTAAATGAACTCTTCGTAATTCGCGTTCGTGTGACGAACAAGCGACCAACCTTCCTGCGCGAATCCCTCGACGGCCTCGTTCACCGTCATCAGCAAAGTGTTGACGCGAACGAAACGGGGCTTCGAAACTAAAATACAACCCGATAAACAAAACCGAGCAAACGAGGCTTTAAAACGAACCAATTATTCCACACACATTTCGCGATTAAAGGCGGTCGACTGTTCGTCTACTAAATATACAATTCCAACAATTAAAACAACCGTTTGTATCGAATTGATTTATTTACTTCGTATGTACATCGCATATTAATAAAAAATAAAGCTGCGACTTTATCGTAATCTAACATTTAAAATAACACCGAGCATTTTATTTACAGTGCAGTTAACGAAATCAAAACATTTAGGTTTTTTTTTTAATCGACGCATTCTACGCTGGAATGAAAATCTACGACTTGCGCGTTACATTATCTTAAATCTAACCAACTAGTCTACTTTCAAGTTTAAATCTGACTTTGTGCCCTTGGGATCGATTTCGTTACCCTGGTCATCGTATTCCTGCTCGTGAAACGCCTGATAGGCGTACGCGAATATAATCAAGTAAATCGTCACGACGGCGGCGATGACCGAGTACACCGTGTTTGCGAAACCGACCACGCCGAAGCTATCTCTCATAATGTTCCGCGCGCTGAAGAAAGCGCCGAACGGCAGGGTGAACATTAACAGGCTATAAAACAATAGCAACGCCATGGCCTTGGCGGCCTGTTTGGTGTGTTGTGGAATAAGTGGTTCGTTTCTCGACGGCTGCGCCGGTTCGCCGTCCATATTTAAACCTGCAATCAAAGAAATACGTCAGTACCTTTCGCCGGGACTTCTTTGAACTGATCGCGCAGATCAGACACGTGCGCCTTGAAAACTTGCTGGTAGGCTAGGATCGTTTTGACGGGCTTGCTGTCGCCTTTTAGCGTCTTCGAGCCCCATAGCAGTTCGGTTACGAGGACTCTCGTCAGCCAGGGGTCCAAGCGAGTTTCAGTGGTTAAGAGTTTGGAGCGTTTTAAAAGGAAATCGATTTGCGAATGTCGCTGCAATGTTTCGACTACTAGCGCTTGGAGGGGCTTCGGATTGTGCTGAAAGCAAATTCGGATGTAAACGCACGTCGCACATAACCTTAAATTACTTACGCCTCTGACTTTCCGACTTACTAACTCTTTGATATTAACGGTACTGCCTTCTTTTATTTGTTTAACAATTTGTGCCGCTTGTCTGTATAAGGGGTAAACTTTAATTGAATGTTCGTACATGTTACCTGGTAATAAAATGTTCAGTTCCGAAGCTTTTCCTCCTACACCACCCGTGTCACGCTTAAATTGTTGCAAGCAGTGCCGCCAAGTTACGAAAAATAAAATTGAGATTCGTTATAAAATTTAAATTTTTCATCTACGATCGTGCAAAAATTGCTATTATATTAATGGTTTAGTATTGATTTTCGTTGCTAAAATTACGTTTTAAGGCACCAGTGCTTTTTTCAATTTTTGGGGAACAGACATGTAAAATTTGACAAAAAAAAACGTATTCGTTAATACACCAATGGAAAAATAAGTACCAGCTGTCAAACTGACACTCACGGCTTTTGAAATACTCGCTCCAGCGAGGCAAGTGCACACAAGGGATATGGAAACCATAACAACATTTTCCTGCTTATTTAGGCGCAAGAAAATTAAATTTTCCGGACTGTACCGTAAAGACTTTACAAGACGCAAAGTACTTTTCTCTTGGTTCAAGTAAATCTTTTTTTCTGCGCATACTTACGTATCGACATACACGCATTCAACCATACGATTAATTAAATGACAAAAAAATTAAAAGAAGATTGTCTCTGACTATCGATATTGCTTTGAATTCCGCAACAACGTATCACACTATTTATACAATCTGATGAAGCCGAGGGGTTCACTAACATAAAACGTCCATAAAAGCCACACAAGGATCATAAAGTGGATAATTTCCATTGTACGTCATACGATAAGCAACTATTTATAACGCAATACAATTACATTTCATAATGTATCAAATTTTTACAACAGTTTTTTTTTTATAACCGGCAATTTGAATATTCGACGTTTCTAGTTCAATTACGTAAGGTCACACAAAGTTTATTAGAGCAAAGAATGACGTGACAAAACATTCTCGTGATCCGTTACACCGGCATGAATAATTACACCGAATAAATTAATTGCGACAACGCATTTTACGACTGGATCGTAAATCGTTTGCAATAAGGTTAGGTTCGTACAAAGCACAAATTGGCGAAAAATCACGGTACACTTGATTTGCGCTCCACTTATTATTAAATTGAAATAAATTCCCATGGAAATTTCTAGTACAAGCCAACTGCTGGTTGACAAGTGACACCTACAGGTAGCGATAACCGTCGTCGTAATAATTCAGCTTACGTTTACGTGTCAATCATAAAACCTGAGCATCTAAACTCGTGTTTAACTAAATCGAAAACGTAGTTAAATTTCTAAAATGCGTTTGAGCAACGTGCAAGTTACACCTCGGCGGTATTTACGAAACGAAACGAACAAACGTCAACTGGGCAAATTTGCATGCAGATTGCTTTGATATATTTGATAAGAGGTGCATACGTGAAACTAACCTTGTTTTGTAAAGTGCGTTAAAATGGTAGTTAATCAGGTAGCATATGAATTTGAAATAAAATATAGTCGGGGTCTTGTTATTCGTTTTCCCATTAATTTGACATTTGAATAAATAAAAACGTTGCTCCCATTTTCTGCACGGCGATAAAAATAATGCGTTACGGTATTCTTATGTTTACAGTTGATGTAATAAAAGTTTTATTGCGATAAATCACCCATAATGTTTCCTTTGCTTTGTGTATATGTAGTGCAGCGTAATATATGAATTTATTCCCGTAATAAAATGTGTTACCGAGAATATAAAAAAAATATTAACGTACAACGTTTCAAACATAAATTGCGCACAAATCGAGTTGGTAACTCCGTCGATAAGTCGAACGAAGTAAAACATTTCACGAATGTCATCGTTATTTCTAACAAAAACATGCGGGGCTTGAGACGAATACACGCAATCCCTCATGGTAATCTATTTGTGGTTATCTGCGACATCGAAGCCTCATTTGCGGTTTTAAATACTCGACGTGCATCACCACCGGGTTCAGCGTTTACTTTCAACGATAATTTACGCCCGCCTTGACCTTCAACGCAAAGCTCGGCGGCCCAGTCATTGGACGAGAAAACGAAAGCTTGCACTGATTTAATCGAAGTTCGCCTTGACTTATCACAAAACTACATCACATGCGAGGGTCTTGCGTTCGACTCTTATCGTTGAATGTCCGATGATTGTGGATACTTTGTGTAAATTGTATTTGATTACGGTTAACGACGTGACATTAAAATGATAAATTGTGCAGAAAATGTCGTGCTGTCGCGTGCATTATTGATGAAGGTTGTGCGAGTTTTCGCAAAAAGTGATTTAAATGGCCGCAGAAAGCACGGCGATGTTTACGACAAGTGTAAAAAATTAATTTTGGTTTTATTCATTTTTGTTACGCCACTGGACGTCGATGTGTTGTAAGTCAAACTAAGCCGCCTGAAATAAACTACGCGACCGCGTTAATAAACACGGAAAACCGCGGCGTTGTAATTTACAGATTTTCTCGGCTAACTTATGCCATCTGGTTCCTTCATATCTGCCGGGAAACGATTAGATTTACTCGCGAAGCGCCGCGTTTGCATATTTGACAAGGAATCGATTCCAACCGACTTTATGAATTATCGCGCGCAGATCTAATCGCCGTTTCAATTTATATCGCCTGTGTTGTTAAAACCGACCGTGACGAACGCACTTTGGAGTAACGGCGTTACGCGATTAAAAAATAAAAGTTCCTTTGTGCGCCGGCACGAGCGAGGAAATTGCGCGTAAATGCACACAAACACACAACAAAAACAAGTTTTGAAAAATCGCCGCAACCCCTTGACCTTTTCGTGTGCGTTTAATAAAAATCATTACGTCTAACATCTAATACGTGCACGAGAATATCGTACCCTTGTTCGGCAAACGTTCCGCATGCATTACGTCCGCTTAGCGGAAAAATTATAAAATTAATTAAATTTAA
This sequence comes from Geotrupes spiniger, assembly GCA_959613385.1. Classification (NCBI taxonomy): domain Eukaryota; kingdom Metazoa; phylum Arthropoda; class Insecta; order Coleoptera; family Geotrupidae; genus Geotrupes; species Geotrupes spiniger. Next base: position 813,054 of record OY390732.1, on the reverse strand, counting down.
TTTTTGGATCGATATTTTTTACTTTATGTAATAATCCAATTAAACGAACGAATTGTATTAAACTATTATAAAAATTCCTTTCAATAAAACAAATCTGGGAATAATCGAAAAATAAATTTTTTTATTAATTTAAATACTCATACAATTATATTCATAAAATCAAATATCAATTTTATAAAACGAAAAAATTAATCCGGACGAAATTAACTGCTCATTAAGTTAATTAGTTCACGAGAAACGGGTGCCATACTTGAGAAGCGCCGGCATCAACGAGATTCGTACGTCAAACGCGAATGAACGACCTTGACCTAGAATAGTACGAGCGTTGGCGATGCAACGGGATCTTTTCCAGGAACCGTTTAGGCCTCAGAGCGACCTTGCTTAAAAAAAATCTGTAGTAGGTCGTAAATATTTCCGGGCGGACGCTTCTTGGAAAAGACATTAAATTGCGTCCGCCGATACACATCGGCGGTTCCCAAACGTTTGCGATTTTCGCGTGATTTTAATTAATTTATATCAACAAACGGTCGCGTTTGTTGAATTAGATGTTAATGTTGTTGAACGAAGGGGTTAATGCGGAGCAAATTAACCGGTAATTAAACTGATTCGTCCGCAACAAACGGTTCGTTGATATCATTGTTGGGAAGCGCCGGCGTTGACGACGAATGCATGATTGGGAAATTTCTCCGAATTTTTCGAGAGTAAAAACAACGACCTTGCCAATGCCGTGAGCCGTACTTGGCGCCACTTCCGCGAATATTGACGACCTCATGACACGACCTTGTTTAAAAAAAAATGTAAATAAACATTAGCGGCGCTTCATCAATGACGACGAATGGTGCGATTTATGAATACTTAAAAATTGATTTGATTTGTTTGTAATTTAATTTCGTGTAATGCTTGTGATTGTGTAATTAATTAAAATTTTTATTAAAAAAAAAAGAAAATCAGGTCGCAAGTAAACAACTGCAATTTTTTGATAAATTACGTTTCGATGAGACGTACGAATAAACCGTGAGTCACAATCGTAATAAATTCACTTCTTTTCCACATAATTACATACGCGGGTGTAAGTAAATTGTAAGTAAATTGCGAAATCGATTAGCGAGTCGTAAACACCGTCGCCACTTTTTCGCCGCATAAATGTTGTCGTTATGAATGTTTCATGAGTAAATAATTTCGTCGGCGAGCTGAAAAACATTTTACGGCGTCGATAAATATTTTCGAGCGTAATTAATAACACTAAAAAGACGCATTGCATTAACCGGCGCGGAGCGTACGACGGCGACGGGGACCTAAATACATATTTATTTAAATCGGCAGGGAAATAAAATAATAAAATTTAACGCGTCGAAAATTATTTGTGGGTAGATATCAAGTAATTGGCTGAAATTTGGATTCACGCCAGAGAATTTGTCGTAAATGTTGATGTTTGTCAGTTATTGGGATTCGTCTGAAGATTTTGAGTGATCGGTGAGAACGTCAAAACGTCGGCGATAACGTCAACGATCTGCTTGTAACTTGGGACTAGTGTAGAGGAAGTAACGAGAATTGCTGTCAGTAGTAAAGAAGGGTGGGAGGATGGACAACCCGTGGTAAAGTTTTGAAGGCCAATATAAAAGGGTAACTTTTTCTGTGCGGCGAAAACAAGAGTTGGCTAAGCTATGGGAACGTGCAGCAATTAAATTCTGTTTTCTTTTGGGGGAATTTGTGTAATGATTCAAACTGCTTACAAAGATAGTGATTTGAGTAAACCACGAATGTATGATTGGTTTCCGTTATCAATTGATGACCAACAACGTTCTTGATTTGTTGCCCAACAAATCAAGATCCTCATCGTCGTACGATTGATCAATTCAAAAAATTTTGTCTGAAGAATTGAGCGTGAGAAGAGTTGCAACGAAATTCATTCTCAGGAACAAAAGGAGCGAGGCTTACATCCTCGCCTGTCATCAGATGATAAAATAGTTGAAAGAGGATGCAAATTTTCTTTTGAAACCCATTACTGGAGACGAAACTTGAGTGTTACGCTTACGATCCAGAAACGAAGCCGCAATCAAGCCAGTGAAAGAGAAATAATTGTGTCCACGCAGAAAACCAAATGAAATCAAACATCAAGACAATGCTCATGTCCTTTTCTGATAGGGGTCGTTCATGCAGAGTTTCTGCCTCCAGATGAAACAGTCAATTTTTTTATCTAGAGATATTGAAAATGCTGGTGATGAAAAACGAAGGACGATAGACTTTAACATCATATATCATAACATCCATATCCAATAACGGATAGGGAACAGAAAGGGCCACAAGTTATGTAGTTACCAGAAAAAAGGAGGTCAAATATTCTACAATCTATGTCGGTTAGTTTAATAGAATAAAAAAGTCCTAATATCTCGGGAAGCGCTATATTCCAATGCAGTTTTCTTCTAAGATTCGTGCCTGGATGTCTAACAACACTTTGCAACACTTTATTTATTCAAAGTACAATTTTCAAAATATCGGCGCAGATGACGCATTCGTCTTATGATTTCATTTAACAACATTTCAACATGTTCTTTTGTAATTAGAACATATGAATATAATATATAAAAAATTACTATGTAACAAAACCAGAATGCATATTTAATAATATGGATGCCAGTAACACCAAGCACAACGAATATTCAAATAAATTGAATACACTGCCACTGTGACTGAGGCTTCCCCTGCATATCTCGCCCGGGAATATTCATCGTACTAGGACTACAGAGAATTTTTCAACAACGATTTTCCAGCAAATGGTAGATTTAAAGTATACAACAACTACTAAAAGAAATGGCATCTTCTCCTAGTGCTTCTCCAAACGAAAGTTTGCTATAATTAAATCTATACAGACTTAACTGAGTGCAGGTCGAGTAGACTTGAATGTTGAAACATCCAAACTAGTCCCTCAAGTCTTCCCATTTTCTTCTTAAAAGTCCATATCTAGCTTCCATAGATTAGCTTACAAAATTCGCGACAACGCAGTCTTCGATTACTAACTCAACCAATGAATATCTTTTTCGCTTTTGTATAATTCTCGAATCTTCTGCAAATAAGATAATTGTAGAACATGGCTCACGATCGCAATAGTTCGATACTCGGATCATTCTTTTGGATTAGGTTTTGCATCGGGACAGCGCACCTGCTCACACCGCATGACACCGATTGTCCACCCACCCAGATCCTCGGATCTCGCTCCGTGTGATTTTTCGATTTTTCTCATTCCCCCGACTTAAAATGGACATAAAGGGCAAACGTTTCTAGTAGACTGGTATTATTCTATTCATATGTTTCTGTATTGCTTTATCCTTTATCCTTTCTTTCCACCGACATACCTTTTCCCTACTTTCTCTTTTATTCTTTCAGTTAATGTCGATTTTTCTTCTTCCTTTGCACTTTTGTCTGATACATTCTTTTTACGAAACTGTCACCTGTTCTAGACTCTTCAGTCTAATGTTTGGAATTGGAATCTTCTCCAATTGGATCTATTTCTTTGCCATATGCTTCAACGAACTCGCTTAGGTTCCCGTTGAAATCCGCGCCGGCCACGTGGGCTATCCACTAAAATTTTCGTGGAATTTCTTGGAAACACTGTAGTGGCTATATATAATTCGTGGCTATTATCCTTCATATGTTCTTTTCCTGTACGGGCCATGAGATGCTACTCTCATTGTGACTGATTGCTCTGGCCCAATCAAACGTTTTTTAATCGAAATTCTCAGGTTTGAAGTGATTCTTGAGCTAAAATGTTTAAATTCCATAATTGCTTTCACGTCAAAACTTTTCCACAGACCTTCTTTTATCAACCCTGGATGTATGTCTCCGCCAATTATGACATTAACCCAATTCGATGATTTTTGATTAGGTTCACTAAGAGGGGGTTCTTAAGATCTAGATCCTTGGATAATGGTAAACATGGCGATAAATAGTCTGTAGTACGAGCTAAGATAAGAACTTTGATTTTCCACAATATTTGAACGATCGAAGTGGGGAGAGGCGCTAAGTACAGAGATGTTTTTTACCGTTTGACTACTTTGCCCATTGCCACCAGAGACTGGACGAATACAAATCGCCGAAGCAGTCGTGACTGTTGCGTCAGCGTCTCCGAGATGAATGACGATTCTGAACCTGGATCGATGAGAGGTTGTGCTATGAGGAGACGATGATCTGATGGTCTACGAGACGCATAGATTTTGCAGTCAACGTGTTCTAAAGGTGATAGGTAGTGCTCGTTGTTGTTAATGCGGTTGAAGATTAATTTCATTGATTGGAAATCTCGTGCAACTCGATTTAGCAACTTCTTGTTGGAGTGATGACAATCTCTAATGAAATGTTGACCAAGGCAGCTCCGAAGTAACGAACTCAGTTCAAGCCTTAAAAATCTCATTATATTGAGATGTTCCTCTTTGCAGAACGTAGACTTTTTAATGGATTCGCAATTTTCAAATTTCTTGGCCAGAATGATATTGATCTTTAAAAAACATTATTTCCGTTTCCGCTTTTGAATCCAGATGAGTAGGAATTTGTCTAACGTTCCTCAAATAACTGAATCCAAGGAACTTCCTTGGGGTTCCCAACCCAAATTATTATCAAATCGGTTGATTATCATGAAGCAGATAAAATCATTTGTTCGACAGGACGAGAATTTAAATATTTCGACCGCTTCTGACGTGCCATCTCTTAGTTGCTTTAAAACTATACGAGATTCCTTGATAATGGGAACCATAACGAAAAATGCGTCAAAATAAAATTTTATTAACATTCACATGGTTTGCCATAGTATTCGGTAGTTGTCGGATGCGATCGAAATGCTTGTTTCTAATCCACTATCACTAATCTGTTGCTTCCTTCCTTGGGTAGTGGACAATTTCTATAGAACAGACAGGAACTGTACCGCTTGGAGCATATTTTCTAATGCCATGTTCAGCTTCCTCTCCAATTCCGCACTACTTTCTCCTGTTAAATATACAAATGTATCGTCACCGAACATTCTTATTATGTACTCCTCCGGACGTACGTCGACTATATAATTTATGTATAGAATAAACAGCACGGGTCATAACACAGACCCCTGGGGCACTCCATATTCTGTTGCAATACCTATGGACCGATCATCATTTTGAGTTTTTTTCTCTTCTAAGACCTCTTATTCCATATTGGTGTAGCTTATCTATGAATAATTCCCCATCCACTGTTTCCAAGGCTCGTTGTAAGTCCGCGAAGATTACTCCTATCATTTTCCCCTCGCTTAGGTCTAATTTCCATTCAAGAATTTTTCTTAAAATTTTACTGTTGCTTCGTTGACATCACTTGCTTCCAAATATTCTTCAATTTGCTTCTCACTACGAATTCAAGTACCTTTTCGTAAAGTGCTTTTTTATTTGGGTATCTTTGGAATTGTGTTTCAGCTTTTCAGCCCATTCTTTATTGCACTCAGGGCCATTTTTAGTACTGCACCTGATATTCCTTCCTCTGTAACCAGGTGTTCCAGTTCATGTTGTTTGATACTCACCATTATCCTTTCATCTGGTATACATCCTCCAATAAGAATTCTTATCAGCTTTATTGCCGCCTGGTGGAACTTAAAAAAAATCTATTTAATATATAATTTTTATAACAAACTCGCAAACGTTGCTCTTGGGGTCATTGGCATGTGCCACGAAAGTCGATAATTCTTGCATACGTTAAGGTGTTTGCAATGCTACAGCACCCCCGTCAGAATGTAACTTAATGCAAGCGAATTTGCACACGTACGGATTTACGTGAAAAATATAAACATGGAAAATTTTTAATCGCGGTTTTCCGGTGCATCGTCGAATCTCTCCCAGAATCTCCGCGGGCCGCACGCCGACGAACACCCCTCGCCGAAACGTCACGATTAAACCGCCGCCGCACACAGAACAATAACTAGCATGCGCGATAAAATCAGTCTCAAACGTATTGCGGGAACGTGCGCTCCGGAAACGACCAATGAAGGGTGGCGGAGAGAGCCAGCGGTCGCTGGAAAGAGGGCAAACGTGGAATGAGTGCTCCAGCTCGGCTTCCATTGGTCAATGACACCGCGCTAACCCCTTAATTCGACCAATGGTGCCGGGATTGTGTTTCGCCAAACCCCGGAGTCAATACTCCGGGCGCGAGCAACAAGTTTAGTTTTACGCCGCCTGTGTGGCAGAACCGATTCGCCCGAGCAGCGGCGAAGGAACCGTCGCGAGTCCTTGACGAAGAACGCCGCCGGTGAGACAAGTGTGAAATCAGTGCGGGCACGCCACATCGAAGCCCGGGCTCCCGCGAACGAATTATTGTAATTAATGTAATTCATTATCATAAAATGGTAAGTTTTTTTTCCGCGGGGAACGCGCGAAATGCAAATCGGGTAATCGCGTCGATAATCCTCGATGATTTTAATTTATTTATGCAAATGTTTGATTGTTGAGCGAAGTTGAGGCTCGCATGTTGAATAGCGAACGTTATTTATCGTTGTTGTTATCGCTATACGTGGTTTAGTATCGATTTGAATGCATAAATTTGCGTTGGATGTCAATTTTCTGGGAAAATTTCGCGTGGAGTGAGTTCGTTCGTGGTCGAGTTTTACGGAGAACCCTTGCTATGGTTAAGGGGTCAATTCTTTCGCACGCGTTTGTATACTTAGACCCAGTAAATTGCCCACTACTGGTCATTTAGATATTTTTTACGCCTATTATACATGGAATTTTTAATGAGTCACATTATTTGCATATATTTTCGTGGCTCATAATCTTAAACTAATCGTCAAATAAAATTTTCGTCTTCTAAATTCCAATCAATCGGACGATTCATAATTCCCGTGAGTGATCACCACCAGTACTACTAATTAAATAATATACTATTGAAAACAAAAACTTAAATGTCCGACGACGCTGTAGGAAATTATTTTTTCTGTGCGATTTTAAGAAACTCAGCTATACCAATATTAACACTAAATTCTTCTCAGCGTAAAACTCATTTCAATTTATGTAGGATGGTAACAAAATTTTATAATGTTTTGTAACATCCTGGTTCAACCCAACCCAACCCAACCAAACACAATTTGTTTTTCTTGTTATTTCGTTCGTTGTCTCAGTTGAGTGTGTTTTCCTATTTAGTTGGCTGTTGATTTTCTTCAATTGCTTTTGCGTCTAAGTGAGAAAAATTAAAATAATTTGAAATACAAACATCGGGAACAACAGGAACGTGATAAGGAAATCAATACCATGGCAAAAAATTGGCTAGGTTGACTTTTCCAGTTCTTTGCTATTTTGCAATTTGTATTGGGTTACGAGGGCTATTGGTTTTCAAGTATTTTTTTCACATTATTCTACAATTGCTTTTATTCCGTCTAAGTGACCAAAAAGAAAGTAAAAATAAGTTGAAATACAAACATCGCGAACAACGATAGAGAAATGATAACGAAATCAATACAAAACAGAAAATTTTGGTTGGATTGACTTTTCTATTTTCTTTTTGCCAATTTGTGTTGGTTTTTTCTTCTTTAAGATAGTTAGAGAAGTTAATACTACCAAAGAAGCTTTTGGTTGGGTTTGGTTGCATTGGATTGGACCGCAAACACTTCTTAGCTATTTGGTTTGTTTTTCATTTTTCGAATCCTTTCTTTCAATTTTTCGTACACATTTAAAATATTTGTTTTAACTTAATCGGCGAGAAAAATAACGAAAAGTGCGCTTAGGAACGAAAAGGAATGATGTACCCCATTGAAGGTAGCCACAAGCTTGGTATCGCGGCTTCGGCATGAATTTTTTTGGAAATGAAGTTTCTATCAAAGACAATTTTCCTCTTTCATCACATTCTATATTTCTATTGCTTGATATTGATATTCCAGGAATTTGGTTTGAAAATTTCCTTAAATGTAGATCCATTTGTTGAATGGGTGGATTCACGTGTTGAACAATGCGATTGTCCAAAATATCAAAGTTTCACTTCGCAAAAGCGTCTGGCATCAATAAAATAAAATTGATGAAAAAATTAATTTGTGAAGATTTCTGATTTCACGTTTCTTGGTTCAATTTACATTAAATCAAAACGTTCCGTCCTTTTTTAGCAAATTTATTAATTCTTTACGCCCTGGTGGATTTTTAGAACGCAGCAAATGTAGCGAGTATTCGAGTTCCTTAAAATTACTTTTAAGACACGTTTTGGGTCGCGTGCCAAGAAAATATAGCGGCAGCTACACTATTAAAAAAATTGCGTGACGATGAAAATTTTTATTACGGGTAATTAGAATTGATATTTATATACGGTTTATTATTTGCAATCGGAATTGCGTACTCCGAAAAATATTCCCAGTAAATAAAGTCTTCAATTATTTCTTTAAATTAATTCCGTTATCCACCCAATCACATTAAAGTATCTCGTGAATAGAGACGCCGATATTATAAACAAGTACCTCGCCAGCTATTGTAGACTACACACGTCGTTACCTTAAAATACCGAAAATCACAGAAAATGAAAAAAAATCGAAGAATATTATCACAGGGGACGTTTAAGGGGGGATCCTGCTGTAGGAGGACTTAAAATATCGTTTTTGGGGGAATTTTTTAGGACAGAAAAAAATGAGCAAGTCTAGTGAACTTTTTAGAGCATTTTATTACATATTTGAGCATTAAAGAAAAAATATTTCGAGAGAAAAATATTTAAACGCAACCGATTTTTATGCACATTTGTGCAACACCTTTCAATTGCAGTCTACAATCGGTGGGAAAGATATAGCTCGTAATTTTTGTCTGAAACAAAAAAACCTAAGAAAATGGTAATTCTCATATATTTTCTTCTATGTGAACTAAAAAAAAACCCAAAATTTTGAAATTCAAGATTTTTCTCAGGTTTGAAAATAAATGTGCTCTTTGCAGGAAGAGAAAATCATTTCAACTTGCTAAAAAAGTTGTTTAGAATTTTTTTTTCATTAATGTTTTTAGTTCAAATCGAAGAGAATGCTACTAAAGCTAACAAAAGTTTTGTTTCGTTTTGATTGCTTGTCTAGTTTTCTCGCAATCACGCCCACCAGTTTAGAAAAATCGTAAAAACGAAAACTCGAGAAAACGCGCTCTAAAGTTTACGATCAGGAAAAATGTTAATTGTCGATTACTTACGGAATAGCTCGTTATAATCCTACTATAGCTCTTACGAATTCAAAATATTATTGTTTCGACCGACCGATTGAACCTCTTTCAGTACATAGTTCGGTGTTATGTGACCGCGGGAAGGGGGCGCGTTTCGTTTGTCCGAGCGTTCGTGCGTTCGTATTTTTTTTGCTCGACACCTCACTGTGTTTAGTGCTGTATCTTTCAAAATATTGCGAATTAGCCGCTATAACTTTTTATACATATTCTTAGATATATTAGGCATAGATTTGAGCAATAAAAAAATCGATTTTTTGAGCCTTCTAAAGCAGGATCCCCCCTTAAGTGACGTTCATAGCTGAAATGTAAAATTGTAAATAAATTTGTTTGTTTTAAAATGATTAATTATTTCTAATGGCGTTTTCAGGTATCCGTGGCTCCATCCCGTGCAAGCAGCAGGATGCAGCAGTTTCAGGAGGGCGCCGACGTCCAAGAGGTGCGCAACTCGGGAGACGGCGCCCTGACCGGAGGCGGCGGCGGCGGCGTCGACGAACCGGCCGCACCAACGCCCCGCAACGACAAGATCCCGAACCCGCTCAGTACTTCGGCAGCGGCCGCGGGCGTAAACAAGAGCACGGAAACCGACGAGGAGGACTTCGAGGAGGATCGCGAGCCGCCGCGAGTCAACCCCGCGCCGAACGGCGGCGGCGGCGGCTACTGGCGCCACGGGCCGTCCAGCAGGCCCTCCAGTCCGGGGGCCGCCACCATGGCGGACAACGCGAGCGACGCCTCGTCGATGATGCCGCCGACGCGGCCGAAAAGCCGTGTGGAACTGGCCACGAGCCGCTACAGCAACCTCTCGTACTGGCGCGCGCGTCGCATCGTGTTCTACAAAAATGGGGACCCATTCTTTCCCGGCATCGAATTCCGGTTCAAGCCGGGACGCGACATTTACAGCCTGGAGACGCTCTTGGACAAGCTGTCGCTGCGGATGGACCTGCCACGTGGGGCCCGGTATATTTTCTCGATGGACGGGGACAGGAAGTTTAGGCTGGACGAGTTGGAAGACGGGGCTTCCTATGTCGTTTCTTCGTACAAAACTTTTAAGGTGAGTTGCGTATGCTGGTGTTTCAAATAAAAATATTTAAATAAATAAAAAAATACGTTAGATACGATTAACGCCAAAACACGACCTACTACGACTACTAATTTACCATTTCAGTTATTTAAGAAATAAACATTTACAAATGCAAGCTATGATGCACGTTTTATGCAAAACATTAATTAAGTGGGTGACCTATATTTTATGATTTTAATTTAAAATGTACATATGCAAATATTGTTTAATACAACTGTTACGAAGTTACTAGCTAGTAACTTTTATTTATGCTCGTATTAAGTAATGATTACATTCATTATCGTGCACGCCGGTAGTGTACAACGCGTGTATGCACAACTTTATAAATAACACCCTTTACCATTTTTACTTATGACGTTTCTCTCTCTCTCTCTCTCTCTGTGTGTGTGTGTGTAATATTCTTCGTATTGTTTTCTTGTCAATACCCCTTTCTGGTAGGATCTTTAATGACCTACCTTCATGACTATCTATTTTGTCAAATTCATAAAATTTTTGTAATTACATTGTGCTCTAACTTAAATTGTGATTAGTGTTCATCCTTCAAAAATTTATAATTTATAATTTCATTCTTGTGATTAATATTTCCCCATTTTCATAGTTGTCCAACACTTTTCATTGAGTTTCTTTTTCTGTAATTGTTAGCGTTTGATTCAGTGTTTCTTTAAATTTTCCAGCAGTTCTTTTGTCGATTAATCTTGTCCATTCCCGGTAGACATACCTTTATTTATATTTTTATTGACGGATTATTTATAAACGGAAGAAGATAATTATTATAAATTGTTCAAGATCAAGTGGTAATATCTACAAAGTTTTACATGACGTAAGTGGAAGAAATATCCTCGTTTGACCAATGGAATTAGCTGCGGCTATAGAACCTGGAGGGGCTCATCTTAACATATGCTGCTTCAGGCGAACTCTAGAACACAAATATTGGTGGGATCCTATTTCCCCACGTCATTGATTGTCAAGTTTCATCCACGCTCCCATGAAGGCAATCTGTTTTGAGCCTTTAGTGGATATTATTTTTGGGATATATCAACTGTTGAGTATCCATTTTCGTCAGGTCAGTGCTTTTTCTAAAACTTTTTTTTTTAATTCTAATTTCGCTTTTATTAAAAGCAGTTGAGCAGGCCAAGCTTGTAGAATTCGTAAAGATAACTATGGATGCCTGCTGGGAAATAGTCTGAGCCAATTGACTCCAGCAAATTTATTTTCTTGACTTGTCGTTAGCTTAATATACGATAGCTTCCTAGTTTGAGTAGTAGTCAAGCAATGTTGAAGGTGAGCAGCTTTCTTGAAGTAGTTAACCAACTCAGTTTCAATCTCAGGTAAAAAGATTGCCCTGACTTCGAACCTGGGTGTATAAGAGAAAGTCACGTCTACATTATTGGTTATTATTGGCGGCGAGGTAACAATAAAATTACTCCCAGTTCTGATTCGCTATAAGTTTACGCAAAATTGAACCAATCGTTCAGAAGACAGCTCATTGGGATTGGATCTGAAGCCCACAGCCACAACTTGATAAGTTACAAGTTTACAAGTTACAGAGAATCTTGGAGGAGGTTCTGCGAGAGGATAAACAATACCCCTAGCAGCGCAAGAATTCACAAGATTCTATCCAGAGAGCCGACACGTATGTTAAGGGCACTGGAAAAGAAACGTTAGAGATCCTGGCCGAAACTCACTTCCCTGATTGCCTGCTTCTGAGCGACGAAGTAATCGTCAGCCCGGACTCCATGTGTCGAGACAAACGACCAAAAAAAGGGGACTGGGCGGCGCTGAAAGAAGTCGTCTCATATGAGACGGTTAGTTGGCCAGTTAAGTCCTTCCAACCGTCACCGGTACTACTGCAACAAGATCGGAAGACACTGATCCCCCAACTTATCAGAGCCAGTCTGCCATGGAATTATATACCATCTAGCTGGTTGGAGGTGATGGTGGTGTACATATCAAAGATGGGACGAGCAGACCCACACCCAAAATCCTTCAGGCCCTGATGTCCTTCATTCTGAAGACCTTGGAAAAGGTGGTTGATGGGCATATACGGAGGGAAGTTCTAGTGACTGATCCCCTGAATGTCCATCAGTATGCCTATGAAAAGTGCAAATCAACAGACTTATGTTGAACAACCTTGTCGGGAAGATAACCCAATCCCTGACAAAAAATAAATGGTCACGTTGGGTATAAACAAACTTTATAACGCAGGTACCAAGGAACGTCCCATGATACATTTTCATCAAACTTTTTAAAAACGTCGTGACTGAGGTTAAGTTAGCTTTAGAACGAAATCTAAAATATGTTATACACATCGTATGTCAAAAAGGCTAATAAATTAAAATATTAACTTCTGCACTAAACTACTCTGAAAGTAATGAGATTAGTAATTGGGTTATACTGGTGATGCGGGACATGCAGGGGTGGCAGATGAACATGTGATACGCCAGCAGAAACTCGCTAGAGTCACATTGATTGTCCGTAGCAATTGTTTTAGTGAAGCAGATCGTGATGAGAAAAATCTGCTCTAAAATGTTTCCGCAGGACCAAAAGGACATGAGGATGGTTTTTTTGTAATCGATTGAAAATTATCACCATTTTCTGGTAAGCTTTCCAAGGCCAAATGAAAACAAAAAGGAAAACAAAGATCAGAACCATGCTGATTTTCTTTTCTTGATAGTCAGCGAAGAGGTTCTTGGAACACTGCGAAAATGGGCCACGCGTATGAGACCAAATTTCATAAAGAGCTGCGTCATTGCGACGTGATTTCAGTAAACCGTTTTATAGCCAGTACAAATATTCCTGTTACTCCTCGGTCTTCTTATTCGCCCTACTTGAGTCCTTGTGACTTTTCGTCTTCCCGGACAACATTCAAAACTGATTTGCTGCAAGTTATTCAAGTACTGCTACGAGTGTGAAGAATCGTCTCCAGCGCTGTTTGGCTTCACACTGTAGATACTTTGAATGGGACAGCGTTCGATTGTACTTATCCATGAACTTGTTTTAGGCCTTTCATTTTCACACCGTCCGCAAAATGTAAACATTTGATTAGAAAGTGCGTCCTTCAACACCTTACGATATCCGCGCCCCAACCGAACGTTCGCGAATTAAATCCGACGTGATTAATAAATAAACAACACCTAACAATGCTTCGTTATGTCTGACACAAAACGCGCCATAAATTCACGTCACCCCCTTAACATGACCGTAATTGCGAGGTAAAATCAACGTAAGGTACTATTAAAACGTTGAGGTGAATTATTTAATTAACGTGTTATCACTGGCGCCATTTGCATTTTTACGATATTTTAATATTTATGCCTCGCCTTATTTAAAGCGAAACCGCAGATTATAATAGATTTAAAAAGGGATAATCATCGATCGTAGTGACTTCAAGTTACTTAGAAATTATTTATAATAAAACTAAACGTCTTCTTGCATTTGGATATATTTAGGCTGCACATATGTAGAATTTACATTTAAATTTTTTTTTTATGACGATCAACGTCTCATTCGCAATCATTCGCAAAACTATGACAACTAGTAGTAATCAATAGGATTTATGCAAACACTTTTATATAGCCTCGTTTTGTAGCTGCGTGATAAGAAATTTGTTTAGAAGTTGATTTAATTTTGACAAGTTTATCTCACGCAATACTTTCACATTTGCATTCATTCATTTAGTATCAAATTTATTTATATGAATATTATCGCTATGAATTTAAATTAATTTGTTTACGTTGTCAAGGGGAGGTGAAAATCACTGCTGTCGTTGGGGCATGTTGGATCTAATTGGTCGAGCCGTTTAAAATATAATACTTTATTGGTTGAATGAATTACTCAACATTAATTGTCCAATATTTCATTCGCTATAGATTTACCAATCGTACTGAATAAAATAGTACTGTGCCAGTGGACGTCTGGAGAAACGATTTCTTTCACCGTGCATATCACGACACTTTATAGAGTATCGATCACAATTAATTAGATGCAGGTGGTAAGGTCCATTGTTGCCTTTCGGGGTGTCCTGCGTCACTTTTGAAAGAGTCCCACGTCGCGTCCTTCCCGTCCGGCGATAAATTAAAATTAAAACCCATTATTAAAAAACGATCGCCGTCGCAAAGCACAGTTCTCGGTGCGTGTGAATGGACACTTTGGTTAGTTGGCACTCTTGTCGAGGTCACGTGGCCGGGGCTAACCCTGAGAAGTGGTCGCAATCGGGGTCGAAATCGCCACAGGCACTGGAGAGTTATAGTTCGTAACGTTTAACGTCTTGGTTGTGGAATAAAATATTTGTAATAAATAATTTTTTGCGTCAAGCGAAATTGAGTGAAACATGGCGGGGGTGCGTTTTATGAAAAATCGAAAACATGTGAAGTTACGAACGAAAATTCAAGCTGATTATATCAGTTTGGATCTCATCGGTGAGAGTTGGAAGAAATTTCTAATTGGAAATCGCCTTGGATTTTATTTGATGTTGGATTTGGATGAACAAAAACGTGGCCATGCTAGCATTTTGCAAAATTGATAATATCACTAGTTAATGAGTCAGCAAACCATTACCAACCCAACCCAACCCAACCCAACCCAACCCAACCCAACCCAACCCAACCCAACCCAAAAGAAATTGTAATACGTTCAAAATTTCCAAAATAAATACAAAGCCTTGTTGGTCCAAACTCGAATCATAAAAATTTGAGCCAGTCCACAATCGGGGTTGGATTATGTGGGGTTGCTAAATAAAGTTACAACCCAACCCAACCCAACCCAAAAGAAATTGTAATACGTTCAAAATTTCCAAAATAAATACAAAGCCTTGTTGGTCCAAACTCGAATCATAAAAATTTGAGCCAGTCCACAACTGAATGAAATAAATTAAAGTTAAAAATGTACGTAAAATCGTTAAAACTGACAAAATGCATAAAATTGTAAAATTGCCAAAATATTCAGAATAAGAAAATTTGCAAAAATTCGCAAAATAAAAATTTCTAAATTTGACAAACATCCAAAATTGAAAAATATGAAATAGTTTTTGTTAAAATTCAATAATTGGAAAATTTTTCAAAACTGTCGAAAATGATAAAAATTAAGCAGATATAAAAATAATCTGGGGTGGGGGGAGAGGCAACGACGTATTGAAATGTCGATTTAGGTTAAGCTGAGATGATGAAGTTGAGCTAGGTTAGGTTGGGTTGGTTTTTCTGTTGTTCTCGTTGTCAAACGTTAAACAAATATGAAAAATTTGTGGTGTGGGGGGTTGACGGGACGTCTTTCACGTTGAAAATGATAAATGACATTTGCAAAAAAATTACAAAATTGTGAAAAAGTTGTAAAATTGTCTCAACCGGTAAATTGCCAAAATGTTTAAAATGAGAAAATCTACAAAAATTACTTAAATTATCAAAAATCGCAAATTGGTAAACTGGCGAAATTGGCAAATTGATCAAAATGAATAATTGAAAAATTGGTCGAAATTGTCGAAAATGCCAAATGTTAAGGCAACATAAAAAATATGGCGTAAGACATATTTCAGATTAAAACCCACCGGTTTATGTTACGTGGAGATGACGAAGTTTAACTACGTTTAACTCGAATTTAATTTTTACTTAATTCAATGTTTCGTCGTGTTTTCGTTTGTTTTATTTTCAATCGTTTCTAACTAGTGATGTCGTTTTCTTTGTAGCTTTCGTTGTTTCGTTACACTTAAGATTTTTTTGTTAGCATTTATTGCGTTCATTTTCATTTATATTTTTTTGTTTCGCCTCATCTCGTAGAGGCAACTGCATGGACTTTTGGAGTGAAAATATTCTCGGTGAGTCATTAACAGCATTTATAATAGTTATTTACGTAATAAGTATTGAAAGTGATCTAGATACTTTTATCTATATCTAACTCGACGCAATGCTAGTTCGTTTGTAACTCCTTGTTGCAAAGCAAACAATCGTTTTAAATACCTGCCGGTGTTAAATGTTTACGAAATGTGATTATGTTATAATTATTACTCACACTGCACTGCATTTGCGTTGCGTGGACGCTCTCGGTAATTCTCGTTTGCAGCAGGTGGATCGAACTCAGTCCATGAAAATCAAATTTGATCGATCGGTGATTTAAATTATACGTTTCGCATCCGGTTAATGCAATCGAATAAAGTTATTTGTGATCTAATTACCATGCTCTATGGCCAATTCCCATTTTTTATTAATTACATCCTCATCTGCTCCTGGCGTGCATAAATTTAAATCGTCTCTAGTTTTTAATTCATTCATTGATTGTATCGTCTGCTCCACAGTCGTGGAACTCTATCAACTTATTTTTATTGTTTTTAATTAGCTTCAACACGAAAACTCGATTCTAAGCAAGCAAAGTTAGAATTTATTCGCGATATACTTTAGAGCGAGGTAACGAAAACTTACGCCGCTTTATCAGTCACTTCATCAACCGCGGAAAAGCTCCTAATCTGCAGTGGAAAAAACACAAGAAGTAGGCTAAAAGTCGCCGTTGCGTGCGCGAACTCACGCGGCGAGTCGCAGCCACTCTCGCGAAATGGAACTCGCCTGCCACGAAACGTTAAGCTGACATATCGTATGACCCATATTAGTCGCAATTAATTTTAATTCTACAGACCGGTGTATTTACATGCCGGTACAGTCGACTTCATTAAGACTCCGGTTGGTTATGCACGCGCCTGTTTTATATTCCCCCCGCATTATAGATTGCCTCATTAACATTAACGCCATATAGAAAGTGTGATGCATGTTCCACACCGTATTCAGGAAACGCGAATTAACGGCGACGATGTCTCGTTGTGCCGTCTTCGCCGTAAGTCTCTAACCCACATACCTTAATTATACTTTCGTGTTTGTGGCGAAAATCTGCATAAATATTGTGATATTTAACAGATTAAGGGATCGTTTTTTTTGCATAAATAAAAAATGGGCACAGTGGAAATAATTAAAACATGTCGACGTTTAGAGGCCGGAAACGGTTTTGACGAATTGTTCTTTGTAATATTATGGGGAGAGATGTAGATAAATGGGAATGAGTAATAGGAGTTCATGGCGAAGATAATGGGAAAAGATTATTAGAATTTTGTGGAGATAATAATCTAGTAACAATGAATACCATGTTCCAGCACAAGGACGAGAATGATCCATAGTAGATAATCTAATCGCAGAAAGTGCGAAAATTGATAAAAAAAGAACAGCATGGTGGAATGACGAAGTAAGAATGAGTCATGAGAAGAGAAAGAAGGTGATAGTCAGTTAGAAATGTGTTAGTACGGAGGCGATGGATGAGAGATGTGACAAGTTTCGCTAGAATTTAACCACGTGCCAGTGGATGTGTGGTTGGGAACGACAATATGCAACAGGGTAAAAAGTCATATTGAACGATACGACGAAGGTTGGGCACCAGAACCGGGTGTCGGTGGGAGAGTATAATAAATGTTGAGAGAATACCCGAGGCAATGAACAAGAGAAAGAGAAAAAAGAAGATAATGAACGACACAGGGAATACATGACTCGATGAAGTATATAAAAGAGTAAGCTGATACAAACCTGGGGGTGAAGTTGTGAAAATTACTTGGCAGACCGGAGCTACTACAAAGAGCTATGGGAGCAGAACGAGAGATAAAAGCTAGTAATGAATATAGAAGCAGTAAGGGGGTGAGGGAGAAAATTGAGATTTGGAAATATTTCAATATGAGAAGAGGGGGAAGGGAAAGAGTAGGAGAAAATTTGAAATAGACGGACGGAAGAAGGTATCTCTTAGATCTTCGGCAGGTTAAGAAAAGGGCGAGACCCAAGAGGAAAGACAGGACTGGGGAGAGGATTCAGTAAAAGATTGAAATTTGAAGTAATTACAGGAAATCAGGAACACACTAAAGATAGCAAAGGCAGAGAGGATGCACGATGTAGACAGTGAGGGGTAGATGTATACAAGAGTAGGAAACAACTTGAAATAGACAGACGAAGATGGTATCTGTTAGATCTTCAGCAGGTTAAGAAAAGAGCGAGACACAAGAGGAAAGACAGGACTGTGGAGAGGATTCAGTAAAGATTGGAATTTGATGTAATTAAATGAAATCACACACTAAAGATAGCAAAGGCAGAAGGAGTGGACGATATAAACAGTGAGGGGTGGATGTATGCATCACGACAGGTATGGAGAAGACTGCTTCCATTAGTTAATGGAGTATGAAAGGAAGCAAGAGATTTACCGCCGATTTGGAAGAAAGGAAGTAGGACTACACTATCAGGGCCTACAAAATATATTCGAAAATGATGAAGGTCTTAGCCTGACGATAATATGGTTCATGTAAGTTGGGACGTAGATTATGGCTATCAGAAATTTTTATGAATGTTTCTTCTTAATTAGGTCAATTTTTGATTTTGATATGTCCTCAATTTTTAACAAAGGGACCCCTGTGACCCAATTGGCGTTTCACAATTTTTTTGAGTTTAGCCAGTTCACGACTCAAATTGAACTGATAATAATGTGTCATGTAGCTCATATAGCTAATCATCTCACTCTATCTATTTTCGTTTGCGAAAGTTTGCATTTCTTCCCCTCCTATAAGGGACGAGTTCTACTTAAAAAGCAATCCAATTCAGAATCTGACGTAACAATCAAACGGATTGAATTGCTAACAAAATGGCCTCGACGTTATATTATTTGAATAACAGCACAAGATAACAGTAAGAAACAATTCATATTAGATTTGTGGTAATTTGTAATTCACACAAACATTTATTAGAAGCCATTAGCCTAAAATGCGAGTATTAGAAACCTACACTTATTTGCAGGCTTGTTTGCCAATGAGGAATTAAATTGAAGACGTCGCCCAGCAAACTATTCGAATGGGTCGACAATAAATAGACGTTGGGAAAGTTTAGATGACAAGCTACGTTTGCCATAAAACATTGCAATAGCGAAGGGACCACATTTAGTTGTAAACATTCTTGCTTTCTTGTTTAGTCATCAAATCCACAATAGAAATAATAGAATAGCAAAAATAAACTCGTATGGACATCTAATGAGCGGTCGGGGTTAAGAACATCTGTGAGGCAAAAACTATGGGGAAAAACAAAAGAGGAAAACATAAGAGGGAAAACCCACATTTAGTTGAAAACATTCCTAGTTTGTATGTCTAATCATAGGGGAAATCTATGGGGATGACAAAACAGAAAGGCCTGAGAGAAAGTAGAATAGCACAGTAGAGTACATTTTATGAGGAAGCAAAAGCAAAGAGACAATATTTAGCTGAAGACATACTTTTATGCTTGGACATTAAATCCACAAAGAATTAATGAAAGAGAAAAATATTAAGCTAGTATGAACGTCTATTAAAGATGGGGAAAATATATAGAGAAGAGAGGAAGGCATAAGAAAAAGTTGAACAGCACAGTAGAAGACACTTTAAGGTGGAGCAAAAGCGAAGAGACCACATTTAGTTGAAGGCATGCGTACTTTGTATGGTTAGTCATTAGGTTCACAACAGAATTAATGGAAGAGAGAAAATAGGGGAAACGTATTGGAAAAAATAAAAACAGGAAGCCCTAAGAGAAAGTGGAGTATCAAAGTAATAGACCTGAGAGGAAAAGGAGAAAACAGAAATAGCAACAGATAAGAAGAAATGGAAGAAGTTTGTAAAAGATAATAAGATGGACAAGGTAAAAAAATAAATAGATAATGGCAACTATAATTAAGTAAGGAGACCTCAACGCCTTGTGGATATCTAATTAGTTTTATTAATCTGATCCCGCGCCCCACAAATTATGAATTAAGTGAAAATTTAACCGTCGCGTAATTTAAGCAACCGATACGTCAGATCAAGTTCAATTAGCGCCCCGAACGCCAATCTGCATAATGCGCATCGATTATTCCACCTTTTTTTGGAAAATCAATGTCGGCGCACAATTTTTGACGTCAACGGAGCACTTACGCGAAAATGACGTGACCGCATACATAAGCACTTGACCGAATTTCGCCCCTTCCGACCTAAGTGAATATTTTTCGTTTTGCGCGCCGCCGACGCCGAAATGCGAAAAAGTGGAACGTTGTTTTACGTAATTTCGCCGCGTAAGTGCCCGCGGTGATTTATCATCGGCTCGACGCCACCCACACGACGACGTAAATCAAAAATATGTAATACAACATTCGGCCGTTCAAGGTCGGCGAAAAAAAAACGGGGACGACGACGACGACGGACATGCGATACGGCAATCCTTGTGCGAGCTTATTACACCGATTTGCGGGACATTAGGCCCGGCCTAGACCTGGACACGTCGATACGCGGGAATATTAAATATCATCGGCGATGATTTTTCACGGTGCTTATCTTGTTAGAGGCGATCTTGGAAGGGGCGCGTTTATATTGGTTATCACGCGATGGGTCCTTGATGATGCCGAATGTAGGTTTATGGACACGGAGGCCTTGTAATACTAACGTCATTGCATATTTTAATATCTTACGCTGTTAGTTCTAGTCGTTATGATAGAAAGTGCATAAAGTGTATGCACATCTATTTTATATAAGTCGTTTGGGATTTGTCCCCAAACAGTTGTTGATGTTGCCGTTGTATTTATAATTATTCCTGTCTTCATATGTTGGATAGTATCCCCGTCGTTGATCCCTGACATTGTTGTTATTCGTATTGTATCTGTTACCGTAGTGGTTTCTGTTATTTCTGTCGTAATAATTTTTTGTTTCCTACTTCTTTTCGAACGAATTTGTATATGCTGTATATATTGTGTACCTCTACTTGTATTGTCGATATTGCTTGCAAAGCTTGTTCGACGTTGTTATCAAAATGCCGAGCCAACTGAATTATAGCGTTACCTTCGGTCATCCTGGTCGATATTTCCCATCATCATCAGATCTCGTCTTGTGCTCTGTCGATATACTCCAGAATTGGTCACTAAATTTTTGTTCGAAGTCCTTGATGTCCTTACACATGTCAAACCAAGTTTGTGTTGGTTCTCCCAAATACCCTAATATTATGCCTTGGATCGTCTAGGGGTTTTTAAAGGTTTTTAAGGTTTAGTCTCAGAATTTTGACAGATGCTCTTTTATTGACACGTATTGTAGAATATAATCTGAAGTTGACGTACTTATCATTTATTGTTTCTCTATTTTCATATAGCTTGTATTTATTTCACTTTACGTATTCCTCCATCGGGTATTTAACCATCTAAATTGTCCTTGCCATTTCTTCTACCCATTTATCTAATTTATGATACATAACGGGTGTTTTTTTTTTAATTTGTCGTCGAAGTTGGCCATGAATGTTTAACTGTGAACGAACAACAATTTTGTACGTACACTCAAACGTCACTTAAGTAACAACTTTTGACAATTAAAAGTGAGGTTAGACAGGTTAGACATAGATTAAGATGTCAAATTAATAATTTATATTTTCTATTGGTTCATCAAATTAAATTAAATTAAATTATGTAATTATGTTCTATCTAGTAGTAGCTACCCGACTGTTATAAAAACGAGTCAAGGCAAGTGACACCTTTTGGATGAACTTGGTGCTCTTAGATACCAAGCTACTAAAATTAAAATGTAAGTAATACGTAAGTAAGCAAATGTTGCTATACTATGGAGCGTACTCGTATTTTCCGACGTCTTTCTATTTACAAACTGAGTTGCCGCGATATTTTCAAACAAAACATTAAAAGTAACGGGCGACGACTCGACAACCAGTAGAATCTCGTTAAAATTCGTGTGACGTCGGTCGCGTTGAAACGACGAAACTTTGCAACATTGGATTGCGTTGGATTGGGTTTGATTGGCATTGAAATTTTGATTTTGCTTCGAGTTCAAATAAATGAAAGTGATAGTGAAATAAATGTAGAAAATAAAACTCGTATGGTTTAAGTAACAACGAGGCGAATGTAAAAAGCAGTACGTCATCAACTCAAATTCAGATGAAAACAATCAGAAATGAAAGAGTAATTCAGAATTATTTTTTCCCATTTTATTTGTACACAAATTGAATTATTTTAGATGTCTCGTCAGTGGCCAATAAAGATTACCATTATATGCAGATTAAAAGTGGATGTAATTGACGTCCCATTGAAGAAATCCGTCGTCGACGAAATAAAGAAGTAAATAAATATTTTGGGATATGTAACAATCCAACTAAATCTAATCCAACCCAGTCAATCAGCGCAGCTGAATTGGTTGGGTTGCATTTTGTTTTGCTGGAATCGACTTCGAGTGGATTTTCTTTATCTTTTTCATTTTCCTTTTACTTCACCAGCACCAAACCACACCCAATAATATTTAATCCGACCACACCCATCAGTTCAGCTGGAGTTATAATTGGGATAGGTTGGGTTGGTTTGGATCGGGTTGGTTTGGCTTGGGTTGGGTTGAATTGGGTTGGTTTGTCTTGGGTTGGATTGAGTTGGTTGGGATGAAACAGCCGTTACATCCGCTGAAATTTACTTGTTATTTTATTTATTTTATTTACGCGCATGTAGCCCCATTTATGCAGGTGTAATAAAAAGCTTGCGAAAACCGTAACTGTGTTGGAAAATATAAAGTTTCTATGATTTTATTTTAAATTTAATTAAATTTTTATATAAAAACAGAGAAACAATTGTATGATTTTGTGTCACTGGTGCGATAGAAATCTCATATTGTTGCATTTTTTGAATGGTTGGGTCGCATTGGGTGGAGTTGAGTTGGATTTGTACGTTAACGAAAATATGTTGCATAATTTGAATACAACGATTGCTCAACATTCGAAACCTAATGAGTCAATGAGAAGAACAAAATTTACTCTATGTTATGTATATAACGATCGTTCCGCTTTTTAACGAGCTGTGCAAACAATGAGTTTCCGCATAATATTTACACATCATTTATTTAACAACTTATTTCATTTTTTTTTAATTTTTTATACCTTGACTTTCTCCATCATGCATAAAATGGAGATCTACTGTGTTATGAAACCAAATAACTTGATGCGTTAAACTAATTAAATCTATATTTTCTGGTTGTGTTTATATTTTTCTATTTTTTCGTTTAGTTTCCGTTTTATTTCTCCGCTCAAACAATGTTCCGATCTTTCATCCTTGATGGTAAAGTTAACTCAAAAATAATCGTATTTATCCAACATTTACAATCTGTTGGTAATTTTTTCGACAAACTTTAACGAAATATCGATCAGGCCATCGAACTGGGTTTGATTTTTGTTCCATTAGTTGCGCTTGTGGTGAATTGGGTTGGGTCGGACTAGGATCCGTTGGGTTGCATTAGATTTCGTTGAGAAATTAAACTCTGTCTTTGTCTTTGTATTTCCAAGTTAGAACAAAATTAAATCAAAAGACTTTTGATTTCACCAAATGCATTTCGTGGCTCAATCAACTCGTCCAAAATCTTAGACTCGGCAACAAGTTCAAATAAATGAAAAAATTAAAAAAGTCTGACTGGACTAAACACAAAAAAACTTAACTTAACTTAAAGACTTCGATTACCAATAAAATAAATCAAGAACGAGGAGGTCGTAAAAAGGGTCTCATACAATAACCAGAACTGGGAAAATAAAAAAAAACCGATTAGAAAAGTCGAAGAAAAAACGTCCACCATAAACGAAAAGTAGTTGATGTAGTTCAATAAAATAACTTAAGTGAATATTAACAATTTTGGATGTAACTTTGTTTTAAACCGAAATTTAACATATTTGGAAAATCGCCAATGACGTATTTACGAAATAGCAACAACGCCCGCAAATAAATCTAACGACTCACTAAAGACGAATGCATATCAACGATTATCTCCACGTGTTATGCCCCTAGATTACATGGATCCGGCATGAATGCAATTACGCAAATTTCGCAAAATACCGCATCGGAAATTTCACTGCCTCACCAACTCGGACTCGAGCGGCATTTCTGTTTACCGATAATTAAGACAACGCCGGGGCAATTCGTCGCCAAAAAAAAAACCATCAATTCACGTCAATTTAAATTCCGACGTCCGAAATTTAAATTGCAAATGTGCGCAAAGTGAATGCGGCTCATAAAACGTCGTACGCTAATAAAGATTAACAGCCGGCGTGATTTCGAGTGATTGATGCGTTGTTAAGCGACGCGCGAGCTTTCGCTTTTCCGAGATCGGTCGGATAGGCGCGAGGATTTTCGCTAAACGGTTCTCGTGAATGTTTCGCCGTTGTTGAGCCGGATCCGTCAGTCACGTGCAATTATTTTTTTTTCAGCGGGCCGAACAATGCGGCATAAAGAACGTGTCGACATGCAAAGCTCCAGACTCGCCCCAATGCACAATCGGACGATCGAGGTTGCGACTTCCTGAGGTTCGAGGTCGGCGACGTTTGTGTGGCCGGCCCGACGTTTTCATTCTGTGCCTAATGAGTTTTAAATGGGATACGGGAGAGTTGATTTTCGATTGAGGTATTAGTGGAATTAATTTGATTTAATCCCAAGTCGTTTATCGATTTTTTACTCTCATTAGAGCTACGTTCTTACGATTGTTTGTCTAAGATTTTATTATTTATCAAACGTATGCCATTGGGTGCATCTTTAGAATCGCCAATCGATCAATCATCATGTCCTGAAACAAAGAGCCCCATTCGTTCTAATTACATGCGAAACGTCCATGTTTGAAAAAAATCGCTTCGCCGCCAACTTGCAAAATGTTGCGTTGCACGTCATGTCACCCTTTTCCCACATGCGACATTAATTATTCCATAAAATAACCGCAAACGAGCCCCGATGTTTAGTTCTTATTTGAAATAAAATCGTTCCAAATTGCATATGCAAAACCCGGAGGCGTCGTCGTGTGAATGAAAAACGAGCGGAATCTCCATAAAACAACCACGACGCCCCACAAATGAAAATACTCGTCCTTCTCCTTAATCGCCGTACAAAACAGTCCTTGTCCAAAATATTTACATGTTAATTGCGAAAATACGATACGCTTTTTTTCCGCGCGCTAATGCATGCGCATAAATTTTTTCCCCCCCCCATTACGTGCACGTCACGTCAAAACAAATAACTAACACGGCTAACGGCTGCGTTTCGTTTTCCCTTCGGCGGGCGATTTTGGCGTCCGCACGTGCCGAAAACCCGGGGGGTGTGCGAGCGTAACGCGTTCTCGATGGGGCCGGCGCGGGTCAGGCACGTCATGGAAAGCCCCTCCCGCGGCCCACAAATCTTCGCATCTGACCTTGAAGTTCCCCCACCACGGCTTCATTAGCACAATCAGTCATACATTATTTATCAGCGCAAGGATCGTTCGTGTCTCAGCTTTGGTTCTCATTCTTAGTGCGCGGATTGGCGGAGACGCTGCGATTCGAAAAGGGAAAAAAGTTCGGGGCTTTGGTTGCATGCGGCTAGTGTGCGGGTTTGCGAATTCGTCGAAGCCATAATCGTGTGATGCTTAATATCGTTGACGACGAGGCCAGTTTCACTATTATATCGGCACCTGTTATGGTAAGGGTGTTAAGTATTAAATGTTTCGTTCATGAGCACCTAAAACATTTATTTTTATGTTCACGTCGACACTTTATTAAAAAAACAATTCTTTGCAAATCATTTAGTTGCAGGTACGTTTGTGGGTTTAATTATTTTAATTCCATCGATTGTCAACAATTATTTTTTTTCATTTAGAAAAACAATTCTGGATTATATAAAATAACATCTGCGTCACAAAATTAATGGCGGAAATAATTGACCTACCACATGAGTATTCAAATAAAACTCTACTGAGGTAATCTCCAACAAAATCTTTAATCCCGTCTATATGGTAACAAAGCCTTGTTCTGTGATGATTTCAAACAAAATCATCATTTTCTGGCCATTTTCATTTTCAATCGTGAAAAATCGAGGTCAAGTTTTGAAAATTTCAAAGTCTTCGATAATTTCTAGATTTAATTTATTTGAAACGTTGATTTCAAATAAATTAAATCTAGAAATTATCGAAGACTTTGAAAATAAAAAGCAAATCTTAGAAGATTCTGCTGGGTTAGAAATTAAAATTAAATCATTGTGGTATAAGGAAAAAGGAAAGTTAGATTGGTTGAGCATATGTTTGTGTATTGGATTGAAAATTTGAAACTTCGATCGAAAATATGTTGTTTCTATTTTTTGACAAATTTGATCCCCAACCCAACCTAACATGATTCTAAAATGTGATCTTATTCAAAAGCAACTCAAAACAATAAATACAATCCAGGCTAAAATATTCTGGGTCGGGTTGGACTGGACTTGTTCAATTTTTCGTTAAAGTCCATAATATTTCATTTTAATTCATCGGCAATTTGAGTCAAAGCCAAAAGGATTCTAAAATGCAATCTCGTCGAGATCTTGAAGGACAACCCAAATCGATTCAACCCAATCCAAGCCAATGGAACCGATGCTGAAATATTTTATTGTGCTTTTGTTAGATTGTATTGGACTGGATCTTGTTCATTGGATTCGTTGGATTACCCGATGCAAAATGTTTCATTTTAATTTTAAATTTAATCCAACCGAACGAGATCTCACCGAGCAGATCTCAACCCAACCCAACCCAACCCAACCCCAACGAGATTTCACCGAGCAAATTCAAGGGCAACCCAAACCAATTGAACTCGATCGAACCCAGTGGAACCAATGCTCAAATATTTCATTTCAATCTCACCCAACCCAACCCAACCCAACGAGATCTCACCGAGCAAATGCAAGGGCAACCCAGACCAACTGAACACGATCAAACCCAGTGGAACCAATGCTCAAATATTTCATTGTGCTTATGTTCGGTTGGATTGGAATAGATTTCGTTCAATTGGATTACCCGATCCGAAATATTTCATTTTGTATTCTCACCAATTTGAATTAAACCCAACAGGATTCTAAAATTTAATCTCATCAAATAAATTCAACAACCCAGCCCAACCCAACCAATGAATGCTACAATATTTTATTCTATTTGTCATTGGGTCGTTCAAATAATGTTATGGGCTTCGATTCTAGCAATTACATTTTGATGGGTAAATATATCACACAAACAAAGGGATTATTTTGGGAAAATGTAATAGCAGACCTGGTTGCTTTAACCATTTTCCCGATGGTTCTTCTTCGGTAATAAAATTCAACATAAATTGTTTAAGTAGTTAAAACATCTACATCCAAATTTTCTACTGGTTGCCAATGGATAGATGAGTTGAAATTTTTTTTTAATCACGATAATCTTTGAATGTTTCCTAAGATGTTTTCGACATCACCTCGTCTTGTCATAAGCAAATAACTTGGGTTTGGTTGGATCAGGTTGATTAGCTATAAAAAATTCTGAAACTCAATCTCCGAAAGGTAGTCAACACAATCCAGACTCTGAAACTTAAAGTCTCCAAAAGATAGCCAACCGAACCCAACCCAACTCAACTAAATTTAAATTGACTCACTTATACCCAAGATTTATCTTATTGTCTTTGCAACTATTTTAAGAGCAAAATAAAAATTAAAGCTTTCAATGAATGAGCAATTCATTTAGAATTCCACCTTTTGGTCGTCGTAAATTGGACGCGAGTTTTACAACGAGGCAACCTTATCCCAAGTATTAATGGAGTTTGAGGCTATTTTCATTTCTTTCAAGATACTTGAGAGCTTGAATCAAAATTTGGATCCAAACTTGGATTTAGTTGGGTTGGGTTATTAGAGACTAAAACCTCGTCATTTTAAGAAACTTGACAACCAAAAGCTAAGGAGGCATTAACAACTCCAACACAGAACGCTTTTGTTTCAATGAAATTATTCCAAGAGCAAGATTCAAAAAATGTATTATTTAAAACAAAAACCTATACCTATTTTCACTCAAAGTTTGGATCTAAAGTTTGGTTTGGTTAAGTTCACCAACGCCACGTTTCTAAAACTGTGATGAGGCACATCATAATCCGGATTGAATTTGATTGGAGAACTTTGCCAGAGAATAGCAAACATTATTAGAGACTAAAACCTCGTCATTTTAACAGCCAATTTGTCGATGCAATTATTCCAAGAGCAATATTCGAAAAAATCAACATTTCAGATTCGAAACTTGAAAATCAGAAAATGGACTTACCGGTGACCCATCTCATGAAAACATTCGAAAGCTAAATCAAAATTGATTTGGGTTGCTGTATACTTTCCGATAACTTTGATTTGGACCAAGAGAAAAAATAGTCTCTGGAATTAATGAATGAACAGGGCAAACATTACCAAACCATTAAAGAGAACTTAACAGTAAATTAGTTCAAATCGAGAAGTTTTTCCTGGGTGTGGAATTCATTGAAAATTGCATCTTTTCGTTACCAGAAAAGGAAGTCATCGAATCCATTCGAAAGAAAATCGAATTTAGATCCATCTCGTTCAAGTCGATCAAAATTACATTGGATTGGGTGGACAACTTTGTACATTCCAAGGCTGGGTTTTATCTTATGATTTGAATGAAAAAAGCCACCCACTGTGAACTTCATTTGAATTAGTTGATTGATATTTTAGACTCTTGGGTATGTTCGTTCTTATTAGCAAGGTTGGGCTGTGTTAGGTTGGGTCGGGTCTGTTTGACTTGAGTTTTACTGATGAGTCATAACGAGACCACGTCCTAGATTCTAATCAATGTTTTATATATTAAAGTTCACTGCATTTCAATGTAATGAACATCAATATTACAATCATCACATGGGCTTGTTGATGTAATCAACGGGGACGATCTTTGCTGGATCCATGTTAACAATTATTGATTCCACGTTAATCAAAAATGGTAAAACACGAAACGTGCATTTGACAATTTTATTTGCGTCCCTTATCGTGAACCACGTGGAGTTTCCTACTCGAATAGTCGACTACATAAATATTTATTACCATAATTGTGTTTCAGGCGGCAAGTTACGGAAAGAAAAACGGAATCTGGTACGCCGCTCCGGGGGGTCAAGGATGGAGCAAGGCACCGAGTCGAAAAGCTTCCATTATCGAAACGGATGTGCCGCCGCCTGGTGGCGGCGGCAGCAGTATTAAGCCCAGCTCCGGCAGAGTCATCCGCATTATTAACAACATGGATCACACCGTTCAGGTAAATGAACGGGAAAGTGAAAAGTGAAAAAAAAAATTATAGATGAACATTTCATGTACACGAAGATTTGGTTGTTAAACTTTTATTTTGTTGTGTAACGCAGTGTCGCGTTTTACTCAACTTGAGGACGTCCCAGCCGTTCGAAGAGGTGCTCGAAGATCTGGGGCAAGTGTTGAAAATGAACGGGGCGAAAAGGATGTATACTGTATCCGGGCAGGAAGTGAGGAGTTTTTCCCAACTGCGGAACGAGTTCGCCGACGTCGACACGTTCTACCTCGGCTCGGGACCGTTGGGCGGCGCCGTCATGATGTCGCCGATCAGGCGATCGCGATCCAGACAACCTCAGACCGCGTTGGTGGAGGACATCAGCAAACAGAGACGTGCGAGGAGCAAGAGTCGACCGAGGGCGCTGTACGCGCCGGAAAACGAAATCATCAGAAACAGTGGTACGTACCTAATAGAAATATCACAAAAATCTGTCGGTTGTAGCTGCAGGGAATTCAAAATCTTAACTGGCGTCCTATTTGGTTAAATCTTTTTTGGTGATTGCGTTAATTTTGGGGAAACTATGGATAGTTTTGGGTCATTATGATTGGAAAGTTAATAGTAATTTTTTTACAAACTAGGTCGAGATGTTTTAGACTTAAAATAAACTCTTAGGTTGGTTTGAATTTTGCTGAACTTGAGGATTTTTTTTTAATCATCGTGGTGAGTAATTTGCTACCAATTTGGAAAATTATATCATTTTTCGAATATTTACTTTTTAAAAATGTTTCTTTGGGTAGTTTGCTAATATCAATAATATTTAGAATTTTTTTACAATCTTTCATTGTAATAATTTTGATTTTCTGCAACTTTACAGTTTGTTGACATTTCTTAATTTAACAGTAATCGTCCTTCGACTCCGCCACCTTCTTCTTCCACATCCTCCTGCCTCCACGGTGGTTTTTTCTTTACCTCCTTTCTTTGTTCGTGTACTTTGTTCTTTCCCTTATGCCGTTCAGTTTCATCAGTGCCCCCCCCCCCCCCATACTAAAACTGTTCTTTCTATATTTACCCATGTGTCCACCCCCTTCAGGTATCATTTTTCCTCCTGGTCGTTCTTCACCCTTTCTCTCATCGTTCTCTTCCATAATCCTCTTTTTACCACACTCGTCCTTCATCCCCTTATTTTCCATAAGATTTCTAGCCGTTCTCCGTTCTCTCACAAACTTCTTCTCAAGTCTTTTCCTTTCTTCTTATCTTCTTCCTTCAAACTTATCTCTTTACATTTCCATTCATCCCAATATCCCCAGTATTTGTTAGCCTTCTCACCAATTCCATATTTAAACGTTGCTAACATTTTCTCTCTGTTCTGCCGATCTGTCTCTTAAATATTTTGGGTTCCTCCCGTCTGCTTGGATTCATTTGTACATTGAGTTGTGCCTCGCACTTCCCCTTTCCTGTGCTTCTACTTTTTAAATTATCTTCCTTTCCACCTGTTTTCCCCTCTCTTCTCCCCCTTTCCACTTCTCATACCGACAATCCTGCTTTTTCAAAAAAAAAAAAATAGTCAATAGTCAACTTTCCCCCTTTTCTTTTTCCCATACCATTTTCACTGGGCACGTTCTAACTCCCGCTCGCCGTCATTTCGTACCTCGCCGCCTCTACGTCTATTCTTTAGCTTCCTGTCTCCTGTCTTACTATGCATTCTGGCGTTGACTTTTCCGATTATTTAATTTAATTAATTTAATTTAATTTTTAAATTCGACGTTTCTATTATAATCGGGATATTTCAAGTTACAGAGCTCAAGTTTTGGAAATGCAAAAAATCCGACAAGAAATTCATGTCATCTTTTTGCCATAGAATTTCATTCTTTTTTAACATTCTCGATAATTTAAGAAAGTTTTATATGGGTTATAAATGTCGTCTATTTACTGAGACACATATTTGGATTTATTTGCTACCATCAACTTTGGCTTGGGTTAGGTTTGATTTTATTGGTTCGTTTGGACGTTGTGTTAAATTTGAGGAATGTGCAGAAGATTTTCATTTCACTGTAGAATTTCCTAATAACATAGAACGACATGAACGAGAATGTAATCGTCTTCGAGATTTATTGGCTCGAAGTGTTTTGAACTTGAAATAAATTTCCAGATTACACCCTCCTCGAAGTGCTGAAAGAAGAGCCGATGCGAGTGACGATAAAGGGACTGCGACGGACGTTCTATCCGCCGATACACCACGCGACCATGGACAACACGCCGCCCGAGAAGAAAATGCAACTCGAATGGGTGTATCCTTTCGTCGTTTCGATTAGGGGCGCTTTCGCTAATGATGGCATGACTACGTGCTATT
The DNA here is from genome assembly GCA_959613385.1 of Geotrupes spiniger. NCBI lineage: Eukaryota > Metazoa > Arthropoda > Insecta > Coleoptera > Geotrupidae > Geotrupes > Geotrupes spiniger. The sequence goes on along the minus strand of OY390732.1, from coordinate 781,414 downwards.
CTGCGGCGCGGTCGAGGAAAGGAGTGGATTGTAATGCAGCGATTTAATCGGCCCCTAACGACCACTCCTCGAGTGTTTTCTGCACTCGCTCTTTTATGGATAATTAACTTTTTAATTTATATTTTAATCACGCCCGCTATCATAACAGACATAAAATTTCAAAGCGGTTTAATTCCCTTCGGCCTACTTTGCGCGCACGGTACGGGTGACGTCAATTGGTGAGCGGTTACTCTGGTCGTTGTTTCATAAATATCGTTGGTTTGTTATTATTTCCAATTAATTTTTTTAATTTTTTGCCTCATCATCTACCAGACTTCATTTCCCATTTCAAGTTTGCCTTTCAACATCTAAACGTCTTTTATCATCAATATCTTCTTTAGCTCTCGTCTGCCCGATTTCAATGACAGATTCTTTGAGCTTTGCTTCCTTCCAAGTGCAACGTTCAAATATTTTTTATTAGAATTTTTAAACGCGATAACGTTTCTTAATTTTTTCTCTCATCTCGGTCATTTCTTCTTGTCATTTTCAACCCAATCGGCCCCTACACAAGTTTTTTGCTCCAGAATTTTTAACATCACGTCGAATAAAATTTGGGCAAAATTCCTTAATGCCTCTTCAGTTATGGATATCGAGGAACGGATTCCAGGAGGAATCTCTGGGTGCTGCCGACAGGTGAGCTTCTGTATTTCGTGGCAGCGGTTGCTGTGATGTACGATCGAGACGAAGAAACCCAAAGGCACTACGTCGGCCACACCGAAGACATCCAGTGGTGAGAGTCGACGAAGTTCACGACCCAAAAGTTGCCTTTTCCTTTGATGTTGGCTTTGTGTCATCCAATCTAATAACTAACTAAATTAATTTCAGCATGGATTTGCACCCATCTCGGGAAATGGTGGCTTCCGGCCAAAAAGCCGGAAGGAACCGAAAGACGCAAGCCCACATCCGCATATGGAGCACAGAGACGTTACAAACGCTGTACGTATTCGGCATGGGCGAGTTTGAAGTGGGCGTTGCGGCGGTTGCTTTTTCGCAACTGGTGAGTCGAGTCCCTTACATGCATTTTTTTTCACCCTACGTGAATTTTATTTGTAGAACGGCGGAAGCTACGTCCTCGCGGTCGACGGCGGACGAGAAAGCATCCTCTCCGTCTGGCAATGGCAATGGGGACATTTACTTGGAAAAGTTGCGGTAAAATTCCCAATTATTTACTCTTTCTCTCTTCATCTTTTTCAATTTGCGTGCGATTTTTTCGCGAGCGCGCCCGTAAATCAAATCGAGCGATTCAATTCGCCGATGGCGAGAAGTGAAACGTCGCTATTAATCTCGTTTATCGCGGCGCCACTTACGGAAGGCGATTCTTTTTTCGCCCCCATTGTTTCGGGCGCGCGGGCGCTTAATTTATGCGCTTTTCGGATATTTTTAATGCACGACTGCGATCGGCGGACATGCGAACCGCACGAACCGCTCGCGTATTTAAAAACGCGAAATGGTTGGAATCGGTGCATACATATATTCATAGAGTTTTGTCTCGATTCGCTCGCGGTGACGATTTGCATAAACACGAGGTGCGCGATATCGTTCGAAGTCGAAAACTTATTATTGTTATTTAATTATATTAAATTTAAATTTATTCACTTGATACTTTTTGCAGGATTTATTTATCCAAGATATTTTGAATGGCATGTCCGCTGATTTTAATTAGTTCATTCGCTAATCTTATGTAGGGGACCCATTTTTCAAATTTTATTCATATAAATTTTCCACAACAAAAATAAATGAGCAAACTCCATTTCATCATATCTTGACGAAAAACGGAAATACATCCAATTTAATTCAACACTTTGAATTAACTAAACAACTTTAAATAATGTAAACAGAACGTCAGTCAAACTAAAAAGTTTCGAATAAATGATTACAATGTTTTACTTCCTCGCCGCATAGGTAAAGGCTGGCGAAGAGCAAAGGTCAAGAGATTATCGAGCAATCGGATGGTCAACGAATGCACACGGAAATGTTAAATATCCGCCAGGAGAGATTGCTGCCAACACGTTCATCGTTCATCGCCTGCTCGTCCAATTAATTACGTAACATAAATCTTGTAAATTACGGCAATGACTACAAATTCGGTGCAAAATAATCTATTAAATTTATGTTTGTTACATTTTATGGTTTATCATTTTTTTTTGTCCACTGGACATGACTTCGATTTTTTCTAAAATTGTCAGTCAGCTTCAGTCTTTTAGTTTTCAAAGTTACTTGGTCCTGATTGCTGACTATCATTTAAATGACTTGATCCTGGTTGTTGGCTATCATTTAAATGACTTTGTCCTACTTACTGACTATCATTTAAGTGACTTAGTGGTCCTGGCTGGTTTTTTAATCTTTGCAATTTAAAAATATCGTTTGCTTGTTCTAGAAATTCGTAAAAGTGGTGGTTCCCAAATCAGTTTTTTGCTACAAGAAAATAAAATCCAGTGCCAATTTTAATTGACCAATCAAACTTGGGCATTTAACAAAATTATGACACAATTATTTAGTAGTATTTATTTAGTAAAACAAAATGTTCTTAGATTTACGACCTCAACTAGAATCTACCGGACATAAAACTCGATTATTAAATTAAATTAAATTAACGAGGACCTAAACTTACCACCCCACATAATGAGAGTCACAAAAGCAAATACAACGTTTCCAAGAAAAACTATAATTCCTACATCCAAACTTAAACCAAAACATGTGCCTTTTGATTATAATAAGCAATGTAGCGTTTTAATCTTTTTAATCTGCGTTACATACAAAAAAGTTCCCTTTCCCGACCTTTACTAATACATTTTTTTTATTATTTAGACCCTTCAAGAAGAATTAACCGGCGCCGTTTTCCACCCGCTGGACGACAACCTGTTGATCACCCACGGGAAAGGTCACCTGACGTTCTGGAACAGGCGAAAAGACGGTTTCTTCGAACGGACGGACATCATAAAACCCGTAAGGCGTCCACAATCGCCCCACATAATTTTTTAATCGTCTCTCATCGTTTTCAGCCCTCGCGTACTTTAGTGACGAGCTTGCAGTTCGAGCAAGACGGCGACGTCATAACCGCCGACAGCGACGGCTTCATCACGATATACAGCGTGGACAGCGACGGTGCGTACTTCGTTCGGATGGAGTTTGAGGTGACGATCTCAAGCGCGTCTCCGCCGAATTACAATTTGAGTGTTTCAGGCGCACAACAAAGGCGTGAGCTCGTTGGTGATGTTGTCGGAGGGAACCTTGCTGTCCGGCGGGGAAAAGGACAGGAAAATCGCCGCTTGGGATTCCCTGCAGAATTACAAGCGGATAACGGACACTAAAGTAAAAAACTAAAATGAATTTGTTCTTAATTGAAATGCAATGCCATTTGTTGCGTTTTAATAGATTTATTTATATATAAGTACATTAATCATATTTAAGGAATGTTTATTATGAATAATTAAAACAGGCAAACGAATTGACAATTTGCAAATTTATTTATTCGTAAATTTCATGTTGTTTAATACAATTAAATGTATTAATAAACAATTGATTATATTTTAGAAATATCTCGCTAATTAGTTTAAGACGATTTATTTTTTCTTAGTTGCCTGAAGCTGCCGGTGGAGTTAGGTCGATATACCCGCAAAGACCCGGCAGGAACGATGGAAACATTTACGTCGGCACGACCAGAAACAACATCCTCGAAGGCTCGCTCCAGAGAAGATTCAATCAGGTACGGGTGTCACGTGACATTCGCGATGTGGTAATCAATCACATAGGCTTTGTTTCAACAGGTGGTGTTCGGACACGGTCGTCAGTTGTGGGGCCTCGCCGTACATCCAGACGACGAACTTTTCGCAACCGCCGGACACGATAAAAATATAGCACTGTGGAGGAAAAATAAATTGTTGTGGACGACACAGGTGATTATTTGTAGGACAAATATCCCCTGTAACTAGGGGATATTTCACATCTCGCGAAACGAATTTCATTCCATTGCCTCGCGTGCGATGCACTAACTTCCAGGTTCATTTGCGAAGCACTCGCGACGTTCTATTCATTTAAATTTATCGAACGTTTCGGCGTTTTATTGGGAAAGATCAGGGAGCGGAGAGAAAAAATTTAGGTCCATTTGCTAACTATCGCAATCATCTCAACTAAGACGGACCACGTGCCATTTGCCAATTAAAAGCAAAAGTCGATCAACCTATGTTCGTGATGAGTTACATTGGGTTGCGTTGGGTTGGGTTGAGTTGAGTTGAGTTGGGTTGGGTTGAGTTGGGTTGGGTTGGGTTGGGTTGGGTTGGGTTGGGTTGGGTTGGGTTGGGTTGGGTTGGGTTGGGTTGGGTTGGGTTGGGTTGGGTTGGGTTGGGTTGGGTTGGGTTGGGTTGGGTTGGGTTGGGTTGGGTGCACATTATCAGATTTTGAATTTATTTTCATTTTCGATGCACGAAACCTATCATCCTATCATTTCTCGCCCATCACTCTTAATTTAGATTTATTAACATTAATTGATATTTCGTCGTTACGCAGGTGGGGTACGAATGCATCTCGCTGTGTTTCCATCCATTTGGAGTGGTGCTGGCTGCTGGAAGTACAGAAGGACATTTAATTATACTGAATGCCGAAAGTGGAGCAGCGGCAGCAACGGTCAGGGTGTGTGGATCTCCATTGAACTGCGTTGGATATAATCCAGGTGCTGAACGTTTCGCAATTTATAACTGAAATGAATTAATAGCTCTTTACGATTACTTTATCATTGTACTAAGAGTTAAAATAGTCACTTTGACGAATGCGTAAAAGAATTATAAATTGTCTCAGTCTCGCTACCAATATTTGATGAGATTGATTTTGTATCCTATTGTCTCCTAATTAATATTCTGAAGAAAATGAAGAGACAATCAAAAAGATTTGCAACAAATTAAAACTACAGTCAAGCAAGCAGTAATCACAAAATCTGAAATCAAAAATGGGAAGTAAGAAATAAATAACAAAAACATTAAGTTGCTGAACGAGGAACTTTGATACAAAATAAACGCCTAGAAAACTGAAACCAAATATTTATGTGTTTTTGTTTGAATGTTTGCACGTATCGTACCTTTACGACGGGTCTTGAAGTTCGAAGTTCGATGATTGTTGGTCCGAAGAAATTCTAATCTATTTTTTTATTAATTACCTATATTTGTTTAGGTGGTGATCTAATCGGAATAGCGTCGCAAAACGGAAGCATATACATATTTCGCGTCAGCAGGGACGGATTTTCGTACAAAAAATCGAACAAGATTCGCGGATCCCAGCCCCTCATGCAACTGGACTGGAGCACAGACAGCAACTACGTCCAAACCGTCACTGCCGATTACGACCTGTGTTTTTGTGAGTGCGAACTTATTTTTATAAAATCGAATGCAGCGCAAACGTTCCAGGGGACATCAAATCCCTATCGCCCGAGAAGAGCCCCATCGCGATGAAGGACGTCAAATGGTACACGCACAATTCCACGGTGGGATTCCTGGTGGCCGGGATATGGAACAACCGTTTCTACCCGATGTCGTCCATCGTCAGCACCGCCAGCCGATCAGCGGCCCACGATCTTCTAGTCGTGGGTGACACAGACGGCTACCTCCGCCTATTTAGGTGATTAACCACGATTAATTTCTCGTTTAATTCCCCGCGTTTCAGGTTCCCGGTGCTCAGTGCGAAGGCCGAGTACAACGAGGAGAAATTGTACAGCGGAACAGTGGCGTGCGCGCGGTTTTTGTACAACGACCGCAACATCGTCACGGTGGGCGGAACCGACGCCGGGCTGATGCTGTGGGAGCTGACGGAGGAATAGCAGAAAGCTTCTTTTTATTTCGTGCCGTCCGTCGTCGCGAAAGCCGGGGATTTCAACGAATCCGAGTACGAATCGGACTTGGACACTCCCTTCGAGGTGCTACAATTGAATTGTCGTTGAGTTTTGTAAATTTCAACCCGAGTTGGGAAACTTGGATGACGTAAAATTGATTGGTAAATTTATAATTTATGAAACACCAGACAACCCCTTAAACCTCTTAAAAATCTCCCCTATTTACGACTTTTACTGCAATGCAAATTTATTTTTCACTTGTTATTAAGTTATGAGTCTGAATAATCCCTTAAAGTGTCGTTCCAGTCTCGAGCGTTTATTTATTAACATTTTTTGTTGATATGAGGTTAATTCTATTCTATTCTACTATTTATTTAATTAAACAAATTTAGCTTTCAAACTTTGCATATATGCAACTTGGTCATCTAAGTAGCCCACTTAATTTTCAAACTGGAACTAAATACACCAAGGATTACACGGCTATCATTATCATCCAATGCATATCAAATAAAGTTAATGAAAGAGTCGTCTTCGTCAATAATGATAGCCGCGAAATACTCAGTCCATTTAATCTAACAGAATATTCTAGTTTTACCTACGTTAATATTAATTAATAGTCTTCTCCACAAACTATGACATAAGCTCTTTTTATATAACTTTAAAATCTTAACTTGTAAGGTAGATGTAAATCGAGTAAAAAAATTGGTGGTAATTTAAATAGCAACTTAAACCAATCTGATAATTAGAAGAATTTGATGACAAAGTGTCCCACATTTTTAATTAATCAATTCATCAGATGGTGTAAGAGACGTTAAAAAATTAAAGAAATATTTGTGCTTGTCTTACCGTGAATTGGTAAATTATATAAATGGGGGTGGTGAGGGCATCGACGTGTTACGTAGCAGTCCGAATAAACCTTATGTTGTATTTTTTCTATTTCACTTAAATTATATTCTAAAAAAAAATAAAACAACATCGTGCATTGCATCACTGCATTTTATTCATGATTTGTTTTTATAATAGAACTGATGGTAAATTAATTAAGTTGTCTGAGATTAACAGAATCCAACGGTAACAAAAATCAGGTTACGTAAAACTCGAACGCCCTTTTCCTTCCAACACTTGATTGTCGCAATTACAATGCAATATAGGGGAAAAAAAATAGAAGTACTGATTGATAAAGTGATAAAGTAATTACCTCAATTTAGGTAAATCAAAGAGAGACGAATATGTAGCGATAGACGAACATACGTAGGTTCAAATCATAAATGCACACATCCAATTAATTGTCTATGGGCTAAAGTCAGATTCATAGAACCGATTTGTGCAATTAAATTGATGCATAAGTAACACACCGGAAACTGCCAATAGGTTAGATTTTATTACATACTTAGATAGAGAGTACTTTGCATGTAAGCTTGTTAAACTGTTCGGTTACCGTGTGAGTTTCGTTACGTTGCTTGATTTTGAACGTTGTGTACGTCGACACTCTTCCCCAGGTACCCAAGTTGTATACCGAAACCAAAATGTAAAAATTATTTTTGTTTGTAAGACATATATTTATTAAATAATTATAATAAATTTGCTGTTTTTTTCTTCACCGTACCAGCCCATAAAGCTCGTTTGGTTTAAATTTTAAATATTACATTAGATTCCCAAAAACGGGTTACACACAACATCCTTGAGATGGTTGGGTTGGGTTGAAAAGAATGAAAAGGAATATGGTTATAATTTTTGTAATTATCCGAAAGTATTATGATCTGTATTTCACAGGGACTTTCCATCGTAATTGTCAATTTTTCGATCCGTTCACACACAAGATATAGCGAAAATCGAAAGGCGATACCAAGGATTTTGAGACGAAAGCATGATGAGCGAGTACTGCTGGACCCTGATGCATGCAACAGATCCCAAGCAGTATAAAACGGACTCAAAACCCAACCCAACCTCTGTTTATTTTTGATTTATACTTTTTAATTCAATAAATGGCAATTATTTGTCAAAAATAGTAAAATAATGAATTTATTTAATATTTCGAAAACTAGAACCAATTTTAAACAACTGATTTGGATTCGGCCCCCCAATTTACCTTATAAACAGCTTTTGGTTGCTCAGATCCAAAACCGTGTATACTTGTATTATTATGATTATTATGACACATTTGCATTCTTACAACACTTAAATCTACGAGTGCACACGTTTTGCTAAAAATTAATATCAATCGCAAACCCGTACATTAATAAATTTTATTCAAAAATTACACATTTACATATGTACAAAGCGGAATTATAAAACAGTTTGTAAATATTATATACAAAAAATATACATAACAAAAGGCAAATAAAAAACATTCTTAAGTGTTATCACTACTCAAATCTTGTGAAGCTTCGTTATTCGCGTTGACGCTGTTGTTCCTAGGTGAAGAGTAATCTTGTGTTGTATTGGAATCGGGCGTGTTCACCGGCGCGTACACCGTATTGTCCACATCACCACTAATCACAGGTCCTTCCACTCGCTCGCTGGGAAACATGGTGCTCTTCGAGTACACTTGAATGGGCCGCTGGAAGCCCTTGGAGTGATGGTGCGGGAAACCGAGAATTTCGCTCTTGGCGAACCCGACTTCCGGCGACAGAAGATACTGGGTGAACTTCTCGGGAAAGAATTCGATCAGATTGTAGTTTTTGTATATGGTCTCCTGGAACAAAGATTTCGGAATGCACACAAAATAAATCAATGTCGCAATTTGATGGTTGTGTGTTCAACAATTATTATTCAGGAAAATTATTATTATAAGAGTTGAAGCCTTTTTTAACTAATTGATCTTGAACATTGCAGAGTTAACAATAACGAGGTCATCCCAGTGGATTCGGCAACTTTCAGCACATCGTAATACTACAGAAGTACTGTGAAAACGAGTTATTTGTGTTGTCAAGGTACTTATCATGCTTATGGTTAAAAAAAGATCGATAAAGAGACTGAATTCATTGATGAATTTAATTAAATTGTTGGAGGGAAAATCTCAAACTAATACTTCTATATCTTATAAATACAGTATAAATACAATACTTTTTGTTTTGTTTTGCTATTATGTCTTACCGTTAATTTCTTTTTCCCTTTATAACTAGCCCAGTTCTGCGGCTCCAGTATCAACTTCCCACCAGGCCTAAGCTGCGCATACATCCTCCGAAAAGCCTGCTTAATCCCGGCATCCCCCCAATTCAAGTGTATCCACTTTGTGATGCTCAAACATAAAATAACGTCGAACTGCGGCTGCTCGGTGCTCAAAAGCGAATCATCGCCCAGCACGTAATTGCCCTAAAAACACCACAAGTTAACATCCACATGGCCTCGCCAACACCAACCGAGAAATTACCTGCACGAAATTAACATTGTTCGGAAACCCGTGGCCCTTTTTTTTATCTTTAAATCCTGGAATATCAATAGGCCCATATAGTATAGGCATGGAAATTGGATAAAACTCACTACTTTTCTTGACATCCCTAATGTCGCGAGAATCGTCGTCGTTTCTCGGCGACTCCGAGCTCACGTAATGTTTGACGTTCTTTCGCGCTATTCCGATCAGATTCTTATCGATATCTAGACCGACGACGCTTCGCGCGCCGAAATCTCGCGCCACCGACAACGTGATGTGGCCTATATTGCAACCGATATCGAGGATATCTTTACCTTCGAATATGTCTCTGTGATACGAAAAACATCTCAGTCTTGAATCTACCTCGTTCGACGGATTGCGATAACCATAATACCTAAAAACACGAGTAATTATACAATATGTCCCAATTACCGAATGCTTTTGTTATTTGAAAATGAAAGTGTGCAAGTAACAACATTTTGCAAAAAAGAAAAGGAATTCGAGATTTCAAAATATATTACATTCGACCACATGCACTTCTGCATCGACAATTTAAGGAGTTCCTGAAAGAATTAGATTCTGAATATAGTATATTCTTCAGTCAAACCAGATGGTTAAGTCATGGAAGGTGATATGTAAAATATTTCTGAAGTAAATGAAATATTACTGTGGTGGATTCAACATCCAGGCTTCCTTCTACTCTATTTTAATATAAATACCCACCTATTGTAATTACCATATTGATACTGTTTATTTTTCTCTTTAAACTGCGGCAGCGCCTGATCTTCAATTTTATTCGGTTGTCTGGGCGGCCGATTATTCCAGCTCCCAATTCGACTGTTCGTCCTTTTGAGCCAGGCACCCGGCTGTGGAACCACCGGACTGACGATTTTATCCATCGAGTACTTCATCTTCTTAACGAAATCTTTGTGATCGTCTGACTTCCTTTTATTCTTCTCCTTTTTCGGCGACAACTCCAAACTTAGATCCTTGGGCTTCGTAACAACCGCTTCGTTCTCATCGGGGATCTTCGCGCTATCCTTGGTAACTTCGGGCGTCTTGGCTTCGGAAACGCCGACGGTGTCCGCGTCCGACGAATACACCGAAGCCGAGACGGTGCGTTTCTTGCGCAGCCGCTTCTTCCGACCTTTTTTTAACGGCGAGCACAACTGCTGCTCGTACTCGGCGTCGTCGGCGCAGTCTATCAAATTCAAGGGATCGTTGATGTTCGGCGGTATGATGACCTCAATTTGTCCGCGTCGACGGGGTGGTGTGGGAATCGGGGAGGACTTCGGCGTCACTGCGTTCATCGCCCGGTTGATTTCCTCGTCTTGTAAGCTGTTCAGGTTCAACGGGTCGTTTATGTTGCCGCCGAGGAGGAACTTGGACGGCAGGACGGGCTTCATGTTTTTGATTTTGCCTATCCCGCAGCCGGAGAAGCTCTTCGAGCGCTTGCGGCCGCTCCGGTCGTGCTTGAACTTTTTCTGCGAGGCCGTGCTGAAGTTGGAGGTGCGCCGGTGGCTCTTGGTGTTTTGGATTTTCATCGGCTGCTCCATGACGGCCGAAGACATGTTTCTGAAAGACACGACGTGTGATATATTTCAATACTAAGTCCTGCACCCGTAATACATAAACCACATGTATAAAATAAATAAATCCGTCTAAGGATGCAAACGCGATAAGAACCAAAATTAAAAATAAAAATTCATAAACACCACTCGTACCAATCGCAATTAGCATTTTTCCACTCGCGACAATAGCGAATTTATATAAAGACCAAAAAAAGAATAAAATTAAACTTTTTGAATACCTCCCGTGAAACACTGCGCGTGCGCACTTCTTCCCCAAACATGTATACCACTGCAGTAAATTAATTACTTCAAAGTTTTTCGAACAATTCTTAATAATGTTAACGTAAATTATGCCACATTTACCTTCAATTGGCGTCACGGGGTCTCGTGCATCGATCACCGTGCGATTGGAAGCGTTTCGCCTTTACCATGCGCAGATATTCGAACTATCCTGCCGGGGACTTGCCAGTAGCTCACTGTCACAACGACTACAAAATCGTTGCGATGGAACGCTGCCTCCATTTTCTAACGTGAACAAGTATCCGCCGACGGTCGCCGATCGCGCACGAAGCGGTACCGAGAAAACCTTTTGAACACGAAAAATTTGCGTCGCCTATTCCAGTGAGTTTGAACGTTTTTATCTATTTTACGACCTCTTTGTGTGCATCGTGCATGTTATTTTTTAATCTACGCTCGATTGAAATAGTTGCTTTTTGTCTAATTCCGATAAAAAATCAACATTTGTAATCTCCATCTGACTAATGGGTAGTACATGCACGAAGGCAATATAGATAATTTTTATCACGTAACATTTGAATTTATTTTCTACGCCCGTAGAAGGTTGTTTTTTTAAATATAGGTTCGATGCATACTCGAAAAAAAGTCAAATCCTAATGAAATATTTGACAGATGAATGCAATTTGAACGCACTATGCTTTAGTAAGAAATCCATCAAATACGTTAACTAAATGACATTTAAACCGATACATTTGTTAAGAGAAATAAATCGTTGAAGATGTGTGTCGGGGGAGGAGAACTTAATTTTTAGGACACGTCCCCCTCAACAATCCCAAACCCAACCAAATTTTGTATTTTCGAAATTGTTGCACAATTTAAAAAAATTTCGATCATTTCGCAAATTTTCGCATTTTGGCCAATTATTAAATATTTTCTTAAAAAAAAATAAATGTAATATTTAAAATAAAATCATTGAAAATATTTTTCGAATATCCGATGAACTGCTTCATTGCAAAAATTGCAACAGAATTCTCCACCTAAAGTAAAACTGTGTATTAATTAACTTAACTAATAAATATTTTATCAATAGGTGGGGAGCTGTAAATATGTCGCTTTACCAACGTAAAAGCATCCGACAAATTACTATGCCTCAAAACGTAACTAAAACCCAGTTACACCTTGTAGACCCGTTGGAGTCGTTGTTTGCGTTGCCAAAAAGAAAAGTGACTGGCGTACGCAATGTAAAAATCTCTTCGGCTCCCAGCGATTCCAGCCTGACACAATACAGCAGTTTTAAAAAAAGAAAAGGCAGTATCAACGAAGAAAAGGACCAACTATCCGAAACAGACGGATCAAACTCCCTAGATACCAGTTTGACCTCGCAGTCGTTGATTTCCATTTGGTCCCGGGAAGAAATCCCCAACTTCGGACCGCCACCGCATCTCTCTCCCCGCCAAAGATTACAGTGGCTCCAGGACCACAGGAACGACGGTGTTTACGTGATTTGCGACCGGTGCGACAAATCGCGATACCTAGAAGACGTGAAAGATCCGCTCGAGCTACCTGATCTTTGGTATTGTTTTATGAACCCTGGTAATTATTTACGTGTTGGTCACAATTTATGAAAAATGTACTGAACAAAAGATCAGAACCTGAACAAGACAAAATTGTTCTATCTTTTTTTTGCTTGCATGTATGAATGAAGTTACTATGTCTTGTATTTCAGGGGAGAGTTAATTAAATACCTTCCATCCTTACCAAGACTTGCTTTTTCCTGTATAAATTACATAAATTCCTCTTCCTCTACCATATCCTTCTTCTGAGACTGTTCCAGGTCATTTATTCTTGGATTATTAAATAAATAAATTATTATTTTTCAGATAAGAACTTTAATGCGTGTTCGATTCCAGAAATAAAATTAACTGCATACGAGATAGAAGACTTAATTTACAACGCGTACACTGCAGGAAGTATTGTATGGGCTTTAGTACCTGGTAGACCTTGGTGGCCTGCTATGGTTACCGACTGTCCGTATGCTGAAGCTTTCTACGAGCTACAGGGTTATTCAGACGTACCGGTAACTGCTTCTTTTAACTTTCGTCAATCAATTTGCAATTTGTTGCGGTTACCTCTAAGAATTTCACTGGGCACCGATATTCCAGATGCGTTTCCAATTCAGCAATCATCACCAGCATATCTCACAATTAACTTTGTAACTCGCATTAGAGTCGAACAGAGAGCAAAATGCTTCCATTCGCGAAATAACCGATTGATTCTTCCAGGTTCGCTACAACGTCATATTTTTCAAACCCAAAGTGTACATGAACTGGTTGAAACCGAGTCGAATTTACAAGTTCAAAGGTAACGAAGATAACCCGAAGTTTCAAGGGAAACCTCGGCACGCAAAGAAATACGGACTGGCTTTGAAACACGCCATAATGCAAGCTCAATCGGCGTTGAATTACGACATCCCAGAACGTTTGAAGCGTTTCAGTTATTTGGCAAGAACGACCTTTCAATCGCCAGAATGCCAGGGTGACGGAATACATCACAGGAAAAGTAGTGCAGGAGCTAACGCCACGAAATCCACGACCAATAAAAAAACTCGTTTGATACGTCACATCGAGAAGGTGAACTCGTACGAATCCAAGAGGAAAATTATCGAAATATACCAACAGTATGAAAATAAAGAAAGGGAACGGATTAAGAGTTTCAGCCAATAGTTTTCTTTTGCTTAATATTTTGTTTTAAGTTAATTTAATAATTCGTATTAATTTGTTTCAACCAAATCGAGAAGTTTAAATTTAAGTTATTTGTGTTATTATAGTTAAGTTTAAATATGTTGTTGATAAATAAAATAAAATGATTTTTTTTTAACTTAATTTCTACAACTTGCAGCAGCATTCACTCAAAGCTATTTCAATCAATCCAGGACAATTACAAACGTTCATCTGAAAATAAAATTCTCGTTATTACAAAACAATTTATTTTAAATAGAATTATCAAATTAATTCAAGTCTTTTGTACAGACAGTTGTTATTTTACTATTTCACGACACAAAATGAAATTGTCTCGTCAGGTATAAATAATTTTAAAAACTTAAATCGATCTTTAATCGTCTTAAAACGTGTTGTTTGAAAAAGGCGAGATAAAACTTAAGCGAAATAGAATTTCCAAAGGTCAGTCTCACGAAACTAAATAAATAACTTAGAATAGGATTCGAGTCGTAAGTCATAAGCAGTAGATAAATATTTTATATATGTAAAAAAATAAACAATAAATTAATAGTGATTTTGCACGTCGTGTAAATCATTTGATCTAAAATCTTAACCGTGTACGGGTTAAAAAGATGTGCTGGTGAATATGTTAACCACAAAATCTGTCTTAGGATGTACATTAAGTTATTCAAGTTTGTATTTTATAAAATTATTACCCGAGCTATTAGGTAGATATAAGGCTTTAACGTTTATTTGCAATATCATAAATTAAATAAAATTAACCAACATACGAAAAATATGATTGCAAAAATTATTTTACATTGCGTTTAGTTAGTGGGATGAATAAAAGAATAAAAGAATCAACATTTGGTAACAAATGACATTAAATCCTATTTTTAATTAGATTATTGTGAGAAACATGTTTGCTAACACACCTTGTATAAGAATTTAATATTTTCTAGCATAATTTAAATGTTTAAGAAATGCACAATTAATTCACTGAACAGTTCTTAATTTATATTCATATTTTGTTTGAATTTAAAATAGATAAATATCAACTTTTAAACAGTTTATAAATTCGATACGCGAGTCATTAAATTTCATTTGCTATGAAATGGTAAAATACATAAAACATCTGTGATTTAAAATAGAAAAATTATCTCTAAAATACTAACAAAAATTATTTTACAATACAGTTTGGTACCAAAAATACATCGCGTTAAACTTATAAAAATCAATGAACATACTGAAATAAATAATACAAACGTGTTTTTGACCTAAAACTAATTTATCTCTCTCGATACCAACGACCCCTCGGCTTCCGAAGCGTTCTGGGTGACTTTGGGGACGCCGGCATCCTACGAGCTCGTTTCAGTGTCCTATGCGGCGAGGAACTGCTCCTCAGTCGCCGGTTAGAGCATTTCACCGACACGTCACCCGCGAGTTTTTGTACACGAACGTAAGGTTGAAACTGAACGTCGGAATTAATCTCATTGTTTGTCAACTTGGCGGACAGTACTTTTTCCGCGTTCTCCCATTTGTCCAACGCGACCACCCTGTCGTTCTTACCGTATTCACTCGCGATTACGATTTCGGCGCACGAGTCGTCGTGTCTGCTCGACGCGTTTACCCTGTCTTGTCTATCATCGCCGTCTAGATTGTTCGTTTGTACATTTGTATGTGCATTACTTTGGTCGTCGTTTACGTTCATAACCGCGAGTTTAACGCTGCTTTTTAACTTAGTTACACCCGACACAAACTCACTCTCGGAATTATTTACACCGCCATTTAAATCGGAAAACTCGACGTTACTTTGATCACAATTGTCGTTTTCGTCCGAGTCGGCATTCACACTTACCGAATCTACAGTACTATCGTCGAGCTCCTCTTTCACTACACCCTTCTTGAGTCGTCGGTTTTTATTCGGCCACCCCGTCCTGTTCTTTTTCTTTTTTTTCCGGCCAGGTTTCTTACCAGACGCATACACTCTCTTAACCGGATTACCCCCCTCGCCCCGTTGATTATCGTACTGCTCGAGCATCTCCATCGCGTTCATTTTAAAACAGACGCCGCTCAACGAATTATCGTCGGAAATCAGCTCCATCTCTTCGTAGCTGTCCAACGAATTGAGCAAAACGTCGTCCATTTTCTTTATCGTCAAATCGTAATCGGTTTCGTGGTCTTTGGCCGTTGAAACCTCGATCTTGATTTCTTCCGCGTTTTCCGCTATCGACGGTAAATTTAGCTTCGACGCGTTCATCTCGCATTTCGATTTGTTCAAGTCTGCCCTTCGTTTCCTCTGGTAGATCAGACTGCTCAAGATGGCCAACGTGGACGCGTGTTGTCTGGGCGATTTTCGGGGATTTTTGCCGACCATCATCGCTTTTCTCCGTTTGTATCGGTTCGAGTCGTTCTGCGAGGCCTTCTCCCCGTCGTTCGCGGCTTCAATGTTGGAATCTTCGCTGGTTTTGCTGGCGTCCTCGATCAGTTCCGGGGAAATGCTGTCCGCGCAGTTGGAATCTGGTGTGGTGCATCCGGCCGACGTCGACGCGGATGGTGTGTCAACGAATTGCTTTTTTACTTCTTGGTAGGCTTTGATGCAAACTCGCGGGTCTAACGGCGGCAGAGGCCCCATCTGGTACGGCAACAATAACGGTTTCCAATAACCTGAAACATTTATGGTATAAATTGATTTTAATATTACCATATTTTTATATATATTGCAGTTAAAATAAATAAAGTAAAAAATATAATCTGCTTAGCAAACAGAAATAGTTAAGTTCCTCTCCTCAAATTTATGGGAAACAAACAATTTCACACCGTACAAAAATTAATAAAACTCTCAGTTTCAGAAATTCGATAAATTCCATTCAAAATTGCGCGTTTTTGTAGGAAGTGACTTAACTATTTCGTACAGTCCAGACAACCCACCCGAATCGCTAAAGCAAGTGTAATACTCCTGCCCCTGATCTTGTCTTTTGAACGTCTGATACCACGGTTCACTTTTAGGTATCGTTTCGAAGGAGAAAGATATGTCGTTCAAATTTATCTTTTCGGTGGACTTGCTGGCGGTGACTTTGTCGTCCACCGGCGTTTTGTGCTTTTCAGGTTTTTCTTTATCCGCAAGTTTGTTGGCTTTCGAAGTGCAGCCATTTTTCGAGGCGTATTCCCCGTTGTGTTTCGGCAATTTTGTAGATGGTGGCATTGGAGCTAAATAAGACCCGTGATATCGTAACCTGAAAATAAAGCAATGCGATATTGTAAATAGCGGAAAAAGTATGACAACTAAGGAAGGCATTTATCTCAAATTATCAAAATTTAAACAATTTACACATCGGTTTAGAATGCAAATGTTGTAAGAATCAGTCCCCTCATAATAAGACCATTGACACAAAAATTACAATTTAAAAATTAACCCTCCAGTACACGGGTGAGGCCTGTGAGTCCAAGAAATATATAAAAAAATAATGTAATTTTGAAAAACATAGTTGTAAGGCTTTCAACCTGTATGTACCTCTCAGCGATGTGAAAAGTCATGTTCTGATGTTATTAGAAAATAAATATGAAATTTTATTTTTGTGTAAAAGCACACATTGTGCCCTGATAGGCCTCACCCATGCGTCGGTGTTATTTTGTATAAAATTATGTTTTCACGTTTAATAAAACAAAAATAAATGTACTTTGAAATAATCACAAGTAACTTACACAAATATTTAAGCAACGTTTTTTTACAGTCTATTAAAAAACGTACCTCGAACCAGGCGTTTCAAATTTATAGTACTTCTGGTTATCTAAAATAAAAGCCTCGGCGTGAGTTCTCCTCTTCTTCTTCTTAACGCTTTCCGAACAATTGCTGTCCATCGACACCTCATCTTCGTGCTTAACCACGCAAACCGGCGGAATCGATGGCTCGTCCGATTCGCTCGACAACAGCAGCGTGCTGTCACCGTCCCTGACACTGACCGTAGTGTCGGGCCCGTCGCCGTCGACGTCTTCGTCCGAGCTCGAGTCGTCTCGCTTCGGAAACAGGAAGTTCTCCGCCTCGTTGTTGAGCTGCTTCAGCTCAGACGTTCGCATCCTCTTGAACTTGACGATCAGACCTGAGTCGGCAGTCGTCACCGGCTCGCTTTCCTCGGGTATCGGCGTTTGTACCGCCGCAGTGTGGACTTCCAGATCTTTCGTGCCGGCACCACTCGAACGCAGCTTGTTTGACAGAACTTCGACTTTATAATACGATCGGTTATCGACCACCAGCCTCTCGTCAGCAGATATTCTCTTTTGTTTGATGCACGTTCGTTTCGGGCGACCGGAATCCCACGTGTCTTTCGCTTCATGTTCGGCGAGTCTCTGAAAATGATAAATTGATAATTTTATATAAAAAAATAAACAGGGTGTACTTTCTTTATATCAATAATTAGATCAATTTCAATAAAAAATAAATAGTTGCGAGCCAAAATAGACTTTTCGGTCATAGTGGAGGGGCCCCACTCATTATAACTAACTAAGAGGAGGTCTTTGAAACACAAGAAAAAACATAATTATGAATGATACAGTTACTAGAAATACGTAACAATATTACCAGCAATTGTCTGGTGCTTGATCTCAACTCCCTAATCTCACGGGCTCCTTCAGGCTTAATTGGTTGACCATCGTCTTCAGCCGTACTCCCCAGGTAACTGCTTGTTAAAGCGATATGTCTTCTTGAACGTAACCTATGACCTGAATCACTTCCAGTCGGCGACAGTGGCGAATTCTTTATTTTATCACACAGAGATGTCGTTCTTGTTCTTGGCATTTTGTTACGGATAGTACTAATACTGACAGGATTCAATCCATTGCACTTGTCATCTAAAAATAAAAATACAACCGTAATAATGGTTAATACCATGTGACAAAGTCTGCAAATAATAATAATAATAATAATAATAAAGGCAATTAATGCCATAACTTCATAAAATTATAATGAATTATACAGTTGTTTCAGTTGCATCTACTTCTGAATTATTTGTAAAATGAAAAATTCTCATTTACATAGTCGTAGCAGACTTAAATTGATTAAAATCAATTTAAGTCTTTTTCCTCCATGACTTTCTTTCATTGTGCATAAAAATATATAATGCTCTCGATTTTTTTTTCTGTCCCTTGGAGGTTCGAGTTAGAGAAGTTCCAGTGTATTACCTTTTTGTCATTCTATTTTTAATAAATATAAAAGTTATATTATATTTGGGCCACTCTATTGTACATTCACTTGCCACTTGTTTCTTTCACGACTCACAGACCCTCACAGTGCCTTCTACATCACCACTTCACAAATTCAGAGCGTTCCTCAACCCGTTCACAAACACTTACCAATGTTTAATTTCAGAAAGGAATCGATGTTCGACGTGTCACGAATCAAACTGTCGAGCTGAATGAAATTGGAGTCATCCTTGATGAAATTAAGGTGCTTCTTGCTCTCGAGATGCTCGTCAAATCGGGGGTATTCTGCTCGGCACACCTCGCAGTACCCGGGCTGCAGAGCGGTATCGACACGTGGATGATTCGAGCGTGTCTTTCGGGTCATGTTACGCTCGGCGAGCGAGCGGCACTTCACTCCAGGATCGCCGGCGGAGCCTTGAAAATTCAGCGCCGGCCAGTTACATATCTCCTGAAAAACGGGTCTCGTCTGCCTGCAACCAAACGGCGTTGATTTATGTCAAACGTGCAACGTCGAGCTCACCTATCGAAGGCTTCAAATTTGATAAACGGCGCCTTGAGCGGGAAAACCTTGCAGTCTTTCTTCCTGCCAGACTTAATCGATAGGGTCACTTTTTCTAACCAGACGAAAGCCTGAAACGTTGACGATGATAAAAACGCACGATAAATCGTATGTGAAAAATATTTACTTTCTCTACGGTCCATATGGCGATGCCCCAACTTTTAGCTTCATCCAACGGGTCCTTAGAAACAACTGTCGATGTGAGTCGAGCCCTTTCAAGCATTGCATCCGCGCGAGTTTTCTAAAAAAAAAATATTTTAATAAAGAACGGACGCGATGACGATTTAACTCACAGGTCGTCCTCTGGTCGGCGTGCATTCGAAGGAGGCGTTGGAATCATCGTTGTACGGTTCATTGGAGGCGGTCCGGGGGGTTTTAGGGTTAAACCCACCCCCCTTAGTATTGCACCATTCCTTACGATCGGTCACAACATGCGTGACGTCCCTTATCAAAAACAGCTCGAGATTCTGCAACGAAAACCCATTGCGTTTGTTTCCTTCGGGCGCGCGATTAAAAACAAATAAAACCATATGATTCGATTTCAAGGTCAAGGTTGTTGAAAAGCTATGGGATCTCGAGTGTGTGTGTGTGCCGCGTTAAAACGTAAATAAAAACAAACGAAAAATTTGACACATAGATGTCAGACGGTCGGAAATCGTGTTATCAATTTCTGGGTGTGTAAACAAGAATTGCAATGCGGCGCGTATCGTTACGTAAGAGTGACAAGTAGATTACTTACATCGACGTGAACTTATCGGATGGCAAACCGATTCGTTGGCAATAATATTTACTGCGTGTGATAATTGTGAGTTATGGCTTTTTGGAACTGTCATATCATATACAAAATGGCTTGTTTTAGTTAAATGTTTGCGTGTAGCTGGCGCTACCATTAAATCGAAACGCGAGCGATGAATTCACGGCGACGGGTTTTTTTAAAATTAAATCGCTATCGCGTTTAAATGAAAGTGAAGAAATTGACCCGCTCGTTAAACGTAATTAATACGATTAGGGGAACAACGACTTGGCAACGGTGTTGGTGCGGTACGGGTCACGTCAAAAGTAACAAGCCGTACATTTGTACAAACCGGACGTTTACCTATGCACTTGATTACAACGCAATGAGCGACGAAACGCCGACCTTTCCATGGGATTTTAACGGGCGCTCCGCGCTACGTTGACAAATCTAACTGGCCATGTTCCTATATGAAACAAACCGCGCTACACGTTGCGCAACAACGATACTTTCGAAACGTTTACGTACAATAATAATTTACACACATAACCTATAAACACCCGTCCGACGTTATTTACAAACAAATCAAACATTTAAATTAGGCAACTTACCCCTCCCAATTCCTTCAATTTGGCTTCGAGTTTGTTGGTCGTAACGCGGTTTTTAACATCCAAATAAAACCGTAATTTATTCAGTGGCTTACTTCCCACGGCCAGAAACGTCGGACCTGGAATTTACCCCGTTTACAAACCACACAACTGGCACATAAATCACAATGAATGAAATTTACTTTTGTTCACATCTTTTTGCAAATGTTTAGCATTTTCCTTTTTGAGTGGTGAACTAGATAGCATCACTTAACGACACATTTACTATTTTTCGTCATAACAGGGCGAACGGTTGGTGTTTCGACCGTCCAGTTGCGCCGACACGTCGATAATCCTACTTTTAATGCACACATATACGGTTGAGCGTGGTATGCACTGGCTTTTCAACGGCCATTACGCTCCGGTTCGCTTCCACACGCCCAAATCGACGTCCACGCCGTTTATAACGCTCGCCCGATGATTTCGGCGCGTCGACCACACATGTCCCGCTTATCGGCACTACCTCGACAATCCGTATTAATTATAATTAGATATAATGCAAATTACCACATATTCAAAACAATTCCGAGTCCGCCAGAACCGTGACACGCCGTTGACCAATCGGAGCGATCGATCGCTGCGCCCTCTGCCACGAAAATGGTGGTAAATTTAAACGCTGCGTGACAGGAATCGAAATAATCAAATTGTAATGTGATAAATAGAAAGTGAAATGAATTGTGTAATTCGAACTCGTTACTGACTAAATCTCCAAGACCGAGTTTTTTTTTAACACAAACGTGATGCACGCCATTACTATTTAATCGAAATCAGAATTCGTAATTAACAATTCTATAGATAAAATCCCAAATTGCGAACGAAAAAACTTTCGATTTAGTAACTCCAAGAAATGGGCATTTAAAGTTTAAAGACGCAAAAGAAGCCACGGAATGTTATCAATGCAGTTTCGATAATGTTATTTATAAATACTCCATGTCTACACACAACACACACACAATGAAAACTCGTTCTTTGTTTGAGTCGTGCATAAAATTAAATGATGAAAGGACGAAAATAACTATGCAATGGTGAAATAAGAAGCATTGTACAGTGCAGTAAAAGCAAATGAGGATTTAAATAATTATGACGTCGTCGTAGGCTTGTTTAAAAATTAAATAATTCAAATTGCAGTAAAAAAAGTGTTATTTAATGAATTATTGTTTAAAATTGAAATTTCGTAATGCAAATGATTCAAAAAATGCCCTACTTGGGTGACGTTTATGATGTCAGACATGTTTTTTTAAATTACATCAATGGGTACATTCGGTGGAAATCGACGAATAAAGGTAGCCCAAACCCAACCCAACCCAAATGGGGTAAATTGTTCGCAATAAAAATGTATCTTGTATTGTGTACAAAATTTGTTGCGATATCCCCTCCCAACTCAACCAAAATCAGGCACATTTTACGACCCGCAAATCCAATAAAAATATATCTTGCATTGCATAGAAAATTTATTGCCATGCCCCATCCCAACCTAACCCGAACTGTAGCACCAAGTTAGGGAATTCGTCGAAATGCAATTCCAATAAAATTTTAATTTAAAACTTACCTTGCAAAATATTCGAGTACACAGCGGCACTGCATCGATAATTCTACTTTGCTTTCGTCGACCTGGACAGATTAAAAAAAAATCAATTAATTTTTGAAACTCAATACTAAATATGAAGCTTTACTCCGCCGATAATTAAACATTGCTGCAAACCCAAACAATTCGCTTTCTTGAAAATTTTGGAATTAGTACCTTTTTCGTTAAATAAAATCATGCTTTAAAATTCAATCGTTGAAAAAGTTAACAAGAATGATATCTACTATGAGTATGAATTCTTGGTCGGTTTAAAAACAATTGTGTCGATCTAAATGTTTTCCTACACATTTCCAGTGGTGAGTAATGGCCGCTAACTTGTACTTGCGAATTCCACATTTTGGTAATAATCTGTGACATGTCCTTGATATACTTAATGTACACAGATTTGATGCAAGGGCTTGATGTAGTTGTGTATAAACTTGTTGTTTCACCACACAACGATAGAAAGTTGTGCCAGAAGATCTTATGATGAAGTTTCTGGTCAAACTCTATCCAGGTGATATCATTTTCGATAATTTTAGATGTAGCGACCGATAAAAGAAAAAAGTTTCTGCAAAATTTAACTTACTTACTAACTTTTTCCAACAAAAACGTATTAAAATCACATTTAAACAATATCAACAAAGAACATTTCCTTAAAAAATCAGGAATATACAAAATATCTTGCAGCAAGTGTGACAAGTACTATATTAGGCAAACCCAAAGGAATCCTGAAACTAGGTTCAAAGACCATAAATTACAAATAAAAACCGTCACATTTCAAAATCCACAATAGCCAAACATTTCTTCTGGAATACGGGGCATAATTTCAATTGCACGAGCACACTTTTTATAAAACTGCTTTTATTCAAAAATGGTAATTCACAATCAATAGGCACACCACATAAATTACCATCCACGATATATTAAAAATAAGTAGTCACATATACGATATCAACAATACAATCGTCGACACGATCTCTCTAATACACACTCTTAACATATTTAATCTAGCTACGGAGTAACGAAACGAAATCGCGCTGTCGGCGTCGCATAAAAGCAAAGTTCTCGATTCCGCTCGCAGAAGTGCAGCCGGGGGGAACGTCCCAGGCTTTGGTCGCGCGGAGCCACGAATAACGTACACAATGCGTCACAGTCACCAGAAGAAACAGACGGTTCAGGCACCCTGTATATCAGTCGTCGCTGTTTTTCTCCTTCCAACGATTCGGCGGGTCGCTCGGTCGAGTTAGGGTTTGAATCTGAATTTTTCCTCCAGCTCGCCGGGAACCTTAAAAATTACAACGATTAAAAACTGAATTATTTGCAAGTGTATTTTAACAACTCATAGCAAAGCGTAAACGACACCATGTAAAGTATAAAATAAAATCTAGAAAATTATGGATCCCACACCAGTTCCTGGACACAATTGTTATATTATTAGGCTGCACGCCAATACAATTTTTTCAATATGTATTATTTATTAAAGCAAATGCATTACATTTAATCAAGTTGAATGATAATAATATTCAGGGTAGGTGTAATTATTATTTTCCTATTGGCAGTCATTGTAAATATCTTGTTGTACCCTATATTGAAAGTTTAGAAGATGGTCTAGTCCTGGCCGGAGGAAAAGAAATCAAATTAAATTGGTTAATTTTTGTTTGTTTGTTATGATTTAATTAGTTTTTATTTTATTTCGTTTCACTTAATTTCACCAGTTGCGAAAAATTGCAAATAATGAATAAATTTGTAAACTAATTTAAAGAATTAAGAATCAAATAATTTGATTTCAATAGTAAAACTCTAATAAAAAAACCTTTTTTTTTTTAATTAATTAATTGTGAAAAAAATTATAGATATCGTAACACGACATTAAATTTGTTTCTTGCCAGTCAATTATGCTAATGCGAGGAATTCATAAAAATCAAGTCATTATAATTAATTTAAATCCACCAATTATCTGCAACTAAATTTACACCAACGCGCAATCGTGGTTGCCTAATCACAAGGTAAAAAAATCATTTAATGCAACACGAATTGCGCAAGTTTTAACCTAATCTACTGAAGTTGCATTATCTAAAAATTTATCAGGTTAATAAAACATGTTCATTGTCGAATTCGTTAATAATCTAATTTTTCAAGATAATAAAACTATTCGAAAGTACTAATTGGTTTTCTATTAATTTCTTAAAAAAAATCCCATATCGCGGCCATACTTTTAATCATTGGATCTAAATTGCATCAAAATATCAAATAATCACAATTGGTTTACATTATTGCAAAATTAAGTTTGCCGCCTTCATCAAGAAAACTACTTTTAATTTTCAAATGATACTTACGTTTATTGTACGAAATCAGTACATGTGGAGAAATCAACGCTCGGGGATCTTTCTCCTGACGTCACATGCGTGGTAACTTACTACGCAATCATAGAGACCTAAAAATTATACTGTTTTCTCTGTCTATAAGGCAGCAAAATGACCAAAAAATTTCTTTAATTACTTCAGGACGTCAGGACAAACATCCCTGAGATATACTGTAAGAACAAAGTTAATCCAAGAATTACCAACTTGGTTGTGATATTCAACAGGAATATGCAACAATATGTAGAAACATAGTCTTAATAGTTGTTTGTGTAAGTCGCTTCCAACAGCTAAATTACGGTCACGTTTATGACAGGATTAGGTGTGAGCTGGTGTTGTCTCAGTTCAGTTTAATGCTTTTAAGTTCAACACGTCTTAAAAATAAGTAAGAAAATAGAATGTCACGAAAATTAATCATTTGGTTGTAGTTTATGGAGATAATTTCGTAAGTGAGGGACTGGTGAAATTTCAGCAATGATGATCATCGATGCCCATCATTAAAACAAATTATATTATAAGATTAATTATTCCTCAGATTCTCTTGTCTATTCGAAAAAACGATCCCAAATGAAGAAAGTAAATGAAAAATCAATTTTCCTAGAATAATTTTAAGTTTAAAAGTTTCTGATTTTCATTACTTTTATGTTTAAAAGCAATCATTAATATTTTTTCCTAACTTAACATAAATTTGTTTGTAAATCCATGCAATAAAATAGACTCTCGATTATCTGGATCAATTTAACAGGCTCGACGATGAATCCAAATGGCAAAAAAACTAAAAAAGTTTTTAATTCTCGTCTCAATAATAATTTATTACAATTCATCCTGGTGAAATAAATTGCCTTATGTGTAAAATAAAACACAGTTGACAATCAATCAGACCTGATCGCTCAAAAAGGCATATTTATTATTTTGTCCGATGTAAACTCAACTGTCTGCAGTAACTGCTCTCATATTGTGGTTTTTCCTTGCAAAATTGAAAAATACGCCTAAATATGTGCATTAATCGTTTTTATTATTGCCTGTGGGTGTAGATTAAATGGAGTTGTTTCACCATCATTTCAGATAATTGAGAGCCTACGGTATGGTTTCAATACCAACGTTAGAAAGCCTCAAACATTAATATTCATGAAACACAAAATGCAGCAATTAATTTATTATAAGTAACTCATCGTAACGAAATAGAATTAAAATTATAATAAAGAAAAATCGTTGAAATCCACCACAGATTTATAATTTAAAACTGTACTGATAATCAACTGCACTTAGATCCCCAATGCACAGAAAAAAAACACTAAACATTCCTGATGAGTATCGTTTTTATTTTGAGCGACGCCAGTTCAAAAAAAAGGAACTCCTTACACATCCATAGAAATAAATACAAAATTGTATAACTGTATAGGGTTTTAAATAAAGTGCATTAACGCAACACTGCATTGCGTTTCGTAAAAGGATAAAATTTAGGTACTATTATGACTAGAATCTTTGAGCGGTTCAGAGTCAGCTAATTGTCCGGGATCCTGAAACAGGGCAATTAACATGCGATTGAGTTGTTAGGCGGCGAAGATCGTAGCGTAAAATCTTAACAGCTAAGCGTCAGCCCAAAAGTATAAGTTATTCGCAGGCGTTTACCTTTGGTTTCGAACGGTGCGTGTCCACGGCCTCGATCGGCAGCTTGATGTGCTCGACTCGGCATCCGTACGCGACCGGCGTGAGCTTAATTATCGTGTGCAGAGGTACCTGGAGGTAAGGCAGCTCGTCTGCAAATATTCGATTACTAAAGTCGTTTTGTTCGTGAACGGCGATGTTACCTGCCGATTTGTCTAAGAAATACGCGAGCAGGCATCGCAAGACGGCCTGGTGGGACACGACGAGGACATTTCCCTGCCGCTCGAGTTCCATTATCACCGGTTCGAGTCGGGCCACCAGGTCTTCGTAGCTCTCGCCCCTCGGGTATCTGTACGCGAATTTGTTTTGATCGCGGGCGATGAAATCGTCCGGGTATTTTTCTTTTATTTCTTCGTACGTCATTTCTTCACAGATGCCCTGTACATGTAAACAATGCCAATTGAAATAAGCGATGGATTTCAAACAAATCTACACATGCAGGTACATCTAATTTAAAGCGATTATATTCTATTACAAAAATCCTTACAGCATCTATTTCGTTCAAAGCCTTCCAGCGTTCCTGTGGCGCGGGTACGGCGACCACCGTCTGTATGGTACGTTTCAACCACGAGGTCCAAACCCTGAGCCCCTCGATCTGTTGCTCTTTGATGTAATTCGACAGAGCGTTCGCGTACAACTTCCCCCTAGAACTCAAATTCGAATCACCGCCGATCCTGCCGTCCAAATTCTGCTCACTTTCTCCGTGCTGAATCGAAAAAAAAAAAAACAATTAAACCAACGACACCCGACCGAAACGCCAAACCTACCCTCGTCAAGTAAATCGTCCTGGGCGTGATATGTATATTCATCAAGTAATAAACGATCCTGGCCTGGACGTGCCCCTCGTGTTTGTGCACGACGACCTTCTGGCCGGTGTTGTAAATTTTCATGAACGACACGTTCTTCTCCAGGTTTTCCTCGAGCGGCTGGTACCGCTCCTGGTAATGCTCGATCCGTTGAAGGAAATCGGTCAGGGCGGCGTCTTTGTTCATGTTGGTGTAGTCGGGACTGCTGACCTTGACCTCCATTATGTTCTGCTCGATGATCGTGGGGTCGTCGCAGATCGACTCGACGAAGAACAGCTTGAAGCCCATCTTTTCGACGACGATGTTGTGGATCACGCGTCTGCGATCGACCGTCGAGTTCGTGGCGTCGAAGACGGCCACTTCTCCGCCGTTCTCCAGCCACTGGCACACGTCCTGGAGGGCTTCGACGGCGCACTGCGCCCTGATCCGCATCGCTTCGGTGTTGTCCTGCCGGAAGAACTCGTGGCTTTTGTAGGCGGACGTGGCATGGCGACGATATTCGCCCAAATTAAAAACTGAAATTAAAAAAAAGAAAAAATATTTTTGTCAAATTAATTGGAAATTACATAAAAGTTATATAAGTCTCCATAATGGCAGAAGCCGTACATCTTACACCTTACCTTTAGTATTAATACCAATCCAATTTAAATAACGCGAGAGCTTCTTGGATATGTAGGTTTTCCCACGTGCGGGCAGTCCCACCATAGCAATTACATGAGGACTGTTTACATAGTTTGCCCTTTCACCTGAAAATAAAGCATAATTTATTGTGAAATGGAATCGTTAAAACCATTTATTTAGTTGGCAGGTAACACAAAATCAGATGCAAATTAGCTCCAAAGTTAAATAGTAGTTCAACCAATCGACGACACTGGTTGAGAACTTGACATATTATATTCATGGTTTTGCTCGTTTTTAAACCACGACTTCGTTAAGTGGCGTACGTCGTTATTTTTGAGAAATTTTCGCCATCATCAGCAATTATTAATAAAGCAATCGCAGAATGATAACTAGTACTACATAGTATCATGTCCCGTTTGTATTATACGCACATTAATTGATTTTTTTGAGTTTATGACGTTTCTAGAAAATAAATTTGAGCGAATGTATTAAAATGACAGGTGACGCGTAGACGGCGCTAGTACATTCACACGGAAACTATCCTATAATAGTTTTTGGGTAAAAATTTGATTATCATGATTTATGTCCCGGAAATGAACCTAATATATAGCTTTTGAAATTATTGTAATCTTCATATGGGAGACATTAAGTCCACCACCTCTTAATTACATTTATAGTTCTGCAAAGATATCTATTATCGGTTGAAGTACAGTTCCTACAATTTGTAGATCAATTAATTAGAAATACGCCACAATGTGACAGTCAGTCTGTCACATTAAAATCCTTTGGTGTAACGCCACCAACAACAAAAATCCCTTATAGAAAAAATAATAATAAACACCAAGATGCAAAAATGTCAAAGATGAAGATAATTTGATTTAAATATTTTAAAAATATCAAAAAAAAATATATAAAATTTTACACATTCTTTAAAAATTATTATTATTAAACACAAAAAATGTTAAAGATTAAGATAATTTAAGAATTTTATCTTATTATCAAAAAAAAATTAAAAAATTGATACACAACAAATTTTAAATTGTAAACATTTCCAAAATGCAGAAAAAAGAAAAGTAAACACGGAAATACAAAAAAGTCAGTTTAAGATAATTTGATTTAAAAAAAATATTTACATACGTGACGCCGAAACTCATATATCAACTAATCCTAAAATGTAATTAAGGGTTTGATTACCTGGACGCTGCATTAAAAAATCGCATTTGGAAAAGGCAACTGTCTCAAACATTGATAACTAGACAAAATGAAATGTTGCAAATATTATAAGTGCACGAAGACGAAATGACATTAATTATGCCAACTATGCAAAAAAACCTTGCTTTTAATATTCTTAAAATCTGCCTCCACTACTAACCATTTGTAAAAATCGCACGAATTTGACACCGTGACCGCCGTCCATATTCTTTGATCACACTGTACCTACTCCAATGCAATTATTTACACGCAAACCCCGTAAATAAACAACAGATGTAAACCGCCAACAAGCGAAGCTTTGAAAAAAAAAAAAAATGCCCAGAAAAACAACCCACAAACACATATTTACCGATTCTAATCGACTCTCGCCTCTGAAACTGGAACTTCCTGCGCCGCAGCATCGACTCGAAGAAATCGCAGGTTTCGCGATCCATCGTTCCGCGTCAAAAATCGCCCGTGCGAGCTCCGTGCGAATCGGCACCACCTGCGTGCTTTTCGAATCGCAAGCTACGCGCCCTAACCCCTTCGAATCCCTTCGTATCTATCGGCGCACCTGCACGCGACCTCTCTAGCTCTCGAAATTGCCGTCCCGGCAAGTTCGGAATTGCGTCGACCGAACCGTCCGTGTCCGCCCGTCGTCGCCGTCTTCATTTAAACGGCGCGATATAATAACGGCACGCGAGCCCTATAAATAAACGTGTTATTGTCGCGTTACGCAATGAAACGGCGTCGATTTCTTTGGCCGGCGGTAGTCTGTTACAAGTTCAAGAGCTTGCGTGAAATTGACGGGGGGGCAATGGTTGGAATTTGACCTTGACGTAAATTACTGCCGGTTAACGACGACGCTAATGGGGCTGTTGTAATTGTATTGTAGGAATTGTAAGAGACAGACTTGTCGCAACTAGTGGGCCACTCGATGCATTATTTTGACGTCGAAGTTTTATAAACGAACTCACCCAAGGATTACTTCGACTGAATCTTGCACGTAATTCGAGCAATGCTGCATTGCTTTTCAATGACAAACGTTGCAATAAATAAATGAACAGTTAACTAACATTGCCGGTAAGGCAGAGCCCAATTCATGCAAATACATTTGAAAAATTCGGAGCCTTTATCCACAATTTAGAATCGCGGAACCCGATCGCGATGCAATGACAGGCAGACCTGTACGTATTATACGAAATAATTTAATTAACGCTTAGTACAATTGTTACGTCTAAATTTGTTCTGCTCTTAATACTTACGTAATAAGGATATTTGATCCAGAACTTCTGTACTAACTGTCATAATTTCAAACGTCAAAATTATATATGTCGATACACAAATTTACGATAAAGTCCTACCATTATTAGAACAGTTTATACACACAAACAACTAATCTGAAATCTCGTCTTTTAAGAATAATTTAATAGTAAATAATAATGACACTTGGTTCAGAACGTGTAGATTGATTGACAGATGGACAGTGGACGGCAAAAGTTGAGTAGTTTGATTGGCCTAAATTTAAATTTTCGAAAACGTCTAGGCCAATCGGAGTTGATGTCAAAAACTGTCAACCATTTGAAATACTGTGGCGAAGTCGGTAATTATTTGCAATTTGGACCAATTAAACCAATCTAAATTTAATTAAAATTTGGCATACATTTTATAAGAAAAATGATAAAATAATTCGAAACCACATGCGCCATCTATTGAAGACAGAGCGGTAAAAATATCATAAACTCGACCAATAAATTTCCATTGGTAAACAACCCGCGCTATCTTCAAATAAAATTTTCCTTAATTTATTTGTTTGTCGCCGTTACGCCTCTCTTAACCTCGCTTACACTACACTTCTTACGGACGCCTCTTTATTAATAGCAATTTAAGTATAACTTAAGTCACTTAAGACGTCGTTAAAACTTTTCCACGCGAGCGCGCCACTGAATAAAACGCACGCCCGCAACCTTGGAAAAAACCAATTACAAAAGCGGCGCGATCGGCACGGATCGAATTAATTAAAAACCGCGCGATAACCGCGAAAGCGCATTTTTTCGGCGTTATCTTCGGCGGCAATTTTTGCCGGCGGAATATTCGCGCGATTACTCACACAGCGTTCTACGTACCGATTTCGAAAGTTTCCTTGTTCAAAAACTTCCAACCGACCGACTGGTGGTTATCCAAGTGGTTATCGGACATCTCTCGTCGCACTCGTTCACGATTTCGGGACGAATTTCCGGTTTTCCGGTTGTTTTGGTACGCGCGCGACTGCCGAACGCTCTGAAGCTCGCCGCTGATAAAACGAGATAGACGGTAGCGGCGGACTGACCTTCGAGGAACTGGAAACGATAACCTTTCTGTAATTTCACACGTGCTGCGTTTCGGTGCAATGTTTAGTGCGCGATTGTTGTTGTTGTGTTGTTTATTGCGTCAGGTGGCACGCACGGTGAGGTTTTTCAGGCTTATCTCCGAGTCTTCGACTTGTCACAACTATGCGTCGTACTCACATGGACGTCGCATAACGTGGGAGACGTTGAATCATTTTGCTATTTGCCCACATTATCGTGCGGTTTAAAATGTGGAAAATTTTGTCATAATTTTCCACTGAAACTGGTTTGGGAATTTTATAAAAATATTTCTTTATTAAAAAAAATGGCACGATTTTATTTCGAGGAGGTGCCAGCTTGTTTAATTTTTAAACGTCAGAAAAAAGTTACAGTCTCATTTTAATAAACAGCACCAATCGATTACATTCGATTGATCAACGCCATCCACCAATACACCGAGATGATTCACGACAGGAATCTTCCACTCGTTTCACTGCTTTTACGCGCCTTTAATAGATGGCGCAAGCACCAACAATCCACATCCAACTGTCATATCCAATTATTTCGCGATATCGCACGATGTTTACAACGCGCGCAAAATATAGAAGCTTTTAAAATTGGCGCTCGGATAGCCTAATTGCACCATAAGAAGTCCACTTGTGTTCGCGTAATAAACAATTACGCCACGAAAATTGGATTCTCGCGTGTTTGATTTTATTTCCATTGCAAAATAAATAGGTACTATAAACGTGTGACGTACCGCAAACTGTACCCGTTCGTCCAAGGTTCAAAGTGTTATAAAATTGCAGTTTTACTAACGATAATATTTGGATGACAAATCTCGCAGAATGTGTACCAAAATATTGCGTGGGGGCAAAGGTGAACGATGCAATTATCGATGAAAGTTCTTATCGTATTCCAATTAAGGTTCATGTAACGAAAAACGAAAATATGTTGGCACTGAAATTTCTGTTCAAAAATAACAAGGCCGATATTTTCGTCGCAATACGAGAAACGTCAAAACGTCACAATGCGATGTTGTCATTTATGGAGTTCCAGTTGTTTAGATCACCGGTTAGTAACGCGATACTGAAACTGCAGCACTTCCCGATCCGCTGGAAAAGTGCTGTAGTAGCACCGATCCTGTCCTGAAACCCGGGAAGCAACGTGACCTAACGCAAAGTTACAGAGACCGATCAGCGTCCCAGCAGCCTTTCTAAGGTGACGGAGTCGGTTGTAAACAATCGACCGAGGGATCAAGTTGAAATATTTGAAATAAGAAAAAAGCAACAACTTGAGTACATTATTCAACGAGCAGTAATGATTGCTATTGTATTGTACAAGAGAGATGTCGTTTACGGTGCATGTGTGTAAATGTCGTAAATCATCGGAATGAGTAAAGGTCATTACTGACTATTGTTTTCCTGCAATTCTAAAAATTATGACGTAAGTTCGTTCAGTAATTACTCGTCAGCGGTGAATAAAATGTTTATTACTTATTTAAATTGTTGAACTTTTTTCTCTTGTTTAATACTGAATGTTAATCCCAATGTAGGTTGTTAAAAAATAAACACCGGGGACTTTTATGAAGCAAACAAGACCACCTGTCAATGTTTTCTCAACTCGGCATAATATTTATAAAGATTATCATTTTCATCATTATCGCAATAAAAATGTTATCTTTTGGTCCTTTTCATGTCGGTGTTTTGACCGCCCAACGTCATTTACATAACACCGATTACATCTAATTTAATAAATATGAACGAAACTCGCGCATTTTCGAGATAAGGTTTGTTTTCATCGTAACTTATCCGTAGTACTCTAAAGAAATGAGGGAAAGATTTAGAATTACCCACAGTTAGATCAAAAAGGCTCTGATTCATTTTCTTGTAACAAAAAAATAGAATATAGAATAAAAAATATTGTTGGGCATAGAGATTTAATTTAAATCACTCACCACAACCGAACGTTATGGTTGCGCATCAAAAGAGCACGTTATAGTCCCGTGACCTTCCATTACTCAACGATTCGCTGAATTAGTACACATAATAATCGTCAGAAACAATGGGAACGATTATAAAATGCGACGTTGCAAATATTTATCGCAATTTATTTACATTACAGCTATGGAACCCATCGATCATTTTTACGACCGTCACTTATTTTATTTACGTTGATAAATATGTCCAATATATAACGTGGTTTCTAAATTTTCATTATTTTCCGCGCATAAACGTAGACAATGCTATCTGAAATAACGTCCCAGCTGAGAATTGAACCAGCAACCTTTGCATTACTTCCCACCGACCTAAACGACTACGTCAATAACCCCACAACAATTTAATTGTCAAATTTAACCTTAATATTATTGCTGGTATTTTTTTTTTGGGTCACAATTTTATTTATGTTCAGAAATATGTCCACATTTATTTAAACGTGGTCTCTAAATATTCATTATGCGCATATAAACAACGTAGAAAACCCTATCTGAAATAACGTCCCAGGTGAGATTTGAACCAGCAATCTTTGCATTACATCCCAGCCACCTAAACGACTACGCCAACAAGCCCACAAGAACTTAATTGTCAAATACAATTTTAATGCAACTTGTTGCTGTTTTTTTTTTATTTTTTAATATCGACGAAATACTCGTAATTTCCAGTTTGAAATCAACGTGAATCATGCCCCGTTGTTTTGTTTGCATCGGCATATTGATTTCGAAATTATCGAAGATTAGGCAAGTAGTTTATTTACAAACAAGTCGGATTCGACGAATTTAATTGCTCCGTAATTGTATTATTTACTAGAAATTGTCAGTGCGTTTCCACCGATAGCACACCGATAAAGGAACGTCGTCTAGACACTCGTTTAATATGCAGATTTGGTGCTTCTCAGTAATCGAAGGAAGACGTACATTAATTTCCGGTTTAGTTCTTTTTATTAGTGGAAGAAAAATGTCCTACTGACGAAGTAATTAATACAAAATATAATTTTGATTTTTTTTGTATGTAAGGCAAGATTGAGCACTGGCTGAAAAATAGCAACTCCGCAGATAATTCTAATTCGTGGGATGTCTGCGTTCCAGCTATGTCGTAAAAAACTTCCAATAAAAAAATTTAATGCCACATCGGTGTTACAAACTCGATTTCTGATTTAAGGACGAAGTAGAAAAAAAAACAAATCGTTGCTTCGCTCCTCGTAATCTAAACTTGTGAAACTCGTTCGTTAATATAATAAACTAAATACCATCACATGAAAAAAAAAAAAATATCCCGGCCCTGCTTCATTGATAACGAAAGTTAATCATTTTTGGAACAACGCCAACAGCAACATATGGAAAAGTATGCGCGAATCCGAAGGCATCGAAAACGTCGTTGGCCTCGGTAATCAGGTGCCGTTGTGTCATTTCAAAACAAACAAAAAAAAAATAATACAAACATGAAGGTTATGTAACGTGCGGATATTACGACTCGATGTCACATCACAGCCAGCACGATATCGAACGTGGAGCTCTGGCATAATGACATGTAGGTTAATAAAAACGAGCATCACATGATTCCGTTGAATCATGTGGTAAATTGCGATTAAAACGCGCCGGGCGATAAATTGTTCAAATGAC
Organism: Geotrupes spiniger; assembly: GCA_959613385.1. Taxonomy (NCBI): domain Eukaryota; kingdom Metazoa; phylum Arthropoda; class Insecta; order Coleoptera; family Geotrupidae; genus Geotrupes; species Geotrupes spiniger. The sequence goes on along the minus strand of OY390732.1, from coordinate 746,362 downwards.
TCGATTATTTATTGTCGACGGTGGCAATAGCGAACGGCGATTAAACATTCGCGCGCCGCATTGAAACTCGAGTAATGAACGTCGCGGAATACATTAATTTCATCGCACCTTCGACGAAAACGGTCACGGCCACGATTTTTAATTTTTAATTAACGTATACAAATTTTATATTTTTTGCAAATTAAACAATTTTGTAAAATCATCTAAAATTATATTTAGAAAAAGTATTATTTTTTGGCATACTTTGAAATACTGAACACAATTTAACCAACCTGTCACGTTGATGTATGAGTGCTCTTTATTTTACGACCCACGTTTGCATATGCAACAGAAAACGCACTTATTTGAGTGATTTATGTCGTTGCATTGTCGTGTTAATTGTTCTGCGTTACACTTATCAAAAGAATCATCTCGATTTATCGTTTTAATGTTAAATACGAAAAATTCTTCTCGATGTCCATAGTTGCTGATTTTGCCAATTGTTTCAATTTTCATGTGCACGTTTCTTTTGGAACCATTAATTTCGGTTCCATTGTTTCAATTAAATATTTCCGTTATCGAATGTGTAATTTTCAAGCGATTCAAAGTTCGTTTGATTGCGATGGCTAGGGATGCGAACACAGAAAGTTGGCTGCACCAATTCTCCGTCAAAAATATTTCACAGGTGTTCACAACGATGTCGGGATCAAATCGTCCTTTTCCCGCGAGCTAATCCGAACACTGACGAAGCAAACCGGCGAGTCAAAAAGTAATTTTTTGCAAGAAATCCCTTTGATAATTGTTACGAACGATTTGATCTAAGTAGTTTGGTGACGCACGGTATTGTTGTGCGATGACCTACCTAGTGCGGGCGTGTCGTCTCGGTTCGATCAATTTCAATTTTTATCTGCGAATTTAATTGTGTTGTACGCGGCGTGGAACACCAACAAGTAAACAGTGTTTATTAAAGTGGGCGTGTTTGACATGTGAGGTTAGAGTTAATGGTGTTCTTGTAAAATTTTGGACGGGGCTTGCGGAGGAGGACTACGAGAAATGACGGCCAGTTGAATGTAAGTCGATTTTAATATTTTCGGTTAAATCGTAGATTGCGTTATTTCGCTGAAGCCAATGAAAGCTTCGCTATAACTGCGACGGAGACAACAAAATCGCCTCCTGTATTTCTAAGCAACGTTTATGCGACATTTTGGCGAGCGCAGCCAACTACGAGTACATAAATTGATCTCGAGTGTGTAGTAAAAAATATTTATCAATATTAACAACACGTTTTAATTTATTCTTAAAAAATAATTTCTTTCTTAAAAAATTTAAAGACGTTGATATGGTGCTGAAGCAAACTTGCCAGTTTTTAAGTCAATATCTTAACCGGAAGTGACAGTTTACTCCCGTCACTTTTTCCACATCTGGAAATGGTTAAAGATATTGCAATTTTGATCAAGTTATTCCAAAAAATTAAAAAAACTACAGTTTACCGAAAAATTTAAATTATTTCAATATTCGTTTCCATTATAACCATCGTCTTTGTTAATCGACTTCTGAATGAATCTGTCAGATTTGTGTCAAATTTGAATCTGTCAGACTTGTGTCAAATTTGACAGTAGGCGTCGGAAACATGGCTGAGCCTAGCAACATAACTACCTTAGCGAAAATATTGCCAACTTTTGAAAAGTAATTTTCCGTCCAACGTAGAATTAGTTGCTCTTAAACAATTTTTGCAAACAATCAAAACAATTTGCGAACTTTGGGGTAATTTTAAATCATCCACCAACAATCTGGTAGCCCACGAGCACAAAATTACATTCAGAAATGTTATTCGTATTTTAAATTAATTGAAGATTTAATTGAAACAAGTAATTTATCACCATCGTCGTTTAGAAAACTTGAGCTTCGCTACTTGTATAAGTCGAAATGTCTCAAAATTATACCAATTACATAATCAAACTTTTTACTAACTAACAGATTCTAAAATTCTTGTCCAGACCCCATCGCCTAATTTTAATTCCCGCGCAAGGTCGCGTCCTCCCATCGCCATCACACACATTACATCCAAACAAAAATACAACTACCGCGAAGCCAAAAATGCCACCGACGCGTACGACAGAAATACCCGCAATTAGAGCAAATAACTCACGGCCTCGACGAACGAACAACACCCATCCCGCGAGCATCCCGATAACCACTAAAAAATCCAACACGCATTCCGCGCATTGCGATATTAATAAACGCCTATAAATAAATAAATAAATAAATAAATAAGACGAACGGCGATATCAAATCGGGATCGGGATCGGGGTGCGTGCTCATATCCGTTATTTTTAATCGCAGCCGACGAGCAAATTCGATCCATTTCGCGTGACAATTAAACGACAAACAAAGGTACACGCGTCGGTTCGGTAACGCGATTATCACCTTGGCATAGGCGCGGTTTTTATTTCTAGGCACGACGATCGTCAAAGCCACCGCTTCTTCACGTGATTTTCACTTGCGGTCTCGTGTGCATCGTGCACGCCATGGATGACGTCGGGTCGGCCGGGCAAATTGAAACAAACAGAGCGATCAGACGACGCGAGTGCAATTCGCTAGATTCCCGGCTACCTTGATTACGCAACGACGAGAACAAATCATAATCAAAGCTGCGTATACGATTTGAATTTTTTGACACATCCAGGCAAACTGTGAATTTAATTTCAACGTCGATATGTCACAAATTGACGAAAATTTAACACCCATTTAATCTAACGTCGCTAAAATTAAATTGTCTACTTACATATATGTTACAAAAAATTCGTAATAAAATCGAACCTAACCTAAAAATAGAAATGAGCAGTTATTGTAACTACGATTACGACGACGTGCGTGCACAATTCGAGTCCTTAAATCACTTTACACTTTACGTCCTAATTTATGCGATTTGTTGCTGATGATATTCTTCACAGTCACCAACAAAATTATCGCGAATAACGCAACTGTCATTAATGTCATCGTCATAATCGCAACGTTTGTTACAAGGCCCAGTTCGATCTATTATTTAAATTATTTCGCCAACAATATCACCGCACACATTAACCCGTTTGACGTTTACACTTTTTGCGTCGCAACTATTAAAAACCACGGAAAAATCTCGTTCGACTGCGCAATTTCGCGAGGGAAAATTGAAACGGAAAACGTCGATTTTATATTGTAACTTAGCAAATAAAGTTACAAGTCACTCGTTTACGTTTACATTTGCGACGTCATTGATTTATTTACATCGTTACGTTTTAAAAATCATTTAGAAAATTTCACGAATCGTGCACCTGAAATTTAATCGATGCGCGTGATTTGGCAGAGCTGAAATCGCGCTTCGCTTCAAGATCAACCCTCTACGGCCAAATTGCACGCCATCTACCGTCGCATTCGCCCACCTTGAATTTTAATCAAGTGGATTAAGGCGAAACAACGCGCATTATTAGTAGGCCGATATCACGTATCAATCTGAACGACGTCGCGCTTTTTTTAATTGTCAAGTTCCACTCGAATGACCTTACCGAGTCGTACGATGGAAACGGCGCCGATAATACGTGGCCCATGGCGTATACGTAAACCCGTTAATCTCAATAATGGCGATTATGGACGGTTAGATAAACGCGGATATAAATAACGACGTCGCTGAAAAAAAAATCGACGCATCACACGACGAATGTCAAAAGTTGAGGTTATCGCAATCGCGCGAGTTGACAACTCCATCGTTGTTATGATCCAAACGCGACCGACTCGATTAACAACAAAAATCAACGGATCGTAAATACCAAGACGTAGTTGTGTATGGCTCGGAGCGTTTTTGGTTTTATCTTGCGGATTCAAGGGCACGATAAGATTTGTTTGGAAACAAATGCGGAATTAATTGGGGCGTTCGTGGCGTTAGTTGCGAGTTATTTTTGATGAAAGCTTCGTGCGTTTAAATTTCGAATCTAGCACAACAATCAATCAAACTATTTGACCTATCTATATATCTGTTGTTATTATTATTATTATCATCGCGTTGGCTGCGACTGTGTTGAAATATTTTCATAAAAGCGACACAACAATGCCCATTGTTGTCGATCCTTATCAACAATTTAAATTTACAATTGCGCAAAAATCAAATCGTACCACGTTGCTTTTATTTGACATTTAAATTGATCAGAAATCGAGTGTCTGAGGCGAGTCAGCGTTTCCCAAACGGTAACGACTCGACCACTAATTTAATAAATTACTTTTATTATCAACCGCTCGCGTATTGAAAATGAAATTTCAAAGTCGATAACAGACGGTATAAATGTAGCGTTAAGTTAAGTAATTTAATCGACGTCAAAGGGTATCCGAGAAAAAGTTTTGAAAAGAGCTGCATTACGGAGGTGCAAACGTCGATTGGAAGCGAATGAAAGAAATGGTTTTCGGAAGTTTTATTATAAAGCAAAGCAAAGTCGAAAACGTTCGATAAAAATCACACAAACTCGAAGTTGTTAAAAATCGTCAAAAATCACAAATACGTACAAGAAATTGTAGAATTGTAGAAGGGGAAAAAAATGAAAAATCTTCATGTACTGCAAAAAACAATTGAAACCGTGCAAATTATCATAAGTCGTTTTAAATGTCGTCGTAATTTTTTTTACACCTGGCCCAACCCAACACAACACAGCCCAACCCAACCCAACCCAACCCAGTTTTGGATTTTTCATCTAGAACCTTAATTTGTGGATGCACGGACGATTGTTTCGTTCTTGTGGCGAACTCGTCTGTTAGCGATATTAAACCTGGAAACCCAACCGTAGTTGTTGAGGATTTTTTTTGTGCGAGATTAGTCAAATACGTCTTACAATTAGTCCAAATTGCGTCCCAACCCAACCCAACTCAGTTTTGGATTTTTGTAGACACTTTTTTTTTCAAATATCGCAGTAGTATTTAATAATTTTGGCAATGTTGAATTTTTTTTGTATTTCAACAATGATCATCTGAAACATGCATAGCTTGCAATATTTTCAACATTGATAATTTTTACATTTGTACAAGTTTGAATAATTTTAATAATTGATTCCATTAAAAAAAAATGAAAATTTGTAATTTGGGCCCCTTTAAGAGTTTTATCAATTCTGATGTTTTTTAAAAAAAATTGCGATATTTCATTTCACGTCTCATGAGAAATTTTCACTAGCTCAAATAATAACAACAAATGCCACAATGTGTCACAAAACGCGCCCCGCTTGTAACAATAGTTTTTTTGCAGTTGTGATAACTATAAGTTTATATTAAAATTAAATTCCATCCAGTTTTTATTTATTATTTTATTGTTATTATTTTTTTCTAGTTCAAGTTGTAGTCAAAATTAATCCCCAGTTAAAAATACAAAACGTCGCACGAATTACGACGCTCGTGGTCGACGGAAAAATTAATCAACTTCGTTTCGACGTAATCGCAAATTGAAGACCGGTATTGCCAGTCAATTTGACTGATGTCTGCTGGTACATCATAATTAATGGCTGGCTACTTTTACTTGACTCGACGTTGACACGAGATAATCTCGAACGATCCATTATGTCGCCGATCACCTGCCACCCCCGTACGCGTCATCCCATTGATTCGTTTTTGGACATTCGATCCAGCGTCACAGATTCTCAACTTGACGTGCACGAGTGGACAATTATTGATGAGGAGCTTTGGGGCTGTATCGTCAATGTCGCGTTATTAATAAAGAAAACAATTATCGCACTCGATAAGTTTTTATTTACAATTTCTCGTCGTTTTTTCGTTTAAAATGAAATTCACCGCTAGGTTGCGCCGTTTTATTTCTTTGCAAGAGGTGACGTAACCATACGTCAACCGTAATCAATAACAGTACCGGTGAGCAAAGCACTTGCGCAGATCTAAGTAGGCAAGGATTTGTCAGTTGTGGAAGTCAAATTTGATGATAAAATATATATAAATATATTAAATAATCCCAGTTGTTAAATCACGGACTACCCATAGTCTTACGAGTAATCCGTTTTTTTTTATCGCGCAACGGCTCCACCGCACATTAATAATTTTTTTAAAACTTCTAGATAGTTGACGTCATCATCGCCGAAGGCGCTTTGATAGCTCGAACGTCTGCGGTGACGGACATTGTTAGGATGCAATTTCCTGTACCATTAAAGAAAAGAAGTCGTACAAATTATTTAATTACACGACTGGGAATTTCCAATCAATTTACATCTCGATTTCCAAGTTGTAATTAGTCTGCAGTGGATCGCAAAGTGTTGTTAATCGATTGAACTGCAAATTTGTTTCATTTAACGTGTTTACTATAAAATATTTTTTGGATACTCGAACGATTGTTTTGTTCTTGTCGTGAGCTCATCTGCGGGCGATAGTAAATCTGCAAAGCCAACGGTAGCTGTTAAGGAATTTTTGTGCGAAATTAATCAACTGTGTCTTATAATTGGGATAAGCTTTGCAAATTAAATATCACGAAGTTCGCAACAAGAACTAAATGATCATCCGAGAGTCCAAATTGTTTTTCATTAGTAAATTGAACGTTGTTCACAGCATTTTTTTTTAATAAAGTGTGGAGTTTAAATGCACGAATTTGTTTAAAAATAAATCATCAAATCCGAGAAAATTATTAAGGGCTTTGAATTTCAACGCCAAACAAATCGACGAAGCTCAATTTTTGCATCGATTCACCCCAATCACACAATTAAAATAAATAAAAGCACTCTTCAACGAAGTAATGCATCAGGTTGGAGGCCATGTCCCTTAACTACAAAAATCGACAATTTGGTCGTCATTTAAATTTTGTATTTGATAAACGTGATGCTAACAAAAATATCTGCCAACAATGAAGTTTTACAGGAAGCCATTTTAGGAGTCTGAAATGATTCAGTTGCATTTAACTCGGTCATTATAATTGTAAATGTTAAAAAAATAATTAATTTCTCTCATCAATTGCCCACACAACGCACAAGACAAATTGTTGTTGAACTTTACGTGAACCCGTTAGATATATCAACAATAAAGTACGCACCGATTGCGACTTATGACGTCAGGAGTCCATTCTTTGTGTATGTTATGGTATGTGAAAAAGACAAGGCTTAACGGTCGAGATAATTTTTTTTTTCATGTTTTTGTCGCAAATTTTTTTAAATTAAGTTTTATCCATATTTAGATTTGGATCGCATGAATTCTAGTTTCGCAGCGTTTCAATTTGTCAACACGTTGACACAATCTTTTGATATTAGATATTTACAACTCGTGGAAATATTATTATTAGTTAAAAAATATTTTTAATTATCAATGGATTTTTTAGCACATCCGAAACAGTATTTTTTTATTTTATTTTGTTTGTTTTTTATTATTAACCGGGTGCCTCCAGTACCATACATTAAACGCCCTTCGGATCGTACCTACACTTTTATCCGACTTTACATTGCCCCTCAATCAGTGATCTTCGTATATACCTAAACGTCAGTACGTAATGCCAAGAAGAATATCAAGGATGAAATAGCTGTCATCAGCTGATACACAACTGGGTTGGATTAGGTAATCAGCTGTGTTTTTAATTAGATGTGTTACGATAATCGATGGAAAAATCTTAGTGTCAGGAATTGATCGGAACAATGTTTAACGCAAAGCACAAGCGTTAAACATTGTCTTTAAACAATTACGGATCAATTGTTACGATCCATTTCCAAAAAGAGCTTTACGTGGAGCTGTATGCACTCGTAGATAATGGAAAAGTTGTAAACAAAGCTGCACGGTCTCGCCATCGAATCGAGATGCGAACAAAGTATATTTGCAAATTTTTCTTTGACAAATAATAAATTTCCTCGAAGTCCAGAAACGAATTAAAAAAAAATTGTCCCAATACAGTAAAGAAAATTATCTATATCTGAGTTGACTTGACTTGACTTCGAATCCCTGTATTTATATTTAAAATATTTTTTTGTGATTGTTGGAGAACGAGTACAAAGTCACTTGACAAACAAATTTAATAGTTAAATCGATATCATTGCAAAAATCATCTGCTATGTTGTACATACATAAAATGAGCAAATTGCGAATTTTTGTGTCGCACTTAAACTGCCGTCGACTGTACTTTATCTAATGTCAATAAAATCGCCGTCGAGTGCACCCATCTACCGTTAATAAAATCGGAGAAGAGAAATCTCGATCCAAATTCACATAGTTCCCAATCTATAACGATTACACTGTTTTACCTAAACCACAAAATTAACGCAGTTAGCCGACCCATATATTCCCGGCGCCACCGGCTCAAGTTGCTGCAAGTTGCGCCACGTTGCGGTGCCGCGTTCTCTTCGAGTCACCGCACCACCGTCGTTGTGAAATTTTACGCAATCAGTTCGCCGGAGCCGTCGATTTCGCGAAACGCCGGAATTCGATTTCTGTCTGCCGCGCGAGACGTGACCGCCGCAATGTACTCGCCGGCGTTCCTTCGCGCGGGTTGAGGCCGACGGGTCCCGTCTACGTGCCCCGCTTGCCGTGCGTTTCGTCGAATTACGAAACTGGCCGGCTCCTTCGAGGAAATCCTTTTCTTGCGGTTTACTTTAGTCACATCTGACTCGGTTGGGCAAAATACGATATCGTTGGTCAGATTTGGGAAAAGTTTAATCAAAAATAGTTTCTTAATAAATTAATCAAAAATTGATTTTTAGAAATACGTGTATGCAACTTTTTTTCCAACAGATTTTATTAAACCAAGTCTGAACAATTATCAAAGTAAATAGCGATTTTTTTTAAATCCATTTATGAATGAATTCACCAAAATTCATTTAACAATTTTTGTTAGGTTCGCAACTTTTAATTTTTCACAACGGGGACCTCACACGAAGCAGGACAAGTCAGTGTAGTGGGCAACTAAAGTATACAACAAATCGAATCTTCATTACAACGAAAAAAAGGAAGAACTGAGCAATAAAAGTAAAAACGAGTAAAAAAGCATCGAAGTTAAAAACAAAAATATTATTATTATTAAAATCATTTAGGGGGTGTCATAATGAGTGTCTTGTTACCAAATACTTGTATCAAGAACAAAAAAGCTTTATAAAGTCAAAAATAAGTTACTTAATTAATTATGTCTGTAAATTTGGTTTAGTCACAGATCTGTTTTGACCAATGGGAGTGGAGAAATCAATTCAAAAATATAGCCCTACAACCGGGGTTATATAAATTGTGCTTTTTGACGGTAGATATTTTTGAACGTTGTGTCTCTCGAAACCTATAATTTTTGAATCAGAATTTGATTTATCTATCAACTATCAACAACGAAAATCATAGATGCATAAAAACGTCAAAACTGACAATTTACAAAAATTCCACAATAGCAAAAAAGAGACAAGTGCGAAAAGTTGTGATATTAAAAAAAAAGCTCCACAACTTTTCTTAATATCAACACTTTTTAGAAGTCATTTGCTTGCGGCTCACTGATTTCAATTGCGAGATTATTTTCAAGTGTAACGAACCGTCGTCAAATCGTTTCCAATCAACACTTATGGTTTTTTTCCACACATTCAAACGATTCAAGATCAAGAGCGATAAACGCAACGGAATATTGTGACACCGATCGAGATACGCAATGTTTTGGTCCTAATCAATCACATCGATCCAAGTCGCTTGAAGATGCGATTAGACGTTCGACAAAAACTGCATGCAGTTCTTAACGACACAAACGGTCGATTGCGAATTCCGCAATTCTCGACGGAACGCATTATCGACCACCGTCCGCGCGCACAATGTAACCCGTGCATTCTAAAAATATTGACGTACCGAGCCCGCCGCGGTAATTACACGATGACCTACGGTCTCGTTTTCGAATTCCGTCTAGCGGCCATGCGTTCTTCGCGTGCAAAACGACGACAACGTACCTCTTATTGGAAACGGCTTCGTCTGCACGGTCTCGGTGTTCGGCGGGAGCAGACGCTTCGTTTCGGGCGACATGACACTGGGACATGCCCGCACCTCGCTCGCCCTGCAGTAGTCGTAGGGCCCGGCGCCGACACAGTGGCTACTTCGCACCCTCAGCGAGCCCCCCATCACGTCCATGCAACACGCGCTACTCATCCCGATGCTGTTTGACAGCTTACTGATTGTTTCTCTCGGCCGAACGCGATAATAAACACCGGCGACTGACGACTCTATGGAGGAGGGATCGCAGCAGACGGTCGCGAATACTTGGTGCGCCGGCCAATCGCGAAACAGCCGTGTACCGCTTTGGAAAAACTTAATCACCTGCACTTGGTAAATGCGCTGACTTTACCTCGTTGCGCCGAGGATTCTGACTTGACTGCTAGTTACTGCTTTGATTTTTTCGGTTATTATCTATTTTATTTGTTGATAATCGCAACGTCCAACTCTCGATAAAACAAAAGGTAAAAATTTAAGTTTGACGCAAAATAATTTCTAATCGACCACAGTGATTTTTTTGTCGACTTATCGGCAAAAAATCACGAATCAAAATCTTTTTAATCGAGACAATCAATGGTCGATTAGAAATTATTTTGCTTACATTTCTACATTTTGTGTTATCGGAGAGTTGCACGTTGCAATTATCAACAAACCAAAATCTTGCAACGGAAGTGGCCGCTTTAAATACATTCTCGTGTTTTGGCATTGATGAGAATAACAAATATTTTACGTCTCGTACATACGTTGAGTACCTTGCGATCATATTGTCCTGGTACAAGGCGATGAGAATGAAAATCGGGCTGCGAAATTTAGTTTTGTAAATAAAATCAATGCTTTCAGCTTTCGATACCTCCTCGTGTTCATGTGCACGTATGCAGCAATCCTTTAATTTGATTGCATTGATAAATAGTTTATAATAACGTACGCACCTTGACCCAATAATAATAATAATAATAAAAGATTTGAATTGAATAAATTAAACAAATATACGCAAACCCCAATCCAACCCAACAAAATAATAATAATAATTATTATAACATTTATTTCAATAAAATAAAAAAATATGTATTACATTGGGGGGGGGGGGGGGGGGTATGTGGAACCAAAGTGGAAAAGCAAGCGAAAGTAAATAAAACAAAGAAGCTACAAATGAAAATTCAGTAAACGATAAAATAGTCAGCAAGGAACACAAGAAGGAAATATTCGGAGATTTTGTTGCGTCCGTCAAAAACGTCAAAAACGACAAATGAGCTAATCGTCGACCCTTGGAATATGAGTCCAGTCCGAGTTAAAAAAGATGGAAACAAATCCACAATCAATTACCAATAAACGGAAAAATTGCATTAAAAACAAAAAATGTCAAAAAATGCAAAATAAAATGCGATTATTTCATTCATTTTTAAAATTATCAAAAACGTCAAACTGGATTACATCTAAGATTAAGATTAAGATTAAAATTACAAAATGTCAACAAAAACAACAAAGCCCACGATCTTATCTGGACATTTTACGATTTCGTGCTGAATCTGGTATCTAGCTTTTTTTCACGAATTTACAACCTAACCTGCCAACGCTCTCGTTGATAATCGATCCTGAAATAACCAAGTATCTAGTAACAATAAACGCGTCATTTATCAAAATTTGAATGCAGGCAATCGGATGATTACTCAAATAACTTAACGAGAAATGTCAAATTGAAAAAACTGACGGCACCGCCACTGGCGGAGAGTAGATTTATTATTTCTTGCCTTCCTTAACTAAAATCTAAAGGCCGGTTTGATTTATACCGTGATATTAGAAATTACCTTGGTCAAGGGTGGTCATGGATTTCAAAATGATTGTCGCAGCTCCCATCGTACAATTATGTCAATCATTTTGTGACTGTCAAAATCTGTCAAGTCAAACTTTTGCATTAAACAAAACATTTCCAAGAATTACTGTGATTTAGTTTTTCTTATTAATAAAAACGTTATTAGTATTTCATAATTTTCATAACTAAATAAGTAAGTAACACATTTGTAAGTTATTGATCATGTCAGTGTACCTTGACAGTGACAGAATTATTTCAAAGGGATTATTTAAGCCAAGACAACCGTTTTACATTCCAAGGGAAAATTTGACCATGATAAAGTGACGCAAGTCATGACATCAATTTCTTGCGTAACATCTCGTTAGTCTGTTGGAGAACGACGTAGTAATTTAACGTCTTCCACTTGTCAGTTTGTCCTAGAAAACCACGTTGGCATTATCGATGGTGACATCTTACTGTAAACTGCGATAGTATTTTTGACATCAACACAAACACAAAATTGTCATAAACGACGAGAAACGCCTCAAAGTCAAAACAAAATCGAATTCTTTCAAAAATATATATCGCCGAATGAAATTAATTTAAGGCACTTCGTATGGTATCACCAAATTATATTTATTACTCGATGTACATTTCGACGTCATCGGGAGACTTGTATATAGCGTGTCACATAAACCGGCGTCACTTTGTCACAGGTAAACAACGGAGGACACAAAGTTAATAGAACATTTACAAAAATTTACGCATTTGTACGAACTATTATAGGTGTGTTCTTTTTACTGCAAATATCAGAATAAATCTGAAACTCTCACCAGCAGCACCGTTTCATTTGCAAGCGTACAAGTGAGTTCTGTAGATATTTTCAGTGCCCTCCGCACCGATGAAGCACATCCCTAAATGTTAACGGAGAAGTGAGTTTCTGTGATTGACATGCGCATATCGCAAATTTTACGTTCGCGGGTAACCGAATTAATATCTTCTACATTAGAGTTACTCATGGTTATAATATATGGAATAAATCTATAAATTCTCACCAAATATATTGAAAATAAATTCCGTGATTATTTTTCTTCTTCAATATAAACGTAATATTTGAAATCTAGTATTTGACAGAAGAGAAAACGGTTTTATTTACAAATTGGAACTGATCTGATACACACAGCTATTATGTACTTGTTACATAAATAGCCATTATATGAGCATTTTAAAGACTTCAATAAAAACTTCAATTAGCAATTCGTTATTAGTTAGGTTAAGTTGAGTGTGATGTATTCCGCATAATTTTGCACCAAGCGATTCAGACAAAACGAAATCAAGGCCATGACTTACTTGGATGTAAGCGTCGGCAATGTTACTTCGCGGATTTTTAACTCGATGTCTACGGTAATCTCACTTGAAAAGTTGCACCGTTCAGAAATGTCGCCGACGTGTAGCGTTCAGATAATATATGAAAGTAAAGCCTACTAGGATGTTAAAGTTAAATTTAAAGCCTCGATCCTGTTAGAGTGCACATCTTAAAACTGAGCGAAATGACAAATAATTTATCATAACCTAATTTAAAACGCGACATGTATAAATATCAAGTACACTAAAAATGTTCTTAATGTACTGCATAATTAGTGTAGCACAAAACTGTTATTATTCAAAGCCTTTATCGTTATAGGTAATAAAATTATAATTACTTAATTTACTAACCAATTGGATGGTAATCTTGACAATTCAGACAAGAAAATATATCAAAGCAAGAAAATCTTTAAATATATAAATACCTGTCTCCACAGAAATCCAACGGGAAATGACGCATCTTATTTGTTCCCGTCATTGTAATCGTCGCACTTCAATTCTATTACCGAGGGAGCCTGGAGAATCCGGTGCCCTTATTTATTGTTCGTTGTGTACGATTTACACACATTTCGTTTTGAATGTAACGGCGTTCGAATCTTTCGAGAACAAATAACAAGATGACAGCCATTCAAATACGTCGCGCCATCTGGGGGACTTTACGCGTATCAAACATAGCTATACGTGTTGCCTATCCACATGTAAAAATAATTTAATTTAATTTATAATTAGAATCAGTTTTATAAAAATCGTTCGTTAAAACCTTCAACGTTTATCTACTCAACAGAGGATCAAGTGCATTCAATGGATTACGAGATATTTTTGTTAAAACTTAATCCGCATCATTAGCAAATTTCTTACATAATCCCCATTTAAAAAATTGTCCTCGTCCAAAATTAAAACCAAACCAAATGATAGTAACACCATATGCAACGTTTTATTACTATTAACCGAAATATAATATAAATTAAAAATAAATATAATACAAGGCGACCGCGTGCGATTTAAAAACTTGGGTAAATTTCAAGATATATTAATGCGATATTGACCACACGTTCGATTATGTACTACTAAAATCATTTGCCGTGCAGAGCCATGGGTTCCAGTTCCGGCTTGTCCTTCTTCGCGAGGCCGGAGAGCATCTTCTTGATCTCGGCGATCGCACGGCCCGGATTCAGTCCCTAAAAATGCAACTTTTACAAAAGAATTTCAATTTTAACTTTCGTCTACCTTCGGACAGGTGTTGGTGCAGTTCATGATCGTGTGGCACCGATACACCGAGAAGGGATCCTTCAAGCGGTTCAGGCGTTTTTCGGTCACCCCGTCTCGTGAGTCAATCATCCACCTGTACGCCTATAATGCGAGTTAGTTATCGCGTTTGTTGCTAATACGAATGTTTGGAGATGCACGAGATTTCTATTCGAATTTTATTTTTTGGCAAACTTGTAATTATCATATAATTTTTGTATAAGTTTTATAGTTTTTTTATCAAATTGTAAAATTTACTAACCCATTCTTAAAAAGATAAATTTTTTGACAATGTTGCCATGATGTAAGAACATGTTGAAATTTTTATGTATCTGGGAGTAAAGTCGATGTGCACGAAGTGAGAAATAAAGTCAAGCAATTTTTAAATGTTTGAGAAACGAAAAGAATATTTATTCCATAGTCCATGCTATTGCCACAATAGACCCTTGTGGTCGCAGTGGAGGGGATTAAACGCCCTACTCATTATAACTAACTATAATTGTAATTAAATTGAAAAATGTCCACGACAAAATTTAAAAAAAATTACCTGCATTAACACAGCTGGGCCGAGATATTTCTCAGAGTTCCACCAATAACTCGGACAAGACGTCGAGCAACAGGCGCACATGATGCACTCGTACAACCCGTCCAACTTTGCGCGATCCTTCACGCTCTGCAAGTACTGGTTGTCGCCAGGTTTCGGCTCATCCCTTAAAAATAAATCATAGACATTTCACGCAAAAATACAACTTTACTGCTTACTTTCGCTGCAGCCAAGGCTCTATCGACGTGTACTGCTTATAGAAGTTGTTCATGTCCGGCACAAGATCTTTAATTACGTACATGTGGGGCAACGGATATATATTCATTGGTTTGCTGACGTCGGTGTCGATTTTCCTAAAATTACGATTTAATAATTAATTAACAATTTAATTCGCTTCGTCGCATTACTACCTGATACACGCGAGGGTGTTGGTTCCGTTTATGTTCATGGCGCACGACCCGCAGATCCCCTCGCGGCACGATCGCCTAAACGTCAGCGTCGGGTCCATTTCGTTCTTTATCTTGATGAGGGCGTCCAAGACCATTGGATTGCACGCGTTTAGGTCGACGTTGTATTCTTGCGTGTAGGGTTTTTTGTCGGGTTGGTCGGGGTTCCATCGGTAGATGAGGAATTTTTTCATGCGCTTTTCGCGTTGGGCGGCGGTGGCGGCTGCGGCGCCGCTGGCGGACGATACGTGAAAATTTCTCACCTGCGGCAACGCGATGTAAAAACATAAGCATCTTGGATTTTTATTATGTAACATGTATTTATTGTGCTGTGTAAACAAATGAATTGTTAATGCGTACCTGCCCCAGCGTAGTCCTGCATAGCTGCAGTAGCTTCAGTTCAGCGGCCATGACCGAACGTGAACTTGATCGTTTTGGTAAATTAAATGTTTAAAAACGAGAGGTGATAGATACGACTGGCCGTCGACTACAAACCATTGGGTAAGTTCGGTCGCGTGTTTATCGGTAATTTTTTTTTATGAGGTTGTTTCATGTCGCATGCTTATATACTGACAAGTATAGAAATACATAGAGGTTTAATCCAATGGTGAAAATGGGTATGCGAAAACTAACTAGTAGGTAGATATTTGACTCTAAATGCTGAAGTTGACAATTTCTTGAAACTTTAAGGTAATATATTATAAACTCTGGCTGGATGAGCGAATACGGTGTAGGATTTTGATGATTTTTTGTTTGGGGGCTCATCGAAGGTGTAGAAATGAGAATCCGTTGAAATTGTTTGTTGGTCGGCACGGGGGGGCTGAATTACGCCCCCCGGAAGATAAACATGTATGGCCATAAAATCGTCACGGTATTTAGCCGTTAAATACTTGTTTTATTATGTTGTAGGAGTCGTTACAAGTCTAACGGCATTTATTTCTCGGAAACGTCTGCTTCGGTCTTAAATTTGCAAACAAAGTTATGACATTTCGTCAATCTAAGTCGACATTTTTGTGTCTAATGCACGTTGTGGTAAATGCGAATAATGCCAACTGTCGTATGGCCCCGCCTCTACATCATAAGCGCGTCGACGTGTTATAATCTGCAAAGCCGAGTTAGGGTGTTTTTCGTTGACTGAAAGACGACGAGAAACTGCCCGGCAAAGTTGTAGTTTTGAAATCGAGGACACGATTTTTGAGAGCATTAATTTATTTACAATTTCCCCCGTTTCTGGGTCTGTCTTGCAATTGTAATGTAACGATTCACGTCCAGTTAACGCCGTCATTACGTCGAATTTATAACGACACTTATGCGTTATATGTTGACCCAATTTTTCTTCTAATTACACTTTTTAAACAAGATTATTTATCAGTTTTTGAGAATGTTTGTTCTAATTATTGATTATGCTTAAAGGTACGTCTCATTGATTTTTTATATAGCAATGAATTGCTTATATATTGAATGTTACAAGGTGTGTTGGCAGATCAGGTAGTTGATATCCTTATTTGGATGCAACGGTCACTTTTTACGCCAGAAAAGCGATTATCCAGTCGCCCGCGACTAACAATTGCGACTCGCTCATCGTTTGACGGTCGTTAACAGGTTTCGGGCGTTTCGCGTTCAACTAAAATATAATTTTCCGTCGCGTCGGTGAAGAACCTGGTAAACTTATAACCGCGAGTGGTTGCACCACCGCGTGTGTGCTTCGCGCGAAGAACTTGGAAACTTTGAACGTTCCGTGAACGAAGTTACCAGTGTTTTTGGATGGCGGTGTCGGGCGAGAAGAGGCGACGGCTTCGGTAAGAACTTTATATTCGTAAATCGCGAACTTTGCATGTACGCCGTGATTAAATTAAATATAAATTAAAATAAAAAAATTAAATAAATAAACACCGACACACAGCGGTGCACATCGGAACTAAATTATTAATGGCGCCCCATGTCAGGGAAAAATCGAAATGTTTCATTCCGTAATAAGAAATGTATTGAGTTAATTGCTAATTTGTGTATTTGGGTTTCTTAGGATGCTTTTAAAAATTGATTCAAGTGTAAAATAAAAAATTTCGTACAACTTATGTGACTGCGGACGTAGTAATAAAAAAGACAATCTTAACTTCTGATTGTCGCCGGCACGCATATCAAAGCCACCCGATTATTAGTCCCCGAAAAGAAACGCAAAGATAGCGTCGCCTAGGTGCAGCGGGCAGTTTTGAACAAAAAAAGTGATTATGTAGTCGGCGCTGACTCATACTTGCGACGCTTCTCGTTCCATTGTTAGAATGGCTTTGCAAGTGTTCGGGTGTTTGTTTCGCGTTCAAGTTAAATAGAAATTTAACGGTTCGTTTAGTGAACGGACTTTTCGGATGACGGCGTCGATCTTGCATCTAAATAGACGGAGCCGGGGGCGGTTATCGGGTGAGCTTTGCAATTTATTATTTTAAAATTTTATTTTTTTTTTTAAAACACCCGTTATAATCTATCATTCTTTATTTTTGTGTTTGAGAATACTGCACCGCTTCCTACATCGCTAGCATCTATGGTTAGGTTATAATTTTTGAAAAATCGGAATCTTGAAGAGTAGGGTTATGTTTGTTAGAATATCTTTACAAAGTTCCAAACCTACGTATTCAGGATTTTTAATATCTACCACTGGTCATTTCTTTAAATAGTTCGTCGTTGGCTTTGTTAATTTAAGTTCTGATTGAAACCAAGGAAATCTTTGATTCGTTTAGTCGTCGTAGGTAGTTTGGAATTTTGTGTAATAGAAATTTTATCCGGCTGAAGTTTATGTTTATGTTTATGAAGTTTAATTTGTACACAATACACGTCGTGTTTCAAGTTCAGTCGGTTTACAACCAACACATTTCCCAGTGTACATTAAAATATTAAATTCGTTAAATGTTTGTTTCAGATGCTGGTGTACGACGAAAAAAAGATAAAAACGCTCATAATTGTAACGTCATTTTATTTGTAAGAAAGCAACATAAGTGTTGTCACACGTCGTGTAATTAAGGGGCTTGCTTGAAAGTCGACTGTTACCTGCACGACGGTACGACTCGTCATCCGCAAGCGCTAGGTAGGATGCTGTACCCACCCTGGGCATCTGTTAGTCCCGTGTGAAGCTTGCACACACGGGGTGTTACCCACACCAAAAGGGTCTGGTATAACAAGTGCTGCGCGTATGTTTGCCTCTACAGCGAGATCATCGTAAACATGATCAGGGGAAACAGTTGTGGTCCTAGGATCTGCTATGGAAGAACCGTAGAGTATGCCTCCTACACGGCGCGTGTTGCATTTATTTGCTACGTTTGAACTTGCTAGTAGTATCGATGTAAAATCGATGGCGTTTTAATTTTTTTGAGCGCCGGCGGGCCGAGTATGTGTGGAGCCGGACCGACTTCCAGAAGGTAAGCTTGTGAGATTTTAACTTTTATAATACGTTGCGTTTCAAGTTCAGTCGGTTTACAACAAACACATTTCCCAGTGAACATTAAAATATTAAATTCCTTAAATGTTTGTTTCAGATGATGGTGTACGACGAAAAAAAGATAAAAACGCTTATAATCATTTTATTTGCAAAGCAACATAAATGTTTCACTGTCATGTATTGTTTGATGGGGCTAACTCTTGGCGGTCTACTTTTAACCCGCACAAAGCACGAATCGTCATCTGCATGGTGGCAGTATCCACTCTGGGTATCCCTAATCCGCGTGTACAAAGCGTGTCGTTATCCGTTAAGGAGTGAGGTATATGCAGTGTGACGTGTGGCTATCAAGGAAAACTGCTTTGGGTGTGCCCCTTAACTGCATAATGTGCTACATTTAAATTTGCTAATAGTATATTTTGCTTATTTAAATAATAAATGAAGTGGAATAGGCCTCTTGGGGATACCACTATAAAAAAAACGCGCCAAGTGCTTTACCTCTAGGGTGGTGTGGAAAAACGCAAATGATACAACTAAATTAGAAAGTATAATAAATTCAAATATAGAGTACTTTTATATTTCAATTAAATTTAATAATATCCGAGTAGGGAATTAAATGAAATAAGGCGGGGCCATATGACAGTTTGCATTATTCGCATTTATCGCAACTTGCCATTAGACACAAAAATGTCATAACTTTGTTTGCGAATTTAACACCGAAGGAGACGTTTCCGAGAAATAATTTTCATACCATTGGAGTTGTACTTGTACTTGTACTTGTACTCCTACAACATAATAAAACAGGTATTTACCCGTTCCGTGACGATTTTTTGGCCATGAATGTTTATCTTCCGGGGGGCGTAATTCCCCCCCCCCCGTGCCGACCGACAACAAATTTCAACGGATTCTCATTTCTACACCTTTAATTACCCGCCAAACAAAAATCATCAAAATTCGTGACTACACCGTATTCGCTAATTCAGCCCGGCCGAAATATTTTTACGGCATTTTTATTTACTTTAGCTTCGATTTAAAGGTTATGTTTGCGACGTGAAGTTAGATACGATTGACGTTACTAAATGATATTCTACAATTTTTATTTTAATTATATTATACAAATTAGTGTAATTTGAAAGTTGGTTACAATGTTAGTGCGTTGGCGCCCTCTATACGTCGATGTGCTCAACCCGTTGCGCAAAGCGCTGTTAATATTGACGTCTGGATGGCGCTAGTGCTATTGTCTACGGCCGTTGAGAGTTGGCAACAATGTTGGTGCGTTGTCGCCATCTACATGTCAATGTACTCAACCCGTTGCGCAAAGCGCTGTTAATATTGACGTCTGGATGGCGCTTGTGTTATTGTCTACGGCCGTTGAGGGTTGGCAACAATGTTGGTGCGATGTCGCCATCTACACGTCAATGTACTCAACCCGTTGCGCAATGCGCTGTTAATATTGGGGTTTAGATGGCGCTAGTGTTATTGTCTACGGCCGTTGTGAGTTGGCAACAATGTTGGTGCGTTGTCACCATCTACACGTCAATGTACTCAACCCGTTGCGTAAAGCGCTGTTAATATGGACGTCTGGATGGCGCTACTGTTATTGTTTGTCGGCGATTGAAGGTTGTGTTTATCGCCGGTTCTAATTTTGCCATTTAGTTTGGTTATGTAATCTTTTTGACGTTCCAAAAAAACATTGTTTCTACCATTGCCGAGCACGTTGAACGAGTGCTTAATCGGCGCCTGTAAGTTCGCAAATTCGCATCTCGTTTGAAAATGTGCATGCTATTCTCATATTGACGTTTGTTTTGACAACTAAAACGTGTTTTTACGTCGTAGGAAACAAATAAATGCTTTGCAAGAATCGATGGAGCAACTGACGGAGGAACATCGACACAAAAATGACCAACGACAAGGTACGAATGGAACCACGATCGAGTATCAGAGGTCAAGCAGGACTACGCCATAATGATGGAGTCCCTCAGGCGAACCAAGCAAGCTGAATTCCGGAAAACTCTACTCGAATGTAAAGCTACTGGGAATGAACGACGTGGAATTGGTCCAAGTGCGTGAGAAGATCGAGAAAGGTTCGGGGATCTTGAGCAGATCACGAGAGGAATATTCGAATTGTTCGATGAACATGTTCCATACTATTCGAATAATTAGTTAAAATTGCTGAAATCGCAATTAACTCGTTAATGGACCAAAGGTAATTTGTTTCTGTTTGGTTCTGTTTGATGGGGAATTTAAATCATTAATTAAACTAAATGCACTCTGTGCTGTGTCCCTTTCAGGCACAAATGTTATGACAATTCAATTTGCATTTATAACGCGGTTAGTTTAATTAGATTTGTTTGGATTGAACAAGTACACAAAAGGCCGAGTTATCTTGCGGCAAAGTGTCATTTGCTGTATCATTTTACAAATCCGGTAATCTCGTTTTCATTGTGATGTATTATATTTGTTTTTTTCTATAATTATTTCCTCTTGTTAACGCTGAGATTTTATTCTGATAAATTTGAATTAATTTAGTACAGAAAGGAAATATAACACTACTCTTTTGAAAGCAAATATTGTGTTGGGTCGTGGTTTGATAACATTTGTGGACTAACGTGCAGGTATTTAAATTCACTCTGAACTTAGGGCATTAATGTTATGAACAACAAATATTTCTTGATATGTATATTATAAACTTTATTGAATTTTAGTGAAGTCTCATTATTGCACATGAATCCGGCCGAAAGCGAAGGTACGCAGTTATTTTCGTTGGTGAGGTGCTTGGAGATGAAACTCGTCGAGCAGCGGGAAAATACCTGCGAGGAGAGTTAGGCAATGTAGGAGGCAGCGGAAATGTTGGCCGTGGAGTCAGTGGTATTGGATTAAGAGCCTGAATTTAACCAGAGTGCGAACGAGAGCAAAGCCCGATCCTCGTACCGCATGTGGATGACATGCAAATTGATCAAGGTGCCTTCGCCACGTTGGAGGTGAACTTCAGCGCGACGTTGCTCCTTTGCTGCACATTGTGCGCGATCTGCTGCATGGCAGGGCACCTTTCCTGCACATGTACAATTGGATCATAGTGCATTTTATGTTTAGTTTTACTGGAGATAATTTGGTTACTATCTACTTCACTCCATGTATTGGGTGATGAATTATGACATATTTTCACAATGCTTTTCTGTTTCAGAGGAAGATCGTGCGAGGATAACAGGATGCAAAGCAACTATATAAGTGAAACGAACACCACGCTTTTGGGTAGACGCCAACGTAAGAGTTACCAGCCGCCATCAGGTGCTCTCGAGTTGAGGAATTCATGGGCACTTCCCTGCACATTTTGAGAACGAGTCACACCACCCGCTTTCGCTGCACATTATCGGGCGCAAACTGAAGCAGCACATTAAAGGATCCGCGAGCGATGTGGCATCTGCACGTGTCGTTCATGTGGCCTAATCCATCACCTCCGACAAAATCTGCAAGTGAACGAGCAGCACTAGACCGACCGTCGCTGCACATTCGAAATGAAATGCAGCGTAGACTGGCGATCCACCCGATCCTCACATCGCATGAGCATGACCCAACCCAACAAAATCCAACCCAACCAAACCCAATCCAACCCAACCCAACCTGCCCGATCCTTGTACCACATTTGGATGACATGTGAATCGATTCAGGCGCCTTCGCCACATTGGAGGCGAACTGCAGGGTGACGTCGCTCCTTCGATGCACATTGTGCTCAATCTGCAGCATGACGAGACACCTTCGCTGCACATTCAAACCGAAATGCAGCGCACACGTTCGTGTGACAACAATAGCTGTTTTCTTTTTTGAAAATGTATTTTAAGATGTGAACTTATTATGTATAATAATATAACAAATAAATTATTGTAAAAAAATAGGCAGTTTCATTAAATGTTGATCAAGTTCAAATTTAGTTTTGGCGGGGAAAATTGCTCCTGATATACCACTTCGCGTTCATGTGATCCTAATACAAATTCACGAAAAGTAAAATTTGCAATTTAACGTTCGATTTTAGTTTTTGGCGGGAAAAGTTACTCCTGATACACCTCTTCGCGTTTATGTGATCCTAATACAAATCCACGAAAAGAAAAAGTTGCAATTTAACGTTCGATTTAAGTTTTGGCGGGAAAATTTACTCCTGGTACACCTCTTCATGTTTATGTGATCCTAATACAGATTCGCGAAAAGTAAAAGTTGCAGTTTAACGTTCGATTTAAGTTTTGGCGGGAAAAGTTACTCCTGATACACCTCTTCGCGTTTATGTGACCCTAATACAAATCCACGAAAAGTAAAAGTTGCAATTTAACCCAACGCAACCCAACCCGGCTGGGCCGAAATCGAACGTTAAATTGCACCTTTTACTTTTCGTGGATTTGCAACCCAACCCAACCCAACCCCACCCGGCCGGGCCGAAATCGAACGTTAAATTGCAACTTTTACTTTTCGTGGATTTGTATTAGGGTCACATAAACCCAACCCAACCCAACCCCACCCGGCCGGGCCGAAATCGAACGTTAAATTGCAACTTTTACTTTTCGTGGATTTGTATTAGGGTCACATAAACCCAACCCAACCCAACCCAACCCAACCCAACCCAACCCCACCCGGCCGGGCCGAAATCGAACGTTAAATTGCAACTTTTACTTTTCGTGGATTTGTATTAGGGTCACATAAACCCAACCCAACCCAACCCCACCCGGCCGGGCCGAAATCGAACGTTAAATTGCAACTTTTACTTTTCGTGGATTTGTATTAGGGTCACATAAACCCAACCCAACCCAACTCCACCCGGCCGGGCCGAAATCGAACGTTAAATTGCAACTTTTACTTTTCGTGGATTTGTATTAGGGTCACATAAACCCAACCCAACCCAACCCAACCCAACCCCACCCGGCCGGGCCGAAATCGAACGTTAAATTGCAACTTTTACTTTTCGTGGATTTGTATTAGGGTCACATAAACCCAACCCAACCCCACCCGGCCGGGTCGGGTGGGGTTGGGTTGGGTTGGGTTGGGTTGGGTTGGGTTGGGTTGGGTTGGGTTGGGTTGGGTTGGGTTGGGTTGGGTTGGGTTGGGTTGGGTTGGGTTGGGTTGGGTTGGGTTGGGTTGGGTTGGGTTGGGTTGGGTTGGGTTGGGTTGGGTTGGGTTGGGTTGGGTTGGGTTGGGTTGGGTTGGGTTGGGTTGGGTTGGGTTGGGTTGGGTTGGGTTGGGTTGGGTTGGGTTGGGTTGGGTTGGGTTGGGTTGGGTTTATGTGACCCTAATACAAATCCACGAAAAGTAAAAGTTGCAATTTAACGTTCGATTTCGGCCCGGCCGGGTGGGGTTGGGTTGGGTTGGGTGGGGTTTATGTGGATTTGTATTAGGGTCACATAAACGCGAAGAGGTGTATCAGGAGTAACTTTTCCCGCCAAAACTTAAATCGAACGTTAAATTGCAACTTTTACTTTTCGCGAATCTGTATTAGGATCACATAAACACGAAGAGGTGTACCAGGAGTAAATTTTCCCGCCAAAACTTAAATCGAACGTTAAATTGCAACTTTTACTTTTCGTGGATTTGTATTAGGGTCACATAAACCCAACCCAACCCCACCCGGCCGGGTCGGGTGGGGTTGGGTTGGGTTGCGTTGGGTTGGGTTGGGTTGGGTTGGGTTGGGTTGGGTTGGGTTGGGTTGGGTTGGGTTGGGTTGGGTTGGGTTGGGTTGGGTTGGGTTGGGTTGGGTTTATGTGACCCTAATACAAATCCACGAAAAGTAAAAGTTGCAATTTAACGTTCGATTTCGGCCCGGCTGGGTGGGGTTGGGTTGGGTTGGGTGGGGTTTATGTGGATTTGTATTAGGGTCACATAAACGCGAAGAGGTGTATCAGGAGTAACTTTTCCCGCCAAAACTTAAATCGAACGTTAAATTGCAACTTTTACTTTTCGCGAATCTGTATTAGGATCATATAAACACGAAGAGGTGTACCAGGAGTAAATTTTCCCGCCAAAACTTAAATCGAACGTTAAATTGCAACTTTTTCTTTTCGTGGATTTGTATTAGAATCACATAAACGCGAAGAGGTGTATCAGGAGTAACTTTTCCCGCCAAAAACTAAAATCGAACGTTAAATTGCAAATTTTACTTTTCGTGAATTTGTATTAGGATCACATGAACGCGAAGTGGTATATCAGGAGCAATTTTCCCCGCCAAAACTAAATTTGAACTTGATCAACATTTAATGAAACTGCCTATTTTTTTACAATAATTTATTTGTTATATTATTATACATAATAAGTTCACATCTTAAAATACATTTTCAAAAAAGAAAACAGCTATTGTTGTCACACGAACGTGTGCGCTGCATTTCGGTTTGAATGTGCAGCGAAGGTGTCTCGTCATGCTGCAGATTGAGCACAATGTGCAGCGAAGGAGCGACGTCACCCTGCAGTTTGCCTCCAATGTGGCGAAGGCTGCTCAAGATCCCCGAACCTTTCTCGATCTTCTCACGCACTTGGACCAATTCCACGTCGTTCATTCCCAGTAGCTTTACATTCGAGTAGAGTTTTCCGGAATTCAGCTTGCTTGGTTCGCCTGAGGGACTCCATCATTATGGCGTAGTCCTGCTTGACCTCTGATACCCGATCGTGGTTCCATTCGTACCTTGTCGTTGGTCATTTTTGTGTCGATGTTCCTCCGTCAGTTGCTCCATCGATTCTTGCAAAGCATTTATTTGTTTCCTACGACGTAAAAACACGTTTTAGTTGTCAAAACAAACGTCAATATGAGAATAGCATGCACATTTTCAAACGAGATGCGAATTTGCGAACTTACAGGCGCCGATTAAGCACTCGTTCAACGTGCTCGGCAATGGTAGAAACAATGTTTTTTTGGAAAGTCAAAAAGATTACATAACCAAACTAAATGGCAAAATTAGAACCGGCGATAAACACAACCTTCAATCGCCGACAAACAATAACAGTAGCGCCATCCAGACGTCCATATTAACAGCGCTTTACGCAACGGGTTGAGTACATTGACGTATAGATGGCGACAACGCACCAACATTGTTGCCAACTCACAACGGCCGTAGACAATAACACTAGCGCCATCTAAACCCCAATATTAACAGCGCATTGCGCAACGGGTTGAGTACATTGACGTGTAGATGGCGACATCGCACCAACATTGTTGCCAACCCTCAACGGCCGTAGACAATAACACAAGCGCCATCCAGACGTCAATATTAACAGCGCTTTGCGCAACGGGTTGAGTACATTGACATGTAGATGGCGACAACGCACCAACATTGTTGCCAACTCTCAACGGCCGTAGACAATAGCACTAGCGCCATCCAGACGTCAATATTAACAGCGCTTTGCGCAACGGGTTGAGCACATCGACGTATAGAGGGCGCCAACGCACTAACATTGTAACCAACTTTCAAATTACACTAATTTGTATAATATAATTAAAATAAAAATTGTAGAATATCATTTAGTAACGTCAATCGTATCTAACTTCACGTCGCAAACATAACCTTTAAATCGTAGCTAAAGTAAATAAAAATGCCGTAAAAATATTTCGGCCGGGCTGAATTAGCGAATACGGTGTAGTCACGAATTTTGATGATTTTTGTTTGGCGGGTAATTAAAGGTGTAGAAATGAGAATCCGTTGAAATTTTTTGTCGGTCGGCACGGGGGGGGGGGGGAATTACGCCCCCCGGAAGATAAACATTCATGGCCAAAAAATCGTCACGGAACGGGTAAATACCTGTTTTATTATGTTGTAGGAGTACAAGTACAAGTACAAGTACAACTCCAATGGTATGAAAATTATTTCTCGGAAACGTCTCCTTCGGTGTTAAATTCGCAAACAAAGTTATGACATTTTTGTGTCTAATGGCAAGTTGCGATAAATGCGAATAATGCAAACTGTCATATGGCCCCGCCTTATTTCATTTAATTCCCTACTCGGATATTATTAAATTTAATTGAAATATAAAAGTACTCTATATTTGAATTTATTATACTTTCTAATTTAGTTGTATCATTTGCGTTTTTCCACACCACCCTAGAGGTAAAGCACATGGCGCGTTTTTTTTATAGTGGTATCCCCAAGAGGCCTATTCCACTTCATTTATTATTTAAATAAGCAAAATATACTATTAGCAAATTTAAATGTAGCACATTATGCAGTTAAGGGGCACACCCAAAGCAGTTTTCCTTGATAGCCACACGTCACACTGCATATACCTCACTCCTTAACGGATAACGACACGCTTTGTACACGCGGATTAGGGATACCCAGAGTGGATACTGCCACCATGCAGATGACGATTCGTGCTTTGTGCGGGTTAAAAGTAGACCGCCAAGAGTTAGCCCCATCAAACAATACATGACAGTGAAACATTTATGTTGCTTTGCAAATAAAATGATTATAAGCGTTTTTATCTTTTTTTCGTCGTACACCATCATCTGAAACAAACATTTAAGGAATTTAATATTTTAATGTTCACTGGGAAATGTGTTTGTTGTAAACCGACTGAACTTGAAACGCAACGTATTATAAAAGTTAAAATCTCACAAGCTTACCTTCTGGAAGTCGGTCTGGCTCCACCCATACTCGGTCCGCCGGCGCTCGAAAAAATAAAAACGCCATCGATTTTACATCGATACTACTAGCAAGTTCAAACGTAGCAAATAAATGCAACACGCGTCGTGTAGGAGGCATACTCTACGGTTCTTTCATAGCAGATCCTAGGACCACAACTGTTTCCCCTGATCATGTTTACGATGATCTCGCTGTAGAGGCAAACATACGCGCAGCACTTGTTATACCAGACCCTTTTGGTGTGGGTAACACCCCGTGTGTGCAAGCTTCACATGGGACTAACAGATGCCCAGGGTGGGTACAGCATCCTACCTAGCGCTTGCGGATGACGAGTCGTACCGTCGTGCAGGTAACAGTCGACTTTCAAGCAAGCCCCTTAATTACACGACGTGTGACAACACTTATGTTGCTTTCTTACAAATAAAATGACGTTACAATTATGAGCGTTTTTATCTTTTTTTCGTCGTACACCAGCATCTGAAACAAACATTTAACAAATTAATATTTTAATGTACACTGGGAAATGTGTTTGTTGTAAACCGACTGAACTTGAAACGCAACGTATTATAAAAGTTAAAATCTCACAAGCTTACCTTCTGGAAGTCGGTACGGCTCCACCCATACTCGGCCCGCCGGCGCTCGAAAAAATAAAAACGCCATCGATTTTACATCGATACTACTAGCAAGTTCAAACGTAGCAAATAAATGCAACACACGCCGTGTAGGAGGCATACTCTACGGTTCTTTCATAGCAGATCCTAGGACCACAACTGTTTCCCCTGATCATGTTTACGATGATCTCGCTGTAGAGGCAAACATACGCGCAGCACTTGTTATACCAGACCCTTTTGGTGTGGGTAACACCCCGTGTGTGCAAGCTTCACACGGGACTAACAGATGCCCAGGGTGGGTACAGCATCCTACCTAGCGCTTGCGGATGACGAGTCGTACCGTCGTGCAGGTAACAGTCGACTTTCAAGCAAGCCCCTTAATTACACGACGTGTGACAACACTTATGTTGCTTTCTTACAAATAAAATGACGTTACAATTATGAGCGTTTTTATCTTTTTTTCGTCGTACACCAGCATCTGAAACAAACATTTAACGAATTTAATATTTTAATGTACACTGGGAAATGTGTTGGTTGTAAACCGACTGAACTTGAAACACGACGTGTATTGTGTACAAATTAAACTTCATAAACATAAACATAAACTTCAGCCGGATAAAATTTCTATTACACAAAATTCCAAACTACCTACGACGACTAAACGAATCAAAGATTTCCTTGGTTTCAATCAGAACTTAAATTAACAAAGCCAACGACGAACTATTTAAAGAAATGACCAGTGGTAGATATTAAAAATCCTGAATACGTAGGTTTGGAACTTTGTAAAGATATTCTAACAAACATAACCCTACTCTTCAAGATTCCGATTTTTCAAAAATTATAACCTAACCATAGATGCTAGCGATGTAGGAAGCGGTGCAGTATTCTCAAACACAAAAATAAATAATGATCGACCCATAGATTATAACGGGTGTTTTTAAAAAAAAATTAAAATTTTAAAATAATAAATTGCAAAGCTCACCCGATAACCGCCCCCGGCTCCGTCTATTTAGATGCAAGATCGACGCCGTCATCCGAAAAGTCCGTTCACTAAACGAACCGTTAAATTTCTATTTAACTTGAACGCGAAACAAACACCCGAACACTTGCAAAGCCATTCTAACAATGGAACGAGAAGCGTCGCAAGTATGAGTCAGCGCCGACTACATAATCACTTTTTTTGTTCAAAACTGCCCGTTGTTTTTTCGGGAACTAATAATCGAGTGGCTTTTTTGATATGCGTGCCCGCGACAATTAGAAGTTAAGATTAATTATTTAGTTCCGATGTGTCGGTGTTTATTTATTTAATTTTTTTATTGTAATTTATATTTAATTCAAAGTTGCATTAATACTACCCTCAGGGACACCACACTTTACAGTATCAGATAATATATTATTTAGATGTACTCTTTTGCATCTTTTGGAGAAGAACTAAAATATGTTATTGCTGCATTATCCACACCTATTTAATGAAGTATAGACATCAAGATAAATATGTTCTGTTACTTGATTCTTGGAAGGTATGAGATTTTTCTTGTAAGCCAATGTAACAGTTTCAGAAGAAAAGTAAGGTTGGGAAAATAAAAAAACAAAAACGATATATTTTTCATCATATATTTCTCTCCCTCGGGTAGTCCTGGGCTAACAAAATCGACCGCAAGGACTCAATTATATATCAAATATTTACAGAAATAATATAGTAATAAGATTCCATAAAATAATAAAACAATTTTAAGTCACAACAATGAGCTGTTTTTCAGTCTGATTCATATTTAAAGATATGAACAAACAAATAAATAGTTACTACGATTATTCCTTCACCGTATTATAAAGGAAACGATAATGAAAATAAAGGTGGCACTACAATTTTACAAGAGTTCAGTACGGTCATATAAAAAGAGGAAGGCACCTTTGCACCGCCTCAAATATGAGCAGAGAGGTTATGACACATTACAACGAACAAAAAAATCACAATCGGTAACGTTACTTGCTCGGCATCGATTCAATTTATCCGCAATGCAGTGTTACGAGTTGCACTTGAATGACTAACCACCCATAGAAGTTGACCATGATTGTCTTAGTTTTATTTAATTTCCTACTCAAAATGTTCAACATAGCAAAAAATGAAAAAAATAAAAGCCCTATTGGACGCGCCTACGCAACTAAATATGCACTTTTCTAACATTTGGAACGTATCAACAAATATTACATGTTTGTTATCACAGACATAATTTTTAACAAATTGTACAATTCAAAACATGTCATACTTGTACTGCAATGAATAGAAAACGAACTAAACTTACGTTGTAACGTTTCACTTGGTTAAGGAAATGAAAATGATTCGAGTAGGGCAATTTCTATCAGCAATAAATGCAACTTTTAACACGTACAAGGTGTGTTGTGTAAAAAATTAAAAAAGGAAACCTAATCACGCGATTCATGTTCGGCAAAATAAACAAAACCACTTACAATTAATAACCTAATGTACAATAAACAGGAAAACACAATATACATTAAATCTATTATAATAAAATAAAACAGTAAATATCATAACATCTCCACATGGTTAGAGCCGTCTGTAGGCCTTTAGCAGCTATGTAGCCATGTCCACTCATATGAGCAGAATTAATATCGTCATTATTAAATCGAATTGCGTCTGTATGAATTCAGTTCCATGTCAGAGTCCATTGTCGTAGCCAGGCCTATCATAATGCAGCAAAGAGTGAGGAAGAGGATGCGACGCCGTACGTTCTAAATCTTAGTTCTAGTGTTAGTACATAGCTTCAAATAAAATTTACAAGCATCAGTCCCCTACTAAGAATTCCTTCAATAGATGGCAGTGATTTTTGTCTATTATAAAGGATACTTCCAAGTTTACATGTGTGAGGAATTCATAACAACTTATCCACACAAATGTTATTCATAATATAAAAATATAAATTGCTATAAATACCTCGTCAAACTAATTATGGGACGATAAGGACTGAGCAGTTATGTTTAAGAACTTAACGTCTAGGACCCCATGCACCGGAAACTTGAGAGACTTGAGGTTCTTCAATGTTACGATTTCTACCAAACGACGGAAATTCACGATCACTAGCCGTGTTCGGGGGAGCGGCGCGCTGCTGCTCCCAGGGCCCGCCCTGGACGATGAAGCCGTTGCTATCCCTGTTGTTGCGGTTAGAAGAACCGTCGCCGAAATTACTAGACGGTATGCGGTAACTATCGCGTATTTCTTGATCAGCCACATCTTGCATCTGAAATCGAACAAATTCGATTAAGCAGCAGGGACACATCCAACGAACTTACGTATTCCTCTTCCAGGTTGAGCAAATAGTCTTTAGCTTCTAAGACGTTTTCTTCTTGTCCGGTTATGATGACAAGGCTCGGATCGGGATCTTCGCTTCTTGGAAACTTAATGTCGACTTTGTAATCCTCCATAATTTTTCGGATGTTACGACCGCGGGTGCCAATCAATCTGGAATGAACCCTCGAATCCACCATGACTTCCTCCTTAACTAATTCGTTAAGCTCATTCACGATTTTCATTATGTCGTCCTTTGCAAGATGTGTATTGGCTTCGTAGCCGGTGATTGTAATTATATGTTCTTCAGGATCACCTGAAAACATTTATTTTATAAGAACAGAAGTATTAAACGATTTTATGAAATTTTGGATGAAAAAACGAGAAAGTTTACCTTTCTTCAAGAAATTTATCTGCACGTCGTGATCACTCCTGATCTTTGTAATGACCGCCCCTCGTTTCCCGATAATCTTCGGGTGATACTCCGGATTCACCTCGATCTTCAAAGCAAACGATTTCAGTTCGCGTTCCTTGCGGTCGGCTTCAAGTTCCTTCACGCGGTCCAGAACCGCGATCTTGGCGCACTCAACGTTCGCCGGCGTGCCGGTTATCTTAATTTTGTCTTCCTTTTGGCCGGCGGGAGAGAGTACGATGTGCACGTCGTACGCGTCCATTAGACCTTTGACTTCGCGACCCTTCTGACCGATGATCGACCTGTGAAGTTCGAACGGGACGTCCACGTCGATCGTGATGGGCATTAGGTCCAGCAAAGCCTGCTTGGCCTTCTCGCAGTTGTCTTCCTTGCCGGTTATGCGAATGATGTCGCACTGACGAACGAGATCGGTGTTGATGTCGCCGTTCACTTGGCCTTCATGATTGGAATAGTCATCTGGAAAGATGCATTCGATTTTACAAATTTGCCAAAATTAAAAATCAATTGACAATGAGGAACATGGCTGCAAATATTTTAAACTCAACAATTAAGTTTGTTTGTATTGTATTGAGTTCAACCATAAAAATTCAGGCTTTAAAATCCAAAGCTACTTAAAATGAGTTTATGATGACTTAATTATTTAAGTTACACAGTTTACATTCCTGTCGTCATTGTAAACTACATTATAATTAATATATTTATGTTATGTATAGCATATTTTTCTATTACTTTGTTTATTACACATTTCCACAGATTTATTTATTTTCTCTTGAATATATTTTTTATATTGATTTAATATAGAATCGCAGCATATAGAAATGTCAAAATATAACATTACTCACCAATGTTACTTTTATCAGGAAATTTAATTTGCACGTCGAAATCGGTCGTAATCCCTTGAACCTTGTGCCCCTTGGCGCCCATAACAGTCCTGTGCAAATTTTGCGGGATGACGCACTCGATAGTCACCATGGATTCCAAATCTGCAATCGTCTCCTCGATTTGCACCTTCGCGGCCTCTATGCAATCCTTGGCGCCTTTCAAAACCACGCGGTCGCTCGGCACGCCGGGTCGCGGGAAAGAAATCATGACGCCGCCGCACAGCTCGCTGATGCGATGCAGGACCTCGCCGCGTTTAGCGACGAAGTGCTTGTGATGGCGCGGTTCGACGATCATCTCGCTTTCGGTGATGTTGTTCTGAAAGGACGGGGAGGAATTAGCGCGAAAACCGGTCGACGCACGCCGCGACTTACAATGTCTTTTATTCTCGCTTCTAGTTGGGTCTTGGCGGCGAGCACGGCCTCTTTTTTGCCGATGATCGTGATCAGTTCGTTGTCCTCGTCGCCGGTGGCCGGGAACACGACTCTGGCTCCGGTGGAATCTCGAATTTTCTTGATGTTGGCGCCGCTCTTGCCGATGAGGAACTTGTGATGTTGGGGTTTGGCACGGATCTATAATAATGATAATGAATTAAAATTAAACATTAAATCACATCTCTAAATACGGTGCAAGAAGAAAATACAGTAGACTCCAAAAATAATGATGTAAAGCTTTGAATGCCCAAGTTACAAATTTTCAATATAGATTATATAGATAAAAATATATTATGGTGAGCATGGATAAACAACAACCGATTTAAGACTTAATGGACCTATTGAAATACGATGAAGAATGAATATATACAACAAAAATATTAATATAATTTATTTTAATATGAAAAACATTACATTCGAAGACAAATAATACTAAAAATGATTCTTGAGAAAATTTTGCTATTAACCAGAGTGGGTAGTTAAACTATAAGCAGTAATCACTACATCAGATGTCTATTGTAACTACAAATAATAATAAATTGATCGAGACTCAATATCTTCAAAAATTATACTTTAGCTAGAAACAACTTTAGTAGATTGCATACAATACAATGTAATTTTTCATAAACACAATTAATAAAATATCAAACTTGATTTTTGAAAATACAACTTACATCAGCCGTGTAACTGGACAATTGACGTTCATTAGCCAAATCCAACAATTGCTCTTTGGCACGATCGACGTCCTCCTTCGGCCCACGAATGGTAACCTTATCGCTCTTGCTTTCCGCGCTCGGAAACTTAATCGCAACCCCTCCGCAGTCCTCCATTATCGAGTGAATTAGCCGACCGCGAGCACCGATAAGCGAATTGTAGAATTTCGGGTCGATGGTGATCTCCTCCGACACGATGGTTTCGTGTTCGTCCTGGATCTTCCTGATTTTCTCGCGCGCCTCCTCGACGTTCTCCTTCTTCCCCGTTATGGTTATGACGTCGTTTTTGTCGCCCTCCGCCGGCAGGTCGATTTTCGTCTGCGTTTCCTCGCGGATCTTCCGGATGTTGCCGCCGCCCTTGCCGATGATGAACTTGTGGAACTGCTTGAAGATGGGCACGTCGATTTGATGCGACGACTCGTTCAGTTCCTTCACGAGCTTCAGTAAATATTTGTGGCATTTATCGACGTCCTCTTTAGGGCCTCGAATCTTAACGATGTCTCGCTTATCAGCTACGAACGACAGTCAAGCTTAATTGGTTAAAAATAAAAAAAAATTGTTATTTACCTGGCCCGGGAAAGTTGATCTGCACTTGATTGAATTTATCGCGAATGTCTCGAATTTTTTCACCTTTGGCACCAATTATGTTTCGGTAGTGACGCTGTTCGATTATGACGTCCTTTTCCTTTTCGTTTTCGAGCTTCTTGACCATCTCTTCCAATTCGTCTTTGGTTTGCTGAACGCCGGCCGTGCTGCCTTCGATGCGAATCGAGCCGGTCTCGTCGATGTTTATCAAGACGTTAGTTTCTTCTTTTAATCGATTAACTGGCAATGAAAAGTAATGAATACGTCGCCTTAAAACGTTGCGTTACTCACCGTTAGCACCGTTTTTTCCAATGATATGTTTATAAAACTTCGGATCGACGTTTATTTCGATGAAAGTCAACTTGGCCACGTAATCCTTGACGATCGCCTCTATCGTCTCTTTAGTCTTCTCGACCTCTTCGGGCGGACCCTCGATTTTGATTTTGTTGTCTTTGTCGGTGAATTCGACGTGGACTTTCGGGTAGTTCTGGGTGATTTCCTTGATGTTGGCACCTTTGCGGCCGATGATGTATTTGTGGATCCAGGCCGGCGCTTCGACGTCGGTCGAACTCACCGAGTTGGCCTTTTCGTACACCGTGCTTAAAGCCAGGCCCAATTTGTCGTGCGGGCCTCTAAGTGTAATTGTTCCGGTGCTGGAGTCGCTGGGAGGCATTTCGACGCTCACGCCGGTTTGTTGCAGGATTTCGGCGATGGTGGATCCGCGCGGACCGATTACGTACTTGTGTTGAGATTTAGGCACTTCGACT
This sequence comes from Geotrupes spiniger, assembly GCA_959613385.1. Taxonomy (NCBI): domain Eukaryota; kingdom Metazoa; phylum Arthropoda; class Insecta; order Coleoptera; family Geotrupidae; genus Geotrupes; species Geotrupes spiniger. The sequence continues at coordinate 711,302 of OY390732.1, read as the reverse complement.
GATACAGTGGTGCATCTTTTTTCCTATAAAATAAAATAAAAAAACGCCCGATATTTTAATTGAATCAAAATAAACTATTTATGACCCCATTTGTGCCAGCACAGTTTAAATTTTATTTATAAAACAATTAATTCAATTCAACAACCTGGATTTTAGTTCAAACCTAGCTTACTGGACAACATCACAATTACCTCTCTTATAAACTGTGTTCTAAAATCAGGATAACTTACAATCAACATTAAACTAACAATGTACAGCTGGGCTTAAGAAAGTGTGTCATAAGTTATATATTATGAGTTTCTTATAATATTGCCAACTCAAGACAACATCTTTCTTGTGTCGTACACCAAAGTCAAACTCACCATCTCTTTATATATCGCTTCAATTTTTGCTTTAGCCGCCAAAACTCCCTCCTTCTCGCCGGCGATGACGATCTCGTCCTTGTGGACGGACGGCGGCGGCACGTTAATTCTCGCCCCGGTGTCGGCTATCATCTGCGTCAAGTTCTCATTGTGAGCGCCGACGATGAACGGATGGTAGATCTTGGGCACGTCCACCCTCTCGAAGGCCTTCTTCGATTGCTCGTCGGAAGTGATGCGAATTTCGTGCTCGGCCTTCTCGATGCCGTCCTTGGTTCCAGTTATTGTTATTTTGTCGGATACGTCGTTCATCGGCGGTATGCTGATTTTCGTCGCGGTTACCTTCTCCAGTTCCCGCAGGCGCTCGCCTTTCTTGCCTAATATCCAGCGGTGGTGTTCTTTCGGTATTGAAATTTGTCTGCTAGCCTAAAAATAAATTATTTTATTATTAATAAACGAGTGTGTTGCATAGTCGATTGATAAAATAGTAAAATACACCAAATGTTGGTGTAATATTCACGCAAACAGGCCATGGGAACGAATATAGGCTACGGTTATAAAGTTTGCAAAAACTACTAACTTTGAATTAGTCAAATAATTCAAACAGCAACAATGTGAACATTTCATTCCTTAATCTGAACAAATTAGGCAAATAACGAACTAAACTTGAATTATTTTTGTAAAGGTGGTTCATGTGACTGACTTTTTCGTCTCCACTCCAGAAATATAGTATAGTACTCAACAACAGGTTGGGTCTTACAACCGACAGTATTAGCTGCTGAGCTACTCAATACACCTCCAAGCTGATGCATATGAAGTTAATATTTTAATGTTGGATTTCAATTTATTTACTTGTCATATACAGCAAAGGAGGCTTCTCTTCATCTGTGGGGATTTCTGTTGCCTATTTTGGTTTGGGTTGGGTTGGCTTGTGTTGCCTATTTTGAGTAAAATATTTAGATGTAATTTTAGGCTGAATTGCAGAACTCGCGATGAAGATATGGATATTGTTTTATTTTATTGTAGGATTTTTTAAATGTTTTGGCAAATTATTCGCTCTACAGCTGCTAGAGGTCTAGGTTGGGTTTTCGATCAATATGACCCTTTGTTGGAAACTGTAAAAAGACACAAATGGCAAAGGATTTGTTAAGTCTGAGAAGTCACTGCTTATTGTGTCAATTAAATGTCTTCAGGTAATAAAAATTGTTTATGTTTTGCTACAGACAACGTGTGACATGGAATCATCGTTGAAGAACTTTGATGATTATAAAGGTGCATAATAATAATTGTCAATAAAACATAAGTGTTCAAATTATTATGAATTGTTTCACCGTTGTATCTTTTACAAAAAAATTCGATAATACTAATAAAAAATTGCGCTGAACTACGATCTAATTGAAACGACGCTTACTTGTGTTTGAAAATGATTCAGAATTTTTCGACGCGCCTCCAGCACCTCGTTTTGCTTGCCGGTCACCAAAAACGTCAGCGATTGATCCTTGCTAGACGATATTTCGATGCGCGCGCCGGTGTCTTTCATGATGGAGCCGCAAGTCTGCACCGACTCTCCTTCGCCGAACTTCTCGCTGTGGTCGAGTTTTCGCTCCTCGTACGGCACTCTAAAACACGAGACGTGATCAAATCACGATGCGCAAATCTGTACTTGACTTACCTGAACACCTGCGTGATCACCGACGTGCCGACTCTCATCTTGGTGTTCCACTGCCCCATGGCGTTGTTGGTGCCCTGCGAGGCCGGCGTCGATTCGGGTAAAGCGGGAAATAAATCATTGTAACTGCGGATGGAAGGCTCGTAGGCTGCGCCTTCTTCATTCACTGCTTGCTGCATTTTGGGATGTCCTGTGTCGTGCCGAGTCGTTACAGCAACACTGCGGATAGTTTCGTTTAACTCGACATTTCAATCGACAAGAAAAAAAAAAACGATTATTTCTCGTTAAAGTTAACGCGGCGTGTAATCGAAAAAATTTCGTCTCAAAAGTCGAAAACGCAATCTCAACACTTAACATATGGATGTGCCCGAAAAAAAATCCGTCACGTCCGCGGCACATTTTGTCGAATTCGATGCGGGCGGACGCGATCGGAAAACGCGCTTGGAAGTCTGGATAAATCGTGAACTTGAACAATTGACATATTTTTCTCTAATTCAGTCGACGTGTCACCTCCCCTGTACGTTTGACCTAAACACTGGATCTCGGTATTAAACGCGGAACAACTTACTGTACTGTAAAAACAGAAAATCCGTCCTAGAAGTATCTGGATATCTTGCGTTTCTCCAGTTTTACTTGGTGTTGTCTCCCTGGAAGAATAATGTGCGATTAGGACCGTTAAAATCGTGGGCACTCGTCTTTTCCTACCGACTGCCAAGTAGAAAATGTGATATTAACTTGCCTGCGTGTTTAGTTCTAAAAATAGATTTATCTTAATTTGAGGTTACCATCCACGCGGCCATCTTGCGGGCGTTAGACGCAGTTATTAGTATATTAGTAGCAATGGCGGCGTACAGTGAATATATCAACGGTTGAGTGTATTAGCAAACGAAGACTTTTCGTTACGTCCATTATTTCGAATTGTTAAAGTTACTACGGTTACTACTAAACGCGTTCAGTGCTAAACGTTTGATTGGTGCGAATTTAAAATTCCTGTTAATTTCATTACGTTTGAACCTATCACGTACTTAATTTATTTACTAAGCGATTAAGCAGTTGTAGTTTAAACGCGCCGGATATCCGCTCATCGGGTAATGATTTTAAGTTCGTCATAAAATAAATAATCCAAATTTCTTAAATTAATAAGTCTTGTGACATTTTAAATTTACGCCGAACTTTTTAAACGTATTCGTGAATGCGGACGTTATTTTCTATGGAAGGTAAGTCATTTTTTGAGCATTTCACCATTTTTCACCATTTACTTCAAATACAAGTAACAACATCGGTGAGCAAACCTGCTGCAAACTTTAAATGGCAAAAGTTACTAAATCGTAAGAGCAAGTACAATAGGATATTTAAAATATTATTAGTTTTGCTTCGACATTTGATATCCTCAAGTACCGCAGGCTATATACTTAAAGGCTTTTGTAGCGTATCCTCGGACCAAGAAAATTCTTTTGCAGATCCATTACGTATAAACAATAACTGGTTCTCATTAAAGATATTTTGAGTACGACTTTCGAGAGCAAGCACTTTTGGGCCCAACAAGTTTCCGTTGTAGTTGTTGTATGTCACTTTCTGGGTCACAGCTTTCGATTGTACGAAACACCTAGAAACACCATTTATCAAATATGGGACTTCAACTTAAGTGACTAACAAAGCTCATTTGGTGTAGCATCCCCAAATGCAGTTTGTGCGGTATCTTATGCACTCGCAGTGTTTGCAACATCCTCTTCATATGTTGTCTGTAGTCAATGTCAATTTTTATGATTTTTTTATGGGGGCGTGTGGTTAAGGCAAAAATAACGCAAACAGTTTAAAGTAAACAAATTTTATTAATGAAGCGATTATCACAAAATGAGACAATTAGAGTATCATAGTTAGAACGTAAAAATTACAAAGGACAATTAACATAAATTATTTAAATAGCAAGTAGGAAAATTCTGTATCAACACCATTCATCGAAATCTACAACATTAGTGGCCGATCTTCTCGTTACCTATGATTAGCGTGTATAGAAAATTTGTTTGTTTTCCTTCCGGTTCGGTGTCACATAATACATAAAATAATTCGCCTCTTCGAGACTTACAACGCAAAAAATACGGGTACTATTATAAAGTAGTGATTGACTAAATTCGACTGTTTTCGTGTCAGTCAGCACCAATTGTTTTAGAGCAAAGCTCCGCCATTCACTCCGCATTCATACACTTTATACAAACATATATTTATAGTCTTACGATAAACGCTGCGTCTTCCAGTGGCCGTTTGCGCGAGACGGGTAATTGCGATTTATTCACAGTGAGTTGAAAGACTGAAGGGGATTAAGAAGGAAACAACCGAGGCAAGGGTTTCGTTTAAGAGTACCTAAAATTATTAAAGCGTTATAAGGAGACCACCACCAAACTAATTTCCCTTGTCTGTAAGTCATAAATGTTTTCGAGCCACTGGAAAAGACAGGCTGGTAAAATGCGCAAGTGATTCGATTGGATGCATTCACTTGCGCGTTTTTGTAATTACATATTTGCTACATCATTTAACGACGTCTGCGATATTGCGTTCCTTGATCGGCAGTAAAATGAGTGAGTAGCAGTACAGTACGTTCAGGTACACAAGAAACGCAAACATCGCCGACGGCGTTAAAAATAAATATACAATGCGCTTATTTTAGTTTTCGATATTACATATCATATAAGTCGATTCGTCGTCGTTCGTTTCACGTTGATTTCTCTCACATTTTAAAGCATCTGTTGTTATTGTTGAACTTATATACGTAAATATTCCTAAAAAAAAACTATTAAGTACTTATTTGTTACGTGAGGTAGTCTGGACTTGGTTCCGCCATGGGTTCTGGTGTCGTGAATAGTGGGTTTGGAAACTCGGGCGGATGGGGAAGAGGCCCCGTGGCTTTCGGCCTACGACGATATGCCATGAGCCAGCAAGACACCGCAACAGCGACAGCCACCAAAGCCAACAGAGCCGTTATAATTAAAGCTATAATGAAGCCGATCATCGATACGCATATGTCTTCGACCCTTTGGGCATATGGAGCTGAAAATACAAAGAAAAATTAAACTCGAGCCTAATGATGAACACGATGAGTCTGTTTAACTGTCGTTTGTAATCTCAATTATAAAATATTGACTTTAGTTCATAAGGTGATTAAGGCAACGATTTTTAAAAAATTATCGACAAATCCAAGATAATACAAATTTTTAAACTCGAATCCAATGCATACCTTCAGTGGGATCTGTGAATCGCTCCTCGCGTGCTTCGAATGCCAGGATCGCATTCGACTGTATCGTAATTTCTTCCCTCAATTGGCCGCTTAATAAATCACCAGAAACCGCAAGTTCAGTGTTGTTCTCAGAGTCGACGGATCTTCGCCTTCTACCAAATGCATTTCTTCCTCGACAATTTACCTAAAAAGGAAAGTATAATTTATGGCTTCGAAAAATGGCACGAAACAGGGTGCAACGTATACTCACAGGTTGACATTTTCCAAAGCACACCCTGATGTTGCATTGGAACCTAATGTTTTCAGAATTTTGGAACTTGAACGCCCTGAAGCTGGCCAGAAGGCTCTGAGTGTCGGAGTTGTAGTCCCAGTCGCCAAACACGCTCAGATCGGTGGCGCAGCCGTCCGCGTCTGTCACTATGAATTCATTTTCGACGTTGTCCTCGATCGTTTTGGCGACGCAGCTCCTCGCGAAGCCCCCGTATATCGATCCCGGCTGGACGTCCACTTGCAATATCAGATGGTCGCCTATGCTCGCCGACGTTATGTCTTGTCCGGTGGGCGTTACGATTTTCATTATGCACGTGGGCGGGGGACCCGTGTTTGCTATCGTGCCCGCGGTCGTCAGCATCGAGACATTAAATCCAAGGGTGACGTTTTGCTCTCCGGTTTGATAGACGCACTTGATGTGGTACGCTTGGGCCTTGTACGTGACCAATTTGGGATGTTTTTGGATTACGAGAACGAAACTGGCTTGTCCCTGGAAATTGCGAATGTTAATTAATGGTATATCACACACATGTTCGTGTATATTGTATAAATAAAAAAATATTAGTCATGTTTTGTTGGAGTTCTGTTAATCATCTTTCGAGAATCCGAACACAACAGAAGTCGTTGTGTGTTGGCTACGCAAATGAAATTATTAAATATATACATTGTTATACTTACATTAACGTGTATAAGTCCGCAATTTCCAAACTGAACTTTGAATTCTTCCGTTATCGACTTAGAATCGGGCGATAGAGTCACGACCCGCCTGCACTGCTCGTCCTTGCTGTGTCCCTTCACGTACAGCACCCCGTTGAATCCCCTCTCCGTGATGTGAATCACCACTTTAACTCCATCGGACAGGCAACTCACGAGCATCTCGGGCTTGGGGAAGTCGGTTCTTAAAACGGACGTGTGATCTGCAAGGAACGCAATAATTGTACCAAAGTCGCGCAAATAATTTTACCCAAACACTCACTGCAGTAGACCTCAGCATTGCCGGAATACCTCGGCAGGCAGTCGCAGACGGCGCGGTGCTTCGTCGCGTTGCAGATCGCGTTGATCCCGCACACCTTCGTCGTGCACGGGTTGTCGCAGGTCTTCGTTTCCGGGTTGCAAAACTTGTTGTCGTCGCACTGGTCGTCGACCTCGCACTCGCGTTCGCCGATGAGTATGCAGTTTCCGTTTGCGTTGAGTTGGTATCCGTACTCCACGGGGCAGATGCAGTTTCCTCTTTCGTCGATGATGAGACCCCTTTCGAGGGCGCAGACGCATCGACCGCGTTCGTCGATCTTGAATCCTTTTTCTAGTTGGCAGCGTACGCATTCGTCGTTCTCGTTGAGGGCGGTGTTCGGCGGACAGACGCATTTACCATCGGGTGTACGTATGTAGCCTTTGTCTACTCTGCATAACGCCACTGAAAAATAAAATTTATATAGTCTCATTGAAAGAAGCGAAATGGAAAGTGAAGAGGAGTGGGAAAACTATCATTTAACTTACTTTCATCGCATTGAACAGCCGCGTTTCCTTGATACCCTGGCAGGCATTCGCATATCATGGTTCGTATCGGTTCGGTGTTTAGAACCGTGCACTCGGCATTGACGCCGCATGGTTCTGTTGCATTGCAAGGGTTGACACATTCATCACCGATGCACGCAGTCTGCGACGGGCAATCGGAATCGTATTTGCATTTCACGTCGATTCGGACGCATCCGGTCACCGTGTTTCCTATGTACCCGGATGGGCAAACGCAGGCCGGTTGGTGGTCGAAAATTCGACACTCCGCCGACTTATCGCACCGGTTATCCGTAACGCACGGGTTTTCGCACTTCGCATTAATGCACGCCCGACTGTTAGGGCAGTCGCTGTCCGAACGGCAGCCGACGGTCGCGCAGGAAATCTTCGGATTGCCTATGAGACCAGGCGGACATTCGCATATCGATCTGTGGTTGACGCTGTAACAGGTGGCTTGTTTCCCGCAAGTTGATTTGTCGCCGGCGCAAACCGGTACGCACTGCCGGTTTATGCAAGAGTGTTGTCCGGAGCATTCGTCGTCGCTTCTGCAGCCTATGGTGGAACATTCGATTTCTGGATTTCCGTCGTATCCTTGTGTACACGTGCATATGGGCTTGTGGTCTTTGACGCGGCAGTCGGCGTTGGGGCCGCAGCTGCAAGGATCTTTGCAGATTCCTCGAACGCATGCTTTGTTGCTGGGGCAGTTGGTGTCGGAGACGCAACCGCCGATTTCGACGACTGATTTCGTAGCCGCGCATGTCCCACTACCGCTGCTGATATATCCGGGTGGGCAGACGCAGATCATGGTTCTTACCGGAATCGACCCAACTACCTGGCATTCGGATGATGCGCCACACGGCGTGAATACACCACAAGGATCTTGACATTTATTGTTGATGCAGGCCAGCCTGGGTGAGCATTGGCCGTCTTCGCGGCATTCAGGTTGTGGTTCTTGGCGGCAATCGACATACGGGTTTCCGATGAATCCTGGGGAGCATCTGCAAAGGGCCATGTGGTTCTGAACCCGGCATTCGGCTCTCGGCGAGCACGGGTTGCTATAAATGCAAGGATTGATGCATTGCCCGTTTATGCATTGGCGATCGCTTGGACACGCGCTGTTCGAAAGGCAACCAACGACCAAGCATCGATCAAACGGATTTCCTCGATAGCCGCTCAGGCAGCGGCACTCAGCCCTGTTTCTGTTCACGTAACATTCTGCGTTGATTCCGCAAGGGTCCTTAACGAGACATGGATTGATGCAATTTCCATTCATGCAGGCCTTTCCTGAGTCGCATTCCGAGTCTGTTCGGCAACCTACGACGTGGCAGGCGATGTTCGGATTGCCTTCGTATCCGTTTTCGCAAGAGCATATCGGTCGGTGATTTCGCACAAAGCAACCGCTGTTTCTTCCACAGTTGCAGGGGTTACGGCACAATCTGTTGATGCAGGCTTCGCTGGTGGGGCAGTCATTGTCTGACGTGCAACCCGGTGGAATTGGAACAACAACTGGTTGGCATTCGCCGTCGTCATTTGGAACCCAACCCACGGGGCAAGTGCATATCATGGTTCTCACGGGGATCGTATCGAGGACCGAACAGTGGGCGGTTTGGTGGCAAGGTGTCAATTTCAAACACGGGTTCACGCATTTATTCGAAATGCAAGCCAATTTACTGGGGCAGTCGACGTCGTATTCGCATTCTTCTTTTCCTACCGGAGCTATCGGGGCCGAGCAATAAGACAGGGCGTTTCCTTCGGGCAATTCCGGCGGGCATCTGCAACCGGCTACGTGGTTTTGGACGTAGCACAAAGCGTTTGGAGCGCAAGGTGGGTCCGCTATGGTTGCGCAAGGGTCGACGCAGTGCGCTTGGATGCAAGCCCTGCTGTTGGGACAGTCTGTATCGACGTGGCATTCGGCGCGTTCGCATTTCTCAAACGGATTTCCCAAGTACCCGGATGGGCATTTGCACGCTGATCTGTGGTTGCTTCCGTAACACTCGGCGTTCATGGAACACGGGTCGACTAATATGCAAGGATTTATGCACTGTCCGTTGTAGCATTGCTCGTCGTTGGCGCACTCGTTGTTGTGTTGACATCCAACTGAAAATTAATCAATGTAATTAATTAATTACCAAATTAAATTACACGCACCTTTGACACATCCAGTTTGGGGATTGCCGGAGTATCCGGCTCTGCAGTAGCAAATTGGGTAGTGATTTGTTACTCTGCATTCGGCGTTGACGCCGCAGTTGCAAGGGCTGACGCATCGCGTGTTTACGCAAGCGTCTGTTCGCGAGCAATCCGTGTTTGATTTGCAACCGACGGTTGGGACGAGAGCTAAAAAATTACGTTTTATAATAAAGTCGCTTGTCTAGACGGAGTTACGTACGTGGTATGCATTCGATCCTTGGATTGCCTTCGTATCCAGATGGGCACGCGCAGACTGGATTGTGACTGGCGACTGAGCAAAACGCGCCAATTCCACATGGTTGGCCACGGGCGCATGGATTCGCGCAGAATTGATTTATACATGACTGGTCATAGGTGCAATCGTCGTCAGTGTAACATTCTGGGATGGGCGGTGGCAATGGCGTTCTAGGAGCTGAAATTACAAATTCATAGTGTCTTAATAAATGTCCTTATAATATCCTTGAACTAATTAGAAAAAAATACTTACGACTACATTCAATGTGAGGATCTCCAATGTACCCAGGTGCACACGTACAAATGGCCTGGTGGTATTTAGCATTGCAGAGACTGTTGACTCCACAAAGATCCACACGACATGCGTCGATGCAACTGCCTCGTATGCATTTTTCCTGGTCCGTGCACTCCGAGTCCACGGCGCACTGCTGGTCGTAAGCAATCGATTTGCATCTGCCGTTGTGGTCGGTGAAGGTGTCAGATGGGCACTGGCACATAATGGTGCGTAAAGGTAACGTATCAAGCAGATGGCATTCCTGATCGATGGTGCAAACGTTGTCTGTCGTGGCGCAAGGGTTTTGACAATGGGTGTTGATGCAAGCGAGTTGGCTCGCGCAGTCGGAATCCGTCTTACACTCGACTGTGAATGGTGGTTGGATGTCACCTAGAGAAATTTACAAACATAATTATTAGATACAGAAAAATTAATTAATTAACATAACGATGCAGATACATTAGAATTATATATGAAATAAATAAGATTAAATTACCTTGGCATGAAATGTAAGGATTGCCGTAGGATCCAATCGGGCAACTGCATTTGGGTTGGTGGTGTTGCCCAACACAAATGGCTGTTTCTGCGCAGCTGTCTTCGTCGCATACCGATCTGCACACTTTATTCAATCGATCGCACGCTTCGTGGTCGGCGCAATCTTCGTTGTATTGGCATATGCCTGCGATGCAAGATAACAATGGGTCTCCTTGGGTTCCTATCGGGCACCGACATTGGGTATGGTGGTTGTAAACAACGCACTCGGCTCCACGGCCGCACAACCTCGATGAGCACGGATTAAGGCAATTTTCGTTAAGGCAGGCTTTATTGTAGGGGCAATCGTCATCTGATTTACATTCGGGTTTGTAGCACATAATTTGCGGATTACCGCCCCAGCCGTCTATGCAACTACACGACGGTCGATGTTGAACGGTTCTGCATTGGGCGTTGGCCCCGCAAGGATTCGAAAGCGCGCACGGATCCTGGCACAGTTGATTGATGCAAGACTTGTCATTTGTGCAATCAGAAACCGATGTACATCCCAACTGCGTCGTCGGTACTATATATCAAAACATTAATATGAAGATTTTACAATAACTTATTACAAATACCTCTGCTGCATCCACTGAATGGATTTCCAACCAATCCGCTGGGACATCTGCAAACGGCCTTGTGGTTATCGCTCTCGCAAGTTGAAGTAGCCGCGCATGGATTAGCTACTACACACGGATTTATGCACTGTTTGTTGATGCACGCTTCGGTGGGAACGCAATCGGAATTTGCTTGGCATTCAGGCTGATCTTTAGGAACTAAATTTAAAAAACATAATTATCATAAAAATAATTGACACGGATTAGCATTTAAAGTTAATATAACCGATGTGTTGCTGTTACTTTTGGGAAAGCTGGGATGGGGTTTAGTACCTAAAAGTCGATACGTAAAAGTAAAAGTATTCGTTAACTTTTCACTTTGAGTATCGTCGAACATACCTAATTTGCACGAAACGTCGGCATCACCTACATATCCGGGCAAACACGAACAAGACATCGTTCGCAGTGGGAGCGTATCGACGACAGTGCATTCGGCGTTTTCTCCGCATGGGTCGATGACCACGCACGGATTTTTGCACATCCCGTCGAAGCAGGCGTACTTGCTAGCACACTCCGAGTCCATTTTGCATTGGGGTTCGTAGCTTATTTTATCTGAAAGCGGAAGAGTTGTACATCATCGGAATTGAACGCGGATTTGACTGACCTATGCTGCAGGAAGCTAAAGGATTTCCGACGTAGCCGGGTGGGCAGGCGCATTGTTGCTGGTGGTTGAAGACGGAGCATATGGCTCCGAGCCCGCATCGGCAGGGATCCTCGCATCGTTCGTTGCGGCAGGCCAGGTTGTATGGGCAATCGTCGTTGGTGGTGCATTCGGGTTGGTCGCATCGCACTTGGGGATCTCCTCTGAATCTCTCAGGGCAATAGCATCGAGCTCTGTGGTTGGAATCGGGTCTGCAGAGTGCGTTAGAACCGCATTGGGTGTAGGAGCATGGGTCCACGCATTCCCGGTTGACGCAGGCTTCGATGACTGGGCAATCGGAATCTGATCTGCATCCAACTATTAAAAAACATAAGTAACGTTAATTTAACCGAGGTTGTTAGTGCAATTATAATATTGATCGATCCTCCATCGTGTACAAATTAATTCATTAGGAGACTTGTGCGATACAAAAATTAAAATGAAAAAAAACCTACTTTCAGTGCAAGCAGTCTGTGCGTTTCCTGTGTATCCTTGTTTGCATACACAAACTGTTCGATGCAGCTGCACATTGCATTCGCTGTTTATTCCGCATACGTCCGAATAAGTGCATGGATTTTGACAACGCTGGTTGATGCACGCTTTGTCGTTGGTGCACTCTGAATCTCCATAGCATTCAGCTTTGGGTTCTGAAATAATTACATAAATATTTCGATTGGGTTAAAGCGACCGTTACGTACGTTCTACAGGTTTGATAGCACATTGAACCTCCGGTATGCCAACATATCCTACCGGGCAGGTACATATCGCCCGGTGGTTCGTGGCCTGGCAGAGGGCGTTGATGCCGCAGGCGTCTCTGCAAGGGTCCTTGCATTTTTGCGAATAGCAAGCCTTGTCTCTGGCGCAGTCTTGATTAATTACGCACTCTGGATAATTGCAAACGGCTATTCCGTTGACGACATTGCATTGACCGTTAGAACTGCACGGCGACGGATAACAAGGATCTTCGGGTTGTATCTCTTGCGGTTGTTCTCTGCACAGGGTGAATGGATCCCCGATGAGCGGCGCTGGGCAGCTGCAAACGGGGCTGTGGTTTATGACGGCGCATTGGGCGCCGAATCCGCACGCTCCCACGCAGGGATCGATGCATTTCATGTACGAGCACGCTTTGTTTCTTGGGCAGTCGGCGCTTATCGTGCATTCCGGTCTGCAGCCTCCGCTCGTGGGCGTTCCGTAGAATTCGGGGCGACACTCGCAAATGGCGTTTGGACCGGATGCTTTGCAGATCGTATTGATGCCGCAAGGTGACGGGTTGCATGGATCTTCCACGGACGGTTCTAAAAAATATATATTTATTGTAATTTTGAAAATCATTGTCAATAAAATGCAGTTATAGCACTGGTGACAGTTATTAACACGATTCCAAGATAAAAAATTCAACGCAGAAAATAATAAAACCACATACCTATGAATATGCATTGTCTAAAGGCATCTCCGCTGTATCCAATCGGGCACGAACAAATAGGAATGTGATTGGTAACGTCGCAACGCGCTCCAGTTCCACACGTTCCCGGACAAGGATCTTCGCATTTGTTTCTGATACAAGCCTTATTCATGGGACAGTCCGAGTTGGCGATGCACTCTGGTCTGCAGCTTTCGTAAGGATTCCCGTGGTATTCCGGAAGGCACTCGCACACCGCGTAATTCGATTCAATACGGCAGCGCGCGTTAGGACCACACGGTGACGGATAACACGGGTCTTTCCTCGGCGCCGAAGTCGGCGTGGCTAAATTGAAAAAAATACATGAGATTGCGTCCAAACTAAATCGAACATGCAACATGCAACGAACTACCGGTAAAATTCCTAGAAAGAAATTTCAAAGTGAGAAGTAAATCGTGATTAGTGTTACACGTCGAGGGTGCGATTGAAAAATCATGCAGATAAATAATACAAATGTACAAAATCGATTAAGCCTGAAAACAACGATTAGATTATTCGAAGTTAAGTGGGGCTTGATGGTGTCCTTACGTGGTTTTTCCGTGCAATATGTGAACGGATCGCCGACGTAGTTGTTTATACAAACGCAGTTGGGTACGTGCTGGAGGACGTGGCAGTCGGCGTTGAGGCCGCACGATCCGGGACACGGGTCTCGGCACTTTTGATTAATGCAGGCTAGTTTTGGCGAACAGTCGGCGTTGCTGACGCATTCGGGTTTGCAGAACGGCGGTGTTCCGACGAAATTATCCAGGCAGGTGCACCTGTAGGTTTCCTCGCCGGTCGTTTGACATTGCGAGTAAGGTCCGCAAGGTGAAGGATTGCATGGATCTCGACGGGCGACAGGTTGTTGTGTTTCTACTAAAATTATTATTTAGTTGATTGTATTTGCACGAAAGTATCGACAACTTACTGATTTGCTTGCATTGTATGAACGGATCGCCTGTGAAACGTGGTGGGCAAGAGCAGATCGGGTTGTGGTGTATGACCTGGCAGTTTGCTGATAGACCGCACGTTCCTGGACAAGGATCAATGCATTTTTGGTTGACGCAAGCCTCTCTAAGCGAGCATTCGGAGCTGGTGACGCATTCGGGTCTGCACGTCGGGGAACTTCCTATGTAACCCGGCAGGCAGGAACACACTGCTTGTTCGGCGACTTCTCTGCATTGTGAGTTTGGTCCGCAAGGCGATGGATTGCATGGGTGTACGTCGATGGGTTCTACAAAGCAATTTTTTTTTTATACTTTTCATCACGCATACCGCATTCCAAAATATAATCAAATTTAACATAAATGAAGTTGTTGAGTCTACAAAATTTTCTGCATAAAAAATTCTTATCATGGTTTTTTTCACGTTTCAAACGAATAATAGTAACAATTTAGGCGTTGCGTTTTTTAAGTAATAATGTGATGATGTCCCTGACACCGTTCGACTGTTCTGTACCCGTGGGCTGTAGCAGTGGATTTTATTTGGAGATTCGAGACAAAAAACTTAATTCGTTTTAGTTTTGTGAAATCAACTAAATTTAGCTTATTGTCTTGATATGCAAAGTCACAATGAACAAGTAGAACGAACTTTTTTTTGAACATTTTTAGACCACATAAAAAATGAGCTCTTAAGAGTGTGTGCCACCATTACTTTGAGTACTTACGTTCGATTTTTCGGCATGCGTAGAACGGATCGCCCGAATATCCTTCGATGCAATAACAGGCCGGCGTGTGATTTATGACGTTGCAGTCGGCGTTTTCGCCGCATATGTTAACGCACGGGTCCACGCATTTATTCCTCACGCACGTCTTGTCCTTGGGGCAGTCGTTGTTCAACACGCACTCCGGCCTACATTCTCTGTAAGGATCGCCGTGATATTCCGGTATGCACGTGCATGTTCCGTTGTTGCAGTTTGCGTTGGGGCCGCAAGGTGACGGGTTGCACAAGTCGAGGACTTGCGTGATTATCGCTGAAACGAATTTGAAATTACATCTGTCGTTGAAACTAAAAAAAAAAACTTACGTGGTTTGGGGTAGCAGTAAGTGAACGGATCCCCGATGTACGTTTCGCGGCACACGCACATTGGTGTGTGGTGTATTACAGAGCACGTAGCGTCGACGCCGCAGGAACCCGGACAAGGATCTCTGCATTTTTCCCTAACGCAGGCCAAATTGCTGGGGCATTCTGAGTTTATGACACATTCCGGTTTGCAATTGGGCGGGCTGCCGATGTACTGGGGTAGACACGAGCAGGCCGCGGAGCCGTGGTTGTCGCGACATTGCGAGTACGGTCCGCACGGTGATGGGGCGCACGGGTTGGCTATTTTGGGCGGTTGTGTCGGCGGGGCTGGAAAAATATTACGTGTATTTTGGTCGAGGTCGCTTTCCTTGTGAGACTCACGTAATTCGGGAATGCACCGCAAGAACGGGTCGCCGGTGTATTTGGTTTCGCACGAGCAAATCGGGCTGTGGTTGATCACCTCGCACCTGGCGTTGATGCCGCAGGTTCCGGGGCACGGGTCGATGCATTTTTGGTTGTTGCACGCCATGTTGAGCGCGCATTCGGTGCTGACGACGCATTCTGGTCTGCATCCCGGTGGGCTGCCGATGAAATCGGATAGGCAAGAGCACACAGCTTGATCGTTGAGTTCGCGACATTGGCTGTTAGGTCCGCATGGAGATGGACTGCATAGATGTACAGGTTTCGGTGGTTCTACTGCAATTAACGATTAATTACTCGAGTTACAAAAGATGAGGTCAAATTTCATCAATATTGACCCCGATTTACCTGCCTTCAGTAAGTTTTATTTATTTTATTTTGCTAACGTGGATTTTTTGTTTGTATTTTAAATATTTCGTGATGAATAATTGACATGACAACTACTTGAAAAATATTTTTTTCCATCGCTCTGATGATTAGTACTGTGAAGATAACTAACTAACTAAATCTCGCTATCTACATCTTCAGTTTCACTTTTTCAATCATTCAAATAATTCGGCTTTTTCACATTAAAAAAAAAAAAACTTACCTGGTGTTCTAGCGCAGTATGTGAATGGGTCTCCTGTGTATCCCTGCACGCAAGTGCAAGACGGAAGGTGGTTAACGACTTGACAATCGGCGTTTCGTCCACACGTCCCCGGACAAGGATCTTCACATTTATTTCTAATGCAGGCTTTATTTCCGGGACAGTCGCTGTTTAAGACGCACTCCGGTCTACATCCTTCGTAAGGATTTCCAATGTATTGCGGTAAGCAAATGCAAGATCCTGCACCGTTGCGTTCTTTACACAGAGCGTTGGAACCACAAGGCGATGGTATACAAGGACTGGTCATGTCCAATGGTTTGGGTTGATAAACTGAAATATGAGAATTGTATTTAGGATGTCATTAATGAGATTGTATGCGTACTTTCTGGTTGGGTGCAGTAAGTGAACGGATCGCCGACATATGTGGATTTGCAGACGCAATTTGGCGTGTGGCTGACGACGTGGCACTCGGCGTTTTGTCCGCATATCCCCGGGCATGGATCTTTGCACTTGTTGTTCGTGCAGGCCAAATGATTGGCACACTCGCTGTTGCTTATACATTCGGGTCGACAGTTTGGTGGATTTCCCAAAAATCCGGGCAAACAGGCGCACGAAATCGAATTATCCACGACTTTGCAAACGGCGTTCGGTCCGCAAGTCGACGGTTGGCACTGATTCAAAACGACCGGCGCGTCTTCAACTAGAATGACGAATAACAAATAATTTTGTCGCGTAAAAAATTGTCGTTACTTACCTATCGGGTAGCAGCGCACGAATGGATCTCCAGTGTATTTGTGGAGGCAGCTGCAGATGGGATTGTGGTTGACCACTTGGCACGTGGTTCCGATGCCGCAGGTTCCAAGGCACGGATTGATGCATTTCTGATTGACGCAGGCTTCGTTTAACGGACATTCGGTGCTCGTCACGCATTCTGGTCTGCACGTCGGTGGGCTTCCTATGTATCCTGGTATGCAACTGCAGACGGCTTGTTCGTTTATTTCGACGCATTGGCTGTTGGAGCCGCAAGGTGATGGATTGCACGGCCTGGTTTTTGCGATCTCTGAAATTATATTTTTAATTTAATTTTCGAAGAACGAGATGGGAAATCAAAAAGAATAACAAGGATAAATAGGGTGAAGTCCACTGGGATACTGTAGGCAACATAGATTAGTGAGGCCGGATAATAAATACTTCCGTCAAATTGTGATGTTCTTTTATTGTAGTAACTTCACAAGTTAGAAGTGAGTAATGTAATTTT
Organism: Geotrupes spiniger; assembly: GCA_959613385.1. NCBI lineage: Eukaryota > Metazoa > Arthropoda > Insecta > Coleoptera > Geotrupidae > Geotrupes > Geotrupes spiniger. Next base: position 694,053 of record OY390732.1, on the reverse strand, counting down.
GCAAAAGTTGGTATCATTCCCCATATTGTTTACGTATCAAGAAACCCAGTCGAGTTACGAGAAGTACCAAGCAGAGTTTGTAACAAAGATATACAATTTAATTTAACATAGATGACTTACTCGGAACCAATCTGCATTGGATGAACGCGTTTCCTGCGTAACCATCGCTGCATATGCACGTGGGGATGTGATTAATGACGGAGCACTCCGCGTTTTCCCCGCAAGTTCCCGGACACGGATCCGTGCACTTGTTTCGCACGCACGCTTTGTCTCTCGCGCAGTCGTTGTTCAACACGCATTCCGGTCTGCAACCTTGGTATGGATCGCCTTGGTATTCGGTTATGCAAGAACACCTGCCGTTGTCGCAGCGTGCGTTTGGTCCACATGGCGAAGGATTGCATGGATCGATTATTTGGACTTTAGCTAAAACGTTTCATTTAATTCGATTATTATTATTAGAATTGTATAAAAATGCATCTTACGTGGAGCAGGTTTTGGATAACAGCTGCTGAAGGAATCGCCGATATAACCAGCGGGACATACGCAGTTTGGTGTGTGATGTATGACTGAGCATAGAGCGTTGTTGCCGCAGGAACCCGGGCAAGGATCTCTACATTTTTCTCTGATGCACGCCAAGTTACTGGGGCATTCTGAATTGATGGAACATTCTGGGCGGCAATTCGGTGGCGTTCCTATGTAGCTAATGAGGCACGAGCACGACGCTAAACCGTTTATGTCTCTACATATAGCGTTCGCCCCACAAGGTGATGGCAAACACGGGTTCACAACTTCCACTTTTTCAATGGGGGTCGATACTAAAACAAAAAAATGTACGTGGTGCTTTATGCGCATATTTTTCAATTACCAGTGATGGGATAACACGTGGAGAACGGATCCCCCGTATATCCTGTATTGCAAGAGCATATCGGGCTGTGATTGACGACCTGGCACCTGGTGTTAAGTCCGCAAGTTCCTGGACAGGGATCCACGCATTTTTGCGACACGCACGCTTTATTCTGCGCGCACTCTGAGCTAATCGTGCATTCTGGTTTGCAATATGGCGGGTTTCCAATGTAAGTGGGCAAGCACGAGCAAACGACTTGTTCGTTTAGTATCCGGCATTGGCTGTTGGGACCGCACGGCGATGGATTGCAAAGATCGACGGGCGTTTTGATTGCTGGAAATTTTCAACGTATAAATTGAACTTATTTACATTGGGGAATTGCTTACGTTCTGGTACGGCGCAGTAAGAGAATGGGTCGCCGGTGAAACCTTGCTTGCACGAACAAGAAGGACTGTGATTGATGACTTGGCAGTTGGCGTTTTGGCCGCACGTCCCTGGACACGGGTCCAAACATTTATTCCTAATGCAAGCTTTGTTTGATGGACAGTCGGTGTTTAGTACGCATTCGGGTCGGCACGCTTCGTACGGATTTCCTATATAACCGGTTAAACAGGTGCACGATCCAGCCGCGTTTCTTTCCTTGCAGATCGCGTTCGCCCCGCAAGGTGATGGTACGCAAGGAGTTATCACCTCGGTTAGTTTAAGCGGTGGTTCTTTTCGAAGTTCGCATTGGATAAAGGCGTCGCCGACGTAACCGGGCAAACATACGCAGTTTGGTGTGTGGCTTACGACTCGGCACTCTGAATTTAATCCACACGATCCCGGGCAGGGATCTTTGCATTTGTTGTTTATGCAAGCTAAGGTGTTCGAACATTCGCTGTTGCTTATGCATTCGGGACGACAGTTTGGTGGCGAGCCGATGAATTCTGGTAAACACGTGCAGGACGGTGAGTCGTTGATGACTTTGCATTGGGCGTTGGGGCCGCATGGCGACGGTTGACAAGGATCCACAATGACGGGTTCTATACACAAATCAAATAACTAAGCGATTTTGAAATTTGATCAATTTACCTTCAGGTATATTGAGGCATCTGGTGAAGGGATCCCCGGTGAGTCCAGGTGCGCAGCTGCATATCGGATTGTGGTTGACGACCTGGCAATTTGCGCTCACACCACACGTTCCTGGACATGGATCAATGCATTTTTGATTGACGCAAGCCAAATTTAACGCGCATTCTGAGCTGGTTACGCATTCGGGTCTGCAAGTCGGTGGACTTCCTATGTAACCAGGCACGCAGGAACATATCGCCTGTTCGTTTAACGTTCGACATTGACTGTTAGCTCCACATGGTGTTGGGTTGCATGGATCTTTATAAGTATCTTCTAAAACAACTACGTAAAGACATTGTAACATATGAACTGGTGACTTACCAATAATTGGATTACATAGAACAAACGCATTTCCAATATAATTTTCAATGCAACTGCACATGGGGATGTGGTTAATTACAGTGCATTCCGCGTTTTGTCCGCAAGTTCCTGGGCATGGATCGTTGCATTTATTCCTGACGCAAGCCTTATCTTTCGAACAATCGCTATTTAAAACGCATTCAGGTCTGCAACCCCTGTATGGGTCACCTTGATATTCTGGCAAGCAAGTGCACACACCATCGTTGCATTGGGCGTTTGAACCACACGGTGATGGATTGCACGGGTCTGTTTCTACTGGGATTATTGCTGAAAATATATAAATTGCAATAAAAAAAATTAAAAAGCATAATGAAACGTACGTGTAGGCTTAGGATAGCAGTTATTGAAGGGATCACCGATGAAATCGTTGGAGCATACACACACCGGGATGTGATTTATGACACTGCACTGGGCGTTAATTCCGCAAGATCCTGGACATGGATCCCTACATTTTTGGTTAATGCAAGCTAAGTTGCTACCGCATTCTGAGTTAATCGTGCACTCTGGTCTACAATTCGGTGGTGTTCCCATGTAATTCGATTGACATGAGCATGAAGGCGATCCGCCGATGTCTCTGCATTCGGAATATGCACCACAGGGTGATGGGTAACACGGATTTCGAGGTGGTTCAGGTAGACTGGGCGCTAAAACACAACGTGTGAGTGTTTAACTCGGTGATGATTCACGATAATCTTACGTGGTAAAGGATAACACCTCGTGAATGGATCGCCGGTGTGCTGATCCAAGCACAGGCAAATCGGACTGTGGTTGTTGACTTCGCATTTGGTGTTTAATCCGCAAGTTCCGGGGCAAGGATCTATGCATTTTTGGTTGACGCACGCTTTGGTCAACGGGCATTCGGAGCTGACGGTGCATTCTGGTCTGCAACCTGGTGGACTTCCGATGTAATTGGGCAGACAGGAGCAGATGGCTTGGCCGTTGTTAGCGCGGCATTGGCTGTTTGGTCCGCACGGTGATGGGTTACAGACGTCTTTCTTCTCGGCTGAGTGAATGAAAAAAAAATTAAAACGTTTCAGTTCCAACGGCAGTAAAGTAAAAAACAATAACAGAAAAATAATTGAACAATGACAAAGAGACGTGCATGGAATCTACAAATTTAACTGCAAAAGAAAGAAATAACTAACTATATCTGACTTACGTTCTTGTTGTTTATAGACCAGGCTGCAGTAATTAAACGGATCTCCGCTGTATCCCGGCAGACAAGTGCACGAAGCCAAGTGGTTTATGACCTGGCACTGAGCATTCGGCGCGCACGTTCCTGGACATGGATCCATACATTTATTTTTAATGCAAGCTTTATTTGACGGGCAATCGGAGTTGTACACGCATTCGGGTCTGCAACCTTCATACGGATTTCCCAAATAATCTGAAATGCACGTGCAAGATCCCGCGCCGTTTTGCTCGCGACATTGCGCGTTTGCTCCGCATGGCGATGGGATGCACGGCGTGGATGGTTCCTCGACTATCTTAACCTCCTCCTTCCTGCACTGATCGAACGGATTTCCCACGTACCCTATTATGCAAATACAATTGGGCGTGTGAGTGAGAACTCTGCACTCGGTGTTGATTCCACAAGTTCCTGGGCAAGGATCCTTGCATTTGTTATTAATGCAGGCCAAATTGCTGGCACATTCGCTGTTACTGACGCATTCAGGTCTGCAATTGGGTGGCTGGGATATAAATCCGGGTAAACACGAACAAGACGAGGTCTCCCCGGAAATTTTGCAAACGGCGTTTGGTCCGCAAGGTGATGGTTGGCAAGGATTTTCAGCCACTATTGGTTTATCAACTGAAATGAATTTTAGTGATAAAATATATTTGTGAGTATATTACAACATACCTTTCATGATGCATCTAGTAAACGGATCACCGGTGTACAAGCTTAAGCAGCTACAAATAGGATTATGATTTATGACGTGGCACTCTGCGTTGATTCCGCAAGTTCCGGGACATGGGTTAACACATTTTTGATTAACGCAAGCTTCAATTAAGGGACATTCTGAGCTCGAAATGCATTCTGGTCTGCAGGTCGGTGGGCTCCCTATGAATCCAGGCACACATGAACACACGGCCTGTTCGTTGATTTGCCTGCATTGACTGTTCGGTCCGCAAGGTGATGGGTTGCAAGGATCTCGTTTGGTGGGTGCTGAAAAGTATCGTTAAATCTCGTAATGAGCACCAATCGTTAACTTACGTTGCACTGGTTTGCACAAAACGAAAGCGTCTCCTGCGTAGCCCGCAATGCACGAGCATGAAGGAATGTGGTTTATTACGACGCACTCGGCGTTTTGCCCGCAGGTCCCGGGGCAAGGATCCACACATTTATTCCTCAAACACGCTTTGGTCCTATCGCAGTCGTTGCTTAATATGCATTCCGGCCTGCATCCGCTGTACGGATCGCCGAAATATTCAGGCGAGCAGGTGCAAACGCCGTCTCTGCATTGCGCGTTGGAACCGCACGGTGACGGATTGCAAGGTTCGGAGGCAGGTGGAGTGACAGCTGAAACGTACGATGTAAAAAATATAATTTCGAAGCAATTATAACTTACTTATCGGTTTTGGGAAGCAACGTGCGAATGGATCACCCGTGTACTCGTTGGGACACGTGCATATCGGTACGTGGTTGGTGACGTGGCATTGGGCGTTGATCCCGCAGGAACCCGGGCATGGGTCCGAGCATTTTTCGCGGATGCACGCTTTGTTGCTCGCGCATTCGGAATTGATCGTGCATTCGGGTTTGCAATTCGGTGGAGATCCGACGTAGCCGGTGTTGCACGAGCACGATGGGTTTCCGCCGATATCTCGGCATTGCGAATATGGCCCGCACGGTGACGGCGTGCACGGGTTGATGACAACTTCCACTTCAACTGGTTCTAAAAAAATATATACATTAATCGTGTTCATTGCGGTTTTTTCACCTTACGTTTTATCTGTATGCATCTCGTGAATGGATCGCCGGTAAACTCGTTTTGACACGAGCATATCGGGCTGTGGTTAATGACGTGGCATTTGGTGTTTAATCCGCAAGTTCCCGGGCAAGGATCGATGCATTTTTTGTTCACGCAGGCTTTTTCCAAAGCGCATTCGGAATTGACGACGCATTCTGGTCTGCAACCTGGTGGGCTTCCTAAGTATGTCGGTAAGCAGGAGCAAACAGCCTGGCTGTTGACTTCGCGGCACTGACTATTAGGTCCACATGGGGATGGATTGCAAGGATTTTTAGGTTCTTCTTCTCCTATAATTTTTTTTAATGAGTATATGGTGGGGTTGGAAAATATGCAAGCTTACTGATCTGTATGACGCTGCAGTAAACGAATGGATCTCCGCTGAAACCCGATCTGCAAATGCAAGATGGTAGGTGATTGATGACTTGGCAATCGGCGTTTTGTCCGCATGTTCCGGGGCAAGGGTCTTGGCATTTATTTTTAAGGCAAGCTTTGTTGGATGGGCAGTCGGAGTTGAGGATGCATTCTGGTCGGCAGCCTTCATACGGATTACCGACGTGTTCTTCTATGCAGACGCAAGCTCCAGCTCTGTTTTGTTCGCGACATATTGCGTTAATTCCACATGGAGATGGCAAACAAGGCGTTGGGCGTTCTTCCTCAATAGGTTTGGCTAAACATTAATTATTAATTTATGTCATTTAGCGATGTTATATACGTACTTTGTGGGCTGCAAAGTGTATAAGGATCACCGACGTATCCGGCAATGCAGATACAATTCGGGGTGTGACTGATGACTCGACATTGAGTGTTAACTCCGCATGTTCCTTGGCAAGGGTCTTTACATTTGTTTGTAATGCATGCTAAATTATCTTGACATTCACTGTTACTGACGCATTCGGGTCGACACATCGGAGGTGTACCTATAAATCCTGGTAGGCACGAACATGACGGTGCATTACCCGTATTTCTGCATTCGGAATTTGGACCGCACGGTGATGGCGTGCAAGGATCGGTTGGGATCGTGACGGGCTTTTCTTCTGCAATATTCAAGTTATTATAGTTTTAGACGCGCATTTAAATTCTTACGTATTTGCTGGCATCGTATGAACGGATCGCCTGTGTATCTGCTGGGGCAACTGCAAATCGGGTTGTGATTTACAACTTGGCACTGTGCGCCTATACCGCAAGTTCCCGGACATGGGTCAATGCATTTTTGATTGACGCAAGCTTCCGCAAGTGAACATTCAGAGCTTGTCGTACATTCGGGACGGCACGTCGGTGGACTTCCGATGTAACCAATTATACAGGAGCATACAGCCTGGCCGTGCACTTCTCTACATTGACTGTTTGGACCGCACGGCGAGGGATTGCACGGATTCATGGGAATTTCAGCTGAAAATAAAAATTATTTATTTGCATAAGACACAACATGAACAACGTACGTGGTATTCTTGAGCAGATGATGAAAGCATTTCCGGTGTATCCATTAATACAGCTGCACATCGCTATGTGATTGATCACGTTGCAGTCGGCGTTTTCGCCGCACGTCCCTGGGCATGGATCCACGCATTTGTTTCGTATACACGCTTTAGTCCTCTCGCAATCCGTGCTAAGCACGCATTCCGGCCTGCAGCCGTTGTAAGGATCTCCGCTATAATCAGCTTTGCAGCTGCAGACGCCATCGCGGCATTCTGCATTGGGTCCACACGGCGATGGATTGCAAGGATCGCGCATTTGAACTTCGTCGGCTGAAATAAAATCGTTAAATTTCGCAAAAAAAGAGACTTTAAAAAACTTACATGGTGGTGGTTTTGGGTGACAGCTAGTGAATGGATCTCCTGTGTATCCTTCGGGGCAGGTGCATATCGGGGTGTGGTTTATTACACTGCATTGCGCACTTAGTCCACAAGACCCTGGGCAAGGATCTTTGCATTTTTCTCTCATGCAAGCCAAGTTGCTCGCGCAATCTGGATTTATGGTGCACTCTGGTCTGCAGTTCGGGGGAGACCCGAAGAATCCCAATGAGCAACTGCAAGAAGGCGTGGCTCCGTTACTTTTGCATTCGGAGTTTGGCCCGCATGGATTCGGGACGCAAGGATCTGAGACGATGACGGGTTCGACGGGTGCTGCAAAAATTATTATTATTATTATCATCAAAAAAAAAAAAACACGATTTGCAATTTGCGTGAGCTTACGTGGTAAATAGAAGCAGCGCGTGAATGGATCGCCGGTGTGACCGGGTACGCAGGAACATATCGGCGAGTGATTAACGACTTTGCAGTTGGTGTTCAACCCACAGGTTCCCGAACACGGATCGACGCATTTTTGATTGACGCAAGCTTTCGTCGCCGCGCATTCGGCGCTGACTGTGCATTCGGGTCTGCATCCCGGTGGGCTTCCAATGTAACTTGGTAGACATGAGCAAACTGCTTGATCGTTGATCTCTCGGCATTGGCTGTTGGGCCCGCAGGGCGATGGATGACATGGATTCATAGGCGGTGTGTCTTCGGCTGGAGAAATATAATTGTAAATAATGTTGAGGGCGCGATCGAATATTACTTTTTCGTTCGGGGCTGCAGAAGGTAAACGGATCTCCGGTGAAGTCCAACTTGCACGTGCACGAAGGCAAGTGATTTATCACCTGGCAATCGGCGTTTTGTCCGCACGTTCCCGGGCAAGGATCCTGGCATTTGTTCCTGATGCACGCTCTGTTCGATGGACAATCGGAGCTTAAAACGCATTCCGGTCGGCAACCCTCGTACGGATTTCCAATGTACTCGGCCAAGCAGGTGCAAGCTCCGGCACCGTTTTGCTCCCGACATATCGCGTTCGCCCCGCATGGTGACGGCGAACACGGGGTTACTATTTCTTGGGGAAGTGTAACTAAAATATTGTCAAAAGATTTAATATGTGTGACACGTAACGGTGAATTATTTATGACCTAATATGGATTAGGAATCATAACGATCTTAAGCAATCAAATTTAAAAGTGTTAAAAGCAATCATTTTAGTTTTCTTACTTTGTGGTAAATCGCAGTGGGTAAATGGATCGCCGATATAACCACCCAAGCAAACGCAGTTTGGTGTGTGGCTAACGACTCGGCACTCGGCGTTTAATCCGCAAATACCAGGGCATGGGTCTTTACATTTTTGGTGAATACAAGCCAAGTGGGTTAAACATTCGCTGTTACTAACGCATTCCGGGCGACAATTCGGCGGTGATCCTATATAATCTGCCAAGCAAGTGCAAGATGGGGAATCGCCGGTCACTTTGCATTGAGAATATGGGCCGCAGGGTGATGGTTGGCAATGATTTATTGCCTCGTATACGACAGGGGATTCCTCTGCAAGTATTATAATAAATGATAATATTTGCAACCGTGGAATATCTTACGTATTAAAGCGCATTTAGTGAACGGGTCGCCCGTGTACCTATGCGGGCAACTGCATATTGGATTGTGGTTAACCACCTGGCAATTTGCGCCGATTCCGCAAGTTCCCGGACAAGGATCTATACATTTTTGGTTGACGCAGGCTTCGTTTAATCCGCATTCTGAGCTCGTTACGCACTCGGGTCTACACGTGGGTGGGCTACTAATGAAACCCGGCGCGCAGGAGCACACGGCCTGTTCGTTAATCTCCCTGCATTGGCTGTTGGGTCCGCAGGGTGACGGATTGCAAGGATGTAAATTAACAGGAGCTGCAACATGCACGTCTACAAATTGCACAAATTAGACACGGCGGGAACTTACAAGGTACTGGGGTGCATAGAACAAACGCGTTGCCCACGTAATTCCTTATGCATGTGCAACTAGGAACGTGGTTTACAACGGTGCATTCGGCGTTTTGGCCGCACGTTCCCGGACAAGGATCCACGCATTTATTCCTAACGCACGCTTTGTCGCGGGGACAGTCGGTGTTGAGGACGCATTCGGGTCGACACCCTCTGTATGGATCGCCGTGATATTCCGGTAAGCACGTGCATATACCGTTGTTACATTCGGCGTTAGCTCCGCAAGGCGATGGGACGCACGGGTTTATCTCTTCGATTTGTTTCGCTACGAAATTTCGATGACATTTTTGCCTTTTTGTGTTTTAGTTCGACTTACGTGGGGGTTTCGGGTGGCAGTGTGTGAATGGGTCGCCGGTGTAGCCGTCGTAACACGTGCATATGGGTATGTGGTTAATTACGGAGCATTGGGCGCTTATGCCACACGAACCTGGACAAGGATCGAGGCATTTTTCTCGAATGCAAGCCAAGTTGCTCGGACACTCGGAGTTTATCGTGCACTCTGGTCTACAATTGGGTGGGCTGCCGATGTAGTTTACCAAGCAAGAGCATGAGGAAATACCACGTATGTCTTTGCATTCGGAATTTGGTCCGCATGGTGATGGTGCACATGGATTAACGAACGGTGTAGTTACTGGCGCTACTGATACTGAAAATTTCATTTATAAAATATATGGGTTATTTTTGTTTATTGTGAAACTTGCACACCACAAGATCATTATTATCGTGTGCGAATTTCACCATTCAACTTGCGATCTTACGTGGTATGTTATAACATCTCGTAAATGGATCACCAGTAAAATGTAGTTGGCATGTGCATATCGGGTTATGGTTTATTACATCGCACTTGGCGTTGAGTCCGCATACTCCGGGGCACGGATCTATGCACTTTTGATTAACGCAAGCTTTAAGTTGTGGGCATTCTGAGCTGATGGTGCATTCCGGTCTGCAACTCGGTGGGCTACCGATGTAATTGGGCAAACACGAACAAACCGATTGGTCGTTGACGTTTTTGCACTGGCTGTTTGGACCGCAAGGTGATGGATTACACGGATTAACAGGCTCTTGTTTAACGGCTGAAAAACGGCAACTTAGTTTTATTTCGTGGATTTCGTTTGGTGCTTACGTTCTCGGATTATGTCGCAGTACGCGAATGGATTGCCCGTGAAACCGATTCTGCAAGAGCAAGACGGGAGGTGGTTTATGACGGCGCAGTCGGCGTTTTGGCCGCACGTTCCCGGGCACGGATCTTTGCATTTTTTATTGATGCAGGCTTTGTTGGACGGGCAATCGGTGTTGAGGACGCATTCGGGTCTGCAACCGTCGTATGGATTTCCCACGTATTCCGGGAGACACGTGCAAGAACCAACGCCGTTTTGTTCTTTGCATTGGGTGTTCGCGCCGCATGGCGAAGGCGAGCACGGCGAGGTTATCTCCAATGGTTTTTCTAAAATGACTGGGTTAGTACAACGGAAGCGGTCGCGCCGTGGACTAGTTACGTATTTTGTAGTCGCATAAAATAAATGGATCTCCAGTGTAACCATTTATGCAGAAGCAATTAGGTGTGTGACTCACGACGCGGCATTCCGCGTTTGCGCCGCACGTTCCCGGGCAAGGATCCTTGCATTTTTGATCGATGCACGCCAGGTTGAATGGGCATTCGGTGTTACTTACGCATTCGGGTCTGCAATTTGGCGGGGACCCGATGTATGTTGGTAAACATGAACAAGACGGGGAATCTCCGGAGACCCTGCATTCGGAGTAAGCACCGCAAGGTGACGGTTGGCAGGGATTTATGGGTTCATCAAACACAGGTTCTAAAAGTCCCAATTAATATTATGAGCACGTGGTCATTTTCGAACAAACTTACGAATTAGGGTGCATCTGGTGAATGGATCGCCGGTGTGTTGGGGTGGGCAGCTGCATATGGGGTTGTGATTAACTACTTGGCAATTTGCACCGACTCCACATGTGCCAGGGCACGGATCGACGCATTTTTGGTTGATGCACGCTTCGTTTAAGCGACATTCAGAGCTAACGACGCATTGTGGTCTGCAAGTAGGTGGGGAGCCTATGAACCCGGCGACGCAAGAGCAAACAGCCTGCTCGTTCACTACCCTACATTGGCTGTTAGGCCCGCAAGGTGATGGATTGCAAGGTTGCGTTATCACGGGTGCTGTAATTAATTTATTTACATAAATAAATTAATATAATCGTGTGGATTATTTACCTGGAATTGCATTGCAAAGAACGAACGCGTTACCAACATAACCGTGCAAACACGTGCACATGGGGATGTGGTTGATCACATCGCATTGCGCGTTTTGCCCGCAGGTTCCCGGGCACGGATCTTTGCATTTATTTCGAATGCAAGATTTATCGCGCGGGCAGTCATTACTCAACACGCATTCGGGTCTGCAACTTTGGTACGGATCACCGTGGTATTCGGGCAAACAGGTGCAAACACCATCTGAGCATTGCGCGTTTGAACCACACGGTGAAGGATTGCACGGGTCTTGTTTAATTGGCTCAGGTGCTGAAATATCACCATGAAATATATTTTTTTTCTCAATCAAAAATCTTACGTGTCGGTTTTACGTAGCAGTTACTGAACGGATCTCCCGTGTACGACTCGGGGCAAGTGCAAGTGGGGATGTGGTTCATCACGTTGCACTGGGCGTTGAAGCCGCACGAACCCGGGCAGGGATCAACACATTTTTCCCTGATACACGCAAGGTTGCTGGAGCATTCCGAGTTGATCAAACATTCCGGGCGACAATTGGGCGCGCCGCCTATGTAATTAGCAATGCAGGAGCACGCGGGCGTCCCTCTAACGTTTTGGCATTCTGAGTAAGGTCCGCAAGGCGATGGAATGCAGGGGTTCGGTAATATTGGATTCACTGGTTCCGGAGCCGGGGCTAAAATTTCGCGTTAATTTTTGGAGAAATCACGACGAAAACTCATCTTACGTGGAATGTTGAAGCATCTGGTGAATGGATCGCCGGTGTGTCCGAAATCGCACGAGCATATGGGGCTGTGGTTTATGACGTGGCATTTCGCGTTTAGGCCGCAAACTCCGACGCAAGGATCGGCGCATTTTTGGTTTATGCAGGCTTTGTTTTGGGGGCATTCGGAACTGACGGTGCATTCGGGTCTGCATCCGGGTGGACTTCCGATGTAATTTGGTAAACAGGAGCAAACTGCTTGGTTGTTGATTTCGCGGCATTGCCCGTTGGGGCCGCAAGGTGATGGGTTGCATGGATTTTTGGGTTCTTCGACAACAGCTGTAAGGTTAGATTTATAAAAAAAATGTTTTGCAAGATAAGTTCCTTACGTTCTGGTGGTGGTAACGAGCAATATCTGAAAGGATCGCCCGTGTAACCTGAGCTGCAAGTGCAAGATGGCAAATGGTTTATAACTTGGCACACGGCGTTTTGGCCGCATGTTCCGGGGCAAGGATCTTTACACTTATTCTTGATGCACGCTTTGTTGGACGGGCAGTCGGAATTCAAGACGCATTCCGGGCGACAACCTTCGTACGGATTTCCAATGTATTCGGGAAGGCAGACGCATGATCCTGCGTTATTGCGTTCTTTGCACAGCGCGTTAGCGCCACACGGAGATGGAATGCAAGGTGAAATTAAATCCTGGATTACAGGCGCCGGTTTAGGCGAGCATTGCGTGAATGGGTCACCAACGAAGCCGATTATGCATACGCAGTTAGGCGTGTGCGTTATAACTCTGCATTCAGAATTTATTCCACATATCCCAGGACATGGGTCCTTGCATTTTTGATTAATGCATGCCAAATTGCTCGAGCATTCGCTGTTGCTGACGCATTCAGGTCGGCAGTTCGGCGGGTTTCCCACGTAATCTAACAGACATGAGCATGAAGGCGAGTCATTTTTTACTTGGCATTGCGCGTATGGTCCGCATGGTGAAGGGACGCAAGGGTTCTCGTACGTTTGAATTGGTGTCGATTCTAAAATAATTATGATTGCATATTTCGACGTGTGCTGTTAATTAAATCTTACGTATGACATGGCAACGTATGAATGGGTCGCCGGTATGTCGCGGTGGGCAACTGCATATCGGGTTGTGGTTCACGACCTGGCAATTTGCGCCAATTCCGCAAGTTCCCGGGCACGGATCTATACATTTTTGGTTGACACAAGCGTCGGTGGGGTTGCATTCTGAACTGGTTATACATTCTGGTCTGCACGTAGGGGGGCTACCTATAAAACCTGGCACGCAAGAGCAAACGGCTTGATTATTAATTTCCCTACATTGGCTGTTTGGCCCGCACGGAGATGGGCTGCACGGATTGGTAATAGGATTTTCTGAAATTGCACAAATTATGTACGTTATACATATAAAATTAATTTAAAATTTTACCAATGATGGGGGAACATAACACGAAAGCGTTTCCACTGTAACCTTGTGTACAAGTGCACATTGGTATGTGATTAATGACGTTGCATTGTGCGTTTTGACCACACGTCCCTGGACAAGGATCAATGCATTTGTTCCTAACGCAAGTTTTCACCTTCGGACAATCGTTGTTTAACACGCATTCAGGTCTGCAACCAATATAAGGATCGCCGCGATATTCCAACGAGCAAGTGCAAATACCATCTAAGCATTGCGCGTTGGGACCACAAGGTGAAGGATTGCACGGATCGACTACGGGTTGGGGCACTGAAACGAAAAGTTTAATTTCCTCGTCGATTAATCGTAACGTTGGCTTACGCGGTGGTGGTTTGGGGTGACAGCTGGTGAAGGGATCGCCAGTGTATCCCTCGAAGCACGTGCAAATCGGGGTGTGGTTTAAAACGTTGCACTGCGCGTTCGTCCCGCAAGATCCCGGGCACGGATCGATGCATTTTTCTCGGATGCACGCCAAGTCGCTACGACATTCGAAATTTGCTGTGCATTCCGGTCTGCAGTTGGGCGGAGAATTGATGTAACCCAACGAGCATGAACAGGACGGGGCGCCGCCGATGTCGCGGCATTCGGAATAGGGACCGCATGGGGACGGCACGCAAGGGTTGGCAACAACGGGTTCGACCGATGGCGGTGGAGGCGCTAAATAAATTAATATAGTCGGTGTGATCTGACCCAATAAAGTCAACTTACGTGGCATCGGGTAACACCGCGTGAACGGATCGCCTGTGTAATCAAATTGGCAGGAACAAATCGGGTTGTGATTTATTGTGACGCATTTTGAGTTCAGGCCACAAGTTCCTGGGCAAGGATCGACGCATTTTTGATTAATGCACGCTTTGGTTAACGCGCATTCTGAACTAACTGTGCATTCTGGTCTACATCCTGGTGGATTCCCGGAGTAATCGGGTAAGCACGAGCAAACGGGTTGTCCGTTTACTTCGCGACATTGGCTGTTCGGACCACACGGTGAGGGATTGCAGGGGTTTATTGGATCTTTCTTAATGGCTGCAAATTTAAATTAAATTATGGAAATCTGATTTTTCCATTATAGACTTACGTTCCGGTGGGGGCTGGACACAATATCTAAACGGATCACCGGTATAACCAGGTGTACATGTGCACGAAGGAAGATGATTAACGACTTGGCAATTTGCGTTCGGTCCACACGTACCAGGACAAGGATCTTGGCACTTATTTTGCACGCAAGCTTTGTTGGATGGACAGTCGCTGTTTAGGGTGCATTCAGGGCGGCAGCCTTCGTACGGATTTCCAATGTAATCGACCAAACATGTGCAAGAACCAGCCGAATTGTGCTCTTTGCAAATTGCGTTTGATCCGCATGGGCTTGGATGGCAAGGCGATGTGTTTTCGATAATTTGTGGTTGGACCAATTGGCACTGTATAAACGGATTACCTTCGTATTGACTCAAACACACGCAGTTGGGCGTATGACTGACTACGCGACATTCGGCGTTTATTCCGCAGGAACCCGGACATGGATCTTTGCATTTTTGATTGATGCAAGCCAAATGCGACGAGCATTCGCTGTTGCTGATGCATTCAGGCTTGCAATTTGGCGGCGTGCCGACGAAATCCGGCAAACACGAACAAGACGGCGAACGATCGGATAATTTACACAGGGCGTTGGGGCCGCACGGAGACGGCTCGCAAGGATTTCCAGGATCCACGATTGGATCTTCCCCTACAATTGCGTATTTTAAATGGGAATTTTTTTCGCGTAAATAACTTACGTAAGATTACACATCGAACGAATGGATCACCGGTGTAAGGTTGTGGGCAGTTGCATATGGGATTGTGATTTACAACTTGGCAGTTGGCGCCGATTCCGCAAGTACCTAAACAGGGGTTGACGCATTTTTGGTTAACGCAAGCTTCGCTCAGCGAACATTCGAAACTGGTCACGCATTCTGGTCTGCAAGTCGGCGGGGTTCCAATGTAACCGGGAACGCACGAACAAACAGCTTGGCCGTTTATCTCTCGACATTGACTGTTTGGACCACATGGATTTTGGCTGCACGGGTGAGTTTCAATTGATTCTAAAACGTGTGGGTTGAAATGGTGAAGATCGTTTACGCGAGGTACGTACGTTTAATTGGCCTGCAAATTACAAACGCGTTTCCTGCGAAACCACTAGGGCAACTGCACATCGGAATGTGGTTGATGGTATTGCACTCTGCGTTTTGTCCACAGGTTCCGGGGCACGGATCTTTGCATTTATTATTAATGCAAGATTTATCACGGCTGCAATCGACGTTTAAGACACATTCTGGTCTGCATCCTCTATATGGATCACCTTGGTATTCGAGCAAACAACTACAGACACCGTCGGAGCATTGAGCGTTTGCTCCGCAAGGTGAAGGATTGCAAGGGTCGCGTTTCGGAGGATCTTCTGCTAAAATAATTAATCATTCGATTGAATTAACGAAGGATCGCCCATTGTGTTAAACTTACGTGGGGGTGGCTTTATATAACAATTAGTGAACGGGTCTCCGGTGTATGATTCCGGACACGTGCATATAGGGGTGTGGTTTATGACCTCGCATTGGGCGTTGGCGCCGCAAGATCCCGGGCAAGGGTCCCTGCACTTTTCTCGGATGCAAGCTAAGTTACTAGAACATTCAGGATTAATGGTGCACTCGGGCCTGCAGTTGGGAGGTTGCCCGGTGTAATCGGGCAGACACGAGCAAGAAGGTACGTTTCCGATGTTTCGGCACTGGGAATTAGGACCACACGGTGACGGCAAACAAGGGTCTACAACAACTGGAGCTACTGGCGTGGGAGGTAATGCTATAAATAAATGCAAATTAATAATCAAGCATCGATTTGCTGGGTTAGTGGTTGTAACTTACGTGGCATAATATAACATCGGGTAAAGGGATCCCCTATGTACCCGTTTATGCACGCGCATATGGGGCTGTGGTTTATGACGCTGCACTTGGCGTTCAGGCCGCAAGTGCCTGGGCACGGGTCCACGCATTTTTGATTGACGCACGCCTCGTTCAAAGGGCACTCAGAGCTCACCACACATTCCGGCCTACAACCAGGGGGGCTGCCTATAAAATTGGGCAAGCAACTGCAAACTGCTTGTTTGTTCACTTCGCGACACTGGCTGTTCGGACCGCAAGGTGATGGATTGCACGGGTTGGTGACAACTTCGTCTTCGATCGCTGCAGTTAAGTGCGTTACTAACGTGAATTGATCGACGATGTGCGACTTACGTTCAGGAATGGTGCAATAGGTAAACGGATTTCCGGTGAAACCCTGTCGGCATGTGCAAGATGGCAGGTGATTAATGACGTGGCAGTCGGCGTTTTGGCCACACGTTCCCGGGCAAGGATCTTTGCATTTGTTCGTAATGCAGGCTTTTGTGGGTGCGCAATCACTGTTCAGTACACACTCGGGTCGACAACCGTCGTAAGGGTTTCCTATGTAATCGGCTAAGCACGTGCACGCACCCGCTTTGTTTAGTTCCCTACATTGGGCGTTTGCACCGCAAGGTGAAGGCGAACAAGGACTTGTTATTTCGTAGAGTTGAGCTGGAAGGCCGAATTAAATGAGGGACGTTTTTCAAAAGTTATTTTGAAGTGATGAAATGAATTATTCACTATAAGAATTTTTCAACTGATTACACTACCCAACACGATTTTACCTCTGATAGTATACACTACGAAATTATCTATGACATCACGATTTCTGTGATCTGTTAGGCTATACGAAAATTCTCAGGGCAAGAATTTGGGTGCTTTACCGGATATTAAGAAGTTCCATCAAGATATCATAAAAACTATCGAAACGCGGTACCAGTGTCATTTGAACTACTGCTGATTCTTTACCAGGGAAAATAAAACTGAGTACAATAAGAAAACATTTAAAGTTCATTTTTAAACAAGATGAAAACAATAACGTAGGTTTTACGTTTACACTATAAAATTATTTTTTCTTAACATTTTAACTTAATTTTATTCAAAATCGAGTCTAGTATATATGGGTAGTGTTAACAATATTGATAAATTTCGAGAAATAAAGACTGTAGAATTCTAGGGCTATGCTCGAATAAATTAATAAAATACTTACGTTGTGGTAAAACGCACACGGAAAATGGGTCGCCGGTATATCCAGTTAAACAGACGCAATTAGGCGTGTGACTTACAACGCGACAGTCGGCGTTGACGCCGCACGTTCCGGGACAAGGATCCTTACATTTTTGATTAATACACGCTAAATGGTTGGGACATTCGCTGTTGGCCACGCATTCGGGTTTGCAAAACGGTGGGCTGCCGGTAAAGTTGGGCAGGCACGAACACGAAGGGGTTTCCCCCGTTACCTTGCACTGCGCATTCGGACCACAAGGTGACGGTTCGCAAGGATTCGTTTGCACGACGGGTTCGTCTCCTGCAATCAATTTCGTGTAAAGGCGGGTTAAACGTTAATGGTCGACCTTACGTATCAACAAGCATCGGACGAAAGGATCGCCGCTGTGTCTCGGCGGGCAGCTGCATATGGGATTGTGATTGACGACCTGGCACATCGCGGAAATTCCGCACGTGCCAGGACAAGGGTCGATGCATTTTTGATTGGCGCACGCTTGATTTAACGGGCATTCTGTGCTTATGGCGCATTCGGGTCTGCACGCCGGAGGGCTGCCGATGTAACCTGGTATGCAGGAACACACTGCTTGCCCGTTTACTTCCCTACATTGACTGTTCGGTCCGCATGGGGATGGGTTACAAGGGTGTGTCACTACCAACTCTGCAAAGATCGAGACGTTAATGCCTTTTTTATAGGCGTGAGCTTCGCGAACAAACCTTTAATTTGGGAGCAAACAACGAAAGCGTTTCCTACAAAATTTGGTAAACACGAGCACATGGGGATGTGATTTATAACGCTGCACACTGCGTTCTGTCCGCAGGTACCTGGGCAAGGATCTTTGCATTTATTTCTAATGCACGCCTTATCTTTTGGACAGTCGCCGTTCAAGACACATTCAGGTCGACACCCTGCGTAGGGATCTCCTTGATATTCTTGAATGCAAGTGCAAATACCGTTGTTACAAATTGCGTTTGATCCACAAGGCGAAGGGACGCAAACGTCCACTTTTACGGGCTCGATGGCTAAAAGGGCCAAATTTATAAATGAATTAAAAAAGTGATTGAGTCTTACGAGGGTAGCAACTGTTAAAGGGGTCACCGGTGTATTCTTTCGGACACGTGCAAATCGGTATGTGTTTTTGGACGACGCACACGGCGTTTATTCCACACGATCCAGGACACGGGTCGTTACATTTTTCTCTCATGCATGCTAAATTGCTGGCGCATTCTGAATTAATCGTGCATTCCGGGCGACAGTTCGGTGGGCTGCCGATGAACGTGGGCAGGCACGAACAAGATGGGGAAGAGCCGATGGCTCTGCATTCCGCGTTTGGCCCACAGGGTGATGGTACACATGGATCGATTACGTCGAAATAGACAGGTTTTGAAACTACTAAAAGTTTGAATAAATCAACTAATTAAAATGAATAAAAACAATCTTACTAGGTATTGGGTAACATCTGGTGAATGGATCGCCCGTGTATTCTAAAAGACAAGAACATATGGGATTGTGATTTATGACGTTGCAATTGGTGTTGAGGCCACAGGTTCCTGGACAAGAATCAACGCATTTTTGCTTAATGCAGGATTTATCTAAAGCGCATTCTGAACTGACGGTGCATTCGGGTCGACACCCAGGCGGGCTTCCTGTGTAAGTGGGCAAGCAAGAACAAACCGCTTGGTTATTGACTTCTTTGCATTGGCTGTTTGGTCCGCACGGTGACGGGTTACACGGATTTTTGTATTCTTGAATAGCTGCAAACGTATCGGTTACACCGAGTGGTTGAAATCGACAATAAACTTACGTTCTTCAACAATCACCGAGCAATATGCGAATGTATCGCCGCTAAAACCTGGGTTGCAAGTGCAAGATGGGAGGTGGTTTATGACGTGGCAATTTGCGTTTTGTCCGCACGTTCCCGGGCACGGATCTTTGCATTTGTTGTTGATGCAGGCTAAATGGGCAGGGCAATCGGAACTCAACGTGCATTCGGGGCGGCATCCTTCGTAAGGGTTGCCTAAGTAATCAGGAAGGCACAAACACGCTCCGGCTCCGTTTTGTTCCCTACATTGGGCGTTGGCGCCGCAAGGCGAGGGAACGCACGGCGATTGCGGTTCTTCGTAAATCGGCTGTTTCTTCGTGCATTGAGTGAAGGGATCGCCGGTGTAATCTAATTCGCAGACGCAGTTGGGCGTGTGACTGATCACGTGACATTTCGCGAACGTGCCGCAAACTCCGG
Source organism: Geotrupes spiniger (assembly GCA_959613385.1). Classification (NCBI taxonomy): domain Eukaryota; kingdom Metazoa; phylum Arthropoda; class Insecta; order Coleoptera; family Geotrupidae; genus Geotrupes; species Geotrupes spiniger. Next base: position 674,188 of record OY390732.1, on the reverse strand, counting down.
GGCAAGGGTCTTTGCATTTTTGGTTGACGCACGCCAAGTGGGCGCTGCATTCGCTGTTGCTGACGCATTCCGGGCGGCAATTTGGCGGCGAACCGATGTAATTCGGTAAGCAAGAGCACGACGGGGACTCGCCCGATTGTTGGCATTGGGAATTGGGTCCGCAAGGTGATGGCTGACAAGGGTTTACCTGCACGATAACTGGGGCTTCTTCTGTAATGTAAGGATTAAGACGTTTTTCGGTACTTACAAAAAAATCTTACGTATAACGAGGCATCTAACGAACGGATCTCCCGTGAACGTAACGGGGCAACTGCAGATTGGATTGTGGTTTACGACTTGGCAGTGAGCGTTTAAACCGCAAGTTCCGGGGCAAGGATCAATACATTTTTGATTAGCGCAGGCTTCGCTTAAAGGACACTCGGCGCTGGTGACACATTCGGGTCTACAAGTAGGTGGGCTGCCTATATAACCAGGGACGCAAGAACACACGGCTTGCTCGTTAATTTCTCTACATTGGCTGTTGGGACCGCAAGGGGTTGGATTGCATGGGTGTTTAATAGTGGGTACTAAAAAAAATAATTTAATTTAATTCGCTTTTCAATTGATTCACGTACTTGGAATCGGTGTGCATGATATGAAGGCGTTTCCGGTCGAACCAGGTGGGCAAGAGCACATTGGTATGTGGTTGAAAGTCACGCAATCTGCGTTAGCACCGCACGTACCCGGACACGGATCTTTGCACTTATTGCTAATGCACGCTTGGGTTTTCGGACAATCGCTGCTTAGGATGCATTCGGGTCGGCACCCTTGGTAAGGATCTCCGCGGTATTCAGGTATACAAGTGCAAATTCCATTGTTGCAGTTCGCGTTCGAGCCACAAGGGCTGGGATTGCAAGGGTCTACGACCGTCGGTTGCGTGGCTAAAAATCAAATTTTATGACCGAATCGCGTTAAGTTGATTCGATTGGCTTACGTGGTGGTGGTTTTGGATGGCATTGCGTGAACGGATCGCCGACGTAATCATCCAAGCAGACGCATATGGGGGTGTGGTTTATCACGTTGCATTGTGCGTTAATACCGCACGAGCCCGGACAAGGATCCTTGCATTTCTCTCGGATGCACGCCAAGTTGCTCGTGCATTCGAAATTAACGGTGCATTCTGGTCTGCAATTCGGGGGCGAACCAACATACGGTGGTACACAAGAACAAACTGGGGAATCGGCGACGTTTTTACATTGCGAAAACGGACCGCATGGCGATGGGAAACATGGGTCAACAATAACTTGTAATTGTTGCGCAGGTGCTAAATTAATAATAAATATATAATATATAATAAATATAAATGCAATTGCAATGTATCTTACGTGGATTAGGGAAACATCTAATGAACGGATCTCCAGTGAAACCTACGCTGCAAGAACATATGGGGCTGTGATTGATTACGTTGCACGTTGCGCTTAAACCGCAGGTTCCTGGGCACGGATCAACGCATTTTTGGTTCACGCACGCTTTGTCTCTTTGACATTCGGAACTAATTACGCATTCTGGTCTGCATCCCGGTGGGGTACCAACGTATTCCGGCAAGCACGAACAAACGGCCTGTTCGTTTATTTCACGACATTGACTGTTTGGGCCGCAAGGTGATGGGTTGCACGGATTACTTGGTTGTTTTTTGATGGCTGAAAAGGTTTGTCGAGAATTTCGTTGGAAATTTATTTGAAATGCTTACGTTCCGGTGCTTGGACGTTACAGTATCTGAACGGGTCGCCAGTGAATCCAATTCGACAAGTGCAAGAGGGTAAATGGTTGATGACTTGGCAGTCGGCGTTTTGCCCACAGGTTCCGGGGCAAGGATCTTGGCATTTGTTCCTAATGCAAGCTTTAATCGATGGGCAATCCGAGTTTATTATGCATTCCGGTCGGCAGCCTTCGTAAGGGTTTCCGACGTAATCTGCGAGGCAGATGCAAGACCCAGCGCCGTTTCTCTCCTTGCATATCGCGTTGTTACCGCAAGGTGATGGCGAGCATGGTTTTACAAGTTCTTGAACTACGGCGGGTGTCGATATAGAACATTGGGAGAATGGGTCGCCGACGTGTCCGGCGACACAAACGCAATTCGGCACGTGATTAACGACCCTGCATTCGGCGTTAACGCCGCAGATTCCGGGGCAGGGATCTTTGCATTTTTGGTTGATGCAAGCCAAGTTGTACGAACACTCGCCGTTGCTTATACACTCGGGTCTGCAATTGGGCGGGGATCCAACGAATTGCGGGAGACACGAACAGGACGGCGAATCCCCAGAAACCCTACATTGCGAATTGGGCCCACAAGGACTCGGCCGACACGGATCTTTCGGTATAATTTGGGTTTCTTCTAAAATTATTACAAAAAATAACGTCGCTCGAACACAAGGTTATGTCTTACGTTTGACGAGGCACCTGACGAACGGGTCTCCAGTATACTGGGTGGGGCAGCTGCAAATCGGATTGTGATTTACGACCTGGCAGTGCGCGTCTATTCCGCAAGTTCCCGGGCACGGATCGTTGCATTTTTGATTAATGCAGGCTTCGTTCAAAGCGCACTCTGAGCTTACCACGCATTCGGGTCTGCACGTCGGTGGGCTACCTATGTACCCTGGAATGCACGAGCACACCGCTTGGTCGTTTATTTCCCTGCATTGGCTGTTTGAGCCGCAGGGAGACGGGTTGCATGGATTTGTTTTAATGGGCTCTAAAAACGTTTTGATTGATCATATGAAATTATTATATGTTGTACGAGCTGTTTTAAAAAGTTTGAACGATGTTATAGTCAAGGATAACGAGCCAGTCTGAAAGCGAATCATTGAACAGTTCATGTCACATTACGCAAGTTGCCACGAAGGAATAAAAACGTTCCTTTGTTTAATGGGCGTTGGTGGTACAATGTGAAATATTTAATTCATTTAAGAAAACTAGTTTTTAAAAAGGATTCCTGCCTACAAAAATCGAAAATATTCGAAATGGTTATAAACACAGATCAATATCATATTTGTAGTGTATCTGTAGTGTTGGCACTATTCACGTGAATATCCACGGCGTTGCTGAATCAGCAAATTAATTCATTAATTATGTCAACACGACGACTGTATTAGACAACAATGAGCGTTCATTATCCGGCCTCACTAAACTAAGTTAAACCTAGTTATCAACAAACGAGTTGCTTTTAACGATTGTTCTCACATAAATTAAATACTGTGTTCAATGACTCAATCTTGACTTATCTTGGCCTAAACACGCTTCTCGTTCAATACTTTTAAAACAACGACAAATACAGCAGACGTACTTTCGACCGGTCGACATAACACAAACGCGTTTCCGCTGAAGCCGTTCGGACAGCTGCACATCGGTACGTGATTAACGACGTTGCATTCGGCGTTTTGGCCGCATGTACCGGGACAGGGATCGGCGCATTTATTGCGTATGCAAGCCAGGTTTCGCGCGCACTCGGTGCTGAGCACGCATTCCGGTCTGCAGCTGTGGTAAGGATCTCCTCGGTAATCCACTGCGCAAGTGCAAATACCGTCGTTGCATACGGCGTTGGGTCCACAGGGCGATGGGTCGCAAGGGTCGGAGTGCTGCGGTTCCAGTTCTAGAACGCGGGTTTGTATGAAGACGACGGGGCTATGAATTGTAGAGTCTTACTTGGTGGTGGTTTGGGGTAACAGTTACTGAATGGATCGCCGGTGTATCCATCTGGGCAAGTGCATATCGGTATGTGATTCAGTACGGCGCATTGTCCGCCGATTCCGCACGATCCAGGGCAGGGGTCCCTACACTTTTCTTTTATGCACGCTAAGTTGCTCGCGCATTCTAAGTTTATGGTGCATTCCGGCCTGCAGTTCGGGGGTATGCCGATGTATCCGGTTAGGCAGGAACACGATGGATTATTGCCCAAGGTTTGACATTGAGAGTGGGGGCCACACGGCGACGGCATGCAAGGATTTATTACAATTGGTGCTATGGGAGTGGGCGGCGCTATAAAAACATCATTACATATTGGCAACCATTAAAAAAGCAAAATAAGGACACTTACGTGGTATGTGGTAACATCGAGTAAATGGATCGCCTGTATAACCTGATTGGCACGAACATATGGGACTGTGGTTTATAACATTACATTGGGAATTGAGGCCGCATGTTCCGGGACAAGGGTCGACGCACTTTTGATTTACGCAGGCTTGGGTGTGCGCGCATTGGGAACTTACAACACATTCAGGTTTGCAATTCGGTGGGCTACCTATGTACGTTGCGAGGCACGAACATACAGCTTGTTCGTTTGATTCTCGGCATTGGCTGTTGGGTCCGCAGGGGGTCGGATGGCACGGGTTAATTTCAGTTTTTGTGGCTATAAAATTTTCATTTGGGTACAAACTCTAGGAAATTCATGGGTCTTACGTTCTCGCTGCGGTTCGACGATGCAGTATTTGAAGGGATCGCCTGTAAAACCTTGTCTGCAATTGCAAGAGGGCACGTGGTTTATGACCCGGCAATCTGCGTTTTGTCCACAGGTTCCGGGGCAAGGGTCTTGGCATTTATTTCTCACACACGCGCGGTTTGTAGGGCAATCGGAATTGTGCACGCATTCGGGCCTGCAATTTTCGTAGGGGTTTCCAACATAGTCGGACAAACACGTACAAGAACCAGCGTTATTTCGTACTTTGCATATGGCATTGCTCCCACAGGGTGATGGCATACAAGGATTTATAACTTCTTTGGGCAAAGTTACTGAAAATATTTTGTAAAACGTTAAACGACTAAAATGATTGCTTTTTGTAAACACTTGTTATGTGATGTTGCTGTAAGCAGTAGCTTTTTATTTATTTTATACCTTTTACGTCGTTCGTTCAGAGTTAAGCTTAGCAAAGCCATTATGGTTCAACAATTCTACAATGGCTCCACGTTACATGGTTTGCGTTGCGTCTTTGCTGTTACCGTCGGGGGATACGAAACTTACCTGCTGTATCCCCAAAGCCTAAAGCGGTATAGTAGAAGCGTAACTGAGTGCGATGACATGCACGTGCACATGCGGTTTAGTATTAGTGACATGCGCCGTTAAAAAGGCAGCGACGTGTACGATGTGTTTGAATCGTCGCTGCCTTTGAACGAAAGCCAACGAAATAAACTTACCGGGCTGAAGCGCGCAGCTGATGAAGGGATCGCCCGTGTATCCGGGATTGCAGGAACACACCGGATTATGATTTATGACGGAGCACACTGCGTTAGAGCCACACGAACCGGGGCACGGATCGCGACACTTTTTATTTATGCAAGCAAGGTTGCTATGGCACTCTGGGTTTATGGTACACTCGGGTCTACAGTTCGGCGGAACACCGATATAGTTTTGCACGCACGAACACGCCGGGCTGTCTCCTCTTATCTGGCATATGGCGTTGGATCCGCATGGTGATGGATCGCACGGGTTTCTTGGTGGTGCAGTGTCTTCTATAAAAATAATTTGAAAATTAACTCGGCAATAATTTACATAAAAGTTCAAATGAATATTCATCGATTAATAAAAGTTCCACACGTTGGGCGCCAATCGCAGTAGATCATTGCGTCAGTTTTGAAATGTTTTGAACAAAGTAAGGGGTAATTTACTTAAAAAGCCAAATTTAATATCAAGTATTTAATGAAAATGTATTCAAAGCGTCAAAATCATTTCGAAAGTAAACTCCACTTTTAAAAATTTTCTGATTTAAGTAAAATTTGAGACATAATCGATTACAAATTGTAAACATACGAATATATTATTTTATTTAATTAAAAGATGATAAAAATATTTTTACATTTTAAATACGGCTTGTCTTTTTGTCGTCTTCATTCCCGCTTATAAAATGTTAGACACTCACCTACTGCGACGAAGCATCTCGTAAACGGATCGCCAGTAAAACTACTCATACAGCTGCAGATTGGGTTGTGGTTCACAACTTGACATTTCGCGTTAATCCCGCACGTTCCCGGACAAGGATCCGAACATTTGTTGCTCAAACACGCCTGAGTGAGCGAACACTCGGCGCTGACGACGCATTCTGGTCTGCAAGCTGGAGGGCTGCCGATCTGACCAGGTAGACAGGAACACACCGCGAGGCCATTTACAACTTTGCAAACACTGTTTGGACCGCAAGGCGAAGGGTTGCAAGCTTGTTTAGGAGTTACTAAAAAAAATAATTAAAAATAAGATAAAAAAATACGTTAGAATTTAGATCATTACCTTCTCTCATGGCCGGTCTGCATACGACGAAAGGATCGCCTTCGTACCCCTCAGTGCAACTGCACATCGGAATGTGATTGACGACGTCGCACTTCGCGTTCGTTCCGCAGGTTCCCACGCAAGGATCGATGCATTTTTGGTTGCTGCAAGCTTTCGTTGGCGAGCAGTCGGTGTTCATGGTGCATTCCGGTCTGCAGCCCCTGTACGGGTCACCTTGGTATTCGGGCGCGCATACGCAAATTCCGTTGTTGCAGTTGGTGTTTGGGCCGCACGGTGAAGGGTTGCAAGGGTCTTTTTTCTCTTTAACTGGTACTGAAAACAAAATGGTAATTTTAATAAACATTATTACATACATTATACAAATTATAAGTGCAGGATTAATTCCATGATAATTTGTGGTAAGTTTTAACACTACTAAGATAACCTAAATTCGATAATTCTTTATGTGGAACTCAAAGACAAATTGGAGAAATAATGGAGATGATGATGCAACGGTTAATGATGATTATGATGATAAACTTCAGTCTGGAAACCATGGAAAGAAAAGAAAGAAAATGTGAAGATAATGAAAAATAAAGAAGCAAAATATAGATCAAATATAATATCAAATGCATTTTATGATTATGTGGTTACACTTACTGATTTTTGGTGTGCATTGCGTGAATGGATCGCCGACGAAGTTTTCTATGCAAGTGCAAATAGGTATGTGGTTTTGAACTCTGCACTCGGCGTTGAACCCACAGGAGCCTGGGCAAGGATCGTGGCATTTTTCTGTTATGCACGCCAGGTTGGACGGGCAGTCGGAATTAACTACGCATTCTGGTCGACAATTCGGCGGGGACCCCACGTACGACGCCATACACGAACACGACGGTTGATTTTGGACAGCTCTGCACATGGAATTAGGCCCGCAAGGTGACGGCACACAAGGATCAACCGGCGACGTATCGATTTTATGTATTGGTGGTGGTTTTTCGTAGCATCGGCTAAATGGATCGCCGGTGAGTCCGCTGGTGCAGCTGCATATGGGATTGTGATTTATGACTTCGCACCTGGCCCCAATGCCGCAGGCGCCGTTGCAAGGATTCGCGCATTTGAATTTGTAACAGGCTTTGTTCTGCGGGCATTCTGAACTTACAACGCATTCTGGTTTACAGCTAGGTGGTGCGCCGACGTATTCTTTCAAGCATGAGCAAACAGCGTGGTCGTTGATGTTCTTACATTGGCTGTTGGGTCCGCAAGGTGATGGTCTGCATGGATCTTCGACGGTTTCAGGTTCGGGTTGTTCGGCTACGCAACCGCTGAATGGATCGCCGACGTATCCTTTAACGCAAGTGCACGTTGGGATGTGATTGATCACGGAACACTCTGCTAGTTGGCCACATATTCCAGGACAAGGATCGGCGCATTTATTTCGTATGCAAGCTTTGTTGGTGGCGCAATCTGAACTTAGGACGCATTCTGGTCTGCAGCTTTCATAAGGATTTCCTTGATAGTCAGGTAAACATATGCAGGAACCAGCGCCGTTTTTCTCCTTGCATATCGCGTTAGCTCCGCACGGTGACGGCTCGCATGGTTTAATGGGTTCTTGTTGTGTGACGCATTGTACGAAAGGATTTCCAGTGTAATGTGGTAAGCACGCGCAAGAAACCGTATTACTGATAACTCTGCACTCTGCGTTTTCACCGCAGCTTCCTGGGCATGGATCCTTGCATTTGTTATTAATGCAGGCTTTATCGCTGGGGCAATCTGGATTGACGACGCATTCTGGTCGACAATTCGGAGGTTGTCCTATATAATCTTGAATGCATTGGCAGGACGGGACGTTACCGGTGTTTCTGCAAATCGCGTTGGGGCCACACGGCGAAGGTTGACACGGATCTAGGTCTTGCACGTCCGGTTCTTTCAGCTTCGGTATGTCTCTGCAGCTTTGGAACGGATCGCCGGTCTGTCCTTCTGGACAGCTGCATATCGGGCTGTAGTTAATCACTTCGCATCTTGCGCCCAATCCGCAGGATCCCAGACAGGGATCCGTGCATTTTTGGTTAACGCAAACCTTGGTCGTGGGGCACTCGGCGCTGATGATGCATTCCGGCTTGCAACTGGGCGGTGTTCCCATGAAGCCTTCGATGCAGGAACAGACGGCGTGGTCGTTGATAACTTTGCACTGGCTGTTCGGTCCGCAAGGGGACGGCCTGCAGGGTTCTTTAGTGTCCGACACCCTGGGCGGTTCTGTTACTCGACAGTGGGTGAAAGGGTCGCCTGTGAATCCTTCTGGACATGAGCACACGGGTATGTGGTTGATGACGTCGCATCTGGCGTTTTGTCCGCACGTTCCGGGGCATGGGTCCTTGCATTTGTTGCGAATGCAAGCTTTGTCTCGGTTGCATTCTGTGCTTAGGACGCATTCCGGTCGGCACGATTCATAGGGATTTCCGAAATATTCTGGAAGGCATTTGCAGTCGCCGGCGTCGCAAACGGCGTTGGGGCCGCACGGGCTCGGATTGCATGGGTCTTTCTTCACTGGGACATCTAGAATGTATTTAATTAACATATTAGATTACGATGGACGCCACTGTATACATTTTTATAACTTTTTATGTAAACGTCATTGATAATGCAATATATTTCATATTTAATTTCTCTAGATAGATTGCTCAAACCAAAAACATATTGGCCAAGTTTTTATTATAAATATCCGACTGTCCAATATAAAAGCCACTTCTACTTGAAATATCGCTAGGCAATAGTTAGACAAAAAAATAAATAAACTTGCTTGGCCTTATTTGGATAAAAAAATATAAGATTAATACTAATAGAAATGTAGTCAATGTACAATTTTATAATAAAATATTCACCTGCTGGAATTGGGGTGCACTGCGTAAACGGATCTCCTGTATGACCATCAGAACACGTGCAAATAGGCACGTTGTTTAAAACGTGACACTTGGCGTTGTAACCGCACGATCCTGGACACGGATCCTTACACTTCAGCGATATGCAAGCCAGGCTGCTGCTGCATTCGGAATTTATCACGCATTCCGGTCTGCAATTCGGCGGCGCGCCGACGTAATTCGGCAAGCAAGAGCACGAAGGAACCGCGCTGTGAATTTGACATTGGGAATTCGGGCCGCAAGGTGACGGATGGCAAGACGGAGGCCTTTCGGTTGTCGTTACATCGCTCTCCACAGCTGCAAGTGTACGTATAAGCAACTGACGTTCACGTAACGATAATTTACTTACGTTGTGGGGAACATCGACTAAACGGATCACCGGTAAATCCAGGTGGACACGCGCATATCGGGCTGTGATTTTTCGAGTAACATTGGGCGCCCAAACCGCAAGTGTTGGGGCACGGATCCGAGCACTTCTGGTTAATGCAAGCTTTGTCTAAATCGCATTCCGAATTGACAATGCATTCGGGTCGGCACTGTGGCGGTGTGCCGATGTAGTTCGGCAAACAGGAACACACGGCTTGGCTGTTGACGTTTTTGCATTGGCTGTTGAGGCCGCACGGGGATGGCTGGCATGGGTTTTCTGGTCGTGGTGGTCGCGCTGCAGAAAAACAATTTAAATTAATTGGATTAATTAAAATTCACAGTCATACGTACATGTCACTGATATTTGTCTGCATTGGAAGAACGGATCTCCTGTGTAACCAGTTAAGCAATTGCACGTGGGGACGTGATTGGTGACATGGCACTCTGCGTATAATCCGCAAATACCCGGGCAAGGATCGACGCATTTATAAGACACGCAGGCCATTCGAACGTCGCAATCGCTGTTCGTTTCGCATTCTCTCCTGCATCCGGTGTCTCGATCGTAAGGGTTGCCCTCGTATCCCTGCGAGCAGATGCAAGCGCCGGCGCCGTTGTTTTCGCGACATTCGGCGTTGGGGCCGCAAGGGGATGGTAGACACGGGGTGCTTGGTACGGTTCTTTCCGTGGCTAAAAATAATTGCGAAAGGATTAATGAAGATCAAAATTAAATAGTTCGCGGAATTATCTTGGGTTCTTACATGGTGGTGATAAACGACATGCGGTAAGGGCATCACCAATAAATCCGGGTAGGCAAGAACATATAGGATTGTGGTTTACGACTGTGCATACGGCGTTTTCGCCGCAGGATCCGGGGCAAGGATTTACACACTTTTCGTTTTTACAAGCGAGGTTATTTGTACAATCTGAATTCGTTGTACATTCGGGACGGCAATTAGGGGCGCGGCCTATGTAATTCGGCAAACATGAGCATGCTGGTTGTTCGCCGATGATTCTACATTGGGAATTGGGTCCGCATGGTGAAGGTACGCAAGGATTTCCAGGTTTCCTGTCGGGTGGAGCAACTAAAATAATAGAAAATAGACAACAGTACAGATTAAAGAATGTAGAATAGTCGCTAATAGTCTAAGAAGAAAAATAGGCTTACTTTCTAGCTTAGAGCAATGTACAAATGGATCTCCCGTAAAACCAGAGCTACAAGTACAGATTGGATTGTGATTTATTACTTGACATTTCGCGTTAATTCCGCAAGTTCCTGGGCAGGGATCGATGCATTTTTGCAACTGGCACGCTTTGTTTTGGGGACATTCCGAGTTAACTATGCATTCGGGTCTGCAGGTTGGCGGGGCGCCGACGTAGCCGGCGTTACAAGAACACACGGCGTGCCCGTTGATTACTCGACATTGACTGTACGGTCCACAAGGTGACGGTTGACACGGGTTACTGGGAGGTTGCGTTTCTAAAGTAAACTTGATTAGTGACAATAAAGGAGGCGAGTCGTCGATCTTACTGGCTTCGTTCAGGTGGCAAATCTTTGTGGGATCTCCGGTGTATCCAACAATGCAATTGCAACTCGGGGCGTGGTTAAAGACCAGGCATTCGGCGTTTATGCCGCAGGTGCCGGGGCAAGGATCTTTACATTTGTTATTGACGCACGCTTTCGTGCGCTCGCAGTCGCTGTTTATAACGCACTCCGGTCGGCAACCGGTGTATGGATCGCCGAAATACTCCGGCAGGCAAACGCAAGAGCCCACGCCATTGCGTTCGTTGCAATTTGCGTTTGCGCCGCACGGCGACGGGTTGCAAGGATTTCTCGGACCTTCGGTGGGAACGTGCGCTAAAAGAGGTTGATTGTGATGAATTAAATTGATTAGGTTATGTAACCTTACTAGGTATGATAGAACATCCGGAAAATGGATCACCCGTGTAACCTGGCAAGCATTGGCATACGGGTGCGTGTTTTACAACGACGCACGTCGTGGATGATCCACACGAACCGGGGCAAGGGTCGGTGCATTTTTCGTTTTGGCAGGCCAAGTTTCCGGGACACTCTACGTTAATTTTGCATTCGGGGCGGCAGTTCGGTGGCCTTCCAATATTGTTTGGCAAACAAGAACAAGCCGGTTGCTCCCCGACGACTTTACATTGCGAGTTAAGCCCGCACGGGGATGGTATGCACGGGTTACGGTAAGGTTCTATTGAAGGGCGTTCTGCAATTTTTTTGTTTTAAAATCATGAAATCATTAATTAATCAAAAATTAATGACTTACTTTCTTCTTGTATGCATCTAATAAATGGATCACCGGTGTATCCGGGGTCGCAAGTGCATATAGGGTTGTGATTTACCACTTTACAACGCCCGTTGAGCCCACATGTTCCAGGGCATGGGTCTTTGCATTTATTTTCAATGCAGGCCTTGTCTTGCGAGCAATCGGCGCTGATCATACATTCAGGACGACACCCTGGGGGTGTGCCGATATAATTCGATTGGCAAGAACAAACGGCGTGGTTGTTTACGATTTTGCATTGGCTGTATGGGCCGCAAGGTGAAGGAACACACGGGTCGGTTTGATCGTCCTCTGTTATAGCTTCAGAAAAAGGTTTTAATCAAATCAAACGATTCGCATTGATGATGACTTACTTGGTTGTATCAAATGGCAGGCCGACAAGGGATTTCCGCTGTATCCCGGTAGGCACGAGCAAGAAGGATTGTGATTGCTGACGTGACATTCGGTGTTAATTCCGCAAACACCGGGGCAAGGGTCTCGACATTTATTATTCGTGCATGCTTTTTCTCGCGGGCAATCGGAATTCGTCACACATTCCGGTCTACACCCAGTGTACGGATCTCCGAAGTATTCAGGCAGGCACGCGCAGGAACCGGCACCGTTGCGTTCCTTACATATCGCATTCGCCCCGCAAGGCGACGGATTACAAGGGTTGGTTACTTCGATAGGTTGTTTTACTAAAAATTTTACGATTGTGATATGTCGGGTGCAATTGTGAATTGAGTCTTACGTGGTATGATTACGCAACCGGCGAATGGATCACCGGTGTAACCGTTTACGCACGAGCACACGGATCGGTGTTTTATGACGGTGCAGTCGGCGTTGGCGCCGCAGGATCCTGGGCACGGATCCACGCATTTTTCGTTGTGACAGGCCAAGTTGCCCGGACACTCGGCGCTTATCGTGCATTCGGGTCGGCAGTTAGGCGCGCGGCCGATGTAATTGGGGAGGCACGAGCAGGCTGGGGTGTTGCCGATTACGCGGCATTGAGAGTTGGGCCCGCACGGAGACGGGGAGCATGGATTTTGAACGGGTTGGTGAATCGGTTCTAAAAGTGCGTTTGTAGAATAAATAATAAATTGAAGGAGAGCGTTTTTTTAAAATGAAAATAAATCGAAAAATCTATAAATGTTAACAAACCTTGATTTTTTATGAAAATACTTTCGTAACTATCTAATTCTCTACAATTATGTACATCTTTAATTAATTTAAAAAAATTGGGGGTAATGCGTGGCCTGTTTCAAATATATCTTGAGCTACGCTCGATTTTCCAGGTATGTTTCGTTCGCCCGACACATTTTTGATTATAAATCAAACAATTTATGTCACATATTCCAGATTTCTGATCTACTTAAATTTTATCTTTGGTAAGAGGGTGTTCAAAGAGTTAATAGATTTAAACGCGACTTAAAGTTCATGATTTTTGTTATTGAAAATGTTATTCAAGTTTTTGTAAACTGAATGATACGATAAGAAAGTATGGTAGGGTTTGTTAAAACTTCTAGTTTTTTTTGTTATTTTCAATTGCAGAGTAATATTTGAAATTAACGGCAATCTTACTTTCTTCAACTATGCATCTGATAAAAGGATCTCCGGTGAATCCTGCATTGCAACTGCATATGGGATTGTGATTGACGACGTGACATCGCGCGTTTAAACCGCAAGTTCCCGGACAAGGATCTTGACATTTCATGCTCACGCACGCTTTGTTTAAAGCGCAATCCGCGCTTATCATGCATTCGGGCTTGCACGCCGGTGGTGATCCTATGTAATTAGGCTGACAGGAACAGACTGCGTGGTCGTTTATAACCCGGCATGTGCTGTAAAGACCGCACGGGCTCGGCGAACATGGATCGGTGGGTGCTTTTTCTTGGAATACTAAGGAATAACACGATGTAATTTAATTGGAGGAATTAGTAACTTGATACGTACTGGGCGAAGGTAAATGGCATGCGACCATTGGATTGCCGGTGTAACCCTCGAAACATAGGCACGAGGGCGCGTGGTAATTCACCCTACAGTCCGCGTTTATGCCACATGTACCCGGGCACGGATTTTTGCACTTATTGGTGACGCAAGCTTTGTCTCTGGGACAGTCCGTGTTTATGATACATTCTGGTGTGCACCCAGTGTAAGGATCGCCGAAATACTCGGGCAGACACGTGCACGATCCGGCGTTATTTTGCTCCTTGCATATCGCGTTAGCGCCGCACGGAGATGGATTACACGGGGTACGGAGCTCATCGCTTTGGATCTTTACTAAAAATTTTAACGCACAGATTAGGTCGTCTGCGACGATGAATTTCTTACGTGGGATCAAAGAGCAACCGTTGAATGGATCACCAGTGTATCCTGTTTCGCATTGGCAAATTGGTGAATGTCTTAGTACGATGCAAGTGGCGAAAGCACCGCAAGATCCCGGGCAAGGATTCGTGCATTTTTCGTTCAAGCAAGCCAAGTTCCCGGGGCATTCCGCGTTGCTCGTGCATTCAGGTCTGCAATACGGGACGCGCCCGATGTAATTTTGCAAGCACGAGCACGTGGGTTGCTCGCCGATGACTTGGCATTGCGAGTTGGGGCCGCAAGGCGACGGAATGCAAGGGTTTATTATGGTAATGATTGCTAAAAGAATTAAAATGGAGATTATAATTCGTTAGTGTTATTCGTGGGTTCTTACGTTGTTCCTCGACGCACTTGAAAAACGGATCTCCCGTGTACTTTGTTTGGCAAGAGCATATGGGGTTGTGATTTATTACTTGGCAAACTGCGTTGATTCCACAAGTTCCGGGGCAAGGATCGATGCATTTGTTATTGACGCAGGCTCGATTTTGGGGGCAATCTGAGCTTATCATGCATTCGGGTCTGCAAGTTGGTGGGACACCTATGTAATTTGTGATACATGAACATACGGCGTGGTCATTTATTGTCCTACATTGGCTATAAGGGCCACAGGGTGAGGGCAAACATGGGTCTTTCGTCTCCTGATGTTCGACTGTTGAAAATAGAAATAGATAGAGCACAAGTAAATAAAGTAATAGTATGTACAGAGCAATTCATTTTCCAAATCTTGTCCATTGAGTAATGGATGAAATCTGGATAAATGGAAGCAGAAGTATAAAAAGAGCTGGGGCAATAACTTGAATATATTTGCACACTCCATTCATTCATTGAAGAATGGGTTCGAACTATTATACGCGGAATTATTCAAGTCCATTGCCACCAGCTCCGTAAAAGAAAAAAAAAGAAAATAGAGCTTACTGGCTTCGATAAAGTGACACGATCTTTGCGGATTGCCCGTGTATCCTACTAAACACGAGCAAATCGGGACATGGTTGAAAACCCTACATTCCGCGTTAATTCCACAAGTTCCAGGGCACGGATCTCGACATTTGTTACTGACGCAAACTTTTTCCTTAGAACAATCTGAGTTCATCACGCACTCTGGTCTACATTCGGAGTATGGATCGCCGAAATATTCGAGCAAACATGTGCAAGATCCAGCTCCGTGTTGTTCTTTACAGACGGCGTTTATGCCGCAGGGTGAGGGATTGCATGGGTTTTTAGGTTCTTCAATTCGTGTAGCTAAAATAAGGTGAAATGGCATGTTTACATCGTTACCCGGATAAGATGTTAATAAACGAGGTGCGTTCCAACTTTAGAACGGAGTATAGACTTTTTCGATTATGTATTGGATTATTTTTAGAACGTTTAGAGTTGGTGTCATGGTGATATTCAAGTTCACAGAGTCAACAACATGGACCATTGATTATTACAATTGCTCTGAAGCTCTCACAAGTATTGGTATGATGAGCCTGTATATCCAATTTCCAAAAGTGTATGGACCTTGATGGACCATCGATTATTACAATGTGAAGCTAACACATGTATTGGTACCATGGACCTGAAGATCCTAGGATTAAAAAAAATGTACACATGGACCACCAACTTTAACAATAACTGTGAAGATCCCATGAGTACTTGTACTATGAGCTTACACATTACCAATTATTACAGTAATTGCAAATCTGGATAAGTCTTGAACTTCGTTCAAAGGTTGGTACGTACAAATAGAATCTTACGTGCATGACACCCGATAAACGGATCTCCTGTAAATCCAGAGAAACAGTAACAGACCGGGACGTGAGTGACGACTTTGCAATGCGCGTTTGAGCCACACGATCCCGGGCAAGGATCTACGCATTTTTGGCGCGCGCAAGCCTTTGACAACGGACAATCTGAGTCAACGGTACATTCTGGCCTACAATTCGGCGGTTGCCCGAAATAATTTGCACGACACGTGCACACCGGTCGGTTTTCGATAGCTTGGCAGTCTGAGTAAGGTCCGCACGGAGATGGCACGCAAGGATTAATCGCTACATCAACTTTACGTTCTAAAAAGCAAAACATGCAATCTATTCTAGTCAAATTGTTACAACTACTCTTACTTTCTTCGGCAATGCATTGATTAAACGGGTCGCCCACGTGACCAGAGGGGCAAGTGCAGATGGGACTATGAGCAACTACCCTACAGAGAGCGTTGTAGCCGCAAGTTCCAGGGCAGGGGTCGATGCATTTCTGTTTGAAACACGATTTGTCCAGAGAGCATTCTGAATTCACGATGCATTCGGGTCTGCAGTTGGGCGGGGCTCCCATGTAACCCCGGTCGCATGAACACACGGGTCTGTCGTTTATGACGCGACAGATGGAATATTGCCCGCACGGTGAATATTGGCACGGGTCGGTATATTCGACGTCGTTTGATACTAAAGAGGAAATGTGTTAATTGCACGTTAATCAGTGGTGTTAGTGGTCTTACTGGGTTCGTGAAATTCGAGGCAGTACTTTAGAGCATCGCCTGAATATCCGGGCAGGCAGAAACAAGATGGGTTGTGATTCATCACTTGGCATTGTGCGTTTACGCCGCAACTACCCGGGCAAGGATCGATGCATTTTTTATTGAGACACGCTTTGTTAAATGGGCAATCGTTGTTTATTATGCATTCGGGTCTGCAGCTTGTGTATGGGTCTCCGTGATAATCTCGCAAACATGTACAGGAACCAGCACCGTTATATTCTTTACATATAGCATTGGCTCCGCACGGTGATGGACTACAGGGATTATTGGGGATATCTATACGGACTGGAAAAGCACGTTCGTGTACATTAATTCGAAAGTGTGGGTCAAATCTTACCTGGTACCAGTTGGCAACTACTGAATGGGTCGCCTTCGTAGCCCTGCATGCAAATGCACATCGGGCGATGGTTGAGCACCGTGCACTGGGTGTTGATTCCGCAGGCACCCACGCATGGATCTTTGCACTTTTTGCTGACGCACGCCAAATGAGATGGGCAGTCTTGGTTGATGGCGCATTCGGGTCGGCAGTTGGGCGGCGCACCCAACATCCCCATTAAGCACGAACACACTGGTCTACCGTCGATGACTTTACATTCAGAGTTTACTCCACAAGGCGACGGGACGCATGGACTTCGAGATGGTTGCTTCGGCGCTTCTGCATTTAAAACGACCAGTTATTTTTATTTCACGATTTGACGATTAAATATAACCCACCTTTCTTTGTGCATTGAACGAACGGGTCGCCGGTGAAATGCGACGGGCAACTACAAATTGGATTGTGATTCGCCACTTCGCAGCGCGCGTTGAACCCGCACGTTCCTGGGCACGGATCCTGGCATTTTTGATTAATGCACGCTTTGTCGAAGGAACATTCTGATGTTACGACGCATTCCGGTCGGCAGCTGGGTGGAATTCCGAAAAATCCAGTTTGGCATGAACACACAGGGCGGCCGTTGCTGATGCGGCAAAGACTGTTGGGTCCGCATGGTGATGGTTCACAAGGATTTTTCGGCGGATCTGCAATTTATTTTAATTCAATTGGTCTTACATCTGCGGAGCCAATATTTGAATGATATGGATAAAAACTTACGTGTGACAGTGTCTTGTCTGCAGGACGCGTAAGGATCTCCAACGAATCCGGGGAAGCACGTGCACACAGGCATGTGGTTCACAACCCGACATTCCGTGTTTACGCCGCATAATCCTTCGCAAGGATTTCTGCAATGCTGTGCTAAGCAAACTTCGTGACTTGGGCACTCGGAGTTGTGGGTGCATTCCGGCTTGCAACCTCCTGCGTACGGATTACCAATGTACGGTGGGATGCACGTGCATCTGGCTGCTCCGTCCATCGCGCTGCATTGAGTATTTTCGCCGCACGGGGAAGGATTGCACGGATCTTGGGGCCTATCGATAATTTTGTAGCAGCCGTTGAAGGCGTCGCCTTCGAATCCTTTCGAGCAACTGCAGAATGCCTGGTGGTTGACGACGTTGCAGTTGGCGTTTCTGCCACAAGCATCGACGCAAGGGTCTCGGCATTTTTCTTGGATGCACGCTTTGTCTCTCGGGCATTCGCCGCTCGTCACGCATTCTGGTCTACAATGGGGCGGGCTGCCTATGTAATTTTTAATGCAAGAACAGACTGGTCGTTGCTGTCGTATTTGGCAGATGGAATTCGGGCCGCATATGGACGATTCGCAGGGATTTTTCGATTTAGCCTCGTCTGTTATCATGGGGGTGTAGCAGTTGACGAATGGATCGCCTTGCTGGCCTGGTAAACAGCTGCATATTGGGTTGTGATTAATCACTGCGCATATGGCGTTCAATCCGCACGTTCCGGGGCAAGGATCCACGCATTTCTGGTTCAGACAAGCGCGATTTTGTGGACATTCCGAGTTGACTATGCATTCGGGCTTGCACACCGGCGGCGTGCCTCTGTACGTTGGTAAACAAGAGCAGGTGGGGTAGCCTTGCGGTGACACTAAGCATCTGCTGAAGGGGCCGCAGGGTGACGGGTCGCACGGATTTTTGGGATGCGACATTATCAGTGGGGGTAGCACCGTGTAAGGGAAGCACGATATGAAAGGGTCGCCGCTGTAGCTCGCTGGGCAGAAGCAAACTGGTACGTGATTTATCACGTCGCAATTTGCGTTTACGCCGCACACGCCCGCGCAAGGATTCGTGCATTTGTTGTTCATGCAGGCCTTTGTTAAAGCGCAGTCGGTGTTCAAGACGCACTCTGGTCTGCAACCCATCCAGGGATTTCCGAAAAATCCGGCCTTGCAGGCGCAGGTTAATGTACGATTTTCGTGGCGACATTCGGCGTTTATTCCGCAGCGTATGTTTTCGCATTTCTTGGATATTTCAGGTTCTGCAAAAATATAAAACATAAACAGATGGAGCGACAAAAAATATTTTCTTTCCCAATAATTATTTTAGACAAAATATTTACTCGGCTGAGACTCGTGTCTGTCGAAAATCGAAACGATGGGAAATGTGTAATTGAAAAATCTAGGCGATTGTTGAGGATGAGAAATGTCAAAGTGGAAAAGAAGGTCATGGGAATATGGTGTCAAAATTCAACTTACGTTTTTTCGGTACTGCGCAATATTCAAACGGATTTCCATATAAACCACTTGGACAGCTACAAATCGGCGTGTGTCCAATAACGTTACAAACGGCGTTAATTCCACAAGAACCGGGACAGGGATCCACGCACAGCTGCGTCAAGCAGGCTTTATCAAACGGACAGTCCGCGTTATTCAAGCACTCTGGTCTACACCTCGGGCTGTAAATAGCATCTGCTGTTAAGCACGGATCGCAAATGGCGATGTAACCCTCGAACACGTTGCACTCATATTTCGGCGAGCAAGGCGACGGGAGACACGGTCTCGTTAAATTCATATCTGGGACCGGTACGATCGCTGAAATTATAATAATTAATAATAATAATTATACATACATATTGTACACATCGTGATATACGTACGTTTGCGAATACATTGCACGAATGGATCTCCGAAGTGGCCGTCGGCGCATTTGCAGGTCGCGGTGTGGTGGTCGACGTTGCATATCGCGTTGAGTCCGCACAACGCACCGAGTTTGCAAGGGTTCTTACAGTGTCTGTCCAAGCAGGCGTTGTCCAGGCTGCAATCGGAGTTGGTGGTGCATTCTGGCTGGCAGCCGGATTTGGGATCGCCTCGGAAATCAGGAAGGCAAGAGCAGACAGGTCTCCCCGACAGCACTTTACACAGAGTGTTTAAGCCGCAAGGAGACGGCATGCAAGGATCCCTCGGTGGAAGTGGTTTCGGTATGTGGAAGCACCTAATCACTGGATTGCCAGTAAATCCGGAATTGCACGTACAAACGGGGTGGTGCAATTCAACCCTGCAGTTGGCGTTTTCGCCGCACGATCCGGGACAAGGATCTTTACATCTATGACCCATGCATGCTTGTCTGTCGGAGCAATCGCTGTCGACGGTGCATTCAAATCCGCTGCAACCTTGCGGCCCAGTCGGATCACCTCCTATACCCGGTGGGCATTGGCACATGGAGCTGCCGAACGGTGTGATAACGCACAAAGCACCCGCGCTGCATGGATTCGGAACACACGGACTGGCCGGGCGAGAAGTGCAACCGGTGTACGGATCGCCGATGAATCCGGCTTTGCAATAGCACTGTTCCTGGTTGTTGGAGACGAAGCAGTCGGTGTGCACACCGCAAGGACCCGGTTGACACAAACTAGGTATTTCAACTGGAACATGGCACGATCTGTAAGGATTTCCTGAAGTTCCCGGTGGGCAGAAGCACACCGATTCCCTCTGGGCTTCGCAAAGCGCTCCTTGCCCGCAAGGGTTTGGCTCGCAAGGATTTTTGGGTTCGATGCAACCGCGGATCGTGTTGGGACTTTCGATGTATCTAGGCAGGCAAGTGCATTTCGCGAAACCGTTACTTAATATGGAGCATTGAGTGTTGGGACCGCATGGCGATGGATTGCAAGGGTTCGTAGGCAACGAGCACGGTATTTGAGGCGGCGTTCCGTCGTATTCGGGCAGGCAGAAGCAAACTGCTTTTTCTCCGACAATTCGGCATCCGGAATTTGGCCCGCAAGGATTCGGGGCGCATTCAGCTCCCTTAGGTACTGAAAATGACAACTTAGGTACGAAATAACAAATTTTCGAATATACTTACTGCAGCTTTTGAATGGATTTCCGGTTAGTTCGCCGGGACAGAAGCAGATTGGATTGCCGTTGTCGAGCTCGCAGAGGGCGTTGATCCCGCATGGGTTGGGATCGCAAGGGTTACTCGGCCCGTGGCACTCTATGCTGGGAATTCCGGAATAACCAGACGGGCACTTGCAAGTGGCTTTGTGGTTGAAAACGTCGCATATGGCGTTTTGACCGCATTTGCAGGGTGACGTGCATTTTCCGTTTATGCAGGCTTCGTTCACTGAGCATTCGCTGTTGCTTCTGCAGCCTTGAACTACAAAAAAATTCATGTAATGTAATCAATGATCGTTAGGTATTTATTTATATATTTTATTCACCCCTGCTGCAGAATAAATAAGCGTTCCCTATATATCCAGGTTTGCATTGGCATACGATTCCGTGATTTTTGGGTATGCAGTCGGCGTATTCGCCGCATGAATCCTCGAAACATGGATTGATGCACAGGCGGTTCAATCGATCGCAGACTTTAGTTAGTGGGCAGTCTTCGTTGTATTGACATACGGGTTTGTCGTTTACGACTAAAATAAAACGGCGGCGTCATATGCGAATATTTAAAATTGCATTGAGACCCACCTGGTACGCAACCTGAGTGTCCATTGCCTTGGTATCCTTCAGCGCAACTACAATCTACTCTATGATTCGTGTTCACGCACACAGCATGCTGAGCGCACGGATCGTGAACATCGCAGGGCCTCTGGCAAGCGTGGCCAATGCAGGCTTCAGTTAACGGACAGTCCCCGTTCGAAGTGCAACCAACTATTGATAAGAAGTGCAAAGAGAAAGACGGTAGAATTTATACAGAAACTTAATATTTACATTTATACAATTTTTTCAAAAAGATTAATTTTTTTAACGATCGAGTTATAATGTTAAATGTTAATTCTTACTTGCTTGCGGTTTGAAACATTTTATCGCAGGATTTCCTTCATACCCCATGGGACATGTACAAATCGGTCTGTGCATTTTCGCTTGACACTTTGCGGTGTCTGCACAGACGTTAGTAAACTCGCATGGGTCTTGACACACGGACATATAGCATGCCTCAGATTCGAGGCAGTCGGTATCGGACTCACACGGTTTAAATTTCGGTCGGCCATGTTCTAGTGGAGTTGTTAAAATTAGTGACATGTTAATTACGAAACGTTTCGACTGCATGTGGAAATAACGTATTAAAATGCGCTCGTTGAACTTTTAGTTTCATTAAAATTAGGTAATTAAATGCGTAAATGATGGTTTTTGTTAATGGTTCATTATTTCCAAATGCAGTTCTTGAGAAATATGTATACATAGTAAAATTGGATTTTTTTCAGAATGCCTGTTGTTAGATCATTGAAGAAATTAATTATTGAATGCATACAGAAATAAACGTTCTAACAACACGACATCCAAAAGAACTCCATAATATTTTGCAACAGGCTACTGTACAGAAATTAAAACTTATTTACATGTTCAATTGTGCTTTCGGATCATCACGTTTTTTACATCAAAGAATCGGCAAAAAGCTATAAAATTAACGGTATTTACAACTTGACTCGGATTTTATCCAGAACTCAGGAACATTAGTATGTGCAATGTTAACGAATTTTTGTACAAACTACACAATACCAAATTAGCTGCTTGAAATGTACAATTTTATCGACTACAACTTTCAGTCTAAATTTTTATATTATGTTACATAAATGCAATATTATAATTGGTTAGTTTATACGTCATAACACGAAATCACTAAGTGCTTCATTTTTAAAGAAAGTATCGATATGCTACAGGTTACAAACAGATTTCTACTCGTTTCGTATATATTTATTTCAACAACGTAATTTAAACTTTGGTTCTTTTGACAACCACCCATCTCAACCTAATTCTGGTAATAACTACGTGAAATGATGTTTACACCCACTTTTATTTAAACGGTTTTGTCTTGCTCGATAATCTGTGGAGGAATTTGGATAATATAGTTTGTTTTGTATTTATCCAATTTATCCAAATACATACCCTGCCCCTTATGCATTAATTTGGCATTGTCAGCCACATTGGATGACATGACACAACAAACAAGAAAAATCTGTTTTTGTAGAAATTTAGCAAAATTTTTAAATTGACGCTACATTTACTTAAAAAAATTAAGTGATTTTGGTGTTACGTAGCTTTGCAATTTCGTCGTAGTATTTAACTCATGATTAGTAAGCAAGTACCGATCGCAACTGAGCATACGCAGCGTGATGCCTGTTCGATCGGAATTTTCCGT
Source organism: Geotrupes spiniger (assembly GCA_959613385.1). Classification (NCBI taxonomy): domain Eukaryota; kingdom Metazoa; phylum Arthropoda; class Insecta; order Coleoptera; family Geotrupidae; genus Geotrupes; species Geotrupes spiniger. The sequence goes on along the minus strand of OY390732.1, from coordinate 651,046 downwards.
TAACTATTATTTTCAACCGAGTGTTCATATGGCATGGCATGTCTTAAAATGTAAATTTTGTGGAACTAAAATTAGTGTGTTATACCTTGCAAGCAATTTCTCGTCGGGTCGCCGGAAAATCCAGGTGGACACATACAAGTCGCCGCATGATTGTCAACGCTACACGCGGCATTTGGCGCACATTTTCCGTCGACGCTACAGGGGTTAATACACGTATCGTTTAAGCATGCCTCAAGTGGAATACAGTCTTCGTCGCGTAAACACGTTTGCTTAGTGACGCTACCAAACATGCTTTCGACGCTCCTATCTGTTGGAACTATTTCGGTGATTACTGGAGCTTCGGTTTTATACACAGGTGGTTTGTAAGTGGGCGTTGGTGTTTCTTCAGTATTGGTTTTCGCGTTTATTTGTGTCGCGGTTTCGATTTTATCGATCGCTTCGATTGTATGTAAATCTGGATTAAGTGTAGTTGGTGGTGTGGTTGGAACGTTGCCTTGGGTATTAACTTCGGTGGTTTTTTCAGTCAGATTTGTTACTTCTTCAGACTTGTCAGTCGAAATGTGTACTTCAGGTTGACGTGTGTACTTTTCATTTTCAAGAGCAGTTTGTGTAGTTGGAACCAATTCTGGCTCTGAGTGGATAGGTGTCGTTATCTCTGATCTTATCTCCGTTGTTATTTCTTCATATTTTCCAGTAGTAATACCTACTTTTGGTCGTCCAGTGCTTTCTGAAACGGGTGACGCAGTAACGGCTGAAGTTAATTCTGACTTGGGTTGTGTTACAGTTTCTACATTTGACTCGATATGTGTGACTTCTTCAGATTTCTCAGTCGAAATGTGTACTTCAGGTTGACTTGTGTATTTTAAATTTTCAGGAGTCGATGGTGTAACAAAACCTGGAGCCAATTCTGGCCCGGGGTGTATTGGTGTATTTGTCTCTGATTTTATCTCCGTTGTAATTTCTTCATATTTTTCAGTAGTAATACCTACTTGTGGTTGTCCAGTTCTTTCTGTACCGGGTGATAAAGTAACACCCGGTGTGAATCCAGACTTGGGTTCTGTTACAGTCTCTACATTTAACTCGATATGTGTTGTAACTTCTTCAGACTTCTCAGTCGAGATGCGTACTTCAGGTTGACGTGTGTACGTTTCAGTTTCAGGAGTAAATGTTGTAACAAAACCTGGAGTCAATTCTGGCCCGGGGTGTATTGGTGTACTTGTCTCTGATTTTATCTCCGTTGTAATTTCTTCATATTTTCCTGTTGTAATACCTACATGTGGTCGTCCTGTGCTTTCTGAAACGGGTGACGTAGTAACGGCTGAAGTTAGCTCAGACTTGGGCTGTGTTACAGTTTCTAAATTTAACTCGATACGTGTTGTAACTTCTGCAGACTCAGTCGAAATGTGTGCTACAGGTCGACTTGTGTATTTTAAATTTTCAGGAGTCGATGGCGTAACAAAACCTGGAGCGAATTCTGGCCCGGGGTGTATTGGTGTCTTTGTCTCTGATTTTATCTCCGTTGTAATTTCTTCATATTTTTCAGTAGTAATACCTACTTGTGGTTGTCCAGTTCTTTCTGAACCGGGTGATAAAGTAAAACCCGATGTGAATCCAGACTTGGGTTCTGTTACAGTCTCTACATTTAACTCGATATGTGTTGTAACTTCTTCAGACTTCTCAGTCGAAATGCGTACTTCAGGTTGACGTGTGTACGTTTCAGTTTCAGGAGTAAATGTTGTAACAAAACCTGGAGTCAATTCTGGCCCAAGATTGATTGATGTACTTGTCTCTGATTTTATCTCCGTTGTAATTTCTTCATGTTTTCCTGTTGTAATACCTACATGTGGTCGTCCTGTGCTTTCTGAAACGGGTGACGAAGTAACGGCTGAAGTTAGTTCAGACTTGGGCTGTGTTACAGTTTCTAAATTTAACTCGATACGTGTTGTAACTTCTGCAGACTCAGTCGAAATGTGTACTACAGGTTGACTTGTGTATTTTAAATTTTCAGGAGTCGATGGTGTAACAAAACCTGGAGCCAATTCTGGCCCGGGGTGTATTGGTGTCTTTGTTTCTGCTTTTATCTCCGTTGTAATTTCTTCATATTTTTCAGTAGTAATACCTACTTGTGGTTGCCCAGTTCTTTCTGAACCGGGTGATAAAGTAAAACCCGATGTGAATCCAGACTTGGGTTTTGTTACAGTCTCTACATTTAACTCGATATGTGTTGTAACTTCTTCAGACTTCTCAGTCGAAATGTGTACTTCAGGTTGACGTGTGTACTTTTCAGTTTCAGGAGTAGGTGGTGTAACAAAACCTGGACCCAATTCTGGCCCAGGGTAAATTGGTGTCTTTGTTTCTGATTTTATTTCCGTTGTAATTTCTTCATATTTTCCTGTTGTAATACCTACATGTGGTTCTCCTGTGCTTTCTGAAACGGGTGAAGTTAATTCAGACTTGGGTGGGGTTGTAATCTCTACATTTGACTCGATATGTGTTGCAACTTCTTCAGACTTCTCAGTCGAAATATGTACGTCAGGTTGACGTGTGTACTTTACATTTTCAGGAGTAGTTGGTGTAACAAAAACTGGAACCAATTCTGGCTCGGGATGGATTGATGTCTTTGTCTCTGATTTTATCTCCGTTATAATTTCTTCATATTTTCCAGTTGTAATACCTACTTGTGGTTGTCCTGTGCTTTCTGAAATGGGTGACGAAGTAACGGCTGAAGTTAATTCAGACTTAGGTTGGGTTGTAATCTCTACATTTGACTCGATATGTGTTGCAACTTCTTCAGACTTTTCAGTCGAAATGTGTACTTCAGGTTGACGTGTGTACTTTACATTTTCAGGAGTAAGTGTTGTAACAAAACCTGGACTCAATTCTGGCCCTGTGTCGATTGGTGTCATTGTCTCTGATTTTATCTTCGTTATAATTTCTTCATATTTTCCAGTAGTAATACCTACTTGTGGTTGTCCAGTTCTTTCTGAGCCGGGTGACGAAGTAACGGCTGAAGTTAATTCAGACTTTGGTTGGGTTGTAATCTCTACATTTGACTCGATATGTGTTGCAACTTCTTCAGACTTTTCAGTCGAAATGTGTACTTCAGGTTGACGTGTGTCCTTTACATTTCCAGGAATAGATGTAACAAAGACTGGAGCCAATTCTGGCGCTGGATGTATTGGTGTGATTGTCTCTAATTTTATCTCAGTTGTAATTTCTTCATATTTTCCTGTTGTAATACCTACATGTGGTCGTCCTGTGCTTTCTGAACCAGATGATGAAGTAACGGCTGAAGTTAATTCAGACTTGGGTTGTGTTACAGTCTCTACTACTGACTCGATATGCGTTGTAACTTCTTCAGACTTCTCAGTCGAAATGTTTACTTCAGGTTGACGTGTGTACTTTACATTTTCAGGAGTAGTTGGTGTAACAAAAACTGGAACCAATTCTGGCTCGGGGTGGGTTGATGTTTTTGTCTCTGATTTTATCTCCGTTATAATTTCTTCATATTTTCCTGTTGTAATACCTACATGTGGTTGTCCTGTGCTTTCTGAAATGGGTGACGAAGTAACGGCTGAAGTTAATTCAGACTTAGGTTGGGTTGTAATCTCTACATTTGACTCGATATGTGTTGCAACTTCTTCAGACTTCTCAGTCGAAATGTGTACTACAGGTTGACGTGTGTACTTTACATTTTCAGGAGTAGATGGTGTAACAGGAGTCGGAAGCAATTCTGGCCCTTGGTGGATTGGTGCCTTTGTTTCTGTTGTAACTTCTTCGTATTTTTCAGTTGAGAAACGCACTTCAAGCTGATCTGGTCTGCTTGTCGTCGCTATATTTAATTTCGCCTCCGTTGTAATTTCTGAAGACTTCTCATCAGGTAGAACTGTTTTATTTGTTTCTCCTGGCTGAGGCAATAAAGTAACAGACTCGTTTACCAATTGAGACTCGATTATCATTTTCTCTGTAGTAATTTCGCCAGCTTTATCAGTTGAAACAAATACATTAGGATAACCTGAAAAAAATTCCTTATCTTCGATCGATGATAAAGTATTAGTCGAGGTTGCTCCTTCAAATTTCCCAGTAACAGTTTCAGTATACTTTGTCACCACTAGCGGTTTCTCAGTTGATAAAACAGGCAATGAAGTACCAATTGAAAGTGTCGATTTGGATTCAGGTTTATATGTTGTTAATTTATGTGTGGATACTTCTTCTAGTTTCTCAGTCGATGCTTGTTTATAATCAGTACTACTTTCTTTCTCTAAATCTGGCAATAAACCAATAGTTGATGGAGATTCCCATGTTGTTACCGTGGGTTGTTCTGTAGTTGTTTCGAAAATTGATATATTTTGTATCGTTTTGTGCATGGTGGGTTGTAACGTCGTTTCGTCGATTTGTTTAGTATACATTTCCGTAACAATTATATTTTTCCCCGCCATTGTTTCTGTTATTTCCGTGGGGTACACCGTTTTCGTTGTTTCGGAGGTAAAATCACCATCTGGCACCTCTACTATTTCAGGATAAGTAGTGTATTCCAAAGTGGTTTCTAACAAAGGTGGTTTCGAAGATATTGTTACTTCAGCAGGTTTCGTAATTAACGGTTTACTTGTAAATTCAGATCCTGGTATTGCGGTGGTTGTGCTCGTCGTTGTATGGTTGACGTCGTATGGTATACTTGTAAACACGGTGGTCGCATTTTGCGAACTTGTAATTGTGAAAGGGTGAGACGTGTATGGCAGCTCCACTGGGTGCAACGTCGTAGTCGTAGTTTCGTTGCCAACAGTAGGAGACGTAAATAACGGCGCTGGTGTTCCGGTGGTTTGTTCTTCATGTGGTGTTAATGTGGTGTCATTTACTAAATAAGGCTGTTCGGTTGGAATAGTGGTTATGGGTTGTTTAGTCAAAAATTGTGTCTCGGTTAGTGTAGCTGGTGTTGTACCCATATCTGTTATTGCAAAACAATTAATACCGATTAGTGTTTAAAATTTTTACATTTTACAAATTAATGATAAAGTGCGCTACGATTATAAGTGCTAGGTGGCTACAACGAAAGGAAATTAGTACAAGCGTTATGCATATTAATTTACACCGACACCACAAACGAACATACACGTGACAGATAAAAGAAAAAAATCCACAGGCAGTCTGTGCCATTGGCTTCAACGTGAACATGCCATAGATTTGATGCGTTTTTATAGAAATGTACAGGTTATACACAATGCTGAAAAACAAAATGAGTTTTCTATTTCCGTATAGTTATACTGATAATGTTTCGCTTCAGGAAAAAATCCAGTTCTTATGGATGTTGATAGTGATTATACCAAGTCAGGTTGGTATGTAGAGGTTTCGGGTTGAAATAATCGGGTTAGTTGAATAAACAGCAACACAGTTTTAAAATGCGTATAAATACCTTTGATGCAAGCGCCGGTGGTCGGGTCGCAGGCTACTCCAGGTGGGCAGTGTTCGCATCCAGTCATTTTTCCTTGATCTTCAACTATAACATAACGGGCGTTGAATAATTTGATGAAAATTTTGTTGTTGCGTCATTTCAAATGGGGGTAAAATCAAATTGAAAATCTCAATTTGACTTTAACGCTTTACATTAAAATATATCAAGTCGCGAGATTTGTTCAAATAATATTTAGACTAAGTGTATATTTTAACGTCAAGATTTTATTCATTGTTTACATGAGTACATTTAAAGGAAAAATGATTCTCAACTTTAAAACATATACCTAGTTTGGTCTCGTACGATTAGAATTTCTCACCTGGTTTAACACAGTTGCAACCATCGCAAACTAATCCGTACGGTGTGCAGTCTATAAGTTTTTGACACTGGCATACTGCAAAGTCACGATTATTGTAAAAATTTATCGAATAAAATAACGCTGTTGTAAAAACTGTAAAAACTTGTACCGTTTAACCAACTTGCTTAAACATGTTTGTCACCTGAATGGAATTTGATTCTAGCTATCTTATTGAAAAAATTAAAACAATTTAAATTATTTATCTGACTTGGGTCTATAAATTGTCAATTAGCGATGTTAGTGTAATGTAGATGCGATGTTTTATATACACAGTACCTTTTGCGCAAACTGGTTGGTGATCTTGAACTTGACAGTCTTGATGAACTGTACATGGATTTGCAACAGAACACGGATTTTGACATTTACCGGTGATACAAGCTTGTTGCGATGAACAATCCGAGTGAGAATGGCAAGTTATATCTATCAAAATGAGAAATATACATAGATATAATCGTAAAAATATTTCAACAACATTTTAAATACGACCGAATTGATTATATCGCTAAAAAATATAAGCGTATAAGCCAAAAATACGAGAAGCAACCTGATATGTAACAACTCACTACACTGAATAGGAAGCAATACCACCGTATCCGAATCCACCACCAAAATACTCTACAAGATCTATTTACATATGTACAGTGCTATAAAAAAACGAATAAAAAGGGTAAATCCTCGCTGAGGACTTTGTTTTATGATGATGATCCAGCTATAACGACCATGCATATGATGTGGAGGTTCCTGTTGATGGACCTTAGCACAGCCTCATGCAGATGTACAGTAGAGGCTGTAACATCATGCTTTTTCCATAAATAAAATCCAAGATGCGTTGCAATTGCTTACATCCCCTATAAGTAATTTATACGTTTACCTGGTTTTATTTTGCAACCAACTACATCTGGCGAGTCTATTGGGCACAAACACATAGGCGAATGATCGACGACGTCACATTTGATATGAGGGACGCAAGGATTGTGAACTAAACAAGGATTTTGGCACCTATTTTGTATGCAAGATCTATCCCCCGAACAATCCAGTTCATTTACGCAGCTGATAGGAGAATCAGTTGCTTCGTGCCTTACTGGCTCCTCAGTAGATTGCGTCTGCACGAATGGATTAGTGGTTTTAATGTAAATAATTTTACTGTCTGGTAGAGGTTTGTTTTTCGTTACTGAAACATGTGTAACTTCTTCTGGTCGGTGTGTCGAAAAAGTAGGATACCCAGTTTTATTTGTCGTATCAATTATTTGTCCGCGAATTGTTGTGTCATAATCGTAACTTGTTGTATATTCCGAGGGAATCGGTTCTCCTGTTTCCACGTGTTTACCAGTCAGTTCTGGCGTTATTTTCGATGTCGTCACATATGGGAGAGTTAATGGTGGATTTGTTGAAGTTGTTTCGTTGCCTTTCAAATCTGAGGTAAGATGAGTTTCATTACTGGTTGAGGTTTCTGGTGTAGGTTTGTACGAGGCGAAATTTGGTTGTGTGGTTTGGTCACCAATGCCAAATTGTGGAGGAATCGTTGTTTGATGGGTGAAATTTTTCCTCGTGGTCGCTTCAACTTTTGCTGATTCGTTAAAAACTTCTGATGTGTGAGATAGATAAGATTGTGTCGATGTGGTTTCATTTTCGGGCGTTCCTTCTGCGGACGAGGTTGTAACTAAAGTTTCTTCTCTAAATAACGTTCCAGTTGCGAGTTTTGGAACATTTGTAGTAGATGCAGTAGATTCGTTCAGTTGGGCATTGGTTGCTTCAATAATAGCGGTAGTTAATGTATTTTCTGTTGCTAATGGTTGAGGAATATTTGTGATCGATTCTACGGGGCGAGTTTCGTCGGTGACAGTTAACATTTCTGTGTTTGCCGAAAATCCTCCCGAAGTAGTTTTAATGAATGGCCAAGTTTCCAATTCATCCTTCGTTGTAAATAATTCGGTGGACACCCTTTCAAATTTCGTTGAAAATTCTGCTGGAATATTTGTGGTAGATGTTTCAGGTTTTGTTCGATTATCATTTTCCGGAGTAGCTGGCAATTTTTCGGGTGTTGTGTGTTCAGTCGATGTATATTGTTGTGGAATATTTGTCGTAAGTGGTTGAGGCGTTTCTGTTGTCGGTCCATTTATATTACTCATGGTAATTTTTTCAGGCAGAGTATTTGTGACCAAATCTGGAGGTACTGTATTGATGTCAGATGTCGTATATTTTTCTGGAATACTTGTAATTGTGCCTGGAAGTTCTGTGGAAAACTCGTGCGGAGCCCCTGAAGTATACGTTTCTGTTTCAAATCCTTTATCTGTTGTGAATGTTTGAGTGGGAATATACGGTGGCAATACTTTAGGTGTTGTGTCTGCTTGGCTCGTTGTATATTTTTGTGGAATGCTCGTAGTAATCGCTTCTGAAGGTTTCGTTGTAAAGTCGTGAGGTCCTTTTGTTGGCTGTCCAGTTGTAATGAAATCTGTGGGCGTATGCATTTCAGATGTATATTTTTGCGAAACGCTCGTAATTGTTGATGGAATTTTCGTTGAAAACTCTTGTGGAGCCCCCGACGTATATATTTCTGTCTCAAATCCTTTATCTGTTGTAAATATTTGAGGAGGAATATATGTGGGCAATTCTTTAGGTGTTGTGTTCGCTTGGGTCGTTGAATATTCTTCTGGAATGCTCGTAGTGATTGTTTCTGGAGATTTCGTTGCAGACCCTTGAGGTCCTTTTGTTGGCTGTCCATTTAAATTGTCAAGTGTAAATGTTTCAGGACGAATTGTCAAGAAATCTGAGGGAGCATGCATTTCAGATGTATATTTATTTATTGTTGCTGGAATTTCCGTTGAAAACTCTTGCGGAGCTCCTGAAGTATATATTTCTGTTTCAAATTCTTTATTTGTTGTAAATATTTGAGCAGGAATATTTGTGGACAATTCTTTCGGTGCTGTATCTGCTTGGATCGTTGTGTATTTTTGTGGAATGCTTGTAGTAATCGTTTCTGAAGATTTCGTTGTAAACTCTTGGGGTCCTTTTGTTGTTTGTCCCTTAAAATTGTCAACGGTGACCGTTTCAGGATGAGTTGTCACGAAATCTGTAGGTGTATGCATTTCAGGTGTTGTATATTTTTGTGAAATTCTATTAGTGACAATTTCTGAAGGTTTAGTTGTGAACTCTTGGGGTCCTTTTGTTGTCTGTACCTTGAATTTGTCAACGGTGACCATTTCAGGATGAGTTGTGACGAAATCTGTGGGTATATGCATTTCAGGTGTTGTATATTTTTGTAAAATGCTAGTAGTGACAATTTCTGAAGGTTTAGTTGTAAACTCTTGGGGTCCTTTTGTTGTCTGTCCCTTAAAATTCTCAACGGTGACCGTTTCAGGATGAGTTGTCACAAAACCTGTGGGTGTATGCATTTCAGGTGTTGTATATTTTTGTAAAATGCTAGTAGTGACAATTTCTGAAGGTTTAGTTGTAAACTCTTGGGGTCCTTTTGTTGTTTGACCCTTAAAATTGTCAACGGTGACCGTTTCAGGATGAGTTGTCACGAAATCTGTAGGTGTATGCATTTCAGGTGTTGTATATTTTTGTAAAATGCTAGTAGTGACAATTTCTGAAGGTTTAGTTGTAAACTCTTGGGGTCCTTTTGTGGTCTGTACCTTGAAATTATCAACAGTGACTGTTTCAGGACGAGTTGTCACGAAATCTGTGGGTGTATGCAAATCTGATGTTGTATATTTCTGTGGAACGCTAGTAGTGATCGTTTCTGAAAGTTTAGTTGTAAACTCTTGGGGTTCTTTTGTTGTCTGTACCTTAAAATTGTCAACGGTGTTAGTGACCGTTTCTGAAGATTTTGTTGTAAACTCTTGGGGTCCTTTTGTGGTCTGTGCCTTGAAATTATCAACAGTGACTGTTTCAGGATGAGTTGTCACGAAATCTGTGGGTGTATGCATTTCTGATGTTGTATATTTCTGTGGAACGCTATTAGTGATCGTTTCTGAAGGTTTAGTTGTAAACTCTTGGGGTCCTTTTGTTGTATGTACCTTAAAATTGTCAACGGTGTTAGTGATCGTTTCTGAAGATTTTGTTGTAAACTCTTGGGGTCCTTTTGTGGTCTGTACCTTGAAATTATCAACAGTGACTGTTTCAGGATGAGTTGTCACGAAATCTGTGGGTGTATGCATTTCAGGTGTTGTATATTTCTGTGGAACGCTTGTAGTGATCACACCTGAAGATTTCGTTGTAACCTCTTGGGGTCCTGTTGTTGTCTGTACTTTGAAATTGTCAACTGTGAACGTTTCAGGATGAGTTGTCACGAAATCTTTGAGTGTCTGTATTTCAGACGTTACATATTTTTCTGTGGCGCTCGTTTCTGAAGATTTCGTTGTAAATCTTTGTGGTCGTTGTGTTGTCTGTACGTTGAAATTATCAGTTGTGAACGTTTCAGGACGAGTTGCGATGAAATCTGTGGGTGTATGCACTTCAGATGTTGTATATTTTTGTGGAATGTTCGTAGTGATCGTTTTTGAAGATTCCGTTGTAAAGCTTTCAGGTCCTTTTGTTGTCTGTGCATTGATATTGTCAATTGTGAACGTTTCAGGACGAGTTGTCAGGAAATCTGTGGGTGTATGCACTTCAGATGTTGTATATTTTTGTGGAATGTTCATGGTGATCGTTTCTGAAGATTTCGTTGTAAACCGTTCAGGTTCTTTTGTTGTCTGCACATTGAAATTGAAATCAGTTGTGTATGTTTCAGGACGAGTTGTGAAGAAATCTGTGGGTGCATGCGTTTCCGAAGTATATTTTGGTGGAGTGCCCGTAATTGTAGGTGGAACTTTTGTTGAAAAATCTTGCGGAGAACCTGGAGTATAAATTTCAGTTTCAAATCCATTATCTATTGTAAGTGTTTGAGTGGGAATATTTGTGGTTAATTCTTTAAGTGTTATAATTTCTTGAGTAGTTGTATATTTTTGTGTACTCGTAGTGATCGTCTTTGAAGATTTCGTTGTAAAGTCTTGAGGTTCATTTGTTGCCTGGCCATCTAAATTTCCTTCTGTAAATGATTCAGGACTAATTGTAATGGAATCTGTGGATGTATAGTTTTGTGGAATCCTCGTAATTGTTTCTGGAATTTTCGTTGGAAACTCCTGCGGAGCAACATATGTAAATATTTCTGTCTCAAATCCTTTATCTGTTGTAAATGTTTGAGATGGAATATTTGTGTCCATTTCCCTACGTATTGTGGTTACTTCGGTGATCGTTCCTGAATATTTTGTTGTAGATTTTTCGGAGGATCCTGTTTGCAGTCCATTTACAGCATTTGTTGTAAACGTTTCAGCAGGAAACGTGGTGGATTGAAACGTTTGCGGTGTTTCAGAATTAAACATTTCCGTTTCAGAGGGAAATTCGGTTGGTGTTTGGTTTACTTCAGTCACTGTATATTTTTCTGGACTACTTGCAGTGATGACTGGCAAAATAGTTTTATGTTCATCAACATTGCCTGCTGTAAATCTTTCCGGAGGAGCACTTGTGATCATGTCTCTAGGCGACGTCTTCATTTCAGATGCAGTGTATTGTTGTGGAATATCAGTTGTGATAATTTCAGAATCACCTCTTGTAAACTCGTGAGAACTTAATTCATTAATTTTGTCAGTTATAGAAATCTGTGGAATACTTGTAGTGGACATTTCTGTTTTGAAATTATCTGCAGTAACAGTTTCATGTATGACCGAATCTATGGGTGATGTTTTTGGATTAGTTGTGTGTTCTTGTGGAATTGTGATTTTTTCAGACGATTGCGTTGCAAACTCCTTAGTGTTTAGAAGCAAATCTTTAGGCGACGTGTGCCGTTCAGGAATAATTGTTTCTGTGTACATCGTGGGGAACTCTTTTGCAAAAGTTTCTCCAGGTGTTGTCTTCGGTTCAGTTGCATATGTTTTCGGAACATTTGTACTAGTGTCGATATATTTTATTACAGATTCTTGAGGAGTTGTTTCTGGACGAGCATTTGTAATGAATTCTCTAGGTGTTGTATTGACTTCAGGCGTAATTAAATTTTCTGCTGTAATAATTTTCGGTGTAGTTGAAATTGTACCAAATTCATTCTGGGCGATTGTAAATATTTCCAGAGTGTTTGTGATCAATTCTCCAGTAGGCGACGTGCCCATTTCTGTTGTGTATTTTTGCGGTGCATCAGTCTTAGTGGATTGTGTTGTAAATTCACTGCCTATTGAAAATGCTGATGTTGCAACCTCATGTACTGTTCCTGTTGTAATCGTTATTTCACCTAATGGTTCGGAAGTTACAATGGGAATTTCGGGATAGAACTCTGTCGTAGAAACTTTCGTTGGTGAACTTGTTTGAATGGAATCTATGGTTGTAAATTCCTTTGTTGTCGTTTTCAAAGCTTCTCCTATAATACTTTTTGTTGAAATACTTACATCATTAGAACTTGTCAATGTTATTTTTTCAGTCGTCGGTGGAATTGTTGAAATAAATTCTTTGTTCGGAAAACTAGTTGTTGGGGTAGGTAATTTATCAGCCCATGTTGTTTTTTCTGACGGAGTTGTTGCGGCTGAAAAATACGTTGGTGGATTTACTTCTTCAATTTTTGAAGTTTCCGGTGCTGATTTGGTTGTGCTGTCCGTTGTTGTTTCAACGGTTTCATTTTCAGTAATAATTTCTCTTGGAGTGAGAGTTGTGGTTAATGTGTTTGGTGAACTGAAATTTTTCGTAAACATTTCATCTGAAATATTTTTTGGATGTCCTGTTGAAAATGTGTTATCAGTGGTAAATTCATTAAAATATGCTTTCGTGGTTGATCGTTCTGTTTCCTTTTGTGTTGTAGATTGTTCTACAAAGTTTTCTGTTTTGAATTCTACATCATCTAGATGTTGAAGTAAAATTGTTGTGCCCTCTTTTAATAATGTTTCCGTGCTGGTCACATCAGTAAGTTTACTTGATGGTGCGAATTGAGGTTTTGTTGTAAATATTTCAGGAGTTGTAAATGAAATTTCTGGGTATTTTGTTTGGGATGGTTTTGTGGCGGGGAAACATTCTACGGACGCGTTCCCTTCATATCCAACGGGACAACTACAAGTGGCCTTGTGTGATTGTGCCCGGCAGATGGCGGTTTTAGCACACTCGTTGGTGCAAAGGTCAACGCATACATCTCTAACGCAGCTTTGTGCTTGCGAACAGTCGGAGTCCGTTGTGCAGGTAACATTTGTCGTACTATCGGCTGTGAATACAATATACAAATTCATACATACAATACACGTTTATATACAAAAACAAATATACTAAAAATTCAATTAGTGGTTAGCTATGCCGTAAACTGTTAATAATTCAAGACAAGACGTAAAAGTAAAAATAAAATGAATTATTCTGAATAGCAAAAGAGGAAGTATAGATGTAGACGAGTTTATAAGTATATCAAGTTTATTGGTTTGGCAAATGTGCCATGTAAGTAGACTTCGTAGCAGAGAAAGTTTGGAATATTATGCGTATATCAGACCAAAGCAACGTAGTTCATTGCTCATGGAGTTTTCTCATCAAGCGCTAAGAAGGTTTGCACCTTTAGTGTGGAATTACCTTTAAGACATCCATATTTTGAATCGCGTAAATATCCAGGCGGGCAGAATTTGCAGATGGGTTTGTGATCTTCGACAGTGCAGGGAGAGTCAGCTGGGCAACTGGCGGTAGCACATGGATCTTCGCACTTAAATGCTCTACAGGCCTGCGATCGTGGGCAGCCGCTGTCTCTCAAGCAAATGGACAGGGACGGGCTACAGTTTTTCATGCATATGCATATAGGTTTGTGATTGAGTACCTCGCAGGCTTTTTCCGGCGGACATGGCGATTTTCGCAACGACGTGCACGGATTCTGACATCGCCCTTCAATGCACGACGAGTTCGTTGCGCATTCGTAATCTTGGGAGCATTCTATTGCGTCTGGAGCGCATGCGATCTCACCATGTTCGTTGACGATGAAGCCGTTCTTACACACACAGGTGGCCCTGTGGCGTTGAACTTCGCATTTCTTATTTCCGTTACATTTAAACGCCGGGTTTTTACAAGGGTTATAGCATTCTTCCGATAGTAAATTGCACGCTAAAGTCGTGGGGCAATCGGAGCTACTAGAGCACCTGTTTCCGGCTCCCGGCTTTCGTTCGTCAACGTGGCATTTCGGATCCGGGTAGCAGGCTGTATTAGCCGCGCCCACGTAACACTGCGGACATGAGCATCTTGGCCTGTGCGTCAGCGTCTTGCAGAGAGCATTTAAGCCGCAAGTGCCTCTTAGGCTACATGGGTCTACGCACTGGAGGTTGATACACGCCTTCTCATTGGGACATTCTAAGTCACTGTTACACTCCGCGTCTATGGGGACATCAGGAATGAGCAAGAAAAAGAAAAGCATTCTTAAGAACTGTGAAAGGAAATATCTCACAATACATTTATCACATGCTAGTGACATTAAGACAGTCAGAGAACGAGAGAAATGAAAGAGGCCATTTCAATAAGACCGAACAAGCGGCAGTATTTACAAGCAAACAGCTTTTAGCCGAGCGAGAATATATTAATATACAGGCCAATGTGAGAATGCTCCTTTCACAGTTCCCAATCTGACTTATCATCGGCGGCTGCAGGTCGTGCGCGCTTCGCTTTTCACTGCAGCCACCTGAATCAACTACATCTACATTTTGTATACGTGGAATGTGTCGTTATTGGAAGGTGAGGATAATTGTGATAGGCAGATTGGAACTTTGAAGTGTACATTCCACATATGGAAACTTCCTCTGTGTGAACATGTGTATGAATTGCGATTGCTATATACATATTAAATATAAATATAAAAAAACGGTACAAGTATATTTAAATTTCCGTGCAAAATACCCTAACCAATTAAGGTTTAATATGTTTCTACGATAAACAAATATTTAACGTGCATAGTCTTTTGTACAATGTGTGATTAATTACTGATCTAATGCAACAACTGCATTAATAAATGAGCAGTAAGCCTATTTACTGCATAATACGATGTGTGAGTGTTTGTGTTAGTGATATTAACTGGGGGGCACTCACCCCGACGACATTCTACGTCTGGTTGACCTGACGTTCCTGGCAAACAACGACAGGCAAAAAGTGCCTGTTCACGAATACATTCCGCGCTCTTACCACATCCTTTCGTTCTGCAATCTTCCTCCTTGGCAGTACCTATAAAAAAAATCAAATTAAAAATTTTAAGCGAAGAATGCGGCGCAATACATACATTTTATTTTCGGGTCCCCGGATGGGTACGCAGGTGGACAAAAACATTGCGGTATTTTGCGATAAAGTAATCGGCAGTGCGCGTTAACTCCACACACTTTGTCTCTACACGAAGATGGTTCCTTCAAACAAGTACATTTTTTGTGTGGATCGCCGACGCAACCGGGTTCACATTTGCATTCGTAACCACCGCCGGTTATATTTTTGCATTTTGCGTTCTCTCCACATTGGTGCACCGAGCAGTCGTTTCGCGCGCTCGGCTTGCATTCGGTTTTCGCGTTACCCACATAACCAGGTTGGCAAGAGCACAGTGGTCTTTTATTTACAACGCGACATTGCGCGTTGCGTCCGCAAACGTTTGCTTCAAGGCACGGATTCCTGCACGACCCGTCGGAACTACATCTTTTAGGCGACTCGCAGTCGTCGTCTTTTGTGCACTCGTACGGCTTGCAACTTTTCGTCGGTTCTCCCTGGTATCCGTCTGGACATATGCAAATCGTGCGGTGATCGGATACTCTGCATAAAGCGTGTTCCCCGCACGGGTGATTAACTTCGCACGGATCGTTACATTGGTTATTTATGCAAGACTCGGAAATGGCGCAGTCCGTGTTGGATTTACAACCTGATACGCAAGCGCCTTGCTCGCAAACTTGACCTTGCGCGCATGAGCTTTGAGTGGAACATTTGGTCCTGCATTTTCCTTTCACGCAGGTCTCTCCGCAAGAGCAATCGGTTTCCTTTGCGCATTGTTTGGTGCAATATCCCGCTTCGTCGCATTCGCAAGCGCCGTCGCAACGCATCGCGGGTTGCAAGCAAGCAACGAGTGGGTTACCTAAAAATGACTGTGGGCAACTGCATTGGGCAACGTGGTTAGATACGCTGCATTTTGCACATGCGCCACATGCCGTGTATCCATCGCAAGGATCTGAAAAAATAAGGAATTAGCAAGGGGGTAAATAAATCAGGGATTTGTAGCGTACTTTGGCAGTTGTCGTTGATGCAGGCTTCATCCGTGTGGCAAATTGAATCGCTTCTGCATCCTATTATGCAGATTCTATTCTCGCAGATTTGATGGGGGCCGCATTTAGCGTCAGAATTGCAAATTTGTTTGCAGACGCCTTTGATGCAATGTTCGTCTTTTAAGCAGTTGCGGTCACTGCAAATAAATCATAGATTAGGTACAATGTTAAAATGTCATGGTAGTATTGAGTGTGTTTCAATGCTGGATTCTGTCCCAAATCCCAAATTAAGTAGTACACTATTTTTATCCATGTGGGCATTTAGTAAAAGTTACCAATTAGTCCAGTGTTCATTAGGAATAATTGTAGCACATAGTTTAAATAATAAATTTTAATTTAGAAACGTTTTGGATGATCTAGTTGGTCATAGTGATATTGGGATGGGTTTGAACCCATCCTTTTCAATTGTTGAAAGTTTCAGGTGAATATTTTTTTGATTAGAACCACTAAATCAATTGTTTGATGTTCTGCATCGTTTAAAATAAAATAATTCGAAACTACTTACGACTTGCACATCTTTTGGCAGAATCCACCGTAACAGGTTTGCTCTTGGACGCATTCGGAGGTTGACAGACAAGGCTTGAGGAAATACTTGCACGATTCAAGAGGATTCCCAACCAGCGGGTGGGCGCACTCGCAGATCTTTTTACGATTTACGACTGAGCATTTTGCGTTGGTGCCGCACGACGTGGGCGAGGCGCACGGATCCTGGCACTTGCTATTTTCGCAGACCTTATCAAGCGGGCAGTCAAAATTATTTCTGCAACCAACGACGCAAGATAACCTCTCGCAGATTTGCCCTCGTCCACAATCGTCGTCTTTTCTGCACAGTGGCTTGCAAAATCCGTTAGTTGTGTCACAACGCTCGTTGTTCAAGCAACCCGCGTCAGACGAGCAGATGTTCCGACACAGCTGTTTGTGGCAAATGTTTCCGGGTGGGCAATTTCTGTTTTCGGTGCACGGCGGCGCAGGCGCTCGAACGCAGGCCACTTTAGCAGTGGGATTGGGCACGAATCCATTTCCGCACGAACAAGTGGCTCGATGGTTGGATACTGTGCAACGGGCGTTTGGCCCGCAAGGATTTTGAGCGCAAGGATTGACGCACTCGTGGTTTCTGCAAGATTCGCTCGCGCTGCAATCGTCTTCAGTTTCGCATCCGTACACGCACATGTTGCGGGAGCAAATGTGGCCTAAGAAGCAGTCGTTGTCGACTCGACACGTTAAAATGCAATCGTTACGTAGACATTTTTCGTTAAATGCACAATCGTTGTCGGAACCGCATTGCGGACGACAGGTACCATTCTTGCAAACGCTATTCTTACCGCAGTCTCTGATATTTTTGCACGGAATTGGCACTAAAAATGATAAATGTAATAAATTAAGATTTGTCTCATTGACGACTTACATCTAAAGCATTCTTTGTCTTCATAGCCTGTGAAACCAGTGGGACATTCGCATTGCTTTATGTGGTTATTAACACGACATTCCGCGTTTATACCACACGCTGTTTTTGCCTCACATGGGTTGCAGCATTGACCTTGGATGCATTGTTCGTTTAAGCTGCATTCTCTATCCGATAAGCAAGTAGCTGTAAAAGTTGGGGTGAAATAAAACGTGGTGAATTTTACGAAAATGTTACTTACATCTGCACCTTTCGCTGTAGCAATATGTGTTTGATGGGCAATCGGCCGTTGTGCGGCAAGAAACCGGCTTTTGTTTGCAACCAATTAAGACGTTGCTGGCATTTCCTTGATAACCATTTCTACACGAGCAGTGGCCGTCGTGATTAACAGCAATGCAGTCGGAATTTGGCCCGCAAATTTTATGCAAACACACGTCGATACATTTCGGCGTGGCATTACTTTTGCTGCACTTGGCAGTGACGGGGCAGTCGGCGTCTTTGGTGCATTCGGCAGGACTGCGGCAACCTTCGTTGTAAGGATCGCCGATGGTGTGCTCCACACATGTGCACTTGAATGATCCCCGCGAATTCACGCATTGCGCTCCAGGTCCGCAAGGTTCGTCCAGACAAAAATCTATCAAATCGCAACCTAGATGCGGATCGCCGGTGAAGCCAGGTTGGCAATAACACACCTGCCGGTGGGTTTCGGTCGAACACAAGGAGTTTTTACCGCAAGGGTTGTTCACCGAACAGGCCGATTTGCACGCGTATTTATCGCATATTTTATCCAACGGGCAGTCATTGTTGAACTCGCATTCGATTTTCTGGCAGCCTAGCTTGTCGTCCTTTGGATCGCCGCGGTATCCGGCTTTGCAGCCGCAGACGGTTTTGTGGTTCTGAGCGGCGCATTCGGCGTTTCTTCCGCACAATGTACCGTCGCAGGCGTCCGCGCATTCGGTCTGACCGACGTCGTTGCGGATGCATTTTTCGTTGTTGGCGCAGTCGCCGTCGGATTCGCATTTTAATTCTTGAATGCAAATGTTGTTCTGGCAGAATTGAAAATCGGGACAGGACGTGTTTGTCTTGCACGTCGATTGGCACAATCCTTGGATGCAGCGTTGATCGCCGATGCATTCACGATTTGCAGTGCAAATTGCTATAATTTATTCAAAATAATTTGGTTTTTATAAAAAAAATATATGCGTTACTTACATGAACATACGCCGTTGATACATTGTGTCCCAGACGGGCACTGATTGACATTCGCACAATATTGAACGGGGACGCAGCCCAGTTGCGGATCGCCCGAGTATCCAGGCTCGCAACTGCACAATCCAAAGTGATTTAGAGGGGTGCACAAGGCGTGATTTCCGCAGGCGTTGGACAACGAGCAAGGATCGACGCAATGCGAATCGATGCACGTTTTAGTGGGCGAGCAGTCGTTGTTCTCTGAGCATTCAATGGCGACGCATTCGATTAACGCGTCGCCTCTTGTTTGCGGTGGACATTTGCAGGTGGCTTTGTGTTCGGATGGGAGACAATCGGCGTTCTTTCCACATGCGACTTTAAATTCGCAAGGATTTTTGCACAAATTATTAACGCAACTTGCGGTTGGCGGGCAGTCGTTGTCAGCGAAGCACTCTCCGGGTTTGCGGCAACCAGTCGTCACGGGATCACCGATAAAACCATCTATGCAACTGCATATGAAACTTCCCTCGGTATTCAAGCATCTAAAAATAATTATGTTAATAATAAATATGTTATTTAACGAGAAGTGATGATGGCCATTACTCACGAGGATCATACATTAAACGTAGTCTAATCTTTAATTTACTCTAAGAAGATTAAATTAAAATATTTATCAACTAGTTAATTCACACAATTTAAAAACAAATGTTTCATCAAATTTTGATTGTCAAAAATATTGTTGCAGTAAAAATAAAGATCTTGTTTCACCAAAAGATTCATTGCCAAGGACGTTGTTAAAGTCACATAAGACCAAATGGTTTGGTTTGATCGTCTGTTTATATTCGAACATGTTATTGTTGTCCAGCAGCGTCGTTCGGGTTAATATGAAGGTGGAAACTGGCTTCATTTTGTGAGTAAATATTTTGAATTCTTTTCAGTTGGATTCTATGAAAATTGCGAAAATTTAACGCGCTAGTATTTTAACTGATAGATTCGTACATTGTCTACACAAGCGAATGCATGTCGTAAATAATCCGAATGAGTAACGGTTATCAATGTGAGTGAATACCATATTATTTCTACGACTATTTAAATTTAAACTTTGGAAAGTCCAAGAATACCTCATTTTTGCCTTAATTTTTTTTTGATTTGTGAGAAAGTGTTAGTTAATGACTACGAATAGTCGTAGAAAAATATTTGCAGTGTCGATAGGGTACTTACATAGCAGTTGGATCGCAAGGATTTAAGTGGACGCATTCATCGACATCGACGCATTTTCCATCCACCAATGTGTACCCTGCGTTGCACGAACACGAAGCCATGTGATTTTTAACGAAACAATTTCCTTTTCCGCAGGAAACTAATTCACATGGATCTGAAAAAATGTATCATTAAATATGATGCACATGGTGTATTATTAAGGGATGATTTGCTGAAGAAGAAACTTACTTGAACATTTGTTTGATTCGATATCGCAGTATTTGTCGTTGTTGCAATCGGTGTCTGTGAGGCATTCAACTCTGAAGCAACCCACGTTAACGTCGAACGGATCTCCGAGGAATCCATACAAACAAGAGCAAGCGGCTTTGTGGTTGTACACGTTGCATGCCGCGTTTGCCCCGCAAGCTATTTCAGGACAAGGATCTTTACATTTGCCCAGTCGACATGCCAAATTGGCTCCGCAGTCTACGTCCGTTTTGCATTGATCTGGTTTCCTGCAACCTGGATCCAAGAAAGGATCGCCTACGTTGCCTTCAGGGCAGGCGCAGTGGTAAGAACCTGGTACGTTTTTACACCTGGCAGTATGGTGACACGGCTGTTCTTCGCATTCGTTTATGTCCAAGCATTCGTTGGGTCCGGGGATGAAACCCAACGCGCATTTGCACTTATTTCGGGTGCATATCTGCGAGTTCTTGCAGTCTGAATCGACGGAGCAACCCGCTTCGCAGAGTCCTTTGATGCATATTTCCCCTGTTAGGCAATTACTGTCGCCGTAACAGACTTTCACGCAAACGTTGTTCGAACATCTTTCTCCAATGGCGCATGGTGAAAGGTTACTGCAGGGTAAGCTGCAAATGTTTCTAATGCACATATGCGCCGGCGGACATTGTTTGGTGGTTAGGCACGTCGATGGGATCCGGACGCAGCCCTCCTGAGGCGTCGGATTTCCGCCGAAGCCTTCCGGGCAAGTGCAGACAGTCGAGTGGTCAACGCAGGAGCAAATGGCGTTTGGCCCGCAGACTCCGACCTTCGCGCAAGGATCTTGGCATTTATTATTTATGCAGGATTGCACCCGCGGGCAGTCTTTGTTGTGCCTGCAGCCGATCGCGCAAACTCCGCTGACGCAGGCCTGGTCTTTTCCGCATTGAGTGTGGCCAGCGCAAGGCACCACGCACATTTTTTGCAAACACCGCTCACCGGACGAACAATCTTCGTTATTTCTACACACGGCTTTGCATTGGCCGTTCACACAAACTTCGTTGCCGCATTCGATGTCCGATACACACGAAGTTGAAACGCGTGCGCATCCATCTTTGGCCAAATTCGGGACGAATTTGGACGGGCACGTGCACGTCGGCGTTCTATCGATCACGGTGCAGATTGAATTCGGACCACAGCGTATTTTCTCGCACGGATTGACACAAGTGCCTCGGTGGCATATAGATTGAATCGGGCAATCTTCGTCGCCGTTCAAGCACTGCCCTTCGGGTCTGCATCCATTCGCAAAGGGATCGCCGACGAAATTCGTGGGGCATTTGCAAGTAAAACCAGAAATTGATGTTTCACAGATGGCGGATACGTGGCACGGATTTGGGTTGCACGCGTCGATTAAAACGCACTCGACTTCAGCGATTGGATTTGGTTTTAAACCGGGTGGGCATTGGCAAATGGCTTTGTGATCTTCGGCGATACAAACTGCGTCAGTTCCGCACGATTTTTCATCGCAGACATCGTAACATTTATGTAATCGATTGCAGAGTTGGTGGGGTGGGCAGTCGTTGTGGTGAACACAACGAACTGCGACGCAGCCGTTGATCAAATCGTTCGGATCACCGGCGTACGTCCCCGGAGGGCATTGGCATTGCGGAACGTGGTTGTTAACGATGCACACAGTGTGTGGTCCACAAGTGATCGACTCGCAAGCCGATTTGCACGTAAATACGCCTTGATCTTTGATGCATGTATCTTGTTCTGAGCACTGGGCATCAGAGTTGCATTGATCTTGAATTATCGGTTTACAACCGGTGCGATCGTTTGGATTGCCGGTGTACCCAGCCAGACATTCGCACAACCCTTTGTGGTCTTTAGTCACGCAAACTGCGTTATTCGGGCACGTGTATTGCGAGCAAACTAAGATACATTTAAGGACGCCAAGGGGATCTGGATGGCACGTGGCGCTTGGATGGCAATCGTTGTTGTTCGCGCAATCTGGCACCGACGGTTTCTCACATAATGAACTCACCGGATTCCAGAGGAATCCCTCCTGGCATGTACACGTCGGGTTGTGGTTAGTATCCAATTGGCAGACTTCGTGCAACCCGCAGGCGACGACTCCGCAAGGATCTAAGCATTTGTTAACTCCATTTTCATCGATGCTACATATGGTTCCTTGGAAACAGTCACCGTCATCCTCGCATTCTTTCCTGCCGATTTCTTCAAATTGGCAACCGATGGATAAATCGCTTGGATTTCCGCGATAGCCGGGGGCGCAAAGACACGTGGATATGTGATTTTCGCCGACGCAAAGTGCGTTCGGGCCGCATTGGATTTTCGAGCAGGCCTCGACGCATTTACGGAAACCTTTGCCGAGCTGCAGGCATATTTCGATGGCTTGGCAATCGGCGTCGGTGTGACACTGTCCCTTTAACCGGCAGCCACTTCGAAGATCGTTCGGATTGCCTTCGTAACCAGGTGGGCAGAGACACTGCCCGGAATCGCAACCAGCTCGCGGACCACATTTAACTCTTTCGCACAAGTTTTTGCATCGCGATCTTTCACAGGTGAAACCATTGGGGCACAACACGTTATTGTTGCACTTGCACGTTTGCGGGTTTTTGCATATCCCACCTTGCACTTTCGAGCATAAGACGAACGGATTTCCTGCGTAACCGTCCTTGCACCGACAATCGTAGCTGCCAGGCGTGTTTATGCAGACTGCGCTTTCGCCGCAGGCGTCGTTGTTGCATTCGTCAATGTCGGAGCACTGAACGTACGGGTTTCCTAGAAATCCTTGGGGGCAAACGCATTCGACGGAGCTAATTAGATCTTTACATTGAGCGCCGGTTCCACATGTCGCGGTAGAACATGATACCCTCTGTTCCGGTACGGTGCATCCTTCGTATGGATTTCCGCTGGTTCCACTGTTGCACACGCATTGGTTTAATAAGCCATATTCGCAGTGGGCGTTCGCGCCGCAGTGTGGATCACACGCAGGTGGTATTATTGCTGTAAAATCGTAATTGATTAATATGTACGGATTAGACATGTGAATATACGTACGTGGCATGCAGATGAAATCGGGATTCCCGATGAAGAAGTCGTCGCAGACGCATTTGTTGGAGTTTTTATCGCAGTGAGCACCGACTCCGCAGACTATTCCTTCGCATCTTTCTTTGCATCTGCCACTGATGCAAAGTTGTGGTTCTACACATGGATTTTTGCTTGAGCATACGTCGGTGGTGCATTTTCCACCAGGGAATGGATTTCCATTTAATCCCTCTGAACATTTGCAAGTGGGTCCGGAATTTGTAACAATGCACTGGGCTCCAATAGCACATAAGTGATCTTCGCACACTGAAAAAAAAAACAATGTAAACTAGTGAGGTCCTATTACGTATTTTCAAACATAATAAGTTAGGTCAAAATTAATTTTTGACCCGATTGTAATTTTAACAAATAAAAGGGTTTTAAAAATGAAAAGAAATACATCTTTCTGGCGAAGGTGGAAAAATTGTCTCAATGTAGACTTTCATGGTTTTCATGAAACGTTGTACTTGTAAAGGTACTTACATGAAACGCAGTCCCCATCAACGTCTTCTTTATAACCAATCGAACATTTGCACCAAGCTGCGTGATTTTCTGGTTCACAGTGAGCGTTGGGACCACATGTTAGAGCTCCGCAAGGGCTGATGCACGTGCCCTCGACGCACGCCAAAGTTTTCGCGCAGTCATTATTCGAATTACACTCAACTCGCGGAGATTCCGGAGTTTCCAGAATGCATCCGGATTTGTACGGATCGCCGGTCATTCCTTTCGGACACACGCATTTGTGTCGGCCCTTTTCGTTCAAACAATGGGCGCCGTAGGCACACGGAGCGTCCGCGCATTCGTCGATGTCAACGCAACCTTGCAGCGCGTTGCCTTTGTACCCAACTTCGCATTTGCACCTTGGTGGGTCACTCGGCGTACACTTGGCGTTCATTCCACAAGCGAAACGTTCGCAGGGATTCTTGCAGTTGTTGTTGTCGAGGGGATCGCTAAAGAACGGCGGCGAGCAAACGCATTCGCCGGGTTGGATGCATTTCTCGTTCGGCGAGCATTCGTTGTCGTGGATGCAACGTTTTTGCGCAGGTGCGCACAATCCGTTGTACGGATCGCCGCCGTAACCGTGCGGGCAGTGACACTCAAACGAGCCTGGGTTGTTTATGCATTCAGCGCCGTATCCGCAAACCCGGTTACCTTCGGTGCATTCGTTGATGTCTTCGCAAGAACCGTCGGATATAGTTCTGTAACCTTTAGGGCAAGCGCAATAACTAACTCCTCCGGTTATTGTTATGCATTCTGCGCCGTTAGGACATCGTCCATCTGGTGAACAACCAGCGAGGACGCAGTTTCCATCCATCAGTTTGTACGGTGGTTGACACCGACAGTCTGGACGATTGCATTCTAGACACACAAAAAATATTTTAATACAACATTTCGGAAATTTTAACAAAAAACAAACCTATGCATTCCGAGAATGGATTTCCGTTAAATCCTGGAGGACAGTGGCAGTCGTAACTCCCGGGTAAATTCTTGCAAACGGCGTTTAATCCGCAAGACGGTTTTTCTCTCAGCTCCGTGCATTCGTTTATATCTCTGCATTTACCGGTGTTGTGATCCCTGACGTAACCTTGCACGCAAATGCAGACGTTATCGCCGTTGAAATCGTCAGTTATGCATTGTTCTCCAGGCGGGCATGGTTTCGAAACCGAGCAGCTGAACGGCAAATCCGTTTTCGCGCATCCCGATCTGTACGGATCTCCCGACGTGCCGCCCGGGCATTGGCAGCTGAACGTCCCGGGTTCGTTCTTGCAAACGGCTCCTGGTTGACAAGGATTTTCGGCGCACTCGTCGACATCGACGCATCCCAAATTGATTTTGTTATAACCGGTCTTGCAGATGCACTTGGCGTCTTGGTTGACCAACATGCACTGTTCGTTCGGGCCGCAATTGATCGATTCGCACGGATCTGTTGAATTAGGTGAGTTAAGAAATGATGTTTTTATTGAGCGATATACGTACGTCTGCAATCGTTTCCGATGTTCGGCTCGGGGCATAGGCACCTTTGCAGGCTGTCGCATATGGCGTTCCCGGGGCAGTCGCTGTTGGTTTTGCACGTGACTATTTCGTTGCACCTTGTTTTGGCGTCGGGATCGGCGACGGTTCCCTCGGGGCAATGGCACGCGAACGATCCAAGGAGGTTGGTACAAACGGCGCCCAATCCGCAAGCGTTGGGTTGCGAACATTCGTCTATGTCTGCGCATTTTTGCGACGGATTTCCGTTGTAGCCTGGAGGGCATTGGCAGTTGAATGTGCCTGGGACGTTCGTACAAACAGCACCGATTCCACATCGACCATTGGGGCCGTGTATCGGATCACATTCGTTAATATCTGCAAATTTAAATAGTAGGAGTTGTAGAAGTTGTGTTTTGAATGATGAATGCTTCGTTTCGCTATATCGAGTGAATTGTTTAATATAAGTACAAGAACAAAGTCCAGTAATGAATTCTATTATTTATTCACATACACATTTACAAGAAATTAGTTGTCAACTTTATTAATTAAAATTTTTTATGGATAAGATCTGACAGCATCGTCGAAAATGTTGGCCATTTTGTTCCAGTCTGTATGAAACTGTTCATCAAAAGTAACAAGGTGGGTCCTCTTTTTCGAAGTTTGTCTTTGATTAAAACCAAAATGTCCTATCTCTGACCACAACATTGACGTTGTTATACCCTTGAGTAGAATGGATGCATAACGGTAAGTCTAAAAATGCTGCTTATTACGGCACTCCTTAACGTATTTTTTTGCCTTGGCTAACAAGCCGTCGGAAACTGTATAAAATTATGGTCCAATTTGGCATAAAATATATTTTTGATTATCACACGTACATCTTGGACATAATCGAGTCATAATTTTTTGAAGACAAGTGTGACTATCATTTTTTGTTTTTGACTCTTTTTTGACTTTTCTACTCTATAGGGTCGGGTCGCGTTGGGTTGGGTTGGGTAGATTTATTTTTATATTTTTTTCCATGCTATTCTTAAGGCTGGGTTGAACTTTTGCAATTTTTACCAAACATTGCAAAGTAACAAAAATGAGGACTGAAAACGAACACGAAATCGAAAATAAAAGATGCGAATGGTGAAGTACAGTCGATTTAAATGAGATTTGAAATATTTGAGAGAATAGTAGACATTTGCCTTCGCAGGACTGCGAGATATTTAAACAGCTTTAACTCAATCACATACTACCAACATGGCTTTAGAAAAAATATTCTTTGGAAACAGCAAGTTATCAATTTGCGAATTTTATGTACGCAGCAGTGGATGCAAGCTTTTTGCTGTCTCTCGTTTGACTGTGATTGGGCCACCAGACTGGAGACTGATGAAACATTAAAAAAATATTAATTGGAATTAAAACACTAATCAAGTGCTTAGTCTTTGATATTATTATTCATCGATTTTGACGATACTTTGCATTGGGACCATTTTGTTCATCTTATATAGTTAGACTTGTACACATTTAAATGAATATTGACGTACCTATACATCCAGCGGCGATGTCGTTTGGATTAAAAGTCCACCCATCTTCGCATATGCAATATGCTTCCTGTCCATCGGGTTTGCAAAACGCGTGGTTACCACATTTAACATCTTCGCAGGGTGCCTTGCATTGCACCCTAGGAGGCGCCCCTACATATCCATTATCGCATTCGCAATGGAAGCTACCTACGGTGTTCAAACAATTTGCGAATTTCCCACAGGGTTGCGCCTTGCACTCGTCCTTGTCGACGCAAGTCGCCCCTTTCGCCTCGAATCCGCTCTGGCAGAAGCACTGGTCGTCGACGCACTCGGCGTTGTTGGTGCAATCGAAGTTCGACTTGCACAGGATGTTCACGTCGATCTGCGAAAGAAAAACTGTAGGGACGGCATCTGGGCGATTCGCGTCCGCTTACCTGTTCGCAGGCGACCTGGGGCGACGGACTGGCCTGGTAGCCTTGCGGGCATATGCAGTTATAGCCGGGGACGGCATTTTCGCAAATGGCGTGGGCGCCGCAAGGCTTCTCTAAACTTACGCATTCGTCGATGTCAACGCATCGCTTAAACGGATCGCCGGTGTAATCGTCTTTGCACACACAAACGTAGCTGCCAATAGTGTCCTTACAAATTGCGTTTTCGCCACAGGGATTCCCGTGGCATTCGTTTATATCTGAGGAAATTGTTAAACATTGCGAAACGTTCGTCAAAATACAATAATACCTAAGAAGAAAGACTGAAAGAAACAGAACAGTAAAGACAAGACAAAAGGACGCAACATTCTAGAACCAAGATCTGTAAGAGTAACCAATTATAATACAATACAATAGAAAAGGACGATAGAATTAATCACACATTGTACAAAAACATATGTAGTTAATGGTACGCTACACAAACATTTTAGTTTTAAATCGTATAAATTGTAAATTAAGAAATTGTTAATTAATAGATAAATTAATGAAAGTGGTAGAACAGTGGCGTGCAGGATTATAACCAAAATTAAGACTAACTTTCACAGTATAATTGCCCTTGTCCGGTAAAGCCTGGCGGGCAGATGCATTCATATGATCCTGGCACGTTAATGCATTTAGCGTTTATTCCGCAAGCTCCTGAGCGCCCGCATTCGTTGATGTCCAGACATTCTTCGCGCGCAGAGCCTGTGTATCCTTCCGGACACAGGCAGCTGTAGCTACCGTTAGTGTTGACGCATTGCGCGCTTTCGGCACACGGGTTTGATTCACACTCGTTAATATCTAACGACAGCGTTAGTGCAATGTTATGATCATGTTACAATATAAGTGAAGAAGAATGATTTTCTTATTATGTTATTAATTTTTAGTCTTTGTTACTTATATACAAATCGTAGTTTTTGTACAAGAAAATCAGTCTTCACTGGTAATGTTTCTGAGTATATACACGCTAGTGACATGGATTTATATACATTGTACCGTTGGTGGGCGCAATTAACAACAAATAGATACCTGAACAGGCCAGCAGCGGGTCTCCGACGAATCCCGGGGGACACGTGCACGTGAAACTGCCGTCGAAGTTGGTGCACAAGGCGTCTCTTCCGCACGGTGACTTTCTGCATTCGTCGACGTCGTGACATCCTGTTGCGTAAGCGTCCCCTTCGTATCCGGGCGGGCACACGCACTGCTTCCCGCCGGCTATATTCGTGCAGACGGCACCTGGTCCGCATGCGTTAGTGTTCTCGCACTCGTCGACGTCCACGCACTTGAAAATAACGATTAAAATGGGTTCGAATCGCTTAAAGTTTAATAACGTACGCCATCGTATGGGTTGCCAATGTAGCCTTCCGGGCAAACGCACGTGAAATTGCCGGGGGTGTTGATGCAACGGGCGTTTTGACCGCACGTACCTGGTCTAGCACATTCGTCCACATCTGCGGGTTTGAAATTCTCTTTAATGTATTGTCATCGTCGTTGAAATAACGTTTCAAATCATTACGTTATTAATGTTATAATGTTACATAACACAAATTGGTGTAATGTATAATCTACGCATAATGGCTGACTATTGTTGGAGCATTCAGAACAACTCTTTGATCATGTAATCAGAAATGCTGTTGTGCGCTGTTATCTATGACTAGCTTTAATCATAAACAGTGGCTTTAACTACCACAAAAGCCATGAACCTTTAAATTTCCGTCGTTACTTACGTGTCGTGTTTTGTGAGCCAGTACATGTTTAGTATACGCGATTTTGTAAAACTTTCGAAATTATCGACTCACCCACACACAGAGATTCTCCGTCGCCTTCGAATCCCGCCTTGCACTTGCACAAGAACTGCGCCGGCAGATTGCAGCATTCGGCGTTTTCCACACATCGGGCCGCAATTGCGGGATCGTCGCATTCGTTTATATCTGAAAATGATATTTTAACGATGACATTGCAATCTCAAATTGAAAATTTAAATTTTCTTAAAAATCTAACGCATCTAGCGCAACCTTCAAGATCAACGCCCGTCCGAGATCAACGTCCTTGGGACGATCTCATTCGAAAGGTTCATAATTTCAGAAATTCAGCGTGCACGCACACATTCACGTCGATTCGTCGTTCGAAAATAATTGCGATTTGAGCGTCGGTCGGCGCCGACCGTTAGCTTCGCCGTCCATAAACTCCCATTGTTACACATATTCGCCGATCGCGCTCATTTAATAACGTGTACCCGTAACAGTAAACTAACACGGAGCGAGTAAAAGTCCCATACTATGGGACCGTAAGTTGTGGGCACAAACGGCGAGATAGAGTAGGTGTATTAATTTTACTTGAATAACACGACTATCATTGCAGCTCGCTATGAATATGTAGCTGCCGCATTCCTTCTTGCAGGTGGTTATTTTAAAAGATTTATTTAATTTAAATGCACATAAAGCTGTTCCAGCGGCGGAGCGCATAAATATGACGGAGATTTATATGTTTTGATCTCGAAATTACTCGAATTCTACATATTGATGAGTTATTTGCGGATTGTTGGATGCTGCGAGCCGAGACGAAGACGTGCAATAATTGATAATTGATCAATCAACGTATATGAAATGCTTTAAGGCTACACTCGAATACTTCCGGATGATAATATTTTCGTAGTACGTACATTTTTGTACATACGAGGGGAGATCATTATTTAGAGTCCCTGACATAGTAGGCGTTGAGTGACGTTGAATCAATTTGACACATTAAAGTATTAATCGTTTGTTGTTACCTTGGTTCAATTGTATTTTTCTCACTTGTTACCTGTTCGAATAATTTAGAATTTAAGTGGACAAGTTTAGAGAAATTCTAAAAATAGAAAAATCAGAGGTTCGCGCAAAGGTTTGGAGCATCGTTGGACCAAATGCTTCGACGTTCATGGACATTATGTAGAAAAATAAATGTATGATATTTCATCAATTTGTTTCCTTCTATGTTAGGGACCGTAAATACTGATCTCCCCTCGTAGTTTGCGTTCATGTTGCTATTCTGAGAGTTTAATAACAACAATGAGCGAAGCAGTGGTGAATAATTTTGTTTCATTTTAAATCACGACGTGATGCATAAAATAACAAATAATAAAACTAACTAACTAAAGCGAAAGCTCCGTATGCTTCAAAGCGGACTAAATAAGTTATCATGATATGAACGGACGCATTTTTTCGATTCCGTCCACCGGCATAAGTTGACATTGAGAGACACCGCATCGGAGCCATCTAGACACCGACGCGACGTTGCTCTCGTCCCGGCATAATATCCACTCGCTTTGCAACCGATTAAAGATTAGCAACGCCTGCGAAACAGTACTGTCTCCGTTTACACGTCTAACACGCGTCCGTTGATATAATTATCATCGCTATGTCCGCGTTTTGAATCGCAGGCCTGCTTCCCGTCGAGCGATAAGCCTCCACATTTCTGATGGCGCGCCGCACTTGTAAATTACGTTGCTTAAAGTCCGAGTGCGTTGAACGTGGTTAATGATTGAACGATTGCTTATTAAATAATGGGCAGACAATGAATGCAATTCCTGATGAAATACGTACCATCGCAGTTGAAGCCGTCTCCTAGGTATCCTGGATAACACGAGCAAGAAAAACTGCCCAGAGTGTTGGTGCAGTGAGCAAACACACTGCATGGCTTGTATATACATTCGTTGACGTCTGAAATTAAAAGCTCATTATTAGATGATTGATTGGATGGAATAAATCGAAAGTTCAATGACATGGTCAGCTTGCAATTTAATTATTTTTATGTTAAACATCGTTATTTTGACCCTGATAACTAAAATTTTGCGATTTCATCACTCCTTCTTTTATTAATTTATTTAAAATATAATTTCGTAACTTACCCGGCACTTCACAACTGCAACCGCCGAAACCGTCGTTGCAATAGCATTTGTTATCGAGACAAGCACCGTTTTGACACTCTGTGCCATCTTCTTTCCGACAATCGCCTGAAACAAGAAACATGGGTATTAGAACATTCGAAATTTCTCCTTCCGCTACATAAACATAACATCTAAACTTTGTTCGAAGACAACCGACCAACCAACCGCACGTACAACAATCGTTCCAGCGAACCGCGCACGATTTCGGATCGTGAACAGTTTCATTTGCACGGACCTCAGGTGACCTGCGACGCGGTAATTTTCAGCTCTCGCGGCGAAAATTTGAAAATATGGGATCCGTTAATGCAATCAGTGTTTGTTACAATGTCGTCGCCGGTTCGAAACCGGCGGCGGTTAATGGATAAAAACGGCGACGAGGAAACACGGAGAGGTAATTTTCATTCCGGGTGCATGCGAGTCTAGAGGGCAGCACGAATGCCCTGAACCCGCGCATCTAATTCAATCTGCGGCGGCGAGGAGCGTGTTAAAGAATCGCGCCCGCGACGGAACGACGTATCTCGGTTGCGTGGTTCGCAATTAAGGTGAAAAATCGCCGAGTAACTGTCGCTGACCTGCGGGGTCATTGTTCAAAACAAACTGGGTTGTGGATCAATTGATTAAATTTAGGTCGCGTCGTTGACATTTCTTCAAGTTATCATTGACTTTGTTCGTTTAATTCATTGTTAGTTTTACGCAAAATTCTATTTCGAAAGTCTGTTTCGTGTCCTTGAAATCGTTTCGTTCATTCTGCAGATATTTGTTATCATGTCCACATTTAGGAACACCGCCGGATTTTCTTCTCACTCTGTATTAAATTACTTCGTGATTAAACTATTCCCTTATTCCAAACACTATTTATTAATTTCATAAATCTATTTATAAAAT
The DNA here is from genome assembly GCA_959613385.1 of Geotrupes spiniger. NCBI lineage: Eukaryota > Metazoa > Arthropoda > Insecta > Coleoptera > Geotrupidae > Geotrupes > Geotrupes spiniger. The sequence goes on along the minus strand of OY390732.1, from coordinate 619,101 downwards.
GTTTTGTTTGTATTGAGTCGCCTCACTTGGTAATAAATTGCTTTAGGGATAAAACGGTTTGTCTGTACGAAAGACGAATAATTAATTTTGCAATCTGTTTATAACGCTGGTCACTAGTAAATGTTATTTCTTATCATATTTTCTGTATAGGAATGCATAGGCGTTGCAATAGTTTATATGGACGTTTATATGTAATTTTTTATTGAAATTACTTAATGTTCGGGGTTTGTCTTAAAGATTTTCATTTTCATTTCCTTACGTTTGAGATTTTTTGATAGGGTTGACCTCTTATTGCGATAAATAATGTAAAAAAGATAATATTAAAAAAATACAAAAAATAAGAGGGTTGAAAGTGGCTCATTTCTGTTTTTATATTAATTTCTCCACCCATTTCCCAATGGAATCATTTTATGTTCACAAGGATTTTTAATTAGTGATCGTCTCGTTCTGTAAATTTTTTTTTTTTTTAATATTCATTGTACGTTGGTTTTAATTAGATTTATTTGCCAATATTTTCCCATACATCCAAAACAAGTCTAAGCTCACCACTCTGGACATTAAATAAACGTGCTGTTCAGTACTAGTTACTAGTAGTTTTTTTTCAACATATTCATAAAAAATATCCTTGCGTAACAAGTTGACGCTAGGGCAAATATTTAATCAATAACCTAATCAGACCTAACACATTAAATTTATTTACGTTTCAAACAATTGTTTTTTTTTTATTTTGGATTTTACGGCGACGCTCTTGCATCGCATTTCGATATATTCCACGCGCAGATTAACACCACGACAAAAATTGGCCGCTCCGCATAAAAAAAAAAAACGCAATTTCAAAACATCGTCTAGCCTCGGACGCATTAATGAGTCGACAGGACGCCGGTTTTAAAGCTGGTACACGCTGCAACAGGGCCATTAAGTCCATTGTGGTTAAACTGTGCATAATGTTATTATTTTACTTCCTTATGAGATCGGGCATTTTTAAGATGGGGGACCGATAATGGCCGCGCAGTGATGACAATGCCATCTCATTACCCTAATGAACTTGGATGTTGCGGAGAATAATTTTAATTAAGATTTATCGCCGTCGCCGTTTTAAACTTAACGAATCGCCGCGTTCCCAATACTTTATTTCATTTACATTACTCGCCGGAGATAAGAGACAATGGAATAAGTTGGTGCGCGAACTGTAATAATTTAGTAGGTTGCAATTGAGGATACGATTAGAGATTTTGTTCGTAATAACGAGCCCATTCGTTATATTTGTTTGGTTCGCGGAGCGATTATGAGTATTATCGATAAATCTTGTTGTGGATAGTCTGAATGGGAACAATGGCGGCAAATTAAAATACCATTCCAGAAGTCATTAATTTGAGTTTAAATGCCAAATTTTCTAGATTTAAAATTGTTTTATGATAGCTTCACATGTTTTGTGTTTATATATTACTGCTGACGCTATGACAATTAAGTACGTTACGGTTTCAGTGAGTGTTTTCCTAATTATCATTAAAAAGGACGAGGATGCATATTCCTTCGTCGAACTCGAGGTCCAAATTCCGTTCGACCATTTGGTGATAAAATTTTAACACTCAATCTCCTACCTCGTTAATTTACGTAAATTGACTCCAGCCAATTATAATTACCATTGCAACAGATTTTATTCGTTCGTTGATTAAGTTTCTCAGTTAACTTATAAACGATTTGCATTTAAACACCCCCCCTAGTTTACTTGTAATATAATTCATATAAAACTTGAGTTGCTATCAATAGAGTCGATGCACATTTATGTACATACAAAATTAATTAATTAACGTACGTCTCGTGTATCGAGAAGGGAAAAAAAACAGTTTTCATTCAAGGGGTAATAGCTTACAGTTCATTACCTCCTAATATGTATGTGGCATTATAGATCTAGATCATTACGCACAAACATAGTTAAAAAACTGGGAGTATTTCGTTCGCCAGAACAACTGGTAAAAAATATGGTCGATTAATTCAGCTTATAAGGTATGCACGCGAGTCGGAATTGCAGGATTTCTGAAGAAATTGTCTACGTTTATTTTCGTTTGAAGAGGGTAAAGTTGTTTCTCGACTTTAACGTGTTTCGCTAGAGTGGTGTAGTTTTAAGCAAACTACATCACTCAATACAGGCTCTAAAATAGTGCGTGATTAAAGTGCACCAATAAAATTTGCATAAATGCCACTTACGATCGAGGGAAAAAGTGGACGCATCAAGTACAGGTATAATTAAATCCAAGACGTAATCAGCAGAATCTATCACTTTCGATCCGAGACAGTATCACGACCAATAATAAGCTACCTTCGGTTGTTGCACATCGCGAACCACTTCGCCGTTAATATATCACGAGCGATTTCGAAATTTATGAATCTATAAATCGAACTAACGCTTTGAAGCGTCGCTGTCAAAGAGCGCGGGATTTCAACTGCGTTAATTTTTACAAATGACTCTTAATTGGGCGCGCTGCGGAAAGGCTTGTTCGCTTAATGATATAATTGGACGAGATTGCGTTGTGTTATTCATTACGCGCGATTTTTTCCGCGGCATAATGCCCCATAACTAATGGTCGCTGAAATTTATTGCGCATAATCGCGCGGCGGCGAAAAAAGCGCGCGAAAGTAAGAGTCGGTGGTTTCGAAGTGCATCCGACAAAATGAAAATTAAACGCGAACGAAAGATTCATGGTCACGATCGACTGGAATCTGTATGTGGAACGAAAACAAGATATCGCCTTCGATGTCAATGTCGCACGTAGGATGGATTTTTTTATGAGGTTATGAGTTATGGGTGGATGGAAACTGGCGTGGGACAGAGATGGGCGTCGACTGGTGCCGGAGCCGTGGCCGGACCACGCGAATGTGACGCAAATGAGCGCTACCGAGCATAAATTACAAAAACGGTTTTTAAATTTTATATAAATCGATGTGGAAAATTATAAGTATGTTCAGAAATTGTTGAGAATATCAACGAAAAGACCATCTCATTGGGTGCATGATTTCACAAAAGTTAGTTTAAAAAATTGAAACTTTTTTTCAATCAGCCTAACATATTGCCTGTCACCATGTTTATGTTATTTTAGTGCGTTTTTTGTATTATATTCAACTCGTTCTGTCCTCATGGTTGAAATGTTCGGGTTGAAGATAAGAAAAAAAAGCATGAACAACGTATATCAAATGTGCGTGGTCTTTCAAGGGGAGGATGTGTTTACTGTTTTTCATCATGAAACTTGTTTACTTCAAAAACGTTTTTGGTTCGATTTTGTATCAAGCAGATCGACGCAACACAAAATTGCAAAACAGAAATCTCTAAAATAAAGTCTGGCAGGGCATATGTTTATCTGTAATAGTTTAGAAATGGCAAGCGTTTAATGTTCAACTCTTGCTTTTCTTGAAAAAGAAATTATCAATAATTATTATTCAGCAGTATTATTTCAATATATCGGTACGTCGTGTCTTACTTAAAAAGAAAATGAACCAAATCGATGGTTGCAGCGAAGGACAATTGGTTCACTTCTGAAATGGCATTGCCACTTAAAATTTTGCGATGATCACAGTTGTCGACACAATAAGACAATAAAAAGGAAGCATCGTTTTCATTCTCGTTAAGGGAAAGGTGATTTTGAGCTCTCGGTAAGATTTTTCTGAAATTTTACGTTGGTTTCATTTACACCAAAGACATTGTGACAAATCCATTGCAAGTACTCAAATATCTTGAAATCCTTTAATTTTCTTAAACATGCAAAGGTGTAGTCGACACCCTTGATAAAAGTGCCCATAGTTACTCTGTAACCACAAAATCAAGAAGATAACCATTAATAACCGTAATTTTCTTAATGGGGTGATTGACCAAATAAAACCCAGTGTTTTGTGTAAATTGGTTCGAAACTAGTTTTTCGGGCAGCAGCTAGCTTTAAAAAATCTCTTGAATGTCAGAGTGGCATATAACAAGTATCAGGTCTAACATTTTGAAGAAGAACGAGAAGGACAATTCCCAAAAGAGGCAAAATCTTTTATATGCTGTTCACGTCCTCGCTGACTGATTGGAAATGTACAGTCAACATGACTTGTGTGATCGTCGATTATTTCACAAAAATTTCAAGAAAAAAAAAACAATGTTACTGTGGAAAGTGGATGTGAAATTCTTTTATATTACGTTCTTATTACAAATTTGACAACATTTTCATTTTCTTTCTTCTCTCATATATTTTTATGGCCCTGTGTTATTATTGATTTTTTAATCTCGATTGTCGAGCTTTGTACTCTTCCGGTGCATTGCCTTTCTTTAGAGGTCTTTTTATTTCACGAATATGGCGATAGTAAACCTCAAAATGTGCGTGGCCGCAATTTTTTTTGTCAAATGTACGAAATTAATATTCCATCGAAAATTTCTAAGCCGACATTGAACGCCGGAACATGAAATTTTATGGAAAGTACACGCAAATCTAAAATAATAAATTAAGAATTGATGTTAAATAACAAACGTTTACGTCGCTTCGAGGAACACGTTTTGTGGTCATCCATAATTATTTTTTTTACAAGAAATAAGTTGATTTATCTACGAACATAAATTGATTTAGATAACAATCTGAATGCCAATACTTTCAATTAACGTACATTTAATAACATCAATCTTCGAGATCTCGCAAACACACACACACTAGCACACGGGACTATTTTTAATTGCCATCGGTCCGTTGTTTTTTCTTTGCTCGCCGGCGGAAAACGAGAATTATCATTTTCCAGGTAAACAACGAAAAATAAATTAAAATGAGTTTTAATCCATTAATCTCCGGATCGCAGATGCACGCGGTAGTCGTCGCCATTAATTCCAATTTAAGTGCAAATAGCTTCTTCGTACAATTAACCGCGCCGCGATTCGCTTACCTGTACACTTAAGATCCTTTTTAAATTCGTCGGAACCGAGATAGCAGTTCTTGGTTCCGTCGCACAGCTTCGAGAGCTCGAACAGTTGCAGGATGTCGGTCGATTCGTTCACCTGGCACACGAAATAGCCCTCCTCCAGGTTCAGGAAGAACTTCTCCTTGATGCCGAAACCGATTCCGCCGTAGGAATGGGAAGTCTGCAACGAAAGAAAAAAAAAATCAAATTACGAATTTCTCGTTTATTCACCGCCGCCGAGTTTATAATGAGTAGGAAACGTGTGTTCGCAAATTGCGCATACGGTACGACGAATCAAAAATAGCCGAGCAACAATTTGCGTTGCGTAATTAGAATTGCATTGAATAAATTACACAGTTGTATAATGGACACGCGTGGGTTCCTCGAATAAACGCCGGCCGGCGCAAAGAAGAAACATTGTTCTTATTATTTCTGCTAACTGCTGCGATACATGCACTGATTGTCGGAGCTGACCAATTTACCTTGACGCTTACACAAAAGCATATATTCCGCGGTAATGACTACACGCGTAAAATGTCCGTTAGTGATTAAAAAATAAGCGGACGTTATCGCGAATCTGGATTTTTGCATCGGACCAGATTTTCTTTCTTTATGTGCAGACGCAAAACAACCGCACGGCTGCCGAAGAATAAAGAATTTTCAATTATATGGTGTCAATTAAAATATATGGGTGGGTAATAACTTACGAGTTGAACGCAACTTTATCGTAAAAGTGTTGTACAATCTGTTCCGAAAGGAACGAGATGTATTTTTGAGCGCTGGTAAATTACATCTCTCCATTTATTTTCTATTGATACTATTTAATTCAGTACGACCTTCTTTTTCTATCAACATTTTGCTTATGTTACGTTTTGTTTTGTAACTTTTATTTTATGCTATTGTATTTAAAACTATGACCAAATATTAATTTTGAAAGAACTTCGCTGCAGTATGCAATTAATTTTTAGTTTCGTGGGATTGTATAAATTTATTTATTACCAGATTTATATTAGTTATGTAGTCCTGAACGCGACTGTTTTCTACAACTTCGGAAAACTATTAATAAATTATATGTAAATCGTGAAAGTCATGCTTCTTCGTTACAACATCCGGAACGTAAGGATCACAATAAATAATTTTGTACAATTTCGGGAAACTGCGGGGACAGTTTCTCAGGAAAGGTAGTTGAAAAAATTAACTTACTCTCTTTCATCAGAAATAATGAAAATATGGTAATAAATACTTTCTTATAACCCTATTAATTAATTATGCTGGCATGTAGCTACGGCGAAGCTCCTTTAAGGGTAGTTTATCAAAAAATGGTTTAGAAAAAATCAAGGTACTTTGTGCTGTCGTCGTGAACGTAAATATGACAATGATAATTAGTTTTGTACGGTTTCCGAATGTGCGAATATTTTAAGCTATGTATTTGTGTTCATGCGGGGGTGACATGCTTCTGCCATCAATAATAATAGATATCTTGTAACAAATAATTCTGTAGTACATCCAGAAGAAAATAAAAAAATCAAAACAATTATTTTGTAATTGCAATTTATTGTTGCAAAATTAATTATTAATAACAATTTTTTTATTGCCGAACTCTTCTGTATAAAATTGCACCACCGCATTATTAATTAATTTTGTGTGTGGGGGTTACAAAACTCACACAATATACAGTGTGTTTCACTTAAGGGTGTAACACCATCATATCTTTTTTATTTTTAGTTCAAATTTAGTAATTTTTTTTCCCAAACGTAGAATACTTATTGCTCTATTTACTCCCAAAAAACCAATTGTCTTGTTGTCACAGGTTGCTTTAAATGCAAAGCAACCTGTGATTGCAAAATAAATGGAAAAAATCAAGAAATCACTTGAGGGATTTTTTTATCGAAAAATTTTACTAGTAGTAATTGTTCAGAATTGCCCAAAAACCCTAAATCCAAAATTTCATGAAAATTAAAAATGTGAAAATTTTCTTCAAAAGTAGTTTCCAATTCGATAAATATTATTTGCACAGGTGGCTGCGTCTAAACAACAACAACAACTTTAACAGTTCAGAGTTTGTTTCAAACAAAATTTTCACAACATCCTTTTTTCGGCGCAGCTAATAAGAAGTATTTACGGACTTTTACGGGAAATTTTAACATTTTTAATTTTCATAAAATTTTGGAGTTAGGGTTTTTGGGCGATTCTGATCAATTATTACTAGTAAAATTTTTCGCTAAAAAATCCCTAAAGTGATTTCTTGATTTTTGCCGTTTATTTTGCCATTGCAGGTTGCTTTGCATTTAAAGAAGACAATTGGTTTTTTGGGAGTAAATAGAGCAATAGGTATTCTACTTTTGAGAAAAAAAATTACTAAAATTGGACTAAAAATAAAAATATGAGGGTGTTACACTCTTAAGTGAAACACACTGTATATAGACGTGGCAATAACAATTTTGAATATTTTTGTGTGTATATGTGTATTGGGTAAATTTGTTGGTACCTTAATAATCCTTCGTTCGATTTAAGCCAGAACCATGACATTGCAACATAAATATTTCGACGATAGACACGTACGTTTTCTCGTCAACGATGTGACGCCATCAGTGGTATAAATTATGTATTATGGTATAAATTAGTCTCGTAAGTTTTGAGACCATATTTTAGGATTTTATTATTTTAATAGCGGGGGGGGGGGGGGCAACGCAATATATACAAATAATTATTAAATAAATCACCGAATAGTCTGAATCTATTTTAATTGAGAAAACTGCAAAAAATATTGCTAAGCTTTCCTCAATCCCAAACATCAAAATTTGATTTAATTTATTCATTGTAACAGAGTATTAACTTATAAAAAATTGAAAAAATTAAATCGACAGAAGTTCCATAAAATTATATATAATAATCCGTTATCTATTTTCTCTTTGTTCACTTAAATAGCCATTTTTTGTTGGATCGGGTTTAGGTTGAATAAAATTGAATCAAATACAATAGAAAACATTACTCCCATTTAATTTATTTACTTGGTTTCGTGTGAAATTAACCCTACCCAACCCAACGCAATTTAATCCAACCCAACCCATTGCACCTAGTATGAAAATTTCTGAAAAATTTCATGTTCATTTTTATATATCTGGCACGACTCAGTCCTCTCCAACCCAGTTCAATTTAATTCAACCCAACTCAATCCAATTATTTTGTTTCATTTTTTATACTTCTCCCAATAGTTTGGTTGGGTTGGATTGAATTGGGTTGAGTTGAGTCTGGTTGGGTTGGGTTTGATCGATTCCAGTAAAATTATCAACTAAACAAATTCATATTCGACTAATTTATTTATTTATATAAAATTTACCCAACGTTAAAAAAACGCATCCACAACCGTTTTGAGCAAGGATTGTTAATGTTGAAAATATTATACAATATGTGTTCTAGTCAATTGATTATCAAAATTCAATTATTATTAAATAATTGAAAAAAATTATAAATTAGTAGTGCGATGTAAAGCTACCCGTTCTATATCCGGCGAATATAATAGAATTGATTGATGTACAACGACACGTTTGACAAACTAATTGCCTACTTTATGGCTTTTCTAATAATTGTCGCGAATCTCAAGCATTTGATTGGTGTAAAAGTTTACGACGTTACGTTTTGAAATAAAGTGAAGATACGGAAATTAAAATGATCTGCGAAATTTAAGGTGGCAATTTGGTTTTTATGGCTGTAGGCGTCCAACTGTAAACAAATTACGCCGTACAATTAAATGGCATTTAACTTGTTAAGCGACGGATGAAAAATGTAATGTTTCATATATTTTTAATGTTTCCGGGTTTTTTGTAAATTCGCACAGTATCTGAAAGCTTTCACGGAATTAACAAAAACGTAATTATATTTGTATTTGCATAACTGATGAAATCATTTGGGAAATAATAAATTAGTCGAAGAAATATTTGGAAGTAGGAACTAAAAATACATATTTACATTTATTCATTAAATGAATATTTAATCGTATTTTTAAAAACAATGCAGCAGCGAACGTAAATGCATTTTAGATAGTTCGAAAATATTGATTTCTTGCTTCTACCACTTTCTTACTCATTATTTATGTTTGTGATGGTACATTGGATGAGACTTAATTATATCGTTACGTACTGATGTATAGGTGTTCCCAAAGACCTCCAAGATGGAGGAGTGATGGAAATATGAACTATGTTTTTATGTTGTTGCTGTATTGCACGCCCAGGTGAGAGCATCACCTATCGGTTCGTAGACCTTTTTCTCAGAGGCAGGGATTTGGTAACGTAAACAAATACGTCGCCTCCCCATGCAGGCGACGTATTTGTTTACGTTACCAAATCCCTGTTATGTAAAAGGGAAAACAATTATTATTAGGTTACTCGTCCACCAACTCTAAAATCGATTAAACCCGTAACCGACCTTCCGATATCGCGCCGATCGAACCTTGGAAGAAACGGAAATCGTCGCGCTCCACGGTTCCCGCCTTCCGGTCACTTACGATTCAATTGTTTTTCTCGCGATTTTCTAAAATCCTTGAACGAGCCGCGGATCACGTGCGCGACGAGCAAATTTGAACGCGCCGATTTTTCAGCAAGTCTCAAGGATAATCACGACAAATGTAATAAACAACGCTCGCCGATAATGTATGCACACATGCGATGATTATCTTAACTGCCCTGCATCACAAACGAAATATTTCAATCTCGGCGCGTAACGAGCCCGCCCCATTATCACTCAAATCTGAAACCAATGGATCACGTAATTTGTATATTTGAGGATGCGCCCGCTTACGCTCGTCCATCGGAAATTTGAATAATAACGAACGTGATTATAGTAATAACGAAGGCTCCGCCGCCATTATTGGCTTCCTTCGGATTCGAAATTGCCAATTAGACGAGCAGTGCCTAGCGCACTGCAATTAGTATGCAAAAATAAACATTTTATGTGATAAGATTATTCCTCTTGTTTGAGTTGAATTTCATTACGGAGACGGTGCGCGCGGTCGTTGTTTATCCTGCGACGATGACACGGAATACAAATATACCCGTCCATTATTTTGAATATATGAATGTTTCAAAATAGGAAAATTCCGCGCTGCCGCCGCGCGACCGTTCGCCATCCTGCGAAATATTAAAGCAAACAAGCCGACTGTAAACCACCGTTGAACGACGACGACTGTTTAAATACCGAGCGCTACCGAAAACGGGTTCCGACGCCGCTTCAAATTATCGCCGCAAATACGTTTGTTTGCACATCGAAATGGATTTTTCTGCACGAAATGTCGGCGCGTAACGGGACACGCGAATAGGTTTCGAGAACGATCGCGACTTCTCAAGTTCAAGCTGTCGATTATAAGCTTCGAGACTTCGAGCTACTTCTTTGCCCGGAGCGATGGTAATAAAGTGGTGGTTTCATGGGTAATAAATACATTAAAACGCGTACCCTACGTATGGTATTTATTATGACTCGGGGCGATTTACATGAATTTATTGGTCTGTTATATTAGCGCAACATTTTTATTATTGGATGATGTTAATGATAATAATTTTAATTCATAGTACCAACGTATTAGAACATAAAAAGAATTTTTTTAGACTGCTTATTTTCAATCGTTTTGTATTTTAAATGTACTGATGTTGACGCGTTCAGTTGGTTTTAGTTTAGTTTTTATCATTTGATCTGGAAATAGGGACTGTCACGCTGGGTGCCAAATTGAGTCATAAAACGTTTTTCTAACGTGTGCACAATTATGAATTAAGTAAAAGTTGTATTTCATTCAATTTGTAATTATTTGGCAAGGATTATTTATTTATCATGGTGTGGTGGTGTTGTGTTGTGTGGAAATTATGACTTTTGCAAATCACGTCCAATGTTCTCGAATCGCAAAAACCTGTTTGTGTACTCTTTAAGCAAATAAAACGACAAAATCCAAAGAAATTACCATAACACGTTATAAATTTCTTATCGATTGTTAATTAGATTAATAAACATACCCGGTATATTGTACATAAAGCTTGACTAATGAATATTAATACGGTGTCATTCGTCGTTTTGTCCTCGCCGCCATATCAAATCCAGCCCATTTATTGTATAATGTGTTAAGCGCCATTTTTTTACATTTTTCCAACGAGACGAAAATAACCAGCTGCGTGCATCCACGTCCGCGATTTCTTCGATCTTTTTGGCTGTTTACTCATTAATTTAATTAGTGCGTACCACGACGTCATTGCAGCCGGCGTTTCATTTATCAAGACGTCGGAAGTCATTGGATAAGTTGACACATATGCCAATATACAAGTTTAACGCGCCGCGGATTATGCGCGTCCCGGGCAGAATATTAAAACGGCAATTTATCGCGAAATAAATCACGGAGTTGTTAGCGTGTTCTGGTTAGGTAATCGCGCGCGTTTTTCGAAGCCCACCAAACGCAACTCGGACGAGTCAATTAGGCGGGTTTTATGCGCGAGCGGCGCGCAATTAATGGGCCGAGCGCGCTAATGATAGTGTTCGTCTGCGTGGTTTTTTTTAAATCGGAACGATGTCGAACGGATGCGCGGGATATTTATTCTTTCCGTTTCAGCTTCATTAGGGAATCGTCGACGTCCGACGAACCCGCGCGAATATCGAACGGTGTTCGGCTCGTTCGGACTTCGACGTTGCTCCTCGCGCCCAGGTAAATATCGCGGGAGATTTTTGAGCGCTCGGAACGAGTTCTGTGGCTCTGTGCACGACGGATGTTAACGTAGTTAAAATCGAATGACATATAAGGTTGTGTAACGCTAATAAAACGAAGTGATTATTGCGGGTTGTAATGAAATTTATCTCCAAATTTATTTAACTTATTTTTCGATTGCAGCAATCGTAGCGATCACCATACAAAGGAACAAGGCGGGTTTTCCTTATGCATCAAATTCTTTAATAACGTTGTTTACATCTCCAGCGAGTTCGTGAAATCACATCTTCTATAGTTCGATTAATATACAATTCTTGTTCATTGCAGAAATCCGAATCATTTATTGGTTAGTCGACTTAGTATAATCACATACATTTTTTGTAACTCATGTTTGCATCTGATGAGTCCTGAATGATGAAACGTATATTTTTATCATATGTGAGTATTTCTCGTTGACTAATTTATATTAAATTGGCTTAATTTCTTCATAATATTTTGCGTAAATGTAGTACGTAATAAATAAAAATACGGTCATAATCGATGTGTGTGAAAAAAAATCTCTCTAAATTTGTTGAAAAATTGTCTCGTAACAACTTTTGTTTATCAATCATTTCATCAAAATGACGTATTTATAGAGTTTTTTTTACGAATCTAAATATATTTAATTTTACATCTATTTTATTATATTGTCAAACAATCCTTAAATATTGTTACCAAATCTTAAACAAATCTTTCAATATTTTGCACTGACAGTTAAACTTTTAGTTCTTCTAGAAAAATCTACAAATTTACACAAGTAACATAAAAATGCAAATCAATTATTGATTACTTCCCAACGTAATTTTTGTTGTGTTTAAAAAAGTTAATAAATAAGTAAATAAATCAATATAAATTTTTGTTAATAATAATTTTATAGAAACAATGTTTATGCTTTAATAAAATTCAAGTAAAAAATAATAATAATCAATTACTTTCTCTATCATTCGTTAAAAAGAACAAGGTGCCAAAATTCGGTTAGGTTAATTAAAAAAAATCTTTTAATAGCAATGTAGGATCTGTAGGGACCATTTCGATGTCAAGTGGTATGCTACGTAAACAGTAATTTTCTGGTTCGTATGTACCTCAGTTTTCGGAAGATCTCTGGTATGATGTCCACGATTACGTGCTGCTGAAGACGTCCAGAAAGATTAAAATTTCTTTGCAAATCCAACATACAAAGCATACAAAGAAGGAGCAGAGTACTAGTTAAGCCCATTAAGACTGCATTATTTTTATGCAGACTTATAATTTTATTTAGGTATTCATATTAATGGTTAATGGTAAAAGGAGGCTGTGGGGGTTAAATTCGTGGGTTCTGGTTGGGTTACAATACATTACAATACATAAAACGCCAAACAACGACGACGCCAATCGATGTATGTAGCTACCACAAAAAAATACCCAAACTATAATTTGGGAAATGGATATAAATAGGGCTCGACGTGGGATTAAATTTACACCAGAGACAATAACTACGTTATATATTTTCTCCCATGCTGTCCAAAAACAATAAGATAATGGAAAAAGCTTCCTAAGCTCAATACACCTGAAAAGTTACATAAATTATAGGCAAACATTTCTTCTGCCATCGATAGAGAAAAAAGGATGGAAAACACTTGGCAGAGAAACTATGTAAATACATGACAAGCTTTAAAATAGTAGATGCTCACGATTTCGGATTTCAAGCGAACAAAAGCAAAAAAAAATTGGAAATTATCATATGCTGTGCATTTTTGTTAATTTTTCAAAAATTCTGTTGAGGCTTATAGAAAAGATTGGTATTAGAGGCAAATTTTTGTAATGGTTCGAAGATTATAGTATGAGAAAAAAATTGGGGTAGAAATAGGTTCTTTTGTGGATATGGTGTACGATTTGAACGGTTGCTGAAATTTGGGGGTAAAACCATCTTCTTTATTTCCTATGTGCTGGTTATTTCCTTAGATTTATGCCACCTCCATTCTCCCATTCCGAGGCAACAATAATTTAGTATGGAAGTTATTTGGAAAAGCGTTCAATTAACTTATCGTTAAATCGATCGAAGGCGTCCCTCAGGGTAGTGTCATGGGTCCACATTGTATACGTAATTTATGTAAATCGACCTTAATTTTCCTCGGCAGTTTTTCCCCCGGTCTTCTTGGGTATACGAGAATAGTTTAATAATTAATTTATCGTAGTAGACTTCTATTATCAGCGCAGCAGATGACGTCGTAATTTTATTTATTGACATCGCTAAGATATGGAAATAATTAAGAGATAAATCTTGGTTTCTTAACAAATTCAATTGAGTTTAGAAATCTCTCACAAGTACGATTAAATTAATTTCTTTATTCTCGTTACCATCTTTTAATTATTGCATTTATTACTTAATAGTTTTTTTTTATCACCGTTAATATTCACGATACAAACAATATTTAAGTTACGTTTTTGTCTATACTACATGTCTTTAAACATTCTGGTATAGTTGTACTCGATGTATATAGCATGACGAATGCTTGGAACCCATCTTTCACAAGATTAGTTCAATTAATTCTTATTATTTATGTTATAGGAGTATTTTGTTAGATTGATTTCTTATTCACATGCAATAGGGTTTATAGCGATTTATTGAATTATCAAGAGCTCCACAACAAATGTAATGGTATAAGTGATTAAATAATGTTAATAAATTCATTCTTATTCTTTCAGTACATCGTCAACGTATATTTTTACCATCCTTGTAAAAATGTCAATCCTAATTATTACAAATACCACTACTTCGCCGCACAACGCAAATAATTACAATAATTTATCGACGCGCTAAATCGCCGAGGAGTTTGTCGCCAGTTTTCAAATCCGAAGTCAATTACACAAATCTAACTTTCAGTTTCGCTTTCAAAACTTCTTGTCGAGAACCTGCGCCATAAATTGCCGATAGGCACACAAGTATTTATGTTCCTTGTAGAGTAAGTGACAGGACAGGAGGAGCTTGCATCTCGACAAGGGACAGCTACATGAGTTTGTTAGCACTAATTGTCAATGCGCAACGTACTCGCGAGAGGGACGCGAGCAAATGCGCCTCACGTTGCCGGACTGCAACGGAACGAGCTCCCGCGGAATGCCTTTACGATGGTAATCGAATAACTTTGGAGCGCACCGGGCATACAATAGGCGTTGCGCGGCGGCACCTTTGCGAATCCAAATACGCAGAAGCGAAATTAGCTTTTCCCCGACGATCGATCTGTGATTTGGACCTTTATTAATTAATCCTAGCCGGGACCAAGTGACGCAAGCGAGGAATGTCATCTTTAGCAAATTGCCGGGGAAAAGCGCGCAGTTAATTAATAATTTTAATTTTAGCGGATCATCATATCATCATTGTTGTAATTTATTTATACGAGTACGACAAGTAAAAGTTAAACTTGTCGTGGTCGAGCATAAGCAGCAAACGCTTCCGTGCATTGACTTTGTGCTCAATTATCATGGTAATCAATCACAAACTCATTATTATTTATTTAAACTTCAGTGTGGGACTTTACAAACTGATCGAACCCAATTATATAGCGGTTTGCGTCCACGATCTACTTATAGTTAGTTAGTTGTTAGAAACTAGTTAATCATTCGCTGTGGATGATACAGGAAAACGTTTTGGCGCGAGTAGTAATAGTTCAGCGATTATGAATTATATGTCTGAAATGAAACTTGTGATTCAAACCATTGATATTCGCAAGTCAAATTACTAGTCTGGTACTTAGACCACTACATCAGGTACGTGATCTTCAATTAACGTGTTAACAATTAACATATCTTGTTTAAAAATCACTAATGGTTAATTTCGTTAAAACTAACGGATTAAAAAAATTAATTGAGTCGTCGCGTCTTTCGTTCGTACGGGCATCTAATTTGTAAGCTTAATTACCTATTAGGAAATGCCGGCGTCGTCCGCGGCAACAAACGAACTCACTTGAGGACATCAGATTCTCAATGTGAGTTTTACCATGCTCATTTGTTCGCATTCAATTGAGCGCATATAGAGATAATTACGGATCTTGACATATCTACATCCAATTGAATTTACTCCGCGGCTATTTTAATGAATAGTTTTGAACAATGGGGCTTTAATCTTACCCGAGTACTTTGGCGTTTCGTAACATCTCGGATTAAAAACAGACAGAAAGAGAGAGACAGAAAAACCGAATTGATACGTTTAATTCTCCCTACAAGGTTAATGCAGTTCGTCTGTTGCATATTCGCACGCACCGCAAATGCATCATGGTCGGGAGAGCTAGGAATTTCTCGAGAGATTATTATTTGAAACGCATTCCTCGCGCTTATTTTCGAATGCTAAGGTGATATTTGTCGTGCGTGTCTTGGATTTCGTCCGAAGGGGGATTGTTATTGACGGATTGTGTTAATTTCGACGAGTCGACGAGTCGACGAACCACGGAAAAATGTGTTGAAAACTAAGTGGTATATTAGTAAAATTTTGTGTAAATAAAGCGATATACAGTGTGTATTAGCCAAATGGAATAAATTCAATATTTTCATGTTGGGTTGCCTGACAGCGAAATGAGATCGGAAAACTGCCCACCTGATGGTGTCCATTCCCACTTATACATCATATAATTATTTCCTCGCCGTTTTCACGATTTTTACAAAGAGTCCCTTATACAAAATTGTTATATTTTCAGGCTTTTGTCTTAATGTTAGATGCAAATGATGAGTTCTTAGCCATTATTGATTTTTTACCCAATTTTATTGGATTGGGTTGAATAATGTTCTTGGGTATTGGTTAGTTATATAAATTAGGTCCACTCCATTCTCACGATCCTTAATTTATAAAATAGTGTACTTTATGTTTGCATGGTTTGTATATTTTATAGGAGTATTTAGATACGATTTGTTAACCTCACGTTCTTAGTAAAAATGAAAATTTTATGATCGATTGTTATTTGATATTTCGTTGATCGTTGTTTATGTATTTTCATTTAGTTGGATCCTTATTTGTGTGCCTTTACCTTGCGTCGATTCGATTCAGTTTAATTTTTTTCTAGAACTTTCTACTTCTTTGGTTGCTGTTGTAGATTTTCCTTTTTTCTTATTTGTGATTTTTTTCAATTTTTTAATGTGTTGTAATTTTCAGTTACAGATTCGATTATCATTTGTTTTCGATTCTATTCTTTCATTACGGTTTTATTATTAAAATTACCCAAGCTAACCCAAACGAACAACTCACCTCCCAACTCAACCCAACTCATTCCAACCCAACTGAATTCAAGTCGACCCACCCCATTTAAACCCAACACAAACCAAGTCGACCCAACCCAACCTTGTTGTCCTTTTCCGTCGATTTAGTTGTCACGTTCATGTTGTCTTTCACTTTTGCGTTTAAATTGTCTTAAATGCAAATTTTTATCGTCAACTATTGTTTTGGATTTCAGCTTGTCTTCGTTTGTGAATTCAAGTTTTCTTGTCACCTTCAGGTAAACTAAAAATACACTTCATTAAGTTAAAAAGAATCCCTAGATAGTTTGTAAGTTATTGAATGAATTCTGGGGAAGTCCCAAGTTATTATTTCTACAAAGTTATAATTTTTAATTTTTTGGAACGAACGAACGAACGAACGTGCGAGTCAAACGAACCGTCGAAAAATGTTTGTCATCAGAAATACTTTGAATTACGAATGAATCATTTTCGATAAATAATACTAAGGAAGTACTAAAAAAAATTTAACTATGTAACCCAAGGATGTAAGTAGTCCAGAAGTGCAGATTCTTGTATATATTGCTATGATTAAGATCGTGGAAATGTAGATTATTTAGCATGAACGATACGTTGGGTGTTAAATTGTAAGAGTAAATGTTCGTTAAAGAACATTTAATTTCAGTTTATTCTGAAGAGGAGTTTATATAACGGTTTGCTTAAGTGACATCAGAACGAAAATATTTTGTCGCTCATCTAAGTAATTCTGGGTCGTATGGGAGACATCATATCAAACGTTTCATATATTTTATTACGTATTAATTTTAATTAAAGTTGGTTATATTTCCATTTCTGTAGTATTTCCAGCAATTTTTTCTGCCCACGTCGGCGGCCTCCATAAACACAAAATCCAGCATGCGGTTCCGTTCAGTCGCCATAAACGCCCAGCAAATTCGGCGCATTAATTACCCGCTTAACGACTTCGCGTCACCGCACCAGCCCATAATTATTAACAACGCCATCAAGTGGCGTTTTCCTTTCCGATCGTAAACAGTCGCGCGATTTACAGTCCGACCCGGCTAATAACTAGGAAAGTGCATGTGGCACGGCGTACATACGGCGGAGTGCAAGTCCAACGACACCGACCGTCGACGGAGAACCGGACGATCTTAAATTACCGAGCGTACGCGACGCTGTACGCTGCACCGGCAATTTTATAAATTACTATACTTTGAGATCATATCGCGCAAATGAACGCCGTGAAATTTCGGAATGCGTAAAAGTCGGCGGAAAACAAACTGATTCGCTTATAATCAGTTCTAATGTCGCAGGGAACGCGGCGTGATTATTGTAATTTAAATGACGTTACCGCACCGACGGAACAGTGACTTTGCGAAACGGTAATTCGTCGTTTGTTTGCGTCGCCGCGAATTAGCGTCACGGAGATCGCGATTTCATTGGTCGCGACTGATTATTTCGAATCGATAAATGAAGGATTAATGGGCAATGCCGATAATGACGGGAAAATATTTTAACGACCACGGTGATGTGATATCCGTTGAACTCAATAAACAGCGAAACGATGTCGTCCAATGATCCAACCGCACTGATTTTGCAGACCTGTTTAATACATTTACAATGTGTCTTCGATTTTAAAAGCTAAAATTGGTATTCAAATTCTTAAGGACATTGATATTTTACACTATTTCACTTCAATTTGCAATTGAAGTGAAAGTAAATTAAATTTTCGTCGTTAAGGATAAACTAAATGTTAAAATTACATAATGGACACTGTCGCATTGCTGGTGGGTAAAAACCACTGCATGTACATAGAAACAAGAGTATGAAATCATTGACGTCTAGATGGCGTTAATACTAACACACAAACTTTTTGTCACTTTGCATGACTTGATGGGATGTATGTGTGGTGTCTGATGAGCTCAGGGAAAGCGACACAGCTGTCATCACCTTAATACATTCTCTGAATTTAATTTTTACCTAGCCTTATGTTAGCTTAGCTTCAATAATTTCGAATTATAATTTGTTTATGAGTTCTAGATTAACTGGTTCTTAACCTAATTTAAAAAAGTCAAACATTTACGTTTAAACCATTAAACACAACAAGAACTTAAAAATGCGGATCTAAAAAAAGAAACCATAAACCGACGGGATTATTAAATCTTTATATCGTACATGGCTTTAACATTTAACCTCTACGCAACAAAACACCGCCATTAAATCATTAACAACCTATGGCAACATTAGCTTTAATGGAGGTACCTAAACGCACGTTAATGTTTACGGCGTCCGCGATTTATTGGCGGTAATAGAAATAATCGCAAAAATTGCCGAGTGGTCGTGGGCAAAAGTCCACTGTCGCTACCAGCGTTTAACGCCATCAACTACGTCCATAATATAGTCATTAAGCTTATATAAAAAATGAACGCGATTAAAACGCGAAGCGGACTTAGTGTAGACGCCGAAGTTGCGGTTTTTCGTAATTGCGGGCGTCGTCCGATCACCAGTTGTAATTACGGAGCGCGGTTTGCATTTGTGCAACCGTAGTTTACGTGCGCTCGCTGGGTCGGCAGTGACGGTCAATAAATCGCGGAAAAAAGCGCCGGCATTGTCGGATCGTCCTATACGCGCGAAATTAATTTCATTGAGCCGGAATTACCTCATTTGCGCGCACGTCGATTTCAAATGCGCTTAGAAAGCTGCATGTTTGCGCAATCTTCGTTTACGTGCCCCACAATGGCTTTTAAGGTGTCCGGTTCGAGTGCCCGCGCTGATCCAATAAGACTGAGCTGTATGGGTTTGCAAATTACGGCTGAAAGTGCGTTGTGACGGCGCAGAAAATTGTTAGGCTAGTTCGTGGGGGAGAAAAACGCCATCTTTATTAAAATATATGGATGAAATGTTCACCAAGAGACCAAAAGCGTCTAGGGAAAAATTAAAATTTTTTTAGTCTAATAAATTTTTATTTTCTCAAAAAAATTCGAACCATACTTAAAATGTAAGGTCATACCATCAATTCAACAATTCTTGTTGCTAACACTTTAGCAACACATAAACGACAACCAGCTACAATGCATGATGTACCCTTACTTAGCATAGTGAGATGTAGTGGAACTTTGAAGCGAATCTGAGAGATTAACATAAATGAGGAAATGTGTTGGCTCCAACATGGAGCCCCGTGGCACACCACTGTTTACAGTAACCGTATCTGAAAAATAATTACTAAAAACGTGATTCGCAGAACCGACTATGCAAGTAGACTGCTCGCGGTTGCAAAGCTAGGGGAGAGAGATATTTGAAATTTGTACTATTTCTATTATTGTACTATTGCCCCCCTTTTTGAATATCGGTACAATTTTCGCAACTTTCAAATATGAAATAATGAAATCTGGAAAGATGCCAGGTGAAAAAGCAATGGTGAAGTGGTGCAATAACCGAATCAACAACAAATAGGTTGGAATTTCATCTACCCCTGCAGACTTTTTGGGTGGCATTTCCATGATGACACCTCATCACTCATCAATATTATTTTCATCTGCATGTTCAAAAATTAACGTCATTAGCGACACAAAGAAACATCTTCGACAACTTAATTTTGTGACTATTTTTTTTTTATATAATGGATTCCCCTGGCTACTGTGGTTCGCTATGGATTGGTTTCCATCCATTGTTCAATTGTTCTGTGGGTCTCGTTATTACAATGAAAGACTGCGTAATTTGCTGTGTAATTTAGTCCTACCGCAGTGCTTGTATCGACAAGGCTTTCGGACCCTGTCGACTCTGCTTGTACTTTTCGCTTCCGGATTACAGGTTAGTTCTTTAATAATATTGTGAATATTTGTGAAAACGCAGACGAAAGTCATTGCAATTCTGAAATGATTTTACGTTTGCATAGAGATTACTCATAAACCATTACATTTATCAACAAAAATTTCTGATGATAATAGCACCATTTAACCATAAGGCAACGGATGAAGGCAAGCTTTCGGTATTAGTTTTGCTTGATTTGTTTTTCACAACATATATAACTTATTCATAGGGCTATGCATCCTGGGGTTAAAATTCACACTAAAAATATCATTATTGATTCATTTGCTTGGTCTTCATCGTCCTCTTTGTGAGCTGATGAGCGTCTTCTCCAGACGATCCTTGTTGACGTAGTCTAGATTTTTACTCGCCTTTCACTTTACTTTGGTCATGGTCACACACTTTAACATAAAATCCTAGTGTAATCTTTAGATGAGGAGATTCCGTTCATTGCGATTAGGACCGCAACGACACGTCTTGTGCAAGACTTGCATAATCCGTAGTTAAAACTTTTGCAATGATTGTTGCTCGAACTAAATTAAACGTTTGCTGCGCAGCGTATTAATATTTCAATATTAGAAAGGATCGCTAACAATTGACACGGAAGTACTAATGCAGCTAAAGTATCGACGGTGCAATTAATTCATGTATGCCTAGTGTATAAATAATGACCTAACACCGTATAAAGGAAACCATATCGTCGCCATACTATGACACAATTTTTTTGTCGCGTTAAAAGTGACAGTAACAGCGGAAACTAACCTTTTCATCGGAAATAACTTGTCTATAGCATGGAAAAGTTTTTTCGTTTCTGGTTCCAGTTATTGATTTAATTTACGACCTCCCAGACAATTGCTAACGAGCGTCAGTTAAACGGACCGTCCGGAAAGAAAAATCACGAGCGGACGGAGACAACTGCGGAATGCGCGCTCGCCGCTTGCGGTTTCGTTCAGCGCTCGCGTCGTGAAATATGGTTTTTTAATGACGGACGATCGCCTGCAAATCGAGGGGTGCGGTTCATTAAAATACGACGAAATAGATAATGTGCGAACAAAGTGGTGCCATTACGGACGTGACGTGTCTCGGCCGGTTCCAGCGCGGCTTCCTTATATGGCGCCCGCCGCGGCGTCGAAGGACGACATCGCGACCAACGCGGCCGGGAATGCGGCGAATCGAAGACGCATTAGCATCCTTGCGTAATTGTCGTGAAAAACGTCTTGTTTTGGAAGAAAATGATGCATTTAAATGCCCAGTGTGGCCTCAACCTTGCTGCGTGCGGACCGGTATTTATGGAATATCAAGCGGCGTTGTCGCTGCAGCGGTTGCATACGGTTGCAATGGGTCGAGTTTGTTTACACCGGGAGGTGGAATTTTATAATTGAAGGTGAAAAAACTGTGAAAAACCTCGTGCGCTAGATGTTGACGCCGATGCTTTAATCAAAGTATAACATTCGTAAAGTACGCTATTTGGTAATGACAAAATTTAATTGATTTAATCATCATATCCTCGACGATAAAATTGCATCACAAACATTTTATCGAAGTTTAGTTCTACGAAACTTATTTTAAATTTTGCAAATTCGGTCCCACGATACTTAATGTGTAAGATTTGATTTTTGACGTTGTATAAGACTTCCTAAAACGGATTGACAATCAAACGTGATTCTACAAGATTAAGTTTATGTCCACTAACAAAATTTGGATTGGATTTTGTTTACTCACAATTGATCTGATTTATCATTTATTCAGAACTTTTACAAACAAAATTATAAAATTACACACTACAAATTTTTTACTTTGAATAATTTCCAATTATTTAACATAATTAATCTTGTGGTTCCATCAAAACGCACAATGCAAATTGTCTCGTTTCACGTAATTGTTTGGACCCCGAGTGTCCGCATTATAAAACCACACAAAACGTAACCATTCACCGTGACCCAATCGATTCATCGCGAGTTTTTCGAATCGCCGCAAATGACAAACATCTTTATGCCGACGCAATCGGACGAGTTGTTTTTATCAGCGCCAAGTCCCGTTCGAAATGAAAAGTTCCGATCGCAGCGAGGAGCGGCCATATGGTGAATGGTTTTTTTTCGTGGGAATCGCGCCGGAAAAAAGGCGAATTAAACGGTACAAATCGGCGCGGCATCCATCTCGTCCGAGTAAACGCGTACGTGCTGAAGACCAATTTGCGCGCTCTTGTAGGAAACATTACCCACAAATTGACATAATAAACTTACTTTTCAAATGGCGCGCTGTGCGAGTGCCGTACGCGTAATTCGTAGTGTAACGAAATAATTATGACTATTACGTACACCGAGCGAGTTCAACAATTTCTCAGTCAAGTTCACTCACTCTTACTTTTTTTTTTCTGACGCACTCTAGAATGTTGAATTGGACAAGTGGATTGTAAAAGATTTGCTTTATGCGTAATTAAGTATCAAACATATGACATCCTTTTACTAGTAAAAGTGCCAGTGATCTTTTATGTCTTGGTTTATTATGGATGTTACAATGAGCTTATAAGACGAGGAGATTGTGTTACAGCAGAGTTTCCGCAATAAAATATTCGATGGCATTAACGCACGGACAATAAATTGATTTATAAAATTCCCAATGCTGGCGTGCCTATCATATTTGCAATGTTACTAAAAATATTGCAATAAAATTTTTATGTGTATAGATTGCTCGCGAAAACATTCGACCAAGTATGTAGCATTAATTGAATTGTTTGCAGTTACAATTTATTACTGGAGATAACGATAACGACATCGAAATTCAAATTGCGACTGGAAATTTAATTTTTTTTTCGAAGTAGTGCATCGATTTTTATTAACATTGAATATTCACCAACGTGGGCAATAACACCCACTCGTCCCTAATTACCGACGCCCATGGGTTTTAACGGCGTAATCGGCGGTCATTATTCGAAGATTATTTCTCGCGTTCGCGATTTAAGAACTTCTTGTTCGGATGGTAATTCGCTTCAGTTCGGCGGAATAACCTCGCCGCTAATCCAGAAACACAAAGGAACGAAGGCGTTTTTGCAGATTGGGACGTTTGCGAACGTTCGGCTGGCGTGCGTGAGGATCGCGGCGAAATTCTCAAAAATGCCGATGAACCCGTCCGTGACGGAGACGAGGCGAGCGTCTATTAAAATCAAATTACGACCGTTGCCTCTCCCAAGTTTCAGCGCGACTTGATTTATTTCGTTCGTTGGGAAATCTAATTGGTAATTTGCATGTTTGATGATATTTTCGATGAACTCGGACAATTCTTTCGGGTGAATAACCTGACGGCAACGACTGTCTAAAAAAATTCAACACTACGCGACATTCTTTTCCAGTGCCTAGTTCCTCGTCCTGTAACCAAAGAAACTCGGTCTATATTGGAAGAAGAAAAGCTTGCGGAGAGGTATCGGTTAAAATTTTAAGAACGTGTTTGCGGTAGTTTCGTTAAGTCAAAAAATTTCCTCCCCGCGTCCAAGCCTGCTTTTTGCATCGTTTACCACTTGATCCTATCTTCATATTTACAGCCTGTCAGATCCATTCTCATTTCGATTCTCGTATCATCAATTCGTACTTTCTTCACGTTGACAAATTTAATTATTTCTGTTTGTGTGATTTCCCTTAACGAGCAAAATTAAGACTGATAGCGATAAAATTAATCAACAAAATCGGATATTGTACACTTCACCGCACATTCGAAATGATAAATGTTGACTCGAATTAAATCGCAAAACAACAGGACCGTATCGAAAAAATAATCATAACAATTTTAAGCCTCGACAAAAAATTTCACAACTGTTCCACATTTTGGTTTTTTCCTTCCAACAATCGAATTTGATTAATATTTTAATATCAATGAATTTTGACCGATTTATTAATATTATGCAAGTGGTACGTGCCCAATGGACAGTATAATTGTATAATTGTTAGCGTGTGTACAAAGCCTCATAAATTACACACTTGTTAATTGCTTTGCTGCGACCACTTAACGTTTATGCAATTACGAAACTAAAAATAGATCCATGTGATATGTAACTGACATAGTCGACGTATCATCCTTGGCTATTATTTGCCTGGCACTTTTAACGTCTGTTTAATAAATAAATACATTCACTTTCAATTTTAAAAGTGCACCGCTCGTGACGTCATGACCTGGATTTCTTTCTCGCCGTGCGACGTTTTCAATCACTCGAAAATTATATTTAACAATTTTAAGGTCCGTTAACTTGGAACATGCGATTTCGTAATTTAAAAAATTACGTGGTTATGATGTCACGCGTGTATAGGAACATACAATGTTCTTCTTCTTCGGCCGTAATCATTGTTGATAATGATCGTGCCGTAGTTCGATATCGCAACCATAATAAAATGCAATATTCTAGAAACATGACAAGTTTTTTGCGCCGGGCGCCTTCTTTGGTAGTAACATGAAATGATGCGTTCATATATAACGTTCGGGAATTTCCGGAATTTGTATATTGCGAGGGGCGCGGGGGCACCGCTAACGATATTAAATCAGCGGATGTCGATAGGAGGCATCGCTTGTAAAAAGCGATTATTCTCTGATACGACATAGCTTAGCTTGTTTGAAATTTATATCTGAATAAATTACGTACTTACTGCAACGCGGCCGCAGATTTATTCGATGTTTGTAGTTCGCAATTTTGTAAACTTACCTGAAACAAAAAGAAAGACATGGTTAGTTAACCGTTAACATAAATTAAATATGTATGCACTTGATCGAAATCGGTGTTTTTTATTCGTTTGCTCATTTACTCGGGCATTATTTGCGCTGCCTGAGTTGGATGAATCACCCGATTGTTAAAATCACCACTTACAATTGGAATTTATTTTTAATGGATTGATAAACATCGGAAGCGATGGAAATTTGATACCCTCGGAACAGATCAAATATTTATTGATGGTAAGTAGGGTAAGTGTGTGGCATTAAATTGTTATATAAAATATATATAAAAAATGTTCTTCTTCACGTAGGTATAAATAAATAAATAAATAATGCAAATAATAAAATTAATTAAACAATTTTATATTGTGTACTTCGGTTACGAAGGCACAATTCACATACAGTGATAAAAATCAATATTTTACTACTTGATAGGTAAAATAAATATTTCATTATCAGTTGCGAAATAAGGTTTATTTCGTAACTAGGTACGAAACTTGTGATGTATTGGTCAATCTGTTAATAATAGGAAGTATGTGAACGATGAGTATAATAAACTGCACAATAAATTACTTAGCAATATAGTTTGGGTTCTTGCTGAATTTTGTGTGTATGGCTTGTGGATTCCTAGGAGGTGGTTGTTTGATAGTTGACATTAAAATATGCTGTTTCAGTAAATGTTTTCTCCTCGTTCGCAATACCATAAAATTATTTATCATAATTATGTCATTAAATTTCAACATCAGGATATCTTGCTATATAAATTTAATATTTATTGCTGTGGTTGTACAATAAATTTGTTTTCTTGAAATGACAATCATGCGAAGCGAAGACATTAATTTTATTGCAATTATGTGGCGTACCTTATTTTCGTAAAATAATGTGTTAACGTGGACTCTATTGTAACTGCTACTGTTTTTATTTTAGTTTGGCAAGGTTATTTCAATAAAAAATTATCGCGGCACAGCCCAGTACCAAAACTATCGATTGATCTGCTATGTGATCAAGGAGTTCTCTTTTATCCCAACTAAGTCGGTACTGTCGAGACTTGTTACTAATTCGCACGACTTTGCTGAACATTAATTTCAGTTGAAAAAATACGAAAAAATTGTGTGGGTGTACAAACGTACTAACAGTGATGTTTGCCTAACCACATACCTTCAGCGGATGTACCGTTGGTGATCTGATGAGTCATACATCATGAAACAGCTATCATCACTTGATACTTCCGCTGAAATTTAATGTCGTGATGATAAATTAGGGAACTGGATGAGATTTTAGGCATCAGATAAGATTTTTCAACTTGTCAGTTTAGATGCTGTACGTTTATATACGAATATTCCTACTTAATTAGATATTAGTAAAATACAAAAATGAAATTATTTTGAGAAATTACATTACACCTCTTTTGGTATAAATCCGATTGGGTTTAATTGTTGACATTTTTTTTTTTGTTCAACCCCATAATTATTCGGCTTATCTTTTTTTTCGATAACATTTCCACTATATTCTTCAGCGTCTTCTCTGTGTATTTTCTTCAAGTTTGCAATCAACAGTATTTGTCATAGCTGCCTTTTGCTGGGTTGGGTTTGGAATGGGTTGGGTTGGGTTGTAACTTTTCAGGCAACGTTCTATGCAACTGCTATGGCCTATTTATTGTATTCAACTGACCCGAGATGGCCTAACGTTTGTTATGTACAACATACCAGGTTTGTTCAATTGAATCCCATCGTAGTTTGAAAAATATTAAGAAATATATTTACAAATAATTACCACCACAATTAAGTCACATATTCCATTAGTTCCCCAACCGATCTATTCCCTGCTCATAATTTTCTTTAAAGTTTCTGTGTCCGTCTGAAAACGGTTCAAAGATATTTAAATCGCAAAGCGATAAATGGGGCTATGATATCCTCCAAGGTCCTCCATTTATGTTGCTGGAGATTTTCTTTTACCACATATGTGATATGAGGTCAAGTATATTGACATCACGTGAAAGCTTTTTGGGGCATTGTTCTCTTTGCTTGATGAAAATTGTTCATAGTTCCAATGTTTGGTTTGATATTCACTTTGAAGTTTTTAAGTTGCTGCAACAGTTGTATCTTAAGCTTAAGGTAATGAAGAATCTAAATATTTCCAATGCATCAATGACAATTTACAATTATTGGCCAGCACACATTGTCACCATTCGGGTGATTTCAAAATTGCTTTCTTTTTTTAATTGCCTTTGCCTATATATAACATTGTTCTTGTTTACTTGGTACACTTCTTTCTATAACATTTTTCTGCGATCCTACGCTAAATTCGTCATTTAGTATTTCTTCAAGGTATACTCCCATTTGCTTATTTTGTTCGTTCCATCTCAATAGGAAGGTAATCATTAAGTACATGAGGGACATATCATTTTTATGTGTTTGACGTCTTCATCGAATTTGTGAACACACAGTTTATTTACTTTTTGTTTGATCCTGAAAATGTAATTTTCGGATGCTTTTCTCACTTGGACGCATTATCGACAACAAGACAAAATGCTTATCCTGCATCAAATATAAACCAAAGAAACTGATCAGTGTAATAGTGTCAAACACAACTAATGCTGCAACACATCCGTTGAGTGAAAGCAATTGTTCCCGAACCTAACCTGACCAAAGATGGGCTTGAATTGAACAATCCTGGTACAATGGATCTCTCGTTTTAGTTCTTAACTGCCGATGAAAGCTTTAAAATTGTCAGTTTGTCTTCTTGGCTGATCCCACATGATAGAGACCGAGCTTGAAGAAAGCATTATATGGGGCCACATGTCATAAAATATCGACCAAAGAATATTTTTAGGACCACAATAATTCAAATTCGTGAGAAGTGAAAAGGGTGATTCCGAAAACGTCACGGGTAATTTAGAAACGGAGCCAAACTCATTAAAAATTTATAGAACTTTTACGTTTGAAATACTATTGAAGAGCTATTGCTCAGTTTTATTGTGGATTTTCTCAACGTGACGAGGAAATCTGCACAACTTAAATTAAATAAATAAATATTAACCCAGACGACAACAACAGTGGTACAGATTCCATCGCAACAAACATAGCGTCACCAAATTATTTTTTTGTTATCAATTATACTCAACCATTGACATACCTTGCTCATATATTAAATATCAATTTTCAGACGTCTTTGCGACTCCCACAGCCTCCACACAATTTCGCATTTTTAATTCACCGCGGCGATGCACAACGAGGCGTGGACAATATTTCTTGCGCAACAAATACCGAACGTCTCCGGATTTTATTATTGCGACTCTCATTTCTCGCTGTCACAATAAACGACACTCCTTCCAGCGGGATTCCTCGGAACCCGGCGTAACGCATTATTTTCGCGACGCGAAACGAGACCCACTGTTAACTGTATTTTTATGCGGAACGACCTCGGCTTCTTGAACAATTGACTTCTTTTCGCGACGTAATTACGAAGATTTTAGCGCATAATGGTCGTGAGATCGAGGTGTGCGCTGCGGCTTTAAATAATCCTGACATAATTTTAAATGTTTGCGCGCACGGCGCAATTACTCCGGGGCATGAAAAATCGCCGGGCGAGCGCGAAAGATGGGACGTTAATAATTGTAGAAAATGTTGTGAGAATGCAAGCGAGAATTCCAGACGAAAATGAGATAGTAAAATGGCGAGATCGTAAATAAATTCATTGTGCTTACGTAGAGTTTTATGCAAATGTGTTTTAGATTTTATACTTTACGATTTGAATAATTTTACTGCCTTGAAACAATGACTTTCGGTCGTTCGTTTCATATTAATGGCGTTCGAATTATATCTCTTGTCAATAATAACGAAATGTTTATAGAACAACTAATTAATGTTACTTAAAACATTGAAATTGCTAGTTTCAGCAATACTATTAATGAAATAAGTCAAAGATAGATTTGATAATAAAATCAAAAAATTATTTCGTTTAAAATAGCATTTTTTCTTAAGTCATATTTGTGTATTCAATCCGACGCACGAACATGAGTTGGAAATTAACGAGGTGTGAATGGGGGTCATTTAACTTGATGTTTTTTTCATGTTAAGTTACACGTGCATTGTCGTTAATTTCAAGGACTATCAAACTGTACAATGAAGAATATAGGTCGTCATTATTAACAAAAAAAGATGATGACGTCACCATTCTAATACGAAAAACGGTAAATGTTAATGTTATTTTCAAAAGTCGATGGTGAAAACTTTATTTATATATCAAGGACTCGGCACGATTATACACAGTTCTTTGTTTTGCGTCCACGATCGATTGACAGTTGGTTGAAAGTTTTATGAAGTGTTGAAGATTTTTGAAAGTTTAACGAACCTTGAAGTGACCCTGGATTTGACTTGCAATGTTCTCGAATTAATAAAATAATTTGTTAAAACAGTAATAGTAATAATCACAATAATCCAACAGTACGTATCAAAAGATTTGTGTTTGAGTGGTGCAATATTTTCATTGGTAATTTGCTCAATTGCAGCAAAAATATTTTTATATGAGTTATTTCAATGGACCAATTATTTTATGCAAAAGCATTATAATTAATTATTTTTATAGAAATAACTTCATAAATATTATTTTATTCATTTCATTGATATTGATTTAGAAACCAGTTCCTTTTCTAATTTGTGAAAATTTACAGAAACCGCTCGTAATAAAAGTGCCTTTCGTGTCATAAAATAAAAATTAAATAAATCACATTGGCCCACAGTTTGGAAAAGTATTTATGTACATAAACACGAAACGTTTTCTCTAATTATCGTCATTTAAATCGTAGACTTCTTCAAATTTTAAATGTTCATTAATTAGTACAGAAACTGATTTAGAAATTGATAAAAACGTCAAGGAATTTTTCTCGCGGTCCATCGGCCAATCTCGATCGCCGAAATCGTAGATTATGGTAAATTTATGGCGGCTGAATAATTACGTATTAATTAACGTTGAAACTGACCGCCGATTCTAACGGATTTTAGGCGTCGTCGCCGAGTTCAACACCTTACGAAATATGTGAACTGTAACCTCCGCGTTCCTAAATACATAATGGCATTTTTTCCGTACAATCGTGACGATAAATCAATCTTTTAGGACCGCGATTATTTCCTTCTATGAACGAGCGCTCGCCTAATATGCTATAACAATTAATTACACGAAGAATGGCATTAGCGATCGGGTCAATAGACAAGACAAAGACGTACGAAGCCGAAATTAATTTAAAAAAACTTTTGGGATTTCTGTTATTTTTTTCTTGATATGTAATTTTTGGATGTATAAAAAGCAGCCATTGAAATAATCAAGTTTTTAAAGGAGCTTGACCATCTTCTTAGGGTTTGAAAACTCCTCCTACATGTCCCTCTCGATTTTGGCCGAGTGTTATCTCAGTTTTTTTACAAACCTAATGTGGGTAGCTGTCATCATAACCGGTTACGAAGCACTGAAACTTCTGTTACCCGTCTTATTGTTTCGGTTCCCTTTCAATAATTTCTTTCTACTACTTTAATTGCATCCTTCTGCTTTAAAATCTCTCCTCTCCTGCATAATTAATTTCAAGAACCATCGACCTCTTCCTTTTTTTATTATCATGGCCTTTACATTTTGATACATAAAACTATTATTATCATTCCATTTATTTTCCTTCTTTTACTTTCTTTAATTTTATTTTTTATGTTTCTTACTTACATATCTATAGAGTTTGTTGCACGAACATACAAATAAAAGTGTAACAAAAATGACACGCGTTGTAAAATTCAATTAAAAATACCAATTTTATTGTTCGTTAATCCAACCTAACCCAACCCAACCCAACTCAATCCAATCCAGTCGCATTGTCATCGCCAAGCGACAGAACCAACTTATTGATATGGTACGAATGTTTAGAGACAAACTATTCTTAGTATGTTCTTCGTCACCATACCTCCTTCAACCCCTTCTACATTTTCCGCAAAACCCGTATTTCCATCGTTTCTGTTCTTGTTTATTAGGATCGTACAACTGATCTAAATGTTTTACACTCTTTGATTAATCACCTCTCCTTTTTGTGGTAATTCAGGCACCCAGGTACTTAAGCTGAGGCACTTTTCCCAATCTGCTTGGTAACTAATTTCCGATGACACTTCCACTCTTATTTCCACATATATATTTTTTTCTTCGTTTCTTTCCAACTTGATGGAGAAAAGATACCTGGAAAACTTGTTTGTTCAGTTGTTTTTAGTTTAGTGTACTTTAGTATACTTCCACATTGCTATCACTGCCACTTTTGCAATATTTGTGTTGTTTAGAAATCTTTCCAGGTCCCTCTGATTTCCATCATAACTTTTGGAGAGGTCTCTGAAAAGATCGAATTGCGTGTCTTTATGCCCAAAGTAGATACTCATTATTTTTAACTCATTTTCGGTGGAGAATTATTATTTTCTTCCCATTTTCATTCGACTCAACCTGGTTACTTTTCACTGTGATCTCTCTTTCTACCTTGACACCCTTTTATGCCATCTGATTAATTATCTAATATTACTCCCAGTTCTTCTTAATAGTTGATATGTGCAGATCTTTGTCCCCCCACCCCCCTTATTCAGTCGTCAAATTCTGAGATAGATTCTACTCAATTCAATTTTTTTAAAATTTTGAAAACTTATATTATATTATATTACTTCTTATTATGTCTTATATACTTAACACCATATAATCATTGAGATCAAATTCAACGAAAATTATTTAAATAAATCGTGTACGAGAAAAAAATGTGAAATTAATGCTAGTAAATCAAATATTCTAATGTATGTCACCGGACGCGAGTTGTGAATCAATGGCTCTAATGGATTGTACCTGATACGGAATGGAAATTAAGAGTTGTTAACTGGATGTCATAAATCAATGAAATGCACCAGATAACACTAATTCCTCGACCACGTGTATGAAGATTTCGTGCTCCCCTATATTGTATTTGCTATGCATTGCGCTCTTTGTACGCTTCTTTAAAGAACTTCGATATGTTCAACTAGTAATCCTATGGAGCTAGCATTAAGCGTTCCTGACAACGCTTGACATTTGTCTGCCCCAACTGCAACTCATATCATTCCCAGTTCATTGAACAGTCACGTCAGTTCTATATGAACAACTTACCCTTTATATCCAGCCTTCATTACAATCTTCGAGATCACAAACCACGAAAAAACACCGGAAACGCACACGGTTGCAAAATTGCCGCAATTACCTTAACGATTCCCCCCGTTCCCGATCTAAGTGGTCCATTTTTATTGCACGATTTTGTCGCAGACTCTCGTCCGTCCGCTAGTTCGTTAACGGGGAAGACGTCGTTTTTAATTTCGCGGCGCGATGAGGAACTGTGCCGAAGTGCAGCAGGTGCTCGCGCGGATTCATAAATTCACAAAGCAATTATTCCGCGTACGTTTTACTTTTAACGTTCGAGTGTTAACTAGTTATGCTTTCAGAGGGATTAGAAATGGAAAACCATTAGATGTTGATTAAGGATCCGTGGCGTTTTATATACATAATTAATGAGCTATAAAGTTACTCGGTGCGTACATTTTATCACTGCTGGTGTCTTTGACACTTGATCGTGGCCTGCCTTCGCGCAGTTATCTTATTGCCTTTTAATTGCGAGGAGGAAAAAGACGCGCGCGGCATATGCATACGCGTCGTTTCGCTGAATGAAACCGTTCCGTCTTGTGTCGTTTATATGATAAACAGTTTCGCGATTCATTGCGCGCTTCGCTTCCTCTTCGCTACTGGAATAGAAACGAAAGGCGGGAGAAAAAGCTCCAATCGATCCACTATATTAATAAATTTAAACCTTTACATTCGATACGTCGCTCGTTAACACCCCCGAAAACGTCGCAGCGATGAATGAATTGACAATTAGACTTTTAAAGGAATTTATCGTTACACGACACCGTAAATATTACTTTTATTGCGCGTAGATAAAACGCGAAATGTATTGTAGATGTTTAGCGACGAAAAAAACTCGCGCTTTACATCATCCTACAATGTGCATAGATGTTAGATATTCCGATAGCGCAGACGTATATTATAAACTTCGTGATTTGCGATTTTTGCGGCTGGCACCTTTGTGAGTATAGTATTTGAACAAGTTTTGCGTGCAATGTAAATGCTTGTAACCATATTTCCCGTGGTTTTCATATCGAATGGGAGGCATTATAACTTACTGCCCGATGGAAATTTCGAAATTACAATACAAAAACAGCAATAATAAACAACGAAAACACGGCGCAGATATGTTATACAATCGATTAGAAAAACGCACGTGAAGGGCTTTCGACGAGAATGATCGTTATGCGTCAAACGTACTTTGACCTCATATTGCTTAACAATAACGTGAATGGTATCGAATATTGTGGCAAGTGTCGCTCGTTTTAGTAAATAATTAGCAACCTTGCGCCCACGTGTTGGCATCTTCAGTAGTCGTAGGCGGTGGTTGTGAACGACGCGACGCCTTCGCCACTCGGGGCAAAGCCTGCGCGTACAACGCCCTCCACGAGCGACCGAACGACTCGGGTTTATGTGCTATTTATGCATGCAATTTTAGCGCACACGCTAAGTGCTTTCGTACGTTCATAGAAAATTGCATAATGATATTTGCTCTTTGGGCTCTTTAAACTGGACTCAACTTGGTGACTTCTCGAACGGCGGGTAATTGATACCTTCCTGCTTATTCGCGACACTGGATCTAATCGCAGGTGAATAATTAACCTGAATCGCGACTGAAACGCGTGAAACGCGCGATTTATGAGGAAATGTAAAATGAGCGACAACGGTGGACAGTTGTCGGCGAATGATGTCATCATCCGCATCTAACTCTACCATCCCACATGTTTAATTGCTTCGCGTTTCAGGCTTCAATTTTTGCATTTTAACGATTCTACTCATCACGTGTTTCTTCATCTATAATAAAAATCGACCCAACAAGTTGACATTTAGATATCGCGATGATTTCACGTCTAAAAATAGTTTATTAATAACAATAAAAAAAAAACCATAATTTATGATTTGTGTGCAACGAAACGTCATCGATCTGAATAAAACTAAACGATTTGGTTAAAAATCTCGCCTTACAACTAGATAATTGATGCTATTTGCTCATCGCGTTAAAACATTCAAGTCGACCACGACATTCTGACGGAGTGCATAAAATTTCAAACCAGAATGTGCCGTAAAATTTACATACTTCAACACTGGCGACGAAAGAAATCGAAACTATTTTTAATATGTAGATGAATATTTTGTAGATTCCACCGGCGTATAATTTACATAGAGAGGATTTAATGCGCCGTGTAACTCATTACCATTTGGTATGTTTTCATTCTAATTTACATAGACAACCTGCTAATGGATTCCACTAACGCTGATACTTGGTATTATTTGCGATTTTTTTGTCGACGTACAGTTTTGTTGCGTTAAAGAATTAAATGGATTGTCCGTGGAACCAAAACGATGGATTTGTCGAAAAGATCTTGAATAATCATATTTAGTGATACGAGTGTTATAGTTTCCTGCTTAACACGCCCACCATTAAGATTAAAAATTATTAAATTAAAGTAATGGAATATTCATAGCAAGAAAAACGCAAAAATAAGAAAAGCAACGTGGTGTAAAATGCAAGAAAAAATATGCTTTAACTTAAAATAAAACCAGTACTATAAATTCTTTACAATACTCCAAGTCCAAAGGCGATATAAATTTTAAAAAGCAACAATAGTTGAGCAATAGCAAAGCAAAACAAATATGCAACAATTGGAAATAAATAAATAACATGTTAATGGAAATATGGACCAAATGAATTCAATGAATTTTTAGTTATCTCGCAATTGAAGGGAAGAGGTTTTGTTAGTTCCGTTTCAGTTACGTTTTCATGTGGATATCAATCGTTCACGTTCAATTCTTTACGGTATTCTGGCGATTATATCGTAAAACTTTGCGCTTAAAGAACATGAATCAATCGCTTGTAAAAACTCTATTGTGTAGACATGACAGGGTTTATGGGCTAACATCCATAAATATCCATACGCTTTACGTCGAGTGATTACAGGTTGATACAATTTTAACAAACAATATCCATTGGGAAAACTATAAAATTCCTAGGCTTCTTGAGCCTTCAAGGATTCAATCTAATTACAAACACCGTCAATTTGAGACCCAACGTCGTAACAACTGCACGGAATCGAAATTATATTCGTTATATTCGTAATATTAAACGAAAAATATTAGTCTTCTGGGTTGTGTTGGCTTCGGTTGGGTTATGTGGTATACTTCAATTCATTTTTAGCAAAGATTTCTCAAACATTAATTTGACTTTGTAAACGAGATTTAATAGTTGTTTAGAAAATGATTGTATAGTTTTGTGCTTTCAAGGTAAATCGTTTTAGGAATTGGTCGAATGTCGGCTACGTTAGCGACGTGCGAACGAATGAGAATGAATCATTAACAGCGACGGGATAAAACTCGGGAATTATTGCGTATACTGTTGGGTTGTAATTACAATTAATTACCGCATGAAGTGGTAATAAACCAGGCAATCTGTAGCACTACATCATTTTACTGCTTCGCGATCATAGATCTACCATTTTACGGATCGTTACACGCCCGATGCGGGAGTCTGTTTGTCTTGCTCTAAAGAGAGCGTTTTTAATTTATAGGCCGGCCGCCCCGTTTTTTCCCTCGCCGCGGATAAAAGCTCCGTAACCAAAGAGGCGCATATCTGGTTACGAGGCGCATTCGTCGAATGCCGCGGCGTTAAATCGCGGCGCAAGGCTACGCGTTCGAATTATGAGATCACACGTATTTGCGCACACGCCCCTTCCATTCGCACAGGCGAGAATGTTACGTGCATTTGCCGATTTGCAATCGGAGCAATTAAAATTTTTTGTGGCGATGCGAAATTAGCAGAAGTACTAAGCGTCGCGTCGTAAACCGCACGAAGTATAGCAAATAATTCGCGAGTTGTTTCATTTAATTTATTAATTGTTAAAAAAAAAAGTTAAGAAGTTGGAAATTAATTTAATTAACACGATGGGAATTAAATTTATTCGTCGAACTCTATAATAAATTAGTGCAGGTAAGAATTTTTCATAAAAATGGACAGTTAACTTCCTTCGCGCATTAGATCGTAAAATTTAATTCCTAGAACGACTAGCTCATGAAAAGAACTAAATCGA
This sequence comes from Geotrupes spiniger, assembly GCA_959613385.1. Classification (NCBI taxonomy): domain Eukaryota; kingdom Metazoa; phylum Arthropoda; class Insecta; order Coleoptera; family Geotrupidae; genus Geotrupes; species Geotrupes spiniger. The sequence continues at coordinate 582,552 of OY390732.1, read as the reverse complement.
CGTCCAACGGGTATTTAATCGCCTCTAAAACTGCATTAAGTGCTCGAACACCATCGTGAGATCGTTGAAAATCGAAAATCGCGATTTTTAAGTCCGAATCTTTAATCCTTCGCGAATTCGCCACCTTAAGGGGGGATCCTGCTTTAGCAGGCCTTAAAATAGCGTTTTTGGGGGAATTTTTTTAGGGCAGAAAAAATGAGCAAGTCTAGTGAATTTTTTAGAGCATTTTATTGCATATTTGAGCATTAAAAAAAATATGTCGAGAGAAAACTATTTAAACGGAACCGATTTTTATGCACATTTGTGCAACACCTTTCAATTGCAATTTACAATCGTTGGGAAAGATGTAGCCCGTAATTTTTGTCTGAAACAAAAAAAACAAAAGAAAATTGTAATTCTCATATATTTTCTTCTAGGTGAACTAAAAAAAAAACCAAAATTTTGAAATTCAAGATTTTTCTCAGGTTTGAAAATAAATGTGCTCTTTGCAGGAAGAGAAAATCATTTCAACTTGCTAAAAAAGTTGTTTAGAATTTTTTTTTCATTAATCTTTTTAGTTCAAATAGAACAGAATGCTACTGAGGCCAATAAAAGTTTTGTTTCGTTTTGATTGCTTGTCTAGTTTTTTCGCAATCACGCCCACCAGTTTAGAAAAATCGTAAAAACGAAAACTCGAGAAAACGCGCTCTAAAGTTTACGATCAGGAAAAATGTTAATTTTCGATTACTTACGGAATATCTCGTTATAATCCTACTGTAGCTCTTACGAACTCAAAATATTATTGTTTCGAACGACCGATTGAACTTTTTTCAGTACATAATTCGGTGTTATGTTACTGCGGGGAGGGGGCGCGCGTTTCGTTTGTACGAGCGTTCATGCGTTCGTATATTTTTTACTCGACACCTCACTGTGTTTACTGCTGTATCTTTCAAAACATTGCGAATTAGCCGCTATAACTTTTTATACATATTCTTAGATATATTAGGCATAAATTTGAGCAATAAAAAACAAATCTATTTTTTGAGCTTTCTAAAGCAGGATCCCCCTTAACTTGGTTTCGAAGACAAACCGCGGCGGCGAACGCATAAATTTCGCGCGGCGCGGAATTACTAAGACGTTAGTGTCGCATTAGAAGACGTTGCGTCATAAAGGCGGGCATTTCCAGCGATTTTCATCTGAGTCGCCTTGAGATCGAGCGTCCGTAACAGTAAACGGCGAGATTGTCGCGAACCAGAAAGTTTGTTGACCGATCTTATTATGTCGTTTACATAACTTAATGACCCTTGAAGATTTTTCTCCGAAGAGAAAACGTTATAAACCTGTACATGTTTACACGCTGCCGGGAAGAAAAAGTGAACTCAGATGTTTCGCAAATTAAATTAAGTGCGCAAGTACTCTCGCGGACCTGCTTCCATAATTAATCTGCATATTTCTTGTCGATCGCGAGGAATTCGCAATTTATTTTCTGGGATTAATCGTCCCATTAAGGCATCTCTGCTAAATTTGCATTGTAAGAACTCTAATGGTATTAATAGAGAGTCCTATTTGAATAAGGACATTTTTTTTTAAGTTGTGCGATTTGAATTGGTGATCAAAAAAGCAGGACAAAATGTTACTTATAGTTGTATATAAATACAATCTGTCCAAAATGATGCTACCTTTGAATTGTCATAAGCCATAAAAATAGAAAATAATGTGTCTAGCTCAAAATGCCAAAGAACTGAAATGCTTCAAGAATTTTTAAGTCTTTTTAACGAATTTTGTAATTTTTACCAACTTAAATAAAAAAAAAATGATTTTAGAAAAATACTTTCATCAAGACAAATCTTTTAAATAATTAAAAATCCGGTGCCGGACACTGCAGACACTGATGTATTTCCAAATTTAAATTTGTAATATGTTTTGCATGTGAAATAAATTGCCACCACTTAAAATAACGATCACACTCGTTCATCGTCCACATCATCTCCTAATCTGAAAAAAGTACTAAAAAACATCGCTTATTGATTCAAATGTTTTCGCAACAAATTAGCGACTCGGTAAAAATCGAGCTGTATCCTGCGAAGCACCGGGGGGGGGGCTTACGTAACTCCTATTTAAAATTGCTAATCGCGGACAAATCCCCGACGCGCGAGATTAATGCTCACATGCAAAAACGGGTTCATCGATCGTCTAATTCGCGCCATTAATGAATTCGAGTTTGGGACGACGCGATGGTCATTTCCTGCCGGGGCAAAAAATCCGCGCGCCCGCCGGCGGCCCGTCTCCAGCGCGTTCAATTTCTCCGGAGGCGCCGCGAGTCCCACGGCCGGTTGCAACAGAAACAAGAGCGCCAGAAAATGCGAGATAAGCGCGGGAAGTCACCGAGCGGTTAAGCCGTGCATAACGGATGCCCGTTTATAGCCGGCGAATTAAATAAATGGTACTTTTTTTTCCGGCGGGCAGCACATTTGTGTGTGCGCGGTTTCCGGACAAACTCGTTGCTGTACCGTTAGCGAATTATCAATAATTGCGTTTCTTTGATTGTTTAATACAATTTAAGCGGTCGGATGGTAGATGGTTTCGCATTTTTCACCGGGTGTTTGCTTCGTATGGCTGTTAATTGCTAATTACTACTTTCCTCTGTGGATTTATTCGAGGTGTTTTTATTTTGGTTAACGTTCCTACGCCGGCCACGTCTATTATAGCTAATCTCGTCTCAATTGGATTTCTGACGGTCAACGCTACTGGTCTAAACTTTCCTAAATGGTTTTTATTGGTTTCTTATTAGTTTCGTTAGAGTTGATTTGATTGATTGGATTTGGTATTAACGTAATGACAGCTGTTTCGCTCTATTATGATCGTACCAGACCACCACAAATACATCAGTGAAGATGCGTCAAGTCATGCAAGCATGAGTGGCAAAAAGTGCAGGGGTTTTGACGTTTAGATGACGCTAATACCGTAATACAATCTCTTGTCTTCTTCGTCTCTGCCATATATTTCATATTGTTTTTCATAGCATTCCTTAAGGGGGGATCCTGCTTTAGAACGCTCAAACAATCGATTTGTTTTTTATTGCTCAAATCTATGCCTAATATATCTAAGAATATGTATAAAAAGTTATAGCAGCTAATTCGCAATATTTTGAAAGATACAGCACTAAACACAGTGAGGTGTCGAGCAAAAAATTATACGAATGCACGAACGCTCGGACAAACGAAACGCGCGCCCCTCCCCGCAGTAACATAACACCGAACTATGTACTGAAAAAAGTTCAATCGGTCGTTCGAAACAATAATATTTTGAGTCTGTAAGAGCTATAGTAGGATTATAACGAGATATTCCGCAAGTAATCGAAAATTAACATTTTTCCTGATCGTAAACTTTAGAGCGCGTTTTCTCGAGTTTTCGTTTTTACGATTTTTCCAAACTGGTGGGCGTGATTGCGAAAAAACTAGACAAGCAATCAAAACGAAACAAAACTTTTGTTGGCTTCAGTAGCATTCTATTTGATTTGAACTAAAAATATTAATGAAAAAAAAATTCTAAACAACGTTTTTAGCAAGTTGGAATGATTTTCTTTTCCTGCAAAGAGCACATTTATTTTCAAACCTGAGAAAAATCTTGAATTTCAAAATTTTGGGTTTTTTTTTAGTTCGCATAGAAGAAAATATATGAGAATTACAATTTTCTTTGGTTTTTTTTGTTTCAGACAAAAATTACGGGCTACATCTTTCCCACCGATTGTAAATTGCAATTGAAAGGTGTTGCACAAATGTGCATAAAAATCGGTTCCGTTTAAATATTTTTCTCTCGAAATATTTTTTTTTAATGCACAAATATGTAATAAAATGCTCTAAAAAGTTCACTAGACTTGCTCATTTTTTCTGCCTTAAAAAATTCCCCCAAAAACGCTATTTGAAGGCCTCCTAAAGCAGGATCCCCCCCTTAATCTATTATGGATTTGTATTCTCTATACTTTTCTGGTACTTCCTCAGATCTTAGATCATTATACTTTTTACTATTATTCTTGCAACTATTGCATTGAAGTCACCCATAAGGTATATAATCCCTTTTGTGTTTTATTTGCATTCATTCTCGCCAACATATTTCTTTGGTCTATTTTTAATAGCCTTCGCATTGACCGTATGTTATAATGATTGTCCTTGTGTCGCTGGTCCCTTCTGTGATTTCGACTGTCATCCCACTTTTCAGCAAGCACTATTAGCGTTATTTCTTTGTTGGCTGTACATCCTATTGCTGAAGCTAGCCTTATACAAATGCTCACTAGACTGCAACTGAACACTTGTTCATTCATAGTTATACAGCCTCTTCCTTTTTTCTTAGTTTCTGTAATTGCTAATGAGTTTTCAAATTCTTCCTCCAGTTTAATTTCTTTACCATTCACCCTTCACCCTTCACCCACTCCAACCGCCCTTTTCTTCCTTCCAGTCTCTTCCCCTTCATTTTTGTAGTTCGTGTACATTTTCTTTGCCATGCTTTCTAATTTCTGCCCATTTTAATCGGACGTGAAAAAAATCAAATCGTTTATATTTACCCAGTTTATTATAAGATTTTCACAATTGGGACTCCTTTCTAGTTTTCTGATTTTGTTCCTCTCATCATCTCTACATTTCCGTTTGGTGGTTATACTTAGTTTTTGTTTCTATTTCGTTCTTTGCCATCGTTCTTATCTGTTTTTGTTTTTGGTTCTCTTTCTTTATCAGATTTTCATTTCTCTAAGATTTTTGTTCTGTTCCCCATATTTTCGTGAAAATCTTACGCTCGATGTTTATTATTTTATGGTGTTTTAAACATTGCAAATAATTTTGTTGTGTTTCATGGACCGATTCTTTTTCTTTCTTAGATGGTGCGTAGATGTTCACTGGTATGTTCTTCTCCTTTATATTTTTTCTTAAGGGGGGATCCTACTTCAGAAGGCTCAAAAAATCGCTTTTTTTATTGCCCAAATCTATGCCTAATATATCTAAGAATATGTATAAAAAATTATAGCGGCTAATTCGCAATATTTTGAAAGATACAGAACCAAACACAGTGAGGTGTCGAGCAAAAAATTTACGAACGCACGAACGCTCGGACAAACTAAACGTGCCCCCCTCCCGCAGTAACATAAAACCGAACTGCATGTACTGAAAAAAGTTCAATCGGTCGTTCGAAACAATAATATTTTGAATTCGTAAGAGCTATAGTAGGATTATAACGAGATATTCCGTAAGTAATCGAAATTAACATTTTTCCTGATCGTAAACTTTAGAGCGCGTTTTCTCGCGTTTTCGTTTTTACGATTTTTCTAAACTGGTGGGCGTGATTGCGAGAAAACTAGACAAGCAATCAAAACGAAACAAAACTTTTCTTGGCTTCAGTAACATTCTATTCAATTTGAACTGAAAAGATTAATGAAAAAAAAATTCTAAACAACTTTTTTAGCAAGTTGAAATGATTTTCTCTACCTGCAAAGAGCACATTTATTTTCAAACCTGAGAAAAATCATGAATTTCAATTTTTTTTTTTTTTTTTTTAGTTCACATAGAAGAAAATATATGAGAATTACCATTTTCTTTGGTTTTTTTTGTTTCAGACAAAAATTAGGGGCTACATCTTTCCCACCGATTGTAAATTGCAATTGAAAGGTGTTGCACAAATGTGCATAAAAATCGGTTCCGTTTAAATATTTTTCTCTCGACATATTTTTTTTTTGAATGCTCAAATATGCAATATTATGCTCTAAAAAGTTCACTAGACTTGCTCATTTTTTTCTGCCCTAAAAAAATTCCCCCAAAAACGCTATTTTAAGGCCTCCTAAAGCAGGACCCCCCCTTAAAGAGTCCATTGCCAAATCTCTGGTTAGGTTTGGGTTGGGTATTTTTTGTATTACTACTTGGATATAATGAGGCAAGATCTACCTAACGTTCATCGCTATCGAGCTTCGAACAATCTTTTTAAATTTCCCATCACTGCCCCTTTGTAACTTTGACTTGCGTACACGTTCCCCCGATTTACTCGCAACTTGACCACTTAACATCGAACGTTAAGACCACATCGCAGCCGTCGCTGTGACACATTTACATATTTATATCATTATTAAGCCTCGTAATAAAGTTGTAACATAATAACACCAATATCGAGCTAAATATGGGTTATTATAGCAAAAGTGCACCAGCAAAATAAATAATAATCGAAATTGGCGAACGTTCCCATGCGTGGCGAGCTAAAACGACAAACCGGTGCGATTCGAGCCAATAATAACGTCATTAACATAATAATTTGAGCTTTATTAGCATAACGACGGCGCTTCGGCCGGTTCGTGGCTCAGTTGTCGTGGCGATTAATACGTCGCTTAAGCGGTCGTAAAATCGCGATCGGCGCGTTAAATTTCGTTTTGTTCCGAGTGGGAACGTAACGGCCGCGCGCCGTTGAATTGTAATTTCGTGTTTGCGTGCGCGAAAACGGGCACTTATTGACTGCATCGGTAAAAGCTCGCGCGCGGTAAATTTATATATATATAGTGATCTCCCCTCGTATATACTTTTATGAAAAATTACTGGCGGTGTCTGAATTATTTGCGGTTTATTTTACCCTTTTCCGCATTTTAGTTTATAACATGGACATCAAATCAACTCAATTAAAGTTCCATTATATGTCAATTTCAATGCACAATCACACAAACCAAGCAAACATACTGCACATGGATGTAAAATCAATCCCGTTGCAAAAATATACGATGGGCGATGTTAGACTCCCTCGTGATTTACATCAGAACTGCGCAAGGTTCAAGGATAACGCACAAGCTCATTGTTTTGATAAATGGCTACGTATTCAATCCTCTGATTTTATTTCGCTAGACTATGTTTTGAGCAAAAACCATTTGCATAACGCAATACTTCACTTTTAATCTCGTCCAAACGCAATTGTAAATTTAAATCGCGCGGGGGATTCGCCCCGACGATGATGTTCGTTCCGAAGTAGACAAATTGGCAAACTCATGGTGCCGCACTTAATAAATAAATGAAATATGGGCGCAACCAGCGAACGCAAATGTTTCTTCACCGAGGAGAATTTTACGTCGCACGACGACCGGCGTTTGTGTAATTCACCGGGGACGGTAAACGGGCACAACGTGAGTGGATTCGAGAACACGCGATAAATGCATAAATGCAGATGCGCGCACACGAAACAAAGGGTCAGTTTCTTGGGAACGTCAATGACTTGCGGCGCGGGTGACACATTGCCGGAAATACGTGAGACGATTGTGACACCGGATGCCCGCAGAATCGGAAACCATAACCACCGCAGACCTTAACCGTGCGCTTCTATAACGAACCCATTTTGATTCGTTAGAGTGCAGGTTCGTTGCTCCACGGAGCGCTCAAATTGGAGTCCAATTTGCCGTTTGTTGGTTTGCGGCGAGGCTGCACGTTTAGCTTAATCGGTTAATTGCCGACGCAGCAGCTCGTTCCGCGATCGAAAATAAAAGCTCGCGGATATCGAACGTGCGTGGTTAAAAACGAAGGCGCCGAGCGAATCAGTGCTAATAATCATCGTTTGTTGAGATTAACGAGAGCGAATGCATCGTTATTTTTAGATTTGTTCGCTTTGTGCTGGATTTTAAAATGATCTATCGTTGGTTGCGATTTAATTCGTTCCGCTTTCGTATGGTTAGCTTTTTTTCGTTAATTCACGTTTCATTATTTCGCCAACATATGTTCGATTTGTATTCATTTGACTTTTAATGGTTGACCGTTGAAAATGAAAGAGCAACCGGTTGAAAAAATCATGGAAAAAGTTAAAACAATTTTAAACCTCGATGAACAAAAACTCAAAAGGGTAACCAAAAATAAAACTGAAAATGAAATAAGTACATGAAGTAAATAGATTAAAAAAATTGTGTTATAGTCTTACTGGTCTAGCGGTGTGGGTTACAGGTTCTAATGTCAATCGGTGCATTTGGTTTTATCCTAGAGATTCATAATGATAATGGCTTTGAATTCAATCTGACGTGATCACTCACAATAATGAATGCTTGAAGGTACAACGTCCGACGATAATACAAACCAACGAACATGTTCTAAAATTGCGATTGTTGTGGTGGATGTGTTGTAATTTAAATTAACAAAACCAATTGAAACGACAAAGTCATATGGACGAATATATAAATAAATAAATTGTTTCTTTAACTAATTTTTGTTTTTTATTCTCTTCCACATTTTATTTTATTCATTGTCTTTTTTCAGGGTAAGTATGAATTCTTCTTACTTCCGAGGCTCACATCTCGGTTTTTAGTATTTTCTGTTTTTTCCCAACCAAATCCAGCTCGACCCAAGTCAACCCAACTCAAGCCAACCCAACCCAATTCAACACAACCCAACCACAGCCAAATCAAGCCAACCCAACCCAACCAAACTCATCCCACTGGACTCATGTTTAAGTTGATCCTGCTTCACTTCTAATTGTCCTGTCCATTCTGATTTTTCTAGTTCGTTTAAGACACTATTTAGTTGTGCTCTCTATCCCTTTTTCTTCACTTGGTTTGAGTAACTTTTTTTTTACTAAGAAATTAGATTTTTGTGGCAATTTTCCTGTATTTGCTACTCGGCGTTTATTACACTCTACTTGTTCTCTCTTTTCCAAAAATTGTATATTTTCCTTAGTTCTTCGTTCAATCCATTTACCCAGTAGGAAAGTTCAGTCATCTTCGTTCTTAACGTCTTCGCCTACTGGAGGTTTAGGAAGAAGGATGAAAACTACGAAATCTTAACGAACAAAAAAGGTTTCAAACAATGTAGTCCGCACTACATTGTTTGAAACCTTTTTTGTTCGTTAAGATTTCGTAGTTTTCATCCTTCTTCCGCTATATGTATGGACCTTGAAAATTACGCAGTTTTGCTAATTTTGACATTTTTGTATATTTTATCAATTTTCCAATTTTAGTCACCTTTCGCCTAGTTCTGTTTTGCCTATTTTATTATTTTTGACAATGTTGGTAATTTTGGCAATTTTACACACTGGGTTGAGTTGTATACGGTTCAGCACGAAAACAAGAATAATTTTAAAAATGTAAACATCGCAAAAAAAACAATTTTCGAAAATACAAACAAAAACGCAAAAGGCAAAGTGTGTCTGTTATGGTTTTATTTTTACAATATTTTATAGCTTTTTTGCGATATAATAATATTTTTTTTTTATTCGTATCGAACCACGCCCAACCCAACCCAACACAACTTCCAGCTTTGATATAAGTCGTACGTAAATATGAAAACAATCGATACATATTATCCCCATTTTTGATAATTTTGTTAATGCTAACAAATTTTTGTATATATTTATTATTATTATTATTATTTATTATAGTGTTACTAAGATACTAAGATTTCGTCGGCGACCAACACGTTTCCCGTACAAGCGATTCATTTCAATTTGTGTTTTACACGTGCAAGCACCGACGAACCTGTAGCTATCAGCGTCACGAATAATTACCAGGCATAAATTCGTTTGAGACGTCGCCGATTCGTTACGGCGGCGAACATCGTTCGTTAAAGCATCGAAATTAAAAGGCAAACGGCCGAGACCGATAAACCGTAATAATTCCCCGAGAACAAAGACCCACGCCACAACCGAAAAGGATCGGAAAAGCGAATCTTTTACCTGCCCCGCGCTGTAGGTGTGTTGAAACACCATGCGAGCCAGCGACGATAACTTACGCCGGCAAAGGAGCAAATTACCGTCAAACGAGTGATAAAGGAGTTTTAAATTGCCTTTTTGTGTCGCGTCGTTCGTGGCGCGCGCGCGCTTATCTAAACGCGAACGATTCGCGATCTCCAAACGGTGACTTTCGTAGGTTTCTGAATTTCATTCAGACGTTTTTAAACGGCGAGAGAGTGCCTTGAATACCAACGAACGCCTTTTGTATCTTCACAATAACTATTTGACGTGTAAATAAATTATACATGAGCATACCTCTTGAGTCATAGACACTTGTCAACCGACCGTAGGCTTTATAACAGGATCCTGCAAATGACACTGATGTCATCGACAAATCGGTCGTGTTGACTTTTATATTGTTTGCTGGAATCGTCTGTAAACAGTCGTAACTTTTTATTGTCAATTATCGCGATGGCTCGAAGAAATCTAATAATCAATCGAGCGAAACTGTTACATAATATGGGAAAAATATATTAGTTTTTATTTTAGTATTTCTTTTATTAGTAGTTTGAAATTTCAATTTGTATTCAAGAAAATTTTCAAAAGGGTTTAATAGCCGAAAACTTTTTTATTCATCCATTGAAATCTAATATTCGCCATACATAATAAAATTTTTGACAATAATTTTAGCAATCAAAGGGCCTCGACGAATTTGTGTGAGTGTACTAACACGATATTGATGACAATACCCACGAACTGCTATGTGATCGCACAAAAATTAATATTTGCATAACTACATGCACCTCAGCGGATGTATCGTTGGTGAGCCGATGAGTCGTAAATGACGAAACAACCGCCATCACCTGATACATTCGCTGAATTTTTTTCTAGAAAAGCGGTCTATCGTGCCTACGGCTGCGAAGTACCGGCCGTACCGACCTAGTTAGTCAAAGTAGACCTTGGTGATCACATAGCAACTCGACTGTGAGTGCATTGGAGTCTAGATTCCGTTACTCATACTCACACAAATTCCTCGTAATTCAAGTTTGCGCGACTGCATGCACTTCAATGACAATGTCAAATATATACATTAAGAAAAAATTAATTTTTCTACAATTTAAGTTGTCATATCTAGATGTACACTGAGATTTTCAAAATTTTGTATAGTTGCCAATTTGTCGTCATGATGGCATACATTGTAACAGACCAGCTTTTCATCAATTAAATGTCTTATATGATTGCATTGAAGAAAATGCAATTATTTTTTATCTATGTTCCCCACACTATTTTAATAATTTGCAACAAAAAAAAATATGGAATAAATAGACAAAATGTTTAAAATGAAATTAAAGCTATGGTAATAAAAAATATATATTGTCAAGTTTGGACGACTTCATGCATGCATCGTCCAAGCATGTGTTACGAAGAATTTGTGTGAGGGTACTAACATTTGCGAAGTTGTCGAAGTCTCGACGTTACCGACTTAGACCACAGAGCAACTCGAGAGTGAATCTATTGACGTCTAGATGGCGTCAGTACTCACACAAATTCCTTAACTCGTAACTCGTTCAATTCTATATATGATTGTTGAAAAAAAAATCAGTTCAAACATTAACAATGCTTTGTCCGCTCGAAACTTCTTCGCGTCGCGCATTTAACTTACCTCGTTGAAAAGCTCGAAATCGCTCCATAAATATTCCATTGCCCCTAAATCGCGACACGCGCGATCCTAAGCATTTTTCGGCACGCGCGAACCTGTTATTGCACTCGCCGGCATTTTTTCGCGTCCGCCGCGCGCCGGCCCCACGACAATTACTTTTCAGGCATTTTTACAACCGCGGTTATTAATTTCCATCGCGCAACGGAACGAATTCAATGGGCGCATAAAACACGCGAAGGGACGGCGGAATTTAGTGGCGACGTTGTCGCGAGTTACGGCCGAGTTCTCCCCGATGGTATCGCGACCGTAAATATTTCGCGGTGAAAAATTGGTTATTATTTATTTTGCATTTTTCTGCTCGCAGGTTTCACTGAAATTAATTTAAGGTTGTGAACTGCTGTTTTTATAGAAATATATTTGTTTTTATTTCCTTAATTGTTTACACCAATTGGTTTAGAGTTGAATATCGTAATTGACAATAAATAGGGACAACCCTGCAACCCTTTGATCAGTAATGTTAATCGTAATTGGTTATTTAGGGCGATACGATTTGAAAAATTTATTAAAGATTTCACGACCGTTGTCGTGCCAATTTGTACGCTACGTGCGGCTTTTTGTTCCTTAATGGTCCGCGGCGTCGATAATTGCGTAATTTATTACGAAATTTGCAAAGCGAGATTATGCCATTAGTCGGCGTCATAAACGAATTTGCATTTTCATACAAGTTACCTATTAATTAACTTTGAACAATGCATGCCTCGAAAATTAATAGTGACCTGGCTCGATAAACCCGACAGGTTTATGGAATAACGCCATAAATATTACACTTAACTAACACGTGCGTGCATAATTTTGTAAACCGTTCGGCCCCATGGCGTGATTCTAATCGGATGTTTAATTAGAAAATATTCGTATGGTGGAGCCGAATGGTTAATATACGACGCCGCTTATTGAAACCAATCTGTTTCGGGCGGCGACGAAATTAATTTAATTAATGCTACGCAAATAAAACATAAATTTTCTCAACTAGTAACGTTTTTTTGATATCACAAAGACTTGATTATTAATATGTTGGTTTGGAATCAAATTGTTGATGAAGCTGAAAAGCCATCTTTGGGAAAATAATATTTAATTAGAGGGCACGTTGATGGAAACGGCTCGGTACCGAAGGCAAAGCCCCGTTGTCAATTATAACAAGTATACATACAACTGGGTACAATTTTCAAAACAACGTCAGTACAGTCGTTTTGCCAATGGGCACAATTAGGGTAATTTTTTAATTTAATGTAAATTCAATATTTTTTAATAAGTCGTATTTCAGGTCTTGAATAAAACTTGTTTAAGTGCGTGAGATAAATTATGTTTAGCTAGAAAATAATTTAGATGCCCAGCATGAAGAAAATCGTAAATTTTAACATGGAATAAATTTTAGATTAGTGACGTCCACATCGAGAAGGTTTTAGTTTTTAAGCCTCGGTGATTAAACGTAACAGTCGGTGAAATTTTATTTTCTATAAATCACGTTTGAATAATTTATTCGAAATGCAATTTTTTTGGTATTGTGGTTGTGGTTTTCAAAATTAAATTTCAATACAAATGACGTTCCACACATGATGCGATATGCCATTTTACTAAAGAATACGCTGAATAAAAAAATTCAACATAATTTCTTCTGCCAAATAATTAAGATCAGCTAATTCTCCACGCTTAAAATATAACGTAAAAAAATCATCTCGAACTCGTCTTTCTTTGTGCAATGGTTAAATTTTATCTCGGAGCACTTAAACGTTTGCAGCAAATATTAAATCGCAAATAAAAGGGGAGGTACGAACGTGCCCGTTAAATAAAAACATAAATCAAATACGACCAGTTTGCAAACCTCGCCCAGGATATAAAAGTATTCAAAGCTTGACGCACGTGATTTTGCGAAAATTACGAACGACTATTACTTGCAAGTAACAATTTCGTACAGATATAGGCAGACAGGTAGAAATGGTGGTTAAAATTTATTAAGTCGACTTCTCATCACGGTCATCAAGCCGAGCCTGGTGTTAAATGTTAAATATTTTGCTTCGTACGTATTACTCATGAATTAGAATTATACGAGTATAAAAATTAATTGGAAGAAAACTAGGTGGATTCGTGGACCGGTGTTTCGTTCGTTTTATGAGATCATCTGCGAAAACTATCAAAAATTGTGAGGGAAATTTAATCGAGCATTCGCATAGCTTTGGGTCGGCGATTTCAATTTACACATCTTTGTCATTAAAATATTAAATTGAGTGTGGGTGAGTGTCAAGCAATCCAACTCAAATTAATAAAATTTTAATTAAAGCAAAATATAAATTGAAGTCTCTGGACGTTTCTGATAGATTTCATTGAATCTACCATATCCAAGTTGGTAAGACTTTTAGAATGGGAGACGGGAATAGTTATGTTCATCCCTAGATTTCACTGAAGAAGAAGAGGACCTGTTCAAATTTATCTTTTAGAGATACTTTGCGTAGAATAAAAAAAACTGAGGCATTTTATTTTTTTGGGTGAGGTTACTGTTTACCCTAATCCAATTATGTATGAGTTTAAAAGTCATTAAAATAATTAATCTGAGTTTTTGGAGTTTGAAATTGACAAAATTGACGGTGAAAATATTCAAGATTTTTTCATTTTACTAAGACTAACTGAGTAGCTGACGATTAGATCAAAATGAAACATAGCAAAACGAAACATCCAAACTGTCATGGTTCAAAAATTTTCAACATGATTATGAAATATAAAAGGTGAGTCACAGATATCTTGAGTTCATATTCTGACAAGTCTTTCATTCGAATGAACCAAGCTGGCGACGAAAAATAAACATCAAGTCCTTTTATGATAAAAAAATACCAATATTTTCTTTCCCAAAATAGATCTCATTGACTCCTTTCAGCAGCGACAATGAATGTTTCAAAATTTTTAGGTTCACCGATAAAATTATATTTTTGGATTAGTGCCGTTGTTCTCGTTGATTCCTTGGACACCTTGAATGTCCAAGGACTCACCGATGACAACACTGGAATCAAAAATATAGTTTCGTATGTGAACATTAAAATTTTGAAACATTTATTCTTGCCAGTGAAAAAATCGTCGTTCGTAGACAATAATAAATATCGATGATTAAACTTTACATTTGAATTATTTCTTCAGTAATTGTCTTAAAGGTACTAAATAAGTTCTAATTCGATTGGAATGATTCATCGACTAATATCATTTAGCTGTTATGTCCAGAACAATGAAAAATACCACGACGAACCATTACAAGAATCAGCCTACGACTACCAGTGTAAATCAGTGCAATTCATGCAAATCACACAAGTATCAGGTTAAGATGTATTTGATGTTCGAAAAAATAATTTAAAGTTGCTTTAATTTATTTTCAATTGGAAAGGACTACACTAAGTTAATTCTAGACGATGATAAGGATCGAATAAATTTGAATAACTAGACTAGACCATAAACACGGCAAGTCTAAAACGAACAACGTTTTCGACGAGTCAAAGAAATGTGTAAGTTTCAAGTTAAAAAAAAGTTATATTCATAACTCATTAATTTCAAACGTATAAGGTTTTTACAAAACAAAGTTTAAACAATGAAAAGAAACCATGTCGTCGAGTTCACATTTTTCGTGTAAATGACAAGATTGGGTTGGGTTGGGTTGGGTTGTACGTTAGTACACTATTTATTGCGAAAACTGATATCGATGACTTTTAAAGAGCATCTAGCAATCACATATGACGCGTCCGTTGTCAGTTGGTGGATTTCCGCGTTTGCACAAAGTGTTTGAAGTCGTGCATTTGGCTTTCATGGTTTTGTGGGCACAGAGAGGCGAAGATAAATAAGATTTATTATAAATAATTGGTGGCCGTCGTTTTCGATTAAGGCATTAAAGAAATATGAAGTAAAATATTTATAACTTTTATAACTAGTTAATTTTTTATGGCACAGAAGTGAAAATGCTGAAAGAAAGTTTTGACTTATTTTAAATTTTTTTTTTTTTGTATCAGTTGATGACAAATGTTTTGTCATTCAGGACTAATCAGATGTGCATCGGCTGAGGTGAATGTAGTCATGCAAATGTGCGTTGCGAAAATTTCGTGTCTGAGACGTCAATACAACAAAAAAAAATCTGTGCCAACAAAATGCACGATGAATACTTGCTTAATCAATTTTGTTTTTGTGTTTACAACCCCCCTGTGATAAAAAATATTATCACTACTATATTAATAAACAAATTAAGCACATCGACAAGTAACAACAGCTCCGAGAGATTGATCGGACCACGGCTGATTAAACTCGATAGCCTAAGAAGCCTCTCATCCATTCGGAACGTCACAATGCCCGATACTTAAGTCATTTCGAATAATCAATTCCAAATGATACATAATTTATCCGCATGACAGTATGTTATTACCCACACTTCGTTATTAAGAAAGAAACATTTTCCATTTAAAACCGAAAGAAAATGCCATGTAATTTCGACGTTGGATGTAATAAAGAGGCGTGGACATTACGTAATGGCGATGTACATTCACATAATAACGTTCGCGATCGGCAATTAGACGCGGCGCGAATGGTGCGGAGTTTTATCCGCGCGGCCGTCCGCGTCCGAGCGAGCGATGCACCTCGCCGGTTTCGGAAAGGACGGGGAGTAATTGGGCGAACATATCTCCCGCGTGCCGGCGAACTTCCTGAAACGCGCCCGCTCCGAGCTGTGTATCCGCGAACGCGAAATTGCCGTAATTACATTTTTCTCGGGGACGTATCTGGGAGTTGCTGTACGTACATCTGGGTTACAATTACCTTCTGATTGTGGACGTTTAAGCCGGTGAACGTAACGGAAGATGAGATTTACATTCGTAACTGTTTGTTTTGCCGATAAATTCGTGTTTGATAACTGTACGGCGGAAGGCGTCGGTTTAGTCCTTTTAATTATACGTGGCATTCCGGACGGCGATTAAAACGCGCGGTAATGGGCTTTTTCATATCCTGATACGTCGGGTAATAAGAACAACCGGCGATACGACAAAACGTTTTGTTCGGTACACGACATCGCGAACGATAAAGCGGTTTGAGTATAACGCCATGCAGTACACGCAAATGTCATAGATATTCAGCACGTCGTTCTATTTGGTGTGGATTCAAATATATTTTAAGATAAAAATGTAAAGGAACCCCCCGTTAACTTTGTTAACCCTAATCTTTGATTTGCCATCAACGTTGCAGATGACTTAGGACTTATTATGAAATTTTAAAACTAAGTAGGAAGATTGCTACATTTTGTGTAAAAATTGTGCGATGCTTCCAGTTTTATGTATTACGTCCGGTTCGCACAATATATTGATTGATTTATGACCCTTAAAGTTTCAAATTTTTTATCTGGATAACATACTATTATCAGTCTAATTGCAAAATTTAACATACGCGGTCATTTTCAGTATTATCAAAAATATTACTTATTAGTTATTTCCTGTGCCATTCTTGCGTTTGTTGAATTTTATTCAGGTGCATATTTTTATCTCTATGGATTTCATAATTAAAAGAGATATTTTAATAACAATAAAACAAAGACTGGGCATAACGTCGCTTTTACTTATACATTAAAAGTGCAATTAAGAATAAAATTGCGAGGTGACGTCATAAAAAGGACGCACTTAAACTCTTGGACAGTTGTTTCGGACATCTGTCGCTTCCTCGGAAAGAAATGCTAAGACGTTGTAAACCAAACCAAACCAAACACATTAAACAAGTAATGAAATAAGCTAAAGCTCATATAAAATATTTAATGAACCGTAACCCAAACGAGTTTGAATTTAGAAAATAAATGAAAGAAAGAGTTAATTGAACAGAAGATGATAAACCACGACCACACGCTTAGTATTTTATTTGAAAAATAAACGTATAGTCTTTGTGCCGTGCTTGTTAGAAAATGGAAGTCTCAAACTCAAACTGAAAGTTTAACAATGGATTCGCGTCATTTATTGATACGGTTAATATTTTTAGTGGATTTAATTTCCATGACTTAAAAATTCATTTGGGGATAACAAAGCGAATTATAGTCTATTTTATAGTAAATGTTTGTGACCTTGTAGATTTGCTTTAACCACAGTGGAATGTGTTGGGACCTTTACATTTCGTTTTTCTCATCATCCTTTAATTATGTATTCTTTGCCATTTTAGTTGCCGTCGTTTAATCATTTTGCAGTTGAATCAGTAGTCTTTATATTTTATGTTGGCACTATGTACGATGTTCGTTGGCACTGTCATTGTTTGTCTTACTGGTGCGTCAAAATGTTTACGACGACATTGATATCTTAGAGGTTTTTTTTTTAATATTTCCATGGCGTAATTTTCTTTACGTGTTTTTATTTCATCTCAACTGTAATTGCGTGCAAGAAATTTCACTAAATCGTTCATTGTTCCCCATCGGTGAAACAATAAAATCACCCGGTGTCCCACTTTGTCGCCGTATCGTTGCAACACAACGTCACGACAACAACCGCTTGATGTACGGCCCAACCGCCGATCGTAAACATGAAATATGCAAACTCCACGCATCATTCATTCATGCAATTATTAAAGAAATAAATCTCCGGCACCAATAATAAAATGGCTACAATAACTCATTAATATTGCATGCACGGGCACATAAATAATTCACCAGCGATTGTTTCGTACACGACCATTTACTTTCGTTTAACAACGGAGGTGCCATTGACTCCACCCACAGCGCGGCCGGGATGATGCAGTCTCGGTCCGAGTCGCCGGCGAGCACGCGAAGAAAGTAAATTCTTCGGGCGTGTGTGTGCGCGGCTTTTCCGAAACCGAACGTCGATTGTGAACGAGGCTGCATGAAATGGACTCTCGTGACCCACTTGTTTCTTTTGTCCGGCACGATCTCGATGGCATTTTAAAAAGGCGGCGGCGGCGGTGGCGTTACCCCACTTATGTGTGTATGATATCTCGTGTGTCGCCTGTCTGCCTTTGTGAAATGTTCCGTGCGATTTGTTGCAGTACGACGGTTGATATTGTTCGCTTGGAAGTGTGTATTGTGTGCCGGGTAAATGTCCGGAATCAAGGTTTTATCCACGTGACAATCCGTGTTCTTGCTACGAATTAATGTATTGAAATAAAAGGGGCGACGAATGGGCCCCGAATTGAAATGTATCTAAATCTTGGTGACTACCATTCAAAATTCAAATCCGTTGATGCACGTCACCTGCAGGGTAGTGCGCTGGGACCATTACATTTTGTTACGTTTTTTTTTATATCGTGTATTGTTCTCATCGTCTTATTCGTCCAGTAAATATTCTCTTCAATTATAAGCTCGTTGAAATCTTAATCTCGCCTTTTAATTATTTTGGTGTGGACAGCTTGCATGCAATATGTACCCCATAAACCTGCCAATGTTTATTTTAACACAGGGTTCGTTTATGTACGTAAATTATGTAATATCTTGCAGTCATATATTCCACGTGATTAGCTAAATTACAATTGTTTGCATTTCTTAAAATCACAATTAATTGCATTCAACCTCCAACGTAATTTAAAATTTGTACAAATTATTTGAAATGTTACAAATGGAAGAGAGAGAGAGAGAGAGAGAGAGAGAGAGAGAGAGAGAGAGACAAGGAGAGATAGATAGAAAAGATTATGTAGAAAATTGTAAATATTTCACGTTAATATTATACAATTAACGTTGCCCGTCAAGAAAAAAAATGTAATTCAATGCAGTTTTTTTTTAATTCAAGTACAAAAACGATAAAACTGAAATTCATTGAAAGCCTTTGTCTGTCATGATAAAACTATTTAATGCAATGCGCTTTAAACCTACGAATAAAAACCGTCGAACTGAAATTCATTGAAAGGTTCGTCACGAAAGAAAACCTGAATAATCTTTCGCGAGACAACGTGGAATATTATTAGCTGTAATTGGCGCGCGGTTAGCGCTAAAAATGATGCAACTTTAAATGGCGATGAGTGAAACAATCATGTCTTTGCTCGAAGACATTGGTTATTCAATTACCCCCGGGTGGACACATACGAGAAAATTACGCGTCCGAAGCTCATGCAAACGAACGGTAATGACACGACACGCTAAGAAACAGGCTTCGAAAATGTAAATTCGGATTCGTGAACGTCGCGAGTGGAACAGGTCTGCGGATTCATTCCTTTTTATTCAACCAATTTGGAAAATTAGATTCAGAAAGAATTGATAGCAATTGTGCGATAAAACCCATTCGAGGAATGTACGTGTAGTTGATTTGGTGTTAGATTAAAAACAATGTGCATGGCGTACCTTACATTTTTCATATGAACCCATTTTGCAAACTTTTTTCAACAATAATTTTATAAATTATTGGCGTCACTTGTTTATAAATTATAAACGTATATGTATTTTCCAACGCTTGTTGACAATCAACCTATAGTTGCAAGATATGTGGACGACAATACATTAAAATATCATTCAAATATAAACAATTTTTTTTCTATTTCACGGTTTTAACTGCATTTCGATTCTCAGTAATTTTGGACGACGTTTCGCCGGTTATTTCAATTTTTGAGATTTTTACGATTATTTTTGAGTTATCATCAAGGATGAAAGATCGGAACATTGCTTTAAAATATGTGACATTTAATTTCATAAATGAGAGGGTTTGTTATCTATAGCGACCCTCGTCAATTCTGACAAACAAATTAAGAGAACAAAGTAAAAATTTGCTATCTTCGTGGTTGTGACAACACCTCTGCATATCCATTTACAACTTGAGCAGCAGAGCTACATTTCACCATCAAGGTTGAAAGATCGGAAAATTGCTTTAAATTATGTCGCATTTAATTTTATAAACGAGAGGGTTTGTCATCTGTAGTGACCGTCGTCAATACTGGCAAACAAATTAAGAGAAAAACTAAAAATTTGCTATCTTCGTAGTTGTGACAACACCTCTGCATATCCTTTTACAACTTAAGCAGCAGAGATAACTTTTACCATCAAGAATGAAAGATCGGAAAATTACTTTAAATTGTCACATTTAATTTTATAAACGAGAGGGTTTGTCATCTGTAGTGACCGTCGTCAATACTGGCAAACAAATTAAGAGAAAAAACTAAAAATTTGCAATCTTCGTGATTGTTTTAAATTATGTCACATTGAATTATGTAAAGGAGAGGCTTTGTTATCTATAGTGACCGACGTCACCACTGGCAAAGAAATTACGAGAAAACACTAAAAATGTGTTATCTTCGTTGTTGTGACAACATCTGTATGTATTTTTCTACAACTTGTATAGAACGTTCGTGGCGTGCTTTTTATGTGACTTGCATTGTGAGCATTCCTCGTTGCATTTACAGCACGAAATATCATAACGAAGTAGAAGTGTGATTATTATGTGTGACAAATAAAATCAATGTTTACAATGTTGTAACAATAGCTACGGCAATTGCAATAGCAAGGTGATAAAAATCATTATTGTTTTAGATTTAATAATAATAATAATAATAATAAAAACTTACCGTCATTAAGTCGAGCCATATCCAAACGACTAGCGGAAGAATAATCTTCATTTTCGCTGAAACGAAAAATAAAAACAGTTATAATCGTTCGTAAGGCTGCTTGCCGTAATAGATAATCTTCAATGTCATCTAGTTTGGTACCGTTGCTTTTATAAACCTAATTTGAATAAACTTTAATTGATGGTCGTTATGGTAATTAACACCGTTAATGAAAAAAAAATGATATGTGGTTTAGTGTTACTGCTTCGCAATCCATCTCCCGTTTCTTTCCAAGCCGACGCGAGGAAGCGATCGCAACACGTCGTTGATAAATGCGCCATTAAATCAATGGGAAACGATCGTTTGTGCGAGCAAACAAATTAGGCAAAGCGAAAACCGTTTCCAATTAACCGCCGAGATTTTTTACGCGCGATGCCGGAGCGTTTTTCCGCCTTTAACGAACCTGCTAATTTCGACGCAATTTAAATGCGTTTTTATGCGCGCGCGAGGTGATTTGTTGCCGCTGCGACTAAATTAGATTAATTTTAATCGTCGGTTTTAATGGAAACGTGATCGAGGACTGCGTCGTTCGGGTTACGAGCGACCGACACCGCGGTTATAAAACGCCTGGACGTAAAGATGGCAATTTGATCGCGGCCAGCAATTTAACCTCTCTCGCACAGTATCTGTTCGGATCCCCGCAGGGGTTTCGAACATTGGGCAGACATCAAGATGAATAAATCACGAATTATGTCGAAGCGAAAAATGCGCCGGTGACCTCGTCGTCTAAACTCTGGACTATTTGTTTTCGTTGGCTCGCTTATCGGCGAGATTAACACCGCCATTTACGAGGTATACATAAATTGCGTTAGGTGCATCTGCGTTATCTAATTAAAGCTCCGAGCATTCACTTTAATAATTTAGTTTAATCGCCCGATCGGCATTAAATATGCCTAGAACCGCGAAGCGCGTTATTAATGAAGCCCGGTATCTTCGTTTATCGTAGTGGTCCGGGAATCCATTAGCGTTGTCAAGTCGCATTTGAGCGGGTCCGTACGGGAAACCGTTCGTTCGTTCGTTCGGAGCGCAGCCCAGATTCGCCCGGCAGTCATAGGTCCCGACCCCGGCGTAATTACCAGCGACGTGAAACGAAAGTGCTGCTAGATGGGCACCGGCGAGATCGCAAGAACCGATGCGCGCCGCGGAAAACCGCTATGCCGTGGAAGCACAAAGAAAGCCGTTTCTAAATTTGGTTTACAAATCTAATTCTACATCTAGGCTCATTAACAATGCCATGAATGGCTAAACGACATTCAAGCCGGGTCGTCTCGTTCGATTGCTCGCCGCATTGCGGCATCATATTCCAAATAAATCACGAAATATTTTAAAAGTAAATGCGTTTGATTTCCACGTAGCAGGAAGACGGTTGGAGAGCGCTGTGGGAACTATATACGGCGCTGGTTACGGTTTAAGAATGTTTTTATTGGTTGTACACTCGATACGTGATTTTGGTGTATTTTTGTCATCATTACTGATAATTGAAATTGCAGGATCGAACTAGAAGATAAACTTAACTGACTGTCATTGAGTAATATCGAACTCATTTATTATATATTGTTTATGATAATCAATAGAGGTTTTGTTTTATTACAGAAGGTATTGAGACATCGATCAACCTGATGGACAAAGCATAGAGTTCCACTGTCAAAGATCAAAAGTGCAAGTATAAAATATGAGGATGACCTTAAAATAAATTCTTACTGCAAGTGCACACAAACACAAAAACATCTTTAAACTGTAGTCCACCAAACCATAAGCAATAAACATATACGGAAGGAGACCAAATTATCTAGAAGGGAAAAAGACGGAGGAAGAGGAAAGAATAATAGCAAGAAGCGGAAACGAGGGGAAGAAGAACAAATATTGGATGAGAGAGGACAAAAGAGAGTGCAGAAGGTGCAAGATATGTAGATGGGATGAGTGGAAACATTGGTGGGAGGGGTGCGAAGAGACGGGATGGAGCAAAGAGGAGAAAGAGAGAGGAAAATAATGGAGAAAGTGTTGGGAGAGAAGGGCAGGGAGTGGATTTACTCGAAAAATTAAAGATGGGAGGAAAAAGAGGATGATGACAAATGAGGAAGAGGACAGAGAGGTAGTTGGAGAGGATTGAAGGAGTCAAAAGGCAGAAAAGAAGGAGGGAGAATCTTAGAAGGCAACCAGGAAATAAAAGAATAAATATTATGTTACATACAAATATGCCAATGAAGGTTTTTTTAAATTAATTACAATGTAAAAAAATCTAATACGCCTTAAGAGCCCAAAAGGCGAAAAATTTGTTACACGTAAACAAGTAAATAAAAAATTATGGGGAAAAATGTTTTAACTGTTGCCAAAGGGTAAAAAATTGTATGAACTGAGAGAATAAAAAAAGCCCAAGTCGTGGAAAAGCATAAAAAATATCAAAATTGCCAAATGCCAGACAATTTGCGAATTGTGATTTTTGTTAAAATTCTATCGAACCCATCTCAAACGAAAAGTCAAAATGTTAAAAATCAAAAATTCGCCTAACAATTATTTTTGTTTAAACGAAAACGTGGAAAATTATTTTCAGTCAAAATTATAACAATGACCAATCCCAACCCAATCCAAAAGCTAAAATGCTGACAATTAGCCATTAAAAAAATTTCAAAATATAAAAAAACCTCATGTTCAAACATAACAATTAATTATATCCTTCTTTGCAGAATTACTCGGAGGAAGATTTCTACTATTTTGACCTGATCACCGTCACTGTCACTGTCACTGTCAAAAATAAGTTGATCATTAACTGTCCAAAATGACAAATTGACCCATTTATCTACGAGTCGAACCAATTCATAGTAGTAAACCTCACCAAAATGATTTCTCATTGTCAAAGTGACTGATCTACTTATCTTCGAACATCTGTCACATTTTTCCCACAAACAGTCACGCACAGAATGTCAAGCTTCGTAAGAGTCTCTCGGTTATTTAAACGGAATGTGGGGCGATTCTCCCAGCCAGTCAGAAACGGCCATCACGAGTGGAATTACCGCAACGCTGCGAACGAACATCCCAAAATCGTAACGAAGGCCGCCGAGCTAGTGGGCGGATTCGCGTGGTGGTGGGTGCTGTGGCACCTGTGGACCGAATCCGGCCACATAACCGGCGAATTCGAATACCCCGACGCGTCCAAATGGTCCGACGACGACCTGGGCGTTCCGGCCGACGACGACGACAGATGGTCAACATCTGGTGGCGCAACCGAATGCAAGAAGAGACAATAATTCCGCCCAAAAAGTTTTGGGTTTGCAAATGACAAACGTCGTTTTCGTTTAAGTTATATTTGTATTGATTATTATAATTTGTTGTGTAAATCATCCAGTTTCGAAATAAATAAATGTAATAAAGAAATCTAGTGGTTTAGTTACGAAGTTATGATTGGCATCAAAATAAGTTGGTGGAAGATAATTGGGGGATACGTTGTGGAAATATGTTGACTTCTTAATCTCTTAGTGGTTAAGTTCATGTGATAGCTGGCATTAAATTCCTTATTCAAATTCTTCATCCGTGTAAACCACCCAGTGGCCCACAAAGGATCTGTCCGAACTCTTATTGTACGATTTGCGTACTTGCCAATAAGTCCTAGACAATGATGATTTCTTTTTTTAATTAGCATATATATTAAATTCTCAGCATTTTGAGCCTCACTATTCTCGTTGTCAACTGAAGATGAGTCAATCACACTGCATATCAGCAAAGTTAGCAACACCGTCATCAATTGCCTCGAGTGAGATATATGTCAAAAGATTTAACCACTTCCTTTTCGATGATAACATTTTATAATTGACGGCATTAAAAAATAATTGGTCGACTTGATGATCATCATGTCGACCAAGATGGCGCAATTGAACCGTTGATCTCATCCATCGCGTGGGTCGACAATTTCAAGCCCGTGGGCTTTCACGGTCGCCGTTTCCGTGCAAACGTACCAAGAAAGATTGAAACGTTTCCGTTTTTATCATCGCACGTGTGCTCCTTCAAACGTGCAGAAACCGGAAAAAAACCTCACGGTCACCTTTAGGGGACAGTTTTATGTAACTACGTTGGCATGTTTAAGATGATTTAGCCAACGAGTCCCGACTCAACACGTACCTGCATAAATACCGCCGCCAATAATCGAGAGACTGCAGACTTACGTGCATTAAAGCAATAACGTGTAAAGTGTCAAGGTTGGCAATATTCCACTAACATTTCACGTTTAGACGGACTTAATTTAATAGTTTATCATCGGTAATGGCAAAAAGCGCACAATGTACGGTGACTATAAAGTCGAGCGCAGCGCCGAGTTTATCGTAATCGCTTGCCGACTTTATCTCGCATATTAGGATATTTTTTAACGTAATTATGTTGAAATTGCCATCAATATACTAAACGAGAGGGACGAGACGCAAACGTGCATTATAAGAGATCACGAGGCATAGATAAAGGCGTACTTACGACCGGCAGATTTTTTACGGTTCTGTTTAAGAGTTACGTCATCGCTTTTATCTGTCATGGTTTAAACGCAATTTAAGTGGAATGAACACTAAGAGCAAATTTTTCAGTTTTGCAGGCATTTATTTATGAATTAATTAAACGAAAATCCAAATATGAACAACGATAATCAGTGAACGATAAAATTTGCTATGTGCGAGTCAAGAACCGATTAATTTGCGTTTTATTGCAACAACTGCTGCGTTGTTTATTGGTCGTAACAATACGTATGGAAATTGTCGAGTTTACCTCCTAATACCATCAGGTCGAGGGAACTTAATCTGATCTTATAATTTATTGTCGTTTCGAATATTTCAAATCTTTTAATTCCTTTGGTTGGCGTTTTAACTAATTTGTAAGTAATGAAGTAATCTAAAAGTTCGACTAAATAATAAAAAGAATGAGTAGATAATTGTTATTTATTACTTTCTGTGTGGCTCTTTATTGCGAGTAAATACTTAGGTAAGATTTGCTTAGTTTGGTTAGATACTTTTTAATGCCTCAACTCCTCGTTCCCTCCTTGACCGCCCTTTGAGCCACTATGCACCCCTCCTTCTAAAATCTATGTAAGTCACCACTAAGCCGAAACGCTTATCAGTGGCGGGATTCGTTGCTACTGTCGTCAAATTTCTTCTTCTATCCTCATACTTACAGCCACCTCCTCACTTCTTCCTTGACCCTCCTGAAACTCTCCAGGTTAATTATTTCTTCTGGGATTTCATTGAATATTGTTGGTATCACTACCGACATTGGCCTTAATCCGTAATTGTTCCTAACTTTAGGTATCTTATACTTTCCTCCTTCCCTGGCCCTTGTTCCACATAGTCCAATTTATCTTTGAAAGTGCTTTCGTAAAAGTTGCTCAGTATCACTCTGTATTTATATAAATTCCGGACATTCACAATCTTCATAAATGTATCGTTGCACCCCCCCTCTCTCTCTTGGCATCATAAATCTGCAGATCCTATTGTAGTGATTGGAGCCTGTCCAAGGTGGTTTGATGCTGTTAGCATGTTTTCGTATTCCGCAGCCACGTTCGATTGACTCATTATATCGATTGTCCTTATTTCCAGAAAAAAAAAAATGATTCAGGCTCATCAATGAAGATTCTTGTGCTGTTATTTATCCTCAGAAGTTGCAATTTTAATTATTATTGCTTCAAACGTTCGAAGGTTGTAGTGACCATTGTGGCTTTCAGCGTGTCCCGTATGTATACCAATTGATGTCAATACTTATGCGCCAGAAATAACGCCCATTAGACGACCAGTAATTGATTTTCCATTAAATTTAATTCGTATCATTAACGCAAAGATGAAAAAGCCGTCGCTTCAGGATTAGATCCTAGAAAAAGGTCACTTAATTTCGCACCAGCGTCGCGAGCGCGGTTATTATTTTAATTAGGGATATTTATTTGGCGCTTCCCTTGTTTAAAAACCAATAAATCGGGCCGATGCGATCGCCGGTTCCGTAACGAGCCGGCCGCGCGGCGTAAAACACTAGATCGGAACAAAATAAAAAACGGCGGAGCGCGATGATGATAAACCGACGTTCTATTCTGCTCCAGTCCGCCGCTGCATCGGTAATTACACTTTCGTTTTCGCGATGGTCGCGATTATATAATTAAAGAGGAAATTAAACGAGCTGCGCGTTTTTTCGCGCGCGCCGCGTCATAATTTATTTTTGTCTGCGGCCGAGTTAGATCCCGGTAAATAATAGCGCTGGAGTTATTAATACGACGATTAGACTTCGGTTGCGTTCAGGAACCCGGTTCGCTAAAAAGCGCCCGGGGGGACAGTCGACCGGGCGACCGACCGTTATGATACACATCGCGTTTTCATTGCCTTTCACATCTAGACGGGCCGTGCATATCCGCAATTACAGCGCCTACTGCGATTCCCGCAAGGCCGTAACGTTCGTCTTGTTGGAGAAACGCGGCATCTACATAACCTAGTATGGGATGTCGACGACGACGACGCGAACGCATCGGCGGCGATATTGAGCGTTTTCGCAATTTATCCGCGAAGTTTGATTCATCTTCGCGGTGCGCGCCGAAGGTCGACGACCTTACGTAATCATGGGATTTCTCCTACCATTCGCTGGAAAACGAATTAAGATGCTAATAAAAGTCGACGTTTCTGCCGATGCGGGGATACGTCGGTCGTGCCAGGCAGGAATTTGCAAAGGCGATTTCGAACGCCACTTTCATTTTGCCTAACATCGCAATCTATTAGCATGGAAAAAATGTACATATTTGCGAGCAAAATAACTCAGATTTCGCCTCAAGATATAACAATGATTCTTAGAATCTTACGAATTAAAATATGCCGACTCTTCAAGATTTTAAATTTTATAGGAAGAGCAACTTAATTATTCACCTTTCCTTCAATTGGATTGAACGTGTTATTAATCTTCATTAACATTTAACATTTTGCAAAGTTTAAACAACTTTTCTTTGGCAATTAATAATGAATTAAACATTTGACGTTGTTTAAATTTAGATGAAAATAAATTTCAGGGTATATGTGAAGTGGATGTTCTTTTTGGACTCATCAGATCATCAGATCAGATCAGAAAAGGTTGTATGAGGGTATTCACGCCATCTAGGCGTCAACACCTTATATCGTTGGTGATCTGACGAGTCCAAAAGGGGTTGTCACCATCTGATACATAGGCCGACGTTTATTTTTAACAAAACGTTTTTCTTGACAGTATCGACTTATTCGTTGATCTGTATAATTACATAGTAAGACCAGGGTGGGTGTACTCAATTTTCGTGAACTTTAGATAACTTTTTGTTAATTTTTCTATTTTTGGAATCCTTTTCATTTTTAATAATTTTGACAGTTTTACATTTTTTGATTTAATTTATTTCGTTTAATAATGACCACTTCGCTGAGCTTTGTCCTCTGGAGCGTCTGCGAACTTTAGACAATTTTTAATTTATTGGATAATAATTTTTTGCATATTGCAATTTTTACTAAATTGCCCCCACACACTCTTTCTATTTTTTATTATATTATTTTAGAAAATATTCATCACCACCATCGCTAGGCATGTTGCTGTCTGTCCATCGAGCTTTGTCCTTGGGCAGGAATTTGTACATTTTTACTTTCTTTGGCAAGACTTAATATTTTTTGAACTTTAGACGTTGACGTTTTCGTCAATTTTGATTCTTTTCAAATCTAAAAACTTAGGACGACGACGACGCCTTAAACGGCATTAAGGATAAATGAGAAGAAGAACAACGAAAAATGGAAATAATAAAAAAATTTCAATAAATGGGAAAGATGACAAAACTGAGTGTAACGAATTAGATCAAGGGCACGTTAATTAAAAATCTAAAGGAGTCAATCCAAAGCAACCCAACCTAACCCAAAACCACAAGGAAAACATTTTATATCCATTGCAAAATATAATTTAAAAAAATCCAATAAATTAAAAAACGAAATATTAATAATTATAATTAATATTCATCACAGAAAAACTGCATCGGTATAAACTGGTTATAACAAACTGCAATAAAATGAAAATTAATTCAAGCCAAGGAAATAAAAAGGCTAAACAATAAAACAATAAAGTGAACGAAAAAAATTCCAAACGTGTAAAAAATATTCATAATTGAAAAAAATTACAAATAAGAACGAAATGAAATTGAATTTGAAAGACTTGGGCAGGAAAAGAATCGAACCAAAAAGTGGGTTGGGTTGGGTTGAATTATGTTAGTTTTGAAGCTACACACTCGTTATCGTTGCGAACTTTCTTACATACATCTTACATCTCAAGTGGATTTTGCTATTCATTCCTCGAGTCATTATGCTAAGGTCGATATATGCCGCCATTTTAATAATCTTCGTCGTTTCAAGGCGAAATTTTATTTTCTACCAATATTTTTATATTAATTTCGTTCTCCACACAATTCTGTTTCTCCTCCAGCTATTGCTACATTTTTATTAGTCCCTGAACAGGGTCAGTCCCGGTGCCCCCTACACAGGAATCTTTAGGCAGGAACGGAAAATTATAGAGATCAGGCAAAATCCAAACTGATTCAAATGCTGTAATAAAAACGAAAGCTCTTGCGAACAGAATGTAAACTGTACTGATCGTTTTGAAAAATGAGCTCCAACCCAACTTAAGGTTTCACGTAAAAATAATCGTAATCAACGTTCAATAAAAATAGTTTTTAAAAATTTTTGCATAAATAGTATATTATTTTATATGGAGTGAAATCGAGTTTTCTTACGTCTGTGAGCCTGTAAGCAAAATAATTGCACATGAGCTAAGAAAAGTTACTTTTACTTCAAATAAAATTTCTTCAAACGACCTATGTGGATTGGTGTCGTGGAGAGTTAAATTTGTGATTAGATTGGATGGTTTGGATTGGACTAGGTTGGGCTAAGGCTGAGTTGGGTTGGATTGGATTGGGTTGGATTGTGTCGGGTTGGGTTGTATTTTCCCACGATTTTCGAATTTCCAATAATCGCCCAACTTAAATTAAAATACATATAAAATAATTTACGCTGCACATTACCATTTTTTGTAATTACAAATAATTACAACGTTCCTTTTTTTAAAATTCAACGAACCCTTTATCGTCATCACCCAATCGTAACATAATGTACACGTCTTTTAATTTGTCTATGTATAGCACGCACATAAACTCAATATATTTATATCGACGAGTATTCAAGATTGTGTAAACGTCTCTCGATACAAGTCTCATAGTATCGCCGTGCAGTCAATAGTGTAATTCAAGGAAAGTCACCTTGACGGCGTCTAAAAATATTTCCAGCGTCTATAAAAACGCAGCTTCGAGAGTCGCACGTTCCAAAGAAAACATAATAGGAACGAATTCTAGACATTATGCGCCACAATTTTCTGCAATTAAACGCGAGCTTGCGCCGAAGTGGCGAGGGGGGAAATTCAATGGAACCCGCCACGTCCTGACGTCACGACTTATCAAAGCGGGGACGCGTTTTAATTGAAACTGGTATGAAACAGGACGAAATTTTATACGGGCATGCATGCGAGATGAACTTAATCAAGTCGATAACGTCAAAACAACTTACGAGAGCGTCCCCGATATGATTTATCAACGATTCCCGGTACATTGTATCATCCTTTATTACGGAATAATTATACGTTTAGTGTGACGCCGTAACTCGGATTTGCATAAAATGCCCATTCGATGGCATTAAATAAACCAATGTGACGAAACGATATTTACGAACGCGCCTCGCGCATAAATACGATTCGCTCGATTATTTTACGCCGCAGCGGAAGTTAAACTCTAACTTAATCGACACGGGGACGAAATCACTATTTATATTGAGGACGTCGGACCGTGTACCTTCAGGAATGCGTTTTTTACGCAACGCTCGTTAATTTCTGTGACAACAAACCGACTCCGTCTGGAATACATTACCGACTACTAAAATAACAGCTCTCCTGCCGGGGTAGTAAAAGTTTGTTTGAACGGCACAAAGGCATAACAGGTGTCCATTGTGACCGCGCTCCCACTGTGAAAAATGGAAAGGTTATTAGCTTTTTTCGAACGGCGCGCTTGTGCATGAATTTTTAACAGCGCGGCTCACCTCTATAAATAAACTGGATTGTTATTAATGCCAATTACGCGGTTTGCAGTCTAACTGTGATTAACGGGATGTGACCCCCTCGATGCAGCAACTTCGATATGTCGGTGCCTCAAATGCTGGGCCGCGAACGCCTCGTTCGGGCTCGCGAGTTACGTTGCGAAATTTTCGTAAAATAAATCAGGTTGGGTAATTAATTTACGATTAAATGTGATACTTTCACAACGTACGAAATATAATAACGGCCCGATGTTCATTTAAGTGGAACGTGAATAATATTGTTATTAACGTTCGAAGATAAAAGTCGCCAACGATTTACGATTTTAGTTGGCACCGAAAAAATGCATTAAAATAACTTTCGTTGACTTATTATTCCGACGAGGACACGTACAAGGCGAACCACGAGCGCGGTACCAAAATTTAAAAAAAGGAAACAAAAAACTAGGATTTATACATTGGCTGGCTTAGTGGCTTTGGGTTTGAGTTCCACACAACAAAAAAAAACATACTCGGCAAAATAAAGCTTAATATTCAGGACCACACCAACGGAGGTACAATAAAACAACCATTAAAATGTGTCCGCTGACTTAAAAATAAACGATCGAAAACTCACTGTAATCTCCACTCTTGTAAAAATTATTCCTTGTTCATTCTTTGATTTAACGTTTTTTGTGTTGACTTTAATTAACAAACAAATCACCTGTAACGAAATATTGATCGACGATTAAAAAAATGATTAAAAGTGAAAATCTCAATATGAAACTTTTATTTAACACGAGTTCATTTTGATTGTAACCAACAGGACAATCACCTCGAACCTCTAACAAAATGCAATTGCCGACAATAGTGATTTTTTCTGTCGGTTTTGTTTTTCTTTTTTCCAATCGCATTTTGATTCACATTTGGTTAAATGTTATTCACCTACAGCAATAGTTTCGACTTTCTCTTTCATTACCTTGCCGATCTTTTTCAATGGTTTATTTGATTGGAGACGTTGTTTGTATCATGAATTCGTTTTCCAATGATAGTTGGGATCGTACAGTAACGTCAAAGAGTTTATTAAACTCTTTTATGATAAAAAAAATCTGGCAAACGAAATGTTATATTGAAACTCGCTATAAAAATGTGGCACATTTTAGATTCAACAGACGTGAAAATCAACTTCGGTATATTTCAGGCCATGCATCACTACCAGATTGCCTTAAATTAATTAAAGATGTACGAATTTGTAGAAAATGAGATATTTACGAAATGATCTTCAGACAAAAAGACAAAAATGATATATGATGATGCGTTGACAATGGATGTGTGTACAGTTCGCAACTGCGATTAATGTCAAAATTCCAAGAATCAGAATAATAGAAACATTGGAAACGATCGCAAAAATTAACGCAATAGCAATTTCATTGTAGTCAAAAATCAGCAAAATTGAGTTGCGTTAACCCGCGAAATTTTTTGATTGGAAAAATTAGTGGTTGTGGTAGTTTTGGTCTAAGCAGGTGTGCAATTATCAACGTGTCCAAATGCCAAAACATAAAATTAAACATTGCCAACATTGTAATTCGAAAAAATAAATAAAAGTCCAAATTGTGCAAAATAAACTGTCAAAATGGAAGCATCAGAAAAACACAAAGATTGACAGAATTACCAGACATGCCGAAAAAAATTGTAAAATGTTCAGAATTATCAAAAATCGAGAAAATGACAATTGTATAAACGAAAGTGTGAAAATTGTCTAAAAAGTAAGCAATCAAAAATTGTCAAAAACACTTAAATGTATTTGTAGTCGTAAGAGCGATAATTGTCAAAAAACTTTCACAACATTTATTTGAGTTGGGTTGGGTTGAATTGGATTTATCAAAAATTATCAGGTTAAATCGCTCCAAAATCAATGAAAGCCAGGAATAACTATATAACTTTTGTTGCATGGGGGTATAAAGCACCTGAACAATTTGTACGTCCAAAATCACTCGTCATTAAGGGGGGATCCTGCTTTAGAAGGCTCAAAAATATATCTAAGAATATGTATAAAAAGTTATATCGGGTAATTCGCAATATTTTGAAAGATACAGCACTAAACACAGTGAGGTGTCGAGAAAAAAATATACGAACGCATGAACGCTCGGACAAACGAAGCGCGCCCCCTCCCCCAGACACATAACACCGAACTATGTACTGAAAAAAGTTCAATCGGTCGTTCGAAACAATAATATTTTGAATTAGTAAGAGCTATAGTAGGATTATAACGAGATATTCCGTAAGTAATCGACAATTAACATTTTTCCTGATCGTAAACTTTAGAGCGCGTTTTCTCGAGTTTTCGTTTTTACGATTTTTCTAAATTGGTGGGCGTGATTGCGAGAAAACTAGACAAGCAATCAAAACGAAACAAAACTTTTCTTAGCTTTAGTAGCATTCCCTTCGATGTGAACTAAAAACATTAATGAAAAAAAAAGTTCTAAACAACTTTTTTAGCAAGTTGAAATGATTTTCTCTTCCTGCAAAGAGCACATTTATTTTCAAACCTGAGAAAAATCTTGAATTTCAAAATTTTGGTCTTTTTTTTAGTTCACATAGAAGAAAATATATGAGAATTATAATTTTCTTTGGTTTTTTTTTGTTTCAGACAAAAATTACGAGCTACATCTTTCCCACCGATTGTAAATTGCAATTGAAAGGTGTTGCACAAATGTGCATAAAAATCGGTTCCGTTTAAATATTTTTCTCTCGAAATATTTTTTCTTTAATGCTCAAATATGTAATAAAATGCTTTAAAAAGTTCACTAGACTCGCTCATTTTTTTCTGTCCTAAAAAAATTCCCCCAAAAACGATATTTCCTCCTAAAGCAGGATCCCCCCTTAATTGTTATTGGAATTTCATTGCAATAAGTAACACACAACAACGTGGGAAATTTCATCCCCACGATAGTCTTCGGTTATTGAAAAATTAGGTCGTCGTCGATCGCCACGAAAGATTTTGCACCAATTTTAAATCACTCCAAAATCACAGAAAACCACGAGGAACTAGATAAATTTTGTTGCATCTTTTAATTAATTCACCTTTTTTCAAAATTGCTGAAGACCACGGTTTAACCCAAATCAACTTCGCTCGAAATAAATTCGTTTGGGTTATAAAACATTTAGACAAAACTAGTCGAAATAAATTCATCTGAATCATCTTGGAGCTTGGCATTTCTAAAGACACATCGATTGAAATGTGTCGTTGTAATGATCTGTTAAAAAACTGGGATTTCATTGGACTATCTCTGTCTGTCTGGATTGTGGATAAAGTGTACGTGTGACGTTGGAATAATAATTGGTAGCAACAAAACGAAATTTTCAAGGACACGAATAAAAACAACCACGATTTTTTTCCAAATGCAATTAATCAACAAAGTATCATAAATAGAGGAATTACAGGATATTACGTTTGAATTTTTTTTCCCACGATAACCCCGATTGCTATCACCGCCAGGATACCAAGAAGATTACTCTTCTGAACGACGATATGCCACTGAGCTGGTAATTATTCAGACCAACTGGTTTGTAAGTAACGATCTTATTTAAACATCTAAACATGTCAAAGATTTTAATCCTATGAATTAATAGCCGTATTTAGCATTTTTAATCCAATCGAAGACAGCAAGGTCCTCAATGAAGACAATCTGTATGAATCGTGGTAATTTCCTTACAAATCGCCACCCAGTTTGCGTCGATTGAAGAACGTTAACTAAGTGGTTTGTACCTTTAAAGAAAACATTTTTTTTTTTAAATGAACGAACAACTTTGCAAGTTATGCGCCAGTAGTTTGTTGCAATATGCTGCGTACCATATAACCGGGTAAAGTTACACATCCATTCTAGCTAATGCTCTCAATCACTTTCCATCTAAGATTATAATCAAGAATTATCCAATTATAAAATTATCTTAATGTGCATGTTTTAAGAACGTCGACGTATACTTAGCAAGCGCAGACGCGGGATATTTAAATTTTTTGTGTATCCACATTGTCATGTCGTTCCTCGTTACTTCGTCACGGTCACGGTCGACTAAGTCATTTTAATCTAAAATTTTCGATTTTTTTCCTAACTGGTGTGCGTACACGATTCCGAATAAAAATCTCGATCGTACGAAGAAGTAACCAAAAATTAAGGGTTACGATAAAAATTTAAAATTATAAAATGAAACAATTTGACAATTTCGAACGAAACGCTCGGCGCTCTAAACTTGGACAAACGAACATTTCCGCTTCTTACGTGACAAGAAGTTGAAACTGCAGAGGTTCATATTACCGTTTTGGATGCTACGTTAAGTGAATACTTAGTTCACATTAACGTTACTCAGGTAGATTATCGGGTACATAAATATTGGTGTTTAAGGACAACGCCCAGGATTAGATTACGTAAACTGCTGGTGTGAAGGTTTTACGTTACGAAGTGGATTGTGGAGGAAGCGGGACATGAGAATGTGATATTCGTTCGCGTCGATTTAACAGCGAAACAAGAATTAATGTGGTAAAATATTTATCACCGAGATCTGTTTAATAGTTTAAAGTTTCGAATTAACTAATATTGTTATGAAAAAATAAAAATTAATAACTTGCGTATACATATTTTTAATTATATTGATTTATCATTATTTTCCTCTTGTTGACAATATTGCTCCAACGTCATAGAACACAATCTTTAACGATTAAATAGCAAAAAAAATGAATCATGTATTAACATTTTTTTTAACTAAATAACATTATACATAGAGTTACGGTTACACTTGAACTTTACCCACTAATTCTTTACCATTATTATAATATACAATTCACGGCCGCCGACGATTCTCACCGTCCTCAAAAGGTTTTCGTCCGGTAGCACAGGTAGTTTTTTTTTTCGAACGCGCTGTCTTCCATCCACACCTCAAGAATGTCGTAAAATCGTACCTTTGCGCAACACATTCGCCATATAAAGGATATATTAAT
The DNA here is from genome assembly GCA_959613385.1 of Geotrupes spiniger. Taxonomy (NCBI): domain Eukaryota; kingdom Metazoa; phylum Arthropoda; class Insecta; order Coleoptera; family Geotrupidae; genus Geotrupes; species Geotrupes spiniger. Next base: position 546,611 of record OY390732.1, on the reverse strand, counting down.
CACCTTAATGCATTTCTTATAAACGATAATCGCTTTTATTAAAATTGAATGTGCGCATCATTAATTATATTATTTACCTCACTTTATCAATTTGCATCACAATGCTGTGTTATTAAAAGGAAGCTGCGCACGCCTGAATAATCGCAACCATGGTCGTCATTTGCATGTGGTTAACGGCGAAGATGGCGGCGAAGAAATTGAAACGAAATCGATTTAAGTAAATGATCGTCGGCCGTTGTCCGAAAGATGGGTGAAAGTTGTACGCGTCGTCGAATAAAAAAAAAAGAGTTGCGTAATGAATCTCGAATTTCCACTATTTATGACGACTTGTGTTTCAAATGGTGCGCCTTTTTGTTATTTGGTGAAAGTGAAGTGGGCCGAGTAACACTTAAATAGTCAAGAATTTTTATGCATTTATTGTGTTAATAAATTATTGATTAAAACAAAGCGAACAAAATATTAAAAAAATAATAATTAAAAACTATTTTTTTATATCTGCACAATTTGCAGTTCTGTGGGTAGACGTCGAAGTGGATTGGATTAAAAAATTGGCAACACAAACAAAATTCTTGAACAAAACAAATTTTCTTTATCAGCATCAATCTTTTTTTATTTTCATTTGTCCCAGTATTACTAGTACTATACGTATTTCAGTAATAAAAAATCGAATGAAATATTTTTAACTAGTAACCAATTACAAACAAACACTCAAACTACCGTTGACGAGAAAGCAATCAAAGATGTGTTTAACCAACCCGCAGTGTTACATGGCCCCTTTTTTTAATGCCTCGCTGTCATTCCGGCGAAGGCTAATGATACATTATCGTCCATTTACGACCGCGGTTTTACGCAGCTACCAAATCTGAACGAAGGCATTTAAGTGTTAAATCATCTCCGACGTGAATTTATTATACGTTCAGGTAATGACACGTTACAGTGACTGCACAATAAAATGTTTCTTGCACAAGGTCGGTCGTCGCGATTTTCAGCGAAACCGAATATCACTTTCCTGAGCGAGGCGAAGCGTTCGTAATTAAAAATCCGAGAAAAAATGTTATTGCCCGTAATGATGGTCGTTATTTATGGCTGGATCCAGCACAGGCTTCTTTTATGCTTAATACGTATTATTACGTGTATTGTTGAAAATAAATTGTTTTTCTCACTGAAATGCGATCTGGAATAGGCGAGTTTTTGTGCTGGCGACTTGTGACGTTGAATGTAATTGTTGTTTACGTTTTTTTTTTTTTTTAATTAAATTAGTTTAAATAAGTTTCACGCCTTGTGATATGAAATGTGAAGCTGTTCTTCCTGGGGATTGAAATAGTTTTATCCGGAAAAATATCAAAGAATTGTTTCCTGGTAAATCGTTGAAGAAAAACTGGGGTTTAACATTTCTTCAATTTTTATCGGAATCATTTAACGCCTTATATCCAATCAAATTTACGATCACATACCATTCCCATTAGTTCCCTTAATTACAATTGAAAGTTTTTATTGAAAACAGCTCATCAGAGTCACTGTATTAACTTCATTCAACGGCGTTAAAAAATATATTTCCTATTTCAAAAACGCAACTGATACAAAGTAGAGAAAGGTGAGAGGGCAACGATGGGAACTTAAAACTTAAACTGCAATTAATAGCCAGTATGACTAATTTGATGATTCTACCTTAAACGATTCCAAAGTCATTAAATATAACCGCAGGTGGTCGCACCTCACATATAAAGACTGAATTTCCGGGCATAATTTCTATGAATAAATTTCTTTCTTTGTTAATTCGCTCGGGTGGCGGCGACCGACTGTTTACATCCGATTGCTCCATTTCCACGCACAATAAACTAAGCGGCGTTTGATGCGAGCGCAGTTGTCGCACAAATTTAAGTTGGCTGAATCGTGCGTGCTCGCGAATGGAGCAGGTACCGCAAGACGGCTTCTCACCGTCTGTTAGAGCCTCTTCGGTTTGTTGTTGTTGTACTTGGCATTAATTGTTGTAATTGCCGTTATTGTTGTTCCTTTAATTGCCGTGTTTTGCGAATTATTAGTATAGAGGCATTTTCTCATATCGTTACGTCCTCGGGAATGTGCGACGAGCGCAATTTTGTTTGTTGGTGTTCCACGCGAGCAGCTTTTGAAATAACAGGAGATGCGACGAGCGAAAAATTTAAAGACTCGGAGGAAACGACACGTTATTTCGTTTAAATTGTGGGATACGTGAGGTTATTAATTATATTACTGTTATTATTATTATCTGTGATATGAGCATCATTAGCTTGAATCAGTTTGTTAACTTCGCCAAGTGAAGATAATTTATTATTTATACAATAAAACCAAAATCAACTATGGTCGAAAATGGCAAAGAGAAAATAGTGAACATTTTCTTAAAATGTCAATGCCATAACATTGCAAAAGAAGATAAATGAAATAATGTCGAAAAATCTAAAGTGAGAAACAAAATATTAAACATATTAAAGCCAAACTTTGTAAAAAAATCAAAAATATAAAAATTTCCTAAAACGTAAAAACTGTCAAAATTGTTGAAAAGAGTACAAGTTTCTTAAAATTGTCAATGTCACAAAATTGTAAAAACGATCAACCAATTGCGGCGGAATTGTCGAAAAGGGTATAATTTTTTTAAAACTGTCAATGTCACAAAACTGCAAAAATTGACAATAGAAAAAAAATGAAATACTGGCGAAAAATCTAAAGTGAGAAACAAAATATTAAACATATTAAAGCCAAACTTTGTAAAAATGACAAATATTCAACACTGTCTAAAATTCAAATAAAAAATAGACCAAATTGTGGAGAATAATTGTGCAATAAAAAAATCAAAATTGCAGAAAATAAAAAAACAATATTTTGAAATTAACCAAAAAGTCAGAAAGTGTCAATATCTTTAAATTTTCTAAAATGCAAAAAAAATAAAAAATATAAAAATTTCCTAAAACGTAAAAACTGTCAAAATTGTCGAAAAGGTTACAATTTTCTTAAAATTGTCAATGTCACAAAATTGTAAAAATGATCAAGCGACTGCGGCGGAATTGTCACAAAACTGCAAAAATTGACAATAGAAAAAATACAAAAAATTAATTACACATTTTTTATACAATTGTAAAAATGATCAACCAATGCCAATGTAAACATTTCAAAAATTTTTAAACTAAAAATGTCCAAAATACATATTTTCTAATATTCAAAACAAATGCGAATGTCAAACCAATTGTAAAAATTGTAACAATTTCCTAAATGTCAAAATTCTCAAGTTAATGTCAGAATTTTCCAAGTTGTGAAAATGACAAACTGTGAAGATTATCGAAAAAGTAAAAAAAAATACTACAAATTGACATACTGTGAAGTTCTTAAAAGCAAAAAAAATATATTTATAAAATGTTGAAATTATGGAAAATGGCAACTATGTGAAAATCGAGAACATATCATTGCCAAAAATAAATGTTTTATATTTCTTCAATTTGTTTCCTTCCATGTTAGGAACAGTAAATACTGATCTCCCTGCGTATAATTGAAGAAATAAAATAAGTCATTGCGTACATGCACGATCACTGTCGCCACCCTTTGATTCTTGCGCTAGTTCTCCCTTTGAGGACTATATACAGTTAAGTATACATTAACCAAGTCTGCAGTTACGAAAAATTACTATATATCTATTTATAGAAGACCTGTATGTGCCGATATTTTTTTCACAAACGTAACAAAGCAATCGGTTGCCAACAAATTATTAATACCACAGCTTTAATGTGCACGTACTCGAACGAAGTCTGTCATTGTCGATTGAATCATTTCATTCGGCGTTTGTAAACAAAACCGATTCTCACGCCGAGCGCAGCTTAGCAAAAAATAAAATTCCCGCGGAATGCAGTAATGATCGGAAATAATTTTCAGTTGTTAATCCCGGGCAGGTGTTTCGAATCAAATAAATAAACAAATAACCGTCCCATTCGTTAATTACTCGACAAACACAATCTCCGTTCCGTTCTCACAGCGACGAACGGTCGCGGCCGCTTTCAAATTCGAATCTCCACTGGGCGCCTTAATTACGCGCACCATTCGCGAGCGATAAAATACCATTAGGAGTGATGGATGACGCCTCGTTTCCTCGTCATGATATTTCGACGTCGCCGTGGGTTTCTACAAACGCAGACGTCTTTCACTTCGGTGACGTTTCGCGCGGTGGGCCGCCGGAGGTGGGCAGTTACCGGGTCTGCGAAATGTCTTCGGGCCGGTTCTTGGACCGGCTGACCTCGCCGAATGTTGCGAAATGTGACTCACGCTTAAATGAGTTTCTATGGAACTGCGCGAATTTATCGTTTCGCAACGTCTAGCCTTATACAGTCGGCCGCGTCGCCGCCGTCGTCGTCGATTTTTAACTTCGACTGTTCGCGAACCTGTTTCGCGTGGTCGCGAATGCGTCTCTAAAATTTATGTGCATTAATTTTACGGGCGCAATTTTTATCGCCGGCGTCGGAGGTGTAATAATTACATAGATAAACACGTGAGTTCGTTGCACATCTTCGAGAGTACGTCGTAACGATGCCACGCAACGTGTAATTTTGTTTTCAGCCTCGCTGTGGGAACATAAATCAGAGTTTTTTCGTCGTTCGCTGGCGTTTTCTTGAAGTTCGCATATTCAACGGCTTCGCACCTCTTATTCTTTCCAGATAAGTGCGCGAGGAAATAATTTTTAGAGTTCCGAAGACTAAATATTCGAAGATCGCGGCGTCACGATGTTGATAGTTCGTTGTTTCTTCGTTGCTTAAGATGGCGTTTCCAGATGGTATTTTCCGTAACGTAATTAACGAAAAAATGCGTTGGTAAGCAAAAGTGGCGTCAGCGCTTTTTATAAACATTGTGTTTCACATCGCACTGTCATTCAATGTCAGTGAAAAATAGATTGTACGTAATATCAAGGCAAATAATTTTATGGTTTAAAACTACAGGAATATATTATTTACTAATTCTAGTTCTAGATCAATCTGAGAATGCCAATGTGGCTTTGACAAAACGTCGATATGACCTTGTCTTAGACTTACTGTGGTTAAAAAACAATTGTATTTTGTTGTGCTGCATCACAGTTACTGGTTATGTTACAGATTTTTCATTAGCTCAGCGTACCCTATGAAACCCCCTTTCTGGATAAAAAAAGTATATAGCGCAATAACTTTTTGGCAATTACATCTTACAACGAAAATATGGCACTGGACACTTCCACCTTTGCGAAATCCTAATCGTTTATTCAATCTGTCAGTGATAAACAAAAATGACAATAAACACATTATTCAAAAATTGAGACTAAAAAGAAAAAAATCTAGTGTCGAAAGTTGGGTTGGGTTAAATCAATTTTTCATGCTAATTTGACAAATAAAGTTGTAAAATATTTTAATCCTTTCTAACCAGTAATCCTGATAGGCCACTTATTGCGTCATTCCAATTCCAAGCGATTTCTTTAAACATATGTGGAACATTAATAATTTTTTTATTAGTCAAATGACAGTTTTATTTTTACTTCACTTAAACTCCATCTTATAAAACAGTTTATATACTCAGTGACATATAAAGTGTACCACCTAGAAGGGGTGGGAATTTTTGGACCAAATTTGGCAGGAATAGTGGACTAGTCCAGGGAAATAGTTGATTAAAATTTGAAACCCAATCATCAAGTAGTCATGGGATTTTTGACGTTTGTGTCATTTTTTAGAGGTGGTGATAGACAAGCAATTATCGAGTCATTTTTTGAATTTGTTCCACTTTTTCGGATCCCGTTCTTTAGTTTAAAGTGTTTCAAGTGTTTAACGATGCCTAGAGGAAGGAGACCTCAAGTTTACCAGCAGTTGAGATTTTGACCGAGGGCGGATTGTTGGTATACGAGAAGCAGGTTTTTCGTTTAGAGAAATCGGCAACCGTTTGGGACGGCACCACTCAACAATAATGCGTGTTTATCAAGCGTGGTCTGAACATGGGGTTGAACGTCGGAGAAGAGGCACTGGGGCTCAAAGACGAACCAATGAACGTCAAGATCGCCGCTTAAGACTAATGGCCTGGAGAGACCGATTCTCTACAACTAGATCAATAGCTGATCAATGGTTAGGTGAACAAGGTCGTCCGATAGGCTTGCGAACAGTTTATCGTCGAATAAGAACCTTTGGCTTGCTGTCTTACAGCCCAGATCTTGTGCTACCCCTCACTGCTCAACATCGCCAGGAACGTTTGGCCTGGTGCACGGAAAGACTTCAATGGAACTTGGAGTGGCATGGAGTTGTCTTTAGTGACGAATCGCGATTTTGTTTAGGAATGCATGATGGTCGGATGACTGTTAGACGAAGACGTGGAGAAAGGCGCAATCCTGATTTTTCGATTGCGAGGCATGTTCACCGAACTGTGGGGTTGATGGTGTGGGGTTCTACTGCTTACGGCAGTAGATCACCCTTGCTCTTCATTCGGAGCAGTATGACCGCCCGACGCTACATTGACGAAGTGGTAGAACCACATGTTCTTCCATATCTTCGAGGGCTGGAAGACCCACTTTTCCATCAAAATAATGCACGACCTCACGTAGCAAGGGTTTCTCTTGACTTCTTTGAAGAGGCCAATGTTAATCTTTTGCCTTGGCCGCCAAGATCTAGATTTGTCGCCCATTGAGCACGTGTGGGACATGATGGGTAGAAGATTGAGGAATCTACCGAACCCAATTGACAATAGAAGCTCTACGGCATGGAGTACAGGCTGCTTGGGATGCCATACCCCAAGAAGACATTGATCACCTGCTGGAATCAATGCCAAGGCGGGCCAATGAGTGTATCAGAAATAGGGGCGGACCAACACATTATTAAAGAAAAATCAAAAAGATGAAGTGTTTTCTTTATGAAATTTTAATCAATTGTTACCTTAGACTAGTCCAATGTTTCTGCCAAATTTGGTCCAAAAATTCCCACCCCTTCTAGGTGGTGCAGTTTATATGTCACTGAGTATATTTATGAACATGGACGAGACACGTCATACATTGAACTACTAATTTTTATCCTGCGATTGCTTTCTTATTAATGCTCACTGGTGGTAATCCGTCTCACAATTTCAACGTAAATTTAACATAATTAAAAATTTATCAAGTAACTCAAGCGGCGAAAAAACAATTTTTCATAAATGTTGTTTTAATTATAATTTGGTTCGAAAAGCTCCGGCACACGAAATAGAGTTTAAGTATCCAAAAAAAACCGTGTTAATGACTTGTAACAATAATAATTTCTACTAAAGATGCCAACTTAGTTTCCATAATTCATTACACATGAAAAACTCCTTCCAGGATATAAAAAATTAACTCGTCCATTTAAATACGTGAATCATTTTATTACACTTGGCGTCGACACTGAACCTCTTGTCACTGATTCACAATGAATTCCGAACTCGGACGATGGCACCGAATCAATTTAAAGCGCGATAATTAGTTTCATATTCGAAACTTGGTCGAAAAAAATTTTCACTAAAGTCACGTTCACAGATTCGATATAATTAAGTTTTTTGAATCGAAATTTGTTCTTGATCCCGGTTTTTTCATCGGCAGAGTTTGATATATGCGACCGCATGATGTGGCTCGATGGATCTGTGCTTTATATGGGCGTAATTTTTTATCGCTTGCTATTAATAATTTATTCGTATATAGTGCGAAAAACTGCTTTGTGAATTTACGGCAATGAACGAAGGATGGAGATCCAATTTAAACAGTGCGTGTTATCGTGCATCTGTGTCAACAGTCGATCAAACGGACAGGTTTATTTTGAATATTAAAGCATCGAAAGTTGTGTTCGTATAAAAATACGTTTTCACTTATAATAAAACGCTCGAGAAAGTCGACCAGTTCGGAGCGATTCATTTTATTCTCAGTGATGAAATGTGGCACTGTTTCATAACAATATTTAAATCGTCGACGGTATAATGCACGGGAACTTCCGCGTAACAAATTTCACGTTTTCCATAACCCGATGATTCAAAAAATAAATCTCCGCATTTTTAGAGATGTTGAGGGGAAATAAGGCACGAATTGGTTTATAAATTTAATTACAATTTTTTATTTTTACGCAACGTAACGGAAAATTCTTAGCATTTTCACGTCGCTGTTCTACGCAACATTTCGATGTGACGCCACGACACCGCTGAGAAAAAAAACCACAATGGGTTCCTAGTACCATTATTATTCCCATTGCAAATATTAATAGCCTCAATTGTTGCTTGCCCGCACAATGTCCCCGAGTGTCGCGCTCGCTATTTAAATGCAGAAACGTTTACGGCGAAAAGCTCATTGCGTCCGCTGGTTTATATGCGCATGCTATATTTTCGGTTAAGCTATGCGTCTATTGTGCGCGGCCTACGTTCATTCGTTGCGCGCCATCGTCGCATTTGAATTGAATGGGAGATTCTTCGGCTAATATGTGAAAATTTATGTATAAATTAAATTGGTATCAGTGGGGCAAGCAACACAGTGCGCGCTCGTCGCATAGCGATGTGCGCGTCGTTAAATCCGCACCTACGCAACCGGGAGCCGATGTAAGCTGCTCCAAAATAGCCTTTTTTATAATTAAAAAAGGATGAATCGGCGGTTATTCAGGCGCTCGTCGGGTTGTAATCGACGTGTAATTGATCCTTGTGGATAAAAAATGTGTAGTTGTTATGTAAATTTTTGTACAAGGTAGCGAATAATTTGGCTTGAGTGGTTGTAATTGAATGATTTTCGAGGCGTGTGTTCGCTGGAATTTCCTTGACCTCGAAATTAATTCACGTTCCTGTAGGGCTTCGTATACTAGACGTGCATTAATCGTGTTTGTGTAGGAAGACCAACGTGGTTGGTGTTTACTGACTGACATTCGAAACTTTATTTAAAATTGGACTTTATTTACAGTTGATAATCGTAGAAGTAAAAGTAATTGTCTTTTGCTTGTTTTGACTTTTTTGTTATTTTATTTAAATTTTTTCCATTATATAATTTGTTAGTGAACGTATGTTGATTTTTTTTTGTTTTTACTCTATTTACTCATTCTTCTTCTTTATTTTGTTCCCACAGTTTCGTTTCATTGTTTCATTTTTGTAATCTTAATTTTATTTTGTTTTTCCGCCTTTAAGGGGGGATCCTGCTTTAGAAGGCTCAAAAAATCTATGCCTAATATATCTAAGAATATGTATAAAAAGTTATAGCGGCTAATTCGCAATATTTTGAAAGATACAGACAGCACTAAACACAGTGAGGTGTCGAGAAAAAAATATACGAACGCATGAACGCTCGGACAAACGAAGCGCGCCCCCCTTCCCGCAAACACATAACACCGAACTATGTACTGAAAAAAGTTCAATCGGTCGTTCGAAACAATAATATTTTGAATTCGTAAGAGCTATAGTAGGATTATAACGAGATATTCCGTAAGTGATCGAAAATTAACATTTTTGCTGATCGTAAACTTTAGAGCGCGTTTTCTCGAGTTTTCGTTTTTAAGATTTTTCTAATCTGGTGGGCGTGATTGCGAGAAAACTATACAAACAATCAAAACGAAACAAATCTTTTCTTGGCTTTAGTAGCATTCTCTTCGATTTGAACTAAAAACATTAATGAAAAAAAATTCTAAACAACTTTTTTAGCAAGTTGAAATGATTTTCTCTTCCTGCAAAGAGCACATTTATTTTCAAGCCTGAGAAAAATCTTGAATTTCAAAATTTTGGTTTTTTTTTTAGTTCACATAGAAGAAAATATATGAGAATTACAATTTTCTTTGGTTTTTTCTGCTTCAGACAAAAATTACGAGCTACATCTTTCCCACCGATTGTAAATTGCAATTGAAAGGTGTTGCACAAATGTGCATAAAAATCGGTTCCGTTTAAATATTTTTCTCTCGAAATATTTTTTCTTTAATGCTCAAATATGTAATAAAATGCTCAAAAAAGTTCACTAGACTTGCTAATTTTTTTCTGTCCTAAAAAAAATCCTCCAAAAACGATATTTTAAGTCCTCCTAAAGCAGGATCCCCCTTAAGTCTCTGTGTTGATTGTTACATGGTCTTCAGTTGTATAATGCTTTCAGTTTATTTCCGTTTGTCTTAACATTCGCCTCTCCTTCATTGTTTTTTTTGATTTGTTTATAACTCTATTTTATTTGCGTCCAGTTTTATTTGTTTCATATCGAGAATTTATCGTTGCTGTGTGGATGACTTGGAATCGATTTAAAACCGCATGCGAAAAAAAAAGGATACGAATCTACCTTTAAACCAACTTGCCTGCAAATGCCTTTTTGAAAATTGGCAGTTTCTTTCACATATCGCAAAAACTTACTATGGAGGACTTTACCCCGATTGGTTCAGGAACAACGGAATCGTACACGTATCGTTCATACCTATAATAACGACATAAAATATGAAACTATCTTAATCAATAAAAATATAACTTAATCAATAAAAAATTATATTTGATTGAAGTTCGCCGCGGCATTAATGAAAGACATGAGTTATGTTATGATGGCGCTCGACGAGTGTAATTATTTAGTTCATTTACATATAGTTGCGAAATCAAGATCATTTAATTAATAATCGCCATGAAAGCAAACCTACGTAGATTTTTTTTAACTTTCGTATACATTGACGACGACGTTTTATCCAGTAAAACGGAAAGATATATTTTTATTTAATATTAATTTCTTCGTCGTTAACCGATGGATTTGAATCCAAACTTTCAAATGAGCATTTCGTTATCCACGAGGTACCAAGAAGAATCCAATCCGACACGATTTACGAGTTGTTTATGTGTCCTAATTTTTACTTCCTTATATTCCCATTGAGCCACCACTATGAAACTTTAAACTAAAGATTTGTACATAGCAGAATAAACGTCCTATTTTGAAAGCAATATCTCAACCGGAAGTGATGGTTTACTCTTATCACCTTTTTCGGTATCTCGAAAACGGAAAATGTTATCGAAAGAAATGTCCGCATGAAACTTAAAGATATTGTAATTTTAAACAACTTTCAGGAGGTTCTGGAGGTTGACAAACCTGAACCATAACTGAGTACAAAGAAGTTCAGTGCGGATCACTGCAGATTTTTCACTAGATATATATTAAGGTCAAAACAATAGTAACTTATGTTTTTTTTTTATAAATTAGAAAGAAAAGTTGAAGATAACCAAGTTTAGTTTACTGATTGTCACAAAAATCTGTGTTTTTAATTTACGCAAAATTGGATGATGAGTGCGTCATACTTCCTCAGTTATGTTTTAAGTTTCGTTGGGTTGGGGGTGAACTGAAACCCAACCCAACCGAGCTACGTCTAAACCTAACTCAATGGTTGTTTTTTCGATCAAACCCAACTGAACCCCAACCCAACCAAACTAAAGGGTCGAGCTACATCGAAACTCAACGCAACCATTGGCTTTCGTTGAAACCCTACTCAACCCAACCCAACCCAACTATCGACAAATAACTAAGGAATCATATTTTCTGAATTACTTAGTTTGACTTGCATCTGAGTGGCATTAACTTGTTTTTTTACTCAAATTGTTTCTAAACTTTTATGGGAAAGGCAAGAATTACGAACAAAAATTTGTAACCAAACAAGCAACTAAGTTAGATCTGAGATCAAATTATTTCCAAACGTTTATGGGAAGGACATGAATTATGAACGAACAAGGCTTTTACTCAAATTGTGTCCAAATATAAAAATCTAAGTATGATTACTAAATAAATTTAAGTAATGTGACACGCGTTTCACTTGCACTAGTTCGATTAAACTTAAAACTAAGATAACTTGTGTAACAGCCAAGACATTTTCCCATTTCATTAATTACTTGGCTTAAGTTGAATTAATTGCCAAGACTTTCGCTGATCACTAACATTGGTTCCAAATTAGAACTTTTGTAGAAAATGCGATAATAATTGTTTCCATTTAATTTTTGATTGAATCCATAGGTTTGATTGATGTAAATTATGTCAGTTTAAACTCATTGTTTTGCATTTCAAAATTTTTTATTTTAACAATAAAACCCTAGGAAAATCGATACAAACTCAATTAGGGATCAATGTTCTCTGAAACCTATCCAAAATTTTTCATAGAATGGGACACAACGATCATGTCCTTACTTACTTGACGTACTTTTCGTTGAATTTGATTGCATTGAGCACCAATCCAAACAAACTAAAGGGGTGGGTTACCACGAGATTAAATTAAGGGTTTTCACTAACCGAAAAAAATGTGAAGGTAATCGAGCTCGAGTAAAACGATGTGGCAAGGATTACAATTAAGTCCTGAAAGGAAACTTTCAGTCCTGATAACTGCCACATGAAAGAAGAATGGTTCAAAGTGGCACATCACGCAATAATACATTGAAGATGGTGGGAAATGATGAGGATAAAACTGTTGTGTGGCAGTTGTAGTCTTGAAGGCGACGAAGCTAAAAATCTAAATGACTGAATGATGATTCTGATGCAGAATCTTCGTTATAACCTGAACCACAGCTTTATCTTCCAATGCTACAAGGTCTTGTTTAATTCAGATCCTTTAATCATCCTGGCACAATGTGATTTATTAGGCGACAAACATCAAAATTGCTTTGAACCAAACCTCGTACCAAGATATTAAGAACAAACGAGCGAACGAACTTATATTTTGCAACATTGCTGAGTATAACTGCGATCAGATGTTATTTCTCTCGTTATTTCTTCAACGTCGTGTATCTGAATTAGTAATCGTTTCACTTACGAGTTCACAACGAACCAAATAATTACAACGTTCGAGCTGCTTCCGTTAACCGTTTACAACATGTGGTCAATAATTAAATAATCAGTAATATTTTAAGCGACGTATACCTGCATGCAAAACGCACAGCGATTACAATGTTGCAATGTTGCAATGTTGCGATGTTGCGACGCGATCGGGGCTCGAAGCAGAAACGAAAAACGACGAAAGCATCGTAATTTGTTAAGATCGAAAATACGTCGAGATGTCGATGCATACGCACAACATTTACGTGGCCTTGTATTCAAATGTTAAAGGCCGCGATGTGCCTACACCATTTCTGTATATGTGCACGAATAAATAATTTAATTATGCAACGGTAACTGTTTTGCAAGTCAACTAATATGCAAATGCGTTATTACAAATAACGTCGCTGTTTACGATTAAAAAATTAATTATTTTTGGTGGATGCATCCGGTTCCACGATTTCCATAATTTCCAATGATTTAGGCGCGAGTTTTTTTCTTTTTTTAATTCGATTTACGAAATGCTATCGCGTCGAATGTGCTGTTACACAAACACTGCTCGCCCATGCAAACACCGCGTAGAAAAACAACATATGGCGCTTATTATAACTGTTTGAAAGAGAAAAAAAAAAAACGGTAATCGCGATGTAAATAATAATTACGTATGAATGGGAGTTATTATTCGTAATCGTCTCGAATGCGTCGTAACGATCCATTAAAAATCATCTGTTTGCGGAGCGCGAGGATGTAACGAACGTCACCTGCGCGTCGTGGCCGTTTGCCGATTCACTGACGAGAATGGCCTTTGTTGGACTTACATCTTAGTCGGTTTTGTGTTACCGGGGGCGCGTCAATATTTGAAGCGGGCAATTTGCACGTGAATTTTTATCGAGTCGCTTTCGGATGTGTGCAGTTCGCGTGAAGATGTTTGTTTAAAATATTGGCGATGGGAACAATGACCTTGTGTTTGTTGAGTTTAATCAGGAGGATCGGTTCAGAAACACGGTTTGCTTCGCGTTAATTGTCAGGGGGGGCATCCCAATTTATCACGTCCTATTTTCCAGATGGACTTTTTTCAAAAATAAAGTTCAATAAGGACAGAGAACAAAAAGAGAGCCAAAAATAGTGAAACCTGGTGATGACGTACTAATTTATTTACTTTAAATCGATCTTAATTAATTAAAAATGCATAACAAATTCCTTCCTGAAGTGAAACTAATTTCATTTCCCGATATAAAATTTCCTTTTGCCTCCCTTTGTTTTAAACACCGTCCTACGTTTTTCGTCATACGTGCATTTCACAAAAATAACTATAAATACGCGAATAACGAAATTAACGATTTTCTATGGTCGCCCTTAATGGCCACCACGGCCAATCCTCTATAATTTTACGATTTCCTAGCAGATTTTTTACGCCCGCGACGTAACAAAGAAAACAAGGCACCTGCAATTTGCGCGTCCAGTGCATAGGCATTAAGTCAAATTCGTGTAATTCGCGTAAATTACTCGGCGGATAATAGGCGCAAATCCATTAAACTAATTTATGTAGAGTAGAAAGATTCGTCATTACGTTTGCAGGTCTTAAAATTAAAGCGGAGAGACGTTAATATTTACGTGCGAACGATAAAATCCGTAAACTACCGGCTGGCTGGCTACTTCTCCGCTTATTAAATTATCGCCTGGGTGTGTATTAGCTTCGATTTTTTTTTGTGCCAAGATCGTAACTTACGTGATTTTTAATGACGTGTACGATTTATTTGTACAAGTAAATTTTTTGTAACGTTGCATCCGACGCGATCGATCGACGGGAAAAGGCTGCGGGATTATTCCGCGCGCACGTTATACGTTCGACCTTCATTATGTTATGCAAACGAAGTGTCCATTTGATATGTTCCACGGCATTTACATAATATTGTGCCCATTGGCGCTTCGAGGTCGTTATTTCGAAAATAAAACGTGAATTATCGACTTTTGCGTCGATGAATCGCTCGGCCTACGCGATTATTCCGAGCTGGCACTGATTAAACTGATTAAAATTAACGGATTGCTCAGGATCGCGATTGAGCAGTTCGTTGGATCGGAGAACGTTCTATGTATAGGAGCAAGATTGCGATAAAATATGCACCACATGTTTGAGATGTGGGAACCTTATGAGTGCGATTATTATTGGTCTGAAAGGTCGTCCCAGGGCTAAGTTTAAGTGTTGAATATTCTGCATCGAATCAGGTTCATCTTAATACACAGATGATTGATTTTTTTTGTGACGTACAAAGAATTCGTACTTAAACAAACATGTCTAGAAGAAAAATTCGGTTATGAAGAATTTCTCCAATTTCCCCGTTTTCTCCAAATTCCAAGCCAATTGTTTTTCTGTTGTCAGTCTTTGAACTATCAGAATATAAAAACCCCAAAGCCAAACAATCTAAAACTATCAAAAATGTTTAAGTTGCATAATGCAAATTTCGTTAATTAATTTTAACGTTAATTATAAAAAAATACCTGAATGCTGAAAACGTCAAGGCTGACAATATGAAACTGTCGCAGTTTTGCAAAGAAAATTAACAATAAAAAATAATTTGGCACCGTTCAAAAATTAACAAAATTTTCTGTCTCTAGTATTCGATCTCAGTTTCAAATTATCGCGTTACACATTTCATGTAGACATCAACTTCGAAATAAACTGGCGGACAAAAGAAATCAAAACACAGCGCGACTATTATCGCAGGCATTCGACTCTCATTTAAATAACGAACACTTTGTATAATTTAAGCACGACTCTTATATTCCTTACAGCATCCGAGCCCACATGCGGTACTCGTTATCTCGGATGCGCCGCAGAATAAAAAGCCGATTTATTCGCTGCGCTCGCAGCTTTGTGGGCGCGTCGTAGTTCGCGATTTTTCGACGGCGGACTATTTGTTTGCGTTTTCGGACGCGATTTGCGAACATGTGTGCTTTGCTGGCGCGATCGATCGCCCACGCGAGAGAAAGTGATGACGTCACGCGGAGAACTGGTCTCTCGAAGACCTCAGATCGGGCGAATGACTATGAGACATACCAGGCGGTATTGCAACCGCCGCGACACGTATCGCACCTAAATTGGCGATCGGTTGGTAATCGAGCACGTTTAGAAAGCGGCAACGTTGCGTTACGTGGAATGGTTGACATTTTGTTGTTTTTCATCTGGAGATACTTTATTGTTCGTTAAGTTGGCCATCGAATGTGCGTTTTGGGCATCGAACGTTACTTTCAAAGTTGTTATTATTCACAAGAAAAATAATTAATTAATATTACCATTTACTAAACTAACAGTAAACAAAATTGAATAAAGCGTCAAGATCAAAATAAATTATTCACCATTTTGTTGTTTTTCATCTGGAGATACGTTATTGTTTGTTAAGTTGGCCATCGAATGTGCGTTTTAGACATCGAACGTTACTTTCAAAGTTGGTATTATTCACAAGAAAAATAATTAATTAATATTACCATTTACTAAACTAACAGTAAACAAAATTGAATAAAGAGTCAAGATCAAAATAAATTATTCACCATTTACTAGAAAAGTCGTTAATTATTACACATTTAGATGATTAAGTAAAAACTGAGGGATCTTAGTTAAGGTTTTAAGCGATTTTATTAAACTTTGTTAAAATTCAAGGTTAGTGTCTTTGAGAGTTTTTGAAAAAATTATGAACGATTCATATATGTCAAGCTTCATCAAAATATGATAAAAACAATTGCGAAAACTGTGTTGTTGTTGATAATTTTCATAATTGTAGACGTCATGTGATGATGAGACAAAATGTGCGTTGATATCTAGAAGTTGTACCGCTTTTGTCGACGCTGTGGGTAGATTTCCGACAATACAAAACGCAAATATTAATGACAATTTAATTTGATTGCTACTTTATACTTCAAAAAGATTCACAAGCATATTCCCCATCAGCCATGTATTACTTAAAAGTGGATAAAAACGTCTCTCAAACTCCCATCGCAATAATAGAATAAGATTTAATGGTTCAAGTCAATTATTTTTGTATAAAATGTGTTCGTCGTAATTGAGATGTTGCTTTTGTTTAAACTTGATCATTTAATACAATTATACATTACAAAGGATAGAATGGATAGTACAAAAATTAATGTTTATTTTATAAAATTATCTTGATCGAGACGTTAGTTTATGACATATTAAAATTTAGATGTTGTTCGTGTTTAGTAAACGATAGACTTGTGCCCGGTTTCACAAACGATTGTCAAATGGTGAACTAGTTAACAAGCCTTTAACGACTCGTTATTGATAAAACAATGGTGATATTTTTTAACGGTTCGTCAAGGTAATCAATCGTCAAATGTTTGACGATTGATTAAAGACTCGTTAACGAATCGTCAAACTTTTGACGATTCGTTAACAAGCTGTTAACGACTGATTATCGTTTGTGAAACCGGGCATAAGTGACGAAATATATTATTGAAGTTTATGCAAATTATTTTTGTATGTGTTCGTCGTAATTGAAATGTTGTTCTTGTTTAACCTTGTCGCCCAACTCGTCTGAGCACACCCCATTGTAATAAATGGTGTCAAACGCGGATGCTTGTGACAAAAAAATTAAACGAAACTAAAATTAAAATACCAATTAATGGTATAAAGAAGCAAATGTAAACGAGATGAACGTGCAATTTGAGCAAAATAAAATGAAAGCTACACGATCAGAATAAAATCACGGAAATGCATTGAAATATATCCAATCCAACGCTTGGCAATTAGAAAGTCAAAATAATGTGGTTTAAATATTTTTTTATTGCCGTGTTGATTGTTGTTAGGATATTTTTTTTCTTTCTTTTATTCGATGTTTCCTGGACATTAATTACTGTTTTTTTTATAGAAATGATATATTTATTGATAATTATGTTATTGTGGTTATTTATGATGTTGTTAGTAATCTAAAAAAAAATCAATTAACTGTCAACGTGTCCCAATTTAAAGCCCGAAATGATTTTTTTTCTTGGAATTAAATTCAACATAGATTTTTCGTAACCAACACATTTTTCGGTAAAAGAAAAGTAAAACCCAACCAACTCCAAATGAATAAATTTAATAATAATTAATTACTATTTTCAAACAAACCAATCAATAAAAAAATCTAACTTTTACATCACATTGGTAAATTGTATTCCGTGTATAAATGAAAATTATTTTTATATTTCGTCGAACCATGTTTAAAATTTCAATATCAAATGCAATTAATTAAATTATACTTTTTATTGCAATGCCATTCACGTGCAGCCTACATTTTTAATTGGCTTCGATTTGTCACTGCAAATCGAACGAAATAAAAAAAATCTGTTTTCAATTTCGGATTTTAATTTATTCACAAAATTGTATTAATTTAACGTGTGTTGGGTTGGGTCGAGTGTTTTGCAATAATTTGCGAACCGACGTACTGACAAAATTATAGGTACCTATTTATTATATAAGACGATAATGAGAAGATAATGAGATTTTATCATCGTGTGTAATACAACATTTTTTCCTTATAGGAAATTAAAATTTCAAAGAAAATTACAATTTTCGTGCACAAAAATCGCAATTGCGTTGCCTGTTACTTTGGATTACTCTGTCAACAAAATTGTCATTATGGTTTCTGCGTTTTGTGTGCGAAACGAATACGAAATGTACGGAAAAGAATTAACAGAAGAAGAAAAACTGCCATCGGATGTAGAAGATGCAGTGTTGGAAACAGAAACAGAACGTACATTATTGTCCGAAAAGTCTAGGATGATGTATGAGAAGGAATACCAGTCCTTTAAAAATTGGAAACGCATAGAGAATATCGATAGTTTGAGTGCAAAAGTGCTTTTGCCGTAAGTGAAGCCATCGTCATTATGGTCGTATTATTGGATTATGAAGCGTACGTTGTTGGTGAATGAAAATTGTGACATTTCCAAGTAATGCTTTCGACTGTAAGTCAACTACTTTACTGAAAGTAAAAAGGACAAAAAATGACGATGTTACAAGTCTTATTACTTCCACGTGTGACTCTCTGTTACGACTGTGTTGACAATTACGATTATTATCGCCGTGAAAATTAACGGTTCAGTTATCGGTCATATCTCACATAATGAGCTCGTTTTCCTGTTCGTAGGTGTCACTTAATTGTCGTTGCTCGTTTCCGAAGAAAATTATTTATCCCCCCTCACACCGAGCGGTTCCGAGATTCGCAAAGAGATCCCAATCGATAACTCATACGTTTCGCAACATTCGCGAATAAATTTTACAACGCAAAACGTTACGGCCTATTATTCACGGCACCGATAAACTTGCACATGTGCGACGGGCGATGCAAAAAAAAACCAGACGACCAACCATTACCCGATGAATCATCTAATCTCCAGTATTTTGCGCAATTAATCATTTAAATTTACTCCTAATTAGTTTAATTGGTTTTATTTGCGTAGCTAATTAAATAATTTTATTGTGATGCGCGACGCGATATCGAGTTTGACCGGGCGCGTTTAGCGCAATTATCGCAATTAGATACGACGCACAATGTGACAAAAATACGCGCCCCGGTCCGTTATCGGCCGTCGCGATTAAAATTAAACGCGGAAAAAATGAGCCGCGCAACGAAATAGGAATTTAATTGCCGCCGTCGAGGTATGCATCCTGTTCCAGTACGAAACGCCGCTGAATTAAAACTAGTTCCAGAGGCTTCAATTAACCTCGAACTATTTACGAACTGACATTCGAGGAAGACTGCGTCAGAATGTGTAGTTTTGCGAAAGTTTATTGCGCATGATGATGGTTATTTTATCGCATAAAACGATTTATTCCAAATTGACTTCGTACAATGTTCACGTCAGGAAACGTCAAGAGTCGCAGGTTATCATTACATCAGAAATATGACGGTTGCGCGTCAGTTTGTAAAAATATCGCCTTGTACGCCGCAAACGTTGCTTTCCGCTGCTACATGTGGGCGTAACAACGTTTAAAAATAGTCGTAAATTATTCGAAATTATTCGCAAAATGCAACGGGTAAAGAATTTCTGCGGCGAGATATAAATTGCACGAAACCCGAACGAGTTCGGGTTTCGTGCCTAACCCAGCATTAATTTTTTTCCCCGATTCTAATCTCGTCGCAGAAATTCCTTACCCGGTGCATTTTGCGAATAATTTCGAATAATTTAGTATTATTTTTAAACGTTACGCCCACATGCAGCAGCGGAAAAAGAAATTTCAATGCCGGGTAAGACGCGAAACCCGAGCGCGTTTCGGGTTTCGCGTCTGACCCAGCATTGAAATTTCTTTACCCCGTGCATTTTGGGAATAATTTCGAATAATTTACGATTATTTTTAAACGCTACGCCCACATGCAGCAGCGGAAAAGGAAACTTCAATGCCGGGTTAGGCGCGAAACCCGAACGTGTTTCGGGTTTCGCGTCTAACCCAGCATCGAAATTTCTTCATACCGTGCATTTTGCGAATTATTTCGAACAATTTACGATTATTTTTAAACGTTACGCCCACATGTACCAGCGGAAAAGAAAAATTCAATGCTGGGTTAGGCGCGAAACCCGAACTCGTTCGGGTTTCGCGCCTAACCCAGCATTGAAATTTCTTTTTCGATTCTAATCTCGTCGCCCCGTTCAATTCCACGACGCAATTCCGGTACCAAACCATACGTGACGTGCGAAATTATTGTTAGTTCGAGTCGGACAGGACCGGGATCGGTTAATTGAAGGAAGGTCACTGTTCGCCACTACACTTCGATTCGATCGAGTCCGTTTGCACTTTAAGTGAATGGATTTAGGTCGCCTTGCTTGATTTCTCCGCTGGTTTGTTGTTACAGCGTTCCTACACCCGGTTTTCTTGCGCGTTCGACTCGAAATACCTCTACGTTCGTTAATCGTGTTACTGCGACGAGGACTTTGTCTTAAATTGCGTCACTGGCGAAACTCTCTCGTTCGAAAAAATTCCTTTGTGCTTCTTCGGCCGAGTCGAGCGAGTATCTGAAATATGCGGTTTTCTCGCCGTTTTCCGCCGCGGCACGCGCACTAAAAGTCCGTCTCACAGCGTCTATTTTACGTGGAATTTCTCCGGCAGGTGCTCGCACTCGCGTATTTTTCGTTAAAATATGGTTCTAACAGTTCGAATGGCAGCAGCGTTGCACGTACATAAGTAGGTAAAGGCGAGTGAAAGGTGAGATTTCGTTTAAATATGGACGGGTTCGGTCGGACGGTTGGTTAGTTAGTTAATTAAATGCAACAGCGTGTAACTTACCAGTCGCCATGGCGGGTTATTGCCAGGGCTTAATGTGCCCTTATCTCTCCAATTCGATATCAGAACACTTGCTACTCACTTAAAGTCTTGCGATAGACTGCCAGCTCCAAGAGGTTTAGCGTCTTCGTAAGCGGCCGGCCGTGAAGCTCGCGAGCGGATTGGTTCTCGCGAACGTGAGTAGAAGTCAGTCACTCTTCTGCGGTCGGCAAGACTCGAGATTATTCCGCGGAGTTCTGCAACCCACGAAGGAACTGCATCTGGCGATGATGCTTTGGCTGCGGTTTCGTTTTCTAACGCGGCTTAATTTATTTTCGCCATCCAATTGGATTTCTAATCGAGAAATAAATTTTCGAATTCATTTCACATGAATTTCGAGTGGGTGTCGAGTACGTAATCGTCCGGTCCAACTTTACGTTCGAGTACGAGTTATGGGACTCGTTTCGGAGATGTTACTTAACATGTGCACGTCGTTTCAAAAACTATTAGTAGGTTACGTCGACGGACATTTGGCGGCGTCCATACATCGGTTAATTGTAACAACGGCATGTTTTACTGTAAATAAGCGTGCAGACATGTATTACGATTACATTGAACGTAATAAGTGCAGATTAGCGGTAACTGGGTATGGGAATCGATTTCGAGAAACGACCATGCCTTAGGACAAGTACTTTGCAAAATTGGAACAAAAAAATCTTCGTGTACTGCGATGAGAGAATATTACTTAATATTGTAAGAAAGAAAATAAAATCGTATTCAATCCGTAACTGAAACCAGAAATCAGACAATGAGAGAAATATATCGTATTTTTCGACAGGGCATATTTAGACTAAAATATCTTCAGCGTTTTTAAACGAATTTATGCCATAAAGAGCAAGTTATATCAAAAAAATGTATAACAAATTTATTTAGATTGCACAACAATGCGTAATTAGAATTTGTCAATAAAATTCACAAATTAAAAGTTAGAGTTAAGCGAACGACGTCATTCCTAATACCAATGAAGTGTTAAAACAAAAAAGGACTACACGATTCGACCCTAGTCTTTATAATAATTTAATTTGATTGATTTGATGAGTTTACATTAGTTTAATTTAATAATTAATGTATTACTTTTAATAATACTGGTCAAGTTTAAAAAATGTAGGAGTTAAAATAAGGTGTTAGTTCACAGTTTTTAAGCCAATTTAAACCACAAATTGGCAACACGTCCCTAATAATCCTGTTGTAGGGCAAATAAAGTCAACAATGATAGTTACACATATCTCAAAATCAAAGGATGGGTAACTATACAAAAATCATTTAGATAACATCACATGGAGTAATTCTTCTTCGTTTAGAAGTTAAGTTATCGCCTTTTACAATTTGCAATTTTCGTTTTTATTATATTTAGTTCTAGCTTATGTTTTTATTCATGTCGAGATTACCAAACATATTTATGACTGGTTTCATTAAAAATTAAAAAAAAACAAAAATTTACAAATTCATGACGCTATGCTATCGGCTATCGACTATCTTCGGCTTCTGTTAATAATTTCACAAATTATGTTTAATTTTTGATAAAATTGTACACATTGAAATAAATTGTAGGCATAAAGCCTACATAAAAATAACAGTTCATTAGAAACTCTAAACAACACCACCATGAGGCGAAAAAATTCCTAAACGTAATAAATATAACGATAACGTTTCGCGATTTCCAGTGTGGATGAGACACAAATATCTTTGAGGGGATAAGATCGACGAAGCACAGACTACTTTACCATCATGGGAAATATCACTTTTATATTTTTCCATTCATAAAAAGTAGAAAGTAGGTTTTCATTTCTGTCAGAAGAAAATTTCTCCTGAAATATTTCTTTATGCTCCTAGTGTCCTTATCCATCACAACCCAATTTGCAAGAGTTTTAAATTTAGAATTTGTTCGTCTGAAAAGGTTTCGATGACTTCACTCTGCACCAATAAAATGCGTTGTGTAGTATGATCTAAGTGCATATTTTTCGGTAATTGTAATATTTTCAGGTTAACATAGTGTTATAGCCTCGTAATTCGGAAATATCGTCAACCGCGAATGGACCAATACGACCTTCAATTAATTTAATTGCAACAGATCGAGACGAAACTGACGCGCGAGCGAAAGCAAAACTGAAATGGACGCGGGAGACATTTCTTCTTTAACGATATTGCGATTTAACGATAAATGAGCTGACTGACTAATCGGTACAATTCCCTCTCATATTATCCGCGTTTCCATTCATATGCACGAATTGTATTTAAAAGAGTTGACATTTGAATTCAAAACGAAGGCAGCCACTTTGCATATTTATTATCGTTTAGATTATGTGTAGGTAATTGTTTTGTTTTCTACTATAAATAGCCGCGGTGACGTAAATTGTTCGGGAAAAAAGTAACGTAACGGAAACGACGCGTCTTGTAGGATATGAGTCTGCCAAACGGGACGATTAAATGGATTTGATAAATTAACCAAAATTTATGGACGTGATGAGAAAATCGGTTACTTTGTTTTTTTTTTTAATGAATAATTAAGATATTTATAAGTATCTGTTTGTATAATTTGTTTTTTTTTATTCGCCAGAGTGTAGCGATCTTGATTTGTTGATTACCAGTTTCAATTCTTTGTAGATAATTTCTAAAATAAGTTGCATGTCAATACGAAATTATACAAACAAAAAACTGTGGATCCTCAACAACAAATGATAAAGATTGTGGAGAAGTCTGTAGCACTTTACTTTTTTCGCCAAGTTTGTTACTAACTAATTTAAATGATTTTGAACGTCCACCAAATCGCCTGCACGACACGCTCCTCGTTTGCGAACTTAAAAAATTAGATCCTCATTACGATACGTATTATTCGCACAAAACACTTGAGAATTCCTTTGCGTTACTGTCACGACAAACAACAGCTTCTATAACGTGTACGTTACATTTATAACGCCGAGGACTCACGACCGGTACAGACCAACCGCAATTAACAACAAATCGAGTCGATTTTTACGGCCGCCGTTGAAAATATTCAAATGAGCCGTTAGAGGAAGAAACGAGCCGTTGTTTAGAACCATTCAATTTAATTTCACGCTTGTTTCTAATTTTTTTGCTGTGGCCGTTTTACGAGAGACGGGTAAGAGTTCCCAGAGTTTGACGTTGACCTTTTAAAATGTGTACGGTTTCTTTGGCAATATAAACGTTAAAAAAAAAAAACATCATCACAGAGTATTCCGAGTGCGAGTCTCTTCATGGATGTTAGCGAAAAATTTCTTTTCAATTTACTATGGTACGTTGATGCCATCGTTAATTTTTGACGTTCCACTTGATTGTAAATCACTGGTTGTGTTATATTGTATCGGATCCGTATTGCTTTGGTATAAATATGTTCAATGAAAAGTTGTTGGTTTCGTTTGTATTTCGTAGAGAAATGAAAGATTTGCAGCCCAACCCAGCTACGACAGGTTCTATGCTCAATTGGTGTGGTGTTGGTGTTGCATTGATTGGACTTAAATTTAACAGCGAAATGTTTTTGAAATTCAGTTGGTGCGGTTGGGGCGTATAGGATGAAGTTTTACTTAGGCTGGAAACTCATTGGGTGGGTGTCCAATTAGGCTCAACTAGTTGACTTTCATAAACAACTCTGTTACATTAACTTTAGGTTGGTTGGGTTTCAATACGTTTCGGAGCAATTAAGGGGGGATCCTGCTTTAGAAGGCTTTTTTTATTGCTCAAATCTATGCCTAATATATCTAAGAATATGTATAAAAAGTTATAGCGGCTAATTCGCAATATTTTGAAAGATACAGCACTAAACACAGTGAGGTGTCGAGAAAAAAATATACGAACGCATGAACGCTCGGACAAACGAAGCGCGCGCCCCTTCCCGCAGTCACATAACACCGAACTATGTACTGAAAAAAGTTCAATCGGTCGTTCGAAACAATAATATTTTGAATTCGTAAGAACTATAGTAGGATTATAACGAGATATCCCGTAAGTAATCGACAATTAACATTTTTCCTGATCGTAAACTTTAGAGCGCGTTTTCTCGAGTTTTCGTTTTTACGATTTTTCTAAACTGGTGGGCGTGATTGCGAGAAAACTAGACAAGCAATCAAAACGAAACAAAACTTTTCTTGGCTTCAGTAGCATTCTATTCTATCTGAACTGAAAAGATTAATGAAAAAAAAATTCTAAACAACTTTTTTAGCAAGTTGAAATGATTTTCTCTTCCTGCAAAGAGCACATTTATTTTCAAACCTGAGAAAAATCTTGAATTTCAAAATTTTGGTTTTTTTTTTAGTTCACATAGAAGAAAATATATGAGAATTACAATTTTCTTTGGTTTTTCTTTGTTTCAGACAAAAATTACGAGCTACATCTTTCCCACCGGTTGTAGACTGCAATTGAAAGGTGTTGCACAAATGTGCATAAAAATCGGTTCCGTTTAAATATTTTTCTCTCGAAATATTTTTTCTTTAATGCTCAAATATGTAATAAAATGCTCTAAAAAGTTCACTAGACTCGCTCATTTTTTTCTGTCCTAAAAAAATTCCCCCAAAAACGATATTTTAAGTCCTCCTAAAGCAGGATCCCCCCTTAATGCATTTGGTTGGGTTGCCATTTTCTTCAGTTTATGAAATAAAAATATTATGTTTTCATAATTATAGCTGGGCTGAGATGTCTGGCACCCAATTTACTTAAATGGAATGGGCACCAATTTTATTTTCTGGTTAATTTTCATATCGTTTTTATCGAGCTTAGTGGTCTTGATGTTTACTTTTTATTTAATTTTTCAATATTTGTTTGTATTGAGTTATTTTGTACTGCTTTTATGCGATTTTTTTTACGTTTATTATTACGTATTATTCCAATTTCAAATCCAGCCCCAAACCAACAATGCACATCTATAAGGCATATAGTACCACACATACGACGACTGACCGAGTGCTAAAAATTCCAACTGAGACAATCAAAAGATTGCTGGATCGAACCCTCCCAACAATAACGCAAAACACTGTCTTACCGAATCGATAAATCTTGGCGTGCGTCGCCCAAAACGCTTTAGCATTCATTCTCAGGCATTCGCCTGCAATAAAAGCGAACACGTAAGTTGCGTACAGCCATCCGATCTTATTGCCAAGAAACAACAAATTAATCTGCCATCTACATTCAACATAGGTGTCTAAGTAAATTTCTGTGTCAAAATGCGCGGCGGTTATCTCTGATTTACACGTTTCGCGGCCAATATTATATGTCCATTTTATGTTGGTATTGATTATTTCGATTAGATAGGCGCGTAACTGAAGCGAAAAGATCGACGCGGTAATGCGTTTAGTATGCAAATTCGACTAATGCATAAAAATTGAACGTGTCGCCTTTTTTTACTAGTGGGTTGTTTCTTGTAAATTCTGCAGATTATTTACATCGCATGTATCGCAGTGTGTTATAGAACCCGTGCGTTATCTGCGAACGAACGGTGGAGACGCACAAAACTACTGATTTAATGTTAAACTGAAAATATGTCATAGAAATTGATTAATTAAAGTTTTGA
The DNA here is from genome assembly GCA_959613385.1 of Geotrupes spiniger. Lineage (NCBI taxonomy): Eukaryota > Metazoa > Arthropoda > Insecta > Coleoptera > Geotrupidae > Geotrupes > Geotrupes spiniger. The sequence continues at coordinate 520,034 of OY390732.1, read as the reverse complement.
CACGGCCTTGAATATTTGATATTGGATTTGAAGCCATTTTGTAAATTTTAGCACAAAACGCAAAATAAGCCTTCATCTTATCGCACCTACACCTAATTGCCGTTACCGAACCACAAATCCAGTTTTAATATTCGTTCAAATTTATGCAGAAAAACTTTCACTGTTGGACGACAATGTACGATTTGCATATTCAAAAAAAAAAAATGTATGTAGACCACCACTTACGCTTCGCAACGTCTAATTTCCATTTTCAATTCCACGCATGCGAGGCAATCATTTATATTTTATTTACTGTTCGGTTAGCGGTTGTGTAACTGAAGTTAACTTATTGAAAAGGCAAATAAGCACGCACTACTAATTATGTGGAGCAAAAATGCACCCGGCCTCCTCGTAAACAAAAACAAATCTTCGCGACGTTCACACGTTCGCCGGCCGATAAACGACTTCGCAACATGCATTACACTTAAAATTAACAAAAATCACAACGTCGAACTTGGAGGTCGATTTCGTCGGAAAGACCGGTTTATTCGTTCGTAACGTAGGTGGTGTAATCATTTGTCCCACTTTTTAACGAACACGCGGTGCGATGCATCGTCGTGGTGCGTTATTTCAAATTCAAATAGACTGCCATTGATCAAAACGCCAAATACGTGCAGTTCGAACTTGGACTATTTACGTTAGTTGCTGCGTGAAGAGATGTGATGCGAACAGACGTTCGTTTCATAGATCGAAGGAGGTTAACGTCACTTGAAGGGCCGCGACTCGCGCAAAAAATCTGCAAATGCGTGGTTCATTGATTTGTTGCATCAATCAAACGAACCACAAACCACATATGTTTAAGGTGTGTGCTCCAGCGGGTACCTCATTGTCTATTAAATGAGTCGATATCTTTGGATGTCTCGGAGAAACACGGCGCGCTATTTTTTTTCTATTTGCTGTTGAATCGGTCAGTGCGAGACCGAGTGCAGGCGAAGAATTGCAAGAAAAAAAATGAACGTGCAAAAACGGATAAAAACTGAAAGCAACTCAATATTATCTTAATAGTTTAATCAAATAGTCGTACATCATATGCATCAGTTGAAGATTGAAAGTTAATTAGAAATGTATGTAAATAAATAAATAATGAGAAAAGCAAAAGCGACTCAATCATATAAATTGTGTACCTGGAGGAAATTTTAAACATTTTTTGTTTGAAAGGTTCTTTCGAAAAATCTAACACTTATTGGGAAATCGTTGTTGAAATAGCTCTTGAAATTTTTTTTAAAGTTCTAGCAACGTACGATAAATATTCAGATGTAACTGTCAGATGTAACTAACTTCGTATTCACACAACGTTCGTGGTTTCGCCTGTCGTGATCGCGTCAGTTTCTAGAAGGAAACAAATTGAAGAAATATCAAACTTTAATTTTTCTACACAATCTCCCTCAACGTCAATGCATTTGGTCCAACGTTGCTCCGAACATTTAATTCCTCTGTTAAAAATCTTTCGGTTACTCTTCCAACCAGTCGTTTACGGCAGTCATCACTTCATTATCGTCGTAATACCTGGTCCCCCGAAGATATTCTTTTAATTTTGGAAGTAAAAAGAAATCACTAAGGGCCAGTTCTGGTGAATATGCCGGATGTTCAAACAATTCAAATCCTGCGTCAAGAATAGGGCTCGTGCCAACATGGCTTTTGTGAACGTTGTCTTGGTGAAAGAGAATTCGTTTGGTCAATTTTCCGCCAACCCGCAATTTTTTTTCAATTTGTTTCCTTCCATGTTAGGGACCGTAAATACCGATCTCCTAGTGTTTTACTTATTACATTTCATTTAATCGACGACAAACATTCTCACGTCTCGTAAACATCGAAAAGAACACCGAATTTGAATCATTTTCATTAGACACGGCAAATCGGTAAGCAGCGATAAATCAAACAATGATTATTATTGTGTACGACACTGTGACAGTAGCGGAAGCCACAGGTGTTTCCAACGGGCGCGTTTTTTTTTTAACTTTTTTGCATCGAAAGAAATCCGACCACTGAAACGGATCCATTGATACGACATCTCGTTTTTATGATTGCGCGTCACCGACAACGAAAGATTTCTCGTACCCATCAGTCCCCTTAAATAAAGTCCCTGAAACACCACATAAATTTCAAACAACGTGCGATTTTACGGCAATTATGATCAATAAAGTCCGGGCGTGTTTATTGCCCGTAATTGTTTCGTTTTAATTGTTTGCAATTACGTAAAATCACGTCCCGCGGGTCCCACACGTCCGCTCGTTTACAGTTTCTGTGTCGCAGATGTGAAATTTGAAATTCGTCGCCGGAACCTATTTCAGCGGTTAGATTAATGCGCAAATATTTTGCGCATTAGAGCCAAATTAAACGGTACCACGCAATCATTCCTTGATTAAACCGGCGATAATTTAATTGTGAAATAATCGACGCAATTTGTCATCTGCGGGGTTCAGTGACATCGCCATGTTATATGGGACAAACTCCAGATAACGCCGTCATTACCGTGGCGAGGTTGTATATCCTCGCAATAAAATTGCCCATTATAATAACGCGATACAAGCCGTTGACGAACAAACGCAATAAATTCCGGGCTCTTATCGCGTGCATAAATGTTTGCCGCTACTATGTTCGATCTAACGTCGCGATGTTTATTTTACAAGTAAATTTGAGCGCGTAAGTGAAACAACGCGCCAGCGCGGACGAGCGGTATCCAAATGGGTCCATAAAATCTATTTGCGGACGAGATGGGGATTATTAAAGCTTTTCGCGGTTGGTGCGTTGACCCCCGCGAGATGCATTTGCACCTGCATTCCTATGCTACGATTTCTTCTAAATATAAATAAAAATTTTCGCCGATGTCACCAACGGACGCTTCGCGGCGATTAACGTTCAGCAACAATGTAATTTGCGAAGCCAACGGTGGTAACACGTCTTTATCTGATACACGTAATCGTTTCGTTTAATATTTAATGGCACGTGATGATACGATTTTGTTTGTTTTACGCTAACTATGTGTGTTATTAGCGGAAGCTTGCATTTATTTAGCGATTAAGTTCTTTCGGTTCTTCTGCGCACCGAGCGCGCATTTTTCTTCGATGTTATAATTATATATAATCTATTGTGCATACGGACGCGGTGCTATAAGATTTATGGTGTAGCGTAGGCAATATAATTTGAAACGTAGTAGTAACAACGGTTGAAGTTAAAATATGTTGAGCTCAATACATGTTTTTTTTTTTATTTAAATGTGTAGCGCTTTAATAATAAGTCGATCGATTATTTGCCAACTTGTGTTCGGGATATGCGTTACTGGGTGCATTGGGTTTCGAGATGGGATGTACTTTATTAGTTGAATTAATTTCTTTCGATTTTAGTGATGAGAAAGCATAAAATGTGCCTTTTTTGCTTGGGTTACTCTTCCTCTAATATGTAGCCCCTCGGGAGCATTTGCCGTTTCGCAGTTATCCAGTTATCCTCCCCTTGTGGTGACCACGTCACAAAAATTTCTGGCTTTCGCCCTGATCTCTAAGAATGTCCCATTTGAGGTGTTTTATGTCCTTGTCATAAGATTGAAAACATTCGCATAAGAGGTCATCTGTATCAACTTATTTACCAGTGTTGCTTAGCGCCGTTCATTGTTAAGTCATTTACAATTAGAACATATCTAGGCTATATTAAATAACGCTGCACCTGCCTGCATCTGTTTGTTTTACTATCAATCTCATCTCCTTCATGGTGGTCTGATCTATTTCATTAAAATTTGAAATTCCTGCATTATTTATCCTTGTACAGCGCAATAGGTTTAATGAAAGTCCAATATCTTGTGTTCATCTCCCATCCTCTACCCAGTATCTGTGACAGGATGAAGACCTGATCTGTAGTACTACACTATTCTCTACTACGTATTCAGTGACTATAGCGAGTATAGTTGAGGATAGCCTATTTCCCTTTTTATGGGATATATTATGCTCTCAGTTCTCGCCCTGCCTCCCATACTTTGGCGATTAGCGTGTGTACCTTTATTTGAAACTTACCCCCTCTCATTTAACAATCTCGTGGGAGGGCGATTTTATCTTTAATGCGTTTAATTGTCTCGTAGGCGATCGCTGAAATATTTTCTCCATAGCTCCTTACACTTTCTATAGTTCTGACATTGTACACTACATTCCTATATCTTTTCTCTAAAAATTTTTTATTACATTTTTGATGCTGATAGTTTGTATAGACACATTTAGGCATCAAATTATTTTCCTAAATAATCTGCATGTATTGAAACCTGGATAATTTGATTTCAAGCAAATATTTGTAACTACAAGGACACCAAGGCCTCGTATTTCCAACTTTATCCTAATTTTTTTGTCATTATTTCCATCCATATTTCCCTATTCCAAATGTTTAAACAGCACAGTTGTTTAAATGATGATGTCAGGTTGCAAGTGTGAATACTACTTATTTTCAGAATTTGATTCCTTGGTATTTGATTATCGAAAATTTTTTTCATAAAAATTTCTTTGGAAAATGGAGTATAAGAAAGTTCAGTGCAGATTTTTTTTTATATAACTAGGTGCCAGTTGGCGACAAACCAATATTACATTCTGACATAATAACTAATCTTAAAATTTTCGTTTGATATTCTAATCATGTCGACTACTTCGATAGGAAATTATGAGAGATAAGTGATTGAGTATGTTCGTCGCAATTTAAATGTGTGCCAATGCATCGTTTATTTTTGCATTGGATGACTTAGATATTTGACTTCGATAATGGCAACAATCAACGTTACCCAGGAGCGTCCCGTCAATGCACTCGCCTTAAATCGGGATAATTCACAGGTCGTTTTGATAAATTTTTTGTTCGTATCTAAGTCCCCCATTTTCAAGTATTTAATTTCTGAAATGCGGTGCAGTTCAACTTTGTTAACGCGATCAAGAGTAGTAGATTTTTTTACGAATGGTACCCAAGTTCTGGATAACAGAAAATGTAAATAAATCGGTCACCTTGCACTTCTTTGGAAAAACGCGCAGACAAAATGAAATGCATCTTCATTTACCATATAGTCTTAACAATCTCCCAAAAAAAAAATTCTAATTCAGTTGCAAAAAAGGTTTCGTTAATTTCTTTACAAGTGATCAGAAGTGACATTTATCATTCATTAGTGGGTAGCATGCAGCATCATTCATTATAATAACATCGTGACAACAACTTCATATTTTCCAACTCAATTACGAAATGACAACATTTTAATTGCTAATAAAACGCGAAAATATAAATCTTGTGTGAATCACGTAAACGCGTAATACTGAACAATCCTGACGTCTGGCTCTTCTTTGTTGAATGATTTGGATAAGTTCAATGAATTTTAAAATAATATTGATAACCATCTATTTTAATTTGTATTAACTCGTTGAGATGTTTGGTGTTCATCCAAATCGGGTCGAGCCTGTGGCAGTAGCGATATTTCTGTTTTCATTGCATTGGGTTCGAGAACATTGACTTTGGAATAAGCCTACGATGATAATCTCGCCATCGAACAAGTATCCAACTGGATGGAAAGAGAAGAATAATTGAAGACTTTGATATCAACACTTGTGTAGGCTATTTCAATATTACTTCCTCTTCTAATAATAATAATAATAATAAAAATATGAGGCATATCGTTCTTTTTCATAATTATTTCCCCCTTGTCTCCGATTCGAAGGTAGCTGTTATGCGGTAGGAAATAATTTATTGAGCCTTCTTATTAACCTCTTTCAATTTCAATTTCTACCCGTGGTAATATTCTTGAGACCTCGATCCGTAAGCGACACCTCGCGATCATAATTTTTTCGCAAAGATGTGTAATTACCATTAAGGAGGCACAGGTAAGACCCGTCTTGCTGTGGACGTTTCTTCACCTAACGTGATATTAACCGCTCACTTCGAACGTTTTACGACTTTTCCATATTATATTAAATTGAATAACCGGCGGCGCTTGTTGTAAACACAAACAGAACACTTTGTTTCCGCAATCACCAGAGATGACAGTTCTTAATGATGGCATGCTTCACTTACCGCAAAATAAATAAATAACGCGTGCACGGCTCGCGGAGGGCCGCCGCCGCCGTATTAAACACGTCTCGAACAATCCGAGGCCGTTACCGCTGGACGCGCGGAACATTAAAAACGCGATAATTGGATTGATAAAATTTATTAATACGAACGTTTGCGCACTAATCTGAGATCGTCGTTTTATTGCGCACGACAAATCAGCGCAGACGCAATAAAACGAGAGGCGAGCGCGAGCGTGGATGTGATTTCGGTTTGGGGCAAAAATGCGTTATTTATGTAACGAGGAGATGTATAACTCATTTTAAATTAACGCCGGTACGCTAATTACGCGTTGCTTTTTCTTCTGTTTGGACTGTGAGAGGGTTTATTTTTATTTGAAACTTATTGTGTGCGTCGACGTTAAATAACATAGATGTACAACGCGGGCCGAACATTATTTAATATCGTTCTCGGCTTGTTTATGAATCCTTGTATCACGCATCCTTTACAAGACTCGTTCTGGATATAGTAGTGCATGGTTAACAACGCGAGGCTCCATATACGTAGCGAGAGACCGAGACATGATGAAACCTACGTTAATCACATTGCCCTTTGAACCAATCGTTAAACATAAATTCTTTAATGGATATTCTGCTTAACTTAAAAACTAATGGACGCATAATATCTGAGCATATAATCTAAAAAATATTTATAAATAAAAATAACAAGCACACAAAACCAAAAAATAAAACACAAAGTGCGACAAATTTCACTTGATATTTCATGGCTGTGGGCCATAATGTTCTAAGTATCGGCAGAACGGACTTATCAAATATTTCTGCACGGAAACTCTACGCAATTAATTACGTAGATTGTTATGTATATATTTTAGGACCCCGATTAACATAATAATTGTTGTCTCGTTTAATTCCCCCTGCACTGTAGCCTACAGACATTCCATTGGCATGACACCAAAATGTATTCTAAATTAACTAATTAAAAATATTGCAATGAAATATGGTGTACTCAATTGCACTGACATTTATCGTTGCAATTAACACGCGCAGAGTTATTAGATTTACGATCTTAACCGTAGCTTAATTACACTTCTTTCGACAAAAATTGTTTTTATAGTTCAATATATTGTCAATTACGTTAAAACGCTCGCCATAAATGGCGAACATGAAAACATCATTATAAAGTGGTGCATTAACGAATAAACTACAGCGTACATCTCATAACAATTATATAGACGAACAAAGACCGATAAAGAAGGCGAAACAAAAAACGGTACAAAATATATGGCGCGCAACATGGGGTCAAACCTATGATACAAAGATTGACAGAATATGAAAAATGTATTTTCCGGAAATCGTCTCGAAAACGACATTTTCCTGTAACAACTGTACCTGTACCGACTTCACAATACGCAAGTGCTTTGTAATTATAGTTGCCAACAAAATTGACAAAATTGATTTTTGTGAAATTTCAAAAATTTGTAAATATCGTCATTTTTACGACTTCCGGAAAAATTTAATACAAAACACGCCAGTAAAATTTCTTACTTAACTCGGAGCTTTAAAATGCCTCGTATTTCAATTTAGCTCCTCTTCAGTAATATGAGATTTTCTCGACTTTTATGTAAATAGCTACAATTTCCGCCATAAATTATAATTGCAAGAAATGTTATTCTTGATCAAGATCTGTATATACGATTACATTAAAACCGTTTAAAATTCCTGGGCGTATTTATCAAATTATTATTTTTCAGCGTATGGGACATGTGATGACAGCCGTTTCTCCCTCCGTGGGCTCACTAGATCACCACACCTACAGTTTCTGAAGGTGTTTCAGGTCATGCAAGTATTTGTGACAAAAAGTTTAAGTGTGAGTATTAACGTCATCTAAACGTCAATACATAATTACTCATGCACCTTTAGTAACGCATGACTTTGAGTATGTGTGGTGATCTGATGAGTCCATAGCGAAAAATAATTGTCCTTGTCCAATAAAATTGAAATTGACTTTATTAAATTTCAACTATATTTGGTTTAGAATACGATTACGAATGGATCGGATTGGATTCTTTAAAGAGATGCAAAATAACTGTGGAATTGTTGTCTTTGGCCGTTTGGTTGGGTTGAGTTGTGTTGGATTGGATTGGTTTCAGACACAGTTTAATATGATTTTTGATGCAATTTCACATTTTACGTTCATAATATAATACAATTCGATACAACCCAACCCAACCAAAATAGCAAAAACATGATGTTTGGATCAGTCGCGGAGAATCCCAACTCCAAACCGAGAGAACGGTGTCGAGCCGCGTATTGCACAACTAACGCAAATACGACCTGAAACCGTCGACAATCGCCGGTGTGCACATCGATATTTAACAGTTGGTCGTTAAATGTTTATGGCCCGATAAATTTCTACGGAGAAAAAACGCCATTTTCCGTACGTCTTAATACTTCCTAACCGTGAAACAAAAACATTGTTGATTTTTCGCGGTCATTAAATCGGCAAATGGTTCTCGCGTCGAACTGTAAACGTTTAATGGATTCGGTTTCGAAATAGAAGAAGGAGAAAAATAAAATTATTTTAACTTAGAAGGTGTAGAGCGCATTCACCACTATCTTAACAAAACCTTTGTTAAGCTTGAAGTAAAATCGTTGATCTCAGTCATGCGTCGACTAAGAGTGAACCCATACCACGTCATAGAATTTTATAACATCTGTCTGCAGTAACACGACAGAACTAGATCAAATTAATTATGAAACGCAACAACAGTAATAGTAAGAACTATTTAATCATATACAACCAATACAGAATCCTATTCTCGGAGAGGTCAGCATATGGAAGAGGAGCAGGAATAGAAGAGGCTGGAGGAGGTCCTCTCATATATCGTCCACTACCAATGGTTCAGTAATGATGTTACATCAATCATTCAAATTAACATGCCCCAACAAAACATCGAAACTCAAAGTAGGAAAACATGGATAAGTCAACAAAAAAAAAAATACTTAAACATTTTTTTTAGTTGTGCTAAATAATTTATATAGAAACAACTTTGGTACAAAAAAAAACTAAAATGAGGAAAGTATAAAATTGATAAAATAACAAATTGACACCTACAGAGAAATACAAGACACAAACACAGAAGCAATGACAAATATAAAAACATCAAAGCAGACAATGAACTACAATTGACAATCAATTCACAAACCAGTTGATTCCTTTAATTTATTAACTCGCACAACACAACACCTCGAAACCCCCTCATCGCCCAACGTAAAAACGCGCCGCACCGGTAGTTCCCTAATGATTAATAACGCTATCTCAACGTAAACTTCATCGTTACAATTCAACCACAATCGACGATAAGGCATTACATAATGGAATTCCTGGCGACCGCGACGAATCGTCCCCTTCACATGCCATTAATTGTTATTTAAATAAAAATTAGCCGCGTCTTTCAGAAGAGTTCAAACAAAAGCTTTCACTATCTACAGTTACGTACGATAAGTAGTGTTATTTGTTCTCCAGGAATTCCTCATCAAAATGTTTGTCGGAAATATTCGCTTCTTATAATGAATAAAATATCCTTGACATTTTTGACGCGTCTAAATTACACTCATTGTTGGCAGCAACAGTTTCAGTGTTTGTTGTGCGGTGACGAACGCCTCCTGATAGAATTTCAATGTAGAATTAATAAAACGATCGAGTTCGAGTTCGAGTTCGATTAGGTCGTTTTACTCACGTACGTTTGAATTTATTGTAACATGAAAAATAATTATTCAGTTTCAAGAATTATATATATATATATATATATATATATATATATATATATATATACGCAATTTAATCGTTAATGATTGTAATATCGTTCATATCTCGTAGTTGACAAGATTTTAATTCAATTTTAATTTTATTTGTCAGTTAAGGTTTCAGTCATCGTTGCACGATATTTTTCGCTCGCTCCGCATATGAAATGGAGGGCGCAAGCTTTTACTTTCGTGTACTCTGGAAAACGTCGCTCATACGACATTAACTGTTAGTATTCTATTGTTAATTGTTAGACTTTGACGTTGTATTGTGTTAGATTTTGTTGAGCCGGTTGATATTCTCGTACGTAGAGTGAACAATTCTTCAGGTTTCAGGTTTGACATAGTTCGACAAAAAGTTACAACGTACCGGGTGCCATCCGCGCCCTAGCTTTAGCACACTACGTGCTAGTATAACGTTCTCTACTTGTCTAGAAATATATTTATGAATCAAATTTTGAAATTAAAATTGTTAACCATCATGAATTGGTAAATGATTTTATAAATACTCGTTGATTTTAAAGCAATTGACTAAAACGGCAGCTCTCAGATTTTATTTATGTAAACGCGATTAATCGTGCATTACGATTTCAAACGAACTTTGTTATTTTTAACAAAAATTGTGCGAACACATAATGATTAAAAATGGCGCCCAAATTAACGATTCTTTAAACAAACCTACCCATCTTCACTGAACCGATCTGTTACCCAATCCTAGCCAACTCGACTTATTCAATAATAACAAACACATTTTCGCGATTGACATTATTCGTGAATTAATAACGAAATAATTTTTCCTCGTCCCGCAAAACTTTCCACCCACGAACTGCGACGACGCTTTAATCTCCGCTTGCTTCTCAATTAAAAATCGCGTCGTTAACCCATAAGCGGAACGTTACGAAATGTGTGGTGAATAGACTCCGGGCGCCGTAAAAATCCCACCTCCTTATACGCGCGGACAGATTTATTTAGAAGAAACGCGGACCGGTTTCAACACTTCAAACGCATCATTATCGGGTGTCAGAAAATAAAACGAATTACGCCATAAAATCGAACGTATTAGGCGACGAACAATAAGCGTGGAAATCGAAGACAATCCGTCGCCTTTTCGCGCAGAGTGGGTTTAATTTACGCCGGCTCGTCTAAATCGTTATCGCGCGATTTTTCGACCTATCGCGGTCGTTAGACGCGTCAATTGTTTTAAGCATGTGAAGAGAACTGTTAAAACGGACGTCGTATGTGGAAAATCGAAGACTGTACGAACAACAGTATACGTAGCTGTCGAGTTGCAGGCGCTTTAACTGTTAATTGTTTATGAAATGCGTCGATGAATTTCTAATTCGGACGAGCTGTAAGGAGCGACCGCGTCGCTAATTGTTTGGTGTTTGCGATAAATCACATGCAGGGTAACCAATTATAAGCTTGTTAGCGTGCGAGTAAAGTATACCGGAGGTTTTGTAATGTACGGTTAAAAACTGTAGCCCTGGGGATATTTATCTAAGTGACTCATTTTGCGCATTAGTTCCTTGTAGAACACTTAACTAAATAGACTGGAATTAGTGGAGAGATCTCGAAGGATTCACGTTGGCCTAAATTGAGTCTTCAATTAAATTGCTTAAAACATTAATTGTACTTGATTGCAGGTAAAGTTTTCGAAATTAATTGCGGCTGTATATTACGTCACAAATAAATAACTAACCGGGTTGTAAAAAGCAACGTTACCTACTCTATTAAGGTGCGATTCACATTACAATAGTTAGCTTCAGTGAATTTATTTCACACCAGTAAGTACAATCGACACATCAGATTCAACGACATATCTACATGTTAAGATATATTAAAAAAATAAAGGTCCAAAAATAGATCCTTGAAGGACGCCCAGTGTGATCAGCGCAAAATTAGATTATACACTTTTACGTTCATTGCACACTGTTCGTGTGACAGAATTTACCATAAGTTTACGTACCTTACCACGTACACCAACTTATCAAACAAAATTTGATAAATATTGTCAAAAGCCTTAGACAAGTATTTTATCTCTTTTTATCCGAGCGGTCTAGTGTAAATGACAGTGACCTGAAAATTGCCTGTTCACAGGATTTCCCAGGCAGGAAGCCATATTGACAGAATGACAGCTAGTTATAATTATTTAAATGTTGTGACATCAATTTTCTTTTACTTCATAACGTTCTCCGCCACTTTTTCGATTAAATCGTTTTAAACACAAAAATATAAAAGAGTTAAAACCAAGCATCAACTTCAACTGAAACTTAAAAAAAAGTTCTCGATAACTATAACACACATTCGTGTCATTTAATATATGAATAAATAAATAAATAAATAATAATTCATGTTTCAGTAGAAAATAAGAATTTCAATTCTACAATTCAATGACAATTGAATACGTTTCTGAAGAGTTCCGCAATTTAATTTTCAGCCCATCGCATTTTTACAAAACACCACCCGTCATAAATATCATCTGATCGTTATTTATTCTTCGGTCGCTGATGCATCTGCATTAAATCCCGCGCTCAAATTTATTCGACTCGAACTGCTTTTTAAGCGTCGTCGGCCAAAAGACCGGCGCACACTCGATTTAAAAGAATACGGCAATTTATCAACCGGCCTTTCAATGCGCGCGCGGAACTTTATTGCCGTTCGCCGGTCGAGAACGAATTTTATCTTCGAACGTAATTTGTGCCCCGCGCGCAAAAAATTAAATTAACGACGCCACCTTGCAGCACCGTTTAAAAAATTATTCAATTTATAATAAATCTTCATTGCGACTCGGACAACAAAGCGGGTCACGGTTCAACGGACGTTCATTGAAAATCGACTGAAATGATAAGATAGTGTTTTAAGGTAGGCAACGCAATAAAATGTGCGACTGACTATATGTGAACCCGTGATAAGTGCGTAGTAAAACGTGTATGTGAAGCTATTAAATTTATTAAATGTGCACGGGAAATCAAACGTCAGACGGATTTATTAGGCGTGATTAAGCTGTACTGCTAATAGTTTATAATCTCCCAGAAACCCTAAACGAACGATGGGGTAATTAATAGACGATGTCGTGCTAATTTGGTAGCTAGTTTGCATTAATATTGTGTTCAACGAGTCGAACAAAGAACGTGTGCTAAAATATAACTATTTTTAGATGAAATTATATATTTATTTTAATTCAAAGAAATCTTTTTCTTAGTTACAATGAAAAAGCGTCTTTGATTTCCTGCGTTCAAAGCACATTTCATTCAAAATAAACTAAGAAAAGTAAATGAAAGTAAGAAAATAAATACATTTAGTTACCTGTTGTAGGGGAAAAGTTGCGTCAAAGTAATAATAAAAAGTGTTGAAGACATATTCACAGTTATGATCAATTGACAAGTTATGTGACAGTTATTTAAGTTTCTGTTCCCGAAATTTGAGTTTCTCGAATCTTTCACAGACTGGTCATAGTGATCTTAAAAACCTGATAATATTTTTGATTCAAGTTACTTTAGTTACTTCAGGTTCCTCGTTGCATCTATATAATAGTATTGCAACTGCGTGGGTGGAAACTTTATTGAAAAAAATTACGTCCTAATAGTTTAGGGTTCAAATTTTCGATTTTAGATTTTCGTGAGCACGTCCTTCTTGTTAATGATGCAAAATTTCCTAAAATAACTTTTACGCTTCGGCAAAAAACTAATTATCATATCCTTTTGAACAAGAATCGTATTTGTATTGCCTAAGCAAGCAGAAGCGCTATTCCAAAGAAAATCCCGTTTGATGCGCACCGTAATTATTCAATGTAAATAATAACAGATCACGATATACGTCGTCGTGGCTCCGCGAAAAAGTTTCACATTTTTCCCATGATTCAGAGCCGTTCGTTGATGAAACGTACCGGGGTAAGGCGAACGCGCTGCGCAACGAAGCTAATGTTATTAATGACACAAAACGACCGCGAAATAATCGAATGTGATTTCATATATCATGCGCTCGGCTGAAAAGTAAACACTCGATATTTTTGCAACATATCATCATCGACGGGAATACCATACCATCGGCATATTAGGTTGGTCGCCGGCGCGTCCTTGCACTTACCCAAGGTCGCCGACTGCCATTATACACATTACTGTCGCTGCAAACAGAATTTGATATCGAAGATAATTGTCATGCAAAACCGCGTAACTCTACGCGCAAAATGAATACTTGGATAAAATTTAATAACGGCGCGCGAAGCTTTTTAAGTAAAATAAATACATAAATTTTGAGTTGACGAGAATGAAATAATGTCATCGTTGGAATTCTTCGGTGGCTTGAGCGCGCAACGACTTTGTCGTCGTGTCGCTGCCCACTTCTTCTTCAGGAACTAAAATTGGCTCCTTTGCATTGTCGTCTTGGTGTACTTGTGGCGACTTAGTGTACCGTGGCCGGCCAATTAATCGGACGTGACATTTCTTTTGTGCCTTTCGTCGCGTTGCTCGATATTCATCCTATCCATTATCACTTTTTTTTGTATAAGTAGATCGAAAAATAGCAACTTTGGTATTATGCGGCCGTCTCTGACACAATTCGTTTTGTGCTTTTTAATTAATTATGTTTGGGCGCCAGAATTTTTATAATTCGTTAATAGCGATCCACTCGGGTCGACGTAACAGACATAGGCAACGTCGAATATTTTAAAAGAAATAAGTGCAGTCTTTCAAACAACGTTAAATTCTACTGCTTGTGAGTGTCCCCAACTCCGGTGTTGGCATTGACAGATTAACTCGAAGACGCTAAAACACAATATCGAAAAAGAAGTATGTGAACGACCGATTCATTTTTGGACAATAAAGACGAGGTTACTACTCGTACTTTACTCGATGCAATGGGTTGTAAATCTACTTTATCGGTTGGATTAGGTCGGGTTGGACTGGGTCGGGTTGACATCGACATCGTCGTCAAAATTAATCGAGGAATCCCCAAGATAACAATCAGTAGAACGACAGCTGGGTTTTGAATCCTTGTTTTAACTTCATTGAATTTCGACGAACACTGTGCAATCCTCAAGTCTAATTTTAAGCGCCTTGTCATCGCGACCTCCGCTCACTTTTATTTTGCGCAAGTTCCCCATAATTACCACGAACCTTTTAACGGCGCGCAATTAATCATTAGACAAACAATATATATTAACCACTCGTGCTCAATTAGCCGAACAAATAGTCTTCGAAACGCCACGAGACAGTAAACGCAAGTAGTCGTCTAAAACCTAAATTATCATCGATAAACTCCCCGCCATTTACGTTAATTGCCTGAAATTACAGCCATTTGCTTTCAAGTTATTCGCATTTGTTTTAGCGGTAGAGACAAATTGCGTAGGAAATTTTATAGGCAACGTTTATGCAAATAAATGGACGCCGACGATTAATGCGCGGCCATAAACAATTTCGGCCCTGCGCCTGCACATTAATATATATAATATTAATTAATGTGAGCAATTGGGCGTAAATAATTATCATAAATTAAAACTGGGATATAATAATAATATTATGTAAGTGCGGTGATTATAATCATTTCGATATTGTTACGCGGAAATAAGATATTTTTGCTATATATCCCGACCGATTGATTTTATTGTAATATTAAAAGGTGAAGCGATGTATGAGATAATGTGAAATTACATAGTTGTTTCATCGCGTTAGATGAACTACATAATACAGGAAGGACTGTTTGTTATGACGTCACCGAGCATGATTAATGAATCTGTTGGCGTGGATGAAGACTTTAAATACACAACATTCACAATTCACGTCTTAGAAGAGAAGAAAAAATTAAAAGGAAGAATCTCAACGTCAGGACGGTATTTTTTCCTCGGAACACTTTACAATAGTGGCCAGCTTAATATTTCAGAATTTGTGGAGATCTTCGTTACTTCAGGAAAACCTTAACGAAAACATAGTCAAAGTCATAGCTGAAAGAAAAACTCGTTAAAGTTGCACTAGCAAAAAATTAGTCCAGAGAAATCATGAAAACCAATATTGGCAAGAATGCTTCAAAATATGTTTTCATGAAATCAGAGCAAACGTCAAATGAATCGTATGAATCGATGAAATATCTGAATCAATTAAATTCGGTGGCGGAGGAATTGTAAGTGAATTATGTTGATTCCTTCGGATCTAGCACGAATAAAGTTAGTTAAAGAGTTAGATAATGTAAAATATTTTTCATCGTCTAAAATTATCACGGCATTGTTTCTGAAGTATTACTTAATTGCCTGCAGTATATTGGAATTCTCTCTAAATGGACATTTTTGCCGCTTTCTATATTTTAAATTATTTCCCCCTTGGCTGGTCTTCGTTCACTTGATTGGATTGGTTTCAGATGTTAAAATTTTTAACAACGCATTGAGTTTTCACGACGAACCTTATCTAATAATTTCAATCACACTGAACACCAATTGGAATTGCCGCGGCCGGCGCCACGACGAACTGTATTCCTCTTCGATGAAATTACAGCGAGCCACAAAAAATCATTTACTGCGTCGTTATTTTAACCGTTTAATTTTTTGGTTAATTATTGACAATGGGAACTTCTGTCATAAAGCTGGATTCTAATTAAAATTGCGAGAAATTTTATTGTGCAGGCGCAGGTATTTTATGGATAGTTCAGTGGGGTAACTAGCGGGCTCTGGTGATGTTTTGCAAACAGGCGCTGGAGCCTACGGTTGTGTTAGGTAATCTATTTTGAATTTTTTTCGTTCCGTTGCTTATTTAGTCCTAACGAGACCTAATATTTTTAAACGTAGATTTCGTTTTACTTTTAGGTGTTTTCAATGAATGTTTACGACTTTTACCTATTTTGTTTAACATTTGATTTGTTTACCAATCAGAGTCGAGAATAAACAACAAGTTAAGTCGTCATCGTTTTGGGAATTTTTGCGTATTTTAGATGAGTTTTTGCTTGAAAAGGGAACGTACGTCGTTTTCTATGCATGGATAATAGGATAATAACTTTAAAGCTTAATACAAGTGTAAAAGTTAGAAAGTTCGGCGACAACTTAAATTAAAATCATTTTTTATTGCATTTAAACCGTTTCGCGTATAACTGATACAGTAAACATTTTTAAGTATTACGTATCCATAGAATGTAAATTGTGTCAAATTTCATCATCATTACGATTAGTCAGTTGTTATATCATAGCGGCCACGATTACTACCAATCAGAGTCGAGACGACACAGATGGAATTATTTTAGGATCAATGACAGTTCTTGTTAAGAAGAATTTGCCGACTATACTAGACTAGAAGATTTTTGTTCGATAGCGACGAGTAGTTAAAGGGACCAAGGTGAAGATTTTTGACAGAACGACTATGAGATATATTTCTCCAGCAACTGAGTTTTATCGTGGCGAGGTTAATTTTTCGCCACAACGACGTTTTTTTTTTTTTTATTTGTAATAGACAACGAGTTTTATCTTCGCCATGATAATGTTTTAAATGAATCACAGCCGAGTACAAACGCCAATTCCTTTTCTAAACAGAAAAATCTAGCTGATAAAAAAAAACTAGGCAAAAATTCAGCAATGGATCTTTTATTGTGCTTGTTTTCAGTTTGATGTTGTCAATGTCTCTTCCTCCCTTACTACATATTTTTTCTGCTAAAATGCCTTCAGTTAATTGAGTGGAAGGTTGTGCAGATTACTGTTGTTTAAAATATGTAATCTTGAAACATTCATCGTTGAAATTGAGATTGGGTTGAATTAGAAGTGGTTCGCGAACTTGTTTTTACGATTTTATTGTCTTCGATTTTCGTTTCTCGTAGGCCTCGTTATGATAATACGTTTCTTTTACCGAGTTTGACATTTTGTACACCACCAACCACCAAATTATTTATCAAGTATTATATTATCAAAAAAGCCAAACCCAACCCAACCCAAGCCAAGCTAATCCAAGTGAAAATGATACAATACTAAACTAAACTAAATGAAATTTAGGAAAATCCATAAAATATATTAGATTTAAAGAAAAAACAAGGGTGAAACTTAACATAAATAACCACATAAATATATCACGATGTACAACAATTGAATCACTTAACACCAAATGAAGAGCTTTGCTCGTTTCTTATTTTCGGTGCTTATTTAAGATTTTTGAAGCTTTATTACTCTACGTGGTAATTTAAATGGTTAAAATGAACATGTTCACTAATACATCGTAATATATTTTTCAAATTTCGCTTTGAAAATAAATTGTTGCTATCTGTACAACAACGTATCTGTTGGGTTGGGTTGGGTTGGATTTGAATTCAGTTTAATATTGTTTCGATACAGCTGGTATTTGAATTTGCATTAATACGACGAAAACAACCAAGAAGATAATTTTATGAAATTCTTAATAAATTTCTTTAACGAAAAGCATTGATTTATATATTCAAGTACCTCCGTTCTTCTTGACACCTTCTGGTGTTCCCTTTTTGGCTACCTATTTGATTAATTTTACTGTTTTCTTTACGCCGTTTGGAATTTATTTTTTATTTAATGCCTTCAGGTTGCGTTGTTTATTTTAGTTTTACTTAAAATGCAAAACAGATGCAACATTAAGTCATCAGGAATATTTAATTGGGTAATAAATTGTCTGGTCTTGACGATTATATATTTTTTAAAAGTGTATAACGATCAAAAAATATTAGAGAAAGCCAAGCTAAAACTATGTTGTCGACGTTAGAAACACCAAATCCATAATTATAAGAATTTCTAGTGCGTTAAAATTATAATTAAGAGAAAATATTTCGGGTGTAATTTTATTATAACTAAAAAAAAATGGCGTCAGTAACTTTATAAATAGGATTTTTTTTTAATAAAATGATATTTATTTATATATTAAAATCTCTCAAGTCTTAACAGACTTACTTAACGATATTTTCTTTATATTAAAACGTTTTTATGAAAATAAAATATTAATTAACGATATATAAGCGCGCGTAAATAATACCTATTGGCAAATCTAATCGTAATTATGAGTCAGAGTTGAGCCAAATGTATGGACGTATAAAATAGCAAAGTCAAAGATTACTATAAATAGTGGATTAATGCAAATATATGATTTCCTCGCGCGTGTTTTTTTTTTCCAGTATGAAAACATCAATAATTTTTTTAAATCCTGTTAATTTCCAATGATACGAGTTCAACGTTTATTAAAACTTACGGTAAATCATTAATTATATTTTTTATTATATTTAAATACGTCGTAAAATATTTGCACGGCGACATCCATTTGCTATAATTATTACGCTATTACCCAACCTCTTTCAGTAGCGTATTAGTAGGATTACTTAATAGGAAAAAAAATGCAACTTATTGGAATCCAATTATTTCCACGTGTGTTATTTTTAACGTCCGACTCGCGTGTGTAAAATTCAAAACGCTACGTGGCCAAAAGATTATCTCCGAGAAATAAAAGCTCGACGTCATGCATATTCTGTTCCATTCGAATTCATCTACATGCGTGATTACAGATCGGTCACGTAATGGTCTCCATTTAACGTCCGATGGACTCGTCGATAACGTTCTGTCTTAATTGTGCGCGCCCTATTGGGCATCCATATTAATCTGCCGCATCTTGTCTCGATTCTTGGTTCGCGTTCATAAATTGACGGTAAATTGCGCGACCCATATGCCAAAAACCGTTTTCGAAAACAACGATTTGGTCGGGTAAGTCATTTCGCAGTCCGCTTACGATAAACTACGGCGACAGGGAGATAATAACTACGCGACACTTAATTGAAGATGCGAATGAAATAGGAAACAGATACCAGGTTGCGATTAATCAATAAAATTCCGCAACGGGTTGCTGGTCCAATAAGTAATTATAGCGAGTGGTGCCGTTGATTGAAATTTTATAATACCGATGGATATCTAGATTAATACATTATATACATAATATGCCGGGTTGTAATTTATTTTGTGTAACATGTATTGCGATGATGCGTGGAGAAGTAGAACGAGTCGAGTCGAGTCGAGTCGAGTCGAGTTGCGGTGACACAAAGTAAAATGTGAAAGAATTTATTAAACGTTAGCCTGGGACAATGCACCAACGCAAGTCACGTAAAAATTATTTTATGTGAGTGCCATGTGCAAATAAATGTAAATAACTGTGTAAGAATTTATAAATAATGTGTATAAATTATATTTATCGAATTATTAATTTTTTTGTTTATATATAAAAAAATTAAATGGGATATGTGACAAGTCTGTGAGGATTCAAGAATTTTTTCTTCTGACACATTGATAGCACACAGTCTACGTGAAACCACCTTCGTTGACATACACGTCTCGCTTCGCTGATTGAAACCGAATTCGCATTTATTCTTTTCTTTACTAATTACAAGTTACATATAATTCCCCTATAAATTTTGGCGCAAATAAATGTTGATGCGTCGCATTTTAATTCAAACTCGAAATTCTGATCATATTGACGTCGACTATATCTATTGATGTACTAGTCGTAGTGTGACGTAACCACACCAATGGTAACTATGTTCGGATGCAAAAAGAAGTCGTAATTATGACATCTGGTTTTACGAGGATTGAAAATAAATAGAAGTTAACGTATGAATAACTAATCGCACCACGTGAATTGAACCTCGACGTTCTGCTCGAGGAAACCCCAGTCTCTGCATTGAGTCATAAATACCGCCAGTTCTTTTCTCATCTCCGCAATTTATGGCTTACTTTGCATTGAATTCACAATTACTCATAAATGGCATAATTAAGACAATCGTTTGATCGTATTCATTGTTGTAGACCGTCGAACGTTTAATTTGTTGAACGTGAAACGATCTTGTTTTTATATTCTTTGAATTAATTTCAAGAATAATATTAAGCTTAAGTATTAAAGAGATATGTGTTAGAGACATTTGCACCAACGCAGGTACAAACTTAATTGAAAAACACATACACGAATCAAAACGAAATTATTGTCGCATTAATTTCATAAATAGTTATTTATGGTTCAAGGCGTATAAGTGTCGCACCTAATTGTTATGACTAAATTTTCTAATAGATACTATATATATATATTTCTCTCGCTGGATCTTCTCTGGAGATTTAACGATAACTTTTCACTTTGAATATTTATTTCTATGAAAATCAAAAAAAAAAATCTTTGATATTACAAGCATTTTGTATTTTAATTTTAATGCTGTATTTTGATTTCATTGCTTTGATTTGCATTGGAATTCTAAACGTAAATGTTCTTTTCGAAAAAATCCTCTTATGTGAACAACGTCGTTTAATGCGCCGCGAATAATGACAGTAGTATGGTACCGATCCCCATAAAAATGCGCACCGTAATAATAAAATCGACAGCGTAATTGCCCCCCACTTATATGTACGAAACGAGAAATAATTGCCTTCTTAGACTAGCGCGTTTATAATAAAATGTCTTCATATATTTGCGATAATTAACATATTTCTGCGGCGCTTAATAGGTGGCTTTTGAACGACGGAATAATGCCGCGAGTCGTCTTTAAATTTTTAACAACTTATGCCGAGACATCGTTAAAAAATACGTGCTGTACCTACTTATTTACTACATCAAATATTTACTACAATTATTCCATTGTACTCCTCCGCCGTCGTCGATCCTTATCGCCCCGAAGCCTCAACTGCGACGTCTTGTTGGTTCTCGTCGCTATTCGACGGGCATACGTGCAAGGCAACGTAAGCGCCGTCGTCGTTTATTCGAAAAAATGGTTCGAATGATAATTGGGCAATAAATTGCAGAATAATTGGAACGCTAATATATTTTATTTGTGATCCCCACCGAGATGGCGCATATATAATATATCCGCACAACGTACCGATTCCAAGACGGCGTAGCCAAAGAAATATATTAAAGTAAAGATGTTAATTTTAAAAAATGGTCCTTTGAATCTTAATGCAATAACTTATACGAGGGGAGATCAGCATTTACGGTCTCTAACATAGAAGCCATCACACTCAACGCATGCAAGCATAAAAATCACATCTTGCTAACTGGTGGTCAAATTTATATAATATCATAATTCCTGTAAATTACTCACAAAATCGATTGTTGCCTTAGACTTAAAAACGTGTTTATCGGTAAAGATAATGCACGAGGTTCGCACTGGACGATACATATCGCTCCCATGATTTATTCAACAACAAAAAATTCAACTAACCAACAGCTAAAGAAATAATAACAGTAATTTAATAAATTGCCGCTTGCGAAAATAGTTATTTTATTATTAAAAAGTCGGCATAAATGCCCAAGAATTTGATTTAAGTACATGGCTGCCAGCTAATTAATATCCAGGAGTTCACATGTAAGATGTGTCATTATTTAACGTTTGATTTAATGATAGACCTATTTAAATATTTGCGAGCATTTCGGTGTAATTCGTCGATCGAAATGAGGATAGGACGTTTAAAGTGTGTCACGCCGAGTGATTAAGTTTAATTAATGAGGCATTTTACGATGTTTTTTTTTACTTATACATGACAGGTCACAAATATGTAATGGGAGATATTATGCATTTTAATGGACAGGTTACCGATAAAAATAAAATTGAAGGCAATAAAAACTTAGCTTCTTCGTTGATAAAAATTGTGATTGTTTAAGTATCAAGTATCTTTATTTATATAAATTCATGAAGGGGGTTAACAAAGTTCATTAGGTTAAGGCGTCATATTACAAAATAATCACAATAAAAAAATTCGCAAATCACCATTTGTAATAATAATTTGTCGAAGAACTAATATTAATTTGTCCGTAAACGCTAAACGAATCTGCGGAATAATCGCGCAACCGCTAACGGCAGTGTAAACCACCTAACATATGCTACACTTGAAGAGAACAGCAAAACATAATGAAACGCAATATAACTACTGTAAATGCCGGCAGATTAGAAGGAAAATTACTCGATATTAATAGTTATTGAAATATAACGGATTGCGATGCTGCCGGGAAGCATTAAAATAACCACTGACTAAGTAATCTCCTAATGGCAATCGAAAGGTAATAGATACGCATGAAAGCGAATAAAATTGTACTCAACGACGTAGGTCAGGGGGCACGGAATATGAAGAAGCGAGTGACGCCATATATACAGTGTGTGGCCAACGAAAGCTAAAAATTAATACTTGGATGGAAAAATATTTCTAATCTAAAATTGAATATTTTACGAAATGGCTACGAAACATTAGAGGAAGTGCTCCAAGCTCCATATTACATATTTTTTTGTATCACCCAAATGGTAGTCGACATCAACTTGACGACTTGTGCACCTGATTGAGTTTAACCCTAACATAAGCGGTCGAACTTGGTGTCAATTTAAAATAGTTCTGCTTCTGAATCTGTCAACAGATAGATCCACAGAATAATTTGAAAGTGAGATCTCTCGATATCGTAACATACTTAATTGTCATAGCGTCAGCAAAAAGTTTCACATAAATACCGAATGTGTTGATTCAACAAGAACAGTCAAATAAAAGCATCGCAGTCATCCATCCTTGTAGATATCTACGTAATATTTTATACATTCAGTTAGTGTCGGCGTTAACGATTCTGATTCTACATACTCCTACAATATAGTGCTGTTACCATCAAATATACTGGGTGTTATTGAAAGTTGTACAGATATTTTAACCGGCGTTAGTGCCTGTCAAATAGATACTAAATACCCACACATACCTTATACAAAAGTTTATGGTTTATGAGAAAAACCTGTTGGAAATATTAACAAAATGATGTTCTTCAAAAAAAATTAATTGCAAGAAAAATCAAGTAATACAGCGATATGTCGTTTCTTATTGAATATGTCAAATATTTTATGAAACTTCATTTGAATTCTTTGTAAAATTATTTATTCATCGTAACGAATTTTACAAACGTCGAAAAAACGGATATGGTGTTGGTCGTCTACGGTGAAGCTCGCGGAAACGCTGCCCTGGCACGAAGGCTACTCAACAATGAAATGCAAGATCACAGTTAATTAGTCAAGGAAATTGCTAACTTAACTTTATCTTTTAGTAAATACCACTTCTTGTTGTCCTAATTTCGACAGTATTTTCGTCAACACATAACCTATGATGACTCGATTGCCAGTCATATTTGAACAACTTTTACTTTACGTTTTCGGACAACCGTAGGTGCATATAGAAATTTCTCTATGCGTGTTTTGCATACAATCATAAAATAAGTTCAGACTCTTGAGATCAATTAACACTTTAAGTAATTCGACGCAACAACACTAACCTAGTTCGGGATATCCTATTCGTAACACGTAACCCACAACTTCAACTAATTGACTCACCTTGCACGGCAAACTTGGCCAACGAAAACAATAGAATTAACACCGGTCATATTAATTAATCGCAAATTGAACCCCAGCAAATATATTAACGGAGCATAAATCATTGTAATTAGCGCATCCGATATCCTACAATAGATTATTATAATGCAAGATGTGATTAACCACGCAGGATCTAGTCCGCAAAAAATATATACGTCGCAAATAATACTTCTTTATCTGCGAGTTGGCGTCAACGCCCACCGACACGAGAAGAAACTAAAAGTGAAATTTTATGCGCGTCCATTTTTGGCGTCGTTTATGGGCCATCAACTCGGACAGCGTTAGGATTGTGGTCTGGATTAGAAGCTGTTAAAAATCGATATTCATTCCGAGTTCGCCATTCGACCGACCACCCACGAATATAAATTATATTTAAATGTGTTTTTAAAAAGCCCTGGGCGACGAACCTCGCAACGGGCGTTCCCTATTGAGTGTCGTCGACGTGCCATACTAATGCTCAAAATAATTAGTCGATCAGATAATTATATGTGTTACTCCAATTAATGTTTGATGGTAATTACGTGACGTGTCATTATTTAGCGTCCCTGACATAGTGACGTTGAATCAATTTAAACATTTGTTGTTGCGTTGGCTCAATTGTAGTTTCGTCACTTGTTACCTGTTCAAATAATTTAGAATGCAGTGCAGTTATAAAATACTAGCAAAAGAAGGGGTTGTTGTCAGAAGAAGTTCATTAAGGGGGATCCTGCTTTAGGAGGCCTTAAAATAGCGTTTTTGGGGGATTTTTTTAGGGCAGAAAAAAATGAGCAAATGTAGTGAACTTTTTAGGGCATTTTATTGCATATTTGAGCATTAAAAAAAATATGTCGAGAGAAAAATAATTAAACGGAACCGATTTTTATGCACATTTATGCAACACCTTTCAATTGCAATTTACAATCGGTGGGAACGATGTAGCCCGTAATTTTTGTCTGAAACAAAAAAACCACAGAAAATTGTAATTCTCATATATTTTCTTCTATGTGAACTAAAAAAAACCAAAATTTTGAAATTCAAGATTTTTCTCAGGTTTGAAAATAAATGTGCTCTTTGCAGGAAGAGAAAATCATTTCAACTTGCTAAAAAAGTTGTTTAGAATTTTTTTTTCATTAATGTTTTTAGTTCAAATCAAATAGAATGCTACTGAAGCTAAGAAAAGTTTTGTTTCGTTTTGATTGCTTGTCTAGTTTTCTCGCAATCACGCCCACCAGTTTAGAAAAATCGTAAAAACGAAAACTCGAGAAAACGCGCTCTAAAGTTTACGATCAGGAAAAATGTTAATTTTCGATTACTTACGGAATATCTCGTTATAATCCTACTATAGCTCTTACGAACTCAAAATATTATTGTTTCGAACGATCGATTGAACTTTTATCAGTACATAGTTCGGTGTTATGTTACTGCGGGGAGGGGGCGCGCGTTTCGTTTGTCCGAGCGTTCATGCGTTCGTATATTTTTTGCTCGACACCTCACTGTGTTTAGTGCTGTATCTTTCAAAATATTGCGAATTAGCCGATATAACTTTTTACACATATTCTTAGATATATTATGCATAGATTTGAGCAATAAAAAACAAATCGATTTTTGAGCCTTCTAAAGCAGGATCCCCCCTTAAGACGTGGTAGGTGTATTAGGTGAGGGTGCTGTTTCTTAATAAGTGGTGAAAAATATGAACTGGAAAGACAAACATGTGAACATGCGAAAAAAATGTTAATCGTATACACGATACTGTAATGACAGATAGACGACTGACCGTTCGCCGAATAACTGAAATTACGGATTTTTAGAAAATATTTTATGAAATATTTTGGGGCAAAAAAAGTTGGCTGCACGTTGGGTCCCACGAATGTCGACAATTGATCAGAAACGTTCTAGAGCAAGTTTGGCTAAGTTAAATGCAGATCCGGATGAATTTCTTTCTCGATTCGTCCCTGTTGATGTAACCTGGGTTCACCAGGTCCTGAGTCGAAGCAACAAAGTGTGGAGTGGCATCGCCGAGGTTCTCCGCCACCCCGCAAATTTCGTGTTTTGCCATTCGGTGGAAAAGTTATGGCCACAATTTTTTTGGGACGCAGACTGAATTTTGATGACTGATTTTTTGGAACTTGGACATACAATGACAGGCTCCTATTATGAAAACGCAATTTCAAGATTGCGCGATTGTGTCAAGGAAAAAAGCGCAACGATTTAAATTGTTTGAACATCCCGCATATTCACCACAACTAGCCCCTAGCGATTTCTATTTATTTCCAAAATTAAAAGAATATCTTCGGGTGACCGGATATTACGACGATAATGAAGTGATGGCGGCAGTAAACGACTGGTTGGAAGGGCAACCGAAAGAATTTCTTTCCAGAGGAATCAAAGGTTTGGAGCATCGTCGGACCAAATGCAGCAACGTTCAGGGAGATTATGTACAAAAATAAACGTTTGATATTTCTTCAATTTGTTTCCTTCTATGTTAGGGACCGTAAATACTGATCTCCCCTCGAAACTTATAAATATATTTAATTTATTTCAAAACTACAGTCTCCGTCAATTAATTATTTTTAACTAAATGTTTATTAATCGTTAAAAATAAATTGTATTTTTGTGCAATTTCATTTTTAAATCGACTGCGCATTCTTGCGCGCAAGCTCTTTGTGCACGGAACGAACGTAAAGTTAGATAGTTACGTGCCGCGAAACCTATGTACAACGCAAAAACCAATAGGCAATTAGAGAACATGAAGCTCCATATATACTGCGTACATCGGTACACACGACAATAGTAAAAATATTAATTTGTTCCATGTAAGTGCATGCATTTTCAATCTTCATTCTCGGAAGACGTTAGGTTTCTATTTGCTCGTTTAAAAACGTACGCCGGCAAGGCTGTTAGATGTCCTTGCAGCAACCCGGGCGCTCGCGCGGTCAGCGTTTTCCGAAGAACTGGTTTAATTAACTTGGGTTATTGGACGTGTTGGATAATTTTAAATCTTCGGCTGTACTGTTAGAACCTTTCTCTGCGCACACGTAATAATATGTACGGGAAATCGACTTTTATTTACACTTAATAACAGCGGTCCCGGCAAAAATGCCAAGTGGTAATCGATTTAGTTTTAATTACATTCTCTCTCTTAGATCTTGATTAAGGTCGTTTTAATTAGAACTGTTTCGTTGCTCTTTTCAGTGAAATTGTTTCATACATTGATACGCGTACACTGACAAGTTAATTACAATGTACATTTAGTTGTTCGGTGAGCAATAAATAAGAGAGACAGAAACTTAATTAAATGCTAATTGACGATTACACTAAAAATACAAACATATACTTAACTGGTAGCCGGTGCGCTAAAAACGGCGCGGGTTTTTTCGTCGTTTGTGTATTTTTGTCATCGGTATCGCGTTTTGCGGACGGAGCTATCTGGATGAAATTATCTAAATAAGCATCTCGCCGCTTTTCTTAATTACGTATTACTTTCAACGTAATAATTTTTGTGCAATCATGGCAATGGCGAAGTTGTGGGTCGCAAATCGAACAAATAACAGACATAAATCAAAGTGGCAACGTACTATGTTACAAACAAATCAAGAGAGATTGACTCATAGACGCAATTGAAACAATTGAAACACAAAAATATAAGTTTACAACATCAAGTAGTTAGGTTTAAGGGGGGATCCTGCTTTAGGAGGCCTTAAAATAGCGTTTTTGGGGGAATTTTTTTAGGACAGAAAAAAAATTGCAAGTCTAGTGAACTTTTTAGAGCATCTTATTGCATATTTGAGCATTAAAAAAAAATATTTCGAGAGAAAAATATTTAAACGGAACCGATTTTTATGCACATTTGTGCAACACCTTTCAATTGCAATTTACAATCGGTGGGAAAGATGTAGCCCGTAATTTTTATATGAAACAAAAAAAAACAAAGAAAATGGTAATATTTTCTTCTATGTGAACTAAAAAAAAAACCAAAATTTTGAAAGTCAAGATTTTTCTCAGGTTTGAAAATAAATGTGCTCGTTGCAGGAAGAGAAAATCATTTCAACTTGCTAAAAAAGTTGTTTAGAATTTTTTTTCATTAATCTTTTTAGTTCAAATAGAAGAGAATGCTACTGAAGCCAACAAAAGTTTTGTTTCGTTTTGATTGCTTGTCTAGTTTTCTCGCAATCACGCCCACCAGTTTAGAAAAATCGTAAAAACGAAAACTCGAGAAAACGCGCTCTAAAGTTTACGATCAGCAAAAATGTTAATTTTCGATCACTTACGGTAACGATAACGAGATATTATAATCCTACTATAGCTCTTACGAATTCAAAATATTATTGTTTCGAACGACCGATTGAACTTTTGTAAGTACATAGTTCGGTGTTATGTGACTGCGGGGAGGTGCACGCGCTTCGTTTGTCCGAGCGTTCGTGCGTTCGTATATTTTTTTCTCGACACCTCACTGTGTTTAGTGCTGTATCTTTCAAAATATTGCGAATTAGACGCTATAATTTTTTATACATATTCTTAGATATATTAGGCATAGATTTGAGCAATAAAAAATCGATCGATTTTTTGAGCCTTCTAAAGCAGGACCCCCCCCCCTTAATACGCAACCAAGAAACTGTAGTTGTGTTAACGCTGATCATCTTTTAAATGTAGAAAATACGTAACCAATCTGAATAATATTTAGGCATAACTTTCCATTATAAACAACATCTGTACTTTCGATACACTATGTCCATGTTCGAGAATCATTTACTATTATGTTGTATTCTTAGTTTTCTTTAACATCTTTAAAAAAATCAGATATCGCTGTAGATTCAGCCCTCTTATAAACGTCAAGACCTTGCAAACCCAAACCCACCATTCGACGAAAATAACTAGCCAATCAATTCATCGTAAATAACTAAATATTCCCCAATAACAATTCCACGATATTACACGAATAAATGTAAATAAAAAAAAATTTCATGACCCTACGCAGCGACCGATAATTTCCTCGCCATTGCTCCTCCATTAACAAATTATCTATCGCGGCGTAGAAATTCTTTGGTACGTTGATTAAAAACATCTCGGAAGACGGCGCATAGACAACAATGAACCCGATCATTTACTATACATGCAAAGGCGAATTGTTCGTAGCAGCAAAGCAACGAATGTAGTGATGAAACTTGACAGTTTTAAATCGATACATGTCTATTTGTTTCTCCGCGGATATATATACACCATTCCGTTATAAATTGCGCAGCGTGTCTGCGATATTTCAAAATGCATCGAGTTCTTGGTCGACAATCCGAGTCATATATGCCATCCTGTTTGGTCGGAGTTGTTATGGTTCACTTTTCTGTTAAGTTCCACGTAAATGAGAGCTCAACGAGATGAGCGATTAGAACGGTCGAAATTCAACTAAGGCATCGCTATTTCAATATACTTGTTGTTTATTAATTAACATGTAACATAAAAATCTAATGATATATTTAAAAAAAAATATTTAAATTTAATGAATTTTAACGATTTTCACCGATTTTTTAATTTTCACGGATTGCAAGATTTTAGTCTACCAAATGTAGTAACGACAATTTCACGGATAAAATATAAACGAAAACTCGTTGAAAGACTTGTGGAACTAAGCATTTGGTTTACAACTGCAAAATACATCCTGTTTGCTACAGCTAACGACAGCTTCAAAAGCACTTGACATAACGACAACAACATCTGAATTCTTTGGAAAACACGAACTGTCATGTCAAAGTTGATAAACGACTACACAGACAGCGCTTCCTCAAAGCTTGTATCTCGCTCAGGATTCGTACAGTTGGTCAAAGAAAAAAATTCTAACGTAACTGCTATTCATTGTTTTATAGACCGTCAAGCTTTGGCGACTGTAGGACATTCAAGGGAAGGACGTTTTAAAATTATGCATCAAAATTGTCAATTATGTTTAAAAATTTTGTTAAATACTCGACCCATTACGTCTTTTGCGAAGATTTGGGCACAGAACATAAAACACTGTTATTTCCTAACGAAGAGTGCACTGGCTCTTAAAAAAATATATATTGGCAAGATTATTTTTATTGTATTATAAAATTGAGAGGCGTGGGCATTTTTAATTTAGGCAGTAGGTAATCCCGATAAAAAAAACCTTTGGGAAATGTTGCTTTAGAGTAATATGAAAAGCGACCCCAGTTTTAACACAAATTATATATTTAATCGTATTTAATAAATCATAAATGTTTATATTGCGTTCATGAGTTATATTGTTCAATTTGACAAAATAGATTTAAATTACTCTTTTGGGAAAGTTTGTACTATTTCCATATGTACTGTGAAACAATTCATTGTAAATGCATCACTGGCTTAAATGTGTCTAGTCTAGATTACGATTACGACTACCAGAAGTCGATACTTCACCCTTAAGGGTTACGGGGACGTGTCGGGTAAAAGTTCGACGGCGAGTTAACGTACATATAAATCGTAAAAACACTTCGCATGCATGGCAGTGAAACATTTCTGTTGCTTCGCAAATAAATTATTACAATTACAAGCGTTCTTAATTTCCTATAAACTTACCTTTTTTTCATCTCAACGGTCCCTAGACGCCTACCCATATCAGCATCGTCGATATCTGAAAGAAACATTTAACTAATTTAATATTTTGATGTATACTACGAAATGTGTTTATTGTGAATTGTGTATAGATTTCTTATGGTATACATTAGAACATTAGACATTAGAACCCCGTTAGTGGGTCAGAAGAGAAATAGGACATTTCTTAATTGAAATCTCCACCAAAGCCACCACTCAAATACCATAGGAAACTCCACCAAGATTATTTCAAAAATATTAATCGTCAATTTTAAAAACAACACCATCGGTTGGTCAAGTTGCAGTCAAAAATTTAAATGTTAAATTGTTTGGTTTGGATCTAACGTAATGTAACAAATGATTTAATCAAAAAAGCTGAAACAATCACAATTTTCGAAGATATAACAATATTTGAAAAAAATTATTTCACGGTTCAGCTTAAGATATAAGCTTCAATAAAATCGAAATCAATAAAAACAAAAATGTATTAAATACAATAGCAGAACATAGAAAAGTTCAGTTGGGTTGGTGCCACCTAATAACGAACATCTTCAACAAAAATAATTCAAATGTGAACAATCGAAAAACAACAAATCAAATCTACTATAATTAACGAAATTACGGCTAGGTATGAGTTTCACGAAAATATAAAGGATAATCAGCGGAAAATTAAAAAAAAGGAAACAATTAAAAATACAATAACGAGGAATTAAATACAGTACCTTGTAAAAGTTAGGTTGGGTTGGGATTGAATACTGGCCAAATAAATTAACTAAATCACTATCATTTAGTTTAGAAAAATACAATTTACTATCGTCGATATTTTCCACAATTTTTCCACTATATCTTTATAAGTGTGACGTTTGATATTCATTGCATTTTAGATCAAAGTGGCAAACACAAATATTATATTTTTTTCTTTTTGTATTTTAAACAAGTTATTTAATATTTTTGGTTTATTGGGAGTTGCGACCATAGCACATTGTTTGCATTTAATATAATCGTAAAATTTATTCCATTTTACAATTTTTTAAAATTTGTATATGGTACGAATTCGTCGGGGCGCCTTAGATTGCGTTCGCAATTATCAACAATTGCCGATATATTTACATTTATAACTTTTTTAAAACATGAGGGGGTCACATACGTTATTGAACCTAGTTATTGACATTAAAACCAATTATCATTTACACATGAACGTAAATACTGCGCTGAGTTTTATCTCAAATTAAGAAGTATAAAAAAAACCGATAAAAAGAATCATGAGTCATAGTGATAATCTGGCCACCCGAGCAAATCGAAGCATTCGCACAAAAAAAACCAAAAACTTACGTCACCAAGCGCAGACTATCTAACGTAGCAACTGCAAACCACAGCACGCTTCAAAATTAACGCACAATTACGTCCCGATTTTTCAACGAAAATAACACAATTATTCCGCGGTGGCCTATGTGCCTTTCCTCCATCGAATTATCGTCAAAATTCATCGAAAACGCCAACGAAAACGGTGTAAAAATTATAAAATTTACCTTGTATTAGTCGGTGGACCGTCAAAAGCCGTCGAAGAGGACCCATCGCCTTCGAAAAGTCAAAAACACCACCCGAAACGCACCCCGGCCTCGTCAAACGCACCGCACGCGTTTAAATTTGATCGCGAAACGCATTTTTCGAAAGATGAAATCGACGACGCGGTCAAGCGGCCATTAGTGCAACAATCGACGCGACGCTCGAACGCTCACGCACGGCGACTACGATTTTTACTAATTGAAGAGTGCAACGACGACACGATTGCCAATTTACGAAGCCAACCAAAAAATACTGCTGATAAAGAGTACGAGCGCCTTGATTTTACCAACGAATCTTTGACGAAATTTTTTTAATAAAAACGAACGTGTGTACACTTAAGTGGGTAATGTAGGAGTTTATCAATTATATTGCAATAAAATTAAAGGCGACAATTTTTCCAAACAATTTGTTTAAAGGAAGTAAGACCATTAAAAAAAGTATAAATTGCAATTTATTTATAAGGTGTTTTTTTTTCGAATTTATATCTATACACATTTTAGACTATGGTGGTTGACTTTAATCTATTATTAAAATTCGTCAATGCAATCAATTTTATTCTCTTTTAAATAAAATTCTTATTAAAATCATTATTCTTTCACTTCGACGAAGAATTAAAATTTAAATTACGATTACTGATTGATTCAATTTCAGTCGATCGTTGTTTATGTATTTACCATATTTGTCGTGATATCTTAAAGCAACTACGTAGGTACAATCAACGACTACAATAATTAGTAACTTTTTACCAGGTTCACTTCAGTGATGAACAATTTGCTTCTAATCGACAAGATGGGAGGAGATTATTAAAACATAACGCAGTACCTACATTATTTGGACCCACATGTGTGCAAGGTGGATATCCTAAAGCGTCGCAATTTGTGAGAATACTGGTATTCAAAGTCCCGTAGGTTATCAGGAGATTCTGGATGAAGAAACTTTGGACCCTGAAGTTATAATCGAACTAAACTTTAAATAGTAACAATCAGGTTCGTGTTCAGGTTCAATTGTTACATGCAGGAGAATACTGATGTAACAATTGATTAATTAAAGAAGCGTCAAGGCAATTTTGCAAGAAAACAGAAACTTGAAAATGAAATTGCTCAGAAAAGACGAAACTTTGCAGAAAACATTTAATGAACATCTGGAGGTGGGTACGCCAAGCATTTTATGTGGAGTGATGAAACGATTGAAAAAGCGATGCAGCTATAGCATATGGTGCTTGTGAGATTTGTAACTTGGAGTTAGTACTCGTTGGAAGCACACTATTGCATATAAGTTTACTCCTTCATCATATTCTGCTACTGAAACGCGTGACAAAATAACATTCATTATTAAAAAAACATTGTAGGGCATTACGATCAAAGCTGTGGTGTCAGATATGAGACCCCAAAACAAAAGTGTCTGGAGGTTACTTGGTATTAATGAGAGTAAATATTCTGAAATTAAGAACTGTACACCACATCCATGTGATGAGCTGAGCAATCAAAAGCTGTATACCGCATGTCCCCGGATTGAGTTTACAATAGGTATGATTGACCAACAATTTTCGAATTGGAATTTCATGTTTTGGGATTTAGTTTACTTTCGATTTTTTTAAATCAAGTAGGCCTTTACAGTTCTGCAAACACTATTTCAGTTCTAGGTAAACTACCTTTTCCATTCAGAGTACGTCAAAATGTTACTAAGAAAAGTTGTTGAGAATATAAAGTTATGGCGTTATACAAAATTTCAGAAAGATATGTTATTATTTTATTTACGTTATAAAAAGGGGGAACACAGAATAAGAGCAATCAAAAAGAACTGAAGCAAACAAAAATGCTACTGGTGGAATAATCTATAAGAAGAAAGATATATTTCTTTCTCCTACACTTCTACCAAATTGTGCGATAATACTATTCCATTTTTTGTTGATCGACATCGTATTAAGGGGGGATCCTGCTTTAGAAGGCTCAAAAAATCGAAAATTTTTTTATTGCTCAAATCTATGCCTAATATATCTAAGAATATGTATAAAAAGTTATAGCGGCTAATTCGCAATATTTTGAAAGATACAGCACTAAACACAGTGAGGTGTCGAGCAAAAAATATACGAACGCACGAACTTTAGAGCGCGTTTTCTCGAGTTTTCGTTTTTACGATTTTTCTAAACTGGTGGGCGTGATTGCGAGAAAACTATACAAGCAATCAAAACGAAACAAAACTTTTCTTAGCTTTAGTAGCATTCTCTTCGATGAGAACTAAAAAGATTAATGAAAAAAAATTCTAAACAACTTTTTTAGCAAGTTGAAATGATTTTCTCTTCCTGCAAAGAGCACATTTATTTTCAAACCTGAGAAAAATCTTGAATTTCAAAATTTTGGGTTTTTTTTTAGTTCACATAGAAGAAAATATATGAGAATTACAATTTTCTTTGGTTTTTTTTGCTTCAGACAAAAATTACGAGCTACATCTTTCCCACCGATTGTAAATTGCAATTGAAAGGTGTTGCACAAATGTGCATAAAAATCGGTCCCGTTTAAATATTTTTCTCTCGAAATATTTTTTCTTTAATGCTCAAATATGTAATAAAATGCTCTAAAATGTTCACTAGACTTCCTCATTTTTTTCTGTCCTAAAAAAAAATCCCCCAAAAACGATATTTTAAGTCCTCCTAAAGCAGGATCCCCCCTTTTAAATTTTAAACTGATATAGCATTTCCATTCGTAATCGTCGCGTTTCGAATAAACTAACTTCAAACGGTAAACCGCCGACTTACGCAATGAAGCTCATCGGCTAGTTTTCGGCAGTGAAACCAATCAAGGCGACGTAATTAATACAATTTTAAAACCATAAATAAAACCTTGCGCCGGTGGGCCCCAGCGCAAATAATGAAGACACACCAAAACCTGTTCGCTTCGAATTACAATAAAGAAAAATGCCCCGCCGTAACTCGCCCGTCGACCAGCACGAAGGCAATAAATTCTTTTTAATAAACCAAAGAAACTACAATAATGGAACGATACTAATAACGCCGGGTTACACTATAGGCCGTAATTCATCTCGCTTAATCGCCAACCTCCAAATAAATTCAGAAGACATCAATAACAACCAGGTTCGGATCCAACGGCTTATACAATAGATGAATTATTTGTTTGAGGCTATGAACGGGTAGTTAGGCGGATAGTGCTGCACGTACGGCTCTCGCAAACATCACGGGCGCATTGAAAATGGCTGATTAAAAATAATTGAAATCGATTACGCCGCATAATCAATCACATTGCGAAATTCTAACTCAAATTGCGCGCGGATCGATTTTAAATGAATCTCGCAATTAATCACCATTTATTAATTAGCCGGCGTGTATGCAATGTACGAGTGGCGCGGCGTAAAAAAAATAATTAATAACAGTTACATCTTTGAGATTGTTTACGTGATGCGTTACATCAATTATCGGGATATACGAAAGGAGTGGGGGTTAAAATTTGGCGAGGAATTTTAACAAGCTCACTTATGGTCTAAAATTTATGTGCGTGCGTTTATATTTTTAAATTATCCACATAAGGACCACGAGTGCTTCTTGCATTCTTTTGTGCACAATTGAACCAACGTAACAACAAATGATTAACACTTAATGTGTCAAATTGATTCAAATAATGATCTCCCCTCGTACAATGAGCAATTTTTTTCGTAATTTGTATGAACAATAATTTATAAAAGTGCAGATTTCAGTAACACTTACCACCCCGCCACGTACTCATTCATGAAATCCGAATCGCACGATCATCATTCCGACCTTATCGCCGTAAACGAGATGCAAATCGTACGTGTGAGGTAACGTGAACCGAGCGCACGAACACCTCGTTTGAATTAAAACCAGCGCGACTTGATGGCAGTTACTTGCCAGATAAAGCGGAATCGTCTATTTATTTAAAAGAACCAATTAATCACGCAAATTAGTTCTATTCATCCCGCTGGTCTGCTCTATCGAAGAAATGCACCTATGATTAATTAATAACTGGAAACGCGATTATCGCAGGGGTATTTATTAACGAGATTAATTACGGAGTGGTTATTTGTAAATGCATGTCCTAATTTTACGGAATTACTAACCGGTGCGCGCGGTGCAGTTGGTGCCTTTTTGTTGCGCGATTCCATCGAGGACGCCGTTAGTTGTGGACCAGTTGCGGCACAAAAATTTTGCTTTTTTTTTAACGGAACTGGTCGAACGACTATGCCCACGCGGAGATGTTAGAAACTTGTGGCGCCGTAACATTTGGCAATTTGTGCATGAATCAAGGAATATTAATAAAATCATTTGAATTCATATGTAACTTGACTTTGTTGTCGTAATGCTGTTTTAAAAAAAAATTATTTCTTAATAAGACTATCTTAGAGTATTCGGTGTAAGTTATAATACATGACTAACCATATTTTCCCCTGTAATATAATTTCACTGCGAAAATACACTGAAAAGACAAGTCATATAAGAAGCAATTATTTAAGATATATGAATATACACAACAGTGATAAGCTAAATAGAGGCTTCTTTTTCACTGGATGAACTGGATACCCAGTTACCAATTACTCTTGAGACGGGGCGTATTGTAGTACACTATGGCTTGAATTCTTCGCCTTGTGGCGTTGAACAAAATGCAAAAACTCCTCAATCGAATATGGTACGACTTTGAGGAGTAGCTTTTTGTTTCCTTCTTAAATAATATAGGTTGGAGGTTTTGCAAAGTACTACGAAAAGCACTAAACAAATGGCACCCAATAATATTCACATATGTGGTCCTCAAGTGGTTGTAAGGCCGCAGATCTTCTAAAATTGCAGCCCTTACAAATTTTCAATATTTCCTAATCATCAGTGAAAAAACTTTTAGATTGAAACAGTTTGACCCAAATGAATGTTGCAGGCACTGTATCTGGAACAGTTGTCTACAACTGGTACTCCACCCCACCATTCTATCGCTCTGATTGGCTTCTTCTGCAATGTCAGACCTACTCGCCCCGAAGTAATATACTATTTTCAATAACCGAATGAAATAGAGCAAAGTACGCAGTTGCAACTGAGACGCTTCCAATTATAATAACCACTCGTCGAATAGCATAAACGGCTCGAGCATTTTTTTCCGCTAGAAAATCTGCTTCACTTTTCCAGGTCAACTTCGTGTCCAAATACATGCCAAGGCTCTTGGTTTTGCTGTTAAGGACATCTGCGCGATGATCCAAAGGGAATAATCTGTGATTTAGTTGAATGTAATAAGAGTTCACTTGCAGCGAACTGTCTCCCATAATCGATCCTCTAGATTTGTCAACGTCTTATCTATTAGCATCATCCAAGTATCATCGGCGAACAGCACATTGCGATAACGTAGTAGATCAGACAACACACTGGCCTCAAGATGCTACCCTGGGGTATAACTTATTGAACTAATGGTGAGTTTCCGCTTGATTAACAATCAGTCATGAACGAACGAAGCAGATTCAATGTTCACAAAAAAATGTCGTGGAACATACTGTCAAAGGCGTCATGGAAATTGGGCGGGGTTGGGTTGGGTTCAGTTTGATTGATTGATGTCAATGTTATGAACAAAATTTTTTATACAAATTTTAAAAAAATTATTGGGGTTGGGTTGGGTTTAATTGGACATCAACAACTCGATTTTTTCAGTGGTCATAATTATTCAAATCTTCGTCGTGGAAATTGAGTTGGGTAAAGTTGAATGCAATTGGATTACATCAGTCAGTTGACAGTGTTGCGAACAAATAAATCTTAACAATTTCATAAGTTGAGTTGAATTGGGTTTAATAGGACTTCAACGATCAAGTTTGCGGTGATTATACTTTTATTCAAATCTTGACGTCTTAGAAATTGGGTTGGGTTGGGTTCAATTGGATTCCACAAATCGCTTCTATCAATACAGTGGTCACCGCGACGTCAGGTATGTAAGAGACGACAAGTCTCTATGGCCGCTTGGTTTTCAAATGAGAGTTTGGGTCATAAAAGATCAATTGCCCATTCAAATTTATTGAAAATTCGCATACAATTTTTCTACTGTCGTTAATGTTTTATGTCTTAACAGTTTTATAAAACATCGTTGGTTCAATTCTGCTTTATTTATATATCCTGACTATCATGATGGATTAAAATTTTAGAGAAATAGAAATAAATAAAATTCAAGGATAGCTTTTAATATCTTGACATTGAGCAAAAAATATATTTATAAATATATCTTAATATAAAAGTGACTAGGGCATTGATCATTGATGGCTATAATTTACCATTACGTTTTTATCACGTCTTGCGAGCATCGATGCATTGATGAATTTATATGTAGAAATTACCGTAATCGTAAATTGTAAATTAAAAGTGGGTGTGTTTTATAAGTGTACTATATATTCTATATGTACTAGTTTATAAAAAAGTGTAAGTTTTAAAATTAACTATTTGTTTATTTTACTTGTTATTATTTATTTTTATTTTTTTTCTTCACTTAAGTAAGAAATTTTTTGCATCGTGTCTTCACGTAAGCCAAGCTCAGACGAACTTCAATAATAAAATCGAATTCAAACCGCAAGATTCGAGATTTCCAGATTTCAAAATCGCCATTTATCAAAGTGAATTTTTCCGCTCCCTCGACGCAAATAAATCATAATTAACCGCTGCGATGTTCCCCGTCCAGGTTTTATCGATAGCATTTTTACGTCCAATCGATTACTAATGACTCCTGACACTTAATTAGTCATCGGTGTGTCGTTTTTCTCCGCGAAAGAAAGACGAGCGACGCGAACATTTGTATAATCATGAAAATTAATTTATCTCTAGTAAATTATCTCATATTTTACACGTAGTTATTAACCTTAAATATTACTTAGTAATGATGATCTTTGTTTACTTGCATCGAGACACAAAAACGATAATGGATTCTCTAATTGATGTTTAAGTCCAGCGACCTTCGACGCTTCCTTTCCGTTTTTACTTGTCATATTGGACCATCAAGATGACCGTGAAGAGCGGTATTTTTTCGGCGCGCGGTCGGTTCGAACGGCGGGAAGGTTAATTGCGAGTTACTTAATGCCCGCGACGCGCCGGTCGGGTTTCTAATTACGCGGAATTTATGGATCGAGTGAATCGACCCGATAACGTAAACTTTCGTAATGTCCATTTTTAAGACTTGAATGGTGGTGGTGGGACGAGAAATTTTTTTTTCTTTCGAATATAACTTGAAACATATTGTATTGTTTATGAAATTTCTTGGCAATCTTGAATTTTTTGATAATTTCAATAATTTTGATTTTATACCATTTATAATAATTGTAACAGTTTTTTTTTTTTTTGTATTTTTGATCGCTAAAGGATTTGAAATTCTTAAAAAATTCAGCATCATTTTAATTTTTTCAGAACCCTTATTGACAAATTTTGCTACATCGATAATTTTGTGTTTGGCTATTTGATATATTTTTGCACCGTAAATAATTTTTAAAACTTGTTATTATTCAATTTTGTTTTGCTTTCTATTGAATTTTCTTAAAATCTCTTAGTGATGCAAATATGTTTGCAATGAATGAAATTCAATCAATCAGATCGTGCAGTTATAAAATATTTGCAAAAGAAAAGGTCGTCACCAAAATAAATTCATGAAGACACCTACCATATCTTAGGTGAGGGTGCCGTTTCTGACCAAGTGGTGAAAAATATGTCTCGAGACGACCAGTGACTGTCACTACCCGAGACAATGTTAATCGTATACGCGATATGGTAATGACAATTGCTTATTTATCTTATGGGACTATAGAAAATATTTTAAGAAATATTTTGGGGCTAAAAAAATTGTTTGGGTTGGGTTGGGTTGGGTTGGGTTGGGTTGGGTTGACGAATGACGAATGACGAATGTTGACAACTGATCAGAAACGTTCTAAAGTATTGCATTCTGAAAGGCAAAGGCAAAGTTTAAAGCAGATTCTGATGAATTTCTGTTTTATCAAGACAACGCTCCTGTCTATAAAACCCATGTAAGCATCCCGCATGTTCACCAGACCTGATGCCTAGCGATTTTCTGTTGTTTCCAAAATTACGACTGGTTGGAAGAGCAACCGATTTTTTTTTCCAGAGGAATCAAAGGTTTGTAGCATCGTTGGACCAAATGCATGGACGTTCATGGAGATTATGTAGAAAAATAAACGTCTGATATTTTTTCAATTTGTCTCCTTATATCTTAGGGACCATGAATCGTATCTTATTACAATTATTAATCAAAAAATAATCAATATGATTGGGTGTTTGTAATATGTAGATGTAATCTGCAATTAGTCAAAAATGGTCAACTATACACCTGCACATGATCCCATTATTCCAATTTAAAATAAATTAAGCGATTCATGAGTTTATTTAACGTAAAGTATACAGTTGTCACCGGCAAACTTTCCGCACTCGTAAACATCGCCCTCCTGATCTGATATTGAACTTCCATGTACTATTGTGCTCCATTGGGAACGTGAGCGTCGCGCATTCACTTAGATTGTTTTATCTCGTCTCGTCCAGAAGTGTAGCAAAATTATCTCTGAATATCTCATTGTTCGAGCTCGCAGCGAATTTATACAGTTAACCGCACCACATAACACATCCGAAGCGGGCGCGTTTGCGTTTTGCGTTCCTCGCCAAGAGTATCATTACATGCATTTGTTGTTAGCGTGTGCGCCGTGGATTCAGCGCGAGTCAGATCGACGTAGCGAACGCGCGAGGTTAATAACTCGAGATGGTGATAAATACTGGGATATTAACCGACTTGGGCAATATTATATATTATACTTATTATAAATTTTATTCACTCGCGCAACGGCGATAGCTCACGGTGATTCACTGGGAGGCATCGAAACTGTGTAAAATTTGATTTATCGCGCCATTTTGCGTATCATACGCGCCGTAATGGACGCCATTTATCTCCCTTATCTGCAAACATGTTTACTTGGACGTCTCTAAAAGAGCGATTTAAATAATATATTTCTTTGGCTGCGAATTGTTCTCTTGCGGTGCTCGACCACGTCGTACGAGGTCACCTGGATAAATATTGGGTCCGATCCCCGCATGTTTAATAACACAATATTAAATTATAAAGATTATCGATTGGAAAGCTCACAAGCTTAAGCGCAATAATAAACATAATGATCTGACACCAATTATTATAAATAATTCAGTCAACAAAGGAATATGCAAATCCCCATCGTCATAATTATCATTATTATTACAATCGCTATCGTAATTGTTAATTAAAAACAAAATCAGCGAACTGCGGTA
Organism: Geotrupes spiniger; assembly: GCA_959613385.1. Lineage (NCBI taxonomy): Eukaryota > Metazoa > Arthropoda > Insecta > Coleoptera > Geotrupidae > Geotrupes > Geotrupes spiniger. The sequence goes on along the minus strand of OY390732.1, from coordinate 478,436 downwards.
AGTTTTCTGATAACGCGTTTTATTGATTTTTACCAATAAATCAATTACTATGGAAATGCGGACCATCGGAATACCTGTATTCATCAGTTATTTTTGTACTTTTATCTCAAACAGGTCCCGAGTCATCTTGCGCCTACATATCGACAGGCCGGCACGCATGCACACACACGCATACATAATGCATAAGCACGCACATACGCGAGGCTCAATATATAATATTACAATGCACCGCAAAAACTGCTTACTTAGATTGTCTAACGGAGTTTACCTAAATCGGTGCTTTGTTACCGACGTGAGATAAGAAAATTTATCGTTTAGCTCATTTTTATTTTATCTTCAATGTGTGCGACGATTATATTTTAACACACGGCTCTTATTATGGCTATCGCTAATTTATTGTTTGCGTTTGAAACGCGAGAAGCCACCGTTTATTCTCGTCGCTAATGTAAAACGTCCATGTCGGCCAGTTTCACGGTTCACTCGTTCGGCGATCGCTCCGCGCGCCGCCTTACCATAGAATTGAGAGTGGTCTCGGCGCGGATTTGTTTTCCAGAGGAATGCGCGCCGCGCGGAGATGTCCACGCGAAGGCGTTGGAGTTACCGGCGGTGTCGGGAACTGATTTGCGTCCAGGCCCGCGAAAGGTCACGAGTGGGCACTTGAAATATGCGCATTCCCGATCTTGAGGGAAACGAGAAGCCGCGGTCTCTGTTACGCAATTGTTGGCCGCATAAATTACGCTATCATCACTTACAGGACTGTTCAATTACGTTCGGGGAACGTTGCACGTAAGTGCGCGATAAATTACGTCGCAATTAGTGGAACGAACGGCCGATCTGCGCGCAAAAATGTTTGAAATTATCGAAGCGTACGATGCGTTTTTAATTTCATCGTTCGGCCACGGCTGGTGCGCACAGATTCCTGGTCCGATGAGTGGATCAAAGTGGCCAGCTTGGAACATATTTTAATGCGCACGATTGCGATGCATTCAAAGTCGAGGATGAAACTCGCGCTGGTCACCAACACGAAACAAGATTAAAATGACCAGATCAGACTTAAAGTCGAAGCGAAAGAATGCGGAATAAGTTGGTAATGCTTAATAGACAATGCTCATCGAGAATTATAAAAATATATAGGAAATTTTACAAAAAAACACCTCCAAATGAAAACGAAAATGAAATCTGTGATAAAGCAATTATGATGGATAATAGTAACAAAGGTAAGAAATATAAATCAACGATGACGTGAAGTAAAAAAAAATTGTAGCCCTAACTTTACCAGCGGATGGCAAAACACGACATTTGCGGGGTGGCGGAGTACCTCGGCATACTTTGTTGCTTCGACTCAGGATCGAAGTGGTGAACCCACGTTCCATCAACAGTGACGAATCGAGAAAGAAATTCATCCGGATCTGCTTTAAACTTTGTTAAACTGGCTCCAGAAGGCAATACTGTAGAACGTTTCTGATCAGGTGTCAACATTCGTGGTACCCAACGAGCAGACGACTTTCTTAACCCCAAAATATTTCTTAAAATATTTTTTATAGTACCATAAGAAAAATGTCAGCTATCCGGCGAATGGTCAGTCGTCTATCTGTGGTTACCATATCGTGTATACGATATATGTGTATATGGGTAGTGACAGCCACTGGTCATCCAGCACCCTTCGCATGAATTTCGTTGTTTGATTTAAAGTAATTGTAATTGCAATTGCAATTGTAAGATAAGCGAACAATTCGAATTACAACAAAAGTTATGTATGTACGTAATGCTTAATTAAAAATGTCGAGTGTTTTCATCGTTACCGTACACATCTCAACATATACAATACACACGAAATTCACAAAGACATGACGTGAAAATACGAGGCCACGTTAACCTTTTCGTATAAAAATATTATAATTATATTGCGCAATGTGTATACAAACCAACCCAACTCAAGTCGACCGAACTCAAGTCAATTCAACCACAACTCAACAGCAACTCAATCCAAACGACTAGGTGTTCTAGAAGAAAATATCTACATCCTTTGAACCTTAATCATCGAATATTATTTTCTTTATTTTTGCACATATTTTAAGACTCAAAGTTAATTTCAACGTTGATTTGGATTTTAAAACTCGCACTGCGTAATATTTTCTGTGAATGTGATTTGGTTCATTGTGTCGGGGGATACGACGTCGAATTTTCAACGAGTTACGATTAACAAATTTTTTGATGATAACTTAATTCGATTTTTGTTGAGTTTATCTAGAAATTGAAATTGAAATTGTAATATTTCCTATCGTTTATTGAATCAGTTAAATTTGAAAACCTTTTATTTTCTAATTGTTGGTGAAGATGGCGCCGAGGGAGACGTTTTGTCAATCTAAGGAAGAAATTTTTAATTTTTGAAGAACGCGATAAGGTTTAAGCGTGTTGGTGTGTGAAAGATATGGCTATGAGGGCAAGCTCGGCGAGTAAAGCTCGGCGAAATCTTCGCAATGAAATATAAACCAACCCAACACAACTCAACCCAAGTCGCAGTGAAGAAAAATTATGATATATTCAATAGAGACCTCAAATGTATTAAGCATGACATGTGTAGCTTACGAATGCAAATTTATTTCACCTAAGACAGACAGTTTATATAAATAAGATTGCTGTCTACGAAAACGCATGAGATTTATCCCCCAGAGGTAGTTTGATAACGACCAGCAACGAAGCTACGCGATTTCTCTGTGCTGCCAACTTATGCATTCAATTTAAAAAATATAATTTCCGCCGACTTTCTTTTGTGTTCGATTAAGTTTATCTACGATCATTGCTGTAAATGGGCAATGACGCACAACACACACAAAATGTGTAAGGTGGTCTTACACAAAGCAATCGATCATGCCATTAGGGATTTTGTTATTTATTTAAATTATATGGCCAGTAACAATAAGTTCTGTTCGGAAATTTTCGAATGACGTCTTAAGGGCTCTGGAAACCATCAAATAAGTTTGACAAATTTGATTGTCAAACTTTACATTTTAAGGGCCCTGGAAAATGTAAAGTTTGACAATCAAATTTGTCAAACTTATTTGATCGTTTCCAGGGCCCTTTGCTTTTCAGAATCGTCAAGCAAAGCCGCATACTATCAAAAAATTTGACAAAAGCGTAAAGTTTGACAAAAATTTGATCGTTTCCAGGGCCCTTTAGACTAATGGATATAACTTTTACAATCGTTTCATCCTTGATTTTATCAAAACAGTCATTTTGCCAGTTCTAATTTTACAGACTAAATTGTAGAGGGTAAAAAATGAGAAGCACCAACCTGACGGGGGGGGGGGGGACTTTTGAAATTACAGTTGGACGAAGAGAAAAAATGTTGGTAAGAAACAGCAGCCTCACCCACACCTACCATGTCTCCGTGAATTTCTTTTGGCGACAACCCTCTCTTTTGCAAGTATTTCATAACTGCTCGAACCTCCGATTTTCCATTTTTAGATTTTCTCTAAACTTGTATACTTAAGTTCTGAATTATTTCAACAGGTAATAAGTGACAAAACTACAATTGAACCAACGTAACAACAAATGATTAATACTTTAATGTGTCAAATTGATACAACGTCACTCAGCGCATAGTAAGTCAGGGACGCTAAATAATGATCTCCCCTCGTATTTATTGACTCTAAATAAAATCCCAGAAGTAAGAATAATTTCCTTGTGCTTTATCATATTGATATTTTTCGTGAAATATTCGAATTCCTGTCGTTTCTATTTTCCAAATTTCACTTCTCATTTATACTGATTTTTCATTTATTGTTTATTTGATTATTAGACCTTGAGCTTCTATATCCCGTCGTCTCAATTCGTGCAATGACAATAACAGTAACAACGAATTAAACTAGTACATTTTTTTCGTGGGGCTTTTACGAAATGAAACGTCCCAGTTACGTCCCTGGCATCGTAATAACCTTTACGACGTACATACACACAGCATTATACAAGTCTCTGTTTTTAATTTAACGGTATTTGTAACATTACGACGTCACATTATACATTGTTATTATAATAACATTATCCAATCAAAAACGGTGATGAACAGTTTGTTGTTTCATGAATCACGATGCGTGTTTAGTTTATAACTATAACTGTACTGGCGCAGTAACAATTTACCGGACGCTTCCTTAATCAATAAATGTAATTATTCAAAGGCATTGTCGTAAAATATGCCCCCATCTTTTGTGCGAGCTTTTTATTACCGTAAACGAGACGATAATGAAAGTAACATAATTTGGCGTTTTGCGCGACCGGCTTGTTCGCCATGTAACGCATAGATTTTACTAGCGCCGCTTCGTGGGTTTCAACATGAAATTGAGTTATAGAGCTTTTAGTGGTCAATTAGGGCTTTTTGCCTCATTCCCGGGAGTTACAGGATTAGCTTCGCGGCGGTTATTAACACAATTCTATTTCACGTTGCGCGCGTAAAAATGCGGATAGCGCGTGATCGTAATTTTAATTTATATGTCATACATAATATAATTTAATTTTATTGCTTTCGCGGCGATGGCAATTCATCCAAGTTCAAACAATGGAAATTTCGAAACGAAATTGGATACCTACGCCCTAGCAACTTTCGGTGCGTGGGGAGCATTTTTGGCGAAGTGACGTTTATTAATAATTTTATGAACCAGGTTGTTGAATTTATTACAGAACGAGGTTGCGGTGTAACGGTGCGCGATATAAGCGATAAAATCGGTCTGTTTGGTATTATTATGGGTTCGGAAATATCCCGGGGCGCCGTCGTGTCGTATTCTTTAAGTTCGCGTTAAGGGGGGATCCTGCTTTAGAAGGCTCAAAAAATCAAAATTTTTTTCATTGCTCAAATCTATGCCTAATATATCTAAGAATATGTATAAAAAGTTATATCGGCTAATTCGCAATATTTTGAAAGATACAGCACTAAACACAGTGAGGTGTCGAGCAAAAAATATACCAACGCACGAACTTTAGAGCGCGTTATCTCGAGTTTTCGTTTTTACGATTTTTCTAAACTGGTGGGCGTGATTGCGAGAAAACTAGACAAGCAATCAAAACGAAACAAAAATTTTATTGGCCTCAGTAGCATTCTGTTCTATTTGAACTGAAAAGATTAATGGAAAAAAAAATTCTAAAGAACTTTTTTAGCAAGTTGAAATGATTTTCTCTTCCTGCAAAGAGCACATTTATTTTCAAACCTGAGAAAAATCTTGAATTTCAAAATTTTGGTTCTTTTTTTTTAATTCATATAGAAGAAAATATATGATAATTACAATTTTCTTTGGTTTTTTTTGTTTCAGACAAAAATTACGAGCTACATCTTTCCCACCGATTGTAGACTGCAATTGAAAGGTGTTGCACAAAAGTGCATAAAAATCGGTTCCGTTTAAATATTTTTCTCTCGAAATATTTTTTCTTTAATGCTCAAATATGTAATAAAATGCTCTAAAAAGTTCACTAGACTTGCTCATTTTTTTCTGTCCTAAAAAAATCCCCTATAAACGATATTTTAAGTCCTCTTAAAGCAGGACCCCCCTTAAACGATCGTTTTTAGCATCGCGGATAGGTGCGTGCAATAGGCAGATTAGTTGGGTTGTAACTATTGTAATAAACATAATTTCTATGTGCAATTACTTATAATAATTAATCAAAATCACAAAGAAAAAAACAACGGAGAAATTTTAAAAAAATCGAACCGTAGCAAAACAAAATTGAAATTGCAAGACAAGCAAAATGTAATAAAAATGAATAAATCCAAATGAATGGATTGACAACCAGTCTCCAATTTACCAAATGAATGGCTGTATAAATTTCGTATAAAGTTGGACGAAAATAAAATAAAATGAACGATAATAATGACGAAACAATGAATAAGAGACAAACAATTATAATTGAAATAAAATAAAATCGTAAAAAGTCATTCGCAACAAATTAAACAAAATTAGACAGTACGCCCCAACAAAACGACTTAATTTGAATAATTCCAAATCTAATCGCCGATTCGCGTAAACGCAAGCCCCCGAAGTAAACAAACTCTCTCGCCGAGCCAGTTGGTCGAACTTGAAGTATAAATCGAGCGGTTTTTTTCGCGCAACTGGTAAGGAGCGCGCGGGCGTGTGTCGGAACTGCAACGGCGAAATCATACCATATGCGAAGGTCCTGCCACCGCGGACGGTTGTTCCCAAGGCGCGCACCACCTACCGTATGGTCCTGCCTACCTGAATCTGCGCCAAATCTGCGGCGATCGTGACTCACGCACGTGGGCACGTACGCCGCTAATAATTCAAGTGGCTTTTGTTCGCCGTTACCTCGCGCGGTTATTAGTACTTAGAAATGTAATTGCTTGCTTAATCGTCTGGATGTGGGATTCGTACGCGAGAGTAATTACGGTAGGCTGCGACGCGGGCTCGAAATTTCGTTTTTCATTGTGTTCGCGGTCCTTCGGAAACGCCCGGCGAAAACTTCAAATTGAGGCCAGGGTTCCGATGTGAGTTATGAGTTAATATTGGCGGAAACTTTGTCAATTGACGTAATTATGATCGTCACAAATGAGTGTGTGGTGTAAGTTATTTTTTTCTTAATGCGGCTTTAATCTGTGGAACCCACATGACCAGAACAAATTAATGCAAGGTAAAAGGCTGCAAAGTTTATGATACTGTTCGGCCTGATCTCACACGAAAAGGCTAATCACCATTGATTATAAGAGAAAATGTAAAGGACCATCAGGATGCCAAATATGAAACTGCAAAAATCCAAGGGACAACAGTGATAGTCCAAATGAAAGCCTGCTATATCACAATTGCTGTAACTTCCCAGCAACTAAAGAACACTATATTTACTTCTTTTGGAGAGCGCTGCATTTTTGGAGTCGACTTCAATGCCAAACACACTCACAAAAGTTTTCAGAATATTTATGAAATATAATTATTCAAACTATAATTGTTTTATTTAATTTGGTAAATATGTCACATTTGGGCCTTTTCCCAATTTCGATGGTAGCTCAAATTTAACCTCGCGAATAATTGTTCACTGCAAGATAACCAACATGCAATAATTTTAACATTGCACAATTTCGTCGAGACGGCGAAACTTCGAAACCTCGAGCGATGCAAATTTCAAATCGGTTACCCAAATATCCGTCCAGCGCCGGGCCTGATCATGTTCAACTTTCAGAACGGTTTCTGCAGTGTTTCAACGCGGTCTGCAACGTCCGTCTTTGTTTGCTTCGACGAAACGTGATTCGCATTTAGATATCCCCGCGCGATTTGCATACGCGAGTATGATTGAAATATCGTTTCCGCGTAACAAAAAAATTCCAGACAATGATAAATATTTAGTAATTATACACGGCCGAGGTCTTCTTTATACAAATTTATGCGGCATTTGTTGCGTAAATAAGTACCCGATTGTCTGAAAAGTACAAATATTATTCTTGGGTCGGCTCGGCATAAATATTTAAGCTCATTTCAATACGTTTGACGTGTCCGTTGCGACGTTCTAAGCTTTCGCTGCCGTCGGAAGACAGGCATGGATTTCTATTGGTTTAAAGCTGCGGCGAAAAGTGTTTGTTCTGCACGGTTAAGAACGGCAAATATTGCTACAGTTGAAGTCGAATGAGATTCTTCACTCGCGAGAACGATTTGGAAAATATTTCTTGGGAGAAATTATTTGGTTATTTAGTAATTTTGAATCGTCATTAAATGGCTTTGGCTTGAAATCCACAACTTGTTGTTACTTTCACATTTCCGTGTTAATTTTTCCTCGAAATGGAGGCAAAGTACTTTTTCGTACCCCATCATTAATATTTACAAAATGTAATTAAAATTTTTCAGTTAGAAAGTTATACCAAGTAAGAAAACAGAACCAAATCAAAAACTCTAAATTATGTATATGTAATATTTAATGAATGTAAAACTTGTGAGTCAGCAAAATAAAATTTAGTACAACGTTGAATTTAAATCAATCCAATTTTATTGGGTGGCCATCTACAATAAATGAATTTTTTATCTGCTTAGAAATTTAATTAAAGATACCTCCGATGAAAATTATGAAATATTCAATGTTTGAGATCACGTGATACACTGCGAACACGGCCGCTATCACGAAACATGAATGCAATAAAAAATTTCTTTAACTAAAACTGCAAACACAAGCGCTGTTTGTTTTCATTCAATGTTAACATTAATAATAAACATCGCAGCGCGAAATAATATTTATTGAACGCAAACATTAACGAGCACCATCGATCATCTACTCAAACACCACAATAATCGCAGTCCATTGTTCTCCGCTTTACGACGACACTCCGAGAATGGATTTCTTTGGAATCGGACGTCGATATTACAGAAACTCGCGTGTTCTTCAATTGCAGTTTCGTAAGCTCGCATGAAATCACCATTTCTCGTTTTGCGCCACAATAGTGGATCCCCGACAGCGATTAATACGCTTCCGTAACCGACAAAGTCGACCCAATGCAACCGACCATTATTTACATTGGTATAATTAATTACGGATTAATCGAATCGCCGGCGCGCGATAATGCGCGAAAAGCGCGCGGGCAGGAAGCGAAACTCATTGTCCGACCTAATTGACCGAGCAGGCACGCCGCAAGGTTGTGCTGTGAGGCCTTCGCGATGCGTCAGATGATAATTCGCGATTTTCAGGCGATCGAACGAAAGTGTGTGGTCGTAAAACTATGAATTTGTGTACGGTTTAACGCGCGTTCTTTATGGCCGCGATGCAAAAGTACGTTCTTTGTGGCTCCGCAAAATGACGATTTGTTCCACTATGCGGCGACGCGGCGGATGTTGGAACGAATGTGTTGATGCGAAAAAGAAACGAACTGTAACATCGTTTCTAGGAAATGGACCGTTCGAGTGGAAATTCGCTGTGCAGACGTGTTTTTTCGTTGCGAATGTTTTCCCCATAGTCAAAGTCGATAACATTTACTATAATCTCCGGGAGAATATGAAAATGTTTTGGTTTAATATAAATTTAGTTAAGATTGCTTTTATTTGATTCGAATGAGTTCAAATTATTCATCGAGGAACATTATTTATATATAAAAATTCATTAGATTTATTCTCAATCAAAATTAAATTTTATTATTCAATGAAATTTTTTTTCAGTACCCATAAATAATATTTATTTTTTTATTCAAATCCATATATTATTACATCACCATAATATAATTCTTGGAACTGGAAATTAAAAAACAAAAATAATTTATGATGTTTCGTATTCGTAATATTTTTTAATAACTTGTTTGCCTGCTGGTTCTAATTAGTCTAACGTTAAAGAAAGGGACATTTCAGTCTCGTAATATAATACGCCATCCTTTATTAGCGTATTAACTTAGAAAATCATCAATTTGCATTATCAGTCGCCATTGTGCGAGAATTAATATGGGTTTAAGTGTGACATATTATAAATAACGCGATTACTGGCACATTTTGTGAATCGCAGACAATTTTCCAATTTGTCTCCGCTAAACATAAATCAAATGCGGTTAATGCCCGCAATACTCGTACATTCATAACAATGCACCTGCGGTTGGTGAAGTAATCTTTAATTTTATTTTTATTTTTTATTTTTATTTATGATTTAACGACGTCTGCAGCAGCGACATCGCTTGGGCGAGTAATTTAAATCCAACTAGTTTTGTCACTGCCACAATTTCATTTATTTTCACGTTATTACTAATTAATAACTGGCACAAGTGTATAAGTGAAAAATGTTTTATTGTACGCCTTGGCTTTTAATTGCAATTTGTAGACAGTTTACTGTGCGGGATAAATTCATTTAGTGGATTGTGTAAGCATTCGTTAATGACAACGTACGCGCGGATTGTTTCATGCTTCGCTGGAGCCTACAAGTGCCGTGCGTGCCTTAATAACACTAAATTTTCGTTTCAAGGGAAAGGCTGACCTGAGACGAATTAAAATGTAATTTGCTTTGACATGTTTCGGAGATGGTAGCCTTCCACGCCCACGTGAATGCGTCAGTTCGGGTCAGGATTATCGACAATGAGTTCGTTAATATCATAATAATAACGATACGAACTGTCAAAAATATTATGCTATAAAATCTGCCAAAAAATGTTATGCTACTCGTAAATATTTTTTAACTAGCAATACTTGTGTTGTTCGTGATGTTCTAAGATATGGGCTTCTACTAAAACATCAAAGTGGAGAGAATGTCAGGAATTACCCAGCAGCTACTGTTGCAAAGAATATCAATTCAAAAGTGCTGGAAAAGTAGGAGCTAGCAAACAGTTGTTTTGTGGTACCAATTCTAAATTCGAGAGTCACTGTTCTGAAGAAGATAGAGTAAAACTGGGAAAAGGCGAAAAGTGAAAGAGGCTTTCATAGCAACGTTAGACAAGCTCTTTGACACACTTAATTGAAAGTGTGAGATTAAGCTGTGTTCAGAGTTTGAGGACACATGTCCAGGTGGAGCTGGCTGTAAATATGTCCACATCTCCTGCTCTTGTTGTAAGGACATGAAGATCCCTGTCAAAGAACTAGTGTTTATTAAGAGTCAAAGAGAGAAAGTTGGATCTGTTCGACAGCATCAAATTAGATTCCCAGATCTACGTGACCACAGAAGACATATTAAAATGCAAAAGAGGCAAGAAGATGATTTAAGAAGAATTTCAGAATATCAGCAGAAAAAGAATTACAAATGAGTAGATTTATTTCCTCCGACGAAGATGAACAGCCAACTGGTGCTTGGCTTGAAGAATCTGAAGAACCTTTGCAGATTCCATGTGATGATTTCGATGCCCCTTCTACTTCAAGAACAAGTCATTACAATACATTACAACTGCGCATTGCAAACTATGGTGTCAGTCTACGTGCTACAGCTACCATGATCACAGCTGCTTGTTTGGATGCTGGATTAATTACAGAAGATGATATGAGAGAGGGCACAAGAAAAAGTTATGAATTACTTGATGAAGAATTTCATGATCGGTGCCAAACAGGCAATATTGAATTCTTTGATGGACGCAAAGATTACCGAGGCTTCTGCCAAACTCATGAGAAACGTGACTGATTCATTGGGACTCAGGAAGCAACCAGAACAATGATGTCTAGGAATGAATCGAAGCAAGATTTGATGATTATTGTTGGTTGAAGCTTTCTAAATTATTTTTCAATGTTTTTTAATGTCCGTTAATAAAGAAAAAATATAAATAAAAATGTTTATGTTTATGTGAGCAAATTTTTTTCGCGTTTAAGAAATTTCAATATAAATTTTTATCAAACGTATGTTTATGACTAAGCAAAAACCTTTCAAGTTTGGATAAAACGCAACAAAAAGCATATTTGTATATCCCCTAATTTACAAAAATCGCATTTTTTCCATTAATTAAAGGTCATTGTCGATGGATGTCATATTAAAGTATCTTAATATTTAATAATTTCCGTTGCCGCGTATTACACCAAAGTTGTTCCGGCAGTTTCCCAACAAACTTGCGGCAAGTCAGATTTCATGTTATTTTTTTCGTACAAACGATTTCTAATGTTTCGCATAAACTTGCAACACCCGGCGTTAATCGCTCAATTTCATAGATTGCGGGTCGTTTCGCGACCGCGGCTGCCATTACTATTAATAGAGACGGCATTAATCCGCGCGATATTGCGTACTCACCAGAAACCTTGATTTATGTCCGAAACGGCGCAAAAACTCCTCTTATACACCCACTAAATGCACACAAATCGATTACGGTTTCTTTCCTTCGGCTCCGTCCAAAGGCATGTGGGATTACATGCGGGGATACTTTTACTTTCTGCATTGAAAGACGGCGTTTTTTATTTATCGCAGTCATGAGACGCAATTTATTTTATCTCCCGCGGTCGTGGGCCGGCGCGGACGTGGCCGGCGCGTGAGAAGCTCCGGCGAGATGGCGAATTTTACGGCGCGCTTCCTAATTCGGCGCAGAAATGCATTCCGGTTTTCTTTTAAACTCGCCGATAGCGGGCGAATGTGGATTTCGTTGGGCGTGAAACGATATTAGTTTTATTTCGTTTAGGTATTGCGGTGTTGATTCACCAAAAGTTGCAGTCGTTTGATTTACATATCAACGATATCTTCTTCTCCCCAGCACCAAGATTTTCTTCAAAAGTTTTTCGTTACAATATATATCATCGCATCATGTAAAAAATGTGTCAAGTTGCTTCCGCCATTCCATGCAATCTTGTGCTTTGGTCGTCCAATTTGGGGCTCATATACTCCTGGCATCCTAAGTCACTCCATTAACCAACCTAAACTTTAGCGTGCGTCTTTTTCTGTTTCCCACTGGTTCCGCGTTCAGTATTTTCTTTGTGGGATCTATTTCGTTGGTTATATCTACTTGTCCTGCCAAGCTTGATGACCGTAATAATTTCTCGGAAATCATCGGATGATCCATATGTTCCGATCATTCCTCCGATCAAGGTCTTGTAGATTCTCAGCTTTGTTGTAACCAAGATATTTAAACATGCCATTAACATTTATTGGCTGTGACACTTGCCTAGGCATAAGAATTCTGCAACTGATTCAAAACAATAGTTGTCGATGGTTAGATTGTCAGCTGTATGACCAGCCCTGGTGTGCGAGGTCGCGTGCATGTACTTTCCTTTGACCTATTTACTTGCAGTTCCATCTTCAACACCACGGAGTATTTCCGCAGTCTTCCTGATTGTTCGTTCATTTCAGATAATGGCTTCAGTGGTTCATACAGAATATTTGGCAGGGTCTTGTAGCAGGTGTTGAGAAGGGTTATCCCCCTGTAATTTTGGCAGTCAAGCAGGTATCTTTTATAAAGAAGTGGGCATATGAGTCACACACACCATTCTTCTTCTGGAATTTGCTTTTGGTGCCAGATTTTACAAATGTTGTTGTACATGTACTCCACGACTCCCCTCCCCATGATTGAATCATCCAACCAAGATACCATCTCTGCCGGGCGACTTGTTGATGGCATCAGCTACTTCTTCCATTGTTGGTAGTTCCAGGCGCTCCTAGTTTGCAGCTCCAAGAAACGCCCCACCTTGATAGCATGTCGTCCCTATCATTTAATAGGTTTCCTTCTCTGTCCTTGCAGATATTTGTTCTCGACTTGCAGACTTTCCTCGATTTCTTTGTCGAATTTCCTAGCATCGTTTTGTCTTCGATGATTTTCAAGTTGTTCCAGGAGGTTGTTCTGCTCCTCCCGTTTTTCACCCATCCGTTCCCTGTATCTGTTTACAGCCATCCTTGTTATATGTGCAATGTTTCAATCTGCTGTCATTCAATACGACATCTTGGATTTCGTCAATCATTTCTGGTGTGGTAACCACATTTGGCCGACTTGGGCGTTCTTCATCAAAGATGGATATACAACAATATTGTTGTTTCTAACGATGCTGCCGAGTTCTTTGTTGTTTTTCATTTTCAAAAATAAGAATTCAATCACTGCTCAGATACTCGAGTTTCTTCCTTATCCAAGAACAAGGAAGCAGTTAATTTTGAATTGCTGTGAAGCACAAATTGAATGTGACCAAAGTGGAGCTTATCGTGGTCGAGAGTAAGGTGGAAGAGAGAAAAATTAAAATTATGAAGGCTGAATGACCGGAAGAAGCTAAAACTAAAGCAAGGACGGAGCAATGGAAATGACTCGTTCTTTTTGGTGATGGCTTCACAGCATTTTCTGTCGAACTAGTCAGGTCTTGATTGTTTCTTTAGCCTGGGTCTGCTGTAGCGTCGCGTCGAGGTGGTGCGTTTTTGAATTTGTTCACCGCTGAGTATACGAACGTTGTACTTTAACGCTATTCCCTTTCTTGACATTTAAGATAACATTGGTGACGTGGTGTAACTTTAAAATTGATGTATATTGTGGCTCGTTCGCCTGACCCAGTATATGAAAATACAATTTTTGATCCATTCGAGCAAAATTTGTGACGAATACACCAATTGTTGACACTTGGGTGACAGTGGTTATGAACGCAGAAATTATTTATTAACACCACTTCTAAATTCAAATTCTGTAGTAGAAGAGCGATATAATTCAGCTCATACACACACGAAATATAATTAGAAGAACATTTCGTATGTGAAAGAGAAAATTTCCATTTCCAAATCAAACGTAATTAACGAGTACATAATCAAACTGGTTAAATGTAAAATTTTCAAAATTATTATGTCGTTACAACTCTCCACGATACACAGGCGATATATAATTTTAATAATTTTTCAATTTGTATTTCTCTACACCAATGAACGATTTTTAGGACGCAACAATCCTAGACAATCGCAAAATCCAAAAGAATCCATCGCTTGTATTATTCACGCAGATTTCGTTTTTCCAGTGATCGTAAAATAATTACATTGCAATAATGACGGACGCGGATATTGTTGTCGAACTTGCATTTACTCTAAACGATATAAATCGCTGCAAATCACTTCCGTGTTCCTCGCCACGGTTAAAAACGAAAGTCTAATGGGATCCTTAAATACCCATTACATTTATCGTAAGAATTGTGGGAGTGATTTTTCCGCCGACTCTTTCTCAAAAACGACTAATCATCCGCTGGGTTCAGTGCGCTGCAAGGTCCATCAAGGACGAGTTGCCTACGCAGTTGACGTCATTCGCGGCAACCTATAGGCGGCGTTGATTTCTGCACGTTGCATTCACTTATTACTCTTGCTTGTCGATGCTCTCATGTCGTACATGCCAGCCCCGTTAATTTTCTCCCACCGTTGGCATAGCGTTTGAAACTTTGGACGAAACAAATAACGCGATTTTACTCGCAAAAAAAGGACGCGCATTCCGCCGGAGCAGGATCGCATTAAGACGAAACCTAATTGGTGCAACGCGACACGTATTTCGATAAAGATCGCAATGGGCGAAGTACAAGGTGGCACATTTCGCCGTGGGATACCGACCGCGCTTTATCCCGCTGAAAATAATTTTTGCGACTCCGCGTTTTTTTTTTTCGATCCTGCGATCGGACGCGAATATTAAGTTACACTTTATTTTCAATCGGCGCGTTTTAATTGGGACGCAGTTTGTTCGATTCGCATTCACGGTACATTTTTTATGCGAGGTCGTACAATAATAAACTAGGTGGTTAAGTTGAATGCTAAAAAATTGAGTCGCTTGGTGTAACGAAGCAAATAAAAATTGCAAATCGACAAATAATATTATCAAACTATATTATTTATGTAGAGAAGAGGAAGTTGGAAATAAACGTAGAAAAAACAAAGATTATGGTATTCAAAAAAGTGGGGGAGGAATAAAGCGGATGAAGATGGATTGGAAAAGGGAAGAGATCGAGGAAGTAGATAGGTGGATGTATCTGGGAACAGCACAGAGCGAACAGATAGGCCGACTAGTTAGATATGAGCTGGGGAAGTAGATGGAGGGGGGAGAGATTGTGGAAGATGGTGTTAAGGGAGATGGTGACGAGAGAAAAAAAGAAAAACGGAACTATCAAAATGGGAGGGGCATAGGAAGAACCTTTACGAAAAGGCAAGGTTAGCGTAGCAGGAAGCACTAAGGTTAAGGGGAGAAGGGAGGGAAATAAAGAGAGATATCTTGGAAATATGGAAACAGGGAGAAGCCCAAGGAAGAGAAGGGAGAATCAGGAAAGCAAGATATAATAAACGATATAAATTTTTTTGTACATATGGGGGTAGACCGGAATATCTGAAAAGGACACATATTATATGGACGAGGAGTATAAAAGATGTAAGTTCTGCGACGGGGGGAAGATGAGTGGAAGCATTGGATTGAGGATTATGGGGAGATATAATAAAGGAAAGAAACTGAAAAAAAAATTGGATGAAACAGGACGTGGATTGGAGATGATGAAGAAAATAAAGATTGAGGGAGGAGAAAATAGAAAAGGACCGGAGAAGAGAGACACATAGGGGCGGAAGGGAACAATGAAATTGTAAATATTGAAATAGTGGAATTGTAAAGAATTATTAATTTTGATGCTTCCTTGCAATTTATTGGTTTGCGTACTTGTTTTAAGCGGAGCCAAAAAATATGTCGGTTCATTCATTTCCTCATCTACTATTTTAATATTAATGAAATAATTTGTCTCAACTTTGCGTGTTATAAATAAACAATCATTACCAAATGAACAAGTGGACGCAACTTCGATTTAATTCTTCGCGTCACTACGCACGCACATTAGATGGATGTCTACATTACGGGCATAGAAAATTGCGCACATCAACGCTGATGACGTTCTTTGCGTTGAATAACTTCGCGATATTAGTCGGGAGTTTTTGTTCGCGCTTATGTGCGAAAACAAGTTGTGAAACGTTGAAGAAAGGACGTTTCCGAATTGCATCGCATAATAAAGGTTAGTTTTTAGCGTTATTCGCAACGAGGCGACGTTAATGTGTTATTGTGCGTTCGTCGAAATTTTTAACACGTGCACCTCATTCGCGCTAAAGAAAGTTGAAGAAACATCCCAAAGAAATTTTATTGGCGCCCGTAATAGTAAAACAGAAAATTGCAGTTCCTTGCCGCACCTGATTTTAACAAAAGTCGCCGTATTTACAGTTAAACTTGAATTAAACTAATTTCTAGCCAATTTTTTTTTAACATTGAAATACGAGAGGATACCTACGTTTCATCAACAGTGACCAATCGAAAAAGAAATTCATCCGGCTTTGCTTTAAACTTTGCCAAACTGGCTTCAGAAGGGAATACTCTGCAAACATTCGCGGTACCCAATGTGCAGACATTTTTTTTACCCCAAAATATTTGTTAAAATATTTTCTATACCACCACAAGAAAAATTCGTAATTTCAGCTATCGAGCGAATGGTCAGTCGTCTATCTGTCATTACCACATCGTGGATATTTTTAACATTTTCTTGGGTAGTGACAATCACTGGACGCCTAGTACCCTTCACATGTTCACATGTTTGTCTTACCAGTTTAAATTCCACCACTTGGTAAGAAACAGCACCCTCGCCTAATCACCTACCATGTCTTCATGAATTTCTTTTGGCGACAACCCGTTCTTTTACAATTAGTAAAAGAATTTCTATAAATTTGTCCACTTAAATTCTAAATTAGTTGAACAGGTAACAAGTGGCAAAACTACAATTGAACCAACGTAACAACAACGTCACTCAACGCCTACGCTAATAATGATCTGCCCTCGTATATCCTTCAACTAAAATACAAGCAATTAACATTTTCAACTTTGGATTTACAATATCGTTAATTGCGTGTACGAACTGCATGTTGGAAAAAAATCGTCATTTTTTTCATCTCCACGCTAGTTAGCAACGATTACACACGACGACGTCTAAATTCTCCGTATAGGTTCCGCATAGATTTTACTTTTTGCCGCAATGCGTCTGCAATTGATGATGACACTCACGCAATTATTCCGCATCTCATTACGCAAGCGGTGTATGCACGGAGCAGAAAAAGGGCAATAAAAATTCGTATCTGTAGTGTGAGAACTTTCAATGGAAACGGCGGAATGCGTGATGAGTCGTAGTTATTCGACACCGCGCACGTCTTCTCAAATTCGAAACTCAAACTCAAATTTTGCCATTATTTTCCCCCTAAACGTCCCAATTGCCCGGTAATTAAAATCTAGATCTTGGGTCGTCCATCACGGGTTCATTGTACCGCCCTTTATAGCAGAAAGTCGACGTTAATTAACTTCCTAATTAATTTTACGATGTAGCTGGTCTCGTTAATGCTGCACGCTAGTGACTTAGTGATACACTCGCTGAGACACAAAAGCCACAAAACCGGACAATTTTGTGCCGAGCTATGGCGAACGTATCGGCGTGTAATTTGTACGGTGGGGCTGTAAATATGCAAAACTGAAACATTTCTTTTTTCGAGGATGCATTCTTGTTTTAATTGGCAATTATCCCACATTGTCAGCGAGTTAAAAAAATTGCGTCGAAATGATAGACGATGGTCTCTCTGGTTTAGATTAGTTCGTAAATTTTTTCCACTTTTTTTTGGTGGCAATCAATAATAGAAACGTCGAAAAAAACTACAAATATCTGTTGTAGAAAAAGTGAGTTGTAAGGTAAGCAGAACTGGGAATTAGAATTTTAACTGGTAATAGGTAACAATAAGTTATTGTTAAAAAATAATGTTTTTTATTTTTTATTGACTTCTGGATGTACTAGAGAACTATTTGTTCTATTAAAATGTCTCCGGTAACGAGGTCATTGGCTACTTCTTTGGACCTAACTGGTTGAATATTTTTTGATAGGTCCAGTTAAATATCTAGCAATTAACGCAAAAAAATATAACAAAAATTGTCAAAAATATTTAAAATGTCATAATTGTATAAGGAAATAACTTTAAAAATGTAAAAATTTGCATAGTATCGCGGAATTCCAACATTAAATCTTTCTTTGGGTTCCACAGCCAATTCAACAAAAAAATCTTAATGTATTTGGTAGAAATTAAAAATCTAGTAGATTTGAAACAAATTTTCAAGCATGTTCACGTCTTTCGCAACGCACTTTATGTCCAGAGGGTATGTCGGAAATGGCGTGAATCAGCTGAAGAACGACAAAGGTCCGGGAGGAAATAACTTGTCAGGGGAAGTGGTAAAATAATGCAAGATTATGGAGTTTATCGAAAAGAATATGGGACGAAGAAAGAATACCAATTGGAATAAAACATTGATATGTCCTACATACAAGAAAGGTGCTAAAGAAGCATGTCACGACTACAGAGGAATAGGATTAATGGACGCAGCTTATAAGGTACCAGCAACGATTTTCAAAGAAAGAATAAAGGAACCAAAAATACATAGACAAGAAAAAGGCTGTTATAGTATGCCAAATTTTTATCATGAAATAAATTCAAAACAACACCTACGAGCAGAACCTGAATCCACACTTGGTGTTCATGGATTAGAAACAAGACTACGATTCGGCCCAAAGAAATGTATACAGAGCGATGACATTAAAGATCACATCCAATAAGTTGGTGGGGATAACATCAAGAAAATTTAAAGCAAGAAAAGTACTTAGGCAAGGGGACCTTCTATTCGCTATTCCATATAGCACTTGAGATGATTCTAAGAGAAAGTGATAAAAGAACAACAGGACTGATCTACAACAGCAAACAGCAAAACCAAGTGCCTGGCATACGCCGACGATCTGGTACTCATGGCAAGAACGAAACCAGAATTAGAAAAAATATTTAAATTATTAAAAGAAGAAACGAAACAAAATACATGATTATGAAAGATAACAAGAAACCTAAACCTAAGTAGAAAATATACCACAGAAAAAGTTGAACAAGTGGAGTACTTGGGCGTGACATTAACTAATAAAGGGGAGGAATTACAAGAAATAGACAAAAGACAAAAGGTAGTAAAGCGGCAGGAATGGTAACGAGAATATTGAAAGCAAAAAATATATCGAGGGCGGCGTAAATTAGAAGCTAACAGACGCTAATAGGACCATTGGTAACATATGCATGCGAAACATGGACCATCAAAAAGAAAGAGGAAGAAAAGTTCGATAAATGGGAAAGGAAGACCCAACGAAGAATTTTCGGGAGCGTAAATTAAGGGAGGGACAGTGGAGAAGAAAAACGAACAAAGAGGTAATGGAACTATACAAAAACCCACAATAATAAATATAATTAAAGCTCAAAGAGCCAGATGGTTGGCATATACAGTAACAAGAATTTGACCAGAAAGAGGGGCGTGTGTTAATGGGTAGTAAGGGAGCAATAAAAATACGGGGTCGATCGAGGAAAAGATGGCAAGAAGCAGGAAAAAAGAACTCAGAGAAGTGGGAGTAAAAGACTGGTAGAAAGAAGCAAATTATAGAAATAAATGGAAGGGAAAAGTGAAAGATTTCGAAGCCAAGGGCCACTAGGTCCATATTGCTGTTATATATACAAGACAAGAAGACCTTTTTCCTTTCTGCAAAATGTATAGAATTATTTCCAGTTGTTTCCAGTTTCCTGATGACCCTGATAGCACTTTTCGACTCAACCCAAACGAATCGGTTTGAACCTAAAGAAACTTCAAAATAAGTTCACTTTGACTTTGTTCTAAATTGAACTATTTGGACTGTTTTGATCTTATTTAAATGATTCTGTTTGGTTAGGTCTATTAAGGCAACAGTTGGGTTTTCATCTTGCATACTTTACCAAATCATTGATATGCTTATGCATGAATCCATTCAACATTAATTGATGTGAAGTTAGAACTAGTGTCTGCAGCGTTAGTTGGGGTAACTGGATAGCTTAATAATATTTGGTTGATTAGGAGTATCAGAGTATAATATGCAATAATTGAAACATATCATAGATTTATAGATTCCCTGCCTAATTATTTAGCAATGGAAATTAAAAAAATGACCTCCAATTGCACTGAAAGAGATTCTTATAAAGGTTTTTCATCGTTGAACTTAACAAACCTGATGGTCCTAGTCCTGCTGACGGTTTTAATTTTCGCCGCCGGATCTTTAGGAGCTGGCACATGGAAAGGAGGATACGCCAGGAGCAGTGATGTTCAAAAAAGAATGGGCCTTTAAAATGCCGAGAAAAAACCAAAAACCAAAAATTGCCCACCCTCGATTTATTGCCGACCCATTCTAATAATTCACTGGATGATTTATTTAGTTTAGATAAGTAGATAAGATAAGAATTTCTCCAATATATTTTTTTGTTCTATGACATTCTTTCTCGCGTGAAATGGGATCGAGGCTTTAAGGTATACTAATCGAACGCGTCTAACAGGGAAATACAATTAATTTTTTTATTTAAATTAACTTACATTAAATTTTTAGACAGGTTTAAAATATGTTGGATTGGGTTGGATTGGGTTAAATTTCTTTTCCACCACAATGAACTTTCCAGACGATAAATTTTACCTCACTATAAATGTTCCCACTTGATCAACTTCTTTATCGCCTATTATTCAACCTTGCAATATTTTCCATATATCTCAAAAATATCTATTAACAATTATTTATAAATTATAATAAGTGTTGAAGACAATCGGACCGGACTGGTACATCTAGTGATGAGTCAATAATTTAATTTAACACATGAAAATCAGATTAATTGTTACAGTCCTTTAATGATATTAATGAAGGGCAAAAGGACTATAACAATTTTTCTCATAGTCGTAGATTCTGTCATGGACAAAATTAGTTGGAAATTTAGTACCCACCAAGTTATCTTTAATGACGTGATCGATCATGATCGAGATATCATCAGGCCAGATCCAGAAACAAGTTTTCCGTTTCAATTTCCTATGTGCATTACGATTAGCCGGATCAAATTCGCCACCAGCTCCCAACGTCCGTTCCACATTAAAACGCTGCCTTGCACCTTGCACGCTTTGTCGCTAAATAGGATGCACGTATCCTCCGCGATAGCATCGCTGCAAAAATCGACGTAATTGAATTATTATGCTAATGGTGCGAGACACGACGATTCGATAAGTTTTTATTGATGCGTTCGAATGTGAGAACGTAAGCAGACGGAAAGAATCGCGAGTAAATCGCGATGCCCGGTCAGATGTGGAATCAAAGCGTCCGGAGACGCGTAATTGTGGCCGGTTAATTGCTCGCGCACAATGTTGAAATATTTGCGGCAATTACCGTGCCATCGCGATAATCGCCTTATTAGTTATTGAATCACTGCTGAAAATAGTTTTTGACAGATGTGTGGAATTTGAACGACGCATTTGTGGTTTGGTTTCTGGATTCTGTGAATGGTTGTTTTATTGCGGGCGATTACAAATCTTTGTGTGTTTGTACGTATGCAGAATAATTCATAATCCTTGGATTACGCTTTGCTTAGATTGGTTACCGAAATGCTGATTAATGTAAAAGAAACAACTACCACGAGGAGCCAAAAAATTTCAGGCGAGGACATATTGGAAAACGCAAGTGATATTTACTTTCTTGCGAGCGAACTGAAACTAACATCTACAATAATACGAGGGGAGATCATTATTTAGCGTCCCTGGCATAGTAGGAGTTGAGTGACGTTGGATCAATTTGATTAAGGGGGGATCCTGCTTTAGAAGGCTCAAAAAATTTTATTGCTCAAATCTATGCCTAATATATCTAAGAATATGTATAAAAAATTATAGCGTCTAATTCGCAATATTTTGAAAGATACAGCACTAAACACAGTGAGGTGTCGAGTAAAAAATATACGAACGCACGAACGCTCGGACAAACGAAACGCGCACCCCTCCCCGCAGTAACATAACACCGAACTATGTACTGAAAAAAGTTCAATCGGTCGTTCGAAACAATAATATTTTGAATTCGTAAGAGCTATAGTAGGATTATAACGAGATATTCCGTCAGTAATCGAAAATTAACATTTTTCCTGATCGTAAACTTTAGAGCGCGTTTTCTCGAGTTTTCGTTTTTACGATTTTTCTAAACTGGTGGGCATGATTGCGAGAAAACTAGACAAGCAATCAAAACGAAACAAAACTTTTGTTGACTTCAGTAGCATTCTATTCTATTTGAACTAAAAAGATTAATGAAAAAAAAATTCTAAACAACTTTTTTAGCAAGTTGAAATGATTTTCTCTTCCTGCAAAGAGCACATTTATTTTTAAACCTGAGAAAAATCTTGAATTTCAAAATTTTGGGTTTTTTTTTAGTTCACATAGAAGAAAATATATGAGAATTACAATTTTCTTTGGTTTTTTTTGTTTCAGACAAAAATTACGAGCTACATCTTTCCCACCGATTGTAAATTGCAATTGAAAGGTGTTGCACAAATGTGCATAAAAATCGGTTCCGTTTAAATATTTTTCTCTCGAAATATTTTTTTTTAATGCTCAAATATGCCCTAAGATGCTCTAAAAAGTTCACTAGATTTGCAAATTTTTTTCTGTCCTAAAAAAATTCCCCCAAAAACGCTATTTTAAGACCTCCTAAAGCAGGATCCCCCCTTAAGTATTAATCATTTATTGTTACGTTTTATCACTTGTTACCTCTTCAAATAATTTAGAATTTAAGTAAACAAGTTTAAATTTAAAAAATGGAAAAATTATGTGACAGTGCTGTTTCTTACCAAGTGGTGAAAAATACGTCTTGAGAATTTAAACTGGGAAGGCAAACATGTAAACATGCGAATGGTGCTGGACGATCAGTGACTGTCACTAACCAAGAAAATGTTAATCGTATATACGATATGGTAATGACAAATAGACGACTAACCATCCGCCGGATAGCTGAAATTACGAATTTTTCTTATGGTACTACAGAAAATATCTTAACAAATATTTTGGAGCTAAAAAGGTTGACTGCATGTTGGGCGTTGGGATTCCAGAGGAATCCAATAAAAACCACTAAACCAATTATCTAGCTAGGCCGCGGTCGTTAAAAATCCATATGTCAAGGTTAACAATATTCGTGCATTGTTGCGCTAATTAACATTCCGCCGATATAAACGCAACTTGCAATAGAGCGGAGCTAATACATCGCAATTGAAAGATTGCTGAAATTACACGCGAGTGCAAAGTAGGTGGTGTGCTATATTTTTGCATAATTAAGTAATGGCAGAGTATGGGGGATTTTGGCGTTTGAAAACCGGTAGTTTCCCGGTACGATCGCGTGCACGCGTTGCAATTTTCGTCCAAGTTGCACGCACACTTGAATTATCCATGCGAGAAATGTTTAAGGACGGTTGGGCCGGGACGAGGATAATCAATGCGTGCGGCGTTGCGATGAGATCACCCGGAATTCGTTAATTGGGCGGCGGAAAAGTGCACCACCAGACGTACAATTTGATGAATCTATGAAAATTATTTTATTTATTTATTTTCAATAATTATTTTAGTATTTAGATAATAAATTACTTCTAATTACAGGTATTATTAATAGAAACGTGGAAATCCACGAAACAAATCGATTAAAACTTTTTTAATATCGTGTTTGATTTTAATTAATTCAATCGAAAAAAATCACCCTACATTGCGTCGATTGGTTTTAAAAGCAAATCAAATAATTTTATAAACAAAAACGGGCATTTTTAATTAATTATTTTAAAAAATATCATCATCTTGTCTTCCACGTTTGTTCTTGTTGTTAATTAAATCTCAATTGAAGTCATCACCGATGCAAAAAATCCACCGCGCGAGTTGCGAACGGTTTAGAAGGCGTTTTGTTTTTGAAGAACAGTTTCACACGTTGACGTATTGAAACGGTACTCCAATGTCTATTTGCCGAGTACGGTTCCTTAAACAAACAAAACGCCACTGTCGATGGCCTGCGCTAACGTTAGACGTAATTATTTTTACATGATCGTAGAAAAAGTGCTTATTGTTTATCGTCTTGCAGAAACAACAAAAGGTGATACCTTATGTAGGTCAAGAGTTAATAATTAATAGTTTTCAAAGAACAAGTTGAGGCAGACAAAGCAAAATTACGAATCAATTAAGCTGGGAAGGCATTAAAATTTTAATGGTCGTAATGCACGAAGAATAAAATTATTATCGTGCAACCGAACATTTTTTATTTTAATTTATTATTGTTTTTTTTAAGATACTCACCTAATGCAGTAACGATTTTTTTGTAAGTTCAGTAAGTTCACGGAATCATCGATACACTACCCAAAGCTATTAATGCATCAAGTTTTAGAATCAGCACTGTTCCTTATTAAACTTATTTGAAAATAGTATATTAAAAAACAAGTTACAGAAGGAACTGTTTCAGGCATGAGTCCGAAATTCAGCCACGAGCCGCGAAGAACGAGAGAACGAGTGGCTGAACGGGCGAATGCCCTGAATGGGCTTCTGTACGAGTATTTTATACTATTTTTTCTACTTTGCGCCCTTTTTATGTGAAAAATTAAACTTTGTTAAGTAATTCAACATTTAGGGATTTTTGCGCGGGTTGGTAACGTTTGTGTGAAATTAAATAAGGAGGCGGTCGAACGTTTAATTTGAAATGTCAGTTTTCTTTGACGCAATATGAGTTCCAAAGACTTGCAATGTGCTCCACCCGAAATACGGGAAATTGGACAAACTACGATTGGTAATTTATTTCCGAACAAGTCGCGTTCTTAATACGAACACAAATATAAAAAATTCGAAGAATGGTGCAACGAAAACAATGCAAAGATTATTACTTACAACTGACATTTCGTTGACGTTAGAGGCTGCCAAACCGTTGCCAACATAAAGAAAATAAATTATACCAGACTCATTTTAGCACTCAAATTTTCATTTTAACACTGTTTTGGGTGCTAAAATGAAGTTATTACCAACGCAAAGTAGAAAAAATCTTTTATTCACATCTGGGGAAACATAGTACGATCAACGACGTGACTTACGTGACTCAATGTTATTTCAATTATACTTGAAATTTCTGCCATCTGTGTCAAATGTTTTCGTGTTTAGTCGTAAATACACACCGATCTGAAATTTATTTTTTATTTTTTTTTAGTAGGCATTAAATTTACCATGGCAATATTTGTTATATAACTTACGTGTCAAGTATATTACTCAGTAGTAATTTAATGATCGTAAAATGTAAGTGGCGTTATTTTTATTGACTTTAAGGAAACGAGTAAAAACTGTTATTTTAAATTAATATTATACATCATAAACTTGATATTTAAAATGCCACAGTCGTAAAAATATCAGTACAAAATTGACATTATTATTAAAATGAGTTACTACACAAGACAGCTTTCAACATTTAACGATTGCGTAATTTCGTAGGTCTTTGTTTGCACCTGCTGATCATTGCAACCCAAGCGATCGCCGACGATTCGACGACCCAACATAGAATCGTGAAAAGGGACGCCTGCACTTCCAACGTATATTTCAAACACTGGTAAGTCAGTTTAAAACTAAACGCACTTATACATCAAATCGAATTAATATTTCCAGCAAAGCGAACAAGAGCAAGTATAATCCCATGTGGTCTCTTTCTAACGTCCACAAAAACTACTTCAAGTTAATGATAGACGGGGAGTGCTTGCAGCAAAAATTGCATTTCACTTGGAAACTAAAAAAATTATGTGACTAACTAACTATTAGTAACGAATGAATAACAATAACGAAATATCAATTTCAGCGTCCGGCAGACTCATTAAAGAATTTACCAAATTTAACACGAAATCGATCTTGATCATAGGAAAAGACATTCTAGACATTGGCGAGTACTCGCTGGAGGTTAAAGTTGAAAACAAAAAAACCAAAAGTTCGAAAAATTTGGCGGTGAAACTTTTTCACAATTTGACAAGCTCAAAATTTTAAATCGTTATTTTAGTGTTGGATAAAAGTGGTTACTGGCGAGCCTGTGATTATTTTGAAAGGCGGTTCTATGAGAAACGTGCACCATGGCGACGTACTAACGTTGGACGCTTCTCACACCATCAACGCCGGCATTAAAAACTTAAAATTTAACTGGAAGTGTGAGATTGGTGGTACGAATTCCAAATGCGGCGACTTGGGCTCTGGTACTTTGCTCGTTAATTTTTATGAATATATATTCGTTAATAATTATTTAAGGAAACGTAACGGCACTGAAAGTTAATGGTAACATTGGTGAAACGTATACGGTGACGTTGACGGTATCATCAGGAAGTGTTTCCAAGTCCGTGAAGCAACAAATTAAAATTATTGATCGAGCAGCACCTATGATTGAAATTATGTAAGTGATTTAAAAAAAAATTGTGTGTATATTATAGTTTTATTTTTAGTTGCGAAAAGAATTGCTTGGGAAAAGGCCACCACGAGTCAAGCCCGTCCATGACATTATTTCTTAGGGCCAAGTGCCTGAAAACTTGCGACGGCATCGATAAATATCAATGGAAAATTACACCCGACGCTGGAATTGATTTGTCCACGGCTATTGAATTTGGGTCGAACACTGAAAAGTTTATACTACCGAGCGGTTTCCTGAAACGATCGACTACTTATGAAATAGAAGTTAGCACCATCAGTAAGTATACTCACAATAATAAACATCGGAGAAAAAAATATTAATAATACTTATAACAAGGTCCACAAATGTCACATTCATTCATTTTTATTATAGAGATATTAATTAATCAGAAGTAAATGAAATTAGGTTGAACGTAGTTTTAATTTGCAAATGAGATTACTCAATCTTTCCCCAACTTATACAACTTCTCGTGTCTTAGATGTCAGAAATGTTGTTCTGTAAAAGATTAGAAAGCACCACTACCTCCAAAGATATATATAATAAGCTTAAAAAATACTTAGATTTTGTGCTGCAGATGTCTGTGATTTCTTCCTAAATCATTTAATTTTCTTAAGTGAACAATTTAATTTTTTAAT
This sequence comes from Geotrupes spiniger, assembly GCA_959613385.1. Lineage (NCBI taxonomy): Eukaryota > Metazoa > Arthropoda > Insecta > Coleoptera > Geotrupidae > Geotrupes > Geotrupes spiniger. The sequence goes on along the minus strand of OY390732.1, from coordinate 451,153 downwards.
ATTAAAAAATTATGTATATGTTACATAGGGGGCATAAGAATATCAGAAAGGCTTAGGTGGGGCATGGCACAAAAAAGGTTGGGAAACACTGTTCTAAATCGTAGATTTTTAATCATTAGATAATAAAGTAATTTGTACTCCTGTCAATGTCAAATTATTTCAAAATGTGTGTTCTTTAAACGCCACATATGTACGGTAATCTCTGTAAACATGTAGAGATTTCAATTTGATTGCCAAAAGCATGAAGCGCGATTTCATTTACGTCGTCCGAAGCCACTGTTGGTTCTCTTAGATCCATTTTTTAAATCAGAATCGATAAATTAATAATTATTAGCAGTTTCACACACTTGTCAAAATATATTTTTCGTCGACAACTACGTAACCATGACAATGGCGAATGCATACCTACCTACAAAGTATGATGTAGATTATTAAAGATTCTCACAAATAAGAATTGAAGAAAAAATCTTTCATCGCTAGTCAAACATAAAGCTACGTATGCAACTCGTACATAATCTGGCCCTATTTATCAGACTTGTTACATAGAAATTGTCGTCAACGTAACGTACAAAATCCACATGGTGGGGATCAGAATATAATTGGCCCGCCTTCTAATAAATTGCATCTTCTGTGCAAACAATCGCAATATTAAATCGAGAAGCCCATGAATTGGCACGCAACAATGTCGCAGTAAAGGAGGCGATTTGACCTTGACTCGACCTAGCTTTAACAAATTCTTTGCGAATTTCAATATTTTCGCCACACACTCAGTTCGGATGAGTTATCATTCGGCACCATTATTACCAATAAAAGCGCATTCGTTGGAGGCGTCCAGTTAAAAAAAAAAAAAATATAGCAAAATTCACTCACCAACACCATTCGTCGTCCAGAGCCCCAAGACAATCCTAAACTCCTCTCCATTCGCCGAACTCCACGAATCCACTTTCAAACGCCCCGAATATCGTCGCGGAAACTAAATTTTTTCGCGCAAATGCAAGAAATGAAACGCACGGTCGAGGCGTCCATTCGCGACAATAAAACTGACGTGCTTTGTTTTTGTCGAGACATCGCGCTATTGTCAGCGGCACGTTGATCCTTGTGATTGTCACCGAATGCACTTGAATACGACGCTCTGGATGATATAACGATCGTTTTAATAATTTTAAGTATTGGTATTTAAGGCGTGCGCTAATTTTTTATAAAATGTGGTCGTTTTCATCGAGGTGTACGATTACGAAGCTGTAGCATAAGGTGTAGCCCATCACATTGCCATGTTTACTGCGTTTGATAACAGTTCACATTATTGTCAGTGCACGGCCGCCTTTCAGGAATATTGTGCAGGACATATGTATATCGATCGTTGGATCACTGGGCCCGGTGAATACGTCGGTTATTAAACGGAGCGCCGCTAACTTGATATATTTCCCGTAAACCGTCGCTATCAATGACAGGGAAAATCACGTTCTTGTTCAAATAAATCTGAGGCTTTTTTGTTGTTGGATTTGTGGCTTATTGATTTCATTAAATATTTTGGTAAAAATTAAAACATTTATTCAACTGTTATAACAAATAGTACATTTAAATTTCAAACAAGGATTTCTGATAATAAGCCGGAGTCCGAGAAAGAGAAAGAGACACAAAGCCGCAGTTTTTGCCTATGGATAAACATTATGCTGAATACGTGGCAGATACCATTTCAATTTTTTTTGAAAGCCGTGATATTCCTATAAAAGATTGCCGCGGTCGGAGTTACGACAATGCGTCAAATATGGCTGGAAAATATTCTGGTGTTCAGGAAAGAATAAAAGGAAAATGTGAAACCGCAATTTTGATTTTGACATCCACTGAATTTAGTTGGTGTTCGGGCTGTTGGATGCGTTTCGGCAGCACTAGCATATTTTCGATTGGTCCAGAAATTGTTCAATTTCTTCTCGGCTTCGACCAAGCGATGGAAAATAATTACAGACTATTTGGGCGCGAATAAGAGACATCAATCGACCAGGGTATTGTTGCAACGTTGGTACCGTTGGGCGATCCGTATCGATGGCTTGATGTATCGATATTTCTCGGATCGATTCAATAACATTAGATACCGAATAAACTGTATGTATGAGTTGGGAAACAAATATGGTAAAATAACATCATCGACAACATGCACGTAAACAGAGCCCTCTGTCGTCGAGAGAAAATAGTTTAGTGACTCTAATTTGCTTGTACTAGAATTGTCGGTTGAGGTTGCGGGTTGCGGGATTCCCATGATTCGTTTCTTAAATGACGACGCGATCGTGTTGACAACGGCCTGACCTGAAGAGCCGTTAAATTATGCCGCGCACTAAAAGTAACGTGGGGAAGTTAGACCAAAGACCAAAAATGGGGTTATGACGCTTTTATGTCATCGCGACATAAAAACTCCAGGAAAGCGACAAATCTATCTGAGCACTTAATGAAGCAACATCCAAATATTTCTTCACTCGGATACAACTAATCAGGTAAAAATGTTAAGGAATTAAGTTGCAGATAATATATGAACACGATACTTTCAAACCAGTCAATGAAAATGCAGACGATCACATTGCCCAGTTTGTAAACAGCGTCCACAGTAACAATGCCAAATGAAAAAGATGAAGCTGAGTCTGAGATAGACACAGGGATGCCATTAGAACTTGACGATACAACGCCGCAACTATCTACTTCGACATCATCTGTTGTTTCAACGAAAGAACGAACCACCCACCAACGTTTGATCACTGAAGCCGTTGAACGCATAAAATCATTTTCAGGTAGATACTGAAATGGTAACGTTAATTTAAACTAAACGACTTTTTCATTTAGCGGGTGGCTCTAAAGCAGCAGACATTACAAATGCGATGGTTCATGTGGTGTTTTTACGTTAGGGATTACAGCGACCCCACCCCATATGCAGAAGCATCCGTCTTTAAAGTAATTGGCAATTTCGGATCATATTGTGCTAGAACTGCAGCAGAAAGCTTTCCGGCACGCCTCCGACCATGCACTTCTTTTTGCAATAAGTTATATAACGGTTTCATAATAATGGAACCATAAATTTATTATAATAATTTACAATTCCCAAAAATGATTTTAATTCTGTCACATTTGATGGCGCTGGTGCATTTTTAATTGTTTCGACTTTATCGCTACAAGTGTGCAAGCCATTTGCATTAATTTTGTAGCCAAAATATTCAATTGAATTCATAAAAAAAAACTGACATTTGTGGTTTTGAATCGTTAAATTACAATCTTCTAAACGCTTAAGAACCTCCGTTATGTTTATTGTATCAATATTTTAGGCAACAATAAGCCCACTGCTAGAGCTGTGTGGTCCATTCCGGTACTCCACAATCCCGCTGTAGGCGGTAAATGCAACATCAATCCGAAATTCGGCGCAAGCATCAGAACCGTGTTCCAAATAAAATGCAGCGGATTTCAACATTCGACGCCCCTGTCGTTTGCCGTTCAACAAGTCGTCAAGAACTCCAACGCGGGTGATAAAATCACAAGTCGTAAATACGCTTCCAACCCAATTTTTTTTTAGTGTTTCTGGCGGAGGGCGCCATCCCCGAATTTGACGTTAGAATAGCATCGTACAGGGGAATATACGACGAGGTTCTGGAAGTTCTGGTGACCGACAGTTCGATGGAAACCGGAATTTTGGAGGTGCAAGTGCAGGTGATATCAGACGACGGATTTAAAACTCATTGCAGTACTACGTCGCATTTCGTTTGGATAGGTCAAGAAGTTCTTCAGGACTTCCAGTCAAAAATTGTTAATGAAGGAAATAATCGACGTTTACATGGGCAGAACGAACCACGTGCCGTCGGTGAAATCGCTCGCTGCGATAGGACAGACGGAAACTGCTACGCAAGTCATTAATTGTTTGCTTGCGGAAATGAAGACTATAGAATCGCCTTCGTCTGACACTGAGTACTTCATGGAGTACGCCAAGAAGAAAGTTTTACAAGATTTCCTAGAGGTACAACGGTTTAATTTTTTTTTAAATGGTAAATTTAAGAATTTTGCAATTATCATGATACTCATTCATAAGGAATTGATATTTATATGAACTTGAATTGACGGAGTTAAATTTAGTTTAGAATTATATGATAAACCAGTTGGTTTTTTTTTTAGAGAAAAGTAAGTAATGATTAGTGGTTTAGGCAACTAGAGGAGTTCCCAAATCAGTGGAAATCATTAAAATTTTATTTCAATGATTTTCACTCTTTAGACCTAACCTCCTAATTAAGTTTGAATGTTGACATTTTCCTCTTGTGTTGGCCTTTCATGCGGGTTTTTCTTTGGTCGGTATATCTTTCTCATGTGTGAGGTTTAATATCAACCAGTGTTCCTCCAGGTAGTTCTGGTTTTGAATGTGTTCTTGTATTCTGCCCATTTAACTATTTTACTGCGTATCAATTTAAAAGATATTTTAACTTTTGTAGACAACTTACGCCCTTCATCATTCTATTTAATGTTTTACCATAACTATACTGACACTTATATAACATTTGGTTAGATTTAATTTAATTGTTGCGCATGTAAATAATGAATTGGATGAATTGTTTCAGTTTCCGACAGATGGGAGTCTCAAGGGCATGTTGACGTTGCTGCCCCATTGCATGGACATGAACAAACCTAAAACCGTAGAATTAGCATTAGTCATGTCCAGAATATGTTTGAAGCTTTCTAAACAGCTAGAGAAAGTTTTGAAATCTGTTAAATATCCTCTAACAGAAGGAAGAGTTGCAAATACTTATACTAGGCAAGTACCCCTGGAAACTCATTACATTCTATGACTCCCCAGCTCCACACTGCAACCATTTATCTCATGTTAAATAAATAAATAATCATTCATCTTCATCTTGTAGATGGGTGGTTAATGTGTTTCACATGCTCTATTTTGTCTTACATGTTGCACTATTTAGGTCTATTTTCTAACCCAATGTTCCTTACTTTTTTATTCTACTTTCGAATCATGTACTATTCGCTAAATGTTAATATTTGATAATATTTGTAGTTACCTAATTGATGTGGGAGAATATTTGCTGGACGGTAACTTCAGAAAAATTCAGCAGGTCTCTGTTCCCACGCCAGCTCCACTCGAACAGCATCCTGTAATACCGGAACACTATCCCGACTACGACATGTTTTTCGACGGATCATTGACCGACCAGGTAAGTCACCATTCGGTAGTGTTATATACAAGTCGCAAGTCAGTTCCTTTAGTATAAGGAAATCACCGAAAATGCAATAGACACTTTGAAAGTTAGCGGTCACACATATTCGATGAGTTTGGCGTACGGAGAGGGATCTCATTCGGTTGGTTCGACGACTCAAATTATCATACTGTCCGACACCGCTGAAAGCATCAATAAGACCATATCCCACTCGGGAGTGACTGTGACGATTCCTAAACATTTGGGTGTCAAACCCAACACAGAAATTAGAGTGTTGGTGAGTATCTTATTGCAATAATTTTCCGTTAGAAATAGGAATTAAGTTAAGACTTTTATTAAAAAAAAAATAAAATCACTTGACTCATTATGGTAGTCTTATATTTTCGTACTTTAGTTCGAAAGGGAATTGGTTTTGCTGATCTTGAAATGGATCAACGAACAAATTTTACTAATTGTAGTTGATATATTTAAAATTCTCCTACCGCTCTCATGAACAATTGCAGTTAACGTCGTTCTTCAAGAAGTCGTTTTTCTGGGACGAAAAGAGCAAAAACATTTCGACTTGGATCGTCGATCTGATCATTTACGTGCAAAACGAAGAAATAAGTCGCGGATTACGGGAAGACATCAACCTCTATTTGGACGCCATTGAAAATTCGACGCAAAACATGACCGAGGGCAGCGTTACCGTTCCGAGCGACACGGCAAAATGGGTCAGAGAAAATTTAGATTTTAATATGACCGTCTATCGGGTCGAAGTTAAAAACGGCTCGAATTTGGTGATATTGTTTGAGGATATTAAACCGGCAGAAACTATACAGGTCTTGTTTTAATGTCTTAATAAATCAAATTTGTTATTTTAGTGATTAAAAATTCTAGGTAGTTGTGACGAAAGGACGGAGACCAAACCTGAGCGATTTTGATAAAGCGCACGTAGTTCGGAATAAGGGGTCCATAGTGGAACAACCTTCAGACTATGATACTTGGTATTATATTGCTGTACTGCCAGATAAAAATACAATGAATGTAAGAAAATTATCACATTGTCTTTCTAAAATGTGAAGAATGTTTTCTTATGTAGGAAACAATTTATAGCTTGTCATACAACAAATTCAATTTTTGTTTCAAGGAATAGTTGGCACTCGGTGGCCTCAGCCATTCCCAACCTATGCATTTCCTGGCACTTCTGTCAGTATTCAAGTACGTTGTGCTCCATCTAGCTCTTATTTGTGCTTCTGGCCAGGGCTCTTGTAATCCCAAGAGGGATATGGGTCACTAAATTCCCACTTAGCTCCGCTCTTTGCCTGGGAGTCGGCTGCTTCATTTCCCTCTATACCAGCATGTCCGGGTATCCAGATCTAACCTTGTTGGCTCTCCCTAATTAAGAGAGCACACTGCAGCAGTCCCTGGTCGACAAAAACTTACACAGCAAGGACTTGCAGTGCTGTTTTGCTGTCAGAGAAAATTTTTATTGTCCAGTGTTGACGACGGCTTTCTAATAGCTCTCTTGCGTAATTAATTGTTAAGTTAAGTAGGGAATCGTTCAGTTACATCACAAACATTTTGACCTCAATGTTTAATCATCAGTGTGAATTTATATTATAAGCATATTCCTATAGACGATAATATATGATAAAATGTTGTATTTCAGGTAAAACAAAAATCATTAAAATCATTACTTAATTGGTTGTATCAAATGGTAACAAATACCGACGAAAAAGTTACACTAACTTACAAATACAGTTTTACCACGAAGATGTGCCTCGAATGGAGCAGTAACAATTGGGGAGAGGCTAACTGCAAGGTATTTGTGCGATATATAGATATTAGCAATAGAACGTAATAATAATCTACGTAATTGGAGTTGTTAAAGATATTTATTTTAGCTTGGCGAGAAATCTACCACAGTAGTGGTTCATTGTAAATGCAAGTCGATATTATTGCTCGCCGGCATCAAACATAACCAACAGAGTAAAAACGACGGAATTATGAGAATAAATTTTAAACTGAAACCAGTCATTAACTATGTGGTTTACGGCACAACTCTTTTCGTGCTTTGCTCGTATTTTGTAGCGTTGTGTTTTGCGGTATTTAGAATGAGACAGAAAAAGGTAATTTTAATTGTTAAGTCGGTGCCAAAAACAACTTATTGAACACAGGATATTGCACTTATAAAAAAACAATGATCCTGGAATGTCTATTTAATTCCATTTCCATCTTCGTGTATTATTTCCAACCCAATTCAATTCCTTCCTATAAATTGCCTCATCCAACGCTAGCATTCACACACACACACACACATCAACTCATTCTTAATCGGCACTAATTGCCTCGTGGATATTTGTTATTTTTTAACTTGTGTGAATCGCTTTTATATTTAAATATTATGACAGTCATCACTAATTCTACTTTTAAAAAATATTTTGATGAAAACGTCTATCTGCGTTTTGATTTTATGCTCGTTTACGGTTTTAGTAACTAAATCAGATAAATCTACACAGTGACGTACGTTTTAGAAACTCGTCTACTTCCTCGGAGATAATTTAAAAGACAGCAGGTATGCCTATTTCATCGTGATAAAGAGTGGAAAGCAAAACAAATCTGGAACCACATCTAACGTAACGATTAAACTTTTCGCGTCCAAAACCAACAGCCGAGTAAGTAAAAGTTGTGATAATTGCACGCAGTGCGATATTCTTTGTGTCCTAGGCGCACGTGTTAAATTACCCAGATCCGGATAAGATGATACTCCAACAAGGAAATGAAGATTGGTTTATTTTGACAACGAGTACGCATTTAGGTGAAATAAAACGTATTGAATTGTGGTTCGATTCCATTGGTTGTAGACCATTTTGGTGAGACCATTTATTTATAATTCACTTACAACACTTTAACACTGATAGTTTACTGGCAGAAACCATGTTACCATGTTCTTACGTTTAGTGTTATACAACAATCAAGTAGTTTCGCATAGAAACAGCATCTTTATCATAATTGATTAGTTACGCTAATTAACACACATTTAAAAATAGATTCTTAGTCTGACTTAGTTTAAATCTACGTCTTTTAGGTACTGCGATAACATCAACATTTACGATTTGCAGACCAACGCAACGTGGTTTATTAACGTTCGAGAATGGTTTACGGTATTAGAAGATGGAAAACAACATTACACAATCGCACCGTCTGATAAAGCTCGGATTATTATGAACAAAAGCCTTATAGAAGAATATTTTCGAATGTACTTTGGTGCCGATCATACGTGGAACATATTTCTCTCGTATGAACATTTAATTTAAATATTTTGATAAAGTAGTAATGCAACATTCTTTGTAAAATTCTACCGATTCTGATCCTGTAGTTCCGTTTATGTGTTGTCAGAGAGGCTGTGGCTGTGGAAGATTCTCTTCGTTTTTCATTATTTTGGTTTTGAAGCTTTGAATATTGCTTTGAGTAACTTTTCACTGGCAATGCTCTGCCATAGTTTCGTTGGTACCGTCTGCTATCCTTTTTGAAATGGTAATAGTAAGATGTTAAACTTTGTATTTTATTCATGAATGGACTTGCTGGTTGACTGACCTCCATAGCGGATCAGGATTTGTCGGACCGGGTCCTCCAAATGTGACAGATTTCCTCCCCACTAACTAGCGGACCTAGTCTGGCAGTGAATTGAATCCGTCGGATTCTTAAAATTAAATTTTACGTTAATGGGCACATTAATTATAGGTTTATTATAGATCGGACGATCACAACTTCACCTACATTGAAAGAATAACGGTGATACTCTCCCACATACTTTGTACCTACAGTTTCGTGCTGCTCATCTCCACTAAACCTGAAATGAGAATGAGAGATGTGTTGGACAAGTCGCATTTTAATTCATATTATCACATTATGAAGACTGCCGTAGGAACTTCGATCATCTCGTTTTTTATTAACATCTCATTCACGATTTTATTTAGGTAAGTGAATACACGAAATGCATGAATATCCCATAACAGTAACAATCAATAATTCCTTTAACATCGAAAATACATTGTGATGATGATTTTAGGTATTCGCAAAGACGTTCAAAACTAATTATGGCAGACGAGAAGAAATTGTTTTCACCACAAATTATACGTATTACTTGGTAAGAAATGTTCCAGTGTTAGTGATCAAAATACATGATAACACAATGCAAACACAGATTCAATTATATTCTTGAACTGTTTAATCCATTTTTATTATATGTTAAATTTTCAGTATCTCTGTTCCTAGAAAGCTAAAGAATACAACCTTTAACACTTACCACATTTTAAATTTTTCAAGGATGCTTAAAACGTGTACTTATTATTTGTATTAAATTTAAGGATTATATTAATTGCCACCAACACTACTAATGCGATATACGTAATAACCTTTGGATTTGGAATATCACAAATGGCAAGTTTTGTTTGGTTGGTGATTACCACCGTCGCGATTCTCTTCAGTATTTTTGTGTGGGAAAACATTTACCTTTCGATCAGTTTTATTTTGAAGTTAATACTATCCAAGGTAACTATTTTATTTTGAAACGTTCTGATACTATACATAACGGTTCAGAGGTACAAATTTCTCGTTACCTACAACTTCTCGGAAATCATACGCGAAACTGAAAGCCAACGACGAATGTTGTACGGCAGGTTGGGAATTTACGCACTGAGGCCATACCTGACTCATTTGTATAAACCTCTCCGTGAAACAATCATTACGGTGAGTGCAGGCAGTATAAGCATAGGAAAAAATGGTATAGGTACGTGCGCGAATTCTTTGTCATGATTTTAGGAAAAACGACGAAAACTTCGCACAAAAATTGAAATAGCGTGCAGTTTTAAGGACATGGTTGCGTTTATAATGTACATATTCTTCTTTTACATGCTGCTGCTCGCAAACTTGGATTCGATGACTGCCACGCACAATGATCACATGGAGGATATGATATCGGGTGGGAAATTTGTTGGAAAAGATACCTTAGCAGATGTGCAAAACATTGACGAGTAAATATATTTTAATTTTATAAAATTATTCTTTTTATGGTCGACATTAATAGGTGAAGTGAACCACTGGCATGAAATGGGTTGGGTTGGGTTGGGTTGGGTTTTACTCATATACTTGGGGTTACCTTAGCAGATGTGCAAAACATTGACGAGTAAATATATTTTAATTTTATAAAATTATTCTTTTTATGGTCGACATTAATAGGTGAAGTGAACCACTGGCATGAAATGGGTTGGGTTGGGTTGGGTTGGGTTGGGTTGGGTTGGGTTGGGTTGGGTTGGGTTGGGTTGGGTTGGGTTGGGTTGGGTTGGGTTGGTTGGGTTTTACTCATATACTTTCCAATACGTCTCCATTATTTCCATTAATGATTTATTATTGTTTGTTTAGAATTTACCAATACCTGAATAACACTCTGCTTCCAACGATACATTCTTATAATTGGTATGGAAACTGGAGTACCGTAGATCCCGGTTTAATGGCGGATTTTCACACAAAAGTACTAGGAGTGGCGAGAATTCGTCAGAAGCGTGTAGCGAAAAATTGTTGCCGCAATAATATTATTATGAAGGCAATGAACATTGAAGAATGTAATCCTGTATATTCACCGTCGTGTGAAGATAGAACAAGTAAAGGAAATAACAAATCGGTGTGGTTTTACCAATCCTCAAAACCGTTTAGTGTATTGGGAACATATGGTACATTATTTCGTTTGTGATGTTTAATTCAAACTTGTGGAAATAACTTCATTCATTCAAATAATTTTTTTTATAGGCGAAATGAATTCCTACTCCGACGGTGGTTACATAGTATACCTGGGAAGAAATTTGAAGAATGCTTATTATATGCTGCAGCTAATTAAAGAAAATCACTGGATTGACTTAAGAACGAGAGCATTGTTTATAGAATTTTGGACGTATAATGCTAACAGGAATATATTCAATTCGGTGAAGATCATAATAGAAAGAAGTCCTACACAATTGATCGTGACGTCTACTGAGGTTCGTGTTATTTAGATAGGAACTGGTAGTATCATCTCATTTCAGGTACTTACTGGTTTATTACTGTATGGTGACGTCAGAATCGAACTATTAACGATTATATTATTTTCCATATACGTCATAATAATAATCAGCCAAATAATAAAATATGCGATTCGCGTTTTCTATCAAGGTGCGAAATTCTTTCGACATTTTTGGAACATACTCGACATTGTCATTCTAATGATAAACATAAGTACAATAATTCTTTTCATAATTAAAATGGAGCTGGTTGAGGATCTCATCGACGAGTTGGAAAATACGAATCATAACGAATTTGTCAACTATTATGCAGTGTTTTATTTTACTAACACGATAATTGTGATACTGGCTGTGTTAATATGCATCGCCACGTTGCGGTTGTGGAAATTTTTGCGATTCGGTTTAATGTTTAGGGTTTTCGAACGAACTCTACGAACGGCATCGCAACATTTACTTGGAGTCTTCGTATACAACTTGGTGGCTTGCACAATGTATTCGTTTGCCGGTTATATCTTCTTTGGTTCCTTCTCGTACGACTACAGAAATTTAGACACGACGTTCACGAGTCTCATGATGTTGTTTTTCAACATCAACAAGAAATTCGATTACAACATTTTAGAGGACTACAATCCAGGAATTGGCGTCGTTTATTATTCGTCGTACATGTTGATGATGCTTACAATTTTAAACGTTTATGTAACGGTGATAATAATTCACTATGAAAACAGTAGAATTTACTTCTCCAATCTCAGAAGATCGTATTCAATAAAGGATTATTTCCTAGATGAATGGAAATACTTATCGGAGTTATATAAAAGAAAACTTAAAATTATACGCCTTCGTGCCGGTCAAGATACCTACAAAGTTTATCCAAAAGCCGATGAACATCGTTACGCCGACTGTGTTTTAATGTCCAACTTGAAAATGGAAAGGATGGCCACGATGGCGAGTGGTGTCGTTCACAACAGTTTTCTAAGGAAGTCGAAAAGTGAAATCGAGTCAGACGACTACAGAGTCATGGAAAATATCGTTAGAAATTTAGCGTCGAAAACACCACGCTATGACAAGAACAAATCCATATTCTTTAAAGGGAACAGTCCAGATGGAAAAGTAGCGTTCGTTGCAGATCATAAAATGTTACAAATGGAATATTTAGTGAAGAGAATATTAGCTCCTCCGGAAGCTGACGTGGTGGAAAACGAAGAGATATTACCAATTAAAGACGTATTATCGTTGAAACGAATAGAAAATGTCGCGATAGCGCTCAATTATACAAAGGAGATGATTGGGAACATAAACGTCGTTTTAGAAAGAAAAAAGAAAACACATACACGGAAGAACACCTAGTTAAATGCAGTTGATGTTTCATTATTATTATTATTTTAGGTCAGTGTGTTATTTATAATAATTAGTTGTTATTAATAAACGTCGGTTTTACTTGTTGACCATTTCATGGAGTACAGAAACAGGTCTGTTAAACTCGTATGTGTTTCATTGTGATTATAAATAAAACATTAAACTTTAAAAATGAATTTTTTAATATAAAACTTTTCATCTTGATACAAATTGAACATTTCTGTTCGTAGCGGCAACATTCATATTACTAAACTTAATAAATAACAATATCCTAAATTTATTTAACTAAATCAATGATACAACAATAAACCAAACTTATCACAGGAGAAGGCTTATAGATTTTAAATTGTAACGGGGCAGTTGTTTAGCAATAAATAGTGAATTAGTTCTAGATCTGTAACGGCAGATATTCGTATAAAAATAACCAGTAATTAGTAGAAAACACAAACGGGATTCTTCAAACTTGATTCGCATCATTTAATATTATGTCTTTAAGGGAGTGTTTCAATTTAACAAATCTTCTTTTAAAGTCCAAACCGCAGCCCTTGGATAGACGAAAATCTAATAATAATTTTCCATCCATGTCTATTAGGATTGCTTTGAACACCAACTTGGTTTTCCTACTATCCATTGTAGAAATTGTAACCTAAAACATTAGATTTATGGATCAGTTTCTCGGCGAGGACATAATTATTTTATAAATAGCTAATAATTTTTCAACTGTCTTAATCATCGTTTTAAAACAATTATTTGTCATTGGAATTAACGTTTATGACCTACTCTTTTAAGAGGTATATTTGTCATGGAGAAAAAAATAATAGTTACCACAGATTAATTAATACAATTCAAAACTTATTCACACTGGATTCATAGAGGAGTTATAAGAACAATTGAACAATTTTCAAAAGTTCCTATTTGTTAAATAATATAATTTTTAATAACGAATGCAATACAAACTTAATTTACTTATTATTTAACAACCAAGTAACTTCGTTCCTGAACAAAACTAGCTAGTCGATTACAAGAAATACACTTACCACCCCCGATTGATCGGAATTCCACGTGTAATGCAACTTGTCCAAAACCGAACACAAACTAGAAATAGTGTCGTTAAAATTAGTCCGAACGAAGAACCTAGTCATTCGCTTTATCAATCTTTGGAAGTTGGACTGAAAAATTAAAGGATAATTAAATACACGATGAACTAAAATAAATCCTACGTACATGTGTTACAACACTTTGTGTGAAGCGTAACTGTGAACCGAGTATTAAGTCGTCATTGTGTATCGGTTGCGAGAAACATATCGGTTTTGCGTTCGAAGGCGTTTGCAACAACGATGACAAAAATTGAGGATCGGGTGTAGTTGCTGACGGCAGCGGTTGAGAAAAAGCAACTGCATCTTCCTCATCACAATCTACCGATGTTCCGATCACATTTGTCCTTCCAACTAAAAAAAAACCTTGTCCTGTTACAAATTCATAAATCGAGCGAATGCGTGTTGGATGCGATTATATTCAACCGTGAAGATGGGCCAATTTTTCTGCTTTGGTAATCTAGCTTTATGAATTACGAAACAATCACATCGCTAAATTGCCAAAGAAAAACCATCGACAAGTGGGATCCAGTAATTAGTGATTATAAAATGGATCGTACTTGAACTATGGAAATCCTTTTTCATCCATCGATGTTCCAGTATCTGTTCTATGCCGGGTCGGTCGCTCGGCTCTGGAGACAATAATTTTCTGGCCAGGCTTAAAGCTAACGTTTCCATTTTCGACCAAGGCGTGGTTAATACATTGGATCCCTTTTTCCATTTTTCATATTCCATACTATTTTCAGTGGGTTCATCCCAGGGCAACTCTGTACATACGCGAAATGAATTACTTAAACAAGAGCTAGCACTGTAACTTACCACCAGCTAACATTGCTACAAATATGATCCCGCATGACCACAAATCGGAAGGAGTTGCGTGGTACGGTTCCTTAAGGACCTCTGGTGCCACATATGGTAGAGTACCACATCTACAAACGATAGAAGAAAAATAGTATTTAGTGCCTGAAAATAAACGCAGCAAACTTTGTCGATAATTGGTTCAAAATACACACTTTTTATCTAGTAACCTTTCCCTTCCTCGTAATCTGAAGACCGTCGCCATTCCAAAATCGCTAATTTTCACGTTTCCATGTTCATCCAGTAAGATATTCTCAGGCTTAAGATCCCTATGAGCTATGCCCCTTGAATGCAGATAGTCGACTCCACAAAGTAACTGTCTCATGTAAGACTGAGCTTCGTCTGATTGCATGCCCAAATCAGGTTCTGCAATAAATTCAAATCAATAATAATTAAAGCGGTAATCACCTACTTTACCTATTTTATTAAATAATTCTCCACCGGACGCGTATTCCAAGAATATATAAACTTTGTGCGGTTCCTCTCGTTTACCAAACAGTCTGATTATATTCGGGTGAACCAACAGCCTATGAATACGTTCCTCTTTATTAACACAGTCGGCTGCATCCTTGTGTTTGCATAAATCGACGATTTTTACAGCCACCGCTTGATCGGTCACTTTGTGGACCAATAATTTTACCCTGGAATAAATTTAATGCATTTCACTCAAACGATTACGGTCACACTCACTCTCCATAAGCACCCTCTCCTAATGTCTGTATGATATCCCAATCTTCTACAAATTCTTTAGGCTTATCCATTTTATTTCGATTTAATTGCCAGCAACATTTAGCATGAATTTCCAAGACGCTACATATGTCAGGTAGCCTGTAACGTGGTATTTCACAACTTTGTCGGTTTACTATAGCAGCCTTAATTATTTACATTCAGAATATTGATTCTAAATTTAAATGGAGTGAAGCACGTTGTAAAGTGAACTGAAATTAGGCACACAACAAAATAATATTGTGTCTAAAGTGTCAGTTTAGTATAATGAACGTCATAATTTATTTCACCGGTAATACGCAAACAACAAATTGTAAGCTAAGATGCTTACGAGATATTTACGTTTAAAACAATTATTACCAATATATTAAGAACAAGTTTTGAAATAAATGCATTGCAAAAACCTTATGAACATTACAACAGGATCGATGCATCGATCACTGATTTTTTTTATTTATTTCATGTTCCGAGTTACACACGTGACACAATGGTTGAAACGGATTGCGTAACTAACATATTTCGTGACTTTAGTCACTAGCTGCCAATTTATTTTAGATTTCTCTTTCATATGCATAATGAAATCAGTAATCTTTGATTGGTTTTAGTTAAGCAAGGTACGAAATCGATCACTTTTCTTTTTAATTGTATAGATAACATAATCGCATAATCGAAATCAATAACGTACATTAATCAAAACAAGTTATGAAGGTGATTATTAATTATCGAGGCTAAATGCAAGATTTGTAGGATTATTATTACATTGCATTCTTGACAAAATTGGTGGTAAATAATACCTCGACTGGTTACTTATCTCCACAAATTGTTTTGTAAACACTGTCTAACGATAGACTGGTCATTTGGTAGAATAGTTTTAAACATTGATATTTTATATGCACATCAAATATAAATAAATTCCAAACGCAGTACTTTAACGTGCTTGCGAGTAAATAATAACTAACATTTTGTCAAGAAATGATACCTGCTCGAAACGGCCTCTTATCAAACCGTGCAAACACAAATTTAATATTTGCAATTCTCGGAACTCATTGTCGCTCGGCGGTTGTGCGTTGTTGTGCATCGCTGACTAATATCGTTGCATCTACGTCGGGAAATACATGAACGTTTGTGAAATTGCAGTGCAATGGAAGAGCCTCGTAAAATTGCGGAATGGGCGAAAATCTGCGTGTTGGGGGCCGGCTCTTTCGGAGTGGTTTCGCTCTGGAAGAACGAAAACACGGACGAATGTATCGGTAAGGACGTAGATAAATTAAACCGAAAAATTTCATTATAAATAAAAAATAAGATAAAAGTGTATTTATTATGTAACAGTCAATTAAATATTACAGACTTAATTTTCTAGTTAATCGCGTACGTGTATTTATTTTAAGTTATTCTGACTTGATTCTAATTTTGCGCGATCCCATCGTACAAATTCTGAAATAACCACCAACAGTTAAAATTAGTATTAATAAATTCTTTAACATGTGGGCAAAGAGGAGAAAAACTTATCTTGATTCTTCCAAAATATAATAAAAGTATTTAAATATTAATATTTAACTCAAATACTTATATACGCATACTTTGCTGCCATCATACATTCAAATTTCCATCTAAACGATGTAAATAACCCGCGATACCGCTTCAAAATGAAACTGCTTGCGATAATTGTGGTGATCATGCCAGTAATCAAGTTATTCAAATAAACACGTATTTCTCTCTACACCTGATTGGCTCAGACTACCATCAGCTGTCGCCTTCCTATGTTGCGTATAGAGCCACTACTGTTTTGTTCAAGGTCAAGATCAAGATCGAATACGTGACTAGTGCCCAACAAAATTAGAGGAACACTTCTTTAGCCATACATAATTTTTCAAATTTTCAAATTATATTGTTCTTTCAACATTACAAGATAGAAACAACAAATATGCTATAATTAAACGGTTTTCTTGAGTAATACCAAACTATTGAGAAGACTAACAAAATCGAAATCTGTCTTATCATTTAAAATGTAATGGAAATTCTACAAACGCCCGAATACCGAGCTTTAGTAGCGCGTGTGCCCTCCATTAGCTGCAATAACAGCTTGGCAACGTCTTAACATGTTAAATTTTGCCATTCTTCCACAAGGGCCTCCGAAGTACTAGAAGTACATTTCGACAACTAACTTGTCATCTTCAGCAGTGTACTCAGCATCTTCAGCAATGTATAGATTTATATATTCCCAAAGTTAAGTAGCTTTTCTGTCTATGGTATTAATCACTTTTACGAAAGCAAAAAGTAGCAACTTTGGAATAACCACCACAGTAAGGCAACTTTGCGATATACTACATAGTAGGGCATTTTCCAAATTAAAAAAGTATTAAATTACTTACAAATACTTCCTTAACAAATAATAATAATAATGCAATGCTCACTAGAACTAGTTGAAATAAATCTAAAATTGGATAAAGAGGGTAAATTTTATTTAATGTATTAATTTGATTTTTACTCGTTCACAGCCGTAAAGAAATCTAAACCGACAAACTGCTCCTCCTTATCATCGAAACAACGGCAGCGATGGGTAAACGAGGTGAACATCATGAAACAGATTCAGTGCGAAACTATCGTCGGTTTCAAACCGTTGCCGGCAGCTTTGGAGAACGAACTCAAAAGGTACAACCCGTCGAATCTCCCGCTTCTCTCTATGGAGTATTGTGCCAATGGCAACTTGAAAAAGTTGCTGTCACGGTGTGAAAACGTCAACGGACTGCAAGAAAACGAAGTTCGTTATATTCTACAAGACATGTGTAACGCTGTAAGATATTTACACAACATCGACATCACGCATCGCGATATCAAACCGGATAACATCGTGCTACAAAAGACTGACGGCAGGCCCGGCGGGGTGATATACAAGCTCATCGATTTGGGATACGCGAAAGAATTGCAAACTTTAGTTAGTTTCGTCGGTACGTTGCATTATCTAGCCCCGGAGATATTCGCCCAACAGTCGTACAAGATAAACGTGGATTATTGGTCGCTTGGGATAGTCGCTTTCGAAATTATAACCGCGAAACTTCCGTTTTTACCTCACTTGACGCCCGTTGAAAGGTGAGCGATTATTTTGGTTGGCTGTTTATTTGATTACGATGAATGGTTTTCAGGTTCAATTATTTGGCACACAAGTCACCAGACGTGATATCTATTTATAAAGTTGGATCCGAATTGATGTGTTCGTCGAAAATATGGATTAATAATCACATATCGAAGTGCTTCCGACGGCACATTGAGGTTTGGCTTAGAACGGTGCTGCAATTTGATCCTCTCAAACGTGGGGTGTACGAAGATAGTACAAAAAATGTTTTCAGTGAATTAGAGTTCATACTCTCAAAACAAATTATAAAAGTATTCTCCGTTTGGAATTTTAAAATGTACAGCTATGAAATATGCGACGGTATGAAAATGGCGAGTTTAAAGAAACTGGTCGAAGATGGTACAGGTATCCCTGTGGGTAATCAGTATTATGTAACTGATAAAATTTTATGTCTGTATAATGAAGACATGTTAGTGGCGGATTGTTTCGATGAGGTAAGCCATTTCCAGATTTCTGGTTGTAAATAATTTCTTATTAAATATTACCAGTGGCATTAAGTAATCAAAAATTGTATTACACAAGCATTTTTATAAATGTAAATAATGTTATTTTGACTTAATTTTTTCTTGGAGATAAATCACCAGACAACATTGTACATGTTTGCCAAGGGACAAGCAATCGCAGATATAAACATTGCTCTACCCGAACAGATAAAACTTATATTTGAAAGCGGTCAGAAAGGAATCACATGCGAGATATTAAAAATGGCGTACATCAATTCGATTTACTTCATAATGCAAAAGAAAACATTATATGCGGCGTTGGAGACCGCATGGAATCTGCACCTACGACATTTAGATGTTTTATTTAAAAAGGAAAAAGAATTATTCACTTCCGTGCGTACCGCATGTTTGAAGCTAACGACGGAAGTAGAGTGCTACACCAAAGTGAATGACATAGCAAAAATGGACTTAAAAAATCAAAAGCACGTGCAATATTTAATAAATCGCAGGAAACATTTGCGACAGTCGAAGGAACTCGTCGAGAATGTTAACTCTCTGACTGAACGATGTTTAAAATTGCGACGTATCGAAGCACAATTTTTGTGTTATGCTGAAAATGTGAAGAAGTTATTCGGATGTGCTGACCTCCAACAAAAGTAAGTGTGAAAATTGTAACGCTGATTAATTCAGAATCGGCACCAATTGTCATTTTTAAAGGACAATTATTATGTTTCTACTAACTCATTTTGTTGCAGTATTTACTTTTGAGTTGTGGCCTTTTCAATCTTTTAACGATGTTTTTAAAGTGATTTAAAAATTAAAATAATTCTACTTTCTACAATTTCGCTGCCTCAATACTTGATCACATAATTTATTTGCATTTATGTCTTAGATATGACAATATATTGAAGTTGTATCAACGACAATCCGACAAATTAAATCAACAACGAAGTGACGACTTATCGTACAGAGATATGTTAAGGACTGTATCAGATGTGGTAAAAGTATTACGAGACACAGTAAAAAATGATGACATTATTAGATGTATGAAGTAAGTAGAAAGTTTCATCCATTATCGCTATGTTTACAACAATACGACCAATCGGTTATTTATATTAACCCCTTAAATGATTACATGATTATATTACAAAAATATCAATTTTAAATTACTAATATTTTTAATTTTAATTTTGTATCTAGGTTGTCTCGTAGATTATTCGTAAAATTACAAAATATCTTCAAGTGGATTGATGCTCTTAACGCAGAAATCCACCAAGTTTCAACGTCGGTGTGCTCAAACGAATGCGAAAAAAATGATTTAATTTTCGAGCAGAATTCCAAAGGCAGTGTAATGTCTATAATTTTCTCTGAGCACACAGACGAAAATTTGCCGGAAACAAACCAACTTATAAAAGACAACACGTCTCTACGATATCGGTAATATATATTTAGTATTTATTCTACTTATTGTTATTTGCACGTGGTATTTTCTAGAATTCAAGATAAAATGAAGGAAGGATTTGCATTGATTCGTTATATCTCAGAATCTGCTCTGGATGAAAAAATAACAAGTTACAATGGTGTAAATTAATTAATTCTTCTAAGTAAATCGTGAACGAGGATCTGATATAATCGGTCCATTTCATATCTAGTGGAAATGAAAAGGAAAACACGTTATGCAGTAACTCGCACATATTAATTTTATCGTTAATTTCTCATATTTTAATATTTCACCACCGCCCTCGGCAATAATAAATTGATTGCAAATTCCTAATGGATTACAAATGGTTAATATGTGCATCTCAAGAGTGAAGACGTTTCATATCACTAATATCGAGTTATTCACCAATCCATTTTTAATCAAATTAATACAAATGCCATGCCAAAGAATATGCAATGACATGTTTTAGTGTAATCTGTTAAGTTTTGAAAGGATTATTTTCTGTATTACTTTATGTATTTTACGTGTCGTTATATACTTATATTATATAGTACACATCAAAAGTAAGTCATCATTTGGTGTCGACTATATTTTAGGTTTGTTGAAACAAAATGAAAGAAAATACCATATTTATGCTCCTATTTCTAACGAAACAGAATCTGTATTTTGCAATATGGATTAATTTCTTATTGTAAATCAAATGTTTGGAGAAATTTAGACAGCATTTATATACATGTTGAGATTTTTCAATTTTATAAATTCATTCTCAAGACAATAATTAAAAATGTTGTCACTTAGTGCCTCTCTCTCAAAACAGGCACCTAGGCACATAGGTTTATGTCCAATGAGAACTCAAGAACTTGTATTTTTGTACACTTCTATATTTCCAATAAATATATTCTTAATACGAATTAATGTTTTTATGTATTATTGTTTTATTACGGTATTAACTATTATCTTCCATGAAAGTAAATTCCAGAAATTACATTTATTGCGTTCCATTAATATTAACACATTATAAGCGGGCCGGGTAAAATTACCCGTCGTGAGAACTGCTGGCCATTAGCGGGGCGGGTATTTTTACCTTTTGAATGTAGGTATTTTAAAAGCGGGACAGGGTATTTTTACCGGATGGGTTTACATATGAAATTAAAAGAGTTACCTCGTACAATTATTTTAGTTTCCCGCTACGCAGCATAGTTTTATATGCTAGGCTACCCGCTCATAATGTGTTAATATATCGGCTTCATTTGCAAAAGGAAAAATAGAGTTAGTCGAGTGTTAGTCATCATTACTTATTTGTCGTTGTGTTCGTCAAGGACAAGGAGTGGCAGTGAATGAGACATTCCAAGATGGTACTGAAGGGCACATCTGCTGCACGTACCAGGACACTGTTTAGTTTGGGCAGGAAAGACCTGTGCACTCTAGCAGTCCAGGCTACTGGTCATAGCCGACTAAGGCATCACATACATAAACTGGGAGTGGCAGAGGCCACCGAGTGCCGACTATGCCTTGAAACTGATGAGATAGCAGAGCACGTCATGTGTGCCTGCCCCGTGTGGGACTAAATCTGGTTTACAGTCTTTGGCGAGACAAAACTTAAGCTGGGCGAACTTGACAAAATCTCGCACTCTAAAATCCTCCTCGATCTAAAGAGAACAGGATTTGGGGGTGAACTATAAATAGTTGAGCCACAATAGACTCTTGCGGTCGCAATATGTACACCGCTCACAATAGATGTGGCTTGCAGTAGGAACAAAATTTGTTTCTTTTGCAGTTCTATAACATGAAACGCAAAAACATTGTTTTTCTCATGTAACTTCTTAAACACGATACTATAATCCGTTTATCATAAATGAAGCTAACAATAAGGAATTGATTAATTTTCAATTGTAAGCTGATAAATTCTGTTCTTAGTGGTTGATTCTCAGTTCTGTCTTCGTTTTCGTTGTGCTTCTTACTCTTTTTTTCTTGGCAGTGGCACCTTCCTGGATAGATTCTTCTAGTGGGAAATCCATTAACATTGCTCCGCTGCATGCAGGTACCTTAATTTTCCACTTCCTGATGACTTTCGTCACTTGGTTAAGATTCGTGATTGCACCCATTATTTTTCCAAAGCTTCATCAGCCTCTTGGGGGATCTTCAGGTGCACTTTCCAACTTGTGTATATGTCATCTAGGAATTTCCCATATAACCTTAAAAATAAAACAAACTGTTAACTGTTGTTGAGGTTATGTACTAACATTTATTTCACAAGAATTAGGTTACAAGATCCTATACTTTTCGAGGTACAAGTGAGATTCTTGATGGTTCTTTACGCAAATTATTTGTAAAATCAAGCTCTTTTTTTAAAGTTGGTAGTTTTAACCCGACAAATATCTGAGACTAACATTGTTAGGGATATTTTATTGTGTTCGATTTGCATCACTGACGGGAGTAATCGCGGGATATTGCAATAGATGCAGTGCCTCAATATATATATATTCATTTCACGTCGACAAGCACGAATAGAGGAAGACGTGCAACCAAGCTATGGACCAACTGGGCCCGCAGCTTCTTCATTGCTCATTGTACAATATTTTATGCATTGTCCTCCTCAAAGTAGTCCTTCTGTGGGACTACTTGACACTTAACGCAATGTTAAAAATTGATTTTTCTGATCCAAATAAGTCAAAAATAACTGCCTCTGAATAATAGCGTAGAATTGGGACGAAGTACACGTGTAAACCTTGGTTAAAATTTGAAGTCCGTGTTGAAATTTATCATCAATTATGATGCCATTAACGTAATTAATATTTTAAACATAATTGACAGCTGCGATCCTTCTTGATATTAAAAGTTAGTTAATTTGAAGCGTCGATGATAAATGCGTCGTATCGGTAAGTAACAAGCGCAGGTAAACACGATTCAAAGCTGTCTTGATTTCCTGCGGGAGAGCTTACGGCATCAAACTAGGATTAAGGGAAGACTTGCGAACTCGGTGGCTCCAACAGATTTCATCATAAGAACTTATATTAGTATATGGCCGTATACCGTTATCTCGAGGTCAAAATTTATTTTGAGATTTATATTTTCCTCGAGCTTTAAGTTGTCGCTGTGCCGGTATTATTAGTATTATGTTTTAAATTTTAATTATCGATGTATTATAACGTCATGTTGTCAAATATCTTCTCGTAATATATTATCGTTTTAATAAAACGCAAATAAACCTGTAAATCGACGTTGTCCATTTTTGTACTACATGCAACATGTTTATTGGCCATTATGTGAGTGAAATCGATGCACTAAATATCAATTGTCGGTAAATGCCGTACTTAAAGGATATCTACTTTATGGTCTTCGATTATCGACTTTCCAGTGCATTGAATATATTGCTCTGGTATATGGCAGGCTCTTTGTTCTATACTTCAAACCATGCAAGAAGTAATTGTTATTTTGAAAAATGCCAATAAACAAAACAATTTCGAGTATCATTTTATATAACATTAATAAGCACGTGAAAAATTGGACTTTGGGTTGAAAATTTTTACAAGAAGTGATTATTGATTATTGGTAATTATTGGCAATGCTAGAAGAACATTGAACTATTTGTTTTTCGTTGCGTCCGCTAAAAATGGCTTTCTTGGTGTCGTTCTGTCGGGCACAATTTTCCAAAACGAAGCCTTTAATCCTAATACGGAAAAGGACAAACATCCATTGCCGATGATCCGTTCGCCATTACCAAAATTAGAGCAATCGCATTACCAACGAATCCAGTTACCTATCAAAATTTACACTCTTTAGGAACTAATGCAATTTCATTTTAACGCGATGGAACCGTGATACGCTTTCGTTCGTCGGAAATGCGATCGGAAAATAATTAGAAATCTGGTTCGATAATTGAAATGCCGGAAAATTTCACTCCAGACAACGCCGTGTGTAGTTTCCAGTTTAAGTGGATTACTGGCCGCGCCGTTAACAGAGTGGTAGCGAAAACCGCAAACAGATATTTGGATTAGTTGAAATTATTAATTGCTGCGAACGTGCATTTTTATTAGGCACAGAATGAATTGCTACCACAATTGGAAGCGAGCTTACACATTTTTGCAAAAGGAAAAAGGTACTGGAATTTACTTTTTAAAATAAGTGAATAGATAGTACTAGTAATTTGTACAACTAGTTTTTGAAGTTTTTTCAAGAATTTGCGGTTCGATCAAGCAAATGAGTGAAATAACAAAGAAGGCTGAACACTTATTATTGCCCAAGGATCTTAAAAATTATTAGCAAGTAGGTGTTCCTTTTTTTAGTGTATTATATAACCTCCAAACACGGCATAACACCTGTCGCATGTCTTCAAATCAGATCAGCGATTTTATCTATTAATGTCTACTTGAAAATGGTTCAAACATATAAGAGAAAGGTGGGGAGCAAGCCACATCAAACTAGTCACGACTTTGGATTCTGTATAAAGATATATACATAATCTAATGCAATTATGTGAGGAATACACTTCATTACATAGCACAGAATCCCAATAATTATTTTATACTGCGTCAAATGATTGTAAAAAAGCCGTTGTTAAAGCAACCAAAGTGGAACCCAATTCAGTTGAAAACTATTTAAATAGCAAAGGGATACAAGTGTAATAGTTTATAAATAACGGAACTGGGAAAGAAGGTTGGATGCAGAATTTTGTAAATCGATATGACATGAAGAAGAAGTGTGAAAAAGTTTGCCTCAGTTAATTAAACAAAGATGACATTCAATCTAGATTTCAGCATTGTACCAAGCCAACCTAATACAATCGAACCCAACCCCACCCAACCAAACCTAACTAATCATATGACGTAAGTAAACAAAAAATAAGGAAGGCTGTTAAGGCAGTGTTTGGACAGTAGATGTGCCAAGATTGGGGATGTTATTCAATTTGGATTTCATGCATTGTACCAACCCAATCCAGCCCAACCTAACCCAACCCAACGCCACCCAATAGTACTCATACGATGTAGGCTTTGACGTTTGCATTTTCAGACCAAAAGTAAATGGCGAGTTCGAAGAGATATGAAAACAAAAATAACGACATTATAACGAAGGACATTTTTCCTAGTTTCCTAGCCGGGTAAGGAAAGATATATTAAGAATAATATTCAATCTGAATTCGAAACAAAAGATCCCAAAACAAATTTTACAGCAACTGTAAAAGTAGAATATATAATCGGGCAAAGTTTAAAAGAAATGTTTCAAGAGACTAGATTTGGAAACGTATTTGTCAAAGTGGTATTAAAAATCCATGCTCATTTTCGACACAAAAAGAAAAAAAAACCAAAAGGAATTGTATCGCATCGTGTAGTGAGGTGAACTATCTGCAAGCTCAGTTTAAAACATTACTGTTGAGTGACAGTGATAGTCAAGCACGAAAGCGACCATTGCTAATAGGTTTGAAACCAACACTTGGATGGGTTAATCACAAAATTGTATTCTTGCTTTAATTTTAGTTTCCTATCCAGTTTATGTCAAAATCTTTTTTTTTTCATTTACGTACGTTCATATTTGCATTCATCTTTGCATAAATAACCTTTTAATTGTTTGGTAGAATGCACCAAGACGTTAATAAGCGACATTTAATTTAAATTTCAAAAATTTTATTAAAAAAAATATATCATTAATTCGTAAAATATTCCGTAATTAAAAACGTTGATTAAACGCAAACCAACCGAGTTCAAAGCATAAAATTAAATCTGCGCCGATAGCTCGTCCAGAAACGTGAAATCGTGCGCAAATAAATTCCCGGAAATGACTGAACGCCACCTAACAAAAAAAAAAAAAAAAATCAAGGCCGAAGAAGTTCGACCGTCAAGTCGACATGAATGAAACGAACCCGACAATTCGTGGAAAAATTGAATGGCTTCGAAGAATTCAACGACCTTCGCACGAAAAAACGTTCATAGTAAATAATACCGTAGACACCGAGATATTTTAATAGCTTCTAAGAATTCAACGACCTTCACACGAGGTAACGTTCGCAGTAAATACGATCGTAGAAAATTTATGAATGAAATGAACTCGATGTCGGTAATGCTTCAATAGTTTCTAAGAATTCGACGACCGTCATACGAGAAATTACGTAAAGAATTTATAAATGGAATAATCTCGACAATTCCAGGAACATTTTAATGGCTTCCAAAAATTGGATGTTTGAATTAAATGAGATCGTAAAGAATTTACGAATGAAAAAGGACGTGTTTGTAAATCGGGGGTATGATTCATACATTTTAATAAAAAAATTAATCGATGTCATTGAGATATTTTAGATGAAATATGTAAAGAAGGGCAAGGCAACAGTGCATATAAAAATAAAATAAAATTGTGTTGTTATAACTTCTATGATGGATAATATCTAATCTAATAAAAATATTTAAATTTGTTTAATCGAATAAATATGAAATTCAATCAAACCTTTCCGCAATTACATTAGACTAATGCGCGTTACGTTGCTTCCGTATACATAATTGGTAAGATATTTTTTCATCGACGGGCAATTATACTTCACCACTGTGATTGGTAATTGATTTTCCCATCCAATTAGGGCTCGCGCTCGCAGATCCACACACACACGGTAAATTTTGCATGCTTTTCAATTTAAATCAACATTTTATCACCGGCAGCTGGTTTTCCCACGGTAAAATTGTCAGCGTTGTTCATCGTATGTTAAGTTTGAAATTTATTAGGTTTTCGTATAACGTTTGTAACAAAAGTTTCGCGAAAATAATTTTTTTTGGTTTAATTGTAGTTTGGTCACTTGTTAGTCGTATACACGATATGGTAATGACAGATAAACGACTGACCATTCGCCGGACGGCTGCAATTGCGAATTTTTCTTCTGGTGCTATAGAAAATATTTTAACAAATATTTTGGAGCTAAAAAGTTGTAAAATCTTGACATTTGATCAGAAACGTTCTAAAACATTGCATTCTGAAGCCAATTTGGCAAAGTTTAAAGCAGATCCGGATGAGTTTCTTTCTTGATGAAACGTGGGTTCACCACTTCGATCCACAGTCGAAGCAACAAAGTATGAAGACATTGCCATTTGCCACCAGCTGGTGAAGTTATGGCCACAATTTTTTGGGACGCAGACGGAATTTTGACGACTGATTTTTTGGAACGTGGACATACAGTAACAGGCTCCTACTATGCCAACTTACTGTCAAGATTGGGCGAATGTGTCAAGGAAAAAAAACGAGGTTAAAAGAATATCTTCGGGAGACCAGATATTACGACGACTGATTGGAAGAGCAACCGAAAGAATTTTTTCCCAGATGAATCAAAGGCTCGGAGAATCGTTGGACCAAATGCATGTAGAAAAACAAACGTTTGGTATTTCTTCAATTCAAACTGATCTCCCCTCGTACGACACGCAAAATAAATTATACATACAACACATAACCCTCACATTCGCGCGCATTTTAAAGGACATTTTATCTACAACACATTTCAGCGCCTTCATACCGAACGTTAGCACTTTGCAGCGAGCATGAGTTAGCATTCGTCGTCAATGTGTGTTCTAGTGTTACATATACGTGAAGAACACGGGTCTGTCTAAGGTTGTTCAAAGCGAAGTCGTGTCCCGAATACGGTATTTCGCCTGGTAATTCGTGGAAGC
The DNA here is from genome assembly GCA_959613385.1 of Geotrupes spiniger. Classification (NCBI taxonomy): domain Eukaryota; kingdom Metazoa; phylum Arthropoda; class Insecta; order Coleoptera; family Geotrupidae; genus Geotrupes; species Geotrupes spiniger. The sequence goes on along the minus strand of OY390732.1, from coordinate 423,232 downwards.
ACTCAGAAAGAATCCCTTTACTACGCCATCTCGCCTCGAAGGGACCCCCCTCGCCCACGCATGGCCCTCTTTTCAAATGGAATATCGAATTCGCGGATAAATGTACCTGTCAGTACCTCTGTCCGTAGATTAAATGGACCAGGCCGGCGGTATTATTATTTATGGTTATCAATCTTTTGGCCGGTCGATTCAGGATTAGAATTTCAAATTACGTCGGAATGAAATGTAGCCGTAATGTGTGTTTGTAAGTTAAATGTTTTACTATACAACGAAACGTACAAATTTAACTAATTGGGCATGTATTTAATAATAACAATAATGACTTCAAACACTAAAATGTTGAACACATTAATTAATTAATTTAAACAAATAATGAACATCCTATGTTACGGACCGATTTAATTATTAATTAATTCGTCGAGTATTGCAACCTTTATTATTACGTCGCATTCAGTTATTTCATTCATTATGTCCAATGTTAATTCCATTTAAATGAAGAGGTAAAATGCAATTTTTTTTATTCGCGACGTAATAATATAAAATACGGGAAGGGTTACAATTATATGTAAAAATATAATTGTTTAAATTACTATTTTTATTATTCCTGTTTTCTTCACGTTTCAAATTGTAACTGCAATTAATTAATCCTGTGCTAAGTGCAACTTATTAAAGATAAACATAAATGTCACTTGTGGGGTTTCAGAGAATATATATACTCAGTGACATATAAACTGCACCAGGGGTGGGAATTTTTGGACCAAATTTGGCAGGAATAGTGGACTAGTCCAGGGAAATAGTTGTTTAAAATTTGAAACCCAATCATCAAGTGATTGGGTTTCATGAGATTTTTGACGTTTGTGTCATTTTTTAGAGGTGGTGATAGACAAGCAATTATCGAGTCATTTTTTGAATTTGTTCCACTTTTTCGGATCCCGTCCTTTACTTTAAAGTGTTTCAAGTGTTTAACGATGCCTAGAGGAAGGAGACCTCAAGTTTACCAGCAGTTGCGTGACTTTGACCGAGGGCGGATTGTTGGTTTACGAGAAGCAGGTTTTTCGTTTAGAGAAATCGGCAACCGTTTGGGACGGCACCACTCAACAATAATGCGTGTTTATCAAGCGTGGTCTGAACATGGGGTTGAACGTCGGAGAAGAGGCACTGGGGCTCAAAGACGAACCAATGAACGTCAAGATCGCCGCTTAAGACTTGGCCTTGAGAGACCAATTCTCTACAACTAGATCAATAGCTGATCAATGGTTAGGTGAACAAGGTCGTCCGATAGGCTTGCGAACAGTTTATCGTCGAATAAGAACCTTTGGCTTGCTGTCTTACCGCCCACATCTTGTGCTACCCCTCACTGCTCAACATCGCCAGGAACGTTTGGCCTGGTGCACGGAAAGACTTCAATGGAACTTGGAGTGGCATCGAGTTGTCTTCAGTGACGAACGCGATTTTGTTTAGGAATGCATGATGGTCGGATGACTGTTAGACGAAGACGTGGAGAAAGGCGCAATCCTGATTTTTCGATGGCGAGGCATGTTCACCGAACTGTGGGGTTGATGATGTGGGGTGCTATTGCTTACGGCAGTAGGTCACCCTTGCTCTTCGTTCGGGGCAGTATGACCGCCCGACGCTACATTGACGAAGTGATAGAACCACATGTTCTTCCATATCTTCGAGGGCTGGAAGACCCACTTTTCCAGCAAGATAATGCACGACCTCACGTAGTAAGGGTTTCTCTTGAATTCTTTGAAGAGGCCAATGTTAATCTTTTGCCTTGGCCGCCAAGATCTCCCGATTTGTCGCCCATTGAGCACGTGTGGGACATGATGGGTAGAAAATTGAGGAATCTACCGAACCCACCGTTGACAATAGAAGCTCTACGGCATGAAGTACAGGCTGCTTGGATGCCATACCCCAAGAAGACATTGATTACCTGCTGGAATCAATGCCAAGGCGGATCAATGAGAAATCAGAAATAGGGGCGGACCAACACATTATTAAAGAAAAATCAAAAAGATAAAGTGTTTTCTTTATCAAATTTTAATCAATTGTTACCTTAGACTAGCCCAATGTTTCTGCCAAGTTTGGTCCAAAAATTCCCACCCCTTCTAGGTGGTGCAGTTTATATGTCATTGAGTATAGTTTATCCTTCACGATGTTCGTCAGTCTCAATTATTTCAATACTCAACAGTAATAAGAAGTTTGAATGTATTCTCCCAAAAGAAATCAATTCGGCGAATTGTATTTCACACGCATTTTTTACACTTTTTAAATATTAATTACATCAAGAATAAGTAATAATAAAAGTTAGGTACCATGCACCAAGCACATTATTTTCTATACTAAAAATCGGTGGTAATTCTTATGACTCTATTCAAGCAAAAAAAAATTATTACGTAATATTATAAAAATATATATATATTGCATGTATTTTTATAACCCTAACGATCATACTGCTCTTTACTCTCAAAGATGTTTTCGTTATCCATAATAAGAAAAGCCAATAACGAACTTCATTAAAAACAGTGCGGCAGCACGTATAATGATGCTTCCAGTCCATGTTTTCATCACCCAATTTAAATTGGAGCTTTATTCTTAAAATTGTCGCTTGTATGTCCTCTGCAACAATAAAGCTCATTAATTTAATTGATGGCACAATTACTCCGTAGTTCGGGATGAGAGAAGCGGATGAAGAATATCGACCCATGAGCAAATATGAATACGATTCGTGGCCTAAGTAAAAAAATGATAAATTATAACCTCTGATGTAAGGGGGAAATGATACAAATATTTATTTTCTTAATGAAGCAATAATTGAGGTTTCAACAATATAACTAGTCTCCGTAGCATTTTATCGGTAAGTGAATGCAACGGAAGGTACAAATCAACAGACTAATTAAGCGCTTTTGATCCCTGGCGTTTCGAATGCTCCAAACTAACTAATCTACAATGTGTGTGTGTGTGCGCGCTATGTGTTCGTGTGAGAACAGACAAACTCGACTCGGCGAGACCGCAAACGGTTCAGCGGCACAACAAAACTAGACAATCATTAGGGACCCGAACAAAAGCCGAAATAATCGAATTCGGCCCAAATTGCGCAAATTTATTGCGCGTAATTAGATAAAGCTAATGGCGGCAAAAAGTGTACACATCAATTACCTCGAAGTTATTTATAATTATTGCTGCAGTTTATCGAGATTCGCGATAAATCCAACATTTAATTAAAATTATTAACGTGCGGTCGTGGCACTAAATTAATTTTAATTGAATTATAGACGCGTTACTTGTGAAGCGTGTGCGTTGGAACATTTAGTAATTCATGTTCGCATTCCAAAAACATGTCTTGCAATAAATCGAAACAAACGAGGAAGAAGAGTCCTCTCCTGTTTGGTTTTTTTTTCCGTTTTCATTTCGTTTAGATGTCTTCAGTTACCGTTTATTATTTTTATAAATTAGTAGTTATTGACTCATTTTCAAATGTAACATCCTAAAGGACGACTTTTCAATCATTTTACGTCGCAACATCGCGAAATCGCCTGCGTTGACGTCGCTGACAACGACAGCTAACCAGTGATGTTCGTTGCGCATTTTCCGCAAAAATTTTCACATAATTACTGCGAACAATCGCGGAATTATTTCAAGAAATGAAAAGAAAATAACGTAGAAACGCGGACACAGGAGACGTGGTTCACTCGTTCGCGGTTTAATTAAATTTCGTAAAAATAAACACCTGAATAAAACGAAATGTATAGTTAATATTTTTCTCGGTGCGGTTGCGTTTACTAAATAACATACTGGTATGAATTTATTGTTTGTTCTGGGAATCGTGTATGTTTGATATAATTTGTATTTACATTGGCGGTATTTTTTGCGGATAAACGTTTCAGTTGGAATTGGAACATGAATTTGATGACTAGAAATTGAGAATACATTTGCTCTCATTTATAACCATACCATTTTTTTTTGTATACATACAAATTATGTACATAACTCAATACACCGCAGTCTACAGGCAACAAACTATAGACAAGATAATTGACAAATAGAGAGAGACAGCGATAGAGGTGTTATTCCCCATTCCTCATCTTCAATCTGTGTGTAACAAATGTTTTGCGAAAATTTTTCGTATTATTTCTTTCCTATTAAAAATAAAGTTAACATAGTTGCAATTTATTTCTAATTTTTTTCAACAATACATAACTAACAACAATCCCCCTTTCGTTGATTCGCGATGGCGTTTCTGGGGACTTTCCGCATTGAAAACCTATGTAACGACAATTACAGAAATAATTCAAACATATGCCTCGTATATAAAAAAAAAAACATTGTCAACGTCATCGAACGAAACTCGCCACACGCGACAGACATCCAGTTAAACTATTCAAAAGTCGACGAGTCGAAAAGCTATTTATCAGAATTTGTTCGACGCTGAATCGGAAAATCAGGCCGAGAACAAGTCGTTCGCTTGGCGGGCGCGAACAGTTTTTCCATTAGAATTTTCATTTATTGTTTCGAATTTCATTCAAGTGCATCTTATGCATGATTTAGCGTGCCATTATACGATTTCTATTGTTCATGGGCAACAATGCACCGTTCTTTTTATCCATGAGATGGTCCCTGGCCGGTTAGGTAGCAGAACTGTGTGCCAGCATTGTGTATTGTTCGGAATTTATGTAAATGCGAAATGATGCGACATTATAAATGTATTGCGCGATTTGCATATAGATATATTTTGGTGTAGGATCGTACGAATGTTCAGTGGATCATTTTATGCGCAATTTACATTTTTATGCTTCTTTATGTTCTTGGAATTCCTCTTCATCGCTTTCACGCACGCCCCCGTTTGTAATTGCAATCCGCGACCCTGAATTTTTTTTATATAGTCGTCCTCCACGTGCGATAAAATAAAATGCATGATTATGACAAAAATATACTTGCAGATGTAACATTGGAAAATGTTATAGGGGAAAACGGACACATGAAACATATTTTAGATATCTGGGCGCACGTTATTATAAGTTACATTATTCATGCAATAATAACCAATCAGAAATGTACAATAATTCAAAACACACAAAGAACTGCGTTAAATGTACATTCACAGAAATGTCAAATGTAAAACACGTTATTTGTGATCATAAAATATATGTTTCATAACGAACTACATTAATTAAATTTACGTACTCGTGCAATATTTAGTTTCATTTCGTCATTAGTTATGGCAATCATGTCCATTTATGCAAAATATCACATACAATTATGTATTTAATACGGACTATTGTAGTTAGTTGTAGTTAGTAACTATTAGAATATTTAACTACAACGAGAGCGAGATAGACGATGAACAGACGTCATTAACTGACTGAATTACCAATAAGCACTGATTGGATGGTAGCGTTTGCCAAATTGACTGTAATATATCTCAGTTCCGCTCTTCTAATTTATTAATCCAATCTTATTAAAAAAGTAACCCCAAATAATCGATTTTCCTCTGCATATTCTATATAAAGAAATACAATTTCTTTCAAATTTTATTTACTGTTATCTAAATTACAATTTAAAATAGGTCTCAATGAATTACCTGGCTTATGTTTTTCAGGTAAACGAAATAATCTAGGTACATTTATTTTTAATTTCTGGGAATGAGTTATTAATTGAGGTCCCGGATGCAATAACACTCTGAGCGCGTGGACGTCGAAATAAGTATTGTCCAACCGATCGATATTTTGGGGAAAATTTTTTTTCGGAAAATGGATTAAACAAAAATACCATCTTGTGTAACTTTCTGCATCTTTTTTACCCGAACTATTTTTTGATCCGTCAATTAATTTGTCCAGAAAAAAATTAAATAGTGAAATTTTTTCGTTCGACAATTCAATTAATTTCAATGCTTTTTAAAACTCGAATCGCGAAATCTCGGTAACTATTCGACCAAACTAGTTGAAATTTTTAATGGAACACTGTGACACTTCACCGTTGCGAATAGAGTTATTGCAATCGTCGAAATAATCATTTGTTGGATAATATTCAATAAATAATCAGTTGCGCTACGAAACCATGTTCTTTTTTTTCGACTAGCGAGGAAGTTTTTCGCTATTGGTCTTGCGACATTCTCTTTGCGATATCATTGTTCCTTAGACTGTAACGTAAATTTTGATGTATCACTTGGCGTGATAAGTTTAAAACCTGGAAAGTTGTTGCTTTGTAAACAAAAGGTTCGTTTACCGCGCACGACGCGTCAAGCGCTTCCGTGCTACTTTACTGCATTTTATTCTTGCAAGCATAGATTAATGCTCAAATTACTTAAGTGTTTATGTGATAATCGTGATTGAAGCATACAGTTATTCTTCTATGCAAGTACGCAATCAAACATAGAGCGCATATGAATGAAAAAATTGCAATACGATTACCGGCTGTAAGCAAAAGATTATTTTGGTCACACTCGCGATCGTATAAGGAAAAGTCGAATAATTATTATTGTTTTTATAGAATTTTTTTCTAACAACGAAAGAAATACAAATGAATAGTATTAACTTGTAATTATTACATCACTAAAATATTAAAAACATGTATCATTAGGGAGCAGATTCTTTTGTTTCTTCTACTTTCATTCCTGCTTGTTAGATTTTTATCTTCACTAGATTTGCTCACCGTCTTTACTCTAACACGCATATCATCTAAATATGATATGAAAATAATTTCTACCTCCTGGAGTCAAATATCGTAGCAGTGCATTTAAATCTTTAATTTTTTCTTGTGAAATCCATATTTGTTTAGCTTCTGCAGCATTTACAATATCGTCAAATGACACTGTCGCCTCTATTTTATAGGTAATTGGTTCGCCATCATAATCGTAGAAAACATTAATTTGACCATTACCAAAATACTGAATTTTAACTGCTTTACTGATCTTAAGTCCTTTCGGAACTTTGTATTTTTTTAATATTAAAGATTCAAACTCTTTCACCGTGCAGTCTTTCTGTTCTACTGTAGTAAATGGAGGATTTCGAGCACTTTGTACCAAATATATATAATCTCTTTCAGTTTCAATGTGCTCGAGCAATTTTTTTTCCGCCCGTACATCCCAAATGATAGATGTTTTTAATATTTTAGTGATGTAACAATTACAAGTTAATACTATTCATTGTATTTCTTTCGTTGTTAGAAAAAAATTCTATAAAAACAATAATAATTATTCGACTTTTCCTTATACGATCGCGAGTGTGACCAAAATAAACTTTTGTTTACAGCCGGTAATCGTTTGCAATTTTTTCATTCATATGCGCTCTATGTTCGATTGCGTACTTGCATAGAAGAATAACCGTATGCTTCAATCACGATTATCACATAAACACTTAAGTAATTTGGGCATTAATCTATGCTTGCAAGAATAAAATGCAGTAAAGTAGCACGGAAGCGCTTGACGCGTCGTGCGCGGTAAACGAACCTTTTGTTTACAAAGCAACAACTTTCCAGGTTTTAAACTTATCACGCCAAGTGATACATCAAAATTTACGTTACAGTCTAAGGAAAAATGATATTGCAAAGAGAATGTCGCAAGACCAACAGCGAAAAACTTCCTCGCTAGTCGAAAAAAAAGAACATGGTTTCGTAGCGCAACTGATTATTTATTGAATATTATCCAACAAATGATTATTTCGACGATTGCAATAACTCTATTCGCAACGGTGAAGTGTCACAGTGTTTCATTAAAAATTTCAACTAGTTTGGTCGAATAGTTACCGAGATTTCGCGATTCGAGTTTTAAAAAGCATTGAAATTAATTGAATTGTCGAACGAAAAAATTTCACTATTTTATTTTTTTCTGGACAAATTAATTGACGGATCAAAAATAGTTCGGGTAAAAAAGATGCAGAAAGTTACACAAGATAGTATTTTTGTTTCATCCATTTTCCGAAAAAAAATTTTCCCCAAAATATCGATCGGTTGGACAATACTTATTTCGACGTCCACGCGCTCCGAGCGTTATTGCATCCGGGACCTCAATTGTGGACAGATTTTTTATCGCATCTTTGGAATACAATAAGGTTAGCGCTATTAGTCGTAACAAGCAACCAGATGCATTTGAAACAAACCGTTCTTAAATGCAGATTATAGAAGTTTGTACGATTTCCCGTACATTTAGAAATTGAATGAACTTCTAGATGCACCACAACCCGGATCGTTCCCGCACATTTAAGACGGCAGTCGGCACCGGCGCAAGCTATAAACAAAGCGAAGAAAAATAGTTAAGTAATCTCTCGTTAATATCCCATGTTGTGGTAACGGTTCCAACGAAACCTTCATTCGTCTTATTAAAAATAACAAACAAAAAAAATCATTATAAAAGATATGGATGCTCATTCTCTTTTTAATCAAAACATATTTAATTGTTTGTATTTTTTTTAATTTCCTTATTACAGCTCGTGGTCGTCCGTTCATGTAAGAATAAATAAATGTCATTGTATCAGTCGGCTAAAATTACGGACGTGAAATTGAAACACATTGAAAATAAATGAGCAGTGAGTTTTGTGAGTGTTTTGGAACGTGCATTGGGTTCTTTGTAACAAATACAAGTACATTTCAATGAATTTTTTAATCATGTTTTGTGAAAGTTACTTTGGAAACGATATAACATGAACATCCAGAATGTTTATTAAAAGAAATTATGTCCGTCGAAGAATTGTTACAATTTACAATTTTGCGGCCTAAACAGCGGTTGCGTTTCTATCTGCGGCCGACTGATTAATGATGTTGTCCATTACCAAATAAAATAATCCAAAATGTCAATGCATATGTAATGGAACACCGCATACAGGCGCGCTAACTAACTGTTCGCATGAGACCTCAAATTAACAAAGCCACAACAGACAATTGCTGCTTGTAAAACAATTTAAACGCCATATCGCGAAATTTAATTGCATCTAAATGAGTTACAGTGCAATGCGTATTATTAATATTGTTATTATCACGCGGCATTTACTTACTGCCCTAAATATGATATATAGTAACTTTAGCACTTGATATAAAACTATAAATGCATATTCCAGGTTTTGTACACAGCTTGAAAATGAATATCAAACTTCAGAATATATCTATGTGAGTCTTCAAAAGAAACATTAAGGGGGGTCCTGCTTTAGGAGGACTTAAAATGTCGTTTTTGGGGGAATTTTTTTAGGACAGAAAAAAATGAGCGAGTCTAGTGAACTTTTTAGAGCATTTTATTGCATATTTGAGCATTAAAGAAAAAATATTTCGAGAGAAAAATATTTAAACGGAACCGATTTTTATGCACATTTGTGCAACACCTTTCAATTCCAATTTACAATCGGTGGGAAATATATAGCTCGTAATTTTTGTCTGAAACAAAAAAACCAAAGAAAATTGTAATTCTCATATATTTTCTTCTATGTGAACTAAACAAAACCCCAAAATTTTGAAATTCAAGATTTTTCTCAGGTTTGAAAATAAATGTGCTCTTTGCAGGAAGAGAAAATCATTTCAACTTGCTAAAAAAGTTGTTTAGAATTTTTTTTTCATTAATCTTTTTAGTTCTCATCGAAGAGAATGCTACTGAAGCCAACAAAAGTTTTGTTTCGTTTTGATTGCTTGTCTAGTTTTCTCGCAATCACGCCCACCAGTTTAGAAAAATCGTAAAAACGAAAACTCGAGAAAACGCGCTCTAAAGTTTACGATCAGGAAAAATGTTAATTTTCGATCACTTACGGAATATCTCGTTATAATCCTACTATAGCTCTTACGAATTCAAAATATTATTGTTTCGAACGACCGATTGAACTTTTTTCAGTACATAGTTCGGTGTTATGTGACTGCGGGGAGGGGCGCGCGTTTCGTTTGTCCTAGCGTTCATGCGTTCGTATATTTCGTATATTTTTCTCGACACCTCACTGTGTTTAGTGCTGTATCTTTCAAAATATTGCGAATTAACCGCTATAACTTTTTATACATATTCTTAGATATATTAGGCATACATTTGAGCAATAAAAAAAATCGATTGTTTGAGCCTTCTAAAGCAGGACCCTCCCTTAAGCGCTAGTAAAACTATTTACAATTGAATATTGAAATTGAGATCAGTATTTACGGTTCCTAACATAAAAAGAAGCAAATTGAAGTAATATCAAACGTTTATTTTTCTACGTAATCTCCCTGAACGTCGTCGATGCATTTGGTCCAACGACCTTTGATTCCTCTGGAAACAAATCTTTCTGTTGCTTTTCCAACCAGTCGTTATAAAAGTACAAAGATTATAAATACTCCTTTGGCTTAGATTAAAATCTCCAATTATTTTCACAAGTACAAAATTGAGTTATAATAAACAATATCAAAACATTATAAATACATGACCGATTAAGCAATCAGTTTCGATTGAAAATGAAACACATTTGATGTTTCTGTCCTCATGGAGCATTATAGTATTAGAACAATGGGACTAATTAATACGGTAATCCTGCCAAATAAGACATCAAACGATCAATGGAATAACGTGACACGAATGGAATTTGATTGTTCGTCAAGTATGATATATTTAGGCACTTTGGATAGAATTGTTTCGGATGTATTGTAACCGTTATGTAACGTACAGTATTTTATTATATTACGTATTTACTTGATGTAGTTTTGAGTGCTGTGTCAATAATTTCAGCTTAGCCGTTTCGTATAATTTCGTTCTCATATCTGCTGGTCCTCTATCGAATCTTACAATCTTGATTAGAAACGTTTTGGTACAGTTAGCCCAGACAAAATTTTATCACGTCAATTGACCGATTGCTTGCACACATTACACTGTTGAAACATCAAATTATTTATCGATGAAGCAAAAACAGCAGGAATCAAACTAAAACAAATTCGCAACTTGCGAGTTGTAACTAAATTTCCGCATTTTAGTTGTTGCGACCCAAAATGAGCACGCAGGATGTAAATTGGAATGGATCCACAATTAAGTACATACACACACATAAAGTTCACATGAATTAAATTTTCTCAATATAAAGGTCTCTTCTGTATGGCTCAACTCATAGAGGGTGGATGAGTGTTGCTATTTGTATTTACTTTCGGCCATTTTTTACGTGCAGAATAATTACGCGTAAAACAAATTAAATGTTGCTTTAATATTAGTGTTTTTAAAATCGATTTTAGAGCAAATTACAATTTATTAAAACATTTCTCATCATATGCAATTTGTTTGTTCATTTCTTGCATTATTTTAGATCATAAACGATTTCTTAAAACACATATTTAATTATCCCTCCTGACAATTAATAATACAAAAGCGGTCTAATAATTCAATTAACGAAATTTATTTAAATTAAAATCAATAAATCACACGGTGCAACACATCTACCGCAACGTTTTGCCCCCGCGTAGTTTTTTGGGACGCCGTTATAGAAAACATTTATCTCGGAATCTCGCAAAGTCCTATTTTAGCAGATGTTGCTCCTACCAAAGTTCAACGAGCCTCGAACTTCTCTCCGCGAAATAATTTATCGTTGTTTTTGTTCGGCCCGGCTTTTCCTGCTACACATCTCAATCGGTTCAGAATCGCAATCGACGTCCGTCCGGCGAAACAGCTCGCCAACAAACTAATTAAATAGATGCGGGACGTTAAATTCGTTAAATTCATTAGACTACAAGTGCAAGAAAATTTGACTCCAGTAAATTATCGCACCACTTTGTATTTATTTTTAATTTTCGAATTTTCTGTAGTACATGTATTAAAAATGCGATGAAAAGAGAGTTTGAAGAAATGCATATTTAACGACACATTAGATACTGAAGTACAGTTATTTGTTTTCTGTTACAATGAATCGTGCAACATTTTATATTTGACTGTAATATCCCACATTTTAAGAAATATTTTGGGGCTAAAACAGTCACGAATCTTGACACCTGATCAAAAACATTCTAGAGTATTGCATTCTGAAGCCAGTTTGGCAAAGTTTAAAGCAGATCCGGATGAATTTCTTCCTCGATTCGTCACTGTTGATGAAACGTGGGTTCACCACTTCGATCCTGAGTCGTAGCAACAAGGTATGGAGTGGCATCGCCGAGGTTCTCCGCCACCCCGCAAATTTCGGGTGGTAAAGTTATGGCCACGATTTCTTGGGACGCAGACGGAATTTTGATGATTTTTGAAACGTGGACATAAAATAACAAGCTCCTACTATGCCAACTTAATTTCAAGATTGCGCGATTGTGTTAAGGGGGATCCTGCTTTAGAAGGCTCAAAAAATCGATTTTTTTTATTGCTCAAATCTATGCCTAATATATCTAAAAATATGTATAAAAAGTTATAGCGGCTAATTCGTAATATTTTGAAAGATACAGCACTAAACACAGTAAGGTGTCGAGAAAAAAATATACGAACGCATGAACGCTCCGACAAACGAAGCGCGCCCCCATTCCCGCAAACACATAACACCGAACTATGTACTGAAAAAAGTTCAATCGGTCGTTCGAAACAATAATATTTTGAATTCGTAAGAACTATAGTAGGATTATAACGAGATATTCCGTAAGTAATCGACAATTAACATTTTTCCTGATCGTAAACTTTAGAGCGCGTTTTCTCGAGTTTTCGTTTTTACGATTTTTCTAAACTGGTGGGCGTGATTGCGAGAAAACTAGACAAGCAATCAAAACGAAACAAAACTTTTCTTAGCTTCAGTAGCATTCTATTCTATTTGAACTAAAAACATTAATGAAAAAAAAATTCTAAACAACTTTTTTAGCAAGTTGAAATGATTTTCTCTTCCTGCAAATAGCACATTTATTTTCAAACCTGAGAAAAATCTTGAATTTCAAAATTTTTGCGTTTTGTTTAGTTCACATAGAAGAAAATATATGAGAATTACAATTTTCTTTGGTTTTTTTGTTTCAGACAAAAATTACGAGCTACATCTTTCCCACCGATTGTAGACTGCAATTGAAAGGTGTTGCACAAATGTGCATCAAAATCGGTTCCGTTTAAATATTTTTCTCTCGAAATATTTTTTCTTTAATGCTCAAATATGCACTAAGATGCTCTAAAAAGTTGACTAGACTGGCTCATTTTTTTCTGTCCTAAAAAAATTCCCCCAAAAACAATATTTTAAGTCCTCCTAAAGCAGGATCCCCCCTTAAGGAAAAAAGACGGGGAACATTGAGCAAAGGAATTTTGTATCATCAAGACAACGTTCCTGTCCACAAAGGTCATGTTGCCATGAGCGCTGTTCGGAACGCAGGATTTGAATTGCTTGAACATCCCGCATAGTCACCAGACCTGGCCCCTAGTGATTTCATTTTATTCCAAAATTAAAAGAATATATTCGGGTGACCAGATATTACGACGCTAATGAAATGACATTTCTTCAATTTGTTTTCTTCTGTGTTAGGGACCGTAAATACTGATCTCCATTCGTACCATAAATTGTTATAATGTTATCCATCACGTTATTATACAACTAGTGTTTTCAAACACTGTCTGTAGAAGTCTTCTTAACTGATGACTTTCGTAAAAATTCACGTCTATACAAGTTAAACATTTAAAACACATTTTCCGTACAACATTATTTAATCGAAAACTGAGCTAGACAAATAAAATACACCCATTTTCATTTCATTACGCCACGGGTTGTAGGCAATCTTTTAATATATTTCTCCAAAAGCGCGCAAAATATGTCGCAATGTCTGTCCGGCGAAAAAAAAAACTCATATCAGCGTGCGACCTCGGCGTTCTGAACATCGCAATATTATTTTGTTTCGTCCGTTACGTGCCACGTGTGTAAAAACAAAGTGGTGCAGAAACGCAGCGTTTAAATATACATGCATCAATTACCGGTCCCCCAACTGCACGTTTCCACGGTTCGCAACAAAGAGATGACGTTAGTAATGTGGGTTTAATGGCGTCCGGTGTTATTCGCCAGTTGACGAAGATCAACCTATTACCGCTGTGTTTTACAGGTGAAAAGGGTAAACGCCGACTGCATTAAATGGTTTTGTTTTGAAAACGTGTTTTATGGCTTACGGTCGAAAATTTTAATATTACTCGTTGATGTATTCTATTTCCTCATTCGTAGGTGACCGAGTTTTACCTACCAATGTATCAGAATTGAATCTATCTAAGAAAAGTTTCGGGGAAATTCTTCCTTCCTATTAAAAATGAAGCGATCATCTTACCATTGGACATTGAGAATTTGTCAAGTTTGCAGAAAAAATGATTATTTTTGTGAACCCGCGTTCATCGTCATCACTCAAACAAATAGCCGAATATATTACGTGATATGTAAAGCAAACGGTTAAATAGATGTAATGGATCTATTAATAAAATTACGTTCATTTTCATTATATCCCTGGCTGAATGTGTATGTTAAACCGCGAGCGATCCACAATAAAACTGGAATACATAAATATGGCTTGGATGGTAATTAATTAAAATTCATATGTGACATATTATTTATTCTGATTTGTCCACATAAATTCTGTTCAGTACGTTATATATGAATCAATGAATATTCATTTGTCGAGTTTAAAATTTGTTTGTTCTTCTTGCGTAAACAAAACTAACATAAAATATGGTAAAATCGACATAATATATATATCATATATATATCTGTGTATGTGTGTTTGTGTGCGGAATTTAAAGAAAAATGAATTTTAATAAATTCAGAAAAGCAAATTCAACATCAACATATTATCGACATGTCCACGAGTAAATATTTAATGAAAATATATACATTCAAAGCGAGAATAAATTTGAAAACTTTGAAGTGAATTAAATTAAACTAAAATAAAGCAACGCATTATGTTTAAATCGAATGGAGCCGAGTTAATTTTGAAATGTCAATATTTCGGCTGCATAAAGCTTTTAAACATGAATGTATTCATCAAACTGAAAGTGGATAAGGTTATCGATTATAAAAATACGAACCCCACAGTTTCGGTTTGGTCTGGTTTCATTGGAGAAGACCACTCGGTCATTATAGTGTCGTTGAGCGAATTTATTAAGACAGAAACGAACTGTAATAAAAGTGCAAAAATGCTCCTGAAGTATGGACATCATGTAACGTGTCTTGGATGGATGTGATGTAACAACGATGCTCGCAATTGTTGTCGCACATTACAATTGGGAAACGTAAAGCAATGGACCGATATTTAAAAAATTGTAATACTTTTTGTAAGCAGTACGAGGTAAAATGATTGATTATGATTGGATTGCATTAAAAATTTTAAGAAATTTAATTATAATAAATATATAGGTACATACGTTAGGCCATTCGATTATGTATCGAACTTCGATCGGTCATTTTCGCCGTTCATTTGCTTGAAATTTGCAAAGTTTCTAATGTATGCCTGGCACGCCGTAATTGCATCCCTACTGGTGAATTCCTGAATTGAATTTAACGCCCTATTTATGTCCTGCGATGCATAAAAGCCTCCATGTGAAAGAGTGCGTAAAATTGTAAAATTATTATCGTTTTGGTTTAATTTCTATAAATTCGTTCTAGACATAAAGTTTATTTTTATCGATAAATTCATTAATTTTCTGCAAGGTAAATAAATAAAGATTGATAAAACGGTTTCTAGTTATAATCACAAAGCCTACGAGGTGAGATCACTATTTACGGTCAACATAGAATGAAAGAAATTGAAGAAATATCAAACGTTTATTGTTCTACGTAATCTGTCTGAACGTTGATGCATTTGGTCCGACGATGCTCCAAACCTTTGATTCCTCTGGAAAAAAATTTCTTTCGGTTGATCTCCCAACCAGTCGATTACGGCAGTCATCTCCTCATTATCGTCGTAATATCTGGTCCCCCGAAGATATTTTTTTAATTTTGGAAATAAAAAGAAATCACTAGGTGTGAGGTCTGGTGAATATGCGGGATGTTCAAACAATCCAAATCCTGCGTTCAGAATGGCAACATGGCTTTTGTGAACAAGAGCGTTGTTTTGATGAATAATTAAATAATTTGACAAAACAAATTTACTTGTATTATCTCCGAAGGAGTAAAGTAACATAAAAATATGCCCAACAACATCCGGCGTTGTAAGCACGTTACAAATAAAAAAAAAAAAACTGAAAGTATCTTGTCATTTAAGACTACGCAAGGTGACGTTATTTCCAGGAAATGATACGAAAAACCGGGCTTGCGAACAAGCACAGTCGCAGTCTCTGAGTTTTAATGGAAAACCCGATATACATTCGTATATAAATTATGTATATATCAATTGTGTTTCTGCTGAAAGCTATATAAGCTGCGAAAATGTAAACTGAGTCTCTTTTCAGGGAAAATTACTGACTGTTCCGTTTGCAGCAGCCAAAAAAAAAAACGCGACACTAAATTATTTATTTTAGTGAGAAAACGCCTTCGTCTTGCAAGATATTTATTGTTACAGATAAATTTCTACTAAAAGTATTAAAATTGTCGTGGCATTCTTCGTTGAATATATCCAGACGGTTCGTTCAAATTTACGATATAAGGGTGCATAAATTTAACAAATTTCACCGTCGAAAAATTTGCGCTTAAATAATTTATAACATTCTTCAAATTTTACGTTTTGCGTTTAGTTTGCGCTTTGATGGATCGCCGTAGGTAACTTCGGTTGCACGTCTTTTTGCTAATATTGTTCGTTAATGAATAACATCCGTCGCGAATATTCAGACGAAGAGAAAAATTCATCGACAAACGTATTTTTGTGTACGACGGGGAGTCAGGTTTGAATTGTAAACAGATAACTAATAAAAATATCGTATATTCCATTATTTAATATATGGAAATCATATCTTTTAATGTGTGCACATGATTAATAGTATTATTAATACGGTCACTAATTGAGAATTTCTTATGACTTATTTCTCGCGTCTCCCTTAATTTATGTCCACTATTAAACAGTCCCTATGTTTAATAAAGTTCGTCCATAAAATGTTAATTTTAATCAAGTCCCACGTGAATACGTAAGAATTTATTTGCCAACAATAATACAGAAACTAACGATTATAAATTGTGGTACTTAGACGGTCGTTGAAAACCATTTCACGTAGGATAATATAAAATCGGGCGAGAAACTATTTAAAATCGCCGAACGTATAAGGGATATCACTCAAGTGGATGGAGCGATTACCGGTTTTTAAATTGAACTTTTAGTATTTTAAATTCCGCTTCGCGTCTGGAGATCTATTCTGCAGTTTGCATTTGTAATTTAAAATTTAGATCTCTATCCATCCTGGTGCATCTTGTCCCCTCAACAACATTCATTTATTGGCACAAGATGTGCAAAATAGTTCAGGGTATCATTCGGTTCGGTAAGATGGATTCGTGTGTTTATACATTTATTTTAATACGCACAGCGATCATAGCGCAACTACATAATAGGTATCGACAACATTTCATTGATGTTTTTAATTAGTGTTTTTGTTCATCAAACATTTAGTCAATTTAAAAATACATCAAAAGTTTAAATGCATTATTTTAGTGGGATGTGGCGATGTGGAAATCATTCGAACGGTAATTTATTTCGCCATTATATTGGTGTCCACTTTTTATGCGTTTCATTTTACACTGATTTTGTTCCAAATTTACATTTGCGAATACGTCAAAGTTAATTGCATCGTTACACTGCTCAAATTTATCTCCTAATATATATTTTTCGATTTCTTGATATGCTGTATTCGATTATATAATAATCTGACTCTGCACTTGTATAGTTGAGTGATTCTGTCTAAGCTGCTACCGATATGGTGGAACTGGTTTGTTTTCCTCGATTTCAATTGAGGTCCCGGATGCAATAACGCTCGGAGCGCGTGGACATCGAAATAAGTATTGTCCAACCGATCGATATTTTGGGGAAATTTTTTTTCGGAAAATGGATTAAACAAAAATACTATCTTGTGTAACTTTCTGCATCTTTTTTACCCGAACTATTTTTTGATCCGTCAATTAATTTGTCCAGAAAAAAATAAAATAGTGAAATTTTTTCGTTCGACAATTCAATTAATTTCAATGCTTTTTAAAACTCGAATCGCGAAATCTCGGCAACTATTCGACCAAACTAGTTGAAATTTTTAATGGAACACTGTGACACTTCACTGTTGCGAATAGAGTTATTGCAATCGTCGAAATAATCATTTGTTGGATAATATTCAATAAATAATCAGTTGCGCTATGAAACCATGTTCTTTTTTTTCGACTAGCGAGGTAGTTTTTCGCTATTGGTCTTGCGACATTCTCTTTGCGATATCATTGTTCCTTAGACTGTAACGTAAATTTTGATGTATCACTTGGCGTGATAAGTTTAAAACCTGGAAAGTTGTTGTGTTGTAAACAAAAGGTTCGTTTACCGCGCACGACGCGTCAAGCGCTTCCGTGCTACTTTACTGCGTTTTATTCTTGCAAGCATAGATTAATGCCCAAATTACTTAAGTGTTTATGTGATAATCGTGATTGAAGCATGCAGTTATTCTTCTATGCAAGTACGCAATCGAACATAGAGCGCATATGAATGAAAAAATTGCAATACGATTACCGGCTGTAAACAAAAGATTATTTTGGTCACACCCGCGATCGTATAAGGAAAAGTCGAATAATTATTATTGCTTTTATAGAATTTGTTTCTAACAACGAAAGAAATACAATGAATAGTATTAACTTGTAATTATTACATCACTAAAATATTAAAAACATGTATCATTAGGGAGCAGATTCTTTTGTTTCTTCTACTTTCATTCCTGCTTGTTAGATTTTTATCTTCACTAGATTTGCTCACCGTCTTTACTCTAACACGCATGTCATCTAAATATGATGTATGATAATTTCTACCTCCTGGAGTCAAATATCGTAACAGTGCATTTAAATCTTTATTTTTTTTCTTGTGAAATCCATATTTGTTTAGCTTCTGCAGCATTTACAATATCGTCAAATGACACTGTCGCCTCTATTTTATAGGTAATTGGTTCGCCATCATAATCGTAGAAAACATTAATTTGACCATTACCAAAATACTGAATTTTAACTGCTTTACTGATCTTAAGTCCTTTCGGAACTTTGTATTTTTTTTAAATTAAAGATTCAAACTCTTTCACCGTGCAGTCTTTCTGTTCTACTGTAGTGAATGGAGGATTTCGAGCACTTTGTACCAAATATATATAATCTCTTTCAGTTTCAATGTGCTCGAGCAATTTTATTCCGCCCGTACATCCCAAATGATAGATGTTTTTAATATTTTAGTGATGTAATAGTTACAAGTTAATACTATTCATTGTATTTCTTTCGTTGTTAGAAAAAATGTCTATAAAAACAATAAAAATTATTCGACTTTTCCTTATACAATCGCGAGTGTGACCAAAATAATCTTTCGTTTACAGCCGGTAATCGTATTGCAATTTTTTCATTCATATGCGCTCTATGTTCGATTGCGTACTTGCATAGAAGAATAACTGTATGCTTCAATCACGATTATCACATAAACACTTAAGTAATTTGGGCATTTCTATGCTTGCAAGAATAAAATGCAGTAAAGTAGCACGGAAGCGCTTGACGCGTCGTACGCGGTAAACGAACCTTTTGTTTACAAAGCAACAACTTTCCAGGTTTTAAACTTATCACGCCTAGTGATACATCAAAATTTACGTTACAGTCTAAGGAACAATGATATTGCAAAGAGAATGTCGCAAGACCAATAGCGAAAAACTACCTCGCTAGTCGAAAAAAAAAGGACATGGTTTCATAGCGCAACTGATTATTTATTGAATATTATCCAACAAATGATTATTTCGACGATTCCAATAACTCTATTTGCAACAGTGAAGTGTCACAGTGTTTCATTAAAAATTTCAACTAGTTTGGTCGGATAGTTACCGGATTTCGCGATTCGAGTTTTAAAAAGCATTGAAATTAATTGAATTGTCGGGCGAAAAAATTTCACTATTTTATTTTTTTCTGGACAAATTAATTGACGGATCAAAAAATAGTTCGGGTAAAAAAGATGCAGAAAGTTACACAAGATAGTATTTTTGTTTCATCCATTTTCCGAAAAAAAATTTTCCCCAAAATATTGATCGGTTGGACAATACTTATTTCGATGTCCACGCGCTCCGAGCGTTATTGCATCCGCGACCTCAATTAAAAATTACTAATTACTCATAGACGTGATCAATTTCTGTTCGTATTTTAAATTCTATAAAATGCACCATTTCCGTATCGGTGTTCCGTATCGATTGTATTTCGATCACAGCACCATGTGCTTATAAGCAATCAAATTCTGCATTGTTTCCTCCATTGTAGAACTTGATTTGATTCTAAATATAATGCAGTCTTCAATTTTCGACGCAGCGATTTTACATGCGACGCTCACTTCGTTGAAAATATTTATACTCTCCGCCTGAAACTCGCAAGTACGCAAATTGAGACCAATTTCACATCCATAAGAAGAGATCATTAGTCCGTGAATATATTCATGGAACATTGTGCGTAATACTCCGGCAACTTTACATTCTATTCGCACGCTGATTATCGGCGTCTTTACCCCAGCAATCATCTTCGATCTGCAAACTTATACGTCACCGCATAATAAATATGTGTCGATGGACGAGCATTTATTTTCTATAGGAATTTTGCGATTTATCACGTTTCATTGATGATGTTATTTAATCATTAATAATTTTAATTTTGACATTTATTCTTTATGATTCAATTTTGTTATGGGTATTAACTGTAAATGCAAATATTATTTGGGTCAATTGCGTCACTTTATGCCCAACAGCCATAACTATTTCTTCAGTGCTTCAGTGCGACCCGCAGTGGGGATCTCGACCACAAAGGTTTCCAAACTATTATTAGTCATATACACTCACTTTCATATGAAATACACCACCCATTAGACTACAATTTTGAACCTTCGGTAAAATAATGATTTATTATCAACTAAGAAACGATGAAAGTTTCCGCCCAAAAATATCAACTGTTGTGTTTCCTGCACCATTGGTATCTCCAACTTTTAATATTTTCTTCCTAGCACTTAATGAATTTCTGCCCACAAAATGTCAGTTTATTTTATTGTCAAACTGTCAAGTAGACGCCTTGTAATGTCCCCAGTGCGACGTCGTCGAAATTTTGCCCATATCAATGACTTTGATAGAGATCGAATTATCGGTCCTAATCTCTCATTCCGAGAGATTGGGTGGAATGGACGAGAGCTTCAACCGACACTTGTCAATGGCAACTGCTTACAGAAGAATTTCTTCCTTTGGGCTTCAGTCATATCGTCCTTACCTTCGGCTTCCATTGACACCTCCCCATAAAGCAGCCATACTTGCATGGTGTCAAGAACGGCAAGGGTGGTTTCATCAATAGAATGACATCGTCTTCAGTGATGAATCGAGGTTTTGTCAAAATTGTAGTCGAATTCTTAATGGGTGGTGTATTTCATATGAAAGTGAGTGTATGTCTGATTATGAAAAATGCGTTCTGCACTTGTAATAAATTTTGCGGATATTTTATATTACACGCGATACGTTCATAAATTAAATTTAATTAAAATGTTTATATATCCCACACAAACCTTTTGCGTAATATAGAGATTTTTATTGCCAGAAATTACGTTTTTATAACAGAAAAGCCCGCGGATAAACTGTTTTTTAAATAGGCCGTAAGGACGTAAAAAAAGAATTCCAAGGATAATTTAACATGTAAAATCCGTATCAATTTAAAAAATTTACATAGTATGCAAAAATGATGACTTTTGCTATATCCTCCTGCCGGCGGCATTGTTAGGGTGTACCTCGTCGCATTCAACGAGCGCCATTTATACTCCCGCGCCATCTGACTGCCGAATATTTTCGTTAATAACTATTTTAAATTCGCCCTAACGAGCCCTTCCGCGACAAGTACGCGTTTCGACGGAAACGGAAGCCGCTGCGAAGGCGTGTACAAATATCGATATGCACACGATCGTATGTTCGTAATTTATAATATTTGTTTTGCCTCGGCTAGATTCAAAAACGCGTGCACGTTGTTACGTTTTAGCCGAGATAAAATTGTGAAATATGCTCATTAGTACAAATTCAAACAAATTATGCAAATAAACCGGATTTACATACTGTTCCGAGCACTGTCAAAATTATCTCTCTCGCTCTTTCTCTATTCCAGTTTGTGTCTTTTTAATTGGAATTTTATTCTAATTTCTGTTTCATGCTAGACTAACGTGGACATTTTTTTTTTCGGCTCCAGATGAATATATGTATTAAACACTGCATGAAAACGAACCTAACATGTTTAGAATTAAACACCAACTTTGTATTTAACTTAATTTAAATGTAACATTCGCAATTTCATTGTATTATACGTTAGCACTGCTTTTGAAATATCTATGAGATAACGTATGTCACAAAAGTTTTGGGAAATTTTTTGAAATATAATTATTCAAACTATAATTGTTTTATTTAATTTGGTAGTATAGAAAACGATTCAGTGAAGCTTTAACTAATAATTATAATGTATCACATAGCAACTAAAGGGGTATTGTCAAATTACAGGAGAAACTTGTCAGATTCTCAATATAAGTAAGTTTATTGCTTTATTTTTAATAGGAAAAAAATAACACTAAAAATTTGTTTATTAAATAGATAGTGAAATTTACACGGCCTAGCATGAACATTACAAAGATATTCACAATTTCTAACATTATGTATAATTATAGTTACCAGGCGGGGTGAAAAGAGACATGGCGTGGAGTTTAGAATTCCGCCTAATTCCCCGCCGGGAGAAATGATCAAGTACGTGGAAGAGCTTAAATACTTGGAATATATAGTTCGAAAACTAGTTTAACAAAATTACGTGTTAGTGTCAGCTGAACGGTTGCGAGCAAGGCGCGGTTAATAAATACGTTAAGAGCGAAATGGGCGATATTTAATGCGTGTGTGGTCTGTGTTTTATGCAGCAGTTGCATGGTAAAGAAGAGATGCAGCGTGGAAACTGCTTATTTGATTCATGAAGTTAACGCCCCTGATGCAAGAGTTACCATTTATCATCTTAAATCAAGAGTTATTTTTTTTATTCGTCGAAGAATCCAATCCAGAGTTAACTGCTACTGACGTTCAAACCAATGTAATTTTAAATAACGATTTAGAGCATGGGTATATATACTCAGTGACATATAAACTGCACCACCTAGAAGGGGCGGGAATTTTTGGACCAAATTTGGCAGAAACATTGGACTAGTCTAAGGTAACAATTAATTAAAATTTAATAAAGAAAACACTTCATCTTTTTGATTTTTCTTTAATAATGTGTTGGTCGTCCCTATTTCTGATACACTCATTGACCCGCCTTGGCATAGATTCAAGCAGGTGATCAATGTCTTCTTGGGGTATGGCATCTCAAGCAGCCTGTGCGTCATGCCGTAGAGGTTATATTGTCAACGGTGGGTTCGGTAGATTCCTCAATCTTCTACCCATCATGTCCCACACGTGCTCAATGGGCGACAAATCGGGAGATCTTGGCGGCCAAGGCAAAAGATTAACATTGGCCTCTTCAAAGAAGTCAAGAGAAACCTTTGCTACGTGAGGTCGTGCATTATCTTGCTGGAAAAGTGGGTCTTCTATCCCTCGAAGATGTGGAAGAACATGTGGTTCTACCACTTCGTCAATGTAGCGTCGGGCGGTCATACTGCCCCGAATGAAGAGCAAGGGTGACCTACTGCCGTAAACAATAGCACCCCACACCATCAACCCCACAGTTCGGTGAACATGCCTCGCAATCGAAAAATCAGGATTGCGCCTTTCTCCACGTCTTCGTCTAACAGTCATCCGACCATCATGCATTCCTAAACAAAATCGCGAATCGTCACTAAAGACAACTCGATGCCACTCCAAGTTCCATTGAAGTCTTTCCGTGCACCAGGCCAAACGTTCCTGGCGATGTTGAGCAGTGAGGGGTAACACAAGATGTGGGCGGTAAGACAGCAAGCCAAAGGTTCTTATTCGACGATAAACTGTTCGCAAGCCTATCGGACGACCTTGTTCACCTAACCATTGATCAGCTATTGATCTAGTTGTAGAGAATCGGTCTCTCAAGGCCATTGGTCTTAAGCGGCGATCTTGACGTTCATTGGTTCATCTTTGAGCCCCAGTGCCTCTTTTCCGACGTTCAACCCCATGTTCAGACCACGCTTGAGAAACACGCATTATTGGTGAGTGGTGCCGTCCCAAACAGATGCCGATTTCTCTAAACGAAAAACCTGCTTCTCGTAAACCAACAATCCGCCCTCGGTCAAAGTCACTCAACTGCTGGTAAACTTGAGGTCTCCTTCCTCTAGGCATCGTTAAACACTTGAAACACTTTAAACCAAAGAGCTAGATCCGAAAAAGTGGAACAAATTCAAAAAATGACTCGATAATTGCTTGTCTATCACCACCTATAAAAAATGACACAAACGTCAAAAATCCCATGATTACTTGATGATTGGGTTTCAAATTTTAATCAACTATTTCCCTGGACTAGTCCACTATTCCTGCCAAATTTGGTCCAAAAATTCCCACCCCTTCTAGGTGGTGCAGTTTATATGTCACTGAGTATATGAGGGGAAATCATTATTTTAGCGTCCCTGACATAGCGGGCGTTGATAATAAACGATCGTAACTATTGATCTCCCCTCGTACATTGCATATTCACATGATAACACAGTCATGCTTTCAGTCATATTTTAAAATAAATATATTCTAAAATCTAAAGTAATATTTATATCAGTAGTGCATATTACCAAGACACTGGAAAGTGTTCACGAAAGCGGTGTAATATACCACACCTAACTTACGTGCCAAGTTACAAGTAAGAAGTTGCAATCGTGTTATCTACACAGTAAATTCAATTACGTGTACTCGTGGATGTGGACTGTGTGTTTGGGAAATTCGTCGTTAGAGAAGACTTGCAATAGTAATTACAAATTCGCGTTATTAGACGTAGAAAATACACTTAAAACTAATGTATGCAAATGATAGCGTGCTATCGTCTACAACACTCAAGCACTACTAAGCACTTACTTGCTTATTTATGTCTCACACTCTTTTCATTATTCCCACGGTGCCGAGACAATTACGGCGACTTCATATTTCGTCTTTATTGCTAATTAGGTTTTAATGCAATTATTTACTTTAACAATTTCAATTATTTGCTAATTAAGCTGACTTACGATCGATTCCTAGGCAATTTCTAGTAGAGTCGTAACAGTTTAAAGTGCACCTGGCGAAAGTATTCGTGTTTAGTGGTAATAGTTGTGAGAATTGTATATCACAATTACATTGGACTGTATAAAATTAGTGTAATTTGAGAACCATATTACAGTCAGAACCAGAATTCCTCAATAAATCGAATTTAAATTTTGTCAAAACGAAAATTTGTGAATTTTAAAGCATATCTCCTACTCCAACTGTTTTGTTTGTTATACGCACGACGTTGATGATATTGATCCATCGAGTAGAAAAGCGACATAAAACTTGCATAGAAATTTTATTTCGCAAATAAATCTTAAAACGAATTTTAGTAGTTGGAAAATTATGGCGAGGGTAATATGGGGTGGGGAATTGTTGTGCCAGCGAAGATTAAAGTTGAAAGACGATATAAATGCATCATGAATAATAGCTTACCTACTATATCACAGTTTCGTCAACAATAGACTCGAAGTTAAATCGTTAAAACTTTAAACATAAAAATGCAAAATCGGCGTCGCACTTTGCCTGGTGCCATTTTCCAAATCATCAGCCCGGTTAACATTATTGGATTTTTTACGACGTACATGAATCTTTAAAGGAATCGATTTTAAGATAGCTTCTTGCAAAGAAAATTAAATACGTAACTTGAATTTTTTTTTTACATTATCAAAATTATCAAAGTAATTCAATCCACAAAGATTAGCTAGCAGAGGAAGCTCAGATTTTTTTTTGTTTTAATTTCAAATTGAAATTCAATATATTTTCTATTAATTTCAATTTTAAATGTTTTTTTTTTTTTTTGGGAGGCAAATATGAATTAAACATCAACATTTCAATGCTGCTCGTCGTGATTTTTAAATTATTTTCTTAGACAATAATGCTTTTAAAAATTAAACGAGAAGGGACGTTTTATTGTGATTCGACAACTTCTAAATAATACATTTTTAAATTAGCATAAGACTTTCAGCGCCGAGTTTCATTGTTTACTTCTTTTCAATCTTTCGGAATTAGTGTCTCTCTTCCCTCCGAGAATTTCCCATTAAGCAACTCCGTCCATTTGTCCCGTTTCAAAGGCGATCATTACTTACTCGCACCTCATTTGCAGGAGACTTTGAGGCAAGCAAACAAATAAACAGTCCAACGAGTGCGTAGAAATGTCACCATTTACCGCGAACTTCTTGATTTTCGACTGTCGATCGTCGAAACGAAGGGGTATCAAGGCGCAGCACCCCTAGCATATCCTCCATCACGCAAGTCTGCTTCCGAAACTGGACCAGGATCCTAGTAGTTTCATTCGGAACGTTGTCACGTCGCGTGTTGCCTCCGATATTTGGATCGTTTCGCGCTTACGTGGGACATTACGGGAAACACGGAACAATTTCGGCGTTGATTAACTTTTCTTGCGTGGGAGCGCGGCTTGTTGTTGTGCATATATATATATTGGTGCGTTTGATAAACTTTCGTTTGTAAAATTTGTTGTATCCATTGACGTGTTTGAATTAATCAATTTTCGTAAGTATGCAGAATTATTTTCCAGTACAGGAATATTTATATTTAATAGTTTGCGACGGAAGTTTTCATATTTATTTCGTTTCATGTCGGAACTTGACGCACACAAGATTTTGTTTCTAACAATAAATATTTTTTAAAGAAATCTATGGGTGCTGTTACCAACCAAATAAAAAAATAAAAGTTTTTATTTTTAAATTTGAATCTGGGCCAATAATAACAATTTTGAATATAATTTCGTTTTCAGACATGACATATCATTCAGTTTCATTCAATATAACAATTTGAATATGGCTGAATACCACATGAGACGTTTCCAAATATGCAAGAAACTTTCATCGTTATATTTTCGTATTGAACGCACGTAAGGATTCTCACTGAATATATAAAATACCTAAATATATCTCACATTTAATAAAGGAACACGTATAGTCTAATGAACAGCAAGATTTTGTGAGCATGGCTTTTGCAAAATGTGATGCTGTTGATGTTCGCTTTTTATTCCTTTGATCATAACCTAATTGAAATTAACGATATGGGGGATTCATAATGATGACGGTTAGTCTGGTGTCGTTTAGAGGGGTCCTGTGGTATTTTCAATGGATTACTCCGTAAATAGGTAAAAGTCCTTAGGTATTGACATAACTACAAATTATCATTTATATCAAACAGAAAAACAAACGGTTGAAGTAATTAACAGTAATTGTAAGCTGCATGTGTATTTTCAAATGTATGTATGTATGTTTGATTAAAACATACATAATTAATGCGCCGACAGCTTGACATGACGTGGCTTCGAATCCTAATTTAATTAATTATCCTGGATCTTACACATCAACGGTGATACGTTACCAATTTTTTAAAATTAAAATTAATCGAAATAACATAAACCGATGCCCAAATTATTATTAAGAAATCATCTTCATTGTAAAAATGCCATACCAGGCAATTAAATTTACATGCGAGCGTTTCATTCACAGATCCTTTATTAGTCACCAGCGTATTTTTATGTATGGATTTTTTTTTGTTAAACATTAATAACTTTTGATGTGAAAATACATTGACGCCGTGCAATATTTTAAACCGGTTACAAAAACGTCAAAGATAATTTCAAACTAACTACGCGCGACCTAATTTGTTTACGGGAAATTGACATTTATCTCAGTAAAGCAAATGACATTGCTTTGCGATAAATCAATTGTTATTATCGCTGGGTCGGTAGCCGTAAAAATCGCATATACGACAACATTCACTGGATTTGAATGATGGCATAGCGTACTACGCATTGTCACGAACGTTAGACATCCACAACTTTGAAATTTTACACTTTATTGTCGTAATGAAATTTATGTTGAAAAGTTATGCATCCGACCGGTCGTAAATTTTTCAAATAAATTAAATTGCACGTCTACAATGCAGGCTGTGATAACGGCTGCACTGTAAGGTACGATTGGGACGTTTTAATATCTGTTAATAGTGCGAAGCACGTAAAATGGCACTCAATACTAACAACACCTACAGATTGATTGATGTTAATTCTAATAATACACCCATTCGAAGATCGCTCTCTACATTTCTTAAAATTCAAAATTAATAAAAGAAAATTTAATCTAATTTATAATGTTAAGGTGCCATAATTATTAGAAATATGGACACCTGGTAACTTATTGTAGCGTGTTATAATCAATATGACTGCTAGGAGTACAGCCTTCTACTGTAAGTATAGTAATAGCAAGATCTATAGAAACTGGGGACTACAGAAGAAGGCCTGGGTAAGGTCGCAAAAGAAGTACTACACCACGAGATGATCGATTAACTGCTCTGTGTACTTGTCATTTGACTGCTAAATTTCTCAAGAATGAGTTTTTAGGAGCTAGTAATGTACATCTTTCCGTACAAACTATCCCCAACCGTTTTCCAGAAGATGAGATCATATTCCTGCTCAAGTCGCTTACAGTTCGCACGCGAACACTCCGATTGGGACATAAAGCACTGGGCCAATGTCATGGAGAGTCTAGGAGTCTCGTCTCTTTACAGGGCCACACAGCATATGTACCGTTACCCCATTAGCAGGAATTGTACAGCAATATTTGCAGGAAGTTCAATTGCCAGTATTAAGGTGGCCTGCACGAAGCCAAGACATGAACGGCACCAGCGAGCATTCCTTAACCTTGAAGGACTGGAAAATGTACTTTTACAAGATTATTTCACAAGACTATGTTGCAGACCTCACACGCAGCATGCCAAGGAGGATGGACGCTGTAATTCAAGCCAGGGGGGGGGATACCAGATACTAGTGCAATTTTACAAAAGTATTTATTATTTCGTAATTTTAATTTTAATTTTCGTAATTTTGAATAGTGTTTTTTTTGTTATTTTCTGCATTATATGAGTTGACCATGCTCTTAATTATCTTTTATGTTTTTTCAGGACCTGACGTTTATAAATAGAATAGCTTAGATGTTCAGAAATGACATTTTCTGGAAAAAAGTTGGTGTTGCGATAATTACAGCTTGTACGTAATAACATACCAAAGTTGGAAACAATTTCGGATAATAAATCATAATAAATGCATTCAAACGTTTAAAGTTTTGAAGGAATTGAATACATAATGTATGTGTAATTAGCAGTGGCCTAATGTGAAATGTGAAGATCATAATATATTGCATTTGCACATCTCCTATATGGAAATATGGAAATTTTGAATAATTGGAGGGGGCATGGGGTAACTAAGCCAAGGATAACTGTGAATAATTTGTAGGGACTTGAATATTAATTTACTAACTCACTGATTTGCCTGCACAACGGCAATCAATAACAGAATGGACATATTATGCAATAGTTATATTTCCAATCGAATATATTTGAACCGCAGACAGGAATTATCGCAGGACGTAATTAATATAAAAGTTGCACAGTTACGTACAGGAGCATTAAATAGGTGTAGTAATAATAAGAAATAGCTTGCATCATAACGCATGCTAAAGCAAAAAGTAGAGGAGGAAAATAAAAACAGTTTAGAACGTTTACAAGATTACCGATGAATGAAAAATGAAGTTAAAATAAAATTAAAATCAAGACAGATGACGTACAATTTCTTTCCTAATACTACCAAGAGTTATGGACATTTTCTATCTCATTCTAGGTTACATACAATCGAGAATGATTATATTTTAAAATAAAGACCATAAGAATAGCTAATGAATGGACGGTGTCAGTATAAAATTCATTTTTGATTGTCGTTTTCAAAGAAGTAGATATAACTTTACCAGCGAATGGCAAAACACCAAATTTGCGGGGTGACGGAGAACCTCCGCGGTGCCACTCCATACTTTGTTGCTTCGACTCAGGATCGAAGTGGTGGACCCGCGACAAATCGAGAAAGAAATTCATCAGGATCTGCTTTAAACTTTGTCAAACTGGCTTCAGAATGCAATGCTTTAGAACGTTCCTGATCAGGTGTCAACATTCGTGAGACCCAACGTGCAGACAACTGTTTTAGCCCCAAAATTAATTCCATAAGAAAAATTTCAGCTATCCGGCGAATTGTCAGTCGCCTATCTGTCATTACCATATCGTGCATACGATTAACGTTTTCTTGTGCAGTGACAGTCATTGGTCGTCCAGCACCCTTCGCATGTTCACATGTTTGTCTTCCCAGTTTAAATTCTCGAGACATATTTTTCACCACTTGATAAGAAAAAGCACCCTCACCCTAATACACCTATCACATCTCCATGAATTTCTTTTGGCGACGACCCTTTTTTGCAAGTACCATAACTGCACGAACCTCTGATTGTTTATTTAAATTCTAAATTATTTGAACAGGTAACAAGTGACAAAACTACACTTTAACCAACATAACAAAGAATGATTAACACTTTAATGCGTCAAATTGATTCAACGTCATACAACGCATACTATGTCGGGGACGCTAAATAATGATCTCGCCTCGTATTATTAAAGATGTAGTGCAGAATTTTGGCAAAGTGTGCTTTTCGACACAAGTTGTGTTAATCAGAATACAACGATTTATACAATTTCGATCGGCTACGCCATAACACAGGTACATAGATTTAAAAAAATTCACACACGTAAATATTCCCACCCATAAAAAACACATTAATTCAACAAATTGGGTTTTATGCATTGTTTCCCGGATGAAGTTTCGATTTTCGGAGGCGAACCTCAATTCCGACGAAAAACGCGATATAAACAAACGCTGAACAGCAACGGCGACAAAATCAATAAATCGGGCCCGCAAATAGAAACGTAACACAATTACTTTAAATCTTATAAAACTGCTGAATGGGCATTAGATGTTTATATGTACGTATATCAACTTAATTGGGAGATATCTGAACGATATACGAAAACAAACGCTCATCGTCTCATGCACACAAACGACTCATTTATTCGGCAACATATTTATGGTGTTCTTGTGCAACTACTTGCTACAATAAAACACATTCATATAGTTGCATTGAATAAATACGAATAATTATTTTGAAAATAGTATTGTTTTTTTATTTGCTGACAAGCGCTTTTAAATAAAAAAAAAATAATAGCATGTGTTACCGGGTTTAATTTAATTTGAAAACGTATAAATAAAATCACGCGTTTCATGTTCGACAAACCTGTATACTATTTCAATCTATTGATTTCGCATATAATTGCTGTAATTTTCTGAACAAAATGACAAATGCTTCATTGCGCTTAATCCCTATATAATTACGAAGTAAATTATCATTAAATTATTTCCAGGATTTTTTTAATCGTATTATTACTTATTTACGTCCATTTAGTTTATTTTCTATTCCTTTAGCACTATGTGGCGGCAAAGGCGTGGGTTAGTCTATTTGTTTCGCGTCACCAAAACGTGTATATGTTTTCCAACGATTCGTCTTATTTAAATTCGGGTTTGTTGCTCCAGAGGAAGTGCTTCTACCCTACGTATGTACGTCTAGCGTAATTTATTCTGAAGTGAATTTTAAAACATGTCGTTTAGAGTGCCCATTCTATTTCAGTAAAATACGGTATCGAGAGTACATTCATTCGGCTGTTACAATAAGAGACGAATATCTGCGTCTGATCATTGCGATACAAGGAAATTTATTTAATTTCCTCCTGCTGACGAAGTTCGTAAGTTATTTTATTGTAATTTGAATCAATTTGACACATTAAAGTATTAATCATTTGTAGTTGCGTTGGCTCAATTGTAGTTTTGTCACTTGTAACCTGTTCAAATAAATTAGAATTTAAGTAGATAAGTTTAGAGAAATTCTAAAAATGGAAAAATCAGAGGTTCGTGTAGTTACAAAATACTTTCGCCAAAAGAAATTCATGAAGACATAGTAGGTGGATTAGGTGAGGCTGATGTTTCTTACCAAGTGGTGACAAATAGGTCTCGAGAATTTAAACCACCAACATGTGAACATGCGAAGGGTGCTGGACGACCAGGTACTGTCACAACCCAAGAAAATGTTAATCGTATACACGATATGACAATGACAGCTAGACGAAATCGGCTGGTAAAGTTATGGCCACAATTTTTTGGGAATGTGGACATACAATAACAGGCTCCTACTGTGCCAACTTAATTTCACGATTGCGCGATTGTGTCAAGGAAAAGAGACGTGGAAAGTTGAGCAAAGGAATTCTGTTACATCAAGACAACGGTCCTGTCCACAAAAGCCATGTTGCCATAAGCGCTATTCTAAACCCAACATTTGAATTGCTTGAACATCCCGCATATTCACCAGACGTTGCCCTTAGTGATTTCTTTTTGTTTCAAAAATTAAAAGAATATCTTCGGGGGACCAGATTTTACAACGATAGTGAATTGATGACGGCCGTGAACGACTGGTTGGAAGAGCAACCGAAAGAATTTGTTTCCAGAGGAATCAAAGGTTTGGAACATCGTTGGACCAAATGCATCGACGTTCAGGAAGATTACGTAGAAAAATAAACGCTTTATATTTCATCAATTTGTTTCCTTCTTTGTTAGGGACCGTAAGGCTAAAATAATTTGATACTCCAGACGTGCACTCATACATTATTATTATTGTTAAAATTGCTAAAATTGAAATGGAATTGATGAACTCGTTGTATAATACAATATACAATTAATATTTTATTTAAATTGAAAATTTAATAAAGGGATATAAATTTACATGTAATATTCAGCTCCAATATTAAATTTTACCACACGGTGCTATAATTCATCCTGACAATATAGAAAAATCCATATACCTGACCGGAATATATACGATTTTCGTAGAATAATGCGGCCTGACCAATGGAATCGTAATTTAACTTAACTCCAACGTTGATGGCGCATTTTGAAAATGAATAAGTCAATAATTCATTTTTCTTCGGTTTTTAGCCGGGCGTTTGTATTCATCGCGCGCCCAAGAAATAAACTATCACGGCGCAATATTTATGGCGAGCGTAAAGACCGAAAAATTGCGAAATGTCCATAATTTGACGATAATTTATTTATATTCGGGCCATTTGTATCAATCTTGTCCGTTCGATGCCTGTTAATAAATTTCAGCGAGTCGACACCATCAATTTCCTACGAAAAATCGAATTCGAATCCGTTTACCGCTCCAATTATAGAAATACCACTAAATAAATGCACTAAAATTAAATTACATCACGTAGCGATAAATTAAACGACGAATATTTCCTGTGTAAATTCAGCCTTGTAAATTAACGTGTGTAATTACACTGCCCGTTTTACCGAAATGATAACTTAAAATTCAGCACTTACAATGTCTGGCGGAAATGTTCGTCGTTCAACAAGTTTACGCAACCGAAACACGAGTAACCCCTGTTCCATAAATTCGAATGTGAGTTTCGTCCTATGCAAATCACTCGAGATAAATTAAATTTAATCGATCCGGCACATGGAAAACGTCGAAAGTAAAATATTTTGAAAACCGTGAAAGTTTTGAAACAATGTAACTCGTAGACCACGGCCCGACTAAAACGTACAAACACGAAACCCATTGAATAAAGTTCCTTGTAGTTTCGAACTAACGTGAATCTCGAAAGTGGAGAGGAACACATGTGCGCCTTCGTAAGAAATTACCACAAAAGTTTGATGCAGAGCTAAAGTGCAACGTCAAGGAAGTACTATTAATTACAAACAGTCAAAATGGCTCCGACGGAAGTCAATTTGCGGGTTTCCAGTCGATAATTACATTGTGTAATTAGTAGCTGAAGTTTCCGCCCACGGTGAACCTGGTATGTGAAAGAATCGATTGTGATTATTACGCCATGTAAATTAAGTAAATTTAATAGAAAATCTACGCCAAGGATTAAAAGTATTAAATGAACTAGAAACAACATTTATTTATCGCATCGTGGAGACACGAACCTGGAACCTAGATGTCATTAGATTACTACACATAGTAAAATTGATTGTATGTATGAAAGTAAGGACTGACGACATTGAGCGGCAAAGAAGTAAACAACATTATTTTAATGTGTTATAACAGATATAACGTATGTCTTATAAGTTTTGGTACAAACGTCAGAGGCCATAAAATGGGTATTGAAGATTAAATGATAATTTGGTTTGGAAACAAAAAGGTTGTTTAACACTATAACTTAACCTCCATACCTCAGTTTTTTTAAGTCGTCGCCAATCGAGCCAAATGGGGATATCCTTGCATACGATCGGCACACAGACGTGTCCTGAGCCCCAAGACTACATCTGAATCCCAATATTATCATGCGTACGCAATGGAATTACATTTCTCTCGATTGAAAACAGATTAAATTTTGTAGTCATCGTGATATTGTGATTGTACGTAAAAGTACGACAAACTTCTTTGAGCTCTTTTCCATTGCCTTGCATAACATATTCGTGCGCGTGAAACTCGGCAAATTGAGTTTCACCTTTTCGATATTGTCTATTGATTTTTTAAAGTGTAAACGCATTACAAAAACAATATCCGAATGTATTTAAAGACCTGTTTAAATTGAACGTTGTAATTTCGTGTACGTTGTTGTTATCTCTAATTTCTAACGTAATTATAAACTTTCATTGTGTTCGTATCGATTGTAAATTCGAATAACAATACGTATATTGAAATTAAATATTTCCGACATTTTACAATAAATATTTTAAAATTTTCTAGCAAAGTTCCTTACGTGTGAGTTAATCATTTTCGAAAATAGTACAATTAGGCACCACTGATATAATTTTAAAAAATCCTCTATTTCGCACATGACATTAGAAGCTCGGAGTAACCTTGCCGTCTCGAAATTTCTTATTTTTCAATTCCGTACCTTGGTAATTTAGTGCGAATGAGTTTTCATTTATGCTACATCACATCTGTGCTATTTAAAGCGCAAATCCCCACAGTCGTACCTTGGCCAAATCATCCAAGACGTACTGTTTCCATTATTGCGAGCGCGGATACTTTCGCCTATCAAACCAGGATCACATGTAATTTTCGTGCTCCATTTTTATGACTTGCGAACTCACGTAAAAAATTAATTTCAATCTCATTGTAGGTTAAAATATTTCAACAAGTATTGTATGATTACTTGACCCAATTGATGATGTATTGAATTACATTAGCAAAAATTCTCCACTCCACTCCACTCCCTTTCAAATAAAATAGACCACCCCAAACCATGGAACGTAGAATGATTTACGTTCGATGGTTCGGGGTGGCCTAATTTATTTGAAAGGCAGCGTATTTAAAAAAAATTCTAAAATTTAAATTTTGTTATATACGTTATGGTTGGTAAATGATTTTAAATAATACTTTTGCAACGATATTTGTGGTGGATTTTTCGCTGCAATTAATTTAATATTGATTATATCAAATTAAGCACAAATTATGCAAGAACTAACTCCCACCGGGCGTCCTACGATTCCAATTGATGAAAATTATGGTAAATTTATTACCATATAATTTACAACAGTAAATAAATCGAGTAGATATATCAACTAATATAGAGTTAAAAAAAAACGTTCACAAATAATATTTGAAATATCATTTCACATTCAATAAAAATGAAACCGTACATGCTCATGACATTTGGTCGTTGTTTCATTCGAAGGTACATTTTTGACATGGATTATATATTTCCACGCGCAATAAATAAAATTTATTGACTTATTGACGTCTTTGTTAGTTTTTGAACTCGGACTCGGACTCCATGCAATAGTGAATAACGGTACAACAAAACTTACGCACGGAATATATTTCATGTGAGATTACTAATCGTAAAATACGTATTTAAAATCGAACTAAATGCTTATAACGTATTAATAATTTGTGCGAATAAACTAGATATTTTTCTTACGAAAATTGTGTTGCATACCAGACGAGTGGCACATTGACCTGTCGGCAAAGTCCAATCACGTAATCCTTTCAGTCAAATTAAAAGTTTCCTTTTACCGTACCATGTGCAAGTTTGAGTGTATCAACAAGGGTAGTAATTAATTTTGAAACAGACCACGCCAGTGGAATATATTAAATACGCGCCAAGGATATGGTTCGCCTGAACTTTTTACATAGCAATAATAATATTTGTTTCATTAACAAAGTTAATGAAACAAATTT
This sequence comes from Geotrupes spiniger, assembly GCA_959613385.1. Lineage (NCBI taxonomy): Eukaryota > Metazoa > Arthropoda > Insecta > Coleoptera > Geotrupidae > Geotrupes > Geotrupes spiniger. The sequence continues at coordinate 386,926 of OY390732.1, read as the reverse complement.
TATTTTTCAAAATAATGCGCTTCTTTTAATAAACATTTATTATAACGTTCGGGTAAGTTGTTAATATCGAGAGAGATTTTTTTTTTTGGTTGTCTGCGAAGCCAGTTTTGCATCAATTCCATTGGACTTAAAATTTTTGCATGATACTATTTTGTAGGCATTTTGTATCAATTTAAACCTCGTCAAACAATATAAAACTCCCTCATACAAACAAATCGTTGAACGGCGACCTAACTATGCGGTAGTTCATATATTGACAATGTTATATATAAAATGGAGATGTAAAGAAAAGCAAAGGTGAATTATTTATTTAGCTTACCTTGTTTTCATCTCAACAAAGTATGTAGGGATGTTGCTGCAGTTGTTTTCAGAAATCCGCACTCTTCTATCCATATCAGTATCGATTTCTTTACATCTGAAAGAAATATTAACGAATTTAATATTTTGATGCATAGTGCAAAGTTTGTTTATTATAAACCGATTAAATACAACAACAGATATTGTCGCGTCCTACAGCGGAAGGTATTTGAAACGGGTGGTTACTTTGCAACAAGAAAGTTACGAACGAACTAGCATTGCGTCGGGTCATGGTTCGCTCGATTATGTGTTTATACCAAACAACAAAAACTACACATTTTGCTTATTGATGCCTCTATATCTGAACAAGTGCTACATGTTTATTTTGTTCCGTTACTAAAACTAACCAACTCGTAAATGTAAATAGTAAATACCGCCACAAGGAAATATCACGCGAGAAAACCGTTCGTTAAATTCAGCCCCGTCTCCAAAGGTGCCTTTACGAACAGACAAATGATTTGAATTTCACAGTCGAAAAACCAGAGCCGGTTGTATTATGCCACGTTCCGCCGCAGAAACCAATATTTATAAATTGTGGATTCTAGTTTCCTTTCAGAAATTGGATCACAGTTTTTGCCCGGCTCGCTTATAAAACCACGTACGATATAACGTAACATAGTTCGCCTCGCATGCGCCATGTACGAAAGTGTGATAAATTGCCGAATAGGAAATAAAACCGACTCGACGCTGCATAATAAAACGCGCGGGCATCATTTAGAGTTGTGAGTACTGCGTCTTTAAATCATATTTATTGCCGGTGCATATTTTAGTCCTTATTTTATCGATGAAAATTTAAATTATGTCTCGTAGACGGTAGCGCGAATTCTCTCCGGTTACACATCCCATTTGTTGCGTAATTCATAAGCGAATCCGGTTTAAAATTACACGACCGGTAATGTTTTCTGCAGGCATTATCTACTTTAATGTCCGTTTTATGAAAAAGTCTGAAGGAAAAATAATGCTGTTTTGTGAGAGCTTTCAGCCGGTTATATAAAAAGAAAAATGTCTCCTGCTTTAGAGCGCAACCGACGATGTCAATTTTTGTTTTTTCCAAGATGTCCTTAAAATTTTATTAATCTTGAAAGGATTATTTTCAATCTAAAATAAATAGGAAATTGCATAAGGATTGTCTCGAGACATGCGGTGTTACATTTTACAATGTTGCGATCAGAGATAAAATTGCCACATATTAACAAATATACAAATATACACACACACTCAAACTTATATGGAATCCCCCAGTATTTCTTACTTATAAATTTAGGAAATCTTGTTATGCAGATAAGAGATAAAGGTTTTTGTTTGAAAAGTTTGGTTATTTGTGTCCGATTGTCAAATCAAAGTGTAAATTTAACTTTCGTGTTCAAAGAAAGTAATATGCCCTACGTAGGTTTGGCAGAATTGTTGCTCTTGTTGATGTCGCAAAGGCAAATCGCAGCAATGGTTCAAAAACGTATGTAAGATTTGCAGAACCGCATACGCTGAAGAACAGGCCTAGATAAAGTCGTCGTAGACCAACTAGTGATCGACAAACTTCCAAATCTGTTTCGAGATATAAAGGAGGAACTTTAATATTTTGGGGAGGTATTATGACGGGAGAAAAAACTCCTTTACGTCCCTTACGGCAAGTGTAACGGGTCGCTGGTACGTCGATTTGTTGCTAGAACCCATAGTTAGGCTGTGGAGAGGTGCAATGGGAAATATTTTCATTTTCATGCACGATAATGCCCCTCCGTATTCCAGCAGAGTTGCTACAGAGTTTCTGGAAACAGGAGATGTCACTGTTCTGAGATAGCCTGCCTGCTCACCTTATATTAATCCTATCGACCATGTGTGGGACTTCATTAAAAGAAGGATTAGAGCTCGAAGGAATGCGGATCAGCTGATTGAAGCCGTTCTAGAGGAATGGGCAAACTTCTAATCAACAATTTGATTAGAAGCGTTCCCCATCGAACTGTAGATTGTATTGGGGCTAGAGGTGGCAGGTGACAACACTAACTATTAAAGTGAAAAACAAGTTTTTATGTCTCTTTAATCAGCCATTCAAATTCTTTATTTTCTAATTTACTGCGTTTTTGTTAATTTCAAGCATTTGTTACATTTTTTATTATTAATTATTATCGAGTGCCTTTCATTTTCCATTAACAAAATTTCAGTAGTACTTAAAAAAATCGGAAATACTGGGTTGGGTTGGGTTTGTCTGCCATTCTCATTCCCACACAAACACCATAATTTTATATTATTCTTCCTCGAATTTTGCAACTTGCAAGGAAGCCGCCTCCCATGCAATTTATTTAAAATATTTCCCGAACATTTGTTATACGTCGGCGTAATGAAAGGAAAAGAGAACGTACGCGCGGATCGTGCAGCCTCGTTACTGTATCATTTTTCGTCGTCGTTTATATTATTTCAATATATTACTTTATCTGCAGGATATTGCTTATTTGCGAGTGCATATGGCTCCGTCTAGCTATCCTCCCGGCACCCGTCGCCTCTTCGCGCACCCGTTTCATCTCGTCGATGTCCTTACTCCGGTAATTTTCGAAGAGCTCACGCCTTAACCCATACAGACCCGCACACAACACGGCACAATTTCAATTTAAAGTTTCCCGGAATATGTTACAACTTTTCTTCGGCAACTCGCGTGTAAAGATTTCGTTTATCTCGTTACCTTCCGCGTGTAAAATGTGTGCTTTGTGATGTCTGATCCGGGATGTGAGTTTTACAGCTAGTTACGAAGAAGGGCAATAATGCTAATTTTCCAGGAACTGTTCCGTTAATTGCGGGATAGAATATGGACGTATTATTTTATATTTTTTATTTATATATTATTTTCGTATTATTTTTTTCATATTAAAAATAAAGCAATCACCATTGTATATTGAAAATCAATTTTTTGCTGCAGTTTGGCAATACATTTGTGTTGTTACAAAGTTAGAATTGCGGAAACGTATTTACAATTTGGTTGGCCAACCCCAAACGTGACATTGTCGCGATTTATAGAAACCAAAATATTTCTTGGGGAGAATTTGTAGAGAGGGTATAGATAAAGAACTCAAAGATAGAAAAATAGAAGAGGGCCTGTGGACAGACAGAGGACAATGCAGACTGGAAATCTAAAAACGACGAATAATTACACTTCAAAAAATTTTCTCAAAACTTTTGTTGTAAACGATATATTGGTTGATCGATACATTAAGCCTCCCATAAAAAGGGACGTATGGGTTTATGTTATTTTGTAACCGCAATTATAGAATTCATATAATTTCTGAACATATTTCCAATTTGTATACTGGTGAGAATACACGCGTTCATATTAAAGCAACAATGTCAACATTTTGATATTTGGAAAAGTTATATAATTATTGTGTTTGAATTTCGATGTATCCAACGAAGAATTTTCGAACACGGTATAATTTTATATATTTTCTATAACCTCGCGGGACGCATATCGTAATTAGTTTTCCCACTTGCTGCTGGACGACGAATAGTTCATATCAGTTATTTATGATTTTGGCTCAAATGTTTCGCTTCAATTAATTGAGATTGGTTTGCATTTTTTGGTTATTTTGAAATTTATTTCTGTAAAGATTTTATTTTATATAAAATTTTGTATTAGAATATCAAAAATAGGTTACGATTACTTTATGAATAAATACTAACATAAAATATCAATGACAAAATAGAAACATTTTAAAATAATTTTAATTTCAATCTCAAAATATAAGCTAATTACTTAAGCACGTCGAGTTTAATGGAAGATTTTATAAAATTCAGATATAAAGTGTAAAGATAAAACGCCCACTACTTGCAATTATCGTGATAAAAAGTGACCATTTTACAACCGAGTTTGAAGAAAAATGTTAATACGAGTATAACTGTTAAAATTAACCATGGGGCTAAAACATTTTATTAGTACGTATTTAAGAGCGTGAAATTAGCGGCAATAATCTACCGAATGGTTATTTTGCTCGTAAAAGAATTACGTCCACCCTATAAAGTTTACAACTCGTATCTTACAAAAGCAACGTTCGTGATTAATGCAGTTTGTGGAAAGTCTGTGGAATTTTATTATGTCATGTGATCAAAACGAAATTTAAGTTTGATTTAACGTGAACACAAAGGCAGGAAGAAACCAAAAATGAAATTTTGAACCTAACGCAAAAATTATGAACAAAAATGGAAAGAATACTGTTTAAATAGTTACTTAACAGTGCAGTACAATGAATGAAACTATTTCAAGCGACGTCATCTCATTTCATGGTATTGACACACATAATACCAATTATACGAGGGGAGATCAATATTTGTCTTCATGAATTTATTTTGGCGACAACCCTTTCTTTTACAAGCATTTTATAACAGCACGGACCTGTGATTTTTCCATTTTTAGAATTTATCTAAACTTGTCTACTTAAATTCAAAATTATTTGAACAGGTAACAAGTGACAAAACTACAATTTAATCAACGTAACAAAGAATGATTAACACTTTAATGCGTCAAATTGATTCAACGTCACTCAACGCGTACTATGTCAGGGACGCTTAATAATGATCTCCCCTCGTATGTATTTGGTGTTGGTATTCTTTTACATCAATTTGTGTTTGTGGTTGTACCCAAACTAAATGAACTGCAACAACAGCGACGAGAATTGTATAAAATTACGAACAAACTATTAAATGTTGAAATTTCTTTTATTAGTTCACACTTACTATCTGCAAATGATTAATATCCATTAAACAATAATATGCAGATATGCAGATGAAAAATGAATTTTAAACAAACGTTTTAAGGATTAAATATTTCCGTTCTGATAATATATAGTCGAGGTTCAAAAGTCGGCAAGAAAATCGCAAGCTATTACGATTATCAAGATCGCTCCAGATATGAAGATTAAGGGTTTTTCATATAAAAGGAGATCGGGCACTTGCTAGATAACAGATCCACCTGCGACTTTAAATTCTGGAATTGTTCTTTAGACGGATGAAAATTTAAATTGTAATTTCTCCGGAAATTCACATCGGGCTTTCTTTTCCTATAGGATGTGATTGTTTAAATTCCGTGGGGTATATTCGTCGATATGTTATATACAAACTTAAAACGGAATATAATAGCGCACCCATTTATTTTATCCGTTCTCTTTAGTATTGATTCGTTTCTATATACTCGTACAGTATAAAATTACTCCCATCTGAAATAAAAGCCACGGGATCCACGACAAAAAAGTTAGATTTTATGCGGCGGAAGAAAATTGCAGAAAATTATTTATGTGTCAGCAAGGTCGCGTCTCCAACTAACGACGCTGAAAGCCAGCGAGAGATTTGTCATTTAACCGAAACTAAAAAACTTTGCACTCGACATGGAGCCGTCGCTGCTGCGTCTGGAAATATCGCTCTTTACTAAAAATGGGACCATTCAGACAAGTTTAGATACTTCAAGTAGATATGTTTCCGACTCATTTATGTTTATTGCGAATTCCTCGAGGAATCCGCTAATGCACACGAAGTGAACGGGAACATTCGGTATGTACAAAGTCAATGTTCCCTTTGTTCGCCAACAAAAGGCTCTTAGATACGCTGTACTGGTCGGGGTGAAATATGTGGAGCAAAGGAGCTGTGACGAAAAATGCAAACAACAGCGTTAACACTAGAATGCGAGGGCGATATTGAAAATTTCTAGAAAATCAAACAAGGATTTTTAAAAAAAAATTTATTACTTGTCAAAATATTCCCCTTTAACGTCAATACATTTTTGCATTCGATGAAACCAGTTATTAAAGGAATGATGCCACTCTTTTTGAGACACTTCAAAAACTAGGTATTTATAATGTTCCAGTGCTTCATCTGATGACGAAAAAGTGATTTCACGCATTTTATCTCTAACTTTTAGAAACAAAAAGAAATCGCAAGGTGCCAGGTCATGGCTATGTGGAGGATTCATGGTGCTAATTTTTAGGGCATACGGATAGTTTTGGTGTATTCGACGACGCGTTGTCATTCCTTTTCAAGATCAATTATTTTGCCTTTTCGGCGTTTTTTTCAGGGACTTTTTCAAAAATTTTTGGTATACAGACATTTGTAGTAACGGTACATCTATCTTCTAATGCTAAAGTAGCAATATGATCGTTTTAGGAAAAAAAACTAGCAATCATCATCCTACCAGCGTTGCACGAGTTCATCGGACTTTTGTAGGCTTCGGTTCTGTTCGAAAGACCCATTGAGCTGATTAAATTTCCTTTTCAAGTTCATAACAATAGATCCAAGATTCATCACCAGTGATGATATTCCAAACAAAATTTAAAGTACCGCTTTGGTATTTTTCTGCACCATTAAGGAGTCAGTTTTTGGGGAATCCGTCGACAAAAAGTTTTCTAACGTCTAACTGTTGAAAATATGTTTTGTATTCGACTCATACCAATACCCAATGTCGCCCGAATAAATTCATAAGATGACCTCAAGCATTGCTCGAACAGCGGCAATATTCTCATCAGTAACGGCACTTCTTGGGCGTCTCAAACTAAACGGCAATCAACTCACAAAACGTTTGTCATGTTATTCTAGATATTTTTAGTATCGTCCTCGCAGTAGCTCCACAGGTCCTGCAGATCTGAGGCTTGCAATTTAAGATATAAGTATATCTATAACACATTTTTAATTATTGTTTTGTTTGTCATTTTTCATTCTTGTATGGAACTGGGTTTAGTCGACTTGGTATTGAAATCTGCGTTTGGGTTGGGTTGAATTGGGTTGGGTTTAATTTGATTGAATTAGGTTGGGCTGGGTTGGTATTGAAATATGTGCCTTTCATAGCGCGTTTGGCTTGAGTTGGGTTGGGTTGTTGGTTTGGGTTGTGTTGGTTTGGGCTGGTATTGAAATCTGTGGGTTGGGTTGGATTGGGATGCGTTTGGATTGGGTTAATACTTCGTATCTATTCCAATCGACTGCCGCGCTTTGTCAGTTTGTTTACCCTCATTTTTTATCTTCTCGTGTGAAATTTTATGCAATGCTATACGACACGCAGTTGTTATAGCTTTGAATATCAAGTCTAGATTCACTTCAACAATTGTCCGTTTTATATTTTATATTGAAAGTCTCACTACGGATAAGATTTAGCCAAAACCGCACCATGCTATGCGTCCACTTTCCACGAACATCGCCCCTAACTTTTTGATAGTTGAATTTGTGATTTTCTTGAAGTGATTGATTGCATTGTGACCACATTAAACGCAACTGAAACATCAATTTAACATTGTCATTGTCAACGGATATTACAGTTTCGGTCATAACATCCCATAAAGGCGTATTTCTTATGTCTTTCACACCTCCCTTAGTCAATTATTTTATCGACCAATTTTTTTCGAAATATACTATCTGGTAGATCTACTCACTGCATTTCCAGACTAAAAGATTTCGAAATACAGATTCATTTTGGTTGTAATACCTGAATATATGTAACCATAAATTATAACTCCCATTACTTTCTAACACAATTACAACTATTATACTTACATTACTGTCGTATCAACTCATGATGTTTAATTATTATAACGCCCGATAAAATAAATTTGACGATTCAAAGGGCAGTGATATTATTATTACGTTGAAACAGAGTGGTGCAATAAAAAGTCTGCCCGCAGTCGTCATAACAGCGGGGCGCGCGCTGGCGCGAAAAATCGTGACAAAAGTGAGGTGTCATTTCGGTCGTACTCGGCAAAAAAGGCGACCGAATTCGAAAAACGCATTTGGGGATATTTCTTTTCAAAAAATCCTTTTAGGCGTCCATTGGAGTCGCGCAGTTGTTTGGACGCCTGGGTAAATACAAGATTATAAGCGATACAAATTGCACTCGGTACATGTCGATAAAGGGAATGTTTTGTAATGGTTTATATTTTATTACGGCCACGTACGCTTCGAAATGAGTTTTATGAGCGACAAAAGAACAACCACCCCCATTAGAGTCGCCGCTGAAAGCGCACTGCTTTTAACCCGTTTTTGCGATAATTGTCATGAACTAAAGCACAAAATGGATATGGAACTATAAAATCACATTACCTCGTAATAATCGAATCCTTAGCGCACCGATTGTTTGTAAGAATACGTAATATTATTAGAGAGCTTATTAGATTACTAGGTTATAAAATATTTGATAAAATACATTATAACAGATATTTTCACTAACTTTCATCATTCTACGTTCAGTGGTTCGGGGTGGTTTTTTTTTTTATTTGAAAGGCAGTGTATATCGATAACAAGACCGAATTCTTTTGTCTTGAAGAATATAAATTAGTTTAACAAATATTATCGACAGGAAGAGTCGATATTTAAAGTCACTTTTATTAAAAAACGTTGTAGATATATCGCCGCAAAGTAATTCCGACGTGCTACAAAACCGGGAAACTTGAATATAGTTTAACGTGACACGTGTATTTCCAAATCCCATACGATATATTACATACGATGTCAAAACTGGATGCCAGGGTAAACGTAAAATTATTTCGAGGACGATCTGGGGCATCCAATCCCTCAAAATGAAAAATTCTTCAGGAACAAATTATGTTGTGGTAAAAAACCCTTCACTGGTAAAACGTTGGAAACTTACGAATAGTTGCGTCGAGTTTCCTTAGAACGTACGCCCACATTTTTAGATACTACTTTAAAGTATATCTTAAGTTATTTTATTAGAAATTAAATGTAGAAAATTATAAAAGTATGCCGTAAAATTTTGATAGCGATTGCAAAATTTCAGCACTCTTCACCTCTATATGCATAATGAAATATGTCTAATTTGTTGTAAGTTAATCCAGAAACAATTGAGGTCCCGGATGCAATAACGCTCTGAGCGCGTGGACGTCGAAATAAGTATTGTCCAACCGATAGATATTTTGGGGAAATTTTTTTTTCGGAAAATGGATGAAACAAAAATACTATCTTGTGTAACTTTCTGCATCTTTTTTACCCGAACTATTTTTTGATCCGTGAATTAATTTGTCCAGAAAAAAATAAAATAGTGAAATTTTTTCGCCCGACAATTCAATTAATTTCAATGCTTTTTAAAACTCGAATCGCGAAATCTCGGTAACTATTCGACCAAACTAGTTGAAATTTTTAATGGAACACTGTGACACTTCACTGTTGCGAATAAAGTTATTGCAATCGTCGAAATAATCATTTGTTGGATAATATTCAATAAATAATCAGTTGCGCTACGAAACCATGTTCTTTTCTTTCGACTAGCGAGGAAGTTTTTCGCTATTGCTCTTGCGACATTCTCTTTGCGATCATTGTTCCTTAGACTGTAATGTAAATTTTGATGTATCACTTGGCGTGATAAGTTTAAAACCTGGAAAGTTGTTGCTTTGTAAACAAAAGGTTCGTTTACCGCGCACGACGCGTCAAGCGCTTCCGATCCATTCGCGCTACTTTACTGCGTTTTATTCTTGCAAGCATAGATTAATGCCCAAATTACTTAAGTGTTTATGTGATAATCGTGATTGAAGCATACAGTTATTCTTCTATGCAAGTACGCAATCGAACATAGAGCGCATATGAATGAAAAAATTGCAATACTATTACCGGCTGTAAACAAAAGATTATTTTGGTCACACTCGCGATCGTATAAGGAAAAGTCGAATAATTATTATTGTTTTCATAGAATTTTTTTCTAACTACGAAAGAAATAAAATGAATAGTATTAACTTATTACATCACTAAAATATTAAAAACATCTATCATTAGGGAGCAGATTCTTTTGTTTCTTCTACTTTCATTCCTGCTTGTTAGATTTTTATCTTCACTAGATTTGCTCACCGTCTTTACTCTAACACGCATATCATCTAAATATGATGTATGATAATTTCTACCTCCTGGAGTCAAATATCGTAGCAGTGCATTTAAATCTTTATTTTTTTCTTGTGAAATCCACACTGTCGCCTCTATTTTATAGGTAATTGGTTCGCCATCATAATCGTAGAAAACATTAATTTGACCATTACCAAAATACTGAATTTTAACTGCTTTACTGATCTTAAGTCCTTTCGGAACTTTGTATTTTTTTAAAATTAAAGATTCAAAATCTTTCATCGTGCAGTCTTTCTGTTCTACTGTAGTAAATGGAGGATTTCGAGCACTTTGTACCAAATATATATAATCTCTTTCAGTTTCAATGTGCTCGGGCAATTTTTTTTCCGCCCGTACATCCCAAATGATAGATGTTTTTAATATTTTAGTGATGTAATAGTTACAAGTTAATACTATTCATTGTATTTCTTTCGTTGTTAGAAAAAATGTCTATAAAAACAATAAAAATTATTCGACTTTTCCTTATACGATCGCGAGTGTGACCAAAATACACTTTTGCTTACAGCCGGTAATCGTATTGCAATTTTTTCATTCATATGCGCTGTATGTTCGATTGCGTACTTGCATAGAAGAATAACTGTATGCTTCAATCACGATTATCACATAAACACTTAAGTAATTTGGGCATTAATCTATGCTTGCAAGAATAAAATGCAGTAAAGTAGCACGGAAGCGCTTGACGCGTCGTGCGCGGTAAACGAACGTTTTGTTTACAAAGCAACAACTTTCCAGGTTTTAAACTTATCACGCCAAGTGATACATCAAAATTTACGGTACAGTATAAGGAACAATGATATCGCAAAGAGAATGTCGCAAGACCAATAGCGAAAAACTTCCTCGCTAGTCGAAAAAAAGGACATGGTTTCATAGCGCAACTGATTATTTATTGAATACTATCCAACAAATGATTATTTCGACGATTGCAATAACTCTATTCGCAACAGTGAAGTGTCACAGTGTTTCATTAAAAATTTCAACTGGGTTGGTCGAATAGTTACCGAGATTTCGCGATTCGAGTTTTAAAAACATTGAAATTAATTGAATTGTCGGGCGAAAAAATTTCACTATTTTATTTTTTCTGGACAAATTAATTCACGGATCAAAAAATAGTTCGGGTAAAAAAGATGCAGAAAGTTACACAAGATAGTATTTTTGTTTCATCCATTTTCCGAAAAAAAAATTTCCCCAAAATATCGATCGGTTGGACAATACTTATTTCGACGTCCACGCGCTCAGAGCGTTATTGCATCCGGGACCTCAATTGTGGTTTAATCTCTGGATATTACTATTATTATTAACTTATACATGCCAATTTGTATTTAATGTGTGGTTGTTTTAATCGTTGATATTCAATATTACAAAAATTGTGAATTTTAGCATTAAGTTCAAATTATAAAAACTATTCGAAATTTATTTTTATAACCAAAAAGCGATAGAGATATTATATTTCTATATAATAAAATATAATATAATATAAATTTGTCGACTTTTTTATAGTACTTTAAAATAATGCACTCGCAATTTTCATAACCAATCATTTTGTAAGCCCCAACAAAATAAAGTCAAAAAATACAGGGTTATACAAAGACCGACCGGCGAATTCATAAAACTCATCGCACTGCATTATATCCGTGAATCCTTGAACAATCATATAAATCAGAATCGCAGGTGTGTAATGGAAGCTCCAACATATGATAGTGGCGTCGAGTTTATCCCATTGTCAATAGTGTCCATTGTGCAGAATTGTCCATGACGGATCAAGAGTCACGAGCAATTAATTATATCAATTGTTATACAAATTCCGCGTAAATTTCTCTTGGAAATTCTGCTGACAAGGTCTTTCACAATCTCGACCTTCCATAATAGAAAACATTCGAATGTTTATTTGTCTACTTCTCCTTAATAATAGACTCTTTGTTACATCGAAAACAGTTTAACAATGAGTCGTATTATTAAACTACTTTTGGTAACTTTATAGTTTATGGTTCGTGTTTGTGTTCGTGTCACGCCATAATTTTTTTTATAATAAAAAAAAATTAGCCATATAAGAATTGACTTAAGCCTGAAGTAGACACAAATAGCTCACATACAAATCATCATGAAACGACTTATAAAAGATAAGGAAGAATTTTATCAAAATGAATTGACCTTATTAACCATGGTTTCGGGACTAATTTTAAGATTTATTGGACCACTTGCTTGCGATCGCTGAAACCGTATTAAATGCCTATTGGTGTGACCACCATTCATCGCAACAGAAGCTAAATAAACACTCATATACCGTAACTAACAGTTATGTTTTTAATAATAATAATAATTTAAGTCGTATAACACGTATAACTGGTGGGAAACTTCCTTATTACGTCAAACACTAATAAGAACATATTTATGTTAATAAAGTCGTGAAAAAATTCTTTGGCCCCGCTTTGCGCGTGAAATATAAGTGATTGCGTCCCGAATGTTTTATTACGAAATAAATCATGTCTTCTATATGGAATTTTATGAAGCCATTCACTGTATTTTATGGGGTCAGTATCCAATTTCGCGGTGTAAAGTGAGGCATTTTTGTTCCTTTTCACTTCAAATCTCATCATCTTTTAACTAGGTTTGTGACTTTTGATGGTGGATTTATGCAGAATGATATGCAGGGTGTTATATCAGCATTGCGTGATTTTTAAATTGCTTGCGATTGTCAAATCTAACACAAAAAAACCTATTTGTATACTTGTTGGTTAACACTGTTTATAATAACGTTCTTAATAATCTATAATATTTGTGTTAAATAAATTGTTCGTTACAACGTTTGTTCTTAGAACATTCTATGCAGAGTGCGAGTATAAAGCCAGAAAGTATCGAAATAGAACTTTTATCAAATGTTTTTCAAATTAATCCTCGAACAGGTCAATTTTTATCGTAAGTGAGGTACATTTTAATGTAATTAATTGTCATTTAAAGATCGAATTTTGACTTTACCGACTTTATTGAGGAAACAACGAATCCCATTTTTCTGACGTGAAATAACGCTGCCTTAAGAGATGTTACACTTTTGAAAACCTTGCAAGTTTTCAGGAAAGTTTATCCATACATATTCGCTGCCATACCTGAAGGCGTAGCTTCTGGTGCAATTTTGATCGTTCCCTAAATCGTAACAGGAATGGCTGATCTAGTTGTTTGCGTCTCCCAACCCAACCCAACCCAACATCACAGGTTGGAGTGGCTTGGTTGCAATAAAAATGTCCATAATGGCAAACAATGTCGTTAAAGATGGAGAACATTGCCATAAAAGTCAAAATTACCTAATTTTTAAAATAAAATAAAATGAATAAACCTGTCAGAAAACATAAAATATGCGAGAAATATAAAAAAATGACAAATCTGTCAAAAAATGTAAAAATTATCTGAGCTTATTACGTCAAATGTAAAGTGGTTAAAATTAACAACATTGAAAAAAATTTAAACTTTGTTGCCAAAGCTCTGAATAAAGTTAAAAATTTCAAAATTTTCGTAAATATGAAAATGTCACGTTGATTTCATTAAAAAAAAACGTAAAAATTGCTAAAAAAGTGGATAAAAATTATTTCAAATGTCGAAGGTCGATGATTCTTTTTAAAATTGTCCACAAAATATATCTAAATTTCACAAAATGTCTAACATCAAATATCAAATATGGCGAGAAAATTAAAACTTGCGAAAGATGCGAAAAAACGCAAAACTTTACATTATCAAAACTTTGATAAGTGGGAAACGTTATGTTTTCAAATCTGCCACTAAAAAGGTAAAATCGTTATTTTCGTATGTATAGAATATACATGCATCATGAGATGAGTATGTATTATCTCTGGACAATAATTAATAAAGAGTTGAAAACCTGAAGATAAGCGTAAAAGAATCGAAAGTTGTCAAATATAGAAAAATAGTAAAATATCAGAGGATTTTTAGAAAATAATATAATACAAATTATGTGCAATACTACTTTAATAATGCAATACAAACGAACTCTTGCTAAACAACTCGATTTACAAAAAAAAATTAAAATATTACTATTAATGATTTATTAATCAAATGCATGTGTAAATGATTTAAAAATGAGTAGATGCTATAATTGTATAACTAAATAAACTTAGATTAATCAAACATACCATCAAAAGTTAGTGTGGATTAAGTTTTAATTATTAGAAGACACTTTTACAATTTTTTTTTGCTGCTTCCACGACAGTTACCGTAAATTCTTGGCAACCTAACCGAGTCCAAATAAAAACACATAACTAAAAATTGCCCAAACTATCGTTGACGCTTGAAATGCACAACAAACGGTCGGACGCGTGGGTGTTATTCAAACAGTTGCTCAATGTTAATGTTTGTCTAAACAATTAATTTTATTTATAATGTGTTATACATTATTGTGTCGAATGTTTCCGACAAAATAGTATGTTTTCGCTCCTGGATATTAAATCACAAAATGTGCTGAGAACCAATTAAAAAAATCAGTGGGGCATAAATGTTCATTATATTATGCCGACAGAGTAATTACAGTGTGTAAAGATGGGCGCATTTTCACTGCACACTAGTTCGGAACGGCCATTGTTCTTAGAATAGGGCTTTTAGTCTGCGTTGGAAGCAATTTGCTTTGATAGATGTAATTGGTGCAGCCTCCATTTTCATTTTATTGCCTCGGACACATGAGATTTTATTAAATAACATGAATATCAAATTTGTTCGTGCTGTGATGTAACATGGAGTTTATTATACATATTTGGTCGATGTTTCACTAATTAATATAAAATAATAATGTAAGAGTATATTATTAAATGTGGCGGACTAACTAGTAATAACTCGTGGTCGATACCACATGAAATTGTCTATATTCGTTAACAGTTGGATGCGGACATCGTAATAGAATTCGAAGTAATATTTCGTGAACGTCGGACCTGAACGAAAAAGGTCCTATTTATCTATAATAACATCTGCAATAATGTGGAGAATTTCACGGTTGACAGTTATAAATACGGAGAAATTTCGGCAAACTCCGAACATGTGCGGAACGAGTGGCGTCGCATCGCCTCGCTCCACGTCGTCCCTCAAACTGTCAGGACCAGACTATTTCAGCGTCACCTATCTATCTTAGTAGTTATCCTATCCTTCATATCAACGTTTCAATGTCGTTATTTTAATAAATTGTCCGCCGGGTCGAAGATAAATTTACGTCGGCGCTGTATATATCTTCGAAAATTCAATTACCTTTTGATTTTATCGTTGCAGCTCTGGTTTTGTCAAACAAGGATTGTTTATTTATTTTTTATTACGTTCGTTCGACAACATTCACGTGGTACGAGTTGAACGGATGGCTTGTGTGAATCTGGACATTTTAACTAAATTAATTTCGCTATCATACTGTTTATTATTGTATTATATATCAAATGTATTATTTAATTAATAAACGAGTTTATTGTTGTAATATTATTACCTGAAATTGTTTCACGTAAACAACTTCTTTCAATATAGCGTGTTTTAATGGAGCATTAAAATTTAATAGAATTATTATGTGCTCGTATCACAAATACGCAAATTCAATTTCTGATTTAATTTCAGATACTGCGCTGAAATAATTTTAGGTACCGTTTTGCGACAATTTAGATGGTCGAATAAAGTTGCCGAGATCCCGGCGCAGCGCGCCATATTTTATGAACTCCGTTGCTTGTAGCGCGCGGTACAGTTCCAGTTTTTATTGTTCGAGTTTCGTATTGTCGCCAGTCGGATAATGAGTTTCATTATATCTATTCTGACTTGTTCCCGATGTAAGTAAGTTTATGGAAAAACTATACCCAAATCGCCATCGGAATGTTAAGCGAGAAAGTTTAGATTGCGTGTATTTATTTCATTTGAGAGTCTGTACTAACATTATACACTGTCTTTCGAATAAAATAGGCCACAACGAAACTGGGTGAAAATATCTACTGCACGTAGAAAAACATATGATTAAGTTTTGAAGCCAATCTGTCACTTCTCACAGAAATTATCTCGTGTCAGACGTGTCAATCGGTCACACACCACTACCCTGGGTTGGGTATAAACTTGTAGAGGCTGGCAGGAAGAACACATAGAAGTTCGTCGTAGAGGTACTGGACGACAAATGACGCAAGAGCGAGGCGAAATGCAGTTAGAGACCTGCAAGAACCATCACGAGCCGTTGGACAAAATTGGATAATAGCAATTGGCCATATGGTATCCACGAGCACGATTTATCGCGGAATACGCACGTTTGGACTACGTTCTTATCGTCATTATTTTCGTCTTCCTCTAACAAGAAAACATAAGCCATCAGACTTCACTGGTGCCATGGCAGACGATATTGGGTTCCTGAGTGGAATCAAGATTTTGCTTATGGCACTGTGACGGACGTTCGAGGATTAGGACCTAGGGTTCAGAGGCAAAATTTACAACTTGTTCACCGTCGCCATACGGCTTTAACTCCTGGTGTTATGGTAAGGGGGGCACTACGCTATGGAAGAAAATCTCGTCTGGTATTGGAACCAGTTCTTGTGCCATTACTACAAAACCTTCCAGGAGCAGCCTTCCAGCAACATAATGTGCGGCTTTATACTGTTCATATAACGTCAGCCTTCCTAGAGGCAGTGCAGAGGCAGTGCATTATATTTTCAATTTTACGAAAACCTTGCAAATTTTCTGACGACCGACTTACTATATCCACAGTAATACGGGAATGATTACTTAAATTAATATAAAATTTAAATCTTGTTTTTCCCATTAAATTCACAAATTACCGCGATGTTTTTTTTTACCGATGGCACAAGCTCTCGAGAAATTTAAATTATAAATGAAACGGTCCGGCGTAGACACTTGTAAAAAGTTGCCATTGTTTGCTTTGGAGAGATCTTTTAGAAAATTGTGCTCCGCGAAACGAGGTCGGATTTAATTCTGTTTTGCAACCGAAATTTAGCTTTTGTGTCTCGCTGACACAACGTACATAGCACATTTCGAATTTGATTTAGTATCAGATACGTGCGCCGTATTCGGTGCAATAAATTTCGGCATTTGCATGATGCAAATGTTTCAATTTGAATTCGGTGGGAATGTAAAAATAAGTTGTTTTTGTCGATTACCCAAGGGATTTGAAACAGTGCATCTGTGTAACTGTGGACTCAGATGTATTGGGTGCATCTGATATTTTTCGGTCGCTGCAGAAATCATTATTTAGCGTCCCTGACTTACTAGGCGTTGAGTGACTTTGAATCAATTTTACACATTAAACTATTAATCGTTTGTTGTTACCTTGGTTCAATTGTATTTTTCTCAGTTGTTACCTGTTCAAATAATTTAGAATTTAAGTAGACGAGTTTGGAAAATTTCTAAAAATGGAAAAAATCAAAGGTTCGTGCAGTTATCAAATACTTGCAAAAGAGAAGGTTGACGATAATGAAGTGATGACGGTCGTAAACGATTGGTTGGAAGAGCAACCGAAAGATTTTTTTCCCAGAGGAATCAAAGATTTGGAGCATTGTTGGACCAAATGCATCGACGTACAGGGAGGTTATGTAGAAAAATAATCGTTTGATATTTCTTCAATTTGTTTCCTTCCATGTTAGGGACCGTAAATACTGATCTCCACTCATATACTAAGAAGTGAAATCTTATCTGCACATATAGTACCTTGCGACTCCTTGGTTAAAACTGAAATTCGTCTTTTAATTGCATTTGATGTTTTCTAATTATAAATGAGCCCCGATGCCATATTAGATATTTTTAGAAATACGCCAAATTTTAAAATTTCGTTTGGTCAATGTAACATTTAACAACCGTACCTTACCAATCTAGGACGTCATTTTTAAAAATAAAATTTCCAGGCGGGTGGTAATAGCGCCTCCTTTTATTCCATTCGCAAATGAACGCCGAGCACAATAATCGAGTTAACATCGCATTTCGGTGTTAATTAGATTCGTTCAGTAATGACCAATGTGCGAATGAATATACGATGAAGTTTACCGTTCAATAAATATTTAAAATTAATAATCCGCGCTTGATCACTCGTAATTACCCGTACCCGAATTCATTTTATATTAATTATCTTTCGCAGATCGTGCGGCGCACAATATGGAGTTAATTAAGCCGCAAGGTAAGGTACATGCATTGAAAGCTTAACCTGACGTATCAATATCAACAGTGTTAGGAAGGCCGAGTCAGTGTTACGTAAAAGCCTAGCGTTCGACACTTTATTCGGACAATGGTCAATATTTACGCCGGTTGCACTTCAATTTTGGTTTGTTATTTACTTCTGCGTTTACTGCATTGAACGTTGTATTCTCGACGTATTTTTATTTCACGGGGATTTTACCTAACACGATATTGCTGGTTTTAATATAATTTCTAAGATTCCAATATTTTCTTACCACGTACCTCGTTCACTCGAACATATGCATGCAAATGTGTTCCACCCGTTGAAAAATTCAATTCCCCATCAAACACGAACCGAAAACGCAAATTGCAAATCGGTCTGATCTCCTTATTAAATGACGGCGCCCGAAAATTAAAGAAATTCCTGCCGAACGCGATAACTCGGGTCCACTGTTTTCGTCGTGGAGGGCCGGCAGTAAAGTCGTACGCTGAATTTAAACAGCCGGTTTTAGTATTCAACGCAGGAAACTCGAGTAGTGAAATGTCCTGTTACCCGTTAAGATCCCCAACAGAATATTTTGCGCGTTCAATATCCGTCAGTTACACCGTCTCTTTCCTTTCGACAGAAGAAAGCCACTAACGTGGCACATCCATTTCGTCGTGGTGATGTATCTGCGTTCGCGGTCGATGTAACCTTGCCGGAAAAAAACGTTATTATAGGATTCAGGTATTTTTTTCGCTCATAAACCCTCGTGCTTGCCGTTTATCGCAAACCTCTGCGTTGTAAACGCAACTTATTTTTTGCAGCGTTATCGTGGGGTTTGGTTTAGTTATGGTGAGAATGACATTGACGTCTTTTAAACGCTTTCATCAAAAAGGAATGTTGTAAAAAATTGCAATCTAAATTACTAATGAAAGTAAGAGCTCGAAGAATTCGAACATTTAGAACGCACCGTGCTAGCTATTAGAGGTCACTAAACATGCTGCACTACTTGAAAAACAAAGAAACATATATAGAACTTAACTGAAACATATTTTAAAATCTTTTCGTCGGCTCACGCCTTAAAAATTGGTCGTTTAGGCTTCTTAACATTTGTATTAAATTATTATTTTGCAGTTCGCTGTGGCCTTTTGATTTTTTTTTCTAGTGGCGCGAAGTTGTTTTTCTAATAATGGAAAAATTGAATACAAATAAAATAATGCAAATAGAAAATCGCATGTCTGCTGTTTACGATCAACTTTCTCCTTCTTACAAGACAATGGAATTTTGGTCAAAGCAATTTAAATAGGGGCTGGAATCCATCGAAGACAAAATTCAGCCATTAGCGAAGAAAACGTTCGAAAAGTAGAACAATTGATTGATCCATGTGACGGCGGAAAGTTGGAAACTTAGCATGGAATGTGTTTGGACCATCGTCCATGATAATTTGCCAACGTTCAAAAATATTGTATTCTGTATATTTGCATTGATAATATATAAACTTGTTAGATGTATGTTTCGAGTTCGTGACATTATTGTAATCGCCGAACTATAAATTCCTACATGGGAATGTCGAAGCGGTAATGAACGACGCGATCAAAGCTATGAATGTGCGCTTGTATTACATCGGTGGCGGTTTGTTTATTTAAACACGCTCTGTCTCTAAACTTAACCGAATAATAATTAGGTGGACCATTAACGTATGTGGTCAATAATACTGTTGACATATCCCTCTAATAACTTATATGTATATGTGAATCCACATTGGTTATATATTATATACATGGTTGTAGTGGATACATCGATAGTTTATCAGATCTATTCAAATAATTGACAATTACAAATATCACAAGCGGTTATTATTAGTCTACATGGGAAAGAAGTTTAACCAAGCAAATTACATCAAGAAGATTTTTAACCATTAACCTCATAAATTTTCATCTAAACAACTTATTTTTGAGATTTTCACATTTTAGAATATTACAAACTTATTAAACGATATGGCTACGTCAAAACGATGTTGTTTAAATGACTCAGATATTTTTGCTAGATTCGTAAGTGTACTCTTGTAACTTTTGCATGCAGTTTATGTGGATGCCAAATTAAAACCTAACTAACTAGTTATTCTGGTCCTTCGCAGACGAGGGCAACCTATATTGTTTGAAAAACCTGCCGTGAATACATAAGACAGTGGGCGAAAGGTCAAGTCAAAGGAGTGACATGAAATTTCGAGCTACCATGATTTGGACATTGACTGCTATTTTTGTTCAATCAAGTCACATGGCAAGTTATCCAGATTTGACCGCCAAAAGAACCATTTATTCCACTCAAATGATGTTCTAATTCCCACTTCCACAGGAAGACAATGCTATGGATGTAGTAGCAGTGCAAGTGACGAAAATGCCGCCTTTTTATAGACAGTTACAAAAGTAGCTTGAGTAGCCTATTACACATTCGTTATTCAACAAGTTTGAAGGAAATATATCAAAGAGTTTCATTTTTACTAGAAGAAATATGTTAACAAAATCACCAATGGGATATTTGCGTCGATTTGCAAATTATAATTTTTTTCTGGGCTATCAAGGTAGATACACTACATATCCCTGTTTTTTGTACTTGTAGGACAGCGTGGCCAAGGGTGACCATTAGTTAAGAAGCGAGTGGCCATCAACAAAGATAATGAAAGTAGGGACGCTTAAGATAATAATGTCGTTGGTTGCTAGGAATAAAATCATTCTGCCCCACTAAAGTTGGTACTTAGAATAATGATGGTTTGTGTTTTGCGCACCTAGCGAGCAAATTTAATTTCATGTTAAGTTTTTAAGCTAAAAGCTGGTGTATTTGATGAATGAATTGGTAAAATATCCTAATTTTATAAGCGCAGTGAAAAATTTTTGAATCATTGGCATGGCCTTGATTTGTTGAAATTTTGGGAAATCGTAGATTGGAGAATATGAGCGAAAAAGGAGTTTTGTTCATGTAGAATAATTTAATGATATGTGATTTGTTTGGAAAAATAGGTTTTAGGTTAGCTAAGTTATTATACTTGCAATGCATTCATAATGAGCCTGTGCTCGCTAGTTGCGCTGATGCGTACACTTTTTAAAGTAATGTACTAATAAATTACAAATAACGACGTATATCGCTATACGGGTAATCTTGCAGCCGCTCATAATAAACATAAGCTAATGAATGATATTTATTAACGACACCCGTGATCAAGATAAAGCTCCTACGCAAATTGAATAATAAAATACTATATTTCCAGTTTACTGAACTCTAAGTAAGCGCTTTGTTCGAAAATAAATTTGCAACAAAAATATTGCCGAAATTAAAAATTTGATAATTTTATAATTTCCATAATCTTTTATTACACCGTCGTCATTTTGTGTTTCACCCGTAAGCCCTACAACAGATGTATTTTTATTTTACGCTGTTATTATGAACGGGGGGCATTTCTGCAATCTGCGACAGCGTTCGGAACTTTTTACAAGGGCATAATAAAGGGCAGATCCCATCTGCGGCAGCCGGTAAACTTTGAAAACAGCTTATATTAATTCGCAAAGTCGCCTCTTGATATATAAAACAATTGCAGTTCGCCGACGATAGCTTGGGCATTTTTTGCCCGACAGTGGGCGATAAATTATTAAAGTGTCACCGGGGAGACGTGACCGTTCCGAGACCCGTCATTTTCAGACACTCGTTATTATTTCAGTGTCTTTCGGATGTTACGACTTTTTCGGCGCAAAAAAAAAACGTCGACTGCTGCACGAAATATCAAAGGAAATGGGAGATTTGACGATTTAATTCGGTTTCGGCGATTATTATATATAACAGTAATAAATTGAGGGGGAGTTTTTTTGACAAAACTAAATACGTATATCGGCAACTACTTGGTAGCAACTTTGCTATTTTCAGTAGAATAAGAACAACACTCCGAGTGTATATCATTCAAGAAATTACAAAATTCTTCGTTTGCTTCGTTTGCAATGTATTTTCATATATCTTTTGTAATTTGGTCTTGTCCCGGTGTCTTTCCTGTAGCTTTTGTAACTTCTTCTCTTGTTATTTGTTGGATATTAGTTAGTGCTGTGATCTCGTTGTGGTTGTTGACCTTTTCTGTGTTCTTCTATCTTCCCGTTAGTCTTTTTCCATCTGATAAAATATATCCATTTTTGTTTTTTATGTTTTCTAACTTTGGCGGTTGTTTTGTTTTAGTTGCTTCAGTATACTGTAAGACAATGTCTGGTTTTTTGAATAATTTTCTCCCACCTTGCGCCCAAATTCTTCCCATGATATCCTTTTGCATTTTAAATCATTTGTTTTACCTCCACTCTTTTCCGCTTGCATATATTGTGGTCTTCTTCTGATTATGTTTGTAGGAATGTTTTTCCATTGTCTCGCCTTTTACTTGTTGTTGCTTTTCTGTTGTCCGCCATCTGCTCTTGTTTGTATATGAATTCGTAGATTTGGTTTTACTCCACAACTAGCTTTTGTGGCTCCTAGTAGAGTTTCTTTCAATTGTTTCCATCTGTCTTCTATTTCAATTGCAGTTTTAATCTTACTTTCTAGGTGGATTTGTTTGATCTGGTTTTTGCCAATTTACAGCGCTTTGTTTTGATTTTTGTCATTTTCTTTCTCTTTGCTTCTTTATCATTTCGTGTATTTGTCACGAGTTTAATTTCCACAAGATAGTGATTGCTGTTTATTTCTGCACGTCTTTTCCCTCGTACAACTTTTACCATTTACCTTTTTTTTTTTTGAAGTAGTCAATAATGGATCTTTCATTTTTCGACTACACTGCTCTCGTCTACTTATTCTCTAGCATTCATATTTTCGCCTTTTAATGTAAAGACCCACAATAAATTAATGATATATTATGAAAATTTTTGACCATTTTTCATTGTGATATCATCAATATGTTACAAATCTAATTCTTAACTGTTAAATGTTTCCAAATTATTATTATTAACAAATTGGTTTAGTAATTCGTGACGCTTCATGTATGTTTACGTCAAATAAATTAATTAATTAATTTTAAAACAAGTGAATTGTTTACGTTGGTGTCATGATTACGAATTAACATGTCGGGTGGCTGCAAATATAATATTTGATCAACCGTTGCACAATGCTGATTCGCTTATAGTTTTGTAATTATACCAAATATGGGGAGTAAGCGGCATTTCAACATAAATTCGCTGCAATTCGATTTGACGTTACAAATACATACAAATACATAAACAACCACGTAATATAATTTGCTTATTACTTATATATCATATATAAGTTGCCTGTAGAGACCTGCATTAATTAAAATTTCGCAAGCCATAAAAATTTAGCTCCCTAAAAATGTTATCCATTGGAAACTTGAAATGTCTAGAACATATATTGTTTATGTTAGTTTTGTATAATGTATCTCGTGTCGGTTTCCTACGATTTTCATATACATCACCAAATTATCTTCATAGAAACATCAAAGGCTCCGCCCGACTAAAATAAAATCCATACCTGCGATGTAAGTTTAAAGTATAATTTATCCGATTTAATATTTTTATCTTTGACGTCGCCACGTGATACCTGCGTTCGCCAAGCAACCAAAGAAAATACGAATCCGCCGAGTTACATTTGATGTCGTCGCAATGCAATACACTCTCGGGGAAAAATGCCCCGATAGAGTGAGAACGAATTCCTTATCGATGGGTTGCCTCGCAGTCACTTGGATCTTCGGGTGCGGGTTTGTAAAAGAATTTTTATATTGTCGCTGAATTTAAGTTGCTCTAGCTTTAAATGCAAGGCAACATGTGGTGTCAAATCAACGACAATTTGCAATTTTGATGTTTTGTTTGAAATACGGTGTACACATAAATTTTAATATACATAAAGTATAAGAACCGCTTCACGATCGCGACTGTGTGTCGACACATTTAATGCCCAGTGCTATAGCAAGGTAGGTATAGTAATTTCAAAAGCGAATCATTCACAAAAGTTTGATTTCTTGTAAATTGGCATTTTAAAAATATTGTGGGTGGTTCCATCGAATTAGGATAAAAAAATTAAGAGTGCTACGATTTTTTGAAAAATCTAATATGGACCTTTCCTCGATAAGTAATCGTATCGGGAATTAGCCCACAACGGCATTTTTACCATTAAGGGGGGATCCTGCTTTAGGAGGGCTTAAAATATCGTTTTTGGGGGAATTTTTTTATTTTGAACAGAAAAAAATGAGCAAGTCTAGTGAACTTTTTAGAACATTTGATTACATATTTGAGCATCAAAGAAAAAATATTTCGAGAGAAAAATATTTAAACGGAACCGATTTTTATGCACATTTGTGCAACACCTTTCAATTGCAGTCTACAATCGGTGGGAAAGATGTAGCTCGTAATTTTTGTCTGAAACAAAAAAAAACCAAAGAAAATTGTAATTCTCATATATTTTCTTCTATGTGAACTAAAAAAAAACCCAAAATTTTGAAATTCAAGATTTTACTCAGGTTTGAAAATAAATGTGCTCTTTGCAGGAAGAGAAAATCATTTCAACTTGCTAAAAAAGTTGTTTAGAATCTTTTTTCATTAATGTTTTTAGTTCAAATCGAAGAGAATGCTACTAAAGCTAAGAAAAGTCTTGTTTCGTTTTGATTGCTTGTCTAGTTTTCTCGCAATCACACCCACCAGTTTAGAAAAATCGTAAAAACGAAAACTCGAGAAAACGCGCTCTAAAGTTTACGATCGGGAAAAATGTTAATTGTCGATTACTTACGGAATATCTCGTTATAATCCTACTATAGCTCTTACGAACTCAAAATATTATTGTTTCGAACGACCGATTGAACTTTTTTCAGTACATAGTTCGGTGTTATGTGTTTGCGGGAATGGGGGCGCGCTTCCTTTGTCCGAGCGTTCATGCGTTCGTATATTTTTTGCTCGACACCTCACTGTGTTTAGTGCTGTATCTTTCAAAATATTGCGAATTAGCCGCTACAACTTTTTATACATATTCTTAGATATATTAGGCATAGATTTGAGCAATAAAAAAAAACGATTTTTTGAGCCTTCTAAAGCAGGATCCCCCCTTAAGCGGACACTTTTTCTCGGCTGCAGGCACCTCGAAGTTACGTTCTTTGCTCACGTTCGCACTAATTAGAGAACTCTAAAAAGATTTATGAAGAAACGCATTGTTGCGAGAATTGGTGACAGAGTGTCGAGAGACAGAGGGATGACAAAATTTAAAGAAGGGGGTAATGCTGGAAGATTTGAAGATATGATTTGAGAATTGGTAACGAACCAGACCGCATTGATATCAGTCTTTACACTTTAATCACCTAATGACGAATACGGGTCCGATTGAATAATAGAGACTTAATGTTTTGGCTGAAGAACGACAATTTCACACCCACAAGTCAAGACAATTTTTTATTTGACCATATGATGAAAATTAACTTTGATTTTCTTCTGAATTGAAATTCAACGAATTAAATATCAAATATAAAATTTTATTATAAAAATCCCGTTTACAAGTTTAATGCAACCAGAACATAACTCCTGAAAGTGATTACCCCGTTCTGTTTTTCCGTTGTTTCGTAACCCAATGAATTTTTGCGGTCAAGCGTTTTCACCGCCACTCTGTACCGACTAAAACAAGGCATCCCTTTGTAACGGTCGATTTATTTTGTTAATTATATCGGACATATTTGTTTTGCCATTTTGTTAACCATTTTCCCGAAAAACAGTGGTTAATAATATGATCTATTTAATAATTTATAAATAAAGTTCCCGTGGGATTTAAGGTTATTTATTGTATACGTTGTCTAGTTGTTCGCATAATAATGTTCGAGTTTACACGCAACAAGGTTTGCTATACTGCGAGAAATTTCATCCAACTGCGACTCATATTTACCACCAAAACTTCCCTTATATTTCTAGAGTAACACAAATTGGAACATGTACTACTTTAACTTAGTTTACTTCGTAATCCGCAATTTAATAAAGCGTGAATACAACGGTGGTCCTGTGTGTGACCCGCTAGTGCTAATAAAGTTAAGAAATTACTCACCGTCGCCGCAGCCAGCATTGAAAATGAAGTTTCGTTCCGTGCTAACTAAAAGAAAAAAATCGCCTACATGAAATACTTTGATCCGATTTTGGAAACTAAGAACGGACGCATACACTTTGTTACGTGTTTCTTTGCAGAAATTAAAAAAAAATTCACAGATATATATTTCATAAATGGAGCAATTAATTACAATTAAATCGCTAGAACTTTCTACAACGTTAATTAAGTGCCATCTTATTCATTCACTAACAGGAGAAAGTTAAGAATTAGGCTAGTTAGGGGCTTAGTGGAATAATTGTTAATAACTACAAAGCGTCACATGATATTGATCCTTTCAAAATTTAAATTCAAATATGTAAATATAAACACATACGCACACAAAGTTTCTATTAAAATAAAATATGAATAAAAGTAATAATCCATATATGTTTGAAAATATCGTATTGAGTCGCCGATCACATCCCATAACCATTTCACTCTGTTTTCAGACCTAGACGAGCTTAAGGGGGGATCCTGCTTTAGAAGGCTCAAAAAATCGATGTTTTTTATTGCTCAAATCTATGCCTAATATATCTAAGAATATGTATAAAAAGTTATAGCGGCTAATTCGCAATATTTTGAAAGATACAGCACTAAACACAGTGAGGTGTCGAAAAAAAATATACGAACGCATGAACGCTCGGACAAACGAAGCGCGCCCGGACAAACGAAGCGCGCCTCCCGCAGACACATAACACCGAACTATGTACTGAAAAAAGTTCAATCGGTCGTTCGAAACAATAATATTTTGAATTCGTAAGAGCTATAGTAGGATTATAACGAGATATTCCGTAAGTAATCGAAAATTAACATTTTTCCTGATCGCAAACTTTAGAGCGCGTTTTCTCGAGTTTTCGTTTTTACGATTTTTCTAAACTGGTGGGCGTGATTGCGAGAAAACTAGACAAGCAATCAAAACGAAACAAAACTTTTCTTAGCTTTAGTAGCATTCTCTTCGATGTGAACTAAAAACATTAATGGAAAAAAATTCTAAACAACTTTTTTAGCAAGTTGAAATTATTTTCTCATCCTGCAAAGAGCACATTTATTTTCAAACCTGAGAAAAATCTTGAATTTCAAAATTTTGGTTTTTTTTTTTAGTTCACATAGAAGAAAATATATGAGAATTACAATTTTCTTTGGTTTTTTTTGTTTCAGACAAAAATTACGAGCTACATCTTTCCCACCGATTGTAGACTGCAGGTGCACAAATGTGCATAAAAATCGGTTCCGTTTAAATATTTTTCTCTCGAAATATTTTTTCTTTAATGCTCAAATATGTAATAAACTGCTCTAAAAAGTTCACTAGACTCGCTCATTTTTTTCTGTCCTAAAAAAATTCCCCCAAAAACGACATTTTAAGTCCTCCTAAAGCAGGATCCCCCCTTAACAGCACTTTATTAATATCAGTTTACATGCGTATACTCACTCACTCATAATGAGCTCAGTCGAATGCACTGCCTTAAAAATAAGGTAAAAAGCTTAAAATATCAGCAAAATCATTAACTTCGATTTATCGACCCCAACCATTAAACCATTTAAAGCTTTAAGCAGCTAAATTAGTCTGGCATTAATATTTTATTTCGTATTTTTCTGAGCTTTAACGATCACGGTACTTAAATTACCGTACAAACTAATCCATTTCGTTTTCTGAAAATAAAAACAAATATGCAGCCGAAGTGAACGTAGTGAACGGCTAGACGGTACACAACTTCGTTGGGAAAAACAAACAGATAATACATCCTGCCCGAAGTTATATCACGATCAAATTTGTTCTTTAAACATCGGCCGGCTTAGTTTATTCAGGGTAACGCCATCGCAGTCTGCATTTTTGATGCATTTATTGAATAATTCGCAACGGATTGTAATTATAGTTTTAATTAACTTTCAGCGGGACTGATGCATTTTCGTTCGGCATTTTTACTCGCAAAGTTTGTTCCGCGATTTACGACTAACGAATATCTTGTTTATGTTTCGTAGTTATTCCACGAGACATTTTGTTGACCACCCACAGGCTGCTTTCGTAAAAGAGCAGATACTGAAAAGTCGTCAACTTTGTATGTTCAATCAAACGTAAATATGTGTAAGTACAAATTGTAATTTGTATTTAAATATTCTTTTAATATATGTTGATCCTACCTTCATTCTTAACAAACATCAATGTGTTTATTTTATATAGACTATATTATTATATGAAGTACTTATAACTTATTAAAAATATAAGAGAGTGTTTTGGCAAAAAATTGCAGTTATAAAATACTTGCAAAAGAAAGGGTTGTCGCCAAAAGAAATTCATGAAGACGTGATAGATGTATTAGGTGACGGTGCTGTTTCTTACCAAGTGGTGAAAAATATGGATCGAAAAATTAAACTGGGAAGACAAACATGTAAAGGGTGCTGGACGACCAGTGACTGTCACTACCCAAGAAAATGTTAATCGTATACACGATATGGTAATGATTTTCTTCCAGAGGAATCAAATTTTTGGCGCATCGTTGGATCAAATTCATCGACGTTCAGGGAGATTATGTAGAAGAATAAAATATTGATATTTCTTCAATTTGTTTCCTTCCATGTTATGCGACGTAAATACTGATCTCCCCTCCTAACATAAATGGGCTGTGGTCTTAGTTGCACTAGTGACTTAGGACCTTGTTAAAGCGATTAGGTATATATTTATTTTATACCTCTGAATGAAAACTTTTATCGATTTTATAGTTTGTTGCCTTACAATAAGATACTTAGGAAACCAAATGAAGTGATGAGGATTAATATGCCAATGACTATATTCAAACTATTAAAAAAAAAATCATTCAAAAATCCTACGTAGCGTTTTCAACCAATATTTAAATCAATTCAAAACAATGCAACAACCCTGATTATAAAAATGCATAATTAAAATCATTAGTAATAATAATGCAAACGCATTTGTCAATGAATTTCATCGTAATGAATCAAACACTCAATATTTTGTACGTCCTTTCGTGACTTTCACGAGTGTTATGAAAAAATGCTGTAATCTATAACGTTTCGTGCTATGTTATGTTATGGTTGTCAGTTATAATGTAAACCTAACAATACATTTAATAGGCATTTCAAATAATGTTATTGTCACCATCAATCATCCATATTTGCGCAAAACAAACGCCAATGGATTTATTACATTCATAATTGCAAATGCGCGAAAGGCCATGCGAAATATTTAATGGAATAATGAAAAAGTCAAAGCTTAACAAACATTTAATATCGACGACACATTTTCAGGTTCGCAAAATTAAAGATAGATATAATAAAAACGTGACTCAACGAGTATGAATATCTGTCTTAAACTACGGTATTTCGCTTTATTATTATTACTGATATTGCATCATCATTGCATCATACTTATGTGTACCTTCACACGCAGAAATATTAGATCGAGCTCCCCGAATATATAAAGCGATACAATTTTATAATTGTCTAATGCAATTGTTAGCATTTGCTCTCGTTTGTACCAATGTTCATATACAAGTAACCGTGTGGCTTCTAACTTAAGCAGACACGTTGTATAACAAATTTAAATAAATGCGTCGAAACGCTACATTACAGTAAATAAATATCAAATAAAAATTTCATGACCATCCACGATATCTACGTTAATCTAAGACACATTAGGTTCACTTGGTCAACGTTAATGTTTGAATAAAAAAAAACGTCGGTGGTATCTGCAGAGTACTTGCAGGGAAAATGTTTAATTACGTGTGAGTAAACTCGCATTAAATTTCGAAATACGTTTCCCATTTACCTCTGCAACGCCAAACTTCGTAGTTAGTACTAATTTAACTGCCTGTCTCATAATTCACACACAGCCAGCGTTTCAATTTATGTTTATTCTGGAGGTTTAATTGATCGATAAATAACTTTTGGTCAACTTCACGAGAATTCCGAGTTGTATCATCACACATACCGAAATATGCAAATTGCATGCGTTTAATCAAATCTGAATCACTGGTCATTTTAACTGGGGCGTGTATCAAATTCTACTTCTAGAGATTTGTTAAATATCTCTCAAGAAATGTATGCAAGGTTGATGACCACTTTGATTCAGCCCTGTGCGAATGCACAAACAAGTTTGATGATGAACTGTTATGTCGTAAAAACTTATCGATGTAATGCTCAAAGATACAAACTGCTTACTATTGCTTTATTTCAGGATAATAGCAGCATATGTTAAAAAATATTTTATGCTTTGGTTGAAATTATCAATACTTACAAAATAGCTTAAAACATTCGTGGAGAATTTTCTCGTTATCGGGTATTCCATTTGCATGTGCGTAACCGTAACAGTAGTCATTATTACTTAAAATAATTTGCGGTTGTTAAATTCGTTTCCCAGAGGTAACATGGTGCAATTTGAATAGACTGTAAGGGACTAATTTAAATTGCACTGCCGGTAAAGTTTTCGAAATAAAATTTGAACGCCCGCGTTGAGAGGAAACTTCGACTTTGAGATTTCTACCGTGGATTAGAAATACAAGTTAGAGCCAGTACTAAGTAGTTCTTCGTAGTTCAGCGAGAAATTTCGCAGGTGATGCATACGGTAATTTTAAAAATATGTATGTTGGGTGTACTTTCATCATTATAGATGTACAAAGCCCTCAAAATTGAAAGAAAACTCTTTGGAGTTTTACGAGCTTGGATTGATTTTCCAAACAAACGTTTTTAATTTTGGGAGTTTATTTTTTTTATATGATAAGAAATCGTTAAACGCTCGACATATTCGAGGTAGATAAATATTTAATTTTTCCGTTTTATTTTCAGGTACGGTCGGAATCGCAACGGGAAGCAACGGAATAATGGATATTTTCTAACCGTTCATCATGTGGTGGATCGTTTTAATTGTGTTCGTGCCGGAAACGGCGCTCGGTCGCCCCAGATGCGGCGGAACCTACACCACGCCGCGAGGCGTCCTGCAGACCCCCGGCTTTCCAAACAGATTTCCCGTCCCAATCCACTGCGAGTGGATCATAGAGGCGCAGCACGCCTCCAGCAATTCTTCAATTATCGTGTATCTGACGCAGTTGTACGTCTTCGAGGGGCTGACGTTCAAGGAATATCAGATATACGACAAGACCTATCAGATGAACGGGAGGGACGTACACACGGTCACCGAAAACAACATCTCGAAAGTTAGCTTCGTCCAAACTTATCAGGATTACATGGTGATAACTTTGAAGCTGGACGCTATCGAGAGCACGCATCTACGGGTTTTGGACCATTTGCTGGACGTGTACGGTTTCAACGTTACTTTCGAGATCTCCGCTAATCCACCCAGGGACGATCGCTGCACGATGGCCTCGTGTGGTTTTACAGGAAGTTGCTACGACCACTACACGTAAGTAATTATAGTATTCTACTAATAATTAATAATTAAATAATTAATTAATCAATTGAATTAATGAAAAATAATTGAAATGAAAATAAACGGAATAAAAAAATTATTACGTAGTGACTGAGGCATTCGTCTTGGATGCGAAATACTAGTAAAAAAAAAAACATAATACTAATTTATTTAATTATTCATTTTTAAAAACTATTACCCACTCTAGTATTTGATTACTTGGTATAAAAATCATTTAGCATTTTATTGTGTTTTATTTTATGCTAAACATTTAACATTTACAGAATAACCAGTATATGCAAAATTTTGAAATGAAATTTAATAAAATAAATGTCACTCGGTAGTCTTGTTACTGGGAATTCATCGACAAGTCGTTTTTATTTGAGAAAGAATAAATGCGTTGACAGGACGTTTGAGTCGTTCTAACGTGTTGTCAATTTAAAAATTGCATTCAAGTGCAATGTTCAGTTCGTCAAATATCGCAGACAATTCTACTGATTCTCGGCCAAATTTCTTCGTTTCTAGTATATTTTCTACTTTCAGTTTTAATAGGTGTGATTGTTGTGAAAGTGGCGAATACTTTCGCGACTGTCTATTATTTACATTTTACAATCTGTGCGTACATGGGTGTGTGTGTATTTGCGCCTAAACTATCAAACTTAAAGTCATGAAACGTCAAACTTAAGATTTGTATATAGCGAGGGAGTGGTGATTTTTCCATATCTCGAAAACAATATGTTTTACCGAAAAAAAATGTTCTTATAAAAAGTTAAAGATATTGAAATGTAAAAAAATTTCTATTGGAAAAGTTTTTTCAAAAAGTGTACGTGATATCGCGACTGCGACAGTTTTCAGAAAATGTATCAAAGTATGAGAAAGTTCAGTGAGAACCAGCTGGACGCTATTTCATCGATTTAATCTGTTTACGGAAAATTCATCGTGACAAAAAACCAAGGCCAACCCACCCTACCCTAGCCCAACTCAACTCTATGTAACCCAACCTAACACAACCCAATCACAATTTCAACTTTGTATGATGAATTTTTGGGACAATGAATTATCCTATTTAATCGAATGGCGACACTAGTTGTTGATATCTCACTTACATTCACACATCGTAATGCACGTTGACTCTCGAACCCGAACATTCCTAGATTACTCATTGTAATTAGAATATTAAAACCGACGTGACCTAATACATTGGTTTGCGTAGTCGCGATTTGCCACATGCTTTGCTGACACGATTCAAAAACTAAAACTACCATAAAACGTAACCTACATATGTAATTGAAATGTCCTCAACTTCAATAAAATTAAACGATTGCTTTAGATATTTCATGTATTTAAATGTTTACGCATAAACCGAGCATTGTGTATGACGCATTAATAATTTCATACACGTTGGTGATATTAACGTTAAGTACTCACGAAACTCGGCTTAAATTTGCGTCAACTTGATCACCTCCTTAAATTTCAGATGCGTCTTTTATACAATTTCGACAGAAAACGAAAATTACCCCAGATGATAATTCGAAGTTGGTGCATTAACTCCGCACTCTAGTTTTATATTATAGAATGGAAACTTGTCTAGTAGCTGCAGTTGATTAAAATTTAAGGCTGGAATTGTCTCAGGCGCGCGGATACTAAACGAACTCGAGTAAAACCCCATCTAAACAAAACCTCGTTATGAAAATTATCGGTCTACTGTGCTCCGGGGCAAACGCGTTCGTACCTTGAAACAACACGATATGTTCAAGTATGGCGGTCGTGAACAAAAGTTTTCCCGGTTCGCATTGCCCGCTTCCTAAAAGTGAAATAGCATTAAAATTTATGTAATTGTTCTGAAGGGGACGAAACAATAGTGGGTGTACGGATATGTGTTATGTTACAGGAGATTCAGCTGCGATTGTTTCCCCGGTTATTCGGGGCCGCGCTGCTCCGAAGGACGACATTCTCTGTGCGCCGCTCTGGGATCCCCGTCCTGCATGAACGGTGGCACATGCACGTGAGTACGAGATTTTGTAATAAACATATTTTTTCGGATAATATACATATATAGATTTTCAATTTTATAATTACACGTCAATGCATTGGAAGGGATGTCAACGTTTGATAAAAAATAAAATATGCCCTCCTTCACAATGCTGTTACCTTGTAGAATTTTATACGAAGTAACTTTATTTATCATCAACAAAGTAAAAACTATTAGATTTAATGCAAAAATTGTGTCTGCGAGTTTCGTAATATATTCCTTTGTGCGACATCCGACAGAGATACATTTACGTCTTTTTTTCCACGCATTCCTTTTAGCGTATACATCGACAATGGCGACGACCACTCCGGAGACACTTAAACTAAGATATTACTCTTAGAACGAAGTCGATTGGACGCGTCTAGTATTTTCGTTGCTTTGTCCTCGTTCACAATCCCCGTTGGAACTACGGCGTCGAACACCGCCATCGTAAAATTAAACGCGCCCTCGTTAATAAAACGGATTAGACCAGGAAGCTTCATCATTCCGCTCTTAACCCTATCAATCAAATTTACGGCGACGAGAACGCGGGAATGTTTAAAGTGTAACTCGCGAAATTAGCGGAATTGATGCAACGGAACGCCAAATATTTAATTTACATCCGCGTGGTTCTTTGCTCCGTTCCGCCGATCTATAATAATTGAGCGGCGCAAAATAAGAAGACGCCGAGTTATAACTCGAATAAAATAACCATCTTAAATATTAATCATAGTCGCCGAAATTCCGAGCCAAACCTCATCGTAACTTCATGCCGTATTTCCGGAATTTGTGGAATTCCACACAATCTAGAAATAATGATCTTTGTTCTCATTTGACGTTAATGATCGTATTGATTTTGCTGTAGCACAGACGGCTTGGCTCTTCGATGTAACGTCATATCATATACTCGCGCGTTAAATTATAAATGTAGGGAGGAAGCGCTAAATGCGTTTGGAGTTAAGTAGATAAAACCATGACTGAAATTTTATGTATGTTACAAAAATTCCTTGTTCACTGATTAAAATGTATGTATTTCGGTTAAACTTTTTACTTTTCGCCCTTTTTCGGTTCATGCAGATCGTGAAAATATCAATGAGATTTCTCATCATATCCATAGCCATATACATTAATCAATCCTTGGAGAAATTGATCTAATACTACTGACGCATGTAACAAAAGTGTTGGGAACATTTTTGAAATATAATTATTCAAACTATAATTATTATTTAATTTGGTAGTACAGAAAACGATTCAGTGTAGCTTTAACTATAATTATAATGTATAGCAAGGCCATCTTGTCCGAATTTTTCATTTTTCAATTTGCATTATTTATTCCTCAACTGTCATGTGATTCCGACCTGTACAATCTGGTCGATAATGCCCAAAAAATCGACTTCTTCGATGTCACTTGTCTTAAGATCTCGTACCATTATTCTTCTATATTCAAAAGATGAGGGGACACTTTATAACATCAAAATAAATATTGATAGAAGTCATATAAAAAACATTTCTATTCATCGTATCGATTTGTATCACAAACTCGACCAAGAGCGACCACTGAAATGTAATACATACATGTGGGAGATAAAGCTTGTAGCAAATCGCATCGTAATATGACGTTACTACTAAATCAGCTCAGTATTATTCCGTTAGTTCTGGCAGCATGGGTGATAAGGTAAACAAAACTTGGAAACTTTATTTGACAGGCAAATTCTAATTAATTTCTAATAAGCAATATTTTGAAAACGTTCTGTTCCTGTGGGCCACTTTTGTAACCGATCATGTATCATGCCCGACTACCAAATAGTCAAAATAATCCTATTCATAAATATGAGCGACGTGGTATATACGACATAAAATGGTACGTTAATTTTTCCTGCAAGGTTAAATATTACAATTTTATACCTTATGTTATTATAATTGAGGTCCCGGATG
The DNA here is from genome assembly GCA_959613385.1 of Geotrupes spiniger. NCBI lineage: Eukaryota > Metazoa > Arthropoda > Insecta > Coleoptera > Geotrupidae > Geotrupes > Geotrupes spiniger. The sequence goes on along the minus strand of OY390732.1, from coordinate 351,184 downwards.
CAATAACGCTCTGAGCGCGTGGACGTCGAAACAAGTATTGTCCAACCGATCGATATTTTGGGGAAATTTTTTTTTCGGAAAATGGATGAAACAAAAATATTATCTTGTGTAACTTTCTGTATCTTTTTTACCCGAACTATTTTTTGATCCGTCAATTAATTTGTCCAGAAAAAAATAAAATAGTGAAATTTTTTCGTTCGACAATTCAATTAATTTCAATGCTTTTTAAAACTCGAATCGCGAAATCTCGGTAACTATTCGACCAAACTAGTTGAAATTTTTAATGGAACACTGTGACACTTCACTGTTGCGAATAAAGTTATTGCAATCGTCGAAATAATCATTTGTTGGATAATATTCAATAAATAATCAGTTGCGCTACGAAACCATGTTCTTTTTTTCGACTAGCGAGGAAGTTTTTCGCTATTGGTCTTGCGACATTCTCTTATCGATATCATTGTTCCTTAGACTGTAACGTAAATTTTGATGTTTCACTTGGCGTGATAAGTTTAAAACCTGGAAAGTTGTTGCTTTGTAAACAAAAGGTTCGTTTACCGCGCACGACGCGTCAAGCGCTTCCGTGCTACTTTACAGCATTTTATTCTTGCAAGCATAGATTAATGCCCAAATTACTTAAGTGTTTATGTGATAATCGTGATTGAAGCATACAGTTATTCTTCTATGCAAGTACGCAATCAAACATAGAGCGCATATGAATGAAAAAATTGCAAACGATTACCGGCTGTAAACAAAAGATTATTTTGGTCACACTCGCGATCGTATAAGGAAAAGTCGAATAATTATTATTGTTTTTATAGAATTTTTTTCTAACAACGAAAGAAATACAATGAATAGTATTAACTTGTAATTATTACATCACTAAAATATTAAAAACATGTATCATTAGGGAGCAGATTCTTTTGTTTCTTCTACTTTCATTCCTGCTTGTTAGATTTTTATCTTCACTAGATTTGCTCACCGTCTTTACTCTAACACGCATATCATCTAAATATGATGTATGATAATTTCTACCTCCTGGAGTCAAATATCGTAGCAGTGCATTTAAATCTTTATTTTTTTCTTTTGAAATCCATATTTGTTTAGCTTCTGCAGCATTTACAATATCGTCAAATGACACTGTCGCCTCTATTTTATAGGTAATTGGTTCGCCATCATAATCGTAGAAAACATTAATTTGACCATTACCAAAATACCGAATTTTAACTGCTTTACTGATCTTAAGTCCTTTCGGAACTTTGTATTTTTTTAAAATTAAAGATTCAAAATCTTTCACCGTGCAGTCTTTCTGTTCTACTGTAGTAAATGGAGGATTTCGAGCACTTTGTACCAAATATATATAATCTCTTTCAGTTTCAATGTGCTCGAGCAATTTTTTTCCGCCCGTATATCCCAAATGATAGATGTTTTTAATATTTTAGTGATGTAATAATTACAAGTTAATACTATTCATTGTATTTCTTTCGTTGTTAGAAAAAATGTCTATAAAACCAATAATAATTATTCGACTTTTCCTCTTACGATCGCGAGTGTGACCAAAATAAACTTTTGTTTACAGCCGGTAATCGTTTGCAATTTTTTCATTCATATGCGCTCTATGTTTGATTGCATACTTGCATAGAAGAATAACTGTATGCTTCAATCACGATTATCACATAAACACTTAAGTAATTTGGGCATTAATCTATGCTTGCAAGAATAAAATGCAGTAAAGTAGACGGAAGCGCTTGACGCGTCGTGCGCGGTAAACGAACCTTTTGTTTACAAAGCAACAACTTTCCAGGTTTTAAACTTATCACGCCAAGTGATACATCAAAATTTACGTTACAGTCTAAGGAACAGTGATATCGCAAAGAGAATGTCGCAAGACCAATAGCGAAAAACTTCCTCGCTAGTCGAAAAAAAAGAACATGGTTTCATGGCGCAACTGATTATTTATTGAATATTATCCAACAAGTGATTATTTCGACGATTCCAATAACACAGTGTTCCATTAAAAATTTCAACTAGTTTGGTCGAATAGTTACCGAGATTTCGCGATTCGAGTTTTAAAAAGCATTGAAATTAATTGAATTGTCGAACGAAAAAATTTCACTATTTTATTTTTTTCTGGACAAATTAATTGACGGATAAAAAAATAGTTCGGGTAAAAAAGATGCAGAAAGTTACACAAGGTAGTATTTTTGTTTCATCCATTTTCCGAAAAAAAAATTTCCCCAAAATATCGATCGGTTGGACAATACTTGTTTCGACGTCCACGCGCTCAGAGCGTTATTGCATCCGGGACCTCAATTATTGTCTTACAATTACTCAAAATTTTGAAAACATTTTATTTATATTTTATATTTACAATAAAAGCAATTAACATTAATAAATTTCTTTGTCAACCTCACAATATGCCGTAATTAGGACTCTAAACTAATATTTGAACTGAATGTGTCGACAAGTCGAGCGTTGTGCGTCATAGCCACTGGCACTATACTATTACCATGAAGACAGCATCGCTAATTAAATTCTACTAAACGGCATATCATTATTTAAAAATTGTGCAGCGATGCAAAATGCATCGATTTACAGGTTGTGAAAAAAATCATTACGATCATATTCCACAATTTAATTAAAAACTATAATAACTATATTTTTCTAACGTGGCTCTTTTAAATTGCAAGACCGATTTCTTTAACTAAAGTGCTCGTATATGTTCAGTATATAGAATTAGCTTTTCTAGATTGTATTTACTGTAGATATATAGACAGACAACTGTTAACGGTATCCCTATTACCTGTTTATAAATCCATTTTAAAAGACATGTATTTTTTCTTTCCCCGAAAACTTCCAATCACCGAAACGTCTGAAATAAATCAAAGATATTTAAGGACCGATGAGTCACGTATTGAAAAGGCGGGATTCTGAATGTCATCCCGGTTACTCATTTCTTTTATCATTTAATTGATTTTCAAGTTTTCAATATCCGAAGAGAAGTTTAATTTCAAATTGTACACAATTTAAAAGAGTTTTTTCTTTTTCGTATGTATTTAAAGAGTAATGATGAATAAATAACAGTTTCTAAAGATTTTTTTATAGTTAATTTGTAGTCATTATTTATCTCAACAATACAGCGCGAATAAATACGTTCTCTGTATACGATTTGAGATATGTTGCAATTATCCGTAGAGCCTTACGTTTCGGACTGCGTAACTACGACCTAACGATGATTATATTCAAGGCGATAACCATCAATCTTTTGGGCCGCATCCATAAAATTTCACGATCTCATTTAGCTATTCGTTATGATTTAACGATCGCATAAAATCGTTAAGTTGCTTATTCTCAAAAGTACTTAATAACATTAGTTATCATTAAATCTATAATCATAAAATGTAAATTATCTTTATGTAACGTTACATTACTCAAATAAATTGGCTTAAAACTGATGAAATCTAATTACTAATATCAAATTGATTTTAGTTTTTCAAGACAATTCAGAATTCCAAGATTAGCTTTAGCCAATCAAGTCTGTCACGCTCTGCTTAATTAATCAATTCAACTCTTCCCTAATATTCTTACATGCTTACTACATAAACTGTAACACTTATTAAAAACATTTTATCGTCAAAAGTAATGGAAATAGGCGAAAAAACAGGGCATTTTCTAAGCTCATTTCCACGTCATTTTTGAACCCATTCAATAGTTAAATAAAAAGGTTAAAGTACACAGAATATTATACGACTTGAAATTTGATTGTATTTAATGGTTAATAGTTATGATTTTTCTTGTGTTTTTTCTTTAGCTTTTCGTGTCCATTACCAGTTTATTACCAGCTTGATTTTTATTATTCAATGCTTTGTGTAGGTCGCTCTCAATTAGTGTGTAAAAACAAAAGGATGAAAGAGATATGTGTAGAATCACGATCTGCCATCATCATGTCAGATCTGGACAAGATCTCAATTTCAATTGCCAGAAATTACGCAGGGTTGCGGATAGAATACGTCAACACCGTATACCGTGATTTTGTTTTTGGACCCTCGTACGGATGCTTATGTAGGAGCAACGACCCGTGTAAACCAGGACGTGAAGTACGTGTATCAAACGCAAATCCACTTAAAATTAAATGTCCGTTAGCCGGAAGGGTATGAAAGGAACGTTGTAAATAAATAATTTAGTGTTAGTAAAAGTACCATAACTAAATTTTAGATTTACAGATGTTGCAAAATAAAGCAAAGGTGATAGAATTCTAGAAAACGCCTGTCGATCAAAAGTACTGCACCCTTAATAACTAATCGCCGCTCTGCTCCAACATCAAGTTGAAAAGTATAAGAAAGTTCAGTGCGGATTTTTTCATAAACATATTTTCTCCGACATAAGTCTCCCGCTGCATCAGTCCTCATTTTGCAATTAATTTACCCGACGTACTGCGTTTTTACTTCAAAATGGCAATTATTAAACTAATGACCGTCTTCTGGCATTTAACAAGTTCATAAAACAATAATTTTCGGACAAAATAAAAACGTCCACCTGAACTGAAATTAATCTTTCAGCGTCCGAACGATTTGCAGATGATGTCATTTTTAGGGCCAATTTGGGCCGCAAATGACACATTTGTTTGCAATCAGAAGGAATGTTTTTCACCGGGGTAATTGTTCGCCCCCCCCTTTACGACGGACAATTACGTACGAAAACGTTTCAGCCGAAATCGTAAAATCCACCGTTTGTTTTACCGCCCCTCATATTTCCTCTTTTTCGTACAGACAGTTTTATCTTGCGTGTAACAAATTCCTTCAATTAATTTTCTGCTTGTGTGCATAGAAATCCGTATAGGCACACTTTCTGCGTGCGATAAAGCAATTTACGATGTGAGGAATGTCATTGTAGTTGGGGATGTGGATTTAATTTTTCCATTTTTAGAATTTCTCCAAAATTCTAAATTACTTTACAACACTACACTTGAACCAACGTAACAACAAATGATTAACACTAATACCAACAATTTCTTTTTTTAAATGTGACTTCGCACGCATAACATCAATATAAATTTTTGACAGATTTGTTGACATTACATTTAATCACTTCTAACTAGGTACTAGGTGGAAAATCGACCCATTTTCTTTCGAATTCTCTTTTATCTGGAGCTTAACAAATTACCGCCATCAATTCCTTCGTTATCTCCGTTAACTATTAGGTAAATGCCTCTGTTAGACAATGGCGGTCAATAAGCGCCAAGCGTATACAGAAGTTGCGTAATATATTACCAAGGTCTAAATTCCGTGTCGGATGCGGAACGCCGGTTTTGTAACTCCCAAATTTAAGGTGAAGCCATTGACAGTTGACACGTTAACTCGCACTTGTTTCACATGGAATTTATTGCCGACACGCCTTGGGAGTAATTGGGGGAAAATCTTTATTGGCGTTTCCAGATTTAAAAGTTTCTACATCGCTTTCTAATAGATGCCAGAGTTGCCCATTCGATGGATGTAAATTTATTTTCGGTCCTTCAAGAATTCCACTTCAAAATTGCTTTTCAAACGAACGAATAACACAGCGAATGCGTCGACTATAATCACTTATTTAAATCGGCGTCTTTTCGAGGATTCATCTCTGATTAAATACGTAGTTAAAGCTTCACTAAACCGTTCTCTGTACCACCGAATTAAATAAAACTATTATAATTTGATAATCATAATTTCCCCAAAATTTTTTGTTACATAGACAATATTTCAAACTTACCCAATCTGAATTTTATATTTTTCCAATTCGAAATTTTCTTTGCAAGTACTGACAGTGAGTTGAATAAATTAAACGTCACTTCCCTAACAGTTCTTTTCTAACTGTCGAATCTTGCAGACTTTGAATATCATTACTTAATGTCTTACAGCAAACCACGAGGAAACGAATTTTATGAGCTTCCACATTGGACATATCCACGCTATCAATTCTATAGATATCATTTGAAACGCAGCAATTAACAGTCTTATGCAGTTCGGCTTTGGGACGGTAATGAGGACAGATAAGCGTAATGTAAAAAGAGAAAGAAGAGATGCACGCTTCCACGCTCGCGTGCCGGTCGCAACGAGTTAAAGTACGCAAACAAACGGCACAAAAGCAACCTAAGGGTGCTTGAACAGATAACGCGAGGAAACGCATTAAATTTTAAACGCCAGAATATTTGCTTTGATAATGGTGATCGAAAGAAAGCAGATAAAATAAGTACACAAAGGATGTAGTGAATAGAAAAAGTTTCACGGGGAGAAAAGTAACCCCTCGATTGCTTCGTCGGTAATCAAATACTATAATATGATATACGACTGAAAAAATCGTACTGCACAACTTCACATAATTTGAACAATAACTGAACGATATAAACAATTAAACAATTGAAATTGGATATGATTATAACAAATACGCATATTACATAAATAATGCACTGATCGCCAAAAAAAAACAGAGCACCCAGAAGGGACGATCGTACGAACTTTGGTGACAGACAATTTCAGATTGAGTAAGAAAATCTGCATTTAAGAATAATGTTAAAAATTAATAATTCGTAATTAATAATCTCCTCCAAAACCAATGCATTGATTTAAGCGCCGGGGCATACTTAAAATTAAATGATCAAGTTGTGCTTGCGATATTTCATCCCAAGATCTTTGAATTTGAACTCAAAGTTCAACCAAAGTGTCTATGGGCGCTGGAAAATTCTCGACTCTTTTGCCGATCATGTCCTGGGAACCTTGGAGGCCATGGTAGTAAATTGACATTATTGTCATTAAAATTTCTCTGCGTTACTGTTACAATGTGTGTTCATCACTGAAGATGATTTGATGCCATTCATCGACCCAATGCTCCCTACAGCCTGGCAACTCGATGCTCTGGGGTTAAAGGACGCCGAACAATTGGTCGATATGACGCTAAGCCATACGAACGAATTCTGCGATAAGTTGTTCGCATAGACACCTGTCTTTCCAAAACAGGCATCCAAATAGCCCCCACCGACCGAGTTGTCTCAAACGGATTAATTGAGGCCGGTCGCCGAAGACGCCTCTCTTGACGTTCATTCGTAATTCGTGGCCGACCACTACCTCTCCTACGTATTACAGAGCCTCCAATGATTGTAGAGTCACTTCGATCCAACCTTCTGGCTATTTCGCGAAAGGGTAATCCGGCCTCATCCATTCCCACAATTCGACTCCATTCCAACGGAGTTAATTGATTGTAGTGACAACACGAGAGTAACGAGACAAAAAACCAAAAGTTCGCTGGTCATGATGAAATTTTAATCATTTATTCCTTCATTTGAGATGTACATATATACCACCAAAATTTCTAGTTCGTACGATCGTCGCTTCTTCTTTTTTTGCAATCAGTGTAAATAATAAAATATTGCACATTACAATTAATTCACAGTCTCGTTAATGATACAATGCACACTGAACACTACATTTACAACACTTACACATAAAGTATAAAAAAGTAAAAATATTAATCCACCCCAGCTGGGGACTTGAAAAAGAGAGAAATATTGTAGCCGTTACATTTTAAGCGCCCGACTAAATAATGTGACTTGAGAAGAAATTGAATCGTGGAAGTTTAACAGCACTTAAAGTTATAGCGGTTGATTACTTGTAATAACTCTAATTTCATCTAAAATTGAACAAATTACCACTTATAATTGTAGAATCCTTTCTTGCATCAACAGGTTATTATCCTCGACAGATTTCGCCCACATAATATTACATTCTGCCAGACATCTTATTGATCAACCAAGCGGCAGTATTTGCAATTGCAATTATAATGATTTTAAAACAACTCATTTCGCACAAATCCGCAGTGTAAGCGGTTTAAAATTAAGTGTTAATCCAAATAGCTTTTAAAATTTCAAGTTGGTAAGTCCCCTCATTTGAATGTGTAAACACATTTAACTAAACTATCTAACGCCCACGGTAAAGTTTCCGTCCTCGTCGTGGGATTTTCCCTTATATTTTCCGACAAATCATAAATTCCCTCTTTATGTGCACTCTGGCATGCATATATTGCACACTTAAGATTTTCTGCGGGCGGTGTATTGATAAAATCACTTTAGCGTGCAGTTTTGCAAATATTGCCCGCAGAGTAGGTCATAGATTCTAAATTCTTTGATATAGACGACGTAAATATCATCGACTCTGCTCGGTGGCTTCTATTGAGGAAATATACTTCACCATGAAATAACACACACAGAAATAAAGACACACTAACGTGCACGCGTACATGTTACACCTTCGCACACACATACACATACAGGACATAAATAATTTATTAATATGTAGCAAAAAATATACGAATATCTTTTCAAATCAGACTCAAATTTCAAAGCATATTTAGATTCTTCATGTTCTTATCTTCATAAAAATTATATATTTTCGTACGAAATTTAAAGTGTAATATGTCTCTATTTTAAAATTCAAAGTGGCAATGAAAATAGTGAAACACCATAAACTAAATATACACATACTTTTTACTTTTTTTTTACTCAATGTAAAATTTAAAGATATGGAAATTATAGAAAAAACTTTTATTTGAAATTTCTTTCAAAAGTACATTGTGAGTACACTTTTCCGAAAAATTGTTTTTTGCATTTCTGATCATCGTCATCGGTATGGTTTCGCTAACGTAACAATATCCCCTCGTGTACAATCCTGCGAACAAAAATATGACAACGTCAACGCGCCAACCCTAATAATGTTGTTGTGGCTATCAAATTGTCAATCAAATTGTAATACGTTTCACAATGTGCAGGACATCCAGTTTGTATTTCGTAAAATGGATTGAACTAAAGTTAATCACCAATAGGATTGATAGATTTGGAATTTCTGTATATGTGTTTGGAACTCATCAGAGATAAGTCGGAGAGCGATGAGAAAGTAATCCTGCATGCTTCCCGGAATAATAATCCGCCACAGTAGCGGCCAAATTCTGTCACCTTTTGGATTTTTATAAAACTTCCATCGATAATCATCAACTTAAAATCTTAATACATTTAAAAACGTATTTGGTATAACGTAATGAGAAGAATTATGTTAAGGATCCAGTTGGTACTCATGCAAAATCTCTGAGGGTGTACAAATCGGTTCGCGAAAGCAGCTATCGGCAGCAGCCACACAAGAAGTTCAGAAAATAATCAGTACCGCAGAAGTTACCCACAGAACCTGCGGAATGGATAACAACTAATGTCTGTTAATATTAATTATATTAACCGCAAGCGGCCGGTGTGTATTCAGTTTTCAGTAATTAGTTAAGGCATTAGAATAATCTGTGTATTTGCATAAGACCTCCGTTAAATAGCCGCAAAATTTTCTCTAATTAGTTTACTAATATTTTGATAAATTATTGCTATGCGATTCGTTTTAAGTCAATTATTCAAAGTTATCGTGTAATCATTCTTAAGATTTGCATTGATTTATTCGTTGAATTTCATGAAATCTTAAACGTACAACCTTTAAAAAGTGTTACTACAACAAGTTTACTATTTTTTAATTTCTGATACCATTTCTATTAAAACAGAAAGTGGCGAATATTATATAAAATTATATCATTTTTTTTTTAGAATAATTAGTGACAAGTAAATATATTAGCCGTATTACTAAATATATTAATTCAATTAATAGCACCGAATGCACACGATCCAATACATAAGCAGAATACGATAACAACTAACCAGCACTGTGTGTGCAATTTCAGGTAAAATAGATACCCAGAGATAATCAATGTCTTGTGAGATATTTGACATTCAACCGGACCCGGCTTAAATTCAAACATTATCGTGTTCATTCCAGGCGTTCGGGTACATACGATACACTGTCGCAGGGATTCGCACGACTAAAATGAATATCACATGTTTCTACCTCAAGATTGAATTTTTTGTACGAGACGTCCCTTAACTTCTACATTCTCAACAAGCAGATATAATAACACTAAATTTATTCTAATTGTCTGTTCCATGCAGTTGTGCATACAAAATTTTATCCTCCTCAGGCCTCATATTTGAGCTCGATTACGTATGGCATATGTATCTATAGTGCAATATGTTTATTTAACGTTTTTAATCCCCGGACTAATCGCCTGTAGAATATGTGTGGTCAGGATGATATTGATCATCTCAATACATTGCGTAGCAAGATGTAAATATGGATGGCGATGGCGAACGAACCTTTACAGGAATTTTTCTCATGATCATGTTGCTCTTAATTGGACCCCTTACATCGACCAACTATTTCCGTGCCATCCTGAACTTACATTTTAGAACTTACTTGCTCCTTGAAACAATTCTAGAATTATTTATCATTGACAAATTTTACACAGTGTATGTATCGGATTATCTTTTAATATAATGATTAATGTTGAGAAAATATAATATTGAAGCATTTTTAATTAACAAAGGACAATGGGCAACACACTGCACAACATAAAATCACCGCCTTCATTTTTATCCGCTTAAGACGACGTTTACGTCCGAATAACATTTGCATGTTTATTATTTCAGGCATGTTGGAGATTCCGCCATAAAATGCGACTGCACAGAGGGCTTCGCCGGAGAAACTTGCAATATAAGAGAAGATACTGCGCCTAAGAATGGTAAGTACGTCATTATTCTTTTGTATTACATAGTAATGGGTTGAAATGAACACAAAAGAGAACGCCCAACTCGGCGCTAAAAGCAAATTTCTTCTGGATTTTTTTTTGCAAATTGCGTTCTGCAAGATACGCACAGTAGTATTCCCTATTGGATAAATGTTCATTAGTACTATTAAACTGGCCAGAACACGTTTTATTGTCTTTATTAGAACTTAATAGTTTTCAAGTCATAAAAATGGAGCAAGGAAGTACTATTAATTACAAACAGTCAAAATGGCTCCCACGGAAGTCAATTTGCGGGTTTCCAGTCGATAATTACAATGTGTAATTAGTAGCTGAAGTTCCGCCCACGGTGAACCTGGTATGTGAAAGAATCGATTGTGATTATGACGCCATGTAAATTAAGTAAATTTAATAGAAAATCTACGCCAAGGATTAAAAGTATTAAATGAACTAGAAACAACATTTATTTATCGCATCGTGGAGACACGAACCTGGAACCTAGATGTCATTAGATTATTACACACAGTAAAATTGATTGTATGTATGAAAGTAAGGACTGACGACATTGAGCGGCAAAGAAGTAAACAACATTATTTTAATGTGTTATAACAGATATGACGTATGTCTTATAAGTTTTGGTACAAATGTCAGAGGCCATAAAATGGGTATTGAAAATTAAATGATAATTTGATTTGGAAATAAAAAAGTTGTTTAACACTATAACTTAACCTCCATACCTCACTTTTTTTAAGTCGTCGCCAATCGAGCCAAATGGGGATATCCTTGCATACGATCGGCACATAGACGTGTCCTGAGCCCTAAGACTACATCTGAATCCCAATATTATCATGCGCACGCAATGGAATTACATTCCTCGATTGAAAACAGATTAAATTTTGTCATCGTGATATTGTGATTGTACGTAAAAGTATGACAAACTTCTTTGAGCTCTTTTCCATTGCCTTGCGTAACATATCCGTGCGTGTGAAACTCCGCAAATTGAGTTTCACCTTTTCGATATTGCCTATTGATTTTTTAAAGTGTAAACGCATTACAAAAACAATATCCGAATGTATTTAAAGACCTGTTTAAATTGAACGTTGTAATTTCGTGTACGTTGTTGTTATGTCTAATTTCTAACGTAATTATAAACTTTCATTTTGTTCGTATCGATTGTAAATTCGAATAACAATACGTATATTAAAATTAAATATTTCCGACATTTTACAATAAATATTTTAAAAATTTCTAGCAAAGTTCCTTACGTGTGATTTAATCATTTTCGAAAATAGTACAATTAGGCACCGCTGATATAATTAAAAAAACCTCTATTTCGCACATGACATTAGAAGCTTGGAGTAGCCTTGCCGTCTCGAAATTTCTTATTTTTCAATTTCGTACCTTGGTAATTTAGTGCGAATGAGTTTTCATTTATGCTACATCACATCTGTGCTATTTAAAGCGCAAATCCCCACAGTCGTACCTTGGCCAAATCATCCATGATGTACCGTTTCCATTATTGCGAGCGCGGATACTTTCGCCTAACAAACCTGGATCACATGTAATTTTCGTGATCCATTTTTATGACTGTTTTATGATGTCTTTGAAGGTATGGCAACAAAACTGGCTCCAAAATTTCGTCTAAACTGTCACTAACCATTAGGGTTTGCCTTACACGCGTGAACAAAAAATGTACCTTAAAAAAATTAAAATCTGAATCGTTTATTCCTTCATTTGATGTGTATACACCACCAACATTTCTAGTTCGAACGATCGTCTCTTCTGGGTGCTCTGCTTTTTTGGCGATCCGTGTATATAAAAAATGTAAATTTAAAAACGTTATGTAGCAGTTATGGAATGATTAAAAGTAAAAAATAAACAATCTACAAATAAGATTAAGCCCATCAGAATTAAGACTGCTTAACCTGTTTGTAGATTTGTGTGTTATTAATATATTTTATGGTATTTTATGTTACTAGTTTCAATATTACAACTGAAAAGTCATGGACATTTTTATAGTAACTGCGATAAGAGTTTAAACTTATCAGAAATTTATAAAACAACTACAACTAAACTTCTCTATGTTCTAATTTTATGCAACGCCTCAAGCTTTCAAGAAACTTCATTGTATCGTCGTGACGGACGACTTCTCGTTTGTGCGCCCGTCAATTTCATACAAACTGTTCGACTTTATCATTTTGTCGAAAGCGTTCTCCTTCCAGAGCTTCCTTCATCGGTCCGAAAACTTGACACTCGCAACGTGATTACTTTTACGTTCTCTTTAGTAAGAGAAATATTCTGGCCATTCATTCGCAGGCGTGGGGTTTTCAAGTTTAAGTCCAGTTTAAGCGTCGAAGAAAATACAACGGGGGTTTGAATTCACATCGATAAATTTTACAATGATTTTTTTCACAAAAAGAAATAAAACGTGATAGAGAAGTCTCCTATTAGTAAACTACAATCATTATTTATGTTGTATGGGTAATTTATATAAAATACATGACTACTACTATTAGTGAGCTTTCCAACAATTGCTTAATATTATTTCAATTTGTCTATCAGTTACTAGCACTTATGAATACACAATTCTTATACTTTCTCATTTCTAGTTGCATAATATGCAATTCGAAAATTAAATTTATTTGCTAAAACTTTTTTGTCGATAGTCATTTCATTGGTTGAGTCACTGACCAAAATTTCATTACATTCGTTGAATTGAGTACGGCACAAACTGTCACGATTGGATTCGCCCTTCCTTTTATATCTGGTCATTAGACGAAAGCGCGCAAACCAGAGTGAATTTTGCAATCAACGTGCTTTTGCTCGCTCACCTGTCGTTCAAAAGTAGCGTGAAACGAAATGGCGTTAACAAATAATCCATTAAATTTTATGAAATGATTCAGATAATTAATAAAATGCAACATTTATTGTCTATTTTCCTATAGTTGCAAGATAGAAGTAGAACACAATATTAATTGTAAACTATCACAGGTTTCCGTTCTATACAACTTTGACAATACGGTTACAATCCAACAGGTACATTGTTGCGCTCAACATTCTCACGACACGGTGCATAGTCGTATATTGCGTATATATTGCGCACATACAAAATATCAAGGAAATTCAAAGTTCGCGTAAATTCCGCGGTCTATGCACTCACTGATTATACAAAAACAATTTGTTCATATTGAGTATTAACCTCGCCAGCAAAGTTGTAAACTAATGTTGCTATACAACCCAGCTATGAAATTTGGCTTCTAAGCTAAAAGAAATAAACTTAGTAACAAAAGGAACTAAAATTTCTTATTACCGCACATGAGAACAGAATCTCTTCAAATATATTGCTGAAGAAAATGATTTAGTATTTTGTACCTGTACCTGGTTTAATGGCTGCAATGAGATTACAAAATTACGTTTCAGTTAGTGTTTATTCATAGACTCGTCTAAAATGTGTTCTCTTACATAATAGGAATAAAGTAGGGTCGTTGCCTATTGCACATTCTACCAAAGTAAAAAAAAAGAATATACATATATTGCTCTGGTGTTTTGCCACTGCAAAGCATGTACGAGTATATTACATCGATAAAAGTAAATATTAACCTAAATTACAAAGACTCACGGACGTATTTTACTTCTTATTTTACAAGAAAACGATCGCAAGCCGCAAATTATAAAAAAACTGCCACGATAATAAAGGTTCATTTAAACGAATCACGTTCGCGTGAGCTCAGGGTTGCCTTACTTCCTAATGTGCCACTAAAGTGTGACGTGACTACATTTGGGGAATTTAAAGATCCCGTCGGAAAGGTTGCGCGTACAGCCATGGTTACTCTGTGATATATTTAGCGGACCTGATGCTAATTGAGTTATTTCTAATTACACCATTCGTATGAATATAATTGGACCTATAGGGCCAGGTTTCCCCGACGAACTCTCATTAGTTTAATTTTGTGGCACTGAATTAAAAGGTATCCAACAAACGTATTCTCCTTTGGCGATGAGCACTTTGAAAGTGATGATTAAAAGCCCCCAGACGCTACATTTGTGTATTGTTAATATTTTATTTCTACTTCGGTGAAAGATTTACAACGTGCCAATTCAAATTTATATTTTTCCACCCCAGTTGCAAAATGTCGTGAAAACTTGTTTTTATTTTAGCGAATCGAATATATCGACCGCTCCCGAATAAAACTGGTCTCACAAGAGAAAATACATATTACCATATTATTATATACATTAGGGCAGTTCAACACCAAAACAACTCTGCCATGTAACGTAATTAGTAAGGTAATTAGTATATGGCGAACAATTATATCAATTAAGTGGGAGAGCTTTTGACAATGTTATTAAGTTATTTCAAGGTCTGTGTTATTTGTCAAAGTTTGTAATATAGTAATTAGCGTTCGTCATCAAACTATAATTTAACATGGAATATTAACGGAGACAATCAGAAAATTATTTAATTATGTGGATAAACCCCTGAAGATATACCGGGGCTTTACTTTTGCTTCGAACGGATGAAATTCCGAGGAGTTCAGAGATTATTGTATTACAGCTGCATAATTTACGTGACGTCGAGAACTTTAAAGCCATATTCGTAGACTTTTCGGATTAAGAAAAATTCTACGTTAAGATGGATAGTTTGGAACAATTCATATAACTTATTTTTTTTTTCGAAAACAAGGTATGGTGCAATATATATTAAATATGTGCTGTGGAATTTGGGCGTTGTGCTTTTGAAATTACTAATTATAAATTTTTCGGCAATTTAATTTAAAGAAACCATTTTGTCACACGGACATTAATTAACTAAATATTTACGTCGTTTATTATTAATATTATAAATTGATTTGTGATATTTTTAAATCGGTAGTGTAACTTGTAATTCTTAATTAAAATCTAATTTAAAATTATCCACATTAATGGCAATCAGCGAGGAGTTACGTACAAAGTGCGGAACTGGATAGAAATTATTTTTGCAAATTTTATTCAGCCCGCTTAATCTTCAATTAATCGCCTGAATTGATTAACTTTAAACAATTCTTAATTAAAATAATTAAGATGAAAGAAGTTGGGACTTTCCGAAATGAATTTCTGTTATTAAATTTCGCCGGAGAGACGCAGAGATATGCCCCTTTGTTCTTTAATACGGTGATCAACACGAAGTTTTTTTTATTTAATTGGTTATGATTTTGCAGATTATTACAAAGCAATGATGTAAGTAACGCAAACGCAATAGTCTGGCAATAAAAGGAAGTTCGACTTCGATATATAATTATTGTGATAATTGTCGATTGTAAATCACTAAGAACGATATCTTGTGTCGTGAGCAGTCAATTGGTGAATGAAATATTTTTAGAAATATTAAAGTTGGATGTATCTATCGTGTCATCGCGCGAGTAAAGGTCGACCGCGAGTTAACGCCATAAAACAAAGTGCTATTATTACGTATTAAGACCTATACATAAATTGTGAAGACACTTCGTATGCATGCAGTGAATTATTTGTGTCGCTTTACAAATAAATGACGTTACGATTACAGTTTTTTTATTTTCTACAAACTTACCATTTTTTCGGCGGAGTATGTAGGAATGTTGCTGCACCCATCTGAAAGAAACATTAACGAATTTAATATTTTGATGCATAGTGCAAACTTTGTTTATTCTAAGCCGATACGACAATTGAACTCGGAACATACACGTTTACCCCACCCCGATAGAGGGTTAGAAGATAAATAGGATTGAATTTTTTTTTATTAAATCACACACCATATGAAGCTCCGCTAAGATAACTTTCAAAATGTGAACAAGGGTGGAGCAATTTGAAATTCCATGTAGACCGAGGAGGTCTCTTTAAATTTTACCCAACTATAGTTAGTTGTGATAGTGGTGATAAATGAATCTTAAAATCGAAGTTGTTAAAGTGGAAATAAATTAAATTAAACGAAAATCAAATTAAAACCAATAACTACATCGGTTGGTGGAGTTTCATTACATTTTTTTTTTCAGTTAATTTTAAATTGTTTGTGAGCTGAAAAATTCACAATTTTCGAAGATGTAAAAGAATTCGATATTGAAGCAATAACAATAACAAGCTAGAAAAAAATCGAAAAAAGACCTAACGAAATTATATTAAATTTCCTTCCATACAAAAAAAAAATAAATAGTTTGCAATGGTCCAATGCAATGTTAAGGATGTTATCAGGATCAGCCAAATCAATTAATAGTCTCCCGATGTCAGATGACAAAATGTGCGTTGCTGGTCATTGCAGAATCGAATCCCAAAGAAATGTACGAACAACTGCTGCATTATTCTGAAATTTGTGTGAACTATAATTGCACCCTTTAGTGACAATGTTGGTGTCATCGAAATCAAAAACAAAACTAGACTTTTCACAATGGGAGAGTTGTCGCTTTAATATCAATTTTTAATATTGATTTTCTTCGAAAATCGCAACAAGGACACTTACGATGCGTCGCTTTGATACCAAGGATCATCGACGTCCACACGAAAGCCGCACAAAACACCATCAACACGGTCAAATTCGCATATTTGCGAAAAATAAAATCACACGACCACGGGCAACAACCGACGCGATTTTGAGATGTCCACAAATCCAACGTACGTTTATGACTAACTGGAGATGTGCGACGCACGTACACGATTACGAATTTACGTAACAGAGCAAAAACATTGTTGATAAGTATCGATCCGATTTTTTGCCGGTTGTTTTTACTTTCTTATACTTCATATATTAATGCATGTGAATGTGTGCTCGCGTACAAAATGATTCGACACATAAATCGTAACAACAGTTTGGAAATTCGCGACATGAAATTACATTAAATAAATCAAAACAATTTACTTCCAAAAACATTTGCCAAAAAATTGTATTGTAATGAATGAAAACACCTGGAAGTTTGTGGCGTTTTAGTATTTATTTAATATAAATCAATATTAAAACTTAATATTAAAGCCACATAACTCCCATTCTGAAAAGTCTATATATGTATATATTTTCGCAAAATTACTATTTCGCACATTATGTAAGGTTTATAAATATAGAAATGGAGAGATGTAATTCAATGATTTCCTAGGTTGACATTTTAATCAAACATTCATTAGAGTAAATAAATTTTCGCGCATATTAACGTGTAACAACCGGAATGCGCGATTGCGATTTCAAATTTGACAGAAAATGAATTACGTCGCTTCACGTCATTAAATGCATTCTTCATTCTTCACAAAGAAGAAAATGTGCGAAAATCAATTCGAAAACAAGCCGGCACCTTGAGCGCAATTTGTTAACAATTTACTCTCAGACGGCGTAAAATAGTAACGTTTCAGTTTACATAATAGACAAAGTCAATTTTCCTAAAATGCCCCGGCCTGAGACAGAGCCGGTAATGAGGCGACGGGAAATTGGACATCAAGCAGAAAATGGCAAATTTAAGGAAAATACGGAGTTGCAGCGGATGTGTATTAATGTCGGCTGTGCTTTGCAAACACAAATATATTTCGGGGTGGGGTTCCTGGATACGAACACGTTCCGAGCAGCTTCTGGTTTATTGGAACAAATTGCTTGGAAAATAAACAAACCGTGCATAATTAAAGCGGTTAGATCAATAATAAATAATAACGCTTTGTTTTTTGACTTTAGAAATAATTCGACACACTGAACGTGGTCATTTTTGAAGCTCATATTTCACACATGGTCAACTATATAACGTAATAGCGAATCGGGGACCTTTTTTAACTAAGTAACATTTAAAAGAAACTGGCAATGTAAACCTACCTAAGTAGAATGTACCGAAGGTGTCTGACAGATTCCAATGCGTTAATAAATTTAACAAAGTTTCTTGGCGGCTAAGCAGCCCTTACGAGGACATCATTAATGAAATGTTTGAAAAAGGAATTGGTATGATGAGTTCGTCAAAAATTTTAGATTTTTTTGATCAAATCAAATTAATTAATTAAACCCTACGAGTAAAGAAAAGTTTGATTTAGAAAATTTTTACAAGAGCATTAAACAATTGTTATTCCACGGACATGGTAAATAACATTTTAACAAAACTGCAAAAGTCTAAAATATTCTCTTTAATGTATCCGAAAACACCCTACTATTCAAAATGAAATAGGGACTACCATTAAAAAATCTAATAACGAAGCAATCGCATTTAAAACCAACAATTTTATACAAAATTCCACTAAAAACAACAAAAATAAACAAACAAAAAGTTTGAACTCGGTATTGCAAAGAACTTTACACACAACAAACGGTAAGAGCCTTTGAAACAAAAATAAAAGGACATGAATGTACAGCGACAGACAAACTGGCCATTACTTAGAAGACCGTAGTCATTTGAAAAACTTAATGGCAATGGAAAGTCTAATAATAGAATATAAACTATACTCTAGTCTGCACATCTCTGATCCCAGTGGCACTTCATTGCGACGTATCATATATATACAAGAAAAGTAATTTATCCAATTTCAAGAGTGGCGACTTCTAATTCCTTTTTACATCCAGTTACAGATTCTAAGCTTATGAAAATAATAAAATCGGTCCCATTTCAAATATATCAATTTTCGCACAAATATTTGCCAAAACTAAAGATTCGTTCCTTACAGGAAATTCAATTTATTTACATCTGCTCAACATAGTTTTCTAGAATCCAAATCTAGGGCAGCAATCTTTCAATGCATGGATGATGGCAAAAATACTGCAAGTGTATATTTTACCAAACCAATGCATTTGATCTGATTAATCATAAATAGGAAAGCGATGGTATCGCAGGCAACATATTGTGGAGATTAGACATGAAGAAGATAGTGCTGGTCACATATTATTTTTGACATAGTGACTGTAGTTCCGCGAGGGTCTATCCTTGGGCCCCTTTTGTTTATCTCTTTATTAGCGACTTACGGTATAGACTGGCACTATTCAGTAATATCAGTACAAGTTTATTTGCTGGCAAGAGTTTATTTGCTGACGATACATTGATCATTTCATCTGGTCAATAAGTAAATGAGATTTCTTAAATTTTGACTTTGACGTCTTTAGAAATAACAAGCTGGTGTCAAAGGAGTCAACTTCTCCGCCAAAAACTAAAAGTACACACAGGAAAGTAGTTTGCTGGTAAGATTGAATAAAAAAAAGAATACGCCAAGTTAACGAAACATAACACACATACACATACACAACACACACGCATACCCTTCTTAAAAAATTGAGCACGGTATTTACATATAAATCATAATTTTGTAAATTGAATTTGTGTTTGAAATCATTTTGTGGTGAAACATAAGAATGTCTACATTAAATTTTTGAAGCTAAACAATTTGTGATTAACTGATTTTTTTTTGTTTCTATTATAAATTAAACTGTAGAAATCGACGAAATAAATAAACAACATACATTTGATGCGATAAAATATAGTCATATTTTAGAGAAGAATACGTGTGAATATGAAAATGCGAATTCGAATTAAATTACCGGTAGACCAAATCTAACTAATAATTTGAGGGATGTAATCTGATGACTAAGTGAACAATGGTGAGGAACGGCTTGGTACGCCAGAATGACTTGCAGGAGCACAAGCCTGCGAAAGCCCCAGCACAAAATATATTTTCAGACAGGCAACGTTCCAAACGCGCAGATACGGCTCTTCCTACCAACCTCTCCAATACACCCTCATCATTTCACTATCGTTAGGGGATCAAAATATAGTTCATTTGCATATTACAATGATTAAACGTAGAATATTATCGCTACAAATATAATTCATAATTAGTCGTGCGTAGAGGTTTGGTTAAATCGTAAAATAAAAAGGCTCATGACGTATGCGTTTATAATTCTGAACATTTTTTAATGATATGCAGTATTATTGCTTGATATGCCACATTGCTGTTGATCAAAAATATTATCGAGATTCATTTGTAGTTAAGGGGGGATCCTGCTTTAGAAGGGTCAAAAATTCGAATTTTTTTTATTGCTCAAATCTGTGCCTAATATATCTAAGAATATGTATAAAAAGTTATAGCGGCTAATTCGCAATATTTTGAAAGATACAGCACTAAACACAGTGAGGTGTCGAGAAAAAAATATACGAATGCATGAACGCTCGGACAAACGAAGCGCGCCCCCCTTCCCGCAAACACATAACACCGAACTATGTACTGAAAAAAGTTCAATCGGTCATTCGAAACAATAATATTCTGAATTCGTAAGAGCTATAGTAGGATTATAACGAGATATTCCGTAAGTAATCGACAATTAACATTTTTCCTGATCGTAAACTTTAGAGCGCGTTTTCTCGAGTTTTCGTTTTTACGATTTTTCTAAACTGGTGGGCGTGATTGCGAGAAAACTAGACAAGCAATCAAAGCGAAACAAAACTTTTCTTAGCTTTAGTAGCATTCTCTTCGATGTGAACTAAAAACATTAATGAAAAAAAATTCTAAACAACTTTTTTAGCAAGTTGAAATGATTTTCTCTTCCTGCAACGAGCACATTTATTTTCAAACCTGAGAAAAATCTTGAATTTCAAAATTTTGGGGTTTTTTTTAGTTCACATAGAAGAAAATATATGAGAATTACAATTTTCTTTGGTTTTTTTTTTGTTTCAGACAAAAATTACGAACTATCTTTCCCACCGATTGTAAATTGCAATTGAAAGGTGTTGCACAAATGTGCATAAAAATCGGTTCCGTTTAAATATTTTTCTCTCGACATATTTTTTCTTTAATGCTCAAATATGTAATAAAATGCTCTAAAAAGTTCACTAGACTTGCTCATTTTTTTCTGCCCTAAAAAAATTCCCCCAAAAACGACATTTTAAGTCCTCCTAAAGCAGGATCCCCCCTTAACACAAACAAGCTTAGTCATAGATTTTATGCACATTTGTAGGTTTGCAGTAAACTGTGAAACAATTTTAAATTAAATATAAACAAAAGTTTTGTGAAAATTTTTCGAATTATTTTTTCCTATTAAAAAGTGTATGTTAACCATGACAACCTCACTATTGCACAACTCGACTTATTCTATGCTCAAAACTGTTTTAACTTAAATGATATTGAAATTGACTGCGACACGGTATTTCAGGAACTAATGCATTTCCTCTTTCGTTTATCTATCAGCTTTTTTATCACCTGGTTCCTATCCTAGGGATAGGGCCTAGCAACTAATTACCGACCCATTTCAATATTATCAAATATATCTAAAATACTTGGACATATAGTGGAAGACACAACCCAATGGATATGCTTGCCGCAGAGGTGAATTCGTTATATGGCACCGATATTTTTCACATAACTTTTAGATCCTTTGTTAATAATGTACATGCTCTGATATATTGATTAATTATATAACTTGTTTATTTGTTACCTTAATAGGATACCTTAATCTATCTCAGTTTGTGTAACTTGAAAAAGACTTTCTTTCTCCTGTTAAATTCTAATTTATTACTGTACTCATTCGTGCATAGGTTTTAGTATTATTTGCAATATGATTTCTGTAACTGTACATACATATAAATATATAAATAAATAAAACTAATTTAGATTATCATTTTTCAGATTGTGAAGATTGTGTATCGACTTGTCCACACGACGACAAGAAATTGGCAACAGTATGCAAGTGCAGCAAAAGCAAGATGAATAATGGTATGTACACTACGTAATATAGATATGAAAGAAATTATTACCTGTTGTGATAATTTTGTGTGTCAAACCCCTTACAATGCACCATTTCCTAGATCTTGCATCGAAGATTATAATTATAACCCATTTAAACCAAACATCGCATTCACCGCACCGATTTAACAATAGACCACTCTAAAAGCAATGTGACTTGTCATACTAAAGTCAGTAAATCAGACTTCGGGATTAACAACACGTTACATCTACCGATTGCCGTTATTAATCCGCAGTGACAACGCGGGCATCATTTGGTTCATGTTGGCCAATTTATTATCAACTAGAATAAAATTCGCGAATTTATGACAAAATGGTGATATCATTCACGATATCATTCACGATATCATTTTTTTTTCTCTGATATTGTGTATGATGGTCATTTTAGCGTCGAGCAATGATTATAATCTAGACGGACGTAAATTCTTTGTACCGTGGTTATATGAAACTTTTCCCCAACTGCTTGTATTTGTTCTTAGTACGGCGATGTCTTGGATTACGATAATGAAGGTTTATTCTGAAACTCTCTCAAAGTTCAGAGCACTAATGTAAACAGTGCGAGAATGATCTTAGCGGCGTAAGTTTTTTTTTTTTTTTTTGATGGAACTTACTTCATACAAATTTAAATGAAGTATCCTATTTTAATGCCGGCACGTCTGCATTATTTCTTTCCTTAAAGAGGCAAACTTTTCAGAAAATCGATACGCGTAGAGACAATGTAATGCAGTCGGTGGATAGACAATAAAAATTTACCCAATTCGAAAACTTTTTATTACACAAAGCACTATGCAAACGGTAATATCGTTGGGTATCATCGATAGCTCGAGGGGAAAATGCAAAATTAAAATGCACCTAGTGGAAGAAAAATAAAATAATAAAAAGCAGGCTTTTATACACTTGCAACGCGTAAAATATAATTAACAAAAATTATCACCAGATGAAAAAAAATTATACAAATAAATCCTCGCGTAGTCATTTTATTTGTACGAGTTACAAACACAAATACACATTCTTGCCTGAAATATTAACGATGTACAGTCTTTGTTGTAACGGTAATTCCCTATAAATTACAGATTACGGGAACGTCCTCAATTTTCAGGGTGTGCGCGCGGTAATTTATGGGAGATTCGGTCTGGCATTCCACGGAATATATTTACCCTGAATTGCGCCCGAATTAAAAATCGTAATTAGAAATTAGAGCGCACTGCGTTTTATGAAATCGAATGAGACCCGCGGCGGCACCGACAGGGAACAATTTTTCTCGTGCGCATGTATTTTGTATGTAATTTGGTTTGGCAATCAAGGCGACCAGTGAGGCGGACGCTGAACAAAGCCGGTCGCAGTTTTAAAATATAATGAATTCCGTATGACCGAACGCATTTGCTTTCAATTTACCGCGTTATTAATCTCCGCAATTCAGAACTATTGTGCCCGCGATATTAACATATTTTTATTTTCGACGCTTCGCTCTCTGCGGGAATTCCTGTGCACTTTGTTGGTTGCTCCGAAAGCGGGTTAATTGAACTGAACGTTTGCGAGGAAGTAAAATTATTCGCTCTCAATATGTTTTGAAATTAAGGATTTGTCGTTGGCATGCGTAAATCACTTTTCGTTCACGTGAATTTGTATAACAACATTTTATGTTCAAAAATTATGCTGAATATCTTTGTGTAAAGTATTAAACAGCTGAGAAACTTTAATTGTTATTAATTTAACAATATCTGTGGCATCGACGTGAACGATAGTAAAATTTATTATTAACTATAAAAAGACTCGTTATGAAGTTAATAATAACGATGTGCAATCTCTTGCTGGAGGAACTGTATTCTTCACCGTAGTTGTTATTTGTTAAATAATGCTATCAGAAGCCATTCTGATCATATTTATATATATTATATATTTTTCTCTGTATGTAAGATTTCAAATTTATTATTAAATCTATGATTAGATTCTAAGTACCGCACCGGTTGGAAAAGTTACAGCCAGTTTTTCGGCGTTGTAGCTTTTTTCATGGTCTTTAGTGTAATGACGTTCGGCTCCGCAATCAGGCAGTTATTCGATATTATATCGGTGAGGTGAACAGCGTGCCAGTTTAACTAGGCGTGGGGATGATACCCGGGTGGTTATATCAGACAAGAACTCGTCATCTCCCGACGATGATTGTGTTATAAATGAAGCATCACACAAATGCGATATCTGGTTCTGGCAGAATGATTTAAACAATATCGTAAAAAAGCTTGAATTTAGTAATTTATACGAAAAAATAAAAAATGCGGTTCGCCAAAACGTAACTTTTAAAGTTAGTTCAGCGGTCGCCAGATTGTTGGGAAGAGGAGAATCGTCGGCCTGTATTCAAAACATTCGCAATCGTTCCTGATGCAACCGTTAACTCAACAGTTGCAAAAAATCCACAACCATTGTGATTTTTCACTGTTGTCGATTTTTTTGCAACCGTTGAGTAAACGTTACCCACTATCCAACTATCCGCCTATCGCCTATAAAACTCGCAATTAGTTGATTCAACTGTATACCACGCTCGATCCGGTAGAGTTTTTTTAAATTTACATATCTTTTATTTATAAATTATTTTCACAGTCTCCATCAATTCATTATTCACATAGCGTACTTTTTATTTTTTATTCACGATAGGATATATCAAATATTTACATTTCACAAAATCTTTTAATTCGCCCTGGTGCATGCGGCGCTGTTGACCAAAACTGCAAACTCCAGAATTAGTCTTTTTTCCAGAACTTTCGAGCTAGTTGGTACGATTCGCGTTTTCTCGTCGTATTTACAGAGAACCGTAAAATGTTTCAAACTGGCTTCCGGAGCATAAATCTCCAGTTTCCTATCTGGCAATTATAACTCGAACGGGGAATTAACTTATAATGCAGTAAAACCGAGGACGACAAATAACGTTATAGTAATGAAACGATTGCCGTTAACATATTCAGAAACGGCGTCTGCGACTTCACAAGTTAACTTATGTGGAGGGATAGACGTCTAAATAGTAATAAATTTGCAATGTGCTTCAAAATTATCCGCGCAAAATGAAGTTTCGTAACGAATGTCCGAGGGCATAATTTATTTCGACGTTAACATCAAGTTCGGTTTTTTCAGCCTAGGCTTTATTTGATGTAATTGTGACTAGCAGTCAGCGGCCAGCACTTTATTTAAATTTAACTGTTTCAAAGTTTAATTTAGAAGTATTTCGAACCGGCGATTTTAATAATTTTCTTTCATTATTTGACCTGAAATTTAACTCCGACAGAAAAGAACGACAATGTTGTAAAACTTAACATCAGGTTGAAAATAAACATTTGAACATTTTAACGGAGAGTTACTAACTTGCCATTAGGATGGCTTGTCAGAAACAATTCGGCCTCATTCGCATGCTATATGGCATGAAACAATTGGAAGTAAAAGGCTAAATTGGTTCCTGCTAGTAAAATGGTTTGTGCCGAGCTCAAGACAAAATTAAATTATTAACTATATCCTATTATTGTTACTGTTATTACATTGTTCATTTTACAAATCCAACCGAATTTTCAACCGAAAATGAAATTAAACTTAAGAGTAGTCTTTCGTAACATTAGCTAAAATGTCTGAACATTCCGGCAAATACAAAGAAAAAAAATATGGCGACACCGATTTCCTGTAGCTAATATCCAGCTTACAAGAAAATGTTCAACGCATATAATATTAATATTACTTTTCAATGAGGATATCAAAAGTAATTCCTATTCAAATACACAAAATGTCAAATGATAACGTGTACAATAACTAACAGTTTGCGTGGTCGCATTTTGAAACATGAAGCCCACATATTATAGCTGCATGTAATTTCCCCGAACGTAACACTCCCTTTAAAATATTCCAACAATTTCAGCTCACATATACGTAAGCGGCTTAATTGTACAGGGTGTCGCTACGTCGAGCTCGGCGCTGAAAATGCAGGGCATGAAGAATATTTCCCATTAGCAGCTCTCTCGTGTGGTCTTTGTTGATTACGCGTATTTGCAATTACGGACATACGCCACACACTTCAATTAGTAACGTTGACTTTATCTTCGTCTCATTTGTGATTTTGCCGCATGTTCACTTCAATTACGTCATAATTAAAAGTTGTATTTGCGTTTCATTACTATGGCAGGCGTACTCTAATGCGCCCGTATTGGGATCAAAATCCAACAACAAAGTTTCCTAATTGCTCAAAAGCTCGCGTATTTTTTAACTTTGACTGGTATATCGCATTGTTGCTAATTAACCCCAGTAATCAAATTCCGGTAATTAAGTAATTAATTATGGCATGGTTTGCAACGAAACGCGCATTAATTAGACGAACCCACCTGGCACGTTTTAATTAATCCCGTGGTTAGTTTAAGGCGAACTGGTGTATATTTTCAACTTTGTTTCAGAAATTATCGGATACTTCGTGACGTTCCAGGCGTCGAAACCCTCCAACTTGAGAGAAGATCAAATCAAGAGGTATTTGGAGAACCAGGTATGTTGAAATTATCGCAGTTATTGAGGAAAATAGTTCCTAAATGGATTAGATTCTTTTGCCAATTTAAAGTCAAAGGAATATTAATAACCAATGTTAGAAATTTAAAAGTATTTTACTACAGCCGATAGATGCACCCCGCAAAATTATGTGACACTTACTTTTGGGGGCATATATTTTTGCTTTTTATTCCAGGCAATACTTTATACGTTAAAGTAGTTAATGGTACTTAAAAAGATATTCCAAAATATCCGTTTTGAGTAAACAAACTCTAGAATTATATTTGTTGGTAGATTCCTGCAGTGAACAGTGAACAGTCGACAACCGCATGAAATATTTAATATACTGCAATACCTTGTATAAAAATACACTACACAATTAAATTTAATAAATTATTACATATATTATATTATTCAAATACATTCTAATATGCAATTTGTTGCCTTTATACGAAACAAGATTCAAACACGAGTAGATTTTTTTTAAATCACTGTGCAGCAGTAAACCGCAAAATTTGCATTTTATTACAGCCCCGCCCCTATTTTTTTCTTATTGCTCTTATACGTGCTTTGTGGAATTTGTAATTACTCGATTGAAATCAACTTTAAAATTAGTCGGGAATAATTAAATAAAACATTTTTTATGAAATATTGGGATATGTGATTTTTGGAATATCTACAGATAAAATTGTCACGTAGTTACTACTACACTGTCGTGTAAAACCACCCGGATAATATTTTTATTAAAAGAAATAATTATTATAGATGAGTAACCCACTTCGATATTTCAGATCCTAAGTAATTAAAAATGAAATGCTTGTTTGGATTGACGGTGTGGTATAATTAACACCGTCCTAGCATCTAGCCTGAGATAAATGGCGACGGGAGGTAGTGATCGCTGATCGGTGTTTGCGGTCAGTACACCACGGGGATTAAGTTTATTGCGTTCCCCATCTCCTGATCGAATTATACTTCTAAAGCCGATTGTAATTCCTCGGGTGCCATTTGACGCGGTCGCAATTTCATTCGGTTGCGGTAAATAAAAAGCTAGATTTATTAATAATTTTCATTGCACTTTTTTTTATTAAAATTGTTCGAAAGGACGTTAAATGTTTGTTCGCTAAATTGAATTGAAAGTGCGTGCCTCCAATGCTAATACCTCAAATAATATTATTTTTATACGAGTCCTCAAACACAACCGATTAATACTTCGGCACCGAAATTTTGTTTGACGCCTCGGGCGCTTTTCCTTGCCCCTCTTCCCATGAGGCTTCCATGCATTTTTCAATAAACCAATTTTCGTATTCGTAGTTGGTGTTAAATGACGTACTTTTAAAAAGCTAAGGCCAATGGTTGTCCTCAACAAGAATCATCGCACCTTGGTTAGTTTGATTTGTATTTATTTTGGTTTTTTTCGAAATACACGATTCTGCGAACCAGTATTGAAATGATTTATTTGAAACCAATGTTAATAAAATAAGTCGCAGTCATAACTTGCTAGGTAATAACACCAGTACCAATAATAAAAAGAATAATATAACTATCTTCAACTATTCAACATAAAACTACGTACATTCTGCATCACTCAGTAAACTGCGTAGGAACTTATTATATTGTAATGCAATAATAACGATATAGCGGGTCTAAGCTATCCCTATCTATCACACATTAAACTATGCATAATACACCTTCATCGTACACAGAAGCTTGCCGTTTGCTTTATAATCGTCGATAATAAAATTTAATAGACTACGGAAACCTGCCCGCTTTGTAACGAGGTTCTCGAACCATTAATTATATTCTCGGGGCATCTGTGACACCATAGCGTCAATTAAAATATAATAAGATTAATTATATTTTGCTGATTTTTAAATTTCGTCGTTAAATGACATTTTCGACGTCATTCGCGTCCGCGCCTCACATTTAAACTAATGCAATTTGTCTTTCTGTCCATTGCGACATTAAATTGTAAAGTTTAATTGAACTGCATTTAAACAAAAATAATTATTATATACTGAACGCAATTACTATTTCAATTTCCATTTGTGGTAGAAAATGCGTGTCATGATGAAATCGTAGACTCATTTTAGTAGAATTTATTTATTTATAAAAACTTGGGTTGCGAGGTAAATCGGTAAAACACTTCAATGTCTCGCTAATATTTGTTATATTTAATGAATAGTAATGACATCAGTGTTTATAATAAGCAAACAAGTCTCAAGTGTTTGGTTACTTACGAACACGGTAACGGAACGTCTGCTTGCGTTGTCATTATTAATATATGCAGCTAGATACTCGTAAGGGGGGGATCTTGCTTTAGGAGGACTTAAAATGTCGTTTTTGGGGGAATTTTTTTAGGACAGAAAAAATGACCAAGTCTAGTGAACTTTTTAGAGCATTTTATTACATATTTGAGCATTAAAGAAAAAACATTTCGAGAGAAATATATTTAAACGGAACCGATTTTTATGCACATTTGTGCAACACCTTTCAATTGCAATTTACAATCGGTGGGAAAGATGTAGCTCGTAATTTTTGTCTGAAACAAAAAAAAACAAAGAAAATGGTAATTCTCATATATTTTCTTCTATGTGAACTAATCAAAACAAAATTTTGAAATTCAAGATTTTTCTCAGGTTTGAAAATAAATGTGCTCTTTGCAGGAAGAGAAAATCATTTCAACTTGCTAAAAAAGTTGTTTAGAATTTTTTTTTCATTAATGTTTTTAGTTCCAATCGAAGAGAATGCTACTAAAGCTAAGAAAAGTTTTGTTTCGTTTCGATTGCTTGTCTAGTTTTCTCGCAATCACCACCAGTTTAGAAAAATCGTAAAAACGAAAACTCGAGAAAACGCGCTCTAAAGTTTACGATCAGGAAAAATGTTAATTGTCGATTACTTACGGAATATCTCGTTGTAATCCTACTATAGCTCTTACGAATTCAAAATATTATTGTTTCGAACGACCGATTGAACTTCTTTCAGTACATAGTTCGGTGTTATGTGTCTGCGGGAAGGGGGGCGCGCTTCGTTTGTCCGAGCGTTCATGCGTTCGTATATTTTTTTCTCGACACCTCACTGTGTTTAGTGATATATCTTTCAAAATATTGCGAATTAGCCGCTATAACTTTTTATACATATTCTTAGATATATTAGGCATAGATTTGAGCAATAAAAAAAATCGATTTTTTTGAGCCTTCTAAAGCAGGATCCCCCCTTAAAGGGAAAGATATAAACGCTGTATTAATTAGAGGACATTATTATGTGTGGCGGTACGATATGGGTAGGGTAAATTTTGAAGCTTTCAATAAAGGCAAGTAAACTGGTACGAGGGGAGATCAGTATTTACGGTCCCTAAGGAAAAGCTTCGAAATTTCAACTATCCGGCGAATGGTCAGTCGTCTATCTGTCATTACCATATCGCGTATACGATTAAAATTTTCTTGGGTAGTGACAGTCACTGGTCGTCCAGTGCCCTTCGCATGTTCATATATTTGTCTTCCCAGTTTAAATTCTCGAGACATGTTTCTCACCACTTGGTAAGAAACTGCACCCTCAACTACCATGTCTTCATGGATTTGTTTTGGCGACAACCCTTTCTTTTTCAAGTATTTCATAACTGCACGAACCTCTGATTTTTTCCATTTTTAGAATTTTTCCAAACTTGTCTACTTAAATTCTAAATTATTTGAACAGAAAACAAGTGGCAAAACTACAATTGAACCAACGTAACAACAAATGATTAATAGTTTAATTAATAGTTTAATATATCAAATTGATTCAACGTCACTCAACGCTTATTAAGTCAGGGACGCTAAATAAGGATCTCCCCTCGTATATTATATGTATATATATTTATATACACACTTTTATATATCTTAATGTTAGTCACAGTTCCATATAAATATGCACGAAAAGAATCGTTGCAGCCAATAACTTTACCCAAGTGCCGTTCCAAATATAACAAAACAATTCACCAGATTTGACCAACAATATCTTCACTAGAATTACCATTCGAGAGTAACATCCTATGTTTGAATCGAAGCCAAATTTAACGACGTTTTTATTTCACCAATAAATAGCCCGCTTACAAACGTACAGCAACTATTTTCCAGCGTGCTATGCCAAGGGATTCTAATTGTAATAAAACTAAATAAATGAACGTCATTAATTAAAAGATTGCGTTAGCTATTCGGTTCCCATTGATAGAAATCAATGGTAATTTGCGCTTTATAAAATTCGATAACGGCGGTTAATCAAGATATTCAATTATATCTGTGTTCTGAGGAAATATTCGTAATTGCAGCACTTCCAGTAATTAACTGATATCCATCTTTAGCTCCAACCTTTAGATAAACAGAAACAACGTACATCCTCCGTTTAGTATCGCAATTTAAATGGGAAATAACTCTGAATGAAATTGTGTCGCATGATTCCTTTACCGTGACAGTAGACAACCTTTCTGGGTTAACTGCTGTTGCAGAGACTTACTTATTTGTTGTACCTAACGTTCGCCGGCAAAGAAAATGAGGTTCATGTTAGTTTAAAATTGTGGAACAGGTTATGTAAACAAATTACGGTCCTGGTGCTAAGAAGCTTATAGCGAAGTTATGTATACAGAGTACACGCAGGCTTGTGTGTTTTAGGTGCATTAAGATGTAAATAAAATAGTATCGCCAACAAATTTTTGCGATAAAATGCTATTAGTTATTATCTACGTAATATTATTGATAGATTCGCTAAGAATATTTTTTGTTTTGAAATTATGTTTTAATTCTGTATACATACATATTACAAAATCGTTCTCCCTTTTCTTGCCGAGCATAATTTTCTATGTAGAATAGCAAAAAAAATTGATTCTATTTAATTGAACAAACGGAACATAAATAAACAACTAGTATAATTTTAACATATCGAAACGTACTGCCGTATTGTACGCCCCTTTAATTGCCTCCTGCGGGAATCTGCGCATCTTCTCTTGTCGCCTCGATACCACTGAATGTCAATACTGCCGGTCGTCTGATATGTAGTCTTCCATTGAAGTGAACACAGTGAATTCGACCTTAATAGACATCCGGTAACGCTTGCGTGTCTGATGTGAACGGTGAAATTATATTATCACGCATAAGAACTTGCTTTGATATAAAGATGACGTCACATACGTATAACATATTGTCGCGAACTACCTACAGGGACAAGAAAATGCGCTTAAAAGTACGAGTAAGGCATTGTTTTCACAGAAAAATAAAAAAACGGGTGATAGTCGCCAGCTAGAAGTTAGAGAAAGTCTAAAAATGGAAAAATCAGAGGTTCGTGCAGTTGTGAAGTATTTGTAAAAGAAAGGGTTGTCGCCATAGGAAATTCATGAAGACATGGTAGGTGTATTAGGTGAGGGTGCTGTTTCTCACCAAAAATATGCGAATGGTGCTGGACTACCAGTGTTTGTCACTACCGTCACTACTGTCACTATCCAAGAAATTGTTAATCGTATACACGATATGACAATGACATATAGACGACATAGACGAAAAATCGACAAGTCGCATCGATATTACCCGAGCATGAACGCTTCAGGTTTCAGGTAGTGTACGACGAATCGCTCATTGGACGATTAGATGAAAAATCCAATGACTTTGCCAAAATAAAAACAAAATATGTTCAGCAAATCTAAGGATTCAATCAAATTTGATGACCAAACCCAGCCCGACCTATTCAGGTTGGGTTCAGTCGGGTTGGGTTGCTTTCAAATCGACGCACGTGTACGGTTTTTTAAGCCATCCTAATTCAATCCGATTAAAAATCGTAAAAAGATACTTTTGTTAACCTCTGTTTAGCGAAAAAATTATAAATTTTATCGAGATTAGGTTGGGTTCGGTCGGTTACAAATGGTTCGTTGAAACCTAATCCGAAAGAAACCAACAACAACACTTCAGTTTTTTCGGGTTTCAGGTAGCGTGTAAGGAATTCAAATTTAATTTAATTTTAAAACAGGAATCGTTAAATGTCTATAAAAAATATAGTGCAACCAGATCCAAGCACGGAGGGTTATAAAAGAAATGTCAGAAAACGATGGTGGTAGTAGTACCAATTTGACCGTTATAATGTCCACGAGGGTTGTCAGAATGCAAATAAAACGTTGTTAAGCAATGATGTGTTAAATATAAAAGAAGGTGTTTTTTTAGCAATTTTCCAAGACTCCAAACAGTGTTTTTTTTTTTTTGGAGATCAAGTCAGTTCATTCATCCTAGCATTTTGTCAAGATTAATAGCAGTATAACTATTTCCGACGATATTTTAACAAATATTTTGGGGCTAAAAAACTGTCTGCATGTTGAGTCCCACGAATGTTGACAAAATTAAAAGAATATCTTCGGGGGACCAGATATAATGAAGTGGCGACGGCTGTAAACGACTGGTTGGGAGAGCAACCGAAAGGTTTTTTTTTTATATATAGAGAAATCAACGGTTTGGAGCATCGTTGGATCAAATGCATCGACGTTCAGGGAGATTATGTAGAAAAATAAACGTTTGATATTTCTGCAATTTGTTTCCTGTTAGGGATCGTAAATATCTTATTTGCCAATTATCTAGATTTTCTCAACTGTGCTTAAACTACGATTAAGATTTTAACTGGAAAGCAAGTATTTAAATATGAAAGTAAAAACAAAAAAAAAACCTATTAGAATTGCCGACTGCCATTCTATTCAAATTATTCTTTAAAATAATAAACGTTTTTTCTTGGGCGCAATTTTATGTTAAACTTGCAAAGATAACATGTGGTCTTGAAATTTGTTCATTTCACGATGCAAAATAAGTATTAAAGTTCTCAAGCAAAACAAGTTCCGACATCTTGGTCGTTGAAACTTTGCGTATTTTATTTACAGCCTCAGATCTTATTTAAAACATAAACCTTCCTTTTGTTCGCAAACGCGTTTATTATTCAAGACCCGGTGTCGAGTTTCACACAAATATTACCATAGCATAGATATGATCGATAACGAGCGTTATTGTCACCTAGTTAAGAATTATAAAATCATGTTCTACTTATCTAATTTACCATCGTAATTCCAGTAAAATCATATTAATCATATTTCAATAATAATAATACCTTCCCCGTCTCACATATTTATTAAACACTTTTAATATGTACACATTTGAACTATGTTGTCATCTTCAGAAAAATTAGGTATCTACGATAAACAGAACAAACATATTAATCATGTTGGTATAATGTACATAATAAGACAAATAGGAAATTTGAAATAAACTACGTTTATTATGTCGTAAAATAGGCTTGAAATAAGAAGGTAAATTTTGCATACGGCTATAAGTCATGAGGTAGTAATTTTAAAAGCTCTGGCGTTCTAAGAGAGTATTAACTACAGATCGAATTTATGTGGTAATAATTTTAAGGGTGATACTCGATGAGTCATGCTTAACACCACCCGTTATTATGTAAATGAAATTTAAGTAATAATAATAATAAAGCGGCGCATCTTGAATTTTAAGTTAATTATCAATTCTGCACATATGCACCCGTATCTTTAATGAGATAAGAGCCAAGTTATAAATCTTCATGATTGCCCATGATGTTTCTGTTTTTATTGTCACAAATTCATTTTACCTTGCTGTTTAAGTTTAATGTATAGCCATTTCGTATATTCGCCTTTCAGGTCTTGCATATTTAATGAAAAAATCATGTAATTAACATAATGCATAGAACGGCTTTTACTAATTGAAATAAACGATCGCAATTTACTAAATAACTCCATACATTTCAGGATTATCGACGATTTGCATTTAGATGTAATTTCCATTACTGACAGTTACTCTTCGATCCACTCTTCTGCTTCGGACAGCCTAATAATACAAGTCGATGGCAATTCAATCAGAGATATTAATATCCGCAAGGGCACTTTGAATCATTTCATCGCTGATTAAATGCGAAATTATATCATGGCGGCATTTGCCATCCATAAATATTAAATCCCTCAAATTTCAATGGCAACGTTATATGAAACATCAACGATCCATGTATGTGTGTGTACCATAGAATTAACATCTGTATAACTGGAGCGTGAATTACCAAATTTGGCACATTTCGGCGAACGAAAGTAATTTTTAATTACTGTGTGAAGCTCACCATTAAAATTATATTAGAATTAAAATATAATGTTATTCTTTAAGACATGCAGTTTAATTTTTGTTAAATTGAAAATAAATATCATAGATACTAAATGTAACATAGTGGGTCACAGTAAGGTAGTAAAATCTCTGTTGCATCTGTTAATGAAATTAACTGAAAAATAATGTATTTAAAAATATATTCAACGTATTTTAAAAATGTAGATAGAGAGACACTAGGCTACAAAAATATAACAATTTTCTGAAACACATACAGTATTTGACACTAAATTTTAATATTTCCACTAATTAAACTCCTTGAAACACTTAAACGACTTTAAGGGAACTTTTTGGGGAATGTTATTAATTGCAATACTATCGTGATCTAGTGTTGATATCGTGATTAATTAGACGAGAAACGTTGACGACTGGATGTTTTATTATCCGCGACCTAAAATTAAATAACTAAAATCTACAGCTACTGCTAACAAAAGCGGAATTGAAACACTTGTTTTCTGACTTCGTACTTGAGTATTCATAACGATCTCCGCAACAACTGGAGACAACCGTGTTCCCAAGGGGGTGTTGAAAATCCGAGAACATGTTTTATTTATAATAGATACAAAGAATGTCTTGCAAGGAATTTTACAGAAGGGCTCGATTAAAGCGATGATATCAAAAATAAAAATAACAAATGAGGCAATGGACGCAACATCATTACACAACTTTGCTCTTTGAATGTAACCCGTTTGGAGGAGTGCGATCGAACAGACGACACAATGGATATAACAGATAATTGAATTTTTGTACTTTGCGTAAACCGTATATTTAGACATTTTAGTTGTGTGACTGTTTTTGAATTACAACAAAAATTAGAAAATTATGCGATTTTAACAAACCACCGTAGCTCGTTTATTTACAATAATATATATTTACACACGACATTAAGATTTATGGGGGTGTCTATAGATGTAGTCTTTTACGAAACCCCAAAGGAAAAAATCCAGCGGTATCAGTTCTGGTAACCTAGGGGGCCACCACAAAGATCCACTTGTGCTTATCTATCTGTCCAGAAATGTTTTATTTAAAAAATCACGACTTTGTCTTTATTGTCAAATTAAACTCTCGATACAAACATATAATTGTTTTGGGTTCTTTGCCAATATTTTAATAACAGTTGATCTACGAACAAAACATTTTTAGTTTATCAATACTAATAAAAAAATGACCATAAATGTTTAGTAAAATTCATACATTTATGTATGTAGTTAAATGGCATCATTGAAATTGCTTCATTTACACTTTTAGTGGTGACATGGAAAGGAGACACGATAGAGCAGACGAAGGATTGGATGTATCTAAGGTTTGTAGTGAGAGGAAATAACAATGGAAAAGGGCAAATGATACATGCGTGCAGAAAGGCGAGGTTAGCGGAGGAAGGATTGAGGAGGAATCTGTGGGGAAAGAGGAGATGGAATTTCCAAGAGACACTGATGTTGTGGAATGTGGAAGTGTAGGGAAAGAAGCGAAAAGATTGGAAAGGGTACACATAGGCCAAATAAAAAGGATATTGAATCTGGAGTGGTCAACTCCAGATTACATAGTTAGGCAGGAGACATGGAACGAATGGTTGGGTGTGGAGGCAGGGGAAACGACCGTAAGGTACGAGATGATGGCGATGGGCGGCCCAGATCAGAAACTAGTTAAGTTGGTATTAGAGGAGCTAAGTAAAAGGGGGAGTGAGGGATCAGGAACATCCAATTGGGAAGATTGTAGACGAAAAATGTACGAAAAGGCAGGACTATCAACAAGAGAGACAGAAAGAAGAAGAAGAGATGGGAAGCAAATAGAGAGGGAGATGTCGGAGAAGGCGGAAGATTGAAAGGGAAAGTAAAATCAGGACTGCGAGGTATAACATCAAATACAAAAGTATAAAAGTTCAGCGGAGGGTACCAACATACTAGGGATATCGGTAGAGGAAGAAAGAACATTAGCAAGATTCACGTGCGGAAGTGAAGAGAAAGCAAACAAGTATTGGATGGAAGAGAATGACAGGAGGTGTAATTTTTGTGTAGAACGATGGGATAAATGGGATCATTGGGTATGAGAATGCAAGGAAATAAAACTGAATGAAGAAGAAACGAAGATAGGAAAAAACTGGAGAAGGAATATAGAAGACAAACGGGCATTTCAGATGTTAGACAAAAGAATGGGGAAGAAGGAGGGAAGCAGGAAAAAGAGGGTATTGGAATAACAGGGGGAAGAAAGAAACAAGGAAAACAGAAATAGAAATTGCTGCAAATTATACTCATGGGATAATTTTTCGTACTAGTTAGTCACAAATTCATAAATATTTGAAACGCTCACTGTAGAATATGCATACTTGTCATTGTTACATATTTTCATATGTACGTCATACACACTTTACTTCAACGCCTTCTGCATTGTCAGTCCGGCTCGTCAATATTTCTACAGATGTTATCCAAGAAACGGTTTCCTCGAATATTTGAATCAAATAAATTCGTTCTCTTTATTTCAGGATAGTAAGTTACAGTTTGAATTAAGCTGATGCTTGGCAATTTGTTTATCGACTTCTGTGAAAATTCCTCACAGAAAGCAGTAAATATACAAAGAGTTCAATTACTGCACGAAGTTATAATTTTTTAATACGCTTCCATGGTAAACTAATGCCTAAGTAAAGATCTACTTTTTTTATAATGGCGGGCATAACTGTGACATAAACGAAGTGTTCGTCTGTACTTTCGAACTTATTATTCCATCGAATGACACATTATTTACACGCTATATTAATGCAATTTTCATGTTTCAGGTAACCAAGGGCCTCAGGGAGAACCTGACACCACTACAAGACGCGAAGATAATCCACTATGAGTGAGTGGTTTTATATCTACATTTGTGCAACAGTACCATAACAGAGTTAGACGTGACACGATTTTAATTTCAACTCGTGGCCAGATTTAGACAAATATGATATTTTCGTAAATTCCTTACCAGTATTTTCGCATTTAATACGAAAAAATATCCTTAATATAATGAACTAATAACGACGCAATCTCCAGTGTTGCTTGTTTACGAACTGGACATTATCGGCCAAAGCAACTGGGTCAACATATAGAAAAACATTCTGTTGATTAATTACGTTCAGTCGATGGCTCGTCAAAATGAAAGGGAGAAAAATACAGATATATAGGGGCGATTCCACACAAAAAAATGTTTAGAAAATCTTGCGTATATGCGTGCATGTATTAATTATGATTGCAATATTTTCCGAAGAAACGAAATATCAGTTAGTGCGTTGAATTATTTAGTGACAAATTGATTATAAGTCTTCATTTCATGCACATTAATAAACGAATAAATAATAATTATTGTAATAAGTTTATAGTAATAGCAAAAACATTAATTGATGTTTGTAAAAAAAAAAACAGAAAATTACACTATCGATGTTTTGTATTATACCGGCAGAATAACAGCGCACAGTTATTCTGCCGATATAACACCGAATTTCATTTGTTTTTCAATGCAAATCACCTATATGCGTGAAAACATGGCGTAGTTTTTCATTTGAATTTTGTTTTATTTTCTACAGGATTTTTCCATCTGGTGTTGATGTAACGTTTCGTTTTAACTGCGCCAGGAAGGAAGAGAAGCGGATAAAAACGACCCTCTCGAAATGGACAGACCATGGCCACATAGGGAATATAAGCCTCGCTCAAAAGGACATATCGTTCACTACCGAGCCCCTTATATCGCTTCAGGTGAGTAGGCCTGCATGTTTTATTCATGAAAAATCGCAAGTGCTGATGGCTCGTGAATAAGACCAACGAAAATTATTCAATAGCAAACTAAATTCATAATTACTATTGCGTGTGTTTACGTTATTTTTCAGTTTTGGTGTCAAAAATAATTTGCGAATCGGCACATCATGCGATATTAAACACTGGTGGTATTTCGATATATATTATTTATTCGGACTAATGCCGTATCTGAACGCAAAATCCCGTTTGGTTAGTGGCTACAAATTAATTTAATTAACACACGTTCAAATAATTATTAAAATAGGTTGTATCTACCTACTTGACACATCACTATCGTAAATTATATTACCGTTAAAATAATTGATTAATGTATGGTTTAAATTACATTAACTTATTACTAATAATCTCTCTTCCAATTACGTTTCCACCTAACAAATGAATATATTACACATTACTATATTTAGGGAGATTTTAATTATAAAAGTTCTATGAACAAAATATCATCTAATTTAATTATAAACGGTAAATATATTAATTTCACAAAGGATTCATAGATAATATGTGTAATACCATTAATAATCTACAGCATGTATTTAAGGACATAAACTAGATTATTATAATAATAAAATATATTATGCTGAAAAAATACCTGACTTTGATGGGTGGATATGTAGTGTGATAAACACAGAGAAATTTGTGAACTACTGTTCTACCAATATCCCCGGCAGGTGTTCAGAATATGACAAATTGGTTTCATATTTATTGGCACAAGAATATCAACGGCGCTTACTTTTGTCCTGACATAAAGGACTGAGTTTATCAAATATATTTTTGATAAATATTGTCCTTATTTAGTCTATGTGTCAGATTTTTTTCAGTCTGCGGTCAAAACGAAAATTATTAAATTTGAAGCTAATTTATGCGGCGCATGGAATTAAATAATTTAGTGCTTTTTTCTGTGGCATCTTTTTATATATCATTATTTCATTATTACACGATATGCCAATCAACTTACAACAACAAAGCATTAATTTTACACGTTGTGTTTGTTCTAACTTGAATATGTGCGGCAATATTTGGTTAACGTTCCCGTGGAAGGACCAAGTTATACATTTACCCCAAATTCGTAAATCATTAATTACGTGAGCCTATGTATCTAATGGCGAACAAACAAAAAACACGATGGATATACACATGTATATTACTTTTTTTTACAAACGGTTTGATTTATTTTTCTTACGAAGTGTAATTTTAAGCTACACCATAATAGATAAGTTCACGTTTTAAATTGCTACCAAGAGCTGAGATACCTTAATTATAAACACGAATGTGAATAATCTTATACCGATTAAAGAGACATTAATTTGTATCAATATTGTCTTGGGTTGGGTTGGAGAATTTCCAGATGGTAATTTGAAAGTAGATGATTTACGACATTTCTGTACAAAAATGTTAATCAACACAATTATCGCCTAAAGTGCCTAGGGAATTAAACCGATCTTGTATAACGTATGGTATTTAAGAGTCATTGAATAACAATGTCGTTTCATTAATATTTCCTTGCTGTTTCATTGAAGTGAATATTGAATTATCAAAGTCATATTTTAATTATAACTTATTTGAAAAGTCATAGGTATGTACCAGTACCCGTGACGAAGGTCTAAGGTACCCAAGTATTTCTCACCTGTAGAGAATTCCGAATTGCAAATTACTCAAATAGGTTTCAAGCTAGTCCTTTCCAACCTGGTCCATTCACAGCCTTGATGAAAAACATCGAACGAAACTCAACATACTACTGTACTAGGTTTTAAGCTAATAGAACAAATTCCAGCCTGATGCAATCGCAACCTAGTTTCGTCAAAAATACGAAACACGACGTAAATTCATTCAAATTAATTAGCTAGGAAACTTCAACCAGACTGGTCAGGTTCGCAACGAAATCAAATAGGTTGAAGGTTAATAAATACGCCTTCAAGATAATCCAATCAAAGCAAAACTTAAAAGTCGATTAAAAAAATTAATTAGTGTTGTATTATATTGGCCAGGATCGCGTTGGCTTGGAAAGGACCAAGCTAGGTTGGATATTCATGGAATCCTCTCCAACCTGATACAATCTCAACATAGTTGACGAAAAGTATCAAACACTTAACAATCAATCAAATCGAGATCAATTAGCTCGAAGAAAATTCGATCAGTTTGCAGTTAGGTTAAAAACTAGTTAACTAGTTAAGCGAAAATATAAAACAAACCCTAATTCAATCAAATCGCAATTAATTAGCATATAGACAATTGAATTATTTGGCCAGGTTCATGTTCGTTGTGCAGGACTTTAATCACAACATACTTTACCAGAAAATATAAACCAAAATATAAAATCCGATCAACACCGATGACAAAATGACAACAACCCGACCCAACCCAAAAACACCCAATTCAACCTAATTTAAGACAACCCTGTTCGAATAAATCAGATCGAACTTTAGTGCAAATATACAAATTTGATGGTTCATGACTGGTTTATTGTTTAGGTGGGCAACGATTCGTTATCGTGGAGAATATTCCGTTAGGTTGGAGACAATTGTATTGATTGGAGAGGATTCTATTAACTCAGAGAAAGTTATAGAGCAATTAACAGAGTCACATTTTTTTCATGGAACTAGTTAGGTTGGAGATTAATAGAATCCCTTTATAAAAACCCAATACAACGACAGCGTGATAAAGGGCGGCGACAATTTGAAAGAATCACCCCAACACACACAATTCGTATTGTTGTATTGAAGAATTGTTAGTAAGCTCGTAAAACTTTTTAACTGAAAGTTGAATGCTGCAATTCTACCCCGCCCTATTAACTCCGAAACTTTTAACAAGTAAAAAGTAAATAACAACATTACTTTAAACGAATGGGTCCAAATATATACGCCGTTCATTTTATTCTATTTCAGAGCGTAAATATAAACCAGGCCGGCGTTATCCGTGAAGGTGGCGACTTTATATTATCCTGTGTGGCTCGAGGTTCGCCCAATGTATCCTTCCGCTGGTTTAAGGACGGAATCTTTGTCAACGTCAGCGCTTCCACTAGGCAAGTAAAGATAAAATGTACGTCGCGATATCGTATGCATCTGCAA
Organism: Geotrupes spiniger; assembly: GCA_959613385.1. NCBI lineage: Eukaryota > Metazoa > Arthropoda > Insecta > Coleoptera > Geotrupidae > Geotrupes > Geotrupes spiniger. The sequence continues at coordinate 309,331 of OY390732.1, read as the reverse complement.
CGATTAATTTTAGACATATGTTAGCCCTGTACGTTGTTTAATTTAAGTAAATTTAACAAACACGTAATATACCATTATAAAAAAAATATAGTTAATTTCGAAAGTGCATACGTAATAACTTTGTATCTACTGTTCCTCAACAAATTACTTTTATGTCTGCGTCAATAAAATTCAAAACCGCGCAGTTTCACTACCAGTCCGCTAGCATTTTTTGAGCATTGTATACACACCAAATATTTATTCAACAGAAATGCTAACGCATCAACAATTTGCGTTTGCGAATGTGCATCATTGAGATCAGCGGGCGTTTGGATTTAATAAAATATTTACTCGTCATATCTCGGTAATTCTAAAGGGATACATAACACGTGCTAGTTACTGTGATTGAAGTAAACTTTCTTGCGCACGATGGGTTCGGCGCTGACGCTTTGTTCACAAGATCGTTAGCACTGGTATACCGTCATATCTTGGAAACAACTTCAAAGCAGAAGGGACATTCATAATAGACCCAGTAATTTCTTGCGCAGATCTATCATTCTCTGATATTCAACTACAAAGTTGCCGTTCGTTATCGCCCCGAAGGGGTTCCCAACTATTTAAAAACAACTGTAATACATATTGTAATTAATTCACCAAATCATTTACAATGTACAATTTAGTTAGTTAGAAAAATCCATTTATTGTTTACGTATTCCTACAAAACGCGATAAACCGTTTTGCGCGGAAATCGCGGTCATTAAAATTTCACACAGCCCCTGCTCTATTACACCGGCATTTACGCTTCGGCGCACATAAATGAAAACAGTGCTAGTCAAACATTCATAAGTTTGAAACTGAACGCAAATAACACAAAATGAATTGAAAATTTCCGCTCCGCGGGCAATAAAGTTCTAACGAGTATTATCGGTCGATTTGCGAACATTGCGATAATTGGGTGGGGGCGATATCGTTTCCAGTTACAAATGGACCCGCTTAATAGAAGATCCAAACATCAAAGATCAGTACACGGCGTTATTGGGCGTCGACAAAGCAAATGCTCTGGATCAAGGAGTGTTCATTTGTCAAATCGTCGACCAGGGCATAAAGCAATGCCTTTCGAAGCACGTCGAAGTGAGGGCGCCCCCCAAAGTTTGGATCGAACCGATGAGTCTCACCGTGCGCAAGGTGAGTGGAAAGTCTTTTGAATTATCGAATGGTTATTGACTGGACGTTGTTTATTTTTGATTCCAGGGTGAAAATTTTACGATAAAATGCTTCAGCGTGTCGAATACAAAACAGAAGATTAAATATACGTACAGTTGGACTAAGAACAGGGAACTGTTGCCGATAAAGACCGAAAACGAACACTATGAAATTCTGTATCCTATGGGAAGTATTCTACAAGTGGGGAGTATTAATGTAAGTACAAATTGTTTCTTTATTATGCGACTTTCATTAAATGTGGTAAAATTTGCCTTACTGTATATGTATTGCTAACAAATTGTGTATAAAAAAAAATTCAATTACCAAAAACCAGATTATGGAACAAAAACTAATTCATCAATTTGTCAATATAAATTTATTAAAAGCACATACAAAATAATTTTGACCAACAGCGATTGAAATATTTCAAGTATACATAATTACTGATTTTTTTTTGTTTTTGTTTCTTGTAATTAATTGTACGTGAATTTATTATTATAACTGCCGGGATAAAACATTTTCATATTTTGGAATTAATGCATGTGTAGGACTCAATATCGAATTTTGAACTATTTATAATTTTTTAAATTCTTTCGGATAATCAATGTTGCAAAATGAAGTCGATGATATTATAGATATATTTTATAAAATAATGCACATCCAGAATAATAACAGCCCGCACTGTCTCCGCACTTATAATTGATCTCGAATTCTTAACAACGTACACCACCTTCGCAAGTTTTAAATTAATTCCACGTCTGAACGTCAGACGCCCGCCTTTGTTATTACCTCGGGGGCATTAAGAAGGAACAAACTTACACGCGAATTTGGATTGCGCAATCCGATTCAAACTTCTACTTGTTATACGCGGGGAAAATTATATCAACAGATATGAATAGCGCGCGTCGGTGCTAGCGTGAAATTTAGGATCAGAAATCATATTAAACACACATTAGACCATTCGCAGCGCAAGGGATAAGTTCCGTAACAAACCATCCCTTAATTCTGTTAAATTCGAGTTTGAGATGTGGCTCAAGTTTCACAGCCTCGCCCTTACACGTACTTTCCTCGGTTCGGTGGGCAAAAGAAACAAATGGGAACATCCGCAGGAATTGTTTTAATAAATCTACGAAAATAATACATTTTCAACCTCTAATTATAATAATTGAATCTATTTTAAAACAAGTTAGATCTAAATCATCGAATTAAAACAAAATTTTAAAATTTTGTATTGTTTTAACGTTACACAATATTTCAGTAATCCCATATTGAACAGAGATCGCTGTGCTTGCGGTCCGAGTGGAAAAGGACTTGAACGATGTGTATTTAAGGACAGTAAAAATAAATCGTGGCGCTCGGTAGCATCGATTTTTTTAGCATCCAATTACCATATCGAAGGATATTAGTTACACATTAAATGGGCGATCTAATTTCAAAAAAAAGTACGTCAGATATTCAAATTACTAATAAATGTTGACCTAGGTCTCACGGATCCCCCCGGAGCAAATCAACATTCACCGTAACAGCACAAATATTTTACAAGCGCAAATTACCATTTGAAAGCAAAATACGCTGTTCGATAATAATTATTCCTCTTTATTTAGATATTATAATACTGCTATATATATATATATACGAAATTAATCTGGTGTATATATAATAAATTATTGTTTATTTATTATTATTTTTTTTTTTAGAAATCGACCATATTTTCTTGCCTCGTTCAAGATGAGCTCGTCTCTTCCGAGATGACTATATCAGTGAACGTGGTGTACAGAAACCTCGTATTCACCTGTCCGGGAGAAGGTCACCTCAACGTGCTCTGGCCCGAAACTGCCCCAGGCACGGAGAGTTTGCAAGAGTGCCCCAGGGAATATTCCGGGATCGCCAGGAGATCATGCAGCCTTCGGGACGCCGGCCAACCGACGTGGCAAATGCCCGACTACAGCGACTGCACACCGAACTCCTTGCTCCAAGTCGACACAGGCGTAAGTACGACGACAAAATTAATTATGAAACGGTGACCCCGGTTTTATTTCAACGCAAGGCGCATTCGTCTTGGATTTTAAAATTTAATCATCTCAACGTGTTTAGAGCCATTGTTCTACATTGTCGTTAGTATTTCTTATTTTATTTGTTCGGTGAGAAGGAACTTTAAGCGACATGATTCAACATCAACGCAGTTACGAGGCGAGATCATCATTTAGCGTCCGTGACATGGTGGGTAACGTTGAATCAATTTGACTCATTAAAGTATCGATCGTTTGTTGTTACGATGGTTCAATTGTAGTTTTGTCACTTGTTACCCGTTAGATTTTAGAGAATTCCTAAAATGGAAAAATCAGATGTTCGTGCAGTCATAAAATGCTTGCCAAAGAAAGGGTTGTCGCCAAAAGAAATTCTCACAAGTGCATACTGAGAAAAGAAATAGTCGTCACTGTAAACTTTTTCTGCATTCCGGCACAAATCCGTTGTACGTTGATGGCGGCTTGCGATAGAAAACCACATAAATCATTTCGTTTTATATCTCGACCTGTCATTAAACACCTTATTTTTATTTCCAACAATAGTCCATTGATTTATGTCTCGGAAGTTGTAACCTGGCGTAATAGTTACATTGTGTAGTATCGACTGCTGGTTGTTATTTTATACCTTATTAAATATGGAGCGTTAAATTTTTATTGGTTTTCGTTTTATTTATTAGACATTTGTTTATTCACGAATCACTGACGGCCCTAATCTTTATCTTAAGTTAATTTATTTTTTGATTGTTAAGTTTCATGTTTTAATCGTCTTCGTCGATTTAGTCTCAATTCCTCATTTTAAATATTTTAATTGTTACTTCATTCCCTTAGTCTCGTTATCTCGCTTTGCGTTTTTTTTTGCGCCTTCAAGTCATTTCAATTTCTGAACTCTTCGTTGTTTTCCAATTTTTGCGATTCCTTTTAGATCCCCTTTTTTTCATTTTCGTTTCATTGATTTTTAATTATTTTAAATAAATTTAAGTTTTCGATTGATTAGTTTTCATAAATTGCATTTATCGTATTTTTGTTGTTTTTTTTCCCTTAATCTTTCATTTCGTTTTAGTCCTCCAATTATCGAGCTGGAAGATGATTCCGAGTCGACAGAATTTTTAAAAACTAAACGTTTTCATTTCTCTTGGTTTGCGTGCTTCAAGGGGCCGGAACCATCGCTTGCCGTTACACAGTTTGATATAATGTTGAGAGATTACCAAGTCGCAGTAACTTTGCGCGTAAAGGACAACATCCGAATGTCTTATTATCAATAAATTAATACATCCGATGAATTATTCATGCGCGCGTTTGTTATTCCGTCAGAACCGACGGACTCTGTGCTTATCATCTCCACACACACACAAAATATGTTTTATTAAGTAAACGGGCAACTAACTTCAGAAAGGTGCGCGGGCAAATGGAATAAATTGAGCGAGTACCCTCGCTCAGTGCCGAGTCTTGGATTAAAAGTCACACCAACTTGAGCTCATGCATTAATTTTCGGGGTACGAGGATATATTTAAAACAAGCCAGGGCGTTTTTATAGTACACGTATATAAAGTCAAACTTGTAAATCGCTATATCTGAGCCCCCAAGCTTTTTCGAAAAATACTGCCAATTATTATAATTTTCCTTCAAATTAAAATTTAAATCAATTCGATTGGTTTGACACAAGACTGTGTCATCAATCATCAGGAAATTATTTTCAATTATTTTTATGTTTAGTTTCAGAGGCTGAAACTTGGATACGTCGAGGGAACACCGACGCTAACTCTCACGAATTACTTGAGATATCTGGAAGAGCGTTCCCACATTATGCTTCCCGGAGAGGGCGCAAGAATTCTAAGTTTGACGCAGGACGTTATCGGCTTTATTAACAGTTTCGGACGTGCTCAGGATATGGAGAACATTTCGACGGTAGTTATGCGCATTGTCAACTGCATACTGCTTCAGATGCATTCCATAATGAACGAATCGGTAAGTAGTTGGTTCTAATTCGTAAATAGCTCGTCTGACGGCAATTGCACGTGTTTGTTAATTTTGAAGATTATGTTGAACAAAAAGTCTCAATGTAAATATTGCATTGGAGGGAAGTTTATCTTCAAAGACGTCTACTTTAATTAAAAATAAAAAACGAACTAGTCGCCCTAAAAACCAACAAAATACATAAAAAAAGTCAATTGAAACGAAAGATTTAACAACCTTATAGAAGTTCAGTTTAGTCACAACGAATTAGACTTACTGGTTAAAGGATTCAAATTTAGCATTAAACCTAATATCAATAATAAACGTTTAGAAAAACTAGGCGTTGAAACAGAAATGGCCTTAACTAATTGGCCATGGGGAACAAATTTTCTTTAAAAAAATACAATCGTAGGCATACTGGCAGAACACACGGTAATAGCTATTAGAAAAATTGATTACGATAAAATCGAGGATTTCCTAAATACCAATTTAGAAAACTCAATAAAAATCCCACCGCGACCTTCCACGAAGAATCAAAACAGGTTGTTATTAACACAGAGGCACTGTTAAAAAACAAATTATGACAAAATTGTAGTTGATATTTCTTGTTCGTGCGAAACCAACGGAAGACGGAAATTTTCTTTGCCGTGTAATTAAATCCGCAACGACAAAAGTAATAGTCGATAAATATTATTTACGTCTATCTCGGAGGTATCATTTCCTTCTAGTGCCGGTTCTTAAGCTCTACAAATTGTTCCCGGTGGTTTAATCGTAGTTTTCCTTGGATACATGTTGCAGCTTAATTTACATCCCCTGTGGAAATTATGGATTCAGTGTTCTGGAGTAAAAATAAATTTTACAAGCATTTTTTAATATAGTTCAACGAAATGTTCGTAAATTACTTGTAAGCGAACGCCGGGCAGACCTCAACGTGAACATCTTTTATTTTTATTTTCTGCAAAGAGAACATCTGATCTTGTTGATATAATATTCACATACAAATACCTCATTTTGTGCTACCACGTAAAATAGTAGTTATTTAAGCGTATTACATATACAAAAAAAAAAAATTCTCGGACTCTATATGTACGCGGCCAGTGCACAAACGAACGAATTAAATTACAGCACTAATTACAATTTTTATGGCAACGTACATGGACTCGCAATTGTTATTGCTAACAATAAAAATAATTAGATTAGCTGTGTCACTTGGAAAATTGTCGCAGGTAGCAGGTATTGTGAATCGGACACATCAACACCTGTTGTTGAAAACAGCCAACCATGGGTCGATAATAAATATATAGTTGTTATCATTTCTGCTTTCGTGGAGATTTCATTGCGACTTTAGGACACTCTGAGTTCTCTACGTTCAGTGTCGTCACTATCAAGTGCATATCATTGTTTGATTTGTCCGCGTGTTTATTTGGTAGTAGTGCCAATGGAAGAATATTTATTATATTATTTTTAATTTTTATTCGCATATTTCCATATTTCCATTGTTCGTTTGTTTATTATTTTCATTACTTTTTACTTGTTTCTGCTTTATGACGAATTTATAATAGTTGTGCTGCATAATACAAGTTAACATACTTTGTTTGTAGTTTTCTTACTCTCTAAATGAGCTTTTCTAAGTATGTAAATGTTGCGGAAAAGTTTATTTCGACGATTCTTTGTATTTGGTATTTTGCGGTCCTTATATTTTGTTGTTTTTAATACTTTGCTGTATTATGTTGAAGGTGTCCTCGTTGTAATAATTGTCGCTTGCTATTATGTTACATAAAAGCATATATGCTCGCAAAATAAAACGGCAACAACAATATGCACAAAATATCTCAATCATAAAATATCGCTATTATTAGTCTCGTGTTGTAAAAATTTGGCCGCGAAGAACCGCGCAAAATATTCCGCATTCCTGAAAGCTTATTAAAACCAGCTTACGTAAATGTAAAAATACGTTCATACGATAAAACCGAGCGTTTTTATGAGCAAATCAAATGCCGACGATGTGGCTCACGAAAGAAAATTTCAATTTGCATGTTATCGAGAAAACTCGTCATACGTATCCACCAAAACAGGAGATCTAATAAATTTTCAATCTATATATTTTTACCGGTGAAATCGGAATTTTCTCAAGAAGATCGGATAAAACTTTTCTTATATATACATATATATGATTTTATTAATAACATGTCCATTATTTTAAAATATCGACAAACATTAGTTTATGCTAATGGAGAAACTACAAGGATAGAGATCAAGGTGAGCCCGATTGACACCGATACGCAATTACAGCTAATTCCTACAGAGAAATCATCGAGATGTAAATTCTACGGATTACCGAAAATCCACAAAGATGGCACTCCACTAGGAGCCATAGTCCGATGCATAGGGCCCCCATTACAACAAGTGACAAAATACCTGGCGAAGCTACTACAACCGCCGATAAAATGAAATCCAACGTCAAGAACTCTGGCCGCTTCATCGAGCTACTTAAGAAACTCGTCCAACCAGAAGACCTATTAGTCAGTTTTGACATAGTATCTCTCTTCACGAACATTGGACATCGTAAAGAAGAAACACAACACTGCAGCACACATCCTGGAACTATCGAGACACTGCCTGAAGAACACATACTTCATATGTAAAGACCGGAGAAAGCGGAGAACCTATTCATGGAAGATTTCAAAACGAGAGCCCTCCAAACCGCAGAACATAATCCGAAGTTATGGTTACGATATGTCGGTGGGGCATTTGTAATCTGGAACCACGGAAGAGACCAGCTGAACTAATTTTTGGATCATCTCAACGGAATCCTTCCAAACATCTAGTCACCACGGAAGTCGACGAAGGAAACCAATTCCCGTTCCTAGATGTGCATGTAAAAAAACGAACAGATCTGAGCCGTACCGTATACAGGAAGACAACACATACTAATCGGTAACTGAATGCTGACTGTCACCACCATCCAGCTCAGCTGCAGTCAGTAGTGAAAACTCTAATCGCAACGATTAGCGGACAACGAAAACCGACAAAAGGAAATGGAAACAATCAAGACAGCGCTACTCCAAAACGGCTACAGCCAGAGAAACATAAAATTGGCTCTGAGACCAAGACAATCTAAAAAAGGACCGAAAGAAGAAGGAAAGGTACTCACCGAAGCCTACCTCCCACACGGGAAGGGAACTACGGACAAAATAAGCAGATTACCGAAGAAAAAAGAGATCAAGACCATCTTCACCACAGACAAGAAAAAATCAATAAGGGGTGTCAGAAGTTCCCTGCCAGGACTGCAGCAACACCTACATCGGTCAAATTAACAGAAGGATCAACGTCAGAAAAGATGAACATCAAAACACCAAAACAATAATTGAAAAATCTCCTAAATTATTTTTAAGGGTTAATTGAGGTCTCGGATGCAATAACGCTCTGAGCGCGTGGACGTCGAAACAAGTATTGTCCAACCGATCGATATTTTGGGGAAATTTTTTTTTCGGAAAATGGATGAAACAAAAATACTATCTTGTGTAACTTTCTGCATCTTTTTTACCCGAACTATTTTTTGATCCGTCAATTAATTTGCCCAGAAAAAAATAAAATAGTGAAATTTTTTCGTTCGACAATTCAATTAATTTCAATGCTTTTTAAAAATCGAATCGCGAAATCTCGGTAACTATTCGATCAAACTAGTTGAAATTTTTAATGGAACACTGTGACACTTCACTGTTGCGAATAGAGTTATTGCAATCGTCGAAATAATCATTTGTTGGATAATATTCAATAAATAATCAGTTGCGCTACGAAACCATGTTCTTTTTTTTCGACTAGCGAGGAAGTTTTTCGCTATTGGTCTTGCGACATTCTCTTATCGATATCATTGTTCCTTAGACTGTAATGTAAATTTTGATGTATCACTTGGCGTGATAAGTTTAAAACCTGGAAAGTTGTTGCTTTGTAAACAAAAGGTTCGTTTACCGCGCACGACGCGTCAAGCGCTTCCGTCTACTTTACTGCAATTTATTCTTGCAAGCATAGATTAATGCCCAAATTACTTAAGTGTGTATGTGATAATCGTGATTGAAGCATACAGTTATACAATACAATGAAGAAATACAATGAATAGTATTAACTTGTAATTATTACATCACTAAAATATTAAAAACATCTATCATTTGGGAGCAGATTCTTTTGTTTCTTCTACTTTCATTCCTGCTTGTTAGATTTTTATCTTCACTAGATTTGCTCACCGTCTTTACTCTAACACGCATATCATCTAAATATGATGTATGATAATTTCTACCTCCTGGAGTCAAATATCGTAGCAGTGCATTTAAATTTTTATTTTTTTTCTTGTGAAATCCATATTTGTTTAGCTTCTGCAGCATTTACAATATCGTCAAATGACACTGTCGCCTCTATTTTATAGGTAATTGGTTCGCCATCATAATCGTAGAAAACATTAATTTGACCATTACCAAAATACTGAATTTTAACTGCTTTACTGATCTTAAGTCCTTTCGGAACTTTGTATTTTTTTAAAATTAAAGATTCAAAATCTTTCACCGTGCAGTCTTTCTGTTCTACTGTAGTAAATGGAGGATTTCGAGCACTTTGTATCAAATATATATAATCTCTTTCAGTTTCAATGTCCTCGAGCAATTTTTTTTCCGCCCGTAAATCCCAAATGATAGATGTTTTTAATATTTTAGTGATGTAATAATTACAAGTTAATACTATTTATTGTATTTCTTTCGTTGTTAGAAAAAAATTCTACAAAAACAATAATAATTATTCGACTTTTCCTTATACGATCGCGAGTGTGACCAAAATAAACTTTTGTTTACAGCCGGTAATCGTATTGCAATTTTTTCATTCATATGCGCTGTATGTTCGATTGCGTACTTGCATAGAAGAATAACTGTACGCTTCAATCACGATTATCACATAAACACTTAAGTAATTTGGGCATTAATCTATTGCTGCAAGAATAAAATGCAGTAAAGTAGACGGAAGCGCTTGACGCGTCGTGCGCGGTAAACGAACCTTTTGTTTACAAAGCAACAACTTTCCAGGTTTTAAACTTATCACGCCAAGTGATACATCAAAATTTACGTTACAGTCTAAGGAAAAATGATATCGATAAGAGAATGTCGCAAGACCAATAGCGAAAAACTTCCTCGCTAGTGGAAAAAAAAGAACATGGTTTCATAGCGGAACTGATTATTTATTGAATATTAATAATAATATCTTATCCAACAAATGATTATTTCGACGATTGCAATAACTCTATTCGCAACAGTGAAGTGTCACAGTGTTCCATTAAAAATTTCAACTAGTTTGATCGAATAGTTACCGAGATTTCGCGATTCGAGTTTTTAAAAGCATTGAAATTAATTGAATTGTCGAACGAAAAAATTTCACTATTTTATTTTTTTCTGGACAAATTAATTGACGGATCAAAAAATAGTTCGGGTAAAAAAGATGCAGAAAGTTACACAAGATAGTATTTTTGTTTCATCCATTTTCCGAAAAAAAAATTTCCCCAAAATATCGATCGGTTGGACAATACTTGTTTCGACGTCCACGCGCTCAGAGCGTTATTGCATCCGCGACCTCAATTGTTGGTTTGGTAGGACGATCAATTTATCAATAAAGTAAACATATACTTGCGACTGTAAGCGTTGTAAAACAAAACTTGGTTTGACGTTCAACATTTTAAACAACACAGCTCACAGTACTATTTTTTACAATGATTGATCAGTTCACGCCAAGTTATTTTAAACGTCATTTTTTTTAATATTTGAACTTAACAATAATGCTACAGCAGAAACTAAACTTTTAGAAATTTTGTATAGCCTGTTTGTTACCGAATTTCCCCAGCGATCGTAAACGAAACTCGCCGGACAATTATTACAAAATATGCGTCACATGTTTATACATGTACTGTAAGTATGATTTCATTTGATTTCTTCCAGCAAGTTATTTTACTTCAGCAAGTTGTGAAGCGGCAAGCGCAGATCGTAAAGCCGAGTCTGCTATACCGACGTTCATTTACGACGATCGACGTCACGCTGGCGCCGGCAGATAAGGCGGCACATGCGATTCGAATTCCCGATCCGGCGAATAGGTATCCCCGACTTTCTTTATTAATATATTAGATTGACTGCATCTATTCGGTTTTACGAGCTCTTTGCCCGTCGGGGCTTCTTTTAATTTCGAACTTTAACGGCGGCCGATTATCGCATTCAAATATCTGCACAATATATGACTGAATTTTACAGGTCAATGGTATCCGAACTGAAATTCAATTACATTACAAAAGTATTTTGTACCTAAATTTTCCCGTTATTAGACAAAAACATATTTCTTGCCGTTTCTGCGTCAGCACTATTGGGATAATAAACTTTAATGCCGCAGAAAACAAAAAGACGAACACAAATTAAAGGAAGCCCGCATTAGTTTTAAATATAGCAGTCGTTGACTTTTACGTACATTTCTTAATCCTATACATTTAGACTTCCCATTATTAATGTGTTGCAGTTATCCCAGATGGTACTCTTATAAATTACATCTAGGTCTTGGCGAAAATTATTCGTCGGCTCCAAATAAATCGGCAACATTAGCGGTTGTGGTCTACAGGAATTTATCCGCCTTTCTGCCGCCAAGGTCCGTAGTTAGGTTGAAGTAAGTAACTCTGAATGTGCGAACTTACCGAAAGCCCCCCCAGATTACACACTTTACCCGGTGAAATTTCGCTAACTAAACGGCTTCGCTCGATCTTGGTTGAATTGGATTAGTTCAATTTTATGAGTATGTAAATATATGCATAGTTTGTATGAAACGTTAATAGAAGAATGCACAAAGGATCATAAAATATCGAAAATTGAAAACTATAAAAAATTACGATGCTCGCACTCGAAAATTTTAATAAATAAAAATACTTCCACATCTAAGTTACACGTCCACTTCTACAAACTTTTAACATTCATATTGATTATTTAGCTTTGGAAACTAAGATCTGAAACCTCAGGAATATTCACAATAATCGATAACACTGGCCAATACAATTGAGGTCCCGGATGCAATAACGCTCTGAGCGCGTGGACGTCGAAACAAGTATTGTCCAACCGATCGATATTTTGGGGAAATTTTTTTTTCGGAAAATGGATGAAACAAAAATACTATCTTGTGTAACTTTCTGCATCTTTTTTACCCGAACTATTTTTTGATCCGTCAATTAATTTGTCCAGAAAAAAATAAAATAGTGAAATTTTTTCGTTCGACAATTCAATTAATTTCAATGCGTTTTAAAACTCGAATCGCGAAATCTCGGTAACTATTCGATCAAACTAGTTGAAATTTTTAATGGAACACTGTGACACTTCACTGTTGCGAATAGAGTTATTGCAATCGTCGAAATTATCATTTGTTGGATAATATTCAATAAATAATCAGTTGCGCTACGAAACCATGTTCTTTTTCTTCGACTAGCGAGGAAGTTTTTCGCTATTGGTCTTGCGACATTCTCTTTGCGATATCATTGTTCCTTAGACTGTAACGTAAATTTTGATGTATCACTTGGCGTGATAAGTTTAAAACCTGGAAAGTTGTTGCTTTGTAAACAAAAGGTTCGTTTACCGCGCACGACGCGTCAAGCGCTTCCGTGCTACTTTACTGCAATTTATTCTTGCAAGCATAGATTAATGCCCAAATTACTTAAGTGTTTATGTGATAATCGTGATTGAAGCATACAGTTATTCTTCTATGCAAGTACGCAATCGAACATACAGCACATATGAATGAAAAAATTGCAATACGATTACCGGCTGTAAACAAAAGTTTATTTTGGTCACACTCGCGATCGTATAAGGAAAAGTCGAATAATTATTATTGTTTTTATAGACATTTTTTCTAACAACGAAAGAAATACAATAAATAGTATTAACTTGTAATTATTACATCACTAAAATATTAAAAACATCTATCATTTGGGATTTACGGGCGGAAAAAAAAATTGCTCGAGCACATTGAAACTGAAAGAGATTATATATATTTGGTACAAAGTGCTCGAAATCCTCCATTCACTACAGTAGAACAGAAAGACTGCACGGTGAAAGATTTTGAATCTTTAATTTAAAAAAATTCAAAGTACCGAAAGGACTTAAGATCAGTAAAGCAGTTAAAATTCAGTATTTTGTAATGGTCAAATTAATGTTTCTACGATTATGATGGCGAACCAATTACCTATAAAATAGAGGCGACAGTGTCATTTGACGATATTGTAAATGCTGCAGAAGCTAAACAAATATGGATTTCACAAGAAAAAAAAATAAAGATTTAAATGCACTGCTACGATATTTGACTCCAGGAGGTAGAAATTATCATACATCATATTTAGATGATATGCGTGTTAGAGTAAAGACGGTGAGCAAATCCAGTGAAGATAAAAATCTAACAAGCAGGAATGAAAGTAGAAGAAACAAAAGGATCTACTCCCTAATGATACATGTTTTTAATATTTTAGTGATGTAATAATTACAAGTTAATACTATTCATTGTATTTCTTTCGTTGTTAGAAAAAAATTCTATAAAAACAATAATAATTATTCGACTTTTCCTTATACGATCGCGAGTGTGACCAAAATAATCTTTTGTTTACAGCCGGTAATCGTTTGCAATTTTTTCATTCATATGCGCTCTATGTTCGATTGCATACTTACATAGAAGAATAACTGTATAGTTCAAACACGATTATCACATAAACACTTAAGTAATTTGGGCATTAATCTATGCTTGCAAGAATAAAATGCAGTAAAGTAGACGGAAGCGCTTGACGCGTCGTGCGCGGTAAACGAACCTTTTGTTTACAAAGCAACAACTTTCCAGGTTTTAAACTTATCACGCCAAGTGATACATCAAAATTTACGTTACAGTCTAAGGAACAATGATATCGCAAAGAGAATGTCGCAAGACCAATAGCGAAAAACTTCCTCGCCAGTCGAAAAAAAAGAACATGGTTTCATAGCGCAACTGATTATTTATTGAATATTATCCAACAAATGATTATTTCGACGATTGCAATAACTCTATTCGCAACAGTGAAGTGTCACAGTGTTCCATTAAAAATTTCAACTAGTTTGGTCGAATAGTTACCGAGATTTCGCGATTCGAGTTTTAAAAAGCATTGAAATTAATTGAATTGTCGAACGAAAAAATTCCACTATTTTATTTTTTTCTGGACAAATTAATTGACGGATCAAAAAATAGTTCGGGTAAAAAAGATGCAGAAAGTTACACAAGATAGTACTTTTGTTTCATCCATTTTCCGTAAAAAAAATTTCCCCAAAATATCGATCGGTTGGACAATACTTGTTTCGACGTCCACGCGCTCAGAGCGTTATTGCATCCGGGACCTCAATTATGGATGACTTCTAAACGAGAGTTGTTTTTTAATTAGTTTGGGTGTGCCCGTGAGCCCTACTACAGATAACTTCGATTTGCGGCTTCAAACGTGATAATGAGTAAATGACTGACTCGATTATAAATGGAAACATGCCAATACTTTCAAGATAGATAATTACACTGTACACAATCAGATATTTCTTCTATTTCATTGTTTCCAAAACAAATTGACTAAAGACATATACAAAATGATACACCCCCCACGTACAAAGAGCCGGCACGTAAACCTCTGTAATTGATTACGTTGCCGTGGGGTTAGCTGAAAGTAATAGTAGAGAGAAAGATACATACTCGTAGATGGAAAGATATAGAGAGAAAAACTGGCAAAAAAAACTCTCACTTCGCTTGATAAGAAAACCACTCAACAGACGCGACCGCACTGCAACAGATCAGCTTAGGAATAATTGAAGCGTACATTGCTTTGTGAATTAAATCTCAACGATGATCACAAAATAAGCACATTGTGAACTAAGATACGCAGTAAATTAAAATGTGCTCATACCGATCCATAAATAGAGTTCACGACGATTTACGAATATATACTTCTCAACAAAAAATACGCATATTAATTAAGCTAAATTTACTTTATATTTCTATCGTATATAGAAAATATGAATTATGACCAGCTTATATTGTAATAAGTTAAAATGTAGAATATTATAGACATGGTATTATATGGTGGTTACAGCTCGTGTCATCGTTTTGAAATAGGCGCTCCTTATGGGACAATCTTAAATACTATAACGCATTCCAATATGGATGCGAAAATACTGAGACGTTGAGAATAACGATTATTTAATGTGCACTTATCCTATATTATATCTCGGAAATATATTCGCTTATAAAGAATTCGTATCCGAATTATTTGGTACTAAGTAGTGAAAATAAAAAATATTTTCAACAAATATTTGTCACCAGTAGTTAACACGTTAAAAACATTTCACTTAGTGTTTATTTTACATTTATACCCATTTCGCATTTGCATTTTTTAGAAAAGCGTCACCGTTAAATACTATTATTTTTCAATTAAGTTCTTAAATCGTTACTTTAGGGATGGTATAGAAATGGAATACGAAATAATCTCCAACATAGTGAGCGTATGGATTTTGTCGAACGACGTCGACGTCTACCAGGGAACCTTGACGATGGAGTTCGAACACCCTGCGAAAAACAACAGCTTCGAACTGTGGAACCTAAATTGCGCCGTGACAGATTTCGCGACTTACGGTTACACCTGGGATTTACAAGATTGCAGGACCAGGATATTGGAGTCGACTGGCACTCGGTGCACATGCAGGAGAAGCGGGACTTTCGCAATTCTTCTGACGAAGAAACCAAATTACGTAAGTGATATATTCCTGAAGCAGTATTCGACGTAGCTAAATATACAGTCGGTCAGGAATAACTGCTCATTTCATTTATTTCATTTTCCATTTGTCTTATGATGGTCTTAAACTACCATCACACTATTTGTGCGATCCTAGAAAATACTAAGCTTATTGTTGAATTTCGAACCATGCACGTAATCCAGCTCGTATATACAAAGCTCGTTCGCTTTTGGGAGGTATGCGGCAGATCCAGTTTAAACATGTATGATTTAACTAGCATCGACTGCATTCTCGTCGCGCAGCATTTCAATTATGCGGGTTATTGCATTTTTTGCTTTTGCAAGTATAAGCCGAACATAACCGTAAATATTTGGCGATGTCCATTTCATTATCGGTGGGCAACGTACTTGGCAGCAATTAAATCAGTTGATCTGTAATTGGAGCCACTCGTGCGTGTTCAGGAACGAAACATGTGAAAATGTAAATATTAACTGTGATGCGTTGTGAATTGCGATCAATTTTTCTAAAATGATCCGAAATGTAAATTTTTGATGGTATCCATTTGTAGTTCATTTAACAACCATAATGTCTGCTTGTCCTTTTCTTGACAAATATAAAATTTATTTATTCGCTGATTTCTGTACGAATAAAATTATCATCTCCAGTATCGGCTAATGTGAAGTGTGCGAAAACGTGCCTGCGTGGATTCACAGCGCTCCAAATCATTTGTTGGCGGTCTAACTAGAAATATCTCAGCAAATATTACACGTTCAACCAATGTCAATTTGACACTAAACAAATCGCATTAAAATTGGTTGTTAAACGTTTACGTTACTCACGCGTAATCGCCAATTTGTAAAATAAACAACAGGCTTTGATGCACCCATGAAATTTTGATTGTTTTCGGTTGAGTACGGTAATTCGCAAACAAATACGTTTTGCCGCCCATAAGTTAATTACGAAAGGTGGAAATAACGCGAACGCGGAGAGTTATTTAATTTTAAATGGGCGTCGTATTTTGAATAAAATGTTCAAATTTCATTTCGATTATTACTACCGCATTAATTGGAATGTCGAGTGGGATAAATTACAACTTCCTGTGCGCATTTTACATCAAATAATTGCTCGCGCTATAAATGTATTGTGTGTACCTACAAATAATTTCAAATATACGATACAATCATAAAAGTCCTATACACGATTATTAACAACCATGTAATTTTCCGTCGTAAAATTAAGTTGAGTATTTGTATGACATTCTACGCTTATTTGTTCATAAAATGCAATGGTCTAAATCAATTGGATCTGCAACGCAAACATAATTCGCATTCGAATTTAGGTGACTAGTTAGTGCTTAATCATGCTAATTAATTTTATTTTCAATTCAATATAACATTTAAAATATTGCGTGGGGAGAATTATAACAGTAGAGTACATTAATTAATTAGCTAATGTAATAGCTAAATGATCAATGGTATCCAATAAATTACCTCCATCGCAGTACTGAAAGCATCTCTAGCTACGGTGAATACGTAGGCGAAAATTGAAACGAACCATTTTTCACGATCCTAAATGGCACCGCATCTTGGATAGATAAATTATTGCAAGCGTCAAAGATGTTTCATTTTGCCAGATTTATCGCGTCTATTAGTTTCGAAAAATTGTAATCCGTTGTATAACATAACATGAATGTAAATTTGAATGTGAGTTATGGCGCGCACCTCATCGTCATTTATTGATAAAATACGACTGGAAATTGTCATAGAATATCTAGTTACAGGTTGAAGTAATGAGTCGAGATTAGAAAAAATAATTAATCGCTAATACTTTAACAAATTTTCAGGAATGTGTATTAATTTGACTTATATTTCTAGTAAAATGAACAATCAACGTCACTTGATATTAATTTTAACTGATGTAGTTTTCTACAAAAAACTATGTTGCTGCTACAAGCACAGTGTATACAATTTATTACAATTGCAAATATTATAAATTTACTCATTTATGTGCCCTGAAATGTATCTTACATTGCCATGCAAATGACGACGTGCTATATCGAATTTGCTTTGTTATTAACAGGGAGAAAACGATGAGGATCACAACCGTCATATCGCAGTTCTCATAGGATGCACAACGTGCCTCATTCTCTCAATCTTATCCGGTTTCATACTGCTAACGTACTGGATCCTGCAGAAATCCTGCCTGGGGTTTCTCAAAGTGCAATGTTGTTGTTCCATAACGGGAGCGATGATAGTTTTCATGTACGCCATCTGGAGCGAGTTGCCTAACGTAAGTTCGTCGTGAATGTTCAATTACACTACCGTACTTGTGTAATAAGTGAACATGTGTACGAAAGTCATTGAAATATTTTATTCCAAATGGCGCAAGTATAAATAATTAAAGGGATCGATTTGTTTGTAAACAATATTTTGTAACTTAAAGGTCATTGTTACCTTAATGCAATCAAAACTTTTCTCAAAGTTAATTTGGGCTTGACACAAAAATTGTGAATGGCATTAGTTTTGTTTTTAGTACTAACGCTTGTTTTAATAGAATTTTTTAACTAATTATCATTTTCTACTTAAAACAGCAAGCACGTTATAATTCTACCTTATTGTTCATTTATATTAGAATATTTCAAGAAATAAATGTGCGTAAATATCTATGAGGTATAGTTTCGAATATGTTAGTAACATGTTAAATATTTCGCGCAATACATCTTGTATACATCACATGGAATTTCCTACCTATTGCAGAACTCCTTCTTGTACGTAATGAGCTTCCTGGAAAGTTTCCTACTGACCGGAATGTCCTCGCAACTTAGTAAACTTTTAATAGTTTACACGGAAGTGGTCCAGCTCCAAAGGATGGGAAGCATCAAACAAACGGTCATCTTGATTATCACAGGTAAAGTTTGACATACATACTTTTTTTCGCCACGTGAAAGTTTGTTACGATTTATTAGAAGCATATTTAACGTTATAATAACTAGTTATTTAAAATGTTGTGTGAATGTTTCTTTTACGTATCGTTTAGGTATAAAACAATGCAGTTGATATATAAAAAAAAAAACAGTATTTGCAGCATTTGTTTCGTTGGACATAACGTGTGTAGCAACAGTTTTAGGTAATTTTTAAAATATAATTAATCAAACTATAATTGTTATGTTTAATTTCGTAGTACAGAAAAAGATTCAGTGAAGCTTTCTTTTCCATTTAATTGGGTTATTTTGCGCACTTATCCGTTACAAAAAATCGACACACAATCATAAAATAAATATTAAAATTAAAATAAGAGAAAATAGGACGCGAGCAATTCTTTTATGACTTGGTAAAATGCGTTCGTATTCGATATTTTTCTTCGTTAATCCGTTAATCCGGTCACCGACATGCGCCGATTCAAACAATATATATGCCGAAGTCGTCCACCAATTTTGTTAATCTGCGGTGGAGTTAGCCCAGTCAATCCAACTTGTTTCGTTAAAAAATGATCCCAATTTTTCTTCGATCCCGCATTATTCAAATAATTCCCGAGCTCTCTGTGCATCGCTGAACAGCTTTTTTTCTTACTTCTAATAGTCGGAATACACTGTTTTAGTCCCAGATACCCTAATTGTACAATTTTTCGCGGTTTCTAGAAAAATTTTTTTTTAAAAATCTTTTTTTTTGTACAAAGGGGTACCCTTAAGAAATAACGCAGTTTTCGACCGTCAAAAAAAAACAATGATATTTATTTTTTTTCTTACTTCTAATAGTCAGAATACACTGTTTTAGTCCCAGATACGCTAATTGTACAATTTTTCGCGGTTTCTAGAAAAAATTTTTTGAAAAAATCATTTTTTTGTACAAAGGGGGTACCCTTAAGAAATAACGCAGTTTTCGACCGTTAAAAAAAACAATGATATTTATTTTTCTTCTTACTTCTAATAGTCAGAATACACTGTTTTAGTCCCAGATACGCTAACTGTACAATTTTTCGCGGTTTCTAAAGAAAAAATTTGAAAAAAATCACTTTTTTTGTACAAAGGGGGTACCCTTAAGAAATAACGCAGTTTTCGACCGTAAAAAAAAACAATGATATTTACTTTTTTTCTTACTTCTAATAGTCAGAATACACTGTTTTAGTCCCAGATACGCTAATTGTACAATTTTTCGCGGTTTCTAGAAAAAATTTTTTGAAAAAATCATTTTTTTGTACAAAGGGGGTACCCTTAAGAAATAACGCAGTTTTCGACCGTCAAAAAAAACAATGATATTTATTTTTCTTCTTACTTCTAATAGTCAGAATACACTGTTTTAGTCCCAGATATGCTAATTGTACAATTTTTCGCGGTTTCTAAAGAAAAAATTTGAAAAAAATCACTTTTTTTGTACAAAGGGGGTACCCTTAAGAAATAACGCAGTTTTCGACCGTCAAAAAAAACAATGATATTTACTTTTTTTCTTACTTCTAATAGTCAGAATACACTGTTTTAGTCCCAGATACGCTAATTGTACAATTTTTCGCGGTTTCTAGAAAAAAAATTTTGAAAAAAATACTTTTTTTGTACAAAGGGGGTACCCTTAAGAAATAACGCAGTTTTCGACCGTCAAAAAAAACAATGATATTTATTTTTTTTCTTACTTCTAATAGTCAGAATACACTGTTTTAGTCCCAGATACGCTAATTGTACAATTTTTCGCGGCTTCTAAAAAAAAAATTTGAAAAAATTACTTTTTTTGTACAAAGGGGGTACCCTTAAGAAATAACGCAGTTTTCGACCGTCAAAAAAAACAATGATATTTATTTTTTTTCTTACTTCTAATAGTCAGAATACACTGTTTTAGTCCCAGATACGCTAATTGTACAATTTTTCGCGGTTTCTAGAAAAAAAAATTTGAAAAAATTATTTTTTTTATACAAAGGGGGTACCCTTAAGAAATAACGCATTTTTCGACCGTCAAAAAAACAATGATATTTATTTTTTTCTTACTTCTAATAGTCAGAATACACTGTTTTAGTCCCAGATACCCTAATTGCAAAATTTTTCGCGGTTTCTAGAAAAAAATTTTTGAAAAAATCACTTTTTTTGTACAAAGGGGGTACCCTTAAGAAATAACGCAGTTTTCGACCGTCAAAAAAACAATGATATTTATTTTTTTTCTTACTTCTAATAGTCAGAATACACTGTTTTAGTCCCAGATACGCTAATTGTACAATTTTTCGCGGTTTCTAAAGAAAAAATTTGAAAAAAATCACTTTTTTTGTACAAAGGGGGTACCCTTAAGAAATAACGCAGTTTTCGACCGTCAAAAAAAACAATGATATTTACTTTTTTTCTTACTTCTAATAGTCAGAATACACTGTTTTAGTCCCAGATACCCTAATTGCAAAATTTTTCGCGGTTTCTAGAAAAAAATTTTTGAAAAAATCACTTTTTTTGTACAAAGGGGGTACCCTTAAGAAATAACGCAGTTTTCGACCGTCAAAAAAACAATGATATTTATTTTTTTTCTTACTTCTAATAGTCAGAATACACTGTTTTAGTCCCAGATACGCTAATTGTACAATTTTTCGCGGTTTCTAAAGAAAAAATTTGAAAAAAATCACTTTTTTTGTACAAAGGGGGTACCCTTAAGAAATAACGCATTTTTCGACCGTCAAAAAAACAATGATATTTACTTTTTTTCTTACTTCTAATAGTCAGAATACACTGTTTTAGTCCCAGATACCCTAATTGCAAAATTTTTCGCGGTTTCTAGAAAAAAATTTTTGAAAAAATCACTTTTTTTGTACAAAGGGGGTACCCTTAAGAAATAACGCAGTTTTCGACCGTCAAAAAAACAATGATATTTATTTTTTTTCTTACTTCTAATAGTCAGAATACACTGTTTTAGTCCCAGATACGCTAATTGTACAATTTTTCGCGGTTTCTAAAGAAAAAATTTGAAAAAAATCACTTTTTTTGTACAAAGGGGGTACCCTTAAGAAATAACGCATTTTTCGACCGTCAAAAAAACAATGATATTTATTTTTTTCTTACTTCTAATAGTCAGAATACACTGTTTTAGTCCCAGATACCCTAATTGCAAAATTTTTCGCGGTTTCTAGAAAAAAATTTTTGAAAAAATAACTTTTTTTGTACAAAGGGGGTACCCTTAAGAAATAACGCAGTTTTCGACCGTCAAAAAAACAATGATATTTATTTTTTTTCTTACTTCTAATAGTCAGAATACACTGTTTTAGTCCCAGATACGCTAATTGTACAATTTTTCGCGGTTTCTAAAGAAAAAATTTGAAAAAAATCACTTTTTTTGTACAAAGGGGGTACCCTTAAGAAATAACGCATTTTTCGACCGTCAAAAAAACAATGATATTTATTTTTTTCTTACTTCTAATAGTCAGAATACACTGTTTTAGTCCCAGATACCCTAATTGCAAAATTTTTCGCGGTTTCTAGAAAAAATTTTTTGAAAAAATCACTTTTTTTGTACAAAGGGGGTACCCTTAAGAAATAACGCAGTTTTCGACCGTCAAAAAAACAATGATATTTATTTTTTTTCTTACTTCTAATAGTCAGAATACACTGTTTTAGTCCCAGATACGCTAATTGTACAATTTTTCGCGGTTTCTAAAGAAAAAATTTGAAAAAAATCACTTTTTTTGTACAAAGGGGGTACCCTTAAGAAATAACGCAGTTTTCGACCGTCAAAAAAAACAATGATATTTATTTTTTTCTTACTTCTAATAGTCAGAATACACTGTTTTAGTCCCAGATACCCTAATTGCAAAATTTTTCGCGGTTTCTAGAAAAATTTTTTTGAAAAAATCACTTTTTTTGTACAAAGGGGGTACCCTTAAGAAATAACGCAGTTTTCGACCGTCAAAAAAACAATGATATTTATTTTTTTTCTTACTTCTAATAGTCAGAATACACTGTTTTAGTCCCAGATACGCTAATTGTACAATTTTTCGCGGTTTCTAGAAAAAAAAATTTGAAAAAATTATTTTTTTTATACAAAGGGGGTACCCTTAAGAAATAACGCATTTTTCGACCGTCAAAAAAACAATGATATTTATTTTTTTCTTACTTCTAATAGTCAGAATACACTGTTTTAGTCCCAGATACCCTAATTGCAAAATTTTTCGCGGTTTCTAGAAAAAATTTTTTGAAAAAATCACTTTTTTTGTACAAAGGGGGTACCCTTAAGAAATAACGCAGTTTTCGACCGTCAAAAAAACAATGATATTTAATTTTTTTCTTACTTCTAATAGTCAGAATACACTGTTTTAGTCCCAGTTACGCTAATTGCAGATACGCTAATTGTACAATTTTTAAAAATCACTTTTTTGTACAAAGGGGTTTGTATCTTTTGTTCCTTTTGTGCTAGTTCTTAATTTCAGTTCAATTTGTTTCTACTGACAATTCTTTTACACTTTACAACTAGTTTGTACACTATGTATGCAAAGAAGAGACGTTGCCTTGTGCAATCGATTATTTTTAATATCGACTGTGAAGGACGTAACGCGTCTCTTAGTATATATTATAATTGTTTTCATAGTATGTCCCATTATGAATGCACCCCCACCCTTGAATAAAGATAAGATAAAACACCTACATAATAGTTGCAGAAGAGCATGCACTGTATTATCTAAAAATAGTTGTATGGACGTGTACAACAACGTTGTGCCAACACAAACATGTGGATTTTTAATTGAACATATACATCAATAGAAAAAAAAATACTATTTAAAAATATCTGTATGAATTGAAAATCTATCGGAAAAAAAATTGCATAAGTGAACCATTTTGTATAACGAGTGCGATAGTTGCGGCACAAGCAAAGCCAGTTCACACCAAATTGCCTTTGCTAACATATTTTATAATAAATGTTCCATAAAAGCCGTAGTTTCTGTTGACCGTCGTACTCTGATAAATCAGTTCATAATTGTATTGCCAGAATCCTAAAACTAACTTCATGCAAAATCTAATAAAGCGTGCAAAGTAATTCAGATTCATTTACATTACTGTAAATATTTCGTTTAGTTTACAATCGGTTTTAATCGCAAAATTTCTAAATGTATATCTCTGGAACTTTTATATTGCCCAGCATATAGTATTTTATAATAGGGACATATACCGTTTATATTTCGTAGCAAAAATATTGGCTAATAAATTAATTATTTTATTGGTTCAATGATTCAATTTAAAATACTAATTTAATAAAATTTGTCCTTTTCTACTGTATAATAATTCCCATGTTCGCTCTTCACGCCAGGCTACCAACAACGCACTGCGAACACGCAATATACCAAAATTCAGCTCTGTCTGTATATACCGACACTAATTACGTTTTGCGGCATCGGAGAATCCGCCATCCGTAAACATTATTAGATTAGTCGGGCGAACGAAGTACACACGAATTATCAATATTGAAATTTGCCGTGACGGTGATATTGCATTCCTGTTTGTTTAAAAGGTGCCCCGCTAATAGCTGTGTTCGGAAATCACTTGGCCCATCGCTCCATGAACACACGCATCATCTCGTGGTGGCTAATTGCAGGATCCCTCGCATTCAACATCTTCGTCGCCAGCTTTGTAGTCCTGATAATGCTCTACTTCATTATTTACCACATCGTCAGCAAGAAGCTTGCAGCTATCAAACTGAAGTGCGATAAAGGATCGGAACTACTGAAAAACAGGTCAGTGACTTTTACTTGTAGAGTGTAAGGGGGCAAAATCACACAATCACATTCGTAGATATGAAATTAGTACAGTTGACACGTTGGTGGATAGATGCTAAATTTTCCAATAAGTAGAAATTAGAAATAAGGTAAAATAGTTGTCCTGAAAAATTCGATTGGTGTTGTGGCCAGGTTAATGAGAATTGAGAGTGCTAATAAAATTAGGTAAAGCAAGAAAATCGCGAATATCAATATTTTCAAATTACGTATGTACTCCAGTCCGCGGCGGTAAATTAATAAAAATAGTGTCTTGATCACTTTTCCATATTATATAATTGATAGGCCCGCGAAAACTAATCAAACTTCCATCAAAGAGGCCGTAACTGAATTACATATAATTGCGATTATTTGTGCACCATTTAAGCATTGCACTCTAATCATAGCTTATCGCTCGAGACAATGGTCGATGGGATTTCATCCACTTTCGCAAGAAAGCCTTCAAAGGCACATTGTGTCCAACGTTGTCAATCGTTGAATCTTGGGGCAAAACAAATTACTCGTTGATCAATATTGACTGGGAAAATAATTTTTTTCTATCCATTCAATTCTATTGCTTAATGATATTTTGTGTATCGATATTTTACATCGTTTGTATTAAGATGAGGCTAGTATAAAAAATAAAATACGTCATATATTTAACATAAATTTTAATTTTATATTTTTGTCGAACCCGTCCGCGTAGTCCCCAGGTAATACCTGAGTTGAATAACGCGATACGACGGCCCCTACTACGAGTCTAAAACATTGCAGATTGCAGATGTTCAATTTCTATCGAGTACGAAGTGTAATTATACTTTTTCGATTGCCGTACAAAAAATAAATTTACAACTGGCGAGGTTCATGAATGGATGTGGAAGAGACATATTTTTCATGCGTCTCCGAGTATAGTTGGCAAACGTTTTTATTAAAAATCTAAATAAACGATACACATAAATTTCATTCCCTCGTCATATAACATCACACACATTCCTTTCTTTCTTTCCAGGGTGCGTCTGCTGCATCGCTCCGCTTACGTGTTCTACTCAACGGCTCTAATGATATTTAGCAGCATAGCGTTCATAAATTTTCCTGAGCTGATGTTGTGCCATTACCTATTTTGTTCATTTTGCATTTTACTCGTAAGTATACCCTCGTTATGCAAAACACGCCGCCAACACTGCGGTGTTATTATTGCACGTAATGACACGCTTACAATAAGAATGATCGATAACGCAAATTACTCAAACTGATTTATTATTATTACTTGTTCAAGTGATGTTTATGTGCTGTTTTTTCCACGAGGCGCCGGTAATTATGTTTCAGGGACTCGTGATCCTGTTGTGCTACATATTTTACTCGGAAATTTCATTAAGGCGACACATATTGACCGGAATTAAGCGCACGAAAGAGGAACAGAAGAAGAAGTGCAGCCGCGAAGGAAGCAGCAATCCCTTAAGATGTAAGTAACGAAACTGCCGGCCGGATATTTTGCATGGTTTTCGTGCGTTTTGCATATTTTTGCATGGATTATTTATTTTGTGTGCAACGAAACTGCAAGCAAATCAAAACTTCTCGAATATGGTAATAGTTAGGGTTTACGCGTCGCGCTCAGATTAATCGATTAATTATTTCTATTCGATTTAACGTTAGTTTAGTTACTTCTAACAATCATTTTTGTCCATGTCCATTTACGTAAGCTAAGTTTATAGTTGTATACTTTTTTTTATGTAATTACAGGATCATTAAGATTTTCATTGGAACAACAAACTATTTCAATAAATTATATGTAACATGATTTTTTCATATTTAAAACTTTAAATGTATAATCAATTCTCCGTTACAGTTTTTACGAAGCAAAGACCAGAAATTGACAACGCGTCGTCGCCGAGTTACCAAACCTACTTCTGCAAAAACGGAAAATCCGAGACTCATTTCATGTCCGAGACGATCTGCAAGCACAAAGTCTCGGAGATAGCATCGCCCACTTTCAAAACGTATGCGAGCGCTGCGTTTCCAGAACGTAAATCACCACCAACGAAGTCGCTGGACTGCATAGAACACTACAACGTAGGCCCGCAACAATTTCTATCGATATCGCAAAATTTGCAGATGGACGACAAGTGCTACCACTCGCCAGATATCCTGGCCGGTGAGAAATTCGTGGAATTGGATCTCGTGGCGTCTTCCTTGCAGAAAACTTCGCTGTCGCACCGCATTCCCGAAACGAGCGCCGCAAGCACTTGCTCCATATCAACCATCGGTCAAACAACGCCTACTCCAGTTATTACGGTAACGCACGAAGAGGACGAACGAAAAGACCCCGAAGACAAACTTACGCCAATCATCGAATCCGCCAACCCAGAAATCTCATCCGAACCAAACACATCGAAAGCGTGCGACAAATTGGACGAAATGATGGACAAAATTTCGCACGATTTGGATTACTTGCTCAATCGCGACAACGAATATGACGCGCAATCCAGTGTGGCAGTTACGCCGAGTGTTAGAAGAATATCAAAATCGCAAGTGTGTGTGTTTGAACAGATAAAAGAAGAAAGTGAGGAGGATATTAAAATCCCCGAGGCCATAACCAACGTGTCACGAACTAGCTGCTGATAAGCTTTGTACGATTTTCTTCATTATTATAGTTTTTGAATTGTGATAAAATTGTGTACGTGTATTCGCCGGTTAAACTTATTTCAGATGCGCACAAATAAATCTAAATGATTAATTAAAAGCGTAAAGATATTGTAATTTTTAACAAAGTTTATTCGAAAAATTGAGTATAAGCAAATCCAGTGCTGGCCACTGCAGATTTTTGTTTTTTAATTATACCTATTTTATAGAATGTTATGCACCCTTCTTTTACATCGTTGTATTTTCAATGCTGTAGCCTGAATGGGCAGTAAATCCTTGAAATAATAAGTTCTTGTTCGTTTTATTATTTTCGAAATATTTACATCGCATAAATATTCACACTCGTGTATGGATTTTGCAACGTCATGTACTTGATATATCTTTATGATTTATATCTCAAATTTTGCATCATGAAGTAATGTAATGTTTTAAATAATTTAAAAATATTTTTCGATTTTTCGATTGTGTGCCTTTCGTTGAATAATGAACATAAATCTAAAATGCATCTCCATCAACTATATGTTAATATCAAATCTGTATTTTTTGGTCAATTAAAAATTATTGCTTTCTTATATGTTATTGTTTTCAAATTTTTTTTTTATATAAAAATCCAAAAGGTGATTGAATTTTGGCAGCTGCAACTTATTATACTAATATAATAATAAATCTAAAGTAGTTTCTACGCTCATATAAATCCATGCAAATCAAATATTAATTAATTTGCAAATTGGAAACTTCCGAATCAGAGAATTGCTACGCTACGTGTGCCGCTACTTGAAATAATTTTAACCGCTCATTAACCAAATCATTTAAATTCAATAATTGAGTTGCATTAATCCGCTCCAGCGTTTCGTACATATTTAAGTGAAATCCCGTTCGTACTTAACTGTAAAATATTCTGTGATATTATTGTTACCGACTGCCAAATATATCGAATTTATTTCACTCGTTATTTACTTTCATGTAAATACCTTTTACTGATGTTTCAATGTGAACTTTTAATATAATACATTATCTGCAACATTGGGGTTTTATTTTTACCACGTCATGTATAATAATATAACATGGGCTCGCACACGACGGTTATAAAGGATTGTAGACTGGCAGTCGACGTTAATGCTTCAAAAACACGTCGTCTCTGCTACATATGTTACGTTTCATCGTAATATTCGTATTCGTTTTGATTGTTTTACCATTTGTTTCCATTACATTTTTTACAGATTTTTAAAATCCTAAGGATTTCAAATTATTTATTAGATTTTAAAATAGTTATAAAATAAAAAAGTTCTAAAACGATTACAATTAAATATCAAAGCTAAGAATTTCAAGAGTATCAAAAATAATTGTATTGGATTGCGTTGGTTGAATTATAAAAATTATCATATTTATAAAAAAAAATATCGAATTAAAATATTCACGCGTCATAACAACAAACGTTAAAAAAACTTAAATTGCCATGAGTTGGTGTGCGTACAAGTCCACGTGGTGGGGATCATATATTTAACTTCAAATATCCTCGGTGCAAACAAATCGCAATTTTGAATCACGAAGCCCATGGATGACCACGCAACAATACTGCAGTAAAGGAGGGGATTCAACCTTGACTCGACCTAGCCAGCATCTAACTAACTTACCTACGTAACATATTCTTTGCAATAAAATTTCAATATTTTTGTAACACCGGCATGTTCGTATAGGCATTATTTTATCGTTACTAATAGTGTTTTCGATGGAAAATTCCGATTCGAATAAACTACAAGAAAATTCGCTTACCGTACACGAAGAGAAGTTCATTTCTCCGTCCAGAGCGCCAAGATTTTCCGAATCGCTACTCCAACACTAAAATCCACGAACACACTTGCACGCACCATAACTGGTCATGAAAACTGACATTTTTTACGAAAAATGCAAAAGCCAAGCGGCACCGATGCCTCCATTCGCGAACAACTGACCTGCTTAGTTTTTTGCCGTGACATTGCGTCTTCGTCATCGGCACCTCGATCTTTGTAATTGTTATCGAATGCACGATCGACGCCGTAAACGAACGATCGTTTGCAAAAAACGACAAGGATCATAGTGCACTTGTGAGATTTTAATCTGAGTAACAATTTGTGATTATCTGGTCGTTTTTATGTTTTTAAAAAAAGGTGAAGTATTTTCCACCTCAAATGTATACACCTTACCCACCCTAAGTAATCTGAATTTTTAATGCTTAAAAAATCATTTAATTTCGGCAAACATATTGGGAGTTATGTGAATTATTTTATTTTTATTTTACTGAATTTGAACTCGAAGTTCAGCCAAAGTGTCTATGGGCGCTGGAAAATCTTCGACTCTTTTGTCGATCATGTCCCATACATGTTGAATCGGCGATAAATCTGGGGACCTTGCAGGCCATGGCAGTAAATTGACATTATTGTCATTAAAAACTCTCTGCGTTACTCTTGCAATGTGTGGCCTAGCGTTGTCTGGAAAACACTGTTGCAATGTCTTTCATGACAGATTTTAAGAAATGATGGTTCAATGACAATTATTTTGCGCAAGTACATTTAGAGCAACTTTAAATAAACGAATTAAAAACAAAACTAAATTATAAAAAACAGAACTATTATCAGTATCAGATATACCAAGTACTTTTTTAAATGTCGTATTAAGATTTTAAGTTGATGCTATTATTGATCCAAAAATCCAAAAGTTGATAGAATTTTGGCCGCTACCGTATTTATATTTATTCATTAAACGAAAATCGTATTTGTATTTTATGCTCTGCCCACAGTACCTGATTTATTAATATATTGTATTATTATTGGGACCTGAAATATGTTTACTGTGATACACAGTACTGAAACATGAACGCATTTAATCGTGTAATTTCGCCTTTCTTCTGTGATAGAAAGGCTTTTGTAGGACTCCTTTAACTAGCAGAGGCGAATCAAAAGAGGCGAAATGGCAAAGGAGGTATTATTGTATAGCCCCTGGTGCTTTCATTTTGTGTTTGGATTTAATCAACCTCGTTAATACGACTGTATTATTTAACGCAATTGCATATATGTACAGTGGACGTATCAAATCTTATTGTTTACGTTTATGTACAAGTTATTGATGTACGTTATTAGGATACGTATCGCATTCCAATATGTGCCAACGTTTCCACCGAGAATAGCAAATACGGTTCCGTTGCTAATCGACAGGCAACTTAATGTGAGAATATTAGATATTGTCTGCACTTTGTACCAACTATTACTGTGTAATCCGATATACATTTTAACTTCGCCTTCGCTAAGAACGGGGGAGGTGTAAATTAAATAGCTCCTTTAGCATTATTTTACATGCACAAAAGTTCCCGTTGGTGTTGAAAAGAAAGCGTTTATGTACTATTAAAGCATTAAAGTTTGTAAGTTGCTTTTAATATTGGGTATTATTAAAAGTTCTGAATTTCATTGCGTCTTTATTTCTCATAGCGCTGTTTATAAAATAGAGTTTTAAGTTCGAAACTGTTCGTTGAACACTAATAAAATTAAATGTGCACAATTCCGACGGCTTTCGCGTACCATTTTCAAAATAAAACGAAGGAAAAATAATGCGGATAATGACTCATGGGGATCGACTTAGATTGTGGTACATACGAGGCAGAGGCAATTATTATTAAAAAAAAAAAAAAACAGGAATACTTTGTAAGTACAACTAAATATCAACTTGCGTTCGAAACGGTACTTAATTAAAGTTGCCTTTGGGATTTCGATCGACGATAAATAATGTATGGAGTTTACCGCTGTAGGCACAGAGAGCACGCCGACTAATTCACTGCCACTCGTCGCCATTAGTCCGGACTCCGTCCGGAAACGCTACTAGCTACTCCGAGGTAGTTCAGGCTAATACACAACCGATTTACTTGCTGCGGTACGTACTTAAAACTGACCATTAATTACGATGCAAATTGGTCATATGAACTAGGAACGTCGCGTTATTTCACATTTATGTCCGCGCTAGTCCTGGTTAAGCTTGCAATGGGTTGAGAACTCCACAAATTTCATATTTCACAGAAACGTCTTGTACATAAAAATATTAACGTTCAACTAACTGGTGGTATTTCGAAAGTCAGATAAACGAGTTTATGGCTTCTGTATGATTATTATTTTCATGTACTATTTTGTAATAATCATGACTTGTTTGCTAAATACAGTTTCTTTGCACAAAACAATATCCCAAAAAATAACATCTTCCGGACAAGATGATCAAAATGGATAATTAGAAAAGCATAAGAACATGAGGCGGATACGTCTTTCCCCAAGCGTACATGCGGTGGATTTAATTAACCGTTCCATAATTGATAAGATGGTCTGGGTGGTTACACGTCGAGTAAAACCGGAGATGCGCATCTCCCCGGGATTACTTAATATCCGTTTTCGCTACCTCCTAATGGTATATGAAGAAAATCATTTCAATTACCGAGGCGGCATTCGACGATCTTCGTTCCTCGATTGCCGATTGGTCGATAACTAACTTTTAAACCCCTCCGACATGTGTTGGCGTTGCGAATTTACAATTGCCGTCGACGAACCGGGCGAAAGTTCTCGGCCGGATTAATAAATACGAAAAGTTCCGGGCTCGCCAATTTATAATAATCGATGGCTCCGTAAGCGCCGAAATTCAAATCGTTAGTTTGTGTTCTTAAAAGTAATTTCGTCCGGAACTAATTTGAAATTTAATAACGCGCTACTTCAGAAAATAATTAATAAATAGTTTTGTTGCAGCAGGGAAGTTGCGACTTTTGCGCAGCGTCCACAAAAACTCTTGAGAACAAACACTTGGAGCTACGGCCGGCGGCGAGTTCTATTTATATCGCAGTGTGCTTTATATTTCCGATTTTCTCGTTTTATTGACTTCCTGAAGCTCGCAAATAAAATAAAAACAATATGATGGCATGACTTGCAGTTATTCAAGCTTAGCACAATAGCTATTAGTATTTGCAATAGCGCATATTTCTCCAATAAAGTTTTTATGTTCGCACTATTCAATCGTGAAAATAGTTTTTATAATTTCCTGGTGTGTTACTCCAAATCAAACTGGACCACCCGAACACAATACTAAGGTAATAATTTATTCGTATGGCTTTTCCTGGAGTGTTCAATCTGTGGGCAATCTCGCTTGATGCTCCACAATATGTGTATCCCATCTACTTTGATACCATGCCACCGTGGGCTTTAAATCTTGGTGGAATCGTTCATTTTGCTGATCAAGTCAGATGGTTATGCAGAAAATGCAGCGTATGATTTTGAAGCTCTCCAATAATTGCTGGACTGGGCTGGAGGTTTTGCTAGCTCAATTGACGTTAACGCAGCTCTGTACGAAAATTAACTGCCGCGTTATTGTACCTAAAATTTTGTTCAAAGCTTAGAACTAGTGCATTGTTCTGATATTACTCTTCGTCGTTTTATAATTTTTTAAACAATTTGCATGCCAATACTAGTTATCCATCATATCATACTTCATTTCATTTCATCTAAAACAAAGTTTGATCGTTCTATTATATCTTAATTAATTAAAGTGGAAAAGTTTATTGAATCGAAAATGGGATTGGAAGTCAAGATTAGATATGTCATCAAAAGTATCGAAGAAAAGATAGTGGGGGAAAAACAAAGAATAAACAAACTACCAAGAAATGAAATCGAAATCGAAATGCAGTAAATACTAAAACTGAAAATGAAAAGATGAAGTGCTTCCTAATGCTCATTATTATTATTATTATTATTATTATTATTATTATTATTATTATTATTATTATTTTATTATTATTATTAATATATAGTACTAGTACTATATGCACTAGTACCAACTCGTACATATTTACGTTTATTCATTTCCGAGTCGTATTTTAAAACACGATGGCAATACGATTCACTTACATTATTCGAAATAATAATTGTCGTCTGCTTCGTTGCGAACAAAACACCAAACTAACGTTGATATAGTGAACAAAGAATCCGGTGAAATATCGGTGAAGGGATCTTGGTGGAAAACAGGACATTTCACTTCTGAAGGTCTTCTGGTGCATAGTAATTCGCTCGATTTAAATTCAGAGAGTTTTAGATTTGCAGGCATCCTAGTGGTGCGGAACGGGGAATATAAATTATCGGGTTATCCGCAATTTTCTTTAATCGCCTGGGGTTTTTTTTAATAAAATTGGAATATCTTATGTTTTATGTTTATTACATAATCCATTACATAATTCATTTATCAAATCGTTCAATACTATTTTATATTTTATACAAATAATCTACATTCAATTGGTAATCAATTCGGACGGTAAGTGGGTTAAACTTTGGAATCTTTTGGTAGATTCTTCGTCATAATTCTTCTTCAGTTTGGAGGTCCCACCAATCGTCGTAAACTTTTCTACCGAGTAAAGCCCAATGCTTCACTGAATTGTTTTCTGTACTACGAAATTAAAAAAAAACAATTATAGTTTGAATAATTATATTTCAAAAAATTTCCCCAGACAATTATTTTATTTTTTTAAACTAGAAATTAAATATTTAAAGGTGCAACTTGTCAACAAAAAAAAATATTCTTCTATTATAGTAGTCTATTTGCATAGTTCGTCCAATTGTTGCAAGTTTATAATTTTATCCTTAACAATAAAGTATTGAAACACGATTAAAATTAAATTTATGTTATAAATGCAAAATTGGTTAATTATTCATCGAGCCCGTTGTTGAAAATGCATGCATAATTAAACATTATTAATCTCAAGCTACGCTCTCTGGGGGAACATAAAACTGCAGAAGATTTAAAAAAAAATTAAACACCAAAATCGATATGATCATTAACGCAGGTCCGGAATAAATATCGCCATTAGAGAAATTCCGGAATAGCACTTAATGTAACCACCGCACCAATGTAATTAATAAATGAACTAGTTAACGCCATTTCATGCGTGCGAATTATTACTCGGCGAAAAAAATATTTTTAATTAGAGGCGACGTAATGACGTACTACAGAACGAAAATCAAAAGCGGACGTCGATGCACGAACATACAAAGCGTCTTTCTTGCCGCGCCTAGTCCGAAATCCATAATTTACGACGAGCATTTTCACATTAAGTTGCGGTACAGACCGGCCATTAAACGAAAATGAAAAATACGCCGCCCCGACTCGAAAGGCGCGGCGTAACGTGAACGTTTTAATCGTAAATATAAAATATTGAAACGATATGAACGTGCGGATAAAGATTCGATTCAAATCGAATGTTGTAGTTGAATTCCAATGCACCCTTTAAAATTTATACGAACGTCGGACCGCGATAACATCAAACGATTTATTTTAAACGAGTTTTTCATCCGGATTTTTGATTTATCAAATGGCGCGTGGGTTGAAAGGGCAACGAAATGTTTTAATTTGGCGGGGAAATGAATGGCGAAGAAGAATTTTAAGATATTGTTTTGTCGACATCTTTGGATTTAGTCAATAGTTTGGAATTAAAAAAAAAAACTAGCGGAAATGGCTACAAAAATTTATAAAATTTTTAGATAAAAATTGAATTTATAAAAATTCAAATAGAGCTATTTTACGTCAGTGTGATAAAATTATGCACGTTATATATTGCATGCTGCTCTCAACGTGGCCCTCGTACATCACCTGAGGTTCACACCAGTATATTTAAGTCCAAATTAGAGATTTTGTTGCAAGTAAATTGCAAATAGTTGAATGATGCAAATTATTCCTTGATAATTTATTTCCAACAATTTTAATTATAATTTTAAAAAGTAAATTTTAACTAAACTAGTACTATCGAATAACAAATATCTCAAATCCAATCTTCCGGTAAATATATAACAATTCATAAAATATAATTCCAATTACCAAATAATAATAATAATAATGATAATTTTAAAAATATCAGCATTCATACGTTAAATGTTTTAATACTACTTTTCGTATGAAAGCTTGGCATAAACTTTTTAAATGTACGACTTGGGTAAATTCGTTCTCCACGCCTTGTTCCCTAACAGTAAGTTCGTTTTAAAAACGCTGCATGTCTAAAGTAGTTTAACTCAATTTTGCATTTCAAACTGACTAAGAATGGAAGAAATTTCTTTATTTTATAAACAAAAAATACCTAATGCAGTGCACGTATTCCGCAAACTTTTGTACATAAAACACGATTAAATTGGACCAACTGCATTATAACTGACAAACTTGAATATCAAAATCGATTTGTCTCAGTCTATTTATTAAGCACGAAAACAAACAAACAAAATTAGAAATCAAGTCGAGCATTTTGTATTATTAATTAAAAATGAAATGTATTTGCGAACGGCTTAACATGGAATATTTTTTAAAAAAACTGTCGTGACAATTATTAATGCATTCCATAGTGAATTTGATCATTAATCACTTATAATAGACTTTTCAAAACTAAAGCAGTTATTTAGCTAAATTATTGATTTTATGGTTACAAGTTACATATTCAACTATATCAATTACATCAGATCATTCCATTATTGCATAAAAATTAATCCAATATGTACATTGGACTGATAATGTCATTCAAATTCAATTTATATTCATGGCTCTATTGTAAATACGTATGGGAGCTAACATTAAACGATGAGAAGTAATGGCCGGAAATTGAAATGGACGCTCGTTTTGTAATTATCTACAAAATTCACAACGTTGTTAATTTTATGTGAAAGGTTGTTTGTTGATAACATTCCATTCCAATTTTAATAATAATTTATTTTGGAATGATATCGATGATATCGAAAAGAGATAAAATTTTGTTCACCAATGGTGGTGGTTTTTGTGTTTCTGTTACAGGGGTAGTTTATTAAAAAATGTTATAGAAAACCTAACATTCCTGGACGAACTTTGAGAGAAAAAATAAGAGACTTGATGGCGTGGGTTTAGTAAGCGTTTTTTGAGAAAATATTGGTATCGTCTAATCATGAATGTTTGAGTATTCGATCTAATAGTTGAACTAGAAATGACATTACGTATTTCATTACCATATAAACTTAACAAAAGTATTAGAAATGGAAAAAATAATCTTGCTTAACATAAACCAAAATATATCGTTGCTAATTGACGGAAACCACAACACGTTTTATGCAAGTGAATATGGTAGCTCTAAAAGAGAATATCTCCAGAGATATTTATTTTAACCGTTGCATGGTATAAACGTTTAGGAGACGTGCGCATTATTATCCGCATAAATAAAATATTTTGTCAACACAACCGGGTTGTTTCCGTGAAAATGTGTAACGTGTCGACAAATAAAATTTATATGCGAATTTCAGGGAATCTCGGACGCGTATCTCCCGCCGGCTATAGACAGAGATAAAGGTTCACATTACAATTTATATCCGATATAGGGTCCTACGACTCCCATGCGAGTTGGCTCGACTTAAACAGAATGCCGTTGTTACACTAGTACTCAGTGGCTGTACATCGAAAGCATACATCAAATATAACTGGCAATTAGTTTCACTTCGGGCGATCATTTAACGCTTACTTTACGTTTCACTATCTGATGGATTGAACCAAAGGTACAAACTGGAATGTGAATTATGTACGACGGTGGGGAATTAACATAAGCCTTAATGGCGTGTTTAAAAATCGTTTTCAAATTTCGCGAACACGCTTAATGCTTTTACTTTTCTCATTTAGCTTCTTATTATTTATTCCATTTACATTGTACTTTCTGGCTTCTCTTCTCGACTGATTTTACGGCACTGGCGTAATCCAAGCAATCCGCCTCCTCAAAATATATCTTGTTTTTGCTGCGATAATTACCTATGTAAGGCTGCATAAGGGGGGATTCAGTTAAATCAAGCGAAATGTTTTAATGAACGTAAAAGTCGATTAATTGAGGTCCCGGATGCAATAACGCTCGGAGCGCATGGACGTCAAAATAAGTATTGTCCAACCGATCGATATTTAGGGGAAATTTTTTTTTTCTGAAAATGGATGAAACAAAAATACTATCTTGTGCAACTTTCTGCATCTTTTTCACCCGAACTATTTTTTGATCCGTCAATTAATTTGTCCAGAAAAAAATAAAATAGTGAAATTTTTTCGTTCGACAATTCAATTAATTTCGATGCTTTTTAAAACTCGAATCGCGAAATCTCGGTAACTATTCGACCAAACTAGTTGAAATTTTTAATGGAACACTGTGACGCTTCACTGTCGCGAATAAAGTTATTGCAATCGTCGAAATAATCATTTGTTGGATAATATTCAATAAATAATCAGTTGCGCTACGAAACCATGTTCTTTTTTTCGACTAGCGAGGAAGTTTTTCGCTATTGGTCTTGCGACATTCTCTTTGCGATATCATTGTTCCTTAGACTGTAACGTAAGTTTTGATGTATCACTTGGCGTGATAAGTTTAAAACCTGGAAAGTTGTTGCTTTGTAAACAAAAGGTTCGTTTACCGCGCACGACGCGTCAAGCGCTTCCGTGCTACTTTACTGCATTTTATTCTTGCAGGCATAGATTAATGCCCAAATTACTTAAGTGTTTATGTGATAATCGTGATTGAAGCATACAGTTATTCTTCTATGCAAGTACGCAATCAAACATAGAGCGCATATGAATGAAAAAATTGCAATACGATTACCGGCTGTAAGCAAAAGATTATTTTGGTCACACTCGCGATCGTATAAGCAAATGTCGAATAATTATTATTGTTTTTATAGACATTTTTTCTAACAACGAAAGAAATACAATGAATAGTATTAACTTGTAATTATTACATCACTAAAATATTAAAAACATGTATCATTAGGGAGCAGATTCGTTTGTTTCTTCTACTTTCATTCCTGCTTGTTAGATTTTTATCTTCACTAGATTTGCTCACCGTCTTTACTCTAACACGCATATCATCTAAATATGATGTAAAATAATTTCTACCTCCTGGAGTCAAATATCGTAGCAGTGCATTTAAATCTTTATTTTTTTCTTGTGAAATCCATATTTGTTTAGCTTCTGCAGCATTTACAATATCGTCAAATGACACTGTCGCCTCTATTTTATAGGTAATTGGTTCGCCATCATAATCGTAGAAAACATTAATTTGACCATTACAAAATACTGAATTTTAACTGCTTTACTGATCTTAAGTCCTTTCGGAACTTTGTATTTTTTTAAAATTAAAGATTCAAAATCTTTCACCGTGCAGTCTTTCTGTTCTACTGTAGTAAATGGAGGATTTCGAGCACTTTGTACCAAATATATATAATCTCTTTCAGTTTCAATGTGCTCGAGCAATTTTTTTTCGGCCCGTACATCCCAAATGATAGATGTTTTTAATATTTTAGTGATGTAATAATTACAAGTTAATACTATTTATTGTATTTCTTTCGTTGTTAGAAAAAATGTCTATAAAAACAATAATAATTATTCGACTTTTCCTTATACGATCGCGAGTGTGACCAAAATAATCTTTTGCTTACAGCCGGTAATCGTATTGCAATTTTTTCATTAATATGCGCTGTATGTTCGATTGCGTACTTGCATAGAAGAATAACTGTATGCTTCAATCACGATTATCACATAAACACTTAAGTAATTTGGGCATCAATCTATGCTTGCAAGAATAAAATGCAGTAAAGTAGCACGGAAGCGCTTGACGCGTCGTGCGCGGTAAACGAACCTTTTGTTTACAAAGCAACAACTTTCCAGGTTTTAAACTTATCACGCCAAGTGATACATCAAAATTTACGTTACAGTCTAAGGAACAATGATATCGCAAAGAGAATGTCGCAAGACCAATAGCGAAAAACTTCCTCGCTAGTCGAAAAAAAAGAACATGGTTTCGTAGCGCAACTGATTATTTATTGAATATTATCCAACAAATGATTATTTCGACGATTGCAATATTCGCAACAGTGAAGTGTCACAGTGTTTCATTAAAAATTTCAACTAGTTTGATCGAATAGTTACCGAGATTTCGCGATTCGAGTTTTAAAAAGCATTGAAATTAATTGAATTGTCGGGCGAAAAAATTTCACTATTTTATTTTTTTCTGGACAAATTAATTGACGGATCAAAAAATAGTTCGGGTAAAAAAGATGCAGAAAGTTACATAAGATAGTATTTTTGTTTCAACCATTTTCTGAAAAAAAATTTTCCCCAAAATATCGATCGGTTGGACAATACTTATTTCGATGTCCACGCGCTCCGAGCGTTATTGCATCCGCGACCTCAATTATATAATGAACTACACGTAATAAAAAATATCAGATTCTGTCACATATTAAATAACTTAATAATGAATAAAATATATATAACGTTTATTTTTCTACATAATCTCCCTGAACGTCGTTCGAAGACCAAATACTTTAGCTCCTACCTGGAGAAGCTTCATTTTGAGAAAGGAGTTATATCGTGGACACCTATGCTTCAACATAATGAAACGCGCAGACATTGCTTTTTCGCTTACATTTTTCGCACACTTACATCGAACACTCTAAGATAGTTTTAATAAGAAATAAACAAAGTCACATATAATGTTCAATGTGCTATCGATTACCTAATGTAATATTGCGGTTAAAGTCAGTTCACGCCTGTAATATGTCTGCGTCTACGTCAGGCTCTATATATGTTAAACAGAATGTAATTACTCTCACACTTGATAATTCAGTAGCAATGTCACATATACGTTGAGATTGAATATAATTCTGCACAGAACAGCATACAGATGTATATTTTATATAATGCCGTGTACTCTGTTCTTTGTACCCCGTCGCATTTATTCGCCACTGGTTTATTTGCATATTTACATTTCGCATGGATATTCCTATTCACTACCGGGTCATTGCAAATGGTTAAAATCTTGTAATTATATGACTTGCTATGCTATATTGAAATTGGACGCACCGTTAAAGTAATTTACTTTAAAAGGTTTTATTCGTAACTACATTGAACGGAGTTTTACGAAGCAACAGTACAATAAAAGTTGGTTTATTACCGCATAGAGCACCTGCCAAATCTCACGCTGATAGCGGCGATGGGGTCGTTACGTATAAACCTAAAGCCACAAGGGATGCATTTTATTACATTTGCTTTGATCGACTGCAGGCTATTTTAATATTAATATATTAATATAATATAATTTTTAATTTAAACAATAAGACACTAATCCTAACCCACCTCACCCTAATAAAATTATAATTAAATTAGGTCTAATAATTAATAAATAGTCATTACCACTTAAAATATTGGATCTTTTAAGCAAAGGATCATAAACTACGAGACATACCGTAGTGGCCAAAATTCTATCACCTTTGCATGTTTAAACTTATACCATTCATATTTCACTAACGAAAATAACAAACAAAAAAGAAAATCCATAAGGTGATACAATTTTTTCCGCTACTGTATCTCTTGAATAATACGTCAAGATGATATTTTTAAACAATGTATTTCCAAATAGTAACTAGTTAACTTTCCGTTCGCGACAATGCAATTGAAGAGTTATATTTACGTTGGAAAAGCACAACAATGGCGTTCAAAATGTAATAAATTTAACGAATCGTGCCCGCTTAGGGAACTTTTACAGCTGTAATTGTTTTAATGAACATTAATTTAAATTTTGCCAGTCGCCCAAATTTATGGAGGGTTTAGAGGGCTCAATTTGGGATACAATTAGTGTTGAATAAATACGTTTTACGAAACATTTGTGTTGAATAAATCACGCAGACGATGTTTAGAAATCGAAATAGGTAAAGGATTATTTTAAAATTGAATTAACGTGCTTATTGATGAAAACGTAACGATAATAATTATGATCATCCGCGATCTCTGCAGTGTTCAGTCGCTTTGCGATACTAAATTTTATGTCCACTTTTTTGCAATTAGCAGAAATCTTTGTCAGGCAATGAAGATCAACATAATAAGTTGCTGCAACTAAATATTGCAAATAAAAAAATATTCAGCGAGAATTAATTTACAAAGGAATTACATTTTAATGAATATTTTTCGCATCATAAAATTAACCCGGCTTCGCACAAGTAGACGGACGTTCACAACGACTCTCCTCTATAAATGTATACGCACTTTGACTTTGTAGCACTAGAACATGCAGCTTAATAATTCAATGAGGATCATAGATGTATTCAACGGCGCAGCTTAAGTGTTGTGGAATTAATTTGGAGAAATATGGCATGAATAATGTATGTTGCGAACTTGAGTTCTAGACTATGCATTAATTAACAAAATTCCCGTGATAATTAGAAAGTGGCTTGCCAATGTATCTATTTAATTAATATACAACGATGGCGTGTAAAAATGAAACAAGTATAATAATGACATCAACATACTAATAATATAACTTTGACGTACGTAATTAATAACAGTCGATAATTAAAGCACTCGAACTGCAAACCACTTGATAACAACTGAGAATATTGTGTAATAATTAGCGAGTATTGCAACAGTGTTTTAGTTCATAATTAGCAGTATTATTATTTGGATTTTCAATCAAAGAAATATCAAGCCCCCTGATAAAATGACGCATGCGAATGTAATGAAAACAAAATATAAGGTCGGAGGAGCAGCTGGTATGGAAACAACGAGCCGCTAATTACATTGAAAAATATTCCAAATACCACATCCACCACATATGGAAAAGGACTCGTAATGCTTTTGACAAAGTTAGCAAGCGTAAAAGCTCGAAAGTCCCTTAATCAAGTATAATCGCGTTTTTTCGCCGGGAATGCATAAATCATCCGCGTAATGCTAGAAAAATTATATTTGAATCCCTCTTTCAAATAAACATACGTTATGCAACTAAGTATAACTTACTATGCCATTTCGGATTTTCGGTTTGGTTGAATTAAGCTACTCAAAAAATAATAATTTATAAAGTGAACAAGTATTTAAAAGAGGGAACAATTCTAGATGAAATTATGAAACACAAATTAGAAGTTTTCGGTAGAAATAAAGAAAAGGTAAGTACTGACATACATGGAGACATACGAGGGGAGATCAATATTTACGGTAGAAGGAAACAAATTGAAGAAATATCAAACGTTTATTTTTCTCTTCGAACGTCGATGCATTTGGTCCAACGATGCTCCAAACCTTTGATTCCTCTGGAAAAAAAATTCTTTCGGTTACTCTTCCAACTAGTCGTTTACTGCCGCCATCACTTCATTATCGTCATAATATGTGGTCCCCCGAAGATATTCTTTTAAATTTGGAAATAAAAAGAAATCACTAGGGGACAGGTTTGGTGAATATGCGGTATGTTCAAAGAATTCAAATCCTGCGTTCTTAATAGCGCAACGTGGCTTTTGTGAACAGGAGCGTTGTCTTGATGAAATAAAATTCCTTGGCTCAATGTTCCCCGTCTTTTTTCGCACAATCTTGAAATTACGTTGGCATAGTAGGAGCCTGTTATTGTATGTCCCCGTTCCAAAAAATCACGCATCAAAATTCCGTGAGGCGGAGAACCTCCACGATGTCACTCCATACTTTGTTGTTTCGACTCAGGATCAAAGTGGCGAACCCACGTTTCATCAACAGTGACGAATCAAGAAATAAATTCATCCGGATCTGCTTTAAACGTTTCCAAACTGGCCCCAGAATGCAATACTTTAGAACGTTTCTGATCAGGTGTCAACATTCGTGGGACCCAAGGTGCAGACAACTTTTTCAGCCTCAAAATATTTGTTAAAATAATTTCTATAGTACCATAAGAAAAATTCGTCATTACCATATCATGTATACCACTATCATTTCCTTGGGTACTGACAGTCACTGGTCGGCCAACACCCTTTGCATATTCACATGTTTGTCTTTCCACTTTAAATTCTCGAGTCATATTTTTCACCACTTGGTAAGAAACAGCACCCTCACCTAATACACCTACCATGTCTTCGTGAATTTCTTTTGGCGACGACTCTCTCTTTTGCAAGTATTTTATAACTGCACGAACCTCTGATTTTTCCATTTTTTGAATTTCTCTAAAGTTATCTACTTAAATTCTAAATTATTTCAACAGGTAACAAGTGAGAAAAATACAATTGAACCAACGTAACAACAAATGATTAACACTTTAATGTGTCAAATTGATTCAACGTCACCCAACGCCTACTGTGTCAGGGACGCTAAGTAATGATCTCCACTCGCATATCTTCAAAATTCAATCTATCACGAATTCACCAGCATATGAATCCGCGCTAGGAAAGTTTGATAGTTTACTTTCATTATTCGCCTCCCCCGAGATCGGTAAACAAATCGATCGTCAACGCACGCAATAAAAGTTTTCGAATATCGAACGAAATACCTCGCTAAAGTCAACATTATAATTATTTACTTGAGCGAGTAAGTTCCGTTTGTAGAGCCCGCGCCAGCCGTGCCCCACGATCGACAGCTTTCCAAGCAATTCGTTCAAACTATAACGCAAAATATTCGTCAAATAGTTTTATTGTTAAATACGAAACGCTGCTAATGTTCAACGTTTCGGTCGAATTTAATGACACGTCCGTTTGTTTCCGAAACCGCGCTTGTTGTTGGCCGAGTTCGGCGCATTTAGGTAGCGGAATAGTTTCGACGTCTGGTTTAAAGCTCCTTTCGGAATTACTCGTTAAAATATATTTACAATGTACGTTTGCATGAAACGAGGAGGTCGTTGGATATTTAAAAGAAAATGCAATTTTGTTAGCTGGTCTTGAAATTCTCCACAATTTGTTTTAAATATGTTCGAAACTGCAACTTTAATATAATGATGCACCATATTTAATAATACAGAAGAAAGCACTATATATACAAGAATAACACAAACCCGTTAGCTATTGTGAAACGTAATATACTCAGTGACATATAAACTGCACCACCTAGAAGGGGTGGGAATTTTTGGACCAAATTTGGCAGAAACATTGGACTAGTCTAAGGTAACAATTGATTAAAATTTAATAAAGAAAACACTTCATCTTTTTGATTTTTTTTAATAATGTGTTGGTCCGCCCCTATTTCTGATACACTCATTGAACCGCCTTGGCATTGATTCCAGCAGGTGATCAATGTCTTCTTGGGGTATGGCATCCCAAGTAGCCTGTACTTCATGCCGTAGAGCTTCTATTGTCAACGGTGGGTTCGGTAGATTCCTCAATCTTCTACCCATCATGTCCCACACGTGCTCAATGGGCGACAAATCGGGGGATCTTGGCGGCCAAGGCAAAAAATTGACATTGGCCTCTTCAAAGAAGTCAAGAGAAACCCTTGCTACGTGAGGTCGTGCATTATCTTGCTGGAAAAGTGGGTCTTCCAGCCCTCGAAGATATGGAAGAACATGTGGTTCTACGACTTCGTCAATGTAGGGTCATACTGCCCCGAATGAAGAGCAAGGGTGACCTACTGCCGTAAGCAATAGCACCCTACACCATCAAGCCCACAGTTCGGTGAACATGCCTCGCAATCGAAAAGTCAGGATTGCGCGTTTCTCCACGTCTTCGTCTAACAGTCATCCGACAATCATGCATTCCTA
This sequence comes from Geotrupes spiniger, assembly GCA_959613385.1. NCBI lineage: Eukaryota > Metazoa > Arthropoda > Insecta > Coleoptera > Geotrupidae > Geotrupes > Geotrupes spiniger. The sequence continues at coordinate 264,545 of OY390732.1, read as the reverse complement.
AACAAAATCGCGATTTGTCACTAAAGACAAATCGATGCCACTCCAAGTTCCATTGAAGTCTTTCCGTGCACCAGGCCAAACGTTCCTGTCGATGTTGAGCAGTGAGGGGTAGCACAATATGTTGGCGGTAAGACAGCAAGCCAAAGGTTCTTATTCGACGATAAACTGTTCGCAAGCCTATCGGACGACCTTGTTCACCTAACCATTGATCAGCTATTGATCTAGTTGTAGAGAATCGGTCTCTCAAGGCCATTAGTCTTAAGCGGCGATCATGACGTTCATTGGTTCGTCTTTGAGCCCCACTGCCTCTTCTTCGACGTTCAACCCCATGTTCAGACCACGCTTGATAAACACGCATTATTGTTGAGTGGTGCCGTCCCAAACGGTTGCCGATTTCTCTAAACGAAAAACCTGGTTCTCGTAAACCAACAATCCGCCCTCGGTCAAAGTCACTCAACTGCTGGTAAACTTGAGGTCTCCTTCCTCTAAGCATCGTTAAACACTTGAAACGCTTTAAACTAAAGAACGGGATCCGAAAAAGTGACAAAAAATGACTCGATAATTGCTTGTCTATCACCACCTCTAAAAAATGACACAAACGTCAAAAATCCCATGATTACATGATGATTGGGTTTCAAATTTTAATCAACTATTTCCCTGGACTAGTCCACTATTCCTGCCAAATTTGGTCCAAAAATTCCCACCCCTTCTAGGTGGTGCAGTTTATATGTCACTGAGTATATTTAATAAGGGCGACTTATTAACCTCTGTCTGATCATTTAGCAAAAATCCTAGCTTATTGTATTTATCGATATCTAACCATTCTAGGAAATTAAGTTTCCTACTTTTCGTCTAAGCGTGTAGTATTTTCAAATTAGGGTTAAAAGTGTGGTTGTTTTCTAATATATTTGTGCATAAGTCGAATTATTATTTCTTAGACGAAAACTCCGATGGCGTTCTTTCATTCGGTCATCAAACAATCTTCCTGTTTGTTCGACGTATACTCCAGGACAATCATTACAAGTTAACATATACACTTCTGATTTTTCCTTTTTCTCTATTTTATTATTTTTAATACGTTGCCCTAGTGAAAAATTCGTTTTCAATGCTACTTGAATGTTATTATTAATTTTCTGGGGCGCTTTTTTCATCCTTATCGAATGTATGTATACCTAGGTAAGTTAGGCAGGAACATGCTTTGTGTGTGTTGTGTTTGACTGTGAGCTATGTTAGTGTAATGCCCGGTTTCACAAACGCTAATCGGTCGTTAACAGCTTGTTAACGAATCGTCAAAAGGTTGACGATTCGGTAACGAGTCTTTAATCAATCGTCAAATATTTGACGATTGATTACCTTGACGAACCGTTATAAGCAAAATTACCATTGTTTTGGATTTCACGAACAATAACGAGTGTTTAAAGGCTTGTTAACTAGTTCACCATTTGACAATCGTTTGTGAAACCGGGCATTAGTGTTTTATCTTCTAGTTCTATCATAACATCATTGGAACTGTCCATCTGTCCATTTAAAACAAACTGTCAAATGTCATCAACATATTTAAACCAATGTAGGCCAATGTAGTTTTTAATTAACGCGTTTCTTTAGATTTACGAATACGATACGATTATTTCTTTTGATCTAAACGTGCTCGCTATAACAGCCTTCGCATGTGGACCTATGCGAAACTAAACGTTTCCATAATAGCTTAATTTTATTAAGAACGTGACCATTTATCACGTCCCATGTGCGTGAAAAAATGTTAGACGTCAGATGCTGTTTCAACTCCGAAACGTATCGGACGGACAGGTCAATAACTCATTTAGTCGTGTGCATCTAAATAACAACTCTGCAGTGGTCCGCACTGAACTTTCGTTACTAAATGCTATACATTTTTCAAATAAAAGTATTTTTAACTTTTACGAGATTATTGTTTTTGGATAATTCGTATCGAGATATTGAAAAAAGTTGATTAGAATAAATCCTCACTTCCGGATGATATATTGCTTTCAAAAACGTCACTTCGAAAGTAGACTAAGTAGATTCAGGGACGATCAAAATGTATATTTCCATTAAAATCTCGAATTCGAACATTTTCATGCTTAGTATACTTATACTTAAATAGATGTACATAACGTCCGAAAATGAATATCTTTAAATCATCTTTGCATGTTTCACGTAAGGGTTTGTATATTTTATTTTCTATCGCCCATTCTCGCATATTAAACAACATAATTTATTATAATTTACATTCGAAACGTATATTTTCGTCCTGGCGATAAAATTAATCGAACTCGCATAAATTTGATAAAATCGACCAAATTTGCGTTTCTTCAGTTTTGTACGTCTCAGCAGTAAATATGCATTGCGGTTTAAAAATGTTGAGATGAATATCGCTTAAAAGCACTACAATTTAAATTTCAAATTCGCATTGTGGACTGGAATATTCGTCGCAGGTACTGTCTGCTTATGTATTTATTACGCCAACAACTAAAGTTACAATGTATATAACGCCTGACGTGGCAGTTTAAATAATTTCCATTATTGGATGTGTGAATGAACATTGATATTTGCACTTGAAATTATATTAGACTTGAAAATGATATGGAAACAATAACAATAACAATAACAATAACAATAAGGAAACAAACGAAATCATTTAACTGCATTGTTTAGGGTGAAACGTATAACAATAATACAATTAATCTAGTCCATAGAAGCACAAGACATAACATGACCATAAAAAGAAAAATAAATAAAGTCTCGTATTATATACCCGATAAATATTTCAAGAACGTGGAAAGCTCGTTTAAATTGACCATTCGATTTCATGTTAAATGAAACTTGGTCTTAAACTTTTACGTTCCACAAATAAGTTCCTTAATAGAGAATTTCGACGAGGACCGTCGAAATGCGGCCGACATTGTGCTTAAGATCACAATCTCTCCACCAAATAATAATACCATTTGTCGTATAATGTGTGCACACGTACAAAATAACAACGATTTAGAAACTTTTAAAAGTGCTGACCATAGTACACAAGTACATACATAGCAACGTATATTGTGTAAGTTACATATAATCAAGTATAATATTATGTGACATATTCGTGGCATGTAACCATTGAAAAACTGAGAAGAACCAGGCCAATGTGTTAATCGAATAATAACAACATATTATTTCACGCAAATGATTCAGAATACGTAGAATGTTACTGTGATAAAACACCGATACTGGCCGTACTGCTCGTCAGGAAAATTATGGATTAAATACGTGAGTGGACTAGCCAAATGAATAGGTCGAAGTTCCGTATTTATTGTGCCACTCGCGTAGCAAAAGATTAACATAACTATACAATATCATATCACAGGTAATTTCTTTATAAATAATATTCAATTAATTTTCAAAATAAAATTCCCATTGTTTTTGTATTTCTTCTTCTGACCATACTTTATTGCAGGTTGTTAGCAGTAGAGTTCCCATTCTGTTAATCACACAATAGTTATATTTTCTTCTGCCACCTATCCTTCTGTTACTTCTTCTCGTTTTACCTCCTCCTTGTTCAATTATTTTTGAAAATAATTACCCCATCGCTCCATTATTTCTTTTTCATAACTCGTCAATGTCTCCTCTTATTACTAGACTGTCTAATTTATAATCTCAAATTTTTCAGAACAGAACAGTTTCTGATTAGTTTTACTATTTCTCTCCATCGTTTCCCCGACCTCTTTCCATGTTCTTTTACCAACTTCTTTCGTCTGTGTGTATGCCTCGTACATTTGTTATTTAATCTCCGCTGATCAGTAACTCTTCCGGTTTTACATTCAGGTTATGTATTTATTCATTGACTCTTACTTCTTATCTCTTAGCCGTCTTATTATTCTATTCTTTACCTAGTTTTTGCTACTAGGATGTAGTGATCACCGTTTATCTTGAACCCTCTTCGCAATGTCAAGTTTTTCTTTTCTATTGATATATAAAATTTTAAATTAATCTCTCACCTCTACTCCTCTTTTTCTCGTATATTTATGAATATCTTTGTGATTGTAGTACAAAAATCCAGCATTTCCTTCCGTTGTTATTTCTTTTTTCTTCTCCACAATTACCAATAACTACAGAATAGGTGCAATGTCTTTTCTGTGCCATTTGTATCTCCTGTGATGTATATGTTATTATTATTATTCTCATTATTATATTTATTCTCATTCGGGCCATATACTGCAATTATTCTTTCTGATATTACTTCTTGTGTTCATGGTATTTTTTTGTCTCGGTGCACTGGTTCTCTTATTCTCCCACTGCACTCTATACTAGTAAATGTCCAATTTATAATTCAACTGCTCATTTCCCATTGTTTTTGTTTGCGTATATAATTTTGCCTTCTGAAATTCACTGATAACCTCAATCTCTTTTCCACTTAGGTTCCTAATATTCCACGAGCATAATTTTTCATGCCTTGTCTGTACTATTTTCTTTATTTTAGAGAACACCATTCACAACTATTCCAGTAGAAAATTAATCCATATCTTACGTTACGTGCGCAATAAAATCAGTGCATCCTGTACACATTATTTTCTCAATTGTCACAAAATCACAACGTCCGCGACACCGTTTATCATGCCAAGTTAGCTTTAACACTCCATGAAATTTAAAATAATAGAACTCAATTTCTATTCTCATATACCTATAGTCGAGTTCTGTTAACTACGTAATATAAAGCAACCTCGACGATTAAATTGCTTACTAAGCGTTCTGATTCTGAACGTACAACAAGTTGTGGTAGCGCTTCACAGGCAACGCTCAACGGTTGGCTCCGCTAAATGCTTCCACCCTTGTCTCCCAGACTCTGCAGATTCAAATAGATCACTGTATGTAATTATTTAAAACGACAAAAAGTTATCTGCATTGCAGGAACTAGCGAGCGGGAGAAGTTTGATTGTTGAAAGTTCCAACAGTTGGCGACAAAAGCTGTAAGCTCATTCACAAAATCACAAAAAGGTACCTATGCACCGACAGATAAAATAGATAGCTACGCAATTAAGAAGTTTCCTATGGATTAAATTTTTTATTCATTGCTCATAATTAGAAATGAAAATTATCGTGATATTCTAGAATATTATGTTTGCGGTGGGAAGATTACGGAGAGGAGAGGTTGGGGAAGATGTGCATGACGGAAAATAACAAAATAAACACAACAAAGCTAAGAGGACAGAAACATGGATATAGGATACCAATCGATGAGGTAGAAATAACGAAGAAGAAAAAATGTGGTCCAAGTCTGCAACGTCCTACCAACCAATGATTTTTTTTCCAAAAATATTCCAAAATATTCTCGTTTCATCTAATCAATTCGATTCGTCGGCGGTCATTTGACCGCCACTTGCATTTTAATCAGACAATTGCGAATTTACGTTCGAAACGAAATCGATAATTGCGCCAATTAAATTTCTGCTTATCTACGAGCGAACCTGCAAGTAAACGCCTACGTGCCAAGAATTGACAAATATCAAGCGAGCTGAACGCTGCACATTGAACCATTGAACCACAACTTCCGCTGTGTATAATCTAAAGCCTGCGTTACACTACAAATTTTTGAACGTTCAGGTAAACGGAAAAAAATAACTAAAACTCGTGGCATAAAAAAAATAATACACAATTAATGCTATCACTGAAATAAAGCTTATGCTACTGTAATGTAGTCACGCATTACAAATGGTACTGTTGTCATTGGTGTTGATTTAAAAGCATGATCATACTAACGCCTTCAAAGGAATGGATGCGAAAGAATATATTGCCAGGGTTATGCGGGGCCCACAAGCCACTTGGCACAATTCTGAAGGAAAGTGGTTAACGTCACGTAGAACTGAGCTTGTGTACGCAGCAAAATTGATGGAACATTCCCGCTCAGCTAATTTAGACAAACAATGAACGACCGATGGAAGACCGGATTCGGATCTTCGACCAAAATACTGCTTAAATATAATAACGAAACTTACTTACAAACTTATTATAACTTATAATAAATTTATTGTACAAGTAGTAAAATCTTGGACAGTATCGTTTCTCTCTTATTTGACCCTGCCGGCTATTTCCTTCCAGTTCTCGATATCGCGTGGTCCTATCGGGGCGTTAATATATCGTTTCTAGGATTTCATTCAAGGCAAGTGGTATAAATAACCCGCAATCGAAGTCGCCATCGTTGCAAACGACCCGGCGGGAAAGGCCAAACAAACAATCGCCCATTTAGATCACTTTGTGCACTTAAAAGTAAACACGTCGCAACCTTGAACTAGCGCAAGTGTAGTGTGTGCCTGTTGCAACGCTATTACAAACAGGGGTAGTCACGCAAACCGGCAAAAAAGTGCCACCTACCGTATGTATGTTCGAGGCGACGTTATAAAGAATGGAAGGTTTCTCTTTGGAATAACGCAAATAGAAACTTTTGTTTGTGGACTTTATTTGCTTGCTGATAATGTCGCTTTCTTGCCTTGACCACTGGTCGTATATCACGAGTTCCTGTTTGTATAAGTAACAGGGTCGTGGGCGATGGGCGTTATATGTTTAATTAAATGAATGGTCTTTTAGAAAGCCATCCCTACGACATAATCTATGATTAGTGCAGTCATGGCCAGTAAGCGCTAAAAATACTATAATTTCTATTTGAAAATATTGTTATTTCCAGTTGGAAAAAATCAATTTCACTTGTCATACCATGGAAATTACCAAACTATATGTAGACTACATGTAAGAAAGTCTTAAACACATTTCGCTAAGAGAGAAAATAGAGAAAATGTTGCAAAAGGTGAAAACTCATGTTGTAGTTGATGCTATTACCTTATTTATAAGGTAAATACATACACTTCAAAGGACATGGAGTTATGAAATAAGGACATTACTGAAATCGAGCAAGATCCTGGATCGTATTCTTCATATAGTTCATATCATCAATTCGAACTGTAAAGTCACTCAATCAAGTAAAAAAAAAATATGTTATATTTTTTCGAGGGTCGTCTGAGATTAGCGTCAATCATTAGCATTAGTAATAATATAATTGAGGTCCCGGATGCAATAACGCTCTGAGCGCGTGGACGTCGAAACAAGTATTGTCCAACCGATCGATATTTTGGGGAAATTTTTTTTTCGTAAAATGGATGAAACAAGAATACTATCTTGTGTAACCTTCTGCATCTTTTTTACCCGAACTATTTTTTGATCCGTCAATTAATTTGTCCAGAAAAAAATAAAATAGTGAAATTGTTTCGTTCGACAATTCAATTAATTTCAATGCGTTTTAAAACTCGAATCGCGAAATCTCGGTAACTATTCGATCAAACTAGTTGAAATTTTTAATGGGACACTGTGACACTTCACTGTTGCGAATAGAGTTATTGCAATCGTCGAAATAATCATTTGTTGGATAATATTCAATAAATAATCAGTTGCGCTACGAAACCATGTCCTCTTTTTTCGACTAGCGAGGAAGTTTTTCGCTATTGGTCTTGCGACATTCTCTTTGCGATATCATTGTTCCTTAGACTGTAACATAAATTTTGATGTATCACTTGGCGTGATAAGTTTAAAACCTGGAAAGTTGTTGCTTTGTAAACAAAAGGTTCGTTTACCGCGCACGACGCGTCAAGCGCTTCCGTCTACTTTACTGCATTTTATTCTTGCAAGCATAGATTAATGCCCAAATTACTTAAGTGTTTATGTGATAATCGTGATTGGAGCATACAGTTATTCTTCTATGCAAGTACGCAATCGAACATAGAGCGCATATGAATGAAAAAATTGCAAACGATTACCGGCTGTAAACAAAAGATTATTTTGGTCACACTCGCGATCGTATAAGGAAAAGTGGAATAATTATTATTGTTTTTATAGAATTTTTTTCTAACAACGAAAGAAATACAATGAATAGTATTAACTTGTAATTATTACATCACTAAAATATTAAAAACATGTATCATTAGGGAGCAGATTCTTTTGTTTCTTCTACTTTCATTCCTGCTTGTTAGATTTTTATCTTCACTAGATTTGCTCACCGTCTTTACTCTAACACGCATATCATCTAAATATGATGTATGATAATTTCTACCTCCTGGAGTCAAATATCGTAGCAGTGCATTTAAATCTTTATTTTTTTTCTTGTGAAATCCATATTTGTTTAGCTTCTGCAGCATTTACAACATCGTCAAATGACACTGTCGCCTCTATTTTATAGGTAATTGTTTCGCCATCATAATCGTAGAAAACATTAATTTGACCATTACAAAATACTGAATTTTAACTGCTTTACTGATCTTAAGTCCTTTCGGAACTTTGTATTTTTTTTAAATTAAAGATTCAAAATCTTTCACCGTGCAGTCTTTCTGTTCTACTGTAGTAAATGGAGGATTTCGAGCACTTTGTACCAAATCTATATAATCTCTTTCAGTTTCAATGTCCTCGAGCAATTTTTTTTCGGCCCGTAAATCCCAAATGATAGATGTTTTTAATATTTTAGTGATGTAATAATTACAAGTTAATACTATTTATTGTATTTCTTTCGTTGTTAGAAAAAATGTCTATAAAAACAATAATAATTATTCGACTTTTCCTTATACGATCGCGAGTGTGACCAAAATAAACTTTTGTTTACAGCCGGTAATCGTATTGCAATTTATTTCATTCATATACGCTGTATGTTCGATTGCGTACTTGCATAGAAGAATAACTGTATGCTTCAATCACGATTATCTCATAAACACTTAAGTAATTTGGGCATCAATCTATGCTTGCAAGAATAAAATGCAGTAAAGTAGACGGAAGCGCTTGACGCGTCGTGCGCGGTAAACGAATCTTTTGTTTACAAAGCAACAACTTTCCAGGTTTTAAACTTATCACGCCAAGTGATACATCAAAATTTACGTTACAGTCTAAGGAACAATGATAAGAGAATGTCGCAAGACCAATAGCGAAAAACTTCCTCGCTAGTCGAAAAAAAAGAACATGGTTTCGTAGCGCAACTGATTATTTATTGAATATTATCCAACAAATGATTATTTCGACGATTGCAATAACTCTATTCGCAACAGTGAAGTGTCACAGTGTTTCATTAAAAATGTCAACTAGTTTGGTCGGATAGTTACCGAGATTTCGCGATTCGAGTTTTAAAAAGCATTGAAATTAATTGAATTGTCGGGCGAAAAAATTTCACTATTTTATTTTTTTCTGGACAAATTAATTCACGGATCAAAAAATAGTTCGGGTAAAAAAGATGCAGAAAGTTACACAAGATAGTATTTTTGTTTCATCCATTTTCCGAAAAAAAAATTTCCCCAAAATATCGATCGGTTGGACAATACTTGTTTCGACGTCCACGCGCTCAGAGCGTTATTGCATCCGCGACCTCAATTGGACATAAAAACGTTGCCCATTGCCAGTTACCAAATATTTTAATTGTAACCCAAGCCAAACCAAACAATTACGTTTTTTCATTTACAACATTTTTAGTTGCTTGCAGTATATACGTTTTTATTTTTTAAGTAGCGAGTATTCATTTTTATTCTTTTATTCGTAACGTTGGTATTTTCTGTCGTTTACTTATTTTGATTTCAGTTGCTTATTTTTCTTACTTGCACTTGCATTTTTTTTAACAATACCGTCAACCCATACCATCATGGACGCACTTGTTTGAAATATAGCAAAAGATAAAGCAGCAAACGGATTTTTTCGTCATTGAAAAACATAGCCCCCTCACAATGAATTTATTTATCTAATGCTTCGTCTCGCGGCGATCAATCAGAGTCGTGTCCGTCACACCGTCATTAAGATGTAACAGGTACCATCAAGCAGAGTCGGAGCGTCTCTAAAACGAGACGGCGGCGCTCGGGCAATAGTTTGGTTTCCGCCGTAGCGTAACACAGTGCACGACGAACACCCGCGGCGAAAAGTCAAACCAGACCGCCTGGCGACTCGATTTTCCGGACGTTCGTTCGATCGTACGAAAACGGCGGCGCGGTCTAACAAATGTGCACGTTTCGGAAAACAACAACCGCCGCTCTAAATCACGCACGATGCTCCGGTAACGTAAGTGACGAAATAAAATCGCAGGAGCTTAATTTAATTAGTGTGTTTCGTCGCACGCGGCGAAATACAATTAAATTTCAAATTTAGGGGTCGCTCGCAAAAACATTGTATTTTAGTAGATTTCCGTAGTTTTGTCTTCGACGGAAGGGCACGTTTTGTGCGGTGGGCTGTGCGACACTTAAGCTAATTGTAAATAAGTGAGCTGCCGTATACTGCTTGGGTTGGCTAGCACCTTTTGTGTACGGTTGCTCGTGAGTTTCGTTAACGCGAAAATTTTCTCCAGATTTTGGAAATCGATAACCAATTTTCACAAAGACAGAAAATTAAAAAATTGCTACTGGATTATATTTTTTTCATGCCCGGATGATTTAAAAATAATTAAAAATTGCGCGTTACGTTAAACCGACATCGTCGCTGTTTCCGCGGTTTAAAATTTAATATGATCCTGTCAAACGTATCGCTTGTAAACAATTTAAAAAAAAATAGTTCGATTTTCCACACTTTAATAACTCTTTGTTGATCCATATGTCCCCGCTATGAAATTATTCATTGATTTCTATGAGTCAATATTTTTTTAATATATTACACGAACACGCCACAAACTTATTTCATCAACGAATTTTAATTTCCTCCGAGACACAGATACATCTACAATTTCAATGTGGAGAAAAATTGTTCGTGCAAACATATATTTACTCAAATATAGCAGAGACTGGATTGCAAATAAACGGAGTAATTGGCAAAGTCACACACCGATTTGCTAACTTAATTTAACTGATGCAAGATATTTTAATGCGTTCTATAATTCCAATAGAACATTTTTGTAGTTTTTTATGAAATTCATATTTGGGGGTTAGGCCTCCTTGGCTTAAAATTAATTTTACATTTGGTGATTCAGTTAAGTAGCTGTACTGTAGGGCAAAACTCCGTTTTTTGCAACGTAAAATAATCGTTCCATGCAATTCAGAAACACAGGTTTACTTTTATGAAACCGTCCGTGCCTGCTTATTATTTGAAAATCAATAAGACAACCCACACTCTTGGGCCGAATGTTACAGTCACCGTCCTACACACATTTATCTCGTATTTAAAAAATTAATGAGAAACAATTTATTCAAATAAATTTAGAAGGTACATGAGAACAAATTTCAATACGAGCTCTTAACTCGTCATTAATTTTCCTCATTTCTCCTATGAATATGGACTGCAGTAACATCATCAACAGAGTCATCTTAGTATCTAATAGTTCCGAGTAAAAGAATTGTTTTAATCGACCCCAAAAAAATAATCTTCATGATAGTGAAATCAGGATTTAGTAACATAATGAACTAGTGAGCACACACTCCATTTCATATAAAATTCACCACCCATTAATAATGAAGTTAAGGGTTTTAAACTTTGCTAAAAAAATGTTTTATTATTGCTTATGAAATGATCAGGTTTTCATAAAAAAATTATTAACAATTATAAAAGAACAATGACAACAATGAAAATGCAAGCATTTACTCGTCGTGGCATATTTTTTATCAAGTGGTCTTTGATCTCCTAGAGTATCTCGTTCCATATAACATCAAATTAGTATCTCAGTTCGTTCAAGTTGCACGGAGCTTTTGGCAATAATCTAGACGCCGGCCCATCATGTCCGAACGATGCCTGGTGACCGTGCAAGGCAGGGCAAGATTTGGAATTGTACTTGCTGAAGGTAAGTTGTGGTAATGTTTCCAGTGTGTTTGGATAGTACCGTTTGGCAACATCTGCCAATTTCACGAGAAGAAAGTCCACCTTCTTTCATGATAATTCGACCTCTATCAAAATTGGAAATGTAACTAAGTAACGTTTACTAAATATTGGTTTGTTTCTAAACCAAAATCTCGCAACAACAAGCAACAACTTTAGACATGACCTACTATTGCGAACACTACAACCAGTCGATTTTTTTTTAATAGAAATAATGATTATTTTTTACGCATTAATAAAACATTATCTTAAGTTTCAAATCCGTAGGTTCGTTATTATTAACTTAGGTCAAGTAGGCCAATGGCTTATTCCACAGTTCTTTTCCATGTTTCCTTCCTTTGGTCTGCTCCATTGGTTTCTAACAATTTCTTTGGCACTCTTGTACTCATTCTCATTGTATATCCTAGTCATTTTAATCTTTGTCATTTGCAACGATATTTGGTTCTTTGTATAATTCTGAAATTTCTTTTGTTGTTCGCGTTTCCCATTCATCTTGACTTTTTCAACCATATATTTTCCTTAGTACTTTCATCTCATAAACTTTTGGTATTTTTGGTTTTATCGTTCCCAGTCGCTTCCGAATATTGTTATGGGTCTCACAATTGCGTTTTATATTTTTATTGTTCTAGCGAAGCTCTTATTATATGGTATTTTTATGAATCCGTATGGCCTTTCATTATTCTTGTTTGTATTTCCTCTTTCGTATTTGGTTTTCTATAAAACTCCATACCATATGTGTACCGTTCCATTTCAAAATTTTAAATTGTCCCCTTATTATTTATTACTCTTCGTTTCCCTGTTCCATTGGAGTTCCTGTCTATCCATGTCATAAATTTCGTTTTGTCTGCATTTATTTCTAGTCCCATTAATGAACAGCTTCTGGCTTTAAATCACATTCTTGCACGTCTCTTTTATTTCTTGTCAGGATAACCAAATCACCAGCCACTGCTAAAACCTGGTGTTTCTTATGGTCCATATAGGTCCATATAGTCCAGCTCATCTTATTACGATCTCTAACGCACTACTGAAACGTAACGATGACAAAGGACCTTCTTGTCTTACTCCTCGCTTAACTGTGAACGTTACCGACGTCCTATATTCACCCTACTATTAGTTTCATTTAGGGTCAACTTCATTAATCTCAATATTTTCCATTTTATCCCCTAGTGCGTTCTATATTCTATCCTTTTAATTCAATCGTATGCTTGTCGAAAGTCAATAAACATTATGTACGTCTCGTTTAGATATTCTTTCATGCAACATACCATGTCGTATCCTTTGTATTTTGCACTTTTTGTTGTGCTCATTCTACTGACTGACTATTCTTATCTTATTGTTCCAATTAGTAAATCGCTAAAGTGGTTTTTCCACAATTCTAATGCTTCTCCCATTTTTTTTTCAATTAAATGAGATACTAAAATAGGTGCTGCACTGTTTTCGTCTATTTTTTTTTCTTCACTTTTAACTTTTAGAAGTTTGAGATGAGATGTGAGAAATTGTTGCTCCATTAAAAAAACACGGAACAATATCCCGCCTGTTTTTCTAAACATTCGTCCTCGTTTTGAATCTGTTAAATTTTGTGTTAGAATGTTGTGTTGAAATTTTTTTTGAAATTTATTAATTTATTTATTGTTTGAATTGGTGTTGAACTATTGACAATAACTGGAGATATTTTTTCTCCTTTTATATATGTCTATGATTTTGGTGATTGACCAAATAACGTGCGATGTAAAAACCTTTATTGGGATATTCACTTTCTAACGTTTTTTTTTTATCATTTCTCTCTAACATCTGCTTTCAGTCCCACAGCTTTCTTTTACCATCTCGTCCTAGCTCCCCCTTCACTTTTCAGTTATATTATTTTTTTCTTCATCCCGCTGTTCCGTTTCCCTCTTTTTCCTACATTCCTACTTCATCCATTTTATTTTCCTTAAGATTGCTAGCCCATCTCCATTCTCTCCCAAACTTCTTCTCCAGTCTTTTAATTTTTTCTTTTCTTCTGCTTCCAAGCTCATCTCTTCACAATCTCCCAACTAATGTTCCACTCCAGCCTATGGTAATGTGAATTTGAAGATGAGGTTCGTCGATCCAATGCAAATGCAAAAAACGTTCAAATTTTCGACATAAATGTGAATCAAAAATAACTAATACAGCCAGCCAAAATATAAAAACTGATTCAATAGACTATCAGATCACATTATCAACAGTGACATTTTCTGTAACATGATGTTTCATTTTATTATGTAACATATAATATAACTTATGGCAAAAAATCCCTACAAAATATATAGTGCAATTACTTCTCGATTGTATCGTCACCCATCAACAATCTCGATTTTTACATTTCCCGACTGTTACGATCTCAAAATCATTTGAACAAAATTTGAATGTTGCACTCAAACAATAAATTTTTAGAAACGTAGAAAATCATCAAACGTTAATCCATTTGATCTAGCAATGTTTATGATATCCTCGTACCAATGAGCTATTAAAGACGACCATTCTCTACTTAACTATTAAATTGTATTAAATTTGCAATCACCCTATTTAATACGTTTTACTGGAGTTGAATTTTATATCTTTTTTCATGTGGCATATGTTCGCCATTAGTATCCTGTTTCATTGCAAAAAAAAAATATGTAGTATATAAAATCGCAATTACAATGCCTTTTTTATTTCCCTACTTTTAATTTTGCTCAACATTTACAAAACATTTAATACAGTTTAATACAGACAAACATGACATTCAACGAAAACGCGAACTCGAAAAAAATTACTAATGACTCCCAACAATGTTTACTTATTTGCCGGCGTCTGTTGATATAAAGTTAATCTAAGGATGGTCAGGCAAACGACGCATTACCAAATATGTCCGTTTATTAGCATTCTACATCTACTAATTTCCCTTAATGGATGGATTCGTTTTTTTTTAACGAGGTCTTCAATCATATAGCTAATGTTACGACAGTTGTTTAAAACTATTTCTTCATTTAACTTTAAATTTCATGATTAAATTGGCTTTTATTTGCATCGTAATTGAAATTAGATTCTAATTATATATCGTGGCCTCATTAAATTAAAAAACGCAAAGTCAAATGCGTGGAAATTCTACGCTAAATTATTTAGATCAATCCCAGCCGACCGGCAATCCCTCGCAGTCTCTTCAACTTGATAGAAAACTTAATCGGCAACCACGAACGGCAGAAATTATCCCGAGAGCCGGGCGCGTTCGACCCAAATAAATAAATTACCTGCGCGCTCCACTTTAATAACTCCGTGTAATTTTAGCGAGCGCTTTCCGAAATCGCGCTAAATAATTCAGCGGACCGAGCGGCAAGATTGACAGTTAAGTTTCCGGTCTATCGACGTCCGATGAATCTTTTAGCGGAGGCTCGCATACCGTGTTGGTAGGTACTCGCCGCGCGGGTCGCGGTTCCGTAAGTGGATTAAAAAGACCACTTCGCGGGCGGAAAAAGCAACTGAGGGAATTCCCCGTGAAAGCTACGTGGGACGGTTTCTTGACTTTGTGATGGGATTCGATGACCTGCTAACCGCTCTTGACTAACTGAATTAGGCAAATTTTCTTTTCTACGTCTCAACGTTGAAAATGATCTTTCCGACGAAGATAATACAGGCAATGCCGCAAGATTCTTTAAAAATGTATGTGTATCGGGAAATTATATAGTGAGGTCGGTCAATTTGAGAAAACTGCCCATTTTTGTTTCATTAACTGAAACAACATACCAAGGTCCAAAAATTGCTCCCATAAAGAAAAACCATCGACCTTTATCGAGCATGAAATGCAGTTTTTTAAAGCTGAACTCAACAAACAAATTTATTGCCTTGAACTCTTTGAGTAGACAGGTGGAATTTGAAATTTTGCTCCAACGTTTGTGTTTGTAATTTGATAAGACATCCACTTTCATAAATTTAGGAAAAACATTATGACTTTCGCCTCGTTTCAAGAAACTAATATCAGTATTTAACAATTTCATCCCAGAGCATAAACTATGAAACCTGTTAAACTCAGACCGGAAACTCACGATAACAAAATAAATTGACAGAAACTGTCAATTTATTTTAATATTTATTATATTATTATTAATTGTTTACATAGCTAGGTGGATAACATAAAAAATCCTCTCGTATATTAACCACTGAAATGCAAATTATTTTATAACATTATTATTGTTGTTGAATTCATTTTCGGAAAACGAATTAAAAATAATTGAACATAACTGGTGCCGTGCACGTTACGATTTGATGGATTTTATTCAAACGTTTTCACGCGAATGTAATTGTTTTCGGATATTCGCGACTATAAATTACGTTTGCCGATGCACACGAACCGGTCGCGGTGGTTTAAAACTCAACAAAACCAGTCGAATGTTTACAAACGTACACCTCTCCAAACTGCAAAATATACACCCTCGACCACAATTGTTAAACATTTGCTTATAAGACGATTTTTGTTTGAGTAATTGGTACGAACGGCTCATTTATATAACGATGGGTGTACGAAAATAACATGTGCACAAATAAAATCGCAATTATCACTGATCACGAGTTGAACGAGTTTTCTAAAAAAAAAATAGCAGGGACGGTACGATATTTTATCGAACATGTGGGCAGTAACTGGTCTAGGGGTTTGGAGCACGATTGTGACAATCTTAAGGTATAGATCGCCCGAATCAAATACCGACCAGGTCGATGGAATTTTATTTCATTCTAAATCATTTAAAAAGAATTCCGACCATTAAGATGCGTCACTTTAAATAATTTCAGTAGCACGTTAAAATGATCAAATAAACTTAAAAGAATCCCTGAACGAAAATTCTTTCAAAATGAACGAGATCGTGATAATACCCGAGTTAGTGACCAATCTAGAGGAAAACTTTACTAAAGACTTGGAAAATTTCTCCGACAAGACCGAGTTCGCGCACTCCAACAAATCCATATACACGTACAGCACGAGCGTCGAAATCGGCAACAACTTGGCCACGAGAACTTGGGTACTGTGCTTCCTGATCGTGCTAAAAACGACCGTCATGGCGTTGATAATCGTGGCGGCGCTCTTCGGCAACCTGCTGGTCATCGTTTCGGTGATGAGGCACCGGAAATTGCGCGTCATAACCAACTACTTCGTCGTCAGTTTGGCGCTGGCCGACATGTTGGTCGCCATATGGGCCATGTGCTTCAACTTCAGCGTGGAAGTGACGGGCGGCGTCTGGCTGTTCGGGTACTTTATGTGCAACGTGTGGAATTCGCTGGACGTGTACTTTTCGACGGCGTCGATACTGCACCTGTGCTGCATCAGCGTCGACCGGTACTACGCCATAGTTCAGCCGCTGGACTATCCACTGATCATGACCAACGCGAGGTTGGCCATCATGCTCGGGGTGGTTTGGTGCAGCCCGGCGCTGGTTTCGTTCCTGCCCATCTTCATGGAGTGGTACGGCACCGAGGAGAACCTCAGTTTTCGGAAGAAGCACCCGCAAGTTTGCAACTTCGAGGTGAACAAGGCGTACTCGGTGATTTCGTCGAGCGTCAGTTTTTGGGTGCCCGGCATGGTGATGATCTTCATGTACTATAGGATATACGTCGAGGCGGATCGGCAGGAGAGGATGTTGTATCGGTGAGTTGTTCGTGAAAACGTAGATTACATAAGAGATACACATGAAAATTATCACGTCCACGGTACTTGAACATTTCTCCTATGCGTTAACCTGTCGAATAAGGTATGTAAGTTTTGGGAAAATTTCTGAAATATATCCAATGGTAAGTTACCTTATTTTTAATATGAAAAAAATAATACGAAAATTTTCCCAAATGAATAATTTTGTTACATACGTTACATCACAAAATACATAGAAACGCTCTTAAATGCGACTACACATGTCCAAAATTTCCAAATCTTATTTTCCAAAACCCTCGTTTCATTGTTGCCTTTCTTTACCATTGTCCATACAGCCATGCGAAAAAAAACAACGTATTTATTTAGGATCCCTGTTATTATACGCATTGTTTCAAAATAACATGCGGAAAATAAAGGATTGTGTACGATATTCATAATAAAAATAAGCAGGCGGTAGTAAAGAATAACCCACATTTGCAAAAATATTAGAAAAGACACAAAAGAACATCACTTGAATATTTTCAACGAGAAACGAACCCTTTTATATACATATCCTATACGGCCCTTTTATTTGTCGTCTTCATTCGAGCTGTGGGGAAAAGAAAGTTTATGTGGCATCTATTTAGGTAGCGAAGAGTCAATTTTATTTCATGAAACTACCTGAACATGTATATAACAGCTGTTTTCTTTCATATACAAAAATATCTTAATTTAAAAGTTGCAACTGAGAAGTTTTTATCGTTATGAAGAGTAAAGATGCAATGTATTTAGTGATAAAATTATTATTGTGACCAAAGGCTGCATAACATTTTCATAATGATATAATTTGCACCTACAAATAAAAGGAACCTGATTTTTCGTTCCTAACCAGGAAGGATATTTCGAGTCGATGCATTTGTAACGATGCATTTGCGAATGGCGGTCCTAGTTCAATATAATGTTAGGTAACATAATGCACATAAAAAAAAACGAGTGTTCAATATATACAGTTGAAGCATCGGAATGCATTTCGTTGATGGTTGTTTTACATAATTTACGGTGCACCGATGTAGTTTTCCTATATACAGGTGTCCCAACGATCTGACAAAGTTCCCTTACGGCGTTATGTTTGCGAATTCGAAAAAAGTAAGTATCTACATGTTTAGACGGTCCCTAGGTTCATATTCTAAAAATATTTTGATCCGACATGGGCGGTTCGTCAGCGGGGGGCGACATAAATTTTACTTTGTTTAAATGGAACATCCTGTATATTTTAACATTTTTGAATTCTATGAACAATTGTGAATACATCGATGTACAAGTTCTTTGTCAAAACTCAACAGAACTGGTGATTTTCAATTTTTTTAGTGAAATTTTAGATATGCAGACTATGCTTCAAAAAATCATGTAACTGAGAGGGTAGTTGGTGGAAGGGTAATTTTTTATCCGTGGACTAAGGGATCATAAATGTGAGTATTAATGCACCCAAGGATCCCGTTTTGTATACAGGGTGTTGGCAGTGAATTGTCAATCTCGCGCAACTTTAAGAGGCAAAATATCATTTTTTTCAAATGACACCTACTATCAAATTTACCAACACTCGATTCAAAATCAAATTCTGCGTCGACTGATGCTACATATTCCTATACCTATCACTTCAGGTTTTCGAGTAATCTCAGTAAAATACTTTATTTGGTCTCAAAATCAATCGCATTACAATTTTCGTAATATTAAACATAGTAGTCTAGTGTCACTTCAGTAAATTGGATAACACAAAACTACAAATTGCATCGAACAATTAAAATCATTTTAAAAAGTCACATCCGATTAATTAATTTAAAGCAACAAGGGCTTCTTAGCTAAGGCGGCCCACTTCATCAGAGCCCACTTACCATCGAGTGAGCTGATTGTTGCTAAAAATAATGAAATGAAATGATAATTCTGACAAATGACAAGTAATAATTAAATGTAAAAAACGATAAAATAACATTTGTATACAAACAACAAAGTTTATTTTACAAAAGGTGTTCAAATATGTTTCCATTTTGTTGAACACAAATATCCAGTCGATGTCTAAAACTAGTTCTGACACGTTGTAAGACTTCAGGACTAATATTATTAAAACATTCCAATAAAGTATGCAGTACATTTCGCAAAAACCGGTAATAATCGGTACCAGTAAGATGGTTTTCAAAAAAATAGGGACCGATTACATAGTTACCCAATAATCCGCCCCAAACATTAAGAGACCACTGGTGTTGGTGATCAACTTGTCTCACCCAATGAGGGTTTTCGGTGGCATAATAATGGACATTATGCCTGTTTACCACACCATTGCTGCGAAACGTTGCTTCATCCGTAAAAAGAATATTATAGATAAATGCTGGATCTTCCTCGATACGTTCCATCATTAAATTGGCAAAATTAATTCGATTATCGAAGTCGTTCCCGTTTAATGCTTGATGCAATTTTAGATGGTATGGGTGGAATTTGTGGTTTTGAATTATCCGATGTACTGAAGATCTGCTTAGTTTCAAACTTGAACTGATTGTCCGCACACTTCCATGTGGGTTCTCTTGGAGTTCCAATAAAACGTTTAAGTCATTGTTCTCGTTAATAATAGCACGATTAATCACCCTCCTACTCTCGTATGCCACGTTCCCGGTGCGTTCGAAGCGATCAACTAGCTTCTGCAGACATCTAACATTTGGTTGTCTTAAATCAGGGTACTTCTGCCTATAGAGCCTCATTGCTAAAAGGCAATTCTTGTCTGCTTCACCCACTGTGTAAATCATATTTACCATTTCTTCCTTTGAAAAATTCATCATTCAAAAACAAGCTTAGGACAATAACTTAAGTAATAATTAACTAAGGCGTCTATTAAATTTATTGATAAAGACTATCACTGTCATAAGAACGTTAAAGTGACACTAGGCTACTATGTTTAATATTACGAAAATTGTAATGCGATTGATTTTGTGACCAAATAAAGTATTTTACTGAGATTACTCGAAAACCTGAAGCGATAGGTACAGGAACATGTAGCAGCAGTCGACGCAGAATTTGATTTTGAATCGAGTGTTGGTAAATTTGATAGTAGGTGTCATTTGAAAAAAAATGATATTTTGCCTCTTAAAGTTGCGCGAGATTGAAAATACACTGGCAACACCCTGTATACAAAAGGAGATCCTTGGGTGCATTAATACTCACATTGATAATCCCTTAGTCCACGGATAAAAAATTACCCTCCCACCAACTATCCTCACAGTTAGATGATTTTTTGAAGCATAGTCTGCATATCTAAAATTTCACTAAATCAATTGAAAATCACCAGTTCTGTTGAGTTTTGACAAACAACTTGGATGTATTCACAATTCTTCATAGAATTCAAAAATGTTAAAATATACAGGCTGTTCCATTTAAACAAAGTAAAATTTATGTCGCCCCCCGCTGACGAACCGCCCATGTCGGCTCAAAATATTTTTAGAATATGAACCTAGGGACCGTTTAAACATGTAGATACTTACTTTTTCGAATTCGCATAACGCCGTAAGGGAACTTTGTCAGATCGTTGGGACACCCTGTATATATAAACACCTATATTTCTGACAATCTACATACTCGGATATCAAGTTACAAAACCAACTATCAACGTTTCCATCTCACTTCAAACGCGTCTCTACTACATTCACTAATTTTAATTAAAAACCGATTCTAATCAACCGACCGCTAATTGATTACATTTCGCAACATTTATTTGCGTCGCTCGCCGTAAAATCCGTTTTGATAGTAGCGACGACGCGTCTTACTTTCAATTAAGACCTCACAATTTCGCGACGAAACTTAAAAATCCAGCACGCCAGGTGATTCGTCAAGTTTCGCCGGCGTGCGTTACGAAAGACGACGCGTCTTTTTTCTCCCGACTGCCGATTCCCTTTGTTTGTTCTGTCGGGGAGACGCCGTTTGATTTGTTACTTTTTGCCGGATGGTAGGAAAACAACGTTTTTTTTTTGCGGGGCAAATACGCGCATCAATATTGGGGGACGCAAATGGAGCAAATATGTTTGTTCCGACTAATGGTTGAATTAAGGCACGGATATGTTTGGGACGTTATTTGTGGGTGGGACTTTTCGACGAGTGATCCATGAAGGAACTTTAAATAAGGCCTATTTGAAGGTACATAAGTAACCAGTAGTGACTAAAAATCGAATTAAAAAATATCTACAAACTTTAGAGAGACGATAACAAACACTACTAACTATTAATGTCAGAGCAAGACCAACAACAACATACAAAACCGTAGTGATATCAAAGTCAAATTTCCTTTCTTTCTGGCACACATGCAGACACATACATAGAAACAAAAAAGAGACAGACATACACACAATGCCAAGTCAAATAAGGCCGAATAAATGGCAAACACATAACTGAATTGCAGGAAACCTACTTCGCAAATAAAACCGAAAAAGCCTCCACCGATTGAAATTCAAATGCAGAGGTGAAAACGAGCGATCGAGGTATTAATTTGAATAAACATCGCCAAGGAATTACTACGACTTAAAAAAAAAAAAACGGTAGTTTCGAACAGGCGGATAATTAAATTTGACTTGAAAATCCAATTAGGCGACGTTGAGGTACCGCTCAAATTACGCCCTTCAACTGGAAAACAAGCTCGAACTTATTTGCTCGAGTGTTCATAACGAGGACTTTTGATTGCTGTTGACTCTCTCCCAGTTATAAATCCGAAGGTACGATGTTTCGCTTTCTGAGAGGAGCGTTGTTTTAAGTGGGACCGTCGCTGTAGCGGATTAAAATTAAATGCCTCGGTCGGTGCCGGTAGCAGAGTCGATCAACGAGCGTAAACACGTTTACGTTTTAGGTTGTGTACATAGACACAAAGCATGCGTACACTTAATGCCTGTGTAATAACGATTTCAGAATATGGAGTTGTGTAATTGGGCATGCAAAGAATTTCGAAGTTTTACAAGTCAAATATTGACATTAGAATTTAATCGACGCACATTATTTTGGCCACAATTGTTTTAAAATTGGATTTTGCACGTAATTTTCTTCAGCCTCTGCGATCTGCTTGCAATGTGATTACGCAAAACGGATCCACTTTATTTCCGGTCGTGCAATCGTGAATATTTCACATACACCGTTCCGAGTTGACGTGGCAACTGCTTCGCAGTTTTCGCCCGCTCATCGTAAAGTGTCACGAGCTGGCGACGACGTGTTTTAAATTTAGGAAAAATTACGCCCGGGTAGACGCGGCGTGCAAAACGACGAAGACACGAAAGAAACCGCCGGGTCGCACGTAAAATATATGTTTTCGGATAAATCGTCCTGCGCCGGCGAAAAATATCAATTTCGCTCAGCTCCAAAGTGTGACTCGCGCCACACCTTCCCGGTTGCCCCAGGTGCGTTAGAGTCGAGGAAAAAGCGACGGGGGAGCGTTGCTTTTATTACTCGGAAAATTCTCGAACGACATCGTCCCGTTCGTTCTATTACATTCCCGTCTTTATTGTTATTGGGTTTTTTATTTCGTTTTCGTTTCTCGGCGATGGCTTTATAAGTATCTTTTTGTTTGTGTCGTCGCGTCTGCGATGGGGTCGCTTGGAATGAACGCTTGCTCGGATCAAATTTAGAAATAATAATGGGCATGAAAATATCTATAGCCGTTAGTATTTCAATTTTTATTCTAACAATTTTGCACATATTTTGTTTTCAATTATAGAATAGTACAAACCAAACCGCATAAAAAAAAACAATTAAAACTAACGGCATCAAACCGAGTCAACAAACTAACGAAATCGTCAAACACTACCCAAATACACCCCTGTTTTGAAACTTGTAATATAAATTTAGAATGCTGGACTGCATTATGGCACATGCATTATTTACATGTATCGACTGCATGCTAGATGTTCAATGTTTAATAATGCTAATTTAAAATTCCACGACGTCGCACGTCGCCTTGCTTGTAACGTAAACCGTGTCATTCACGAGTCAGCGAATTTACAGTTTGCGCAATTTTTGAAACGATAAATCATCACGTCGATGCGATGTTTGGGGGAACGTCTGTTGCCAATTTAATATTTGTGTCTGGTGTCTCTATTAACGGAGTCATTGTACGGCAGAGGGCGCCGCGCCGCTGGTGGTGTATCGACTCGAACTTGTTTAGGTTGCGATTTGGGTTCAGGAACGACATGGTTGGACGAGCAGGGCACTTATCTAGAGTGTGAAAAAGTTTCTCTTTAACTCCCGTCGGTAATCGAGAGTGGCGGTGATAAACGAACCAAAATGGAATTTGACGGAATCGTCTGGTGCATAGTGGTTTTTCCAATTGATCGCTTGTGCCATTTGGATCCGAAAATTATCGCACGAGAAAGTTAATTATTAATTTGAAACAATGATAAATAGAATTCAAGCATGTTAAACATTAATTAGAGGAACAGAAAAATATTAACAGTGAAACCCAAATATGGTTAAAATTAAAATAGAACGTTCCAATAACTTCGGATTTATTGTCACATTGAGAAACAAAAAACATAAAGAAATGTATTCAAAATTAATTAAAAAAAAAAGCAATACAAAATGAATTTAAAATAAAATCGGTTAATTTTTCTAAATTTTTATTAATATAAATACTGGTAAAATTTTCGCCAAAATTTTTCAATTTACTAGTATACTTCCATCTTAGCCGACGAAATACAGCTACCAACAAACATCGAAAATAATCGGATTTAATGCTCGCAATTTGGAATATAATTTCGCGAAATAACATTAATTTTGTTGTATTAATATGTGATTGACCCTAGTAGATCCCTCGCAAATCCTGGTGGCCTCTCGATTCCCTGTATAATTCATGCGACGCCTGGGCTTATATCGGCTTCCGATCCTTCTGATTACGTGTCGAGCATTAGAATTCGGCTAACTTTAAAATTCACTTCGTCAAATTCCCCCCCACTTTATATCTCTATATCTCGCATTTTTATTTTTATTAAAACTAATCATTCGATCAAATTCAATTCATTTCCCTCAACTAATCTCCGATTCGCAATAGACAGTGCAATGCATCGAGCGTATTCAGATGCGGTCGACTGTGCGACACCCGTCCGTTTTATTACTCGGGGCGTCGCCGGTGCGATTTCTAATTCAGGGATTCAAGGAGCCCATCGATTACCGTTCTCAGGCATTAAACCTGTCGCACATCCTGAACATACGTTGCGTTACAAGATGCTACCGAGCGTGGAGATTTATATCTGAGAGGCGTAGGTAATTCCCTTGTTTTGTCGGGAAAGACCACACCGTGAGGTGGGAAAGGAAATTTATGAACGACGTTCTGTATGTTTAAGTTCCTGTGATCGTGCAGCTGTTATCGATCACGCGCTTTGTTTCTGTACGGCACTATAATTTTATTTCAACTTCCGATTAGCCTCTTGGATCGTGTGCACTTATTCCAAGAAGAAATTTTATCGTCAAATGTAATTTTAATTTTAATTAAGATTGAATGGCCTGTAAAACTACATTTTCTTAAATATTATATTGTAAATCTAGAAAAATATAACCTATGAAAAGCAATAAGGAAAAAATAAGATTGATTACCAGGAATTAAGACATTTTAATTTAATCAAGTAAAATGAGATGTCGATATAAGTAATTAAGGATTTAGTGTAGGGCGATTTAAATTAAAAAATATGCAAATTTAGTAAACTTTTAACCAATCAGATCCTGACAGCCAAGTGGACCATTTGAGATTATGGTGTCGCATTTTTGGTGTAGTCAATTTGTTTGATTGATAAATAATATTGAGGAAAGAACTTTCTGGGCAGTTAAAATTTTTAGTTCATCACACAAATAATTGCGTTCACTGTTATCTGACAACCTATGACAGTAAGTGTATTAAGGGGGATCCTGCTTTAGGAGGACTTAAAATGTCGTTTTTGGGGGAATTTTTTTAGGACAGAAAAAAATGAGCAAATCTAGTGAACTTTTTAGAGCATTTTATTACATATTTGAGCATTAAAGAAAAAATATTTCGAGAGAAAAATATTTAAACGTTTAAATTTTT
Source organism: Geotrupes spiniger (assembly GCA_959613385.1). NCBI lineage: Eukaryota > Metazoa > Arthropoda > Insecta > Coleoptera > Geotrupidae > Geotrupes > Geotrupes spiniger. The sequence goes on along the minus strand of OY390732.1, from coordinate 239,052 downwards.
ATGCACATTTGTGCAACACCTTTCAATTGCAGTCTACAATCGGTGGGAAAGATGTAGCTCGTAATTTTTGTCTGAAGCAAAAAGAACCAAAGAAAATTGTAATTCTCGTATATTTTCTTCTATGTGAACTAAAAAAAAACCTCAAAATTTTGAAATTCAAGATTTTTCTCAGGTTTGAAAATAAATGTGCTCTTTGCAGGAAGAGAAAATCATTTCAACTTGCCAAAAAAGTTGTTTAGAATTTTTTTTTCATTAACGTTTTTAGTTCAAATCGAAGAGAATGCTACTAAAGATAAGAAAAGTTTTGTTTCGTTTTGATTGCTTTTCTAGTTTTCTCGCAATCACGCCCACCAGTTTAGAAAACTCGTAAAAACGAAAACTCGAGAAAACGCGCTCTAAAGTTTACGATCAGGAAAAATGTTAATTTTAGATTACTTACGGAATATCTCGTTATAATCCTACTATAGCTCTTACGAATTCAAAATATTATTGTTTCGAACGACCGATTGAACTTTTTTCAGTACATAGTTCGGTGTTATGTGACTGCGGGAAGGGGGGCGCGCTTCGTTTGTCCGAGCGTTCATGCGTTCGTATATTTTTTTCACGACACCTCACTGTGTTTAGTGCTGTATCTTTCAAAATATTGCGAATTAGCCGCTATAACTTGTTATACATATTCTTAGATATATTAGGCATAGATTTGTGCAATAAAAAAAATCGATTTATTGAGCCTTCTAAAGCAGGATCCCCCCTTAAATGGGTATTAACGCCATCTAAACTTGTAGTTAAATTTCTTAGAAATCGCTTCCCCTAATTTCTCTTTCCACGTGTTTCGGTGAAACTGACGCTTCGGAAGTAACAAAATCGCATAAGTAGAAAATTTTTATGAAAAATTAAAATAATACTTTTATGTTTGTGAGTAAATCACGCAACACCATATCTCACCTGCACAGGTTGCGAAACGGAATAAAAATAATTTAATGCAGTCTCTCGGTCCTTATCGCGCGACGCCGACGTCATTTTAAATTCGACTCGCTGTCGCTTAATGCCGCGAGATTTACGGCGTCGCGCCTTGGCGTAATCGGAACCGCGCGAATTTAATTGACACAACACGACCGATTAACCGGATCACGACGTTCTTTTGCCGACTCGAGTTTTGTACACTTCGACGTCGAAACAACGACACCGTCATGTTCCACACGCGACGCGCCGGTTTAATTTCGGAAACAAATGGATATCCGGTATTGTTTCCTGCCCTCGCGGTAATTTTGTTCAGCAATGTTTGAGTGTTCTCGCCATATCGGAGCCATTGTGCTCGGCGATGGAACAATGACGTAAATTGAATTTTGCGCGAAGTGGATTTATGAAGCGATTTGAATTTGACGGAAGTCATCTTAGTATGAGTTTATTAACAAAAGGCATCGTGGTAATCTGTCATGTTCGTATATTGTTCAGTTTACAAGTTCTGGGTGGAAACGAGAGCGTGAAGTGACATCTATGGGCCATTGTGATGTTATTGGCGATACGAATTGAAGTAAATTGTGTAAACTTGGACCAATGCAGGCGACGTAGTTCAGCGAGTTTGAATAATACACTTTCGTCAAATGCGATGGTTTTTATTAGTGGTCTATTACACAGTTAAATTGCTCATGTAGCAATGCATCGTCGGCTGGATTGACACTGATTTTACTCGCGAAACGATGCGATCGAACGTATGGCTGGAAGCAACTCACTGTATCGTCACACTGCTCAAACTCTCTAATCGAATTTTAACGTCCCTTTGCATCTGCTACTGATGTAAGGATGTCCTATTATATCGCATACCTTATATGGTCTTTTTACGGGGGGGGGGGGATCATTATTTAGCGTCCCTGGCATAGTAGACGTTGAGTGACATTGAATCAATTTAACATATTAAAGTATTAATCATTCGTTGTTACGTTGGTTCAATTGTAGTTTTGTTACTCGTTACCTGTTTAAGTAGACAAGTTTACGGAAATTATAAAAATGGAAAAATCAGGGGTTCGCTCAGTTATAAAATACTTGCAAAAGAAAGGGTTGTCGCCAAAAGAAATTCATACAGACATGATAGGTGGATTAAGTGAAGTTGTTGTTGTTGTTGACGGCCGCCGTAAACGACTGCTTGGAAGAGCAACCGAAAGATTTTTTTTTTCCAGTGAAATCAAAGGTTTGGGGAGACTATGTAGAAAAATAAATGTTTGATATTTCTTCAGTTTGTTTCCTTCTATATTAGAGACCGTAAATACTGATCTCTGTTGTATTCAGTGTACTACTGTGCAACTACATAGCTGCTGAGAATTCGTAATTTAATTACGAAGAAACTCATTCACTGATTATTTCGTGTGGACCGCGTCGTTACTCAATACCCAATTGATTTTCGTGACACACGTCCATAACACGCGAGTCCATATCCGTCGTTAATTTCGTCACGACGTCGAAACATTACTAACTGAAAGCGCGCCGACAGGAATCCGAGATATTCTCATAAATTTTATGCAGGTAATGCTATTGAAATTCTTTCGTTGGAAATGTACATAAAATAACGATTTGGCGACGGCCGCGCGCGACCCTTTTGCTTATTTCGCTCTTCCGCATTCGCATTTCATCGTTAAAATCGAATCAGAGGCAGATTCTTGCCCATTAAAATCAAGTCGGATCGCTAATTCGATCGCTCGCCTCGAAAATCGCCCACGTCACCGAATTAATTGAGTCGCCGGCGCGAAAAAGTCGTGGAAAACGAGCGTCGTTTGATGATTAAAATTATCGACTTACTATTTATAGTAGTATACTATATATAATTAAACGGAATTATTTTATGTTGTTTTATTGTGAAGTTTTAATACATTTCCAACACGATAAATTTGTAAATATATCGACGGCACATAGACGTCAATACTAGTGCTGATATATGATCACAGATGTCTGCTTTGATCGACTAAGTCGGTACCGTCGAGATTTGTAACCACTGAAATTTATTTTCAACAAAGCGGCAGTGCCAACTTAGTCGGTCAAATCGGTTCTCTGTGATTACATACCAGCACGAGTGCTTGGGTATTGACGTCCAGTCTTCGTAAGTCATATTAACATAACTACATGCACCTCGGTGATCTGATGGCCCTGAATAATTTAGTTTACAATGCTGACAGGTAAAAAAATAAATTTCAATAAACCGACTACTTATGTACTTCATAACAGTACATGACGTAATAAAGACAAATATCCAAACCATCCTCAACTCAGTACGTAGGTATGTGCACATCGTGTAATAAAAAAAGCACGCACGTCAATCGACTCCATTATTAAAATATCTAAATCCGGATCAAAAAATCGTAATTGCGCCATTAAGAAGAAAATTCCACGTTACGCAAAACCCGTAATCAGATTTTCAATTCTCCGCAAAATGGAAACTATCGGAACGCAAATTGAAGTCGTGCACGCTGCACGTGCGGGTCACTGTTAATAAACACAATTCACGGCCAGTGACCATCAAAGGCCGGAGCCGGATTACAACCCTTTGCAGTTATATTAATAACTCGGTTTACGGTGTTCGGCTCTGCTGCGGACCGACTTTTTCCTACTCAATTATGCTTGCGAACTTATCGATCGGCGATGATGCCGGATGACGCGGTGTAAAAGATCGAACACGTCGGGCGCATCCATCGGATGGCGTTGCGGACGCCGGCGACTGTGGACGAATTAATTTTGCTCTAATAAGCCGATAACGAGCTGAATGGCATTTTGCCATTTTCTTTGTAATTGCAGTGTGACCTAAATGCGCGAGGCGTAGTCGCCGATAATAATTATATCCTAATTTTGAATCATGATTCGGCGATACACAGATTTAAAAAAAAGTCAATATCAGCAACGACTATTAGTGAAAATATATACACTACGATGAAATGATTTTTTTAATCTGTTTTGCATATTTTCTCTGCGCATTTCCAAGTCGCGGAAACGCAGACATTTTAGTTTGTGATAGTGTTACCTACATTAAATAAAAATAAATATGATTTGTAGGTCAAACTTTAACAACGTTCGTCGAGATCTTTAATAAATGTAAAACTAATTTGGTTGTACTTACATGATTGTGCTGTCGCAAATTGAAGACATCGAAGTCGATCTGTAAGACAAATAGAAATAACTGTTCTTAGAATTTTGTCGGCACTTATTTAACTTTTAAGCTTAAAATTAAATTGACAACACCAGACTTTGACAATTTTTAGGTTAATGTTTGTCATTGCAATGGGGACAGACTCGCAAGTGAAACACGCATGACATTTCAATATCTTTACATGCACTCATAAATATAATTACCAATGTTTTAGTTACATCGTTAGATTTTGTGGAAAATTTACTGTAAATATGTTGTAATTCATATAACGTTTTGAAATGGAACTAAGTATATTTCTTTTTTAGTTTTCTAGTTGTTATGAACAGCAAATGTAACAACATATAAACGTTTTAAACCAAAAAAATTAACGTTTAAGATTATTTAAGATATTAAGAAAATAATGCATGGGAAACGAACGTAATCAACTTTTTTGTTGTATTTATGAAATTGTTATCTTGGTATTAAAGACCATATCGTTAAGAAAACGACGATTACGATTACAGTAGCAACGACATTATTAATCAAATTTATAAAGAAATCTCCGTCGGTTGTAACCGAACCTGTACTATCGGTAATACGACAAGTTCCACTCGCGCAAAATCACAACTTGGCGAATACGTTAACTTAACCGAACAGATACTACACAAACAAGTCACAAACGCGAATAACTCAAACCCCATTTACAAAATAATCAGATTCGCGATCGCGAGCATCACGCCATTGCATCGCTTCGAAACTTGAACTTGCGAAAGTAAACAGCACGGTCTGCTTTCGCCAAGATTGCATTCGGCGTTTATCGTAAAACTGAAACGGACGCGTAAGAGGCAAATAAAACGCTTAACGGCGGCAGTCGACGAGGAATTACGTCCTAGAGCAGCGCCTGAGAATTCAATTTTAAGAAACGTATAGGCCAGATCCAATTTGGAAATTGCATCAGTGTCAACGTCGCCCGGCCCGTAACGCAATTGCCATTATGTTTGCGATTATTCGTGTGTCGACGCCGCCGAAATTGCCAAGTTGAAAGAGCGGCGTAGGCCGTTTCTATTTAAATTTAACGAGGTTGGTTTCGCATAATTGAAAGTCGTTGCCGTAACCGTTTGGTTTTATTCTTGACGTTGAAGATCGTAGCTGAAGTTGGTTGTTAATTGGTCGTAAAGACTGAAGGAGTAATTAATTATCGCAATTTGCATTTTATATCTTCAACTTCGTCAACATGATGAATTTATGAGTAAAAATATACTTGTTTTAATAATCAGCATGGTGTTTTTTTAATGAATCATTTCCACAGTAGCTTGGCGAACATCAAAAAGATTAAATAAGCACTAATAATAAAATGAAGTGGTTACCCTAGACAAAAATATTTTCATTATTAGTACAACACATTGATTATATAGTACGACACAGTCTTTGGTAATTTACGTCGAACCAAGTCGACACCTGAACGATTAATCAAATCTGCGTGTTATGAATAAAAATTTACTACGACCACTATCGGAGAGATTAAACGGGACATGAAAACTACGTTCTGATACGTCGATACGTAAAAGCTTTCAATGCCGATGCAAAAATATCCAACGCGATATTTTTTCGAGCGTAAATGTCGCATGTCGTCTAAACGGGCGACTCAGATTTCATTTTTCCCGGTGATTTATGACGGCGAAAAACGCCACCATATTTCCTCAGAGTCCACGTGACGAAGCTTTATATGACGGGAGCTGATTTTTTTTCTATCGACTCCGATAGCTCAAATCGTTCCTTGCATCGATTTTGTCGGTCGCAGATGAAAGCGAAATTGAAAGAGCAGTGGTGTCCCTAAATGAATTTTAATATTTATATATAAAAAATAAATAAATAAATAATTGAATAATGCAATTTGTTATATCAATAAAGTGGGGCAAAGACAAAAAAAAAATTCTGTGAAACGTGACAAAACTGACAAAACAATTGTTTAATTGCATTTTTCCAGCGCGAAAATCAGATTTAGCCGACGCCGTCAGCTGCGCGCGCCTGAGAAAAATCTACATCGCGAGGAAATTAGGAAATAAAAGTTTCACGACAACGCAGTTCCGGTTCGCCGAGAAAACAACTGTTCAATATTTACGCGACATTGGTCGACGATAAATAATCGGCGGGCCGAAGCGATGTCTGGACGTTTCGCGGAATCGTAAAATTTTCAACGACGTTCGTGACCGCCGAAGAGACTAACTAATTTAGTCTCCAACGAAGAATCGTATTTATTTATTATGCGAACGAATTTGCCGAACATGTTCGGAACTAATGCGACACTGACAAGATTCTAATTGGACACACTGGAGTAATCCGCTTGTCTTGGATTGATTAATCTAACCTAATAATTAATTGGGAATGTGAGATTTATTCGTCTCACTCCGTCAGCTCGTTTCCGAAAACTCTGCTTATAAATAAACTCGAAATGTATTAATGTGCGTATTAGTAATCTTGTTAATCATTTCTAATAAATTTACGGCTGTCCCATAACTATAAAGTCGATACATGTTTCAAAAATGCGAGAGAGCTAAATTCGCGGAGGATACTCGTACATACATACATGTAATGGTCTATATAAATTATATGGTTTTCTTTCTTCTTCAAAGCAGCCATACATTGTATCGGCCGGATTAGTTTCGCTTCTTTTATACGACCTAACGACGATACGGCAGCCATAAATCGCGAGTTAAAATCAAGTTTGCATGCAAGGAGCTATGCGCGTTCCACGGAAACTTACACAGTTTGATTTAATCAAGGTGGAATAAAATGGTAATATCGACTAACTGTCTATTAACTCGAACAAGCCCGCACTCGTGTGCCATGATATCGCGTGGTAATTTTCATACACATAAATCGCACGAGGATAACAGGCAAATCATAACAAACAATTAATTCACTTTAGCAACACTTAGTGAATGTGTAAACACTTGGGGTTGTCTCCCGTCCTGCAAAAGTTTATTTTGCTAATTTCCTGGTCTTATCGTAATCTACCTTATCTTGGCGATTGCTCCTTTTATTTATATTGCAACAACATTCTAATTTTGCTTGTGTTCAATTTTTCCCATTACTTCTTATATTACCTAATCCATTGTTGCCAACACCGGTATATGTTCGTCTCCTATTCTCCAGTTTCCAAATATGTTGCAATCGCTGCAAACAGGTTTCAGCCGCCCAATGAACCCGTACAGTTACCTTTGATCTTCTCTTATTTTTTTGTCACAACCATGACGGTCACTATCTGCATCAGCTTCTCTATAGCTTCTCAGATACATTACTTTCACTTATTTATGTTCTTTTTTACTTCATAATTTCGCGTTGGTTCCCATAGAATCAGTTAATAGTTTCAGTTTCCTTATCATCCTTTACCAAATTTTCCATTGATCCTTCAATGTGTTCAAAACTAGCTAACTGATTGAACTCAGAACTGACGTCAAATTGTCCGTCCCTTATCTATTCCAACATTAAAAACGTATGTGTCCACTTCCACCACAAACTAATCTGTCCCTTCGGTTTCTTGTAATGTCGCCATTGAACTTCGCAATTCCTCACTACATTTAACGCTCGTTGTTCAAAAATCCAACTTAGATTCTACGATTTTCTATTGCCATATTCGACCCCCCCTGGTCTTGTCAAAGCTAAGTTTAACTTACAAAACCATGTTTCACAGTTCAAACAAGTTAATCCCGTGGATCCGATTTGCAGACCATTAAATGTAGACATAACATCAAAAGAGCCACAGAGTAATCATAATGAGACACAAAACGAAATTTGGGTAATATAAATACAGATGCAGCTGAAGTAATTAACGTATGTGCCACCATCCCATTGTCAAAAAATGTTCATAAACCTTTCTTCAACTTGATAAAATGTGGCATTTCGCAACGAACGAAGCGACCCGAAATAGCTTAGAATTTTCTTCTAAACATAACTGCTGGCTCTGAAATTCCGTTAATTTATTTTCTAATTTTGTACCAACCGTTTTACACACCTCATTTTACGCGCGACCCTTCGAAACAGGTAATAAATAACCGGCTCGGAGGTCTCGAATTTGCTAAATTTCGAGTAACGCTCGTTCCCCACATAATTAAATTTCGCCTCTCATGTAACGACCTCGACAAGAAGCCGTCGCGTGTAGGCTCCCGTTTTTACGCGTGTATATAATTTCCAGAGCGTACGCATCATCCCCGTTGCCCGCACATAATCTGCGGTAACACCGGACTTAATTAGTGCGGCTCAATCGATACCCCATTGTCTTGCACACGTCACTAAAGTAATAATTAATTAATGGGAGGGCAGCGTCCGCTATTGTTGGATCTGTGATTCCAATCGAGACCGAGGAAATCGCGAACGCGCGACAAGTCGTTTACGGTTTATTATCGAAATTATATGCGCTACATCGTCGCGCGAACAATGCAATCGCCGACTGCATGCTTACATAGCGGTTTGTTATCGAATCGTTCCTTTGGGATTACAATGTCGTGTCTAATGTTTTTTTTAATTGTGATATAACGCATTCAGCGACGAATCAAGATTTTGCTCATGGCACTCTGACGGACGTTCGAGGATTAGGCGACCTAGGGGTGAGAGGCAAAATTTACAATTTGCTCAACGTTGTCATACGGCGTTAACTCCTGGTTATGGTACGGGGGGCAATACGCTATGGAAAAAGATATCGTCTGGTATTCATTCCGGGCACACTAAACGCCAGGCGTTACATTGATTCAGTGTTGGAAACAATTGTTCCACTACTACAAAACCTTCCAGGAGCAGCCTTCCAGCAAGATAATGCGTGGCCTCATACTGCTCATGTAATGTCAGCCTTGTTAGAAAAAAAACATGAATATGTTGCCCAGGCCTCCAAGATCGCCCGACTTAACATGTCTGGGATATGATGGAAAAAATATTACGGCGTCTACCCCATCCTCCAAATATCTTAGAGGAGTTGCGTCAACAGTTACAGATAGCAGTATGCCCAGAAGGGTTGCTGAGTGCATACGTGGGGATGTAACTCACTATTAACTTTTTAATCATTAAATGTTATCAATAATTTGTGCTACGTGCACTAGATATTTTCACCAAGTTTCATCATTCTACGTTCAGTGGTTCGCGGCGGTCTATTTTATTTGAAAGGCAGTGGTATAACTACAAATTTTCTCGACGGTGCGTTGGTGATTGAACGAGGCAAAAGCACGCACCGAAAATAAAAATTTTGCGTGGTCTCGCCCGCTCGTTCATATTGCTACAAGACCGGGCAAAGCCGCACTTAAAAGTAATCCTGTTTTCGCAGTTGAGTACACGCTTTCTCCCACGCTATTAAAACCGACATAAACTAGCGGGTTATTCGTTGGATAGTTCATTTTATTGAATCAATATCCAGGGATATCAATAAACCCCGTTCAACGTCGGATGGAAATACATACAGCAACGTCATTTCAGGGTTTTCATATGTCAGTGATTCAAAACTCGCACCGGGTGGGGGGGGGCACCAATCATTTACTTCCTTTCTTTTCCAGTCAATCATTTTGCAAGGTCTATTAATTAATTTTTTAATCTTTATTAATAAAAATTTATAAATTTAACAAACCCTACCACACTTCGTGACTTCTACGACGCATTCAAAATCACTTAAGTCTTTAGTTAAATGTAAATACAATTTATATAATTCCTAAGTCTAACTTTTATTACACCGATAATTCATTTCTCTTTACTACTAATTTTGCAATTTGATGAACAATTTATTGTTCTTACCGTTATTTCTCCTTTTTCGTAATTTCATATTTTTTGTTTTACATTTTTTTATTCCCATTTCCCCCATCCAACGACAAGACCTTCTCCGCGGACACGAACCCGGCATAAAACAGCTGCCAGCTTACGCGGAAAATTTCCCTACAAATGAACGAAACGGGACGAGACACGAAACGGAGGCAACCACCGGGCGTAAAGAATGTGTGCAATATGCAACGAAATTCATTCCGCGGCCTCGCGATAAATATGTTGCATTCAATTCCGCGCGAAATAAAACGACGCGAAATCCCAATCTCTTTGCAGCGAAACGGAAGCGTTTCTACTAACACGCACTGCACCCGCATCCGACGAGATTGTTTCCCTGTCGGTTTGGCTCCCGCTTCATATCTGACCGGGATTACGCTCGGCTGTATCGTTTTCGCAATAAAAGGAGCCGGAACGCCGCCGCGGATACTCGAGGGAATTTCCTCCAGTTTCAATTCGGAGAGGTGACTTTAAAACACTCATCGGTCTTGTTGCGTTCCCGCCGCGGTTCGCGAGTGCCATTGTTTCTGATACAAAGCCGCGTTTTTGCTCGTAACTGTGGGAGTTATTAATGGAAAGTATTACAACGGTATCGCATATATATAACATAGACACGGACTAAATTTTCGTGTCGGCCCCCGCTGACTTATAATGGAATATTCGAGTGGGGGAAATTGTGGTTTTCCTTCCACTTGTTTGTGTATTAGAAAGATATGCTTTTCGTCATTTCGGTCCATAATGTTTCCTCATCTTTTTAAAATTTATTTGTTTTTCGTATTTCGCAAAGAAACAAATAGACGCAAGTAATAATAATAGTTGTAATTTGATTGCACCCTCACATTTTATTTTAAATTACATATTTAATCCGTTGTTGAGGACAAAATGCACTTGCATAATTCAAACATCAAACGTTTCTGAATTTTTATATATATATATATATATATATATATATATATATATATTTTCTTAGCTAAATTTTTATAACTTTAATTATTTTTCAGTTAGATACTTACAATTTCACTACATGCTCGTTTTTGGACAATTTGAAATAATTCATTCATTTATTGGAATTTTTGTAGTATCGTCATTTTTGAATTTTTGCAATTTTAAGCACCTCGAGGCACCAAGGCCTACTTGATTTAAAAAAAATCGAACGTAAACTAAAAATAAGTTTCAGACCAAGCATGAATGCGCGGAATTGACGTGCATTACAAACCACCAAGGATGCGTCTCGTGCCCGTTGAAAAAGAAAACCCGTTTGCCTTACATCGATTCGTTGGTAAACCCATTTGCCTTAACAGATCACAGAATTGCAAGAAAATTCAATTTGGTGGCTTTGAAGCACTTCCGTATGATCGGCCACCGACCGTACTAGAAAATACACTTTAAAAAATTACGAGAGGCAATTTCCTATCAGGGATGATTGGCCAACGTCGCAGAACTTCTTGACCTCTAACATACAAATTTTAAAACTACGTTTCGTTTTTATTTAATGTCAAAAGACACGATCGTTGGTTGCTTCGCACGAGTGTTTTAACTTTGGTCAATTTTCGAAACCATGAATAAAATAAAATGAAATAATTTGAATTGTAATAAAATTTAAGGGGGTTATAGTAGGTCTCACTATCATAAATGCTAAATCATTTTGAAGAATAAATTAGATTAACATAAAAATGAAAACAAATACCAAACGCAATTAAATAACAACCTCAAAGGTCCAAGATTTTATAAAGTTTACGAGTTACTTCCAATCTACTCCCTTGCATTTTCGTTGTGCGCCACAAGATATATGTATTCGCTTAAAACTTCTTCGCTTTCGAACGAAACTTTCCGTCGGATGGGGAGCAACTCGAGAAACTGAAGTAAGTACATCGGAAGAGTCAATAACGCGAAAAAAAATCGAGTGGCGGTTTCACTTATCCCGGCGGAAGCGGCGAAACCTCGACGGGACCGGAACTAACCCAGTTACAGGCAATCGAAGTTTTAAACTGATTACAACTTTCGCCGTTTCGGCCGTAACGCGTCAAGACTATAAATCGTCCTAATGAATGCTCAAAATCGGGTCTCATATTAAACAATTTACGAGCGGGGAAACTTCGTGTGAAATGTAATTATGTCACGTGGGCCTCGAGTTTTTCGCCGCGGCAATCGATCGACGCGGATATACGGAAATCGTTTAAAGTCGTGGAAAATATGTTTGGTCGCGCGCGATCTGAATTATCGTTGTTTAGTCTTTTTTTAGATTAATTAATGGTTGGGGTTGCTTCGATGTTATCGTTAAGTCCTTGTGTCATTTATTTTTCAGTCTAAACATTCTCTGGGACTCAATTAGTAGACGGTCTGTTGAATTTAAGTCCTTACGTATTTTTCATTGCAGCTGCTGAAACTTTTCTACATGTGCACAGTTAACTCTTGGTTTTTCCTTCAATTATCGATGTTATTGTTAAGTCCTTGTGTCATTTTTAAATCTCAACTTTGTGCCTCCTTCACTTTCGTGCGTAGCACCACACAGGTTTACTTTGAATAAAATAAAATTATTTACGTATTTTACGCGATATCTTTCAATTATTTATTTTCAACGACATTTCTTGTTAGATTCCACACATTTATCATAATTTTTACTATCACCGTTTCATTCATCATTTGTATCGTTGTGTTGGATTTTATCTCATTACAATACACACGTTGTTTTATTTGAAGTCATTGCGATTCAATCGCCGAATTAATTAATGTATACGATTGTGCGGATTACAATTCCTCTACGTCACGTCGATGCGCCAGCAATGTAACGCTTACCAAATTACTGTCATAAATTAACTATCATAAATTCTGCTTTAGTTGGGGAAATTATTAATTTTGCGAGCAAATTCATCGGAATATAGTTTCACAGGTCGATATTTGTTAATTATAACGTGACTAAGTGCGAAAATTGGAAACTTCATTAATTTTTTTTTTACTTTGGAGCGATCAATTTTATCACAACGCGTTAACAACGACGTTCACAATTTTAAATTAAGTTAGTGTGAGTCTCGTAAAAATAAATTACGCGAATTTAAAATATTCATTATGGTCCTGTCAAGCAATAAATCGGTTGCAATTCGTTCCGTTCTAATAATACATTTTTTGCATTTTAAAATTTTATGTGAGGTGGTTTTTGAGTACTTTCCAAACACGAGTGATAAACCCCGGGACAGAAGAATATTTATTTTTACAAAACACCACGATTCCTTCAACGCTTCGAAGTACTTACATCACTGACTTACATTGTACGTGTCCCGTATCTTTAATAAGATGAGAATCGACAAACTTAATTACTAGTATAAGCATTTCTGCATGTAATCACGTTTATTTAATGTAATGAATTACTGCTATAGGATTAAACTTCGGGGTCCAATTCAACCGACCCAAACAAACAAGCAATGTCCCCTACCCAGTTCCGAACCGATCCTAGACTAGCATTATGCATTAGAGTGCACGTGCATAAATGCGAAGAAACCGAAACACGCTTTGTCTCGGAATTATCGGAACGGTCTGCAGTTTTGGAAAATGTGTTTGCTGCTGCGGCAACTACGTATCATCGTGTACGCCTGAACACCCGGGCCGCGGTGTTTCCGTTCAACGTGCTTCCGAGCGAAACCGCATTTATATTCATATCTTACGTGTTACGTTGCATCGTTCGATTGTTAGCGCCGGCATTTATCGAGGGATGAGGTTAATTACTATCAAGTTTCGTGGAAAACAAGGAACGCGAGATCTACTCGAATATTGCGTGGGTGTTGTACGATTTTGATTTGATATGTGAGCTTGTATAACAAAATATTTAACCTGACAACAAATTCCCTAATAGAAAATATTGGTATCGTATACTACATATTTCTTCGCTTATTGAAAGGGAAACAAGAAACAAGAAAGATATTCAACGCTTGTGTAAAAAGCATGATAATGTATGAAGCGGAAGTGTGGGGTTGGAGAGCGCGGAAAAAATTATAAGGAGTGCAGCAAGACAATTAAAAAGGACACTGGCATTTGCAAAATCAACACCAAAATAAATTGCAAGGCATAAGACTGGGAGCGACAGGTTGGCGGTCGAAGCATGGGGTAGGGCATTGAGGTATGAGTTGAGAAAGAGAGAAGGGATGGAGCAAAGTTTGGAAAGGATGTCAATAAAGAAAATAAGGAGCAGGGACGATATGAGACGGAAAGTATCTAACTGGGAAGAAGAATGGAGAAAGCTGCTGGAAAAGGCAGGGTGAAAAAGAGAGGGGAAACAAGTGGAAAGAGAGATAATAGATAGATGGAGGCACGTCGAAGCGCAAAAAAAAGGGGCAAAATAAGGAAGGCAAAATATAACACAAAATACAGAAAAATACAAGTGGATGGTGGAGGACCAATATACCTGAGGGAAAGTTGGGCGCCGGAGAGGAAATTATGAGATGAGTGAGGATTACAGGAAATGCGAATTCTGTGTGGAAGGCGAAGATAAATGGGAGCACTGGATGAGAAAAGAAGTTAAGATGGAGGAAGATGAGAAGAAGAATATAAGTGATTGGAGAAGAAGCATGGGGGAAGACGGAGAGGGGGTGAGATTCTTGGTAAAGCTAAAGGAATTGAAGGAGAACAGGAGAAGGATCGTGAGGGAATGCAGGCAGGAGACCACACCAAGGAAGAGATGAGAAGGGAGGGGAAGAGCCGGGAGAAGAAAGTAGTAGGTCGGGGAGCGATAACATGTAAATACTAGGTATGAAACATGATGTATGGAAAATAGTTTTGTTTCTACATATTTCATTTGTCATTCTTTTCTATTTTCTTTCCAGTTGCAATAAAAATTAAACAAATAATAGGCCAATCAAAATAATTAATTCAATATATTTTTCCAGGTCGTATTGAATTTGTAAAAATGTGTGACTTTATATCCCGCAGCATTCCACACACATACATCAGTAACTTAATTTGTAACACAACACCGCACATCAGCCTTATTGTTACAGTAGCGGTATTCGTGTATTTCGACGAGTGTTGGCTTTTCCTCTATCTGAAGACATCGAACGCGTCGATCGAGAAGTTTTTTAACCTTGATACACAAGTCGCACACTGATGAAATTGTCAAACCGAGTTCGCAGCCCTATTTTACCTCTTTGACAACACCGAGACCCACGTTGCGCGCCATTAATGTGATATTTAATTGGGTATATTCATTTTAGTCATTCATTTAAGTAAATCAACGATTAGCCTATTATTTTATTCCGATCTATTGAATTTTGAATTAGTATTGGATTATTTTTTTTTTAAAGAAACTGAATATAATAGAATAGAATATGCAACATGTAAAGTACTTGTTTTACAAAAAAAAATCCAGAAATGAGGAAAAGTAGAAAGTACTGCAGAAAATTAAAATTAAAATCTTATCGAGAGCAAAAGACACAAACAAACGTTCAGGGAGATTATGTAGAAAAATAAACGTTTGATATTTGTTCAATTTGTTTCCTTCTATGTTAGGGACCGTAAATACTGATCTCCCCGTATATGCATTTTAGTCATTTCTTTAAGTAAATCAACGATTAATTTTTGAATGAAAGGCACGCATTAGACCAGAAATTGTAAAAGTATTTTTGAATTTTTTTTTCATGACATTTTCAGTTATTATATATATATTAGAACCCTAACAGAAAACCTATCCAACTGAAAATAACAACACTAACGACGTATTTATTATTTAACGCTCCCGATTTTGTGAAAATAGTTTCGCCTGTCACGCCATCGCAAATTATAATGCCGCCGCAATCAATCATCGCCGCAAATTTGTATCAAATTTTTTTCGCGCAACGTCGTCAATTTTTCAACACGAAACCACGCATGATGCACTCTCAATGCGTACGAGATACCACCGCATTATTTCCACGAATACGCTGCGAAACCAAACCAGACAAAATATCTTTTCAGGGCAAACGATAAAAACCAGTCGATGACGCACGCTCCTGACAGAAAGCGCAGTTGATACCGTCCGCTTGCATTCAGAAAAATCGGCACGTTTCACGTATTAAATATTAAATAACAATAGCAATTAGCCGATGATTCGACTGGATCGAGTTTTCGAGTGGCTTTCCCTGCACGCGGAACGAGGGAACGTGCCTCCGATACTTTCGGAGCGGTTCCGACACGATTTACGGCGGATATGGAAGGTATTCCGGGGATTATTCTATCATAGGTTCGTGCATTATGCAGCCCGAGACGAGCCAGATGTTTAATTCAAATAGTACACGTCAAATCGGGCGGCGGCGGCGGCGCATCGATTGATTGTGTACTACGCGGAGGTGGCTTCGCCGGTTATTAAAGAAACGTGTCTAATAATGGGTTCGGGGTGCGAATTTTAATGGATTGCCTTGAACTTCCAGGCACGACGTTGAGCTCGTGCGAAATGCGAATGTGATTTTCCCATTAGGCTTACAAGGGAGGGGAGGGGGTCTTGTGCCAAATCAATTTAATAAATGTAGTCCTTGCGGTGGCTCTAAGTAACTTTGTTACAGGTGTATGTTACATGTCCAACCCTACTAGTCGGACAAAATAAAATATTACACTAATTTATAATATTGCTACCCGCCAGTTGCCGTATTCTCATAACATAACACAATATCTCAAAAATGAAAGCACCTGGCAACTTTTCGGCTCTACAACATAATGTTATTAAATATTGCCGCTACTATATGATATGTGACGAATGGATCATTTGCGAAAGGCCTGTAATTGAGCGGTTTCTGCAGCAACTCATTCATTCTGTTAACATATCCATCTTTATTAATGGCCACGGTGTAACATTGTCTTTATCAGTTTCAAGAATTAAAATGTTAGGGTTGTTATGATTATAGGCGATGAATTTCTTATGTTCTCTGTCTCGACAATAGAATTTCAAACAGAAAGAACTGTCAATTCAATATTTCAATTCAGGTTTTATTAGATTATGTGCTACTTAATTTGTAATGGATTTTCAAAGCCTTATTTATTTCCAATTACACTTTGCACTGCGATTTCATAGTTTTATTAATCTTTGATGAATACCTGTCTCATCTTCAATTTATATATTCCAATTAATTTCGTAGATACTTTTATCGCCAGACGCATGCTTTAAAACTGCACGAGACCCCGCCGTTCACCATCCATCATCGGTGGGTTACTCTCGTCGAAACTTTCGCCTAATACGGAGCCGAACTTCATAAAAGCTTTCTCAAGATCAAGCGATTCCGTTGCGGGGTTCCAGTTTGTCCGAGATAATAAATCAGCGAGCTTTCGATCGCCGCGCGTATTACAAGTTCGTTTTGCTACGCGAATCGCGCTATCTCGTTCCGGATTAGCGTTCGAATTAATGTCGCCCCAGATTCGAAGAGTAGGATTAAGCATTGTCTAATATGTTTGTAATTATATTGTGGATTACGTTTCCACCCGATTTATTATATCGGGCTCAAAGTTGTTGGGTTTATTGTTGGTTTTAACGTGAAGCAGTAGGGCGTTTCGAAATATGAACGTAGATTAATTGGTGTTGTCAAATTAACACTAAAATCACCCCAAGTGACAAATTTAATAATAACAATGATAATGTAAGTAATATGTTAATTAGGTCACAATTATAATGTTGACAGAAGCAATGCATAATGTGCATACTTTATTAACGCAAGTGATAACGACTGATTAGGTCACAGTCTTTATGTTCATTAGATTATTACTTTCGCATTATATAAATAAAGTTCAAAGTATAAAAGATTATTTAGCAGCATTAGCAGCCAAGTGTCATGCAAACAGAGATTTATTATTAGGTGTGGATTGATTACATAAATAATATTTGCAAAAACACTACAATATTTTTATTTATCTAAACGAAATTATTATTTACGTTAACTCGAAACTCTTAAATCAACTTCAGGGTAATCCACAAATAAAATGTTTTTTTTTATAATTATTATACACGACGAAAGTCAAAAGTACTTATTTTAAGATAGAATAACAAAAATTGTTGGGCGTTACGAAATGCATGAAAGAAAAATATTTTATTCATGTCAGGAAAAACTTTCTCTGAATAATCTGCTCCGTCCTGCCACATTTCAAGCAGCTCCGTGCGTTTAATACGCACGTCGCCGTCGGCTTGAAATATTAAAAGTTGCAAAGAGCGCCCAAGTAGCATTTAATATTTTGTACGCATTACGCTGAATAATTAAAGTATTTTGAAAAGGATCTAGCTGGAGATTTTCTTAAGCCTACGATACGAAAATGCACATTTTTAACATTACGTTGTATGTGTATTTATAAGTATAATAAAAAGCAGGCGCAAGAACTCTACTTTACTACATTTGTACATTTGTGTACAATAACATGAACATAAGTATCACCAAAAATAATTTCGTACAACTCCAAAACTATTAGTAAATTATGAGCACACTCATATTTTACTTGAGGGGGTAGTTCACGAAAGTCGTGAAAAAAATCAAATTGTTCTATTTCATCACAACTAATGCAAATCTGGTAAGAAATAGTTCTGTACAACCCCCAGAAGCTACTAATTGATTACATATTTGTCTATATGCTGCGCGGAGCTCTTTAAAGGGGAGTCAGAAAATGGACTGGAAAAAAATCAAGCTATGTCGTCGTAAATGAAATTATGGTAATAAATAATTTTGTACAACCCTGAGAAACTATTAATAAATTTAAAAAGGTCACCACGCGTGCTCATATAGTAATTGAGGTCCCGGATGCAATAACGCTCTGAGCGCGTGGACGTCGAAACAAGTATTGTCCAACCGATCGATATTTTGGGGAAATTCTTTTTTCGGAAAATGGATGAAACAAAAATACTATCTTGTGTAACTTTCTGCATCTTTTTTACCCGAACTATTTTTTGATCCGTCAATTAATTTGTCCAGAAAAAAATAAAATAGTGGAATTTTTTCGTTCGACAATTCAATTAATTTCAATGCTTTTTAAAACTCGAATCGCGAAATCTCGGGAACTATCCGACCAAACTAGTTGAAATTTTTAATGGAACACTGTGACACTTCACTGTTGCGAATAGAGTTATTGCAATCGTCGAAATAATCATTTGTTGTTTTTCGCTATTGGTCTTGCGACATTCTCTTATCGATATCATTGTTCCTTAGACTGTAACGTAAATTTTGATGTATCACTTGGCGTGATAAGTTTAAAACCTGGAAAGTTGTTGCTTTGTAAACAAAAGGTTCGTTTACCACGCACGACGCGTCAAGCGCTTCCGTCTACTTTACTGCATTTTATTCTTGCGAGCATAGATTAATGCCCAAATTACTTAAGTGTTTATGTGATAATCGTGATTGAAGCATACCGTTATTCTTCTATGCAAGTATGCAATCAAACATAGAGCGCATATGAATGAAAAAATTGCAATACGATTACCGGCTGTAAACAAAAGTTTATTTTGGTCACACTCGCGATCGTATAAGGAAAAGTGGAATAATTATTATTGTTTTTATAGAATTTGTTTCTAACAACGAAAGAAATACAATGAATAGTATTAACTTGTAATTATTACATCACTAAAATATTAAAAACATCTATCATTAGGGAGCAGATTCTTTTGTTTCTTCTACTTTCATTCCTGCTTGTTAGATTTTTATCTTCACTAGATTTGCTCACCGTCTTTACTCTAACACGCATATCATCTAAATATGATGTATGATAATTTCTACCTCCTGGAGTCAAATATCGTAGCAGTGCATTTAAATCTTTATTTTTTTTCTTGTGAAATCCATATTTGTTTAGCTTCTGCAGCATTTACAATATCGTCAAATGACACTGTCGCCTCTATTTTATAGGTAATTGGTTCGCCATCATAATCGTAGAAAACATTAATTTGACCATTACAAAATACTGAATTTTAACTGCTTTACTGATCTTAAGTCCTTTCGGAACTTTGTATTTTTTTAAAATTAAAGATTCAAAATCTTTCACCGTGCAGTCTTTCTGTTCTACTGTAGTAAATTGAGGATTTCCAGCACTTTGTTTTAATTACAAGTTAATACTATTTATTGTATTTCTTTCGTTGTTAGAAAAAATGTCTATAAAAACAATAATAATTATTCGACTTTTCCTTATACGATCGCGAGTGTGACCAAAATAAACTTTTGTTTACAGCCGGTAATCGTATTGCAATTTTTTCATTCATATGCGCTGTATGTTCGATTGCGTACTTGCATAGAAGAATAACTGTATGCTTCAATCACGATTATCACATAAACACTTAAGTAATTTGGGCATTAATCTATGCTTGCAAGAATAAAATGCAGTAAAGTAGACGGAAGCGCTTGACGCATCGTGCGCGGTAAACGAACCTTTTATTTACAAAGCAACAACTTTCCAGGTTTTAAACTTATCACGCCAAGTGATACATCAAAATTTACGTTACAGTCTAAGGAACAATGATATCGATGAGAGAATGTCGCAAGACCAATAGCGAAAAACTTCATCGCTAGTCGAAAAAAAAGAACATGGTTTCGTAGCGCAACTGATTATTTATTGAATATTATCCAACAAATGATTATTTCGACGATTGCAATAACTCTATTCGCAACAGTGAAGTGTCACAGTGTTCCATTAAAAATTTCAACTAGTTTGATCGAATAGTTACCGAGATTTCGCGATTCGAGTTTTAAAAAGCATTGAAATTAATTGAATTGTCGAACGAAAAAATTTCACTATTTTATTTTTTTCTGGACAAATTAATTGACGGATCAAAAAATAGTTCGGGTAAAAAAGATGCAGAAAGTTACACAAGATAGTATTTTTGTTTCGTCCATTTTCCGAAAAAAAAATTTCCCCAAAATATCGATCGGTTGGACAATACTTGTTTCGACGTCCACGCGCTCAGAGCGTTATTGCATCCGGGACCTCAATTATGGGGGTAGTTTTTGGGTAAAAGTCACTTAAAAACAAGTCACTTCCTTTCACCACAGTTAATGTAAACAAATCATCTTGTACAACCTCCAGAAGCTACTAATTAATTACATACTTGCGTATGTCGACTCGTGGACATCTTACAGGGGATATTTATCAAAAAATGGCCTGCAAAAAAATCTTGTTCTTCGTTATGTCATTGTGAACATAACTGCGACAGTAATTAGTTTCATGCGGCTTTCTAAAGACGTAAATATATTAATATCTCTATTAGTATTCATGCGGTCATTGCGGGGGGGTTGTTTTCTACGAATGGGGGCTTATGGAAACCCGACATGTTTCTACCATTACCAATAATAGATATTTCGTAACAAATAATTCTGTAGTACATTCAGAATCAATAAAAAAATAAAACTACGATTCGCTTCAATAATAACTTATTGTTGTAAAATTAATTGTTATAACCGTTATTCATTGCACACTATTTTGTACAAAATTGTAAAAAGTATTAATTACATGTTTAACATTTTTCCCATTTTTAGAATAATTTTGTATATGGGGATTTGTGTATCTCGATTACTTTTTAAAAAACTCCATGATGATAATAATAATAATAATAATATTAAACGTCTTATAAAGAAAACTATATAACGTTTATTAACTCGTGCACGATATTTTTAAACTGTAAACGAGTTTAATGTCATCAAATTTATTCGCGGATCCCCGATACGTTGTTCATGCTAGTGTTGGTGAAAACTAAGTGGGAGAACTTTTTGTAGTACCCCCTCTATTCAAATTCCATTTGTTACGCGAGCCACGATAAGGATGACTAATAAGGAAGAATTTTTTAATTTGTATCGTACAACGGCAAGTTTCACACAGAATAATTCTAATACGAAATCTGCCAAAATAACGGGAAATTTTGTTCTTAATTATGCCTACCTTTCCTATTTGAACTCCAGTAGGCGCCGCCACTTCTGTTGAAAATGTTCAGCGTCAGCGATTGCAGTTGTCTCTGTTCACATTCACTAATATCTTAACGTATACTACATTTAAATTATTATCAGTGCACTAGTTTTATTTAATTTATTAAATAGCACCATAGCAAATGCTAATTAAAATACCCGACACGTCTTTCGCGCACTATCGAGGCTTAATGACGATGCAACAATGTCAATGCGAGAGTGCGGTGGGGACAGATTCAATTTTTTGTGATTTCAAAGCGACGTCGATGCATTTCGTGCATAATTATATGTACCTGATTCGCCCAAGCCGACTAATTTTACACGACGCAAAACATTTGTGTTTTAAATGATTTTTTCGGTTTGCTTGCACATTTAAAGTAATTAGTAAGAGTTTATAAAAGTTACCAAATATTTAAATTTCAGAAAATTAAACTATAATAAGTTTAGTAAACTTTTACCAAGTGATATTTTTACATTATGCTGTTTTTTGTTGTATTCAATTTTGATGATCAATTTTTCGGAATGTGTGAACTGTAAAACGGATCAAAAGTGACTTCTAGTAAAAGTGTAGGGCGTAGCACATGCCGACATATTCAGTCAGTCTCTTTATCCGACCCCCTAAGGTTTAAATTTGAGATGTTGTATAAAGTTATTTAAAAAATTGCATATTGTAGACTGTTACTGTTACTCGCTCACTTTTATTCAGAAATAAACGATTTTGATTTAATTTATTTGAAACGTACGATCAATTTTTACTTGTTGTGATCCCACTTTATTGCATCGAAACAATTTATCGGCGAGATGCTCCTTTTCGCCTTTGTTTTTCTAGTTATATAATACGTTCCGGATAAAAGTAGATTTACATCACAGACAGGGTGCTTTTCCATTCCGGTATACATCAAGGAGGGCCGTTCCGCCCGGGGTTGCCCGCCCGGTGGGGCATATGGCGGGTAAGCGGCGGCACACACTCGGTTACATAAAATTTAACATCTTTTCAAAAAATTCATATATATAATTTTTATGATTATACTATTTTTATGGTGGAATTCTTCGTTTTGTGTCCCCTCCCGTACCTGTCAATCTTGCAACCGCAATTGTCTATTAAATATCATTTTTCTTTTTATTTATCATTAAAAATCAATCAATAATAATAATGCATAAATAATTTGCTTGAACTTGCTATTAAAACGGGGACGAAATTCTAACGCAGACGATTTACTCAACCTTCTGCATTATTAAAGCCATCAACTGCGAAAATATCCAGGTATAACGAAGAATTTATCGACTTTGTAACGAATAACGGATGCGCCCCAGCCGTTAAGCAGGTGCGCTACATTCCGCGCAAACTTTTAATGAAAACGTCTGGGGATCGCGTAACGGCCCCGACGAGAATTCGGAAAGGCAAGGCGGCCGCGGCGGCTCGGCGTCGCCGAATTACATAACTCATCAGAAACTGTCTGTAATTAGTTGGTAAAATCGTCGGACGAGGTCGGTGAGCGACGTCGGGGCGGGGGAGGACGCGGTAAGAATGCCAAGTGGATTTTCAAGTTATTTAAAAGTTAAATTGCTTATTTATCGGGAAGGAAACGTCTCGCGGCGTCGCCGTCGCCGTAATAAAATTTACATCTGGGTGATGGTGTGCGGGAGTGTGCCGCTTAATCTTACGGTGGCGTTTACACTAAATATGAAGTATTATAAAATACGTAACGTTAAGCAACACCAGTTATATTAAGGACACAAAAATTGTCATGATAGTAATAACACAGGTATTTAAAACGTATGCATAGTTTGCAACGAGGAATCAAGTTACAGACGAGCTAGCAATGCGTCGAGTCATCGTTCTTTTATATAAATTTATTTAGATGCAACCCATCGTGGAGCTTTTAAAACCGCGCTTTCTGCATCTCGCCTATTCCATTTTATTTTAAGTTAACAGGACGTATCGCGATAAAACGTAAAATCCGCTTTTTGCAGTAAATCTCTTTGCGGGATGCCATGCGATCCTCTAATCTCAAGTCAGCGATCGGTAACGACGTTTCGCATTGCGAATCTCGAACGTTAGTTATATTGCATTAGCGTCGCGTCGACGTAATCCGGACAAAGCGTCAGTCGCGGGGAGTTGCAGCGGCAACCTCATGTGTGCAACCCCATCGCGAAGAGTTAACTTAATCAATCGCGCGATGCGCGGTGCGCCCCGAGCTGTTTGTTTGAAAATTACGTCGGCGTTGCCTACGGTCGATTAATTCGCCTTGCTTGCAGAACGAGGAATATACCGATGATCTTATATGCAGGACTAACAGTCCCCTTTCTCTAATACTTTGGAAACCCCTTCCACATGTTATAGAAATATATTGAATTCTTTGTGTTATCCTTGCTGTGTATGGATTGATATGGATCGCCTTCACAGGAGTTTACTTCAATCCTTTTATTTGTACTGCTATCTCTTCTTCGGTTATTGTTTCCTTTCCACTATTGTTCTTTTTATTTTTCTTTCTATTTCAAGTTTACATTTTCATTTTTGTACCTTTCGCTCCTGTTCTTCAATGTTCTTGTTTCTCTTATCATTGCACAGGTGTGGAATGCCTACAGTTCATTTCTTTCCTATGTGTTTCGGTATTGCGCTTTCAGCCTTTCCACCACCTCAGTCTCTAACCCATTTTTCGTTATGGCAGGAACGAATTAAGTGTACAAAGCAAATTACGTAGTCTTTTATTAAAATTGTGAGTTCCGCACAACGACTCCACAATGAATTGAAGTCAATCGATTACACAACAGTGTTGTTGGTCGTTGAATTACTGGATAAGTCTGAATATGTTAGGCAGCCAATGGTTAAAAGGATACGATCGTATATTTTGAGCTATTAACGGTGGAAATTTTGAAATAAAGTTTTTGATTTCGTAGCATTCAATTTTTGTGATCCCTTTTGGACAAACGTTTACGAGAACTCTCATAATTATAACGTGCCCAATTAAATCCCAAATTACGACCAACTGTTTCAGGACTATCTTAGTATATTTTCTATTTTTACAAGTTGACATTTTCCCCACGCCCCACGCGCCCTTTCATATATAAAATAAGACAAGTTTCGTTCGAACGCGACCTTTCAAAGACACATATGCGCATAATCCCCTTGAAATAACAAGAAAAAGAACTTCCAACCGCAAACATAGCTGAAAATCGCTACCTGAAACTTTCCAATTTTATTGCGAAACAAAAGTTGGCGAATTGGAAATCTCGAGACGTCCTCGCGCGGGCTCCGGCGGCGCCGAAACAACAGCCCACGTAATCCTTTCGGCAAACATTTTTTCTCGTTCGCCGAACTTTGCTAAACGCGGTCTAGTTGCTCGACAAATTTTCAGCGAAGCTTCGACTAAACGTTACCTATCTTTGCGCTTTCAGGAGCAAAGTGGCGGCCGCTCTGCTCAACAAGCACCTGCAAATCAACGGCATCTCCGCCGGATTGACGACACTGAGGCAGTCGGTCGACGTCGAAATAGCCGACGCCAAGGCCGAGGCCGGTTCGAGCAGCAAAATGAGGAGGGAGAGAAAGGCGGCGAGGACCTTGGGGATTATAGTGTCTGCGTTCTTGGCGTGTTGGTTGCCCTTCTTCTTATGGTGCGTATTTAATAAATTTTTATTTTTTTGATCAAAGATAATTAATTTATCCACTTTAATCTTTTAATAGTACTAAACGATAATAGTTGTCGGTGACGATTTTAACCAATAAGGAGAATGCATGATGACTGAAAATCGTACCAATTTAATTTTTATTGTAATCGATCTTAAGGAAATTCGCTCGTTAAGGAAAAGAACATCAATTTACTTCGGAAAGTCTTACTTATTTACTTAATCAGTATTGCGTTTCTATCCTTACGGGTGTAAGACTGGGTGGGGAGTTGTGTCTCCTTGTCTTTCCATCATCTTCTGTCCTGTACCTTCTGCCTTATTCCACGCCAATTACTTCCGTTCACTCTTTCACTTCTTCCTCATATACTCTTCTTGCCATTTTATCCGCTTCCAAACCATCTCAATTGTCCTACCTCTACTATACTTTAAGAATCTAATTCTATGTAACAACCACAAAAGGATTACGTGTTCCGGCATAGTAAAACGCAAGTAATAGTTATAATTTAATTTGATCACTCCCTTAATCTAAAAAATGCTCACCAACAATTTAAATTCTCTTTTTCTCATAAGCCCCCTATCATAATAATTGGCACCCAACGTGTCGTCCATCAATATATCCGCAAATAACGTCCTTATTGATTAAAGTTCGAAAACTTGGATTGGATTGTTAATTATATTTGCTATTCATTTTTGATACGTTCTGGTTTTAATTTCTGGTCATTTATTTGTCTTGTGACGTGCGTGAAACTGGGCTGTTAAAGCACCGAATATTCCGGATTCAGAGCGATTAATAATTCGAAGATAGGAACGAGCGGAAGCGCACGCGCTTCTGTTTAACTGTGTCAGAACCGAGATACGTGTGCACCTCGGGCGCACCACGTCGTCTTGCTGTTTATCTTTTGCAACTCGATGTTTACAGTTCGGTACGAATCGTGACCGCCCTTAACTCAATTCAAACGTAATCAAATATGTGCGTTGCGGGCGAACGCGTCATCTTGATCAGTTTACATTGTTTATTTTATCGTTTTCTATTTTTCTTGGCCCAGATGGATTTTCTTGTAGTGTTCTCGTTTATGTTCTAGATTTTGTTTTTCTTTAAACGCTTCATAATCTTACGTCTCATCATTTCTCAGTTTTCAAACATTTTTCAAACAGTTTTCAAACATTTACCATACTGGCTTTTATTTGTCTCCACCAACATGGCCTTTCGCCCCTTCATCTCCACCCACAACGATTCTTCGGCAATATATTCGATCCTTTTATTTCGTCATCATTTCCACAAAATCCATTTCACTCCAAATCCTCTTTTCGCCTTGCATAATTATGTTATTTATTTTGATAACATTATCCTCCATCAGGAAGGACATTTATTTAGCTTCACAAATAAAGTGTCACAGCCAATTTCGCAATTGAACTCGCCATCAACAAAACAAACAAAAAATGTTCATCAAATACGTCGCATATCAGAGTACACGACCGATAGCAAATAAATGCCACCCGAGTTTATTTAATCGCGCATTTATAAACGAACGATTTAATCGCAACACTTGCATGAAACATGAGAGATTACCATCGGGAAAATGCTAATAACTTTCAAACTTGTTATCGTCGTAACATACGATCTCGCTTCAACCATCTTCCAAGTTCGCGAAACTTACCACTTTACCTCATTATCTTCCAACTGCGCAAACATCCCACCGATCGCTTACGAAGATTAAAAATGAACCACGTAATCACCGAGCGCCAAAACAACGCGCAGTTCGTCATTTCGATTTGGATTGATTTCATGCGGTTTGAACGAGTAAAATTGTCGTTTCGCGCAGCAAAAGTTCATATCGATCCTGACACGTTTTCCCATTTTTATTCGCAGGTACGTGATAACGTCGCTGTGCGGGAGCGAGCTGTGCTACAGCCCGCCGGCGGTCGTGACCCTGGTCTTCTGGATCGGGTACTTCAACTCGGCGCTCAACCCGCTGATCTACGCCTACTTCAACCGCGAGTTCAGGGTCGCGTTCAAGAAGACGCTGCAGAACTGCTGCCGTCTGACCTCGCGGCTGGTGTGCTGGAGGTGCAGGGCGATCAGGGATCAGGTGACTTACAGCAACGCCTCCAGCGAGATACACATGAACAACCATCTGAGGACGTCGGATCAGAGGGGCGACGCGAGCCAGAGACTCAGTTATAACATCTCCGAGGGTGAAATTATCAATTTGCAGAGCGAGGCGGTCATCTAATTTGGCGGCGGGAGCGCAGCGCGACCGGTAATGAAACTAGGCGCATCCACGTATCGTAATGGAGTTTGTCGGCTATATACGATCGCGAAATAAGATTTGGCACTTTGAGCGCTCTTTTCAACTAACAGAAATAATGATCGCTCGATTTGAGTTTTTGTAGCTGAGCGAAGTATTTGTATTTGAAAAATATCAACTATTACGATATTTATTAATAAAAAATTTACAAAATTATCTAAAATGCATAAGAAATACTAAAATTTAAAAATTGTTAAACTTGATTTATAAAAAATGTGAAAAATTGACAAAATTACTTAAAATTTGACAATATTGGTTAATAAATAATTTCAAAATTATCTAAAATGCATAAAAAAGTTGTAGACTGACTGACGACCCTTAACAACCGCGAAAATCGCATCTAATTAATAAGTCAAAAGTCCTCAACTCCCATTCATAGAAATCACAATTGACTACCGACAAAATGTATCCATACTTCGCCGAGTATCAGGGAGTTTTTGTATCCAACCCAGCAATAAAACAGAAGGAAGCGAACGCTTAAATTCAAAATTTCACCCCATCTAATAACGTGTTTAAACTTTGAATAAAACAAAAGGTCTCAAAAATAAGATAAGAAGCACGAAATCACGAATCAAATAGACATAGCAGTAAATACACATATTTTTTAAAAGTTACTCGAGAAGGGGGTACGCAATGTTAAACGTGCATATAGGATTCGTACATACGTACGTCGCTATGATTTAGAACAATTGAGGCCCCGGATGCAATAACGCTCTGAGCGCGTGGACGTCGAAATAAGTATTGTCCAACCGATCGATATTATGGGGAAATTTTTTTTTCGGAAAATGGATGAAACAAAAATACTATCTTGTGTAACTTTCTGCATCTTTTTTACCCGAACTATTTTTTGATCCGTCAATTAATTTGTCCAGAAAAAAATAAAATAGTGGATTTTTTTCGTTCGACAATTCAATTAATTTCAATGCTTTTTAAAACTCGAATCGCGAAATATCGGTAACTATTCGACCAAACTAGTTGAAATTTTTAATGGAACACTGTGACACTTCACTGTTGCGAATAGAGTTATTGCAATCGTCGAAATAATCATTTGTTGGATAATATTCAATAAATAATCAGTTGCGCTACGAAACCATGTTCTTTTTTTTTTCGACTAGCGAGGAAGTTTTTCGCTATTGGTCTTGCGACATTCTCTTTGCGATGTCATTGTTCCTTAGACTGTAACGTAAATTTTGATGTATCACTTGGCGTGATAAGTTTAAAACCTGGAAAGTTGTTGCTTTGTAAACAAAAGGTTCGTTTACCGCGCACTACGCGTCAAGCGCT
The DNA here is from genome assembly GCA_959613385.1 of Geotrupes spiniger. Lineage (NCBI taxonomy): Eukaryota > Metazoa > Arthropoda > Insecta > Coleoptera > Geotrupidae > Geotrupes > Geotrupes spiniger. Next base: position 210,052 of record OY390732.1, on the reverse strand, counting down.
TCCGTGCTACTTTACTGCATTTTATTCTTGCAAGCATAGATTAATGCCCAAATTACTTAAGTGTTTATGTGATAATCGTGATTGAAGCATACAGTTATTCTTCTATGCAAGTACGCAATCGAACATACAGCGCATATGAATGAAAAAATTGCAATACGATTACCGGCTGTAAACAAAAGATTATTTTGGTCACACTCGCGATCGTATAAGGAAAAGTCGAATAATTATTATTGTTTTTATAGAATTTTTTTCTAACAACGAAAGAAATACAAATGAATAGTATTAACTTGTAATTATTACATCACTAAAATATTAAAAACATGTATCATTAGGGAGCAGATTCGTTTGTTTCTTCTACTTTCATTCCTGCTTGTTAGATTTTTATCTTCACTAGATTTGCTCACCGTCTTTACTCTAACACGCATATCATCTAAATATGATATGAAAATAATTTCTACCTCCTGGAGTCAAATATCGTAGCAGTGCATTTAAATCTTTAATTTTTTCTTGTGAAATCCATATTTGTTTAGCTTCTGCAGCATTTACAATATCGTCAAATGACACTGTCGCCTCTATTTTATAGGTAATTGGTTCGCAATCATAATCGTAGAAAACATTAATTTGACCATTACCAAAATACTGAATTTTAACTGCTTTACTGATCTTAAGTCCTTTCGGAACTTACTATTTATTGTATTTCTTTCGTTGTTAGAAAAAATGTCTATAAAAACAATAATAATTATTCGACTTTTCCTTTTACGATCGCGAGTGTGACCAAAATAATCTTTTGCTTACAGCCGGTAATCGTATTGCAATTTTTTCATTCATATGGGCTGTATGTCCGATTGCGTACTTGCATAGAAGAATAACTGTATGCTTCAATCACGATTATCACATAAACACTTAAGTAATTTGGGCATTAATCTATGCTTGCAAGAATAAAATGCAGTAAAGTAGCACGGAAGCGCTTGACGCGTCGTGCGCGGTAAACGAACCTTTTGTTTACAAAGCAACAACTTTCCAGGTTTTAAACTTATCACGCCAAGTGATACATCAACATTTACGTTACAGTCTAAGGATCAATGATATCGCAAAGAGAATGTCGCAAGACCAATAGCGAAAAACTTCCTCGCTAGTCGAAAAAAAGAACATGGTTTCGTAGCGCAACTGATTATTTATTGAATATTATCCAACAAATGATTATTTCGACGATTGCAATAACTCTATTCGCAACAGTGAAGTGTCACAGTGTTTCATTAAAAATTTCAACTAGTTTGGTCGAATAGTTACCGAGATTTCGCGATTCGAGTTTTAAAAAGCATTGAAATTAATTGAATTGTCGAACGAAAAAATTCCACTATTTTATTTTTTTCTGGACAAATTAATTGACGGATCAAAAAATAGTTCGGGTAAAAAAGATGCAGAAAGTTACCCAAGATAGTATTTTTGTTTCATCCATTTTCCGAAAAAAAAATTCCCCAAAATATCGATCGGTTGGACAATACTTATTTCGATGTCCACGCGCTCCGAGCGTTATTGCATCCGCGACCTCAATTGACATTAATTCCTAGGCCACGTGAAAGAGAAAATATACAAACACTTGCACATTTTTGTTTCTTACTTTAAATATTCTTAAATAAATTCAGAAAATATTCGTATTCCATTTAAGCAGATGTTGTTCGGTTTTGACGTATTTCGGTAATAAATCCATTTATTTCTCTAGTCTTTCCATCATTCCCCGTGTTCTCCCTACCATTTTTTTTTTTATTATTATTTTTTCCCATGTGCCCTTAATTCTAACAAGCATTCTCATTGCCGCACGTCCATTTTCATTTTTACGCCGCCTTTGTCGTCAATTATTTCACCATGTTTAACAGAAATTAGTTCCCCCGTACACATTGACACATTTGATATTTTCGTGTCCCAAAAAAAAAACAAAAACGGCAACGTGTTTATCCAGCTGTACCCTGCGAAACAACCTCGAGGCGATAAATCAACTAGCGCGCCACGGCCACAAAACATTAATGAAAACCGGCGAAAACAAAAACAATTATTCACGTCGTCCGTCATTTCGGACGAAAATGTTTTTCTGATCGCGCATCGCATAACAACCGGTCGCATCCGCGTATGACGAATAACGATCATTACCGCATCGGTCTGTCGCAATTTCAGCCAAGATCCGAGGTAATTCGAACGGGAAGTTCGCGAGCGAAATTTGATGTTATTGCAACCTTTCGCCGCCACGGTTCAAACGTCAGGCAATTGAGAGGTAGTACGCGAGCGAGATCGTTTGTTATACCCGCGGTTTGTTTGCTCTTCTGCGTTGCCGTGCAAATAGGGAATGGTTTCTGGGTCAAGTTTACTTTACCCCGAAATTTACGAAGCTAACGATGGTTTTCTTTGTGGCGTAGGTCGACGGGGGCGGGGGTTGAATTTGCATGTTTTAATATTCTCTTTGTCATTGATGCGAACATATCGTGGTACATTTCACGTGGTACTTATATTATTAGTTTTTGTAAATTTAGGTTTAGTTCAAATGGACAAAAGCGAAATAAAAAACGATAACTGGTCCATTACTACCTCTACAACCTTAGACGTTTCCATAAATGTTTCATTTTCAATTAAGTGAAACTCGATTGATTTACATTCTTACTTAATTAACTACATAAATTGTAATGTTGTAGGAAGTTGTTATCTAAGAATAATAATAACAACAAAACACTTTTTAGTGGCAGAAAATAATGTATTGTATACATCAGTTTGGTCTGGGTTTTGTACAAAAAATCATAGATTATTAGTAAATCCACTGTCAGTTGAGTTGAGTTGGATTTTCTTCCAAATGGATAAAAATGTAAATAAAGAATTCACGAATATCTTGCAGTACTACCTCCACAAACTTAGCTGTAGGTATTTTCAAAAGACACATTGTTGTGATTAATAATGTCGCTTAGTAGTCGTTATAAGGTCGCATTAAAAACATACTTCTGTTGAAATAAAACGTCGAAATTTTGATGGAATTTTTGTGAGTGAACTAACGCCAACTAGACGTCAATACACTAACACTCAAATTGCTATGTAATCATAGAGGCCTACTTTGGATGATGATGATAATAATAATATAATAATAATAAATAATAATTGTTCACTTAGTATCATTAAAATAGTGATATATCGAAGATTTCTGTTGAACGTTACTTTTAATTTTTAACAACTTCTACAATGCGACATATTGAACGATGCTGAATTGTGAATGCAAATTTTCAACCGCTGTGACAACTCAATCTGTGAAAATCGCCCTCCACCTGGCGGCTATTCGGACAGGCATTCTGCTGGGAAACCATCAGGCTTTCGAAACGTCGCTCGGCGAACGTACGTAAATATCGACGGACCGCTTTGTTATTAAACTTTTGAATTATTCAGGCCAGGCCGACTTGTGTGTGTCTCTGTGTGTGTGTGTGTGTGGACGAAAAAGGGTTCGTTTAAATATTTATGGATCCGATTAACGCGCCAGTTCCGGCACATTCGAATTCCGATGCGCACTTCTGCAAATTAGAAGCTTCTAAATTGTGAATGTTTTAAAATTAAAGAGTAAACGTCACTCAAAAAGGAAACAGGAAACGATAACGAAACAAAAAACAATTATGAGAGGGAAAATCAAACCAAAGCAATTAATGAAAACGAAAAATATAATACGATATATAAACGAAAATAATCAAATGTAACAAACTGTAATTAATGAGTCGAAGGGGAATAAAAACGGGAAAAGGAAGCGAATAGAATAAAATCTATAAAAAAAAATTATTTGATCAGGTTGGGTAAAGACTGCATATGGCAACAAATGTATGCAATACAAGATAAGTTTTATTGAGTTTGTATTTAAAAAAATTATATAATTTGGGTTGCGTTGCATTGGGTTGGGTTATATTTATTTTCCAAGTGTTCTTTGCATATGTCTGAGTTCTCATTCAGAGTTTTGTCTTTAGCAATCACGACCGTATCATCTGCATACGCGACTTCCGATATTGATATCTCCTGCATTTTCCAGCTGCCCACTACTTATTTCTGAGATTGCCGAATAGCCTCCCTTGTCTAACACTATTACGAACAGCAGTGGACTCAGTACACACCCCTGCGTAATTCCTTTAGAGACTTATTATCCCACCAACTCATTTTCATCGATCCACTCGCCCTTCTTCCACGACTTCCCACATATCACATAGGTTAACGTTGTGAAAACCCTCTTACAAGTCAATAAAACACAATCGCCTCCTCCACCTTTCCTATAGCTTTCTCTCTTAGTTGTCTCAGTATGAAAGTAGCATCCGTCACTCCTCTGGTCTGAATTGCTTGGTCTGAATCCATACTGCGAATGCTCCAACGTTGGCCCTAACATTCCTATTACTCTTAGCCAATATCTTCTGCTGCTTCGCCCATCTCTTTTATGTTATTTAATATTTTAATATTATTTCGTCTCGATTTTCTTATAGCCCCAAACTATGACGTAAATGGTAATTGTCCCTTATGTTTAAAATAATTTAAAAACATATTTTTGAAGGTGAAACGCGTATCCAACTGCCACCGAATTAAATATCGAACTAAAGTCGCCGCTTCCTCATTACTCCAGTCCATTGTTGAACCCAATAATCTTGTTACACCGGGACGCAACGAGCGGCGAAGGCAAGTGCGCGGGGGCTTTATTAGGCGTCATGCGGAACGACAGCGAAGAGCGTCGGTCCATTAACCTAAAACAAGGGCCAGGTAGATAGCGAGCTTAATTTCCGAAGCGCGCAGTCCCTTCTACCTGGAGCTTGAATGCGTGTCACGACGCAAGATGCACGGAACAATTTCGTTAGCGGAACAGAGTAATGCGGCTTGCTTTGAGGCGGGGAGGTCGCCCTGTTACGGTAGTTAGATTTCCGGAGTGGTTTACATACACACTTAAGTTCGAAACGGCGTTTGATGCGATGTATCAAGGGAGCATACACGTTCAATCGATCTTTCAATGTAATTTAATTGAATGCATACAACGTCTGAACTCCGCCACAATCTCACCGAGCTTTAACACAACACGATATATATATATGTATATATAATGGAAAAGTTCCACGTATAACAATCATTACAGTTAATGAATTAACGATCAAAAGAGAGAAATCACTTCAATGTTCAAGCTTTCAAGCGGACGTTTCACCTCGTTTATTGAGACTTTTTCAAAGCCTATAAGGTAACGATAAACGTGAAGTCAAATACAACTAAGAAAAATTCCGCATGTATTTAAGAATTAATTATTGTATGAAAAATAATGCTTCTTCTTTATTTCCAGTCTTGTGCCTTACGACGTCAAGTATTGTCAGATCTCCAACCACTTCTTCCTGTCCCTTGCTAATTACTCTATTTAAATGGCCTTGTTTTTGGGACAGTTCCTCTATTATTTCTCAAATATTCTTTGTTGGTCCTATTTTCCTCCTTTTCACATTGAATTTGGTCTCTTCTTGTCGTTGTTCCTTGTTATTAACGTCATGTTCTGTACATGTTTTCAATTAATTACCCGATTTTCTTCTGCTCATGGTCATCCTTTAAGTCCCCATTTCCCCAATTATCTATTTTTGTTATCCCTACTTTTTCTAATATTTTTCAATAAAGTTTTTATCCTTGACGCCACTTAAAACATCGTTGTATACAAAACTGCGCTCAGATCACTTCATCACATAACTTATTAGGTTAATGTACGGGAAAGACACGATCGGTGGAAATTTTCGAAATAAAAATTCGCCTCCGCCAACAATCAAAGCGTAAACTTAGCCGAAGCTTTTACGTTGCGCTTCGGTGTTTCGCGATACACGTGCGTCGTTATTCTGGGGCAATAGAATCTAAGCACATCAAGTTTCGCCTCCGTTCTAACTTAATGAACGTCGAGGCTAAAAGCGGCGACGGCGAATAGGCGCGGGCGTTTTTGTCCGGCGAGTAATTGCTCCGCTCGCAGGCTAATGAGAAAACATCAGCGTCGTCGCCGTTTAACTCGCGTACATTGAATTACGTTGCAAAGTTGCAAAGTTACATTACTTGCTCGCGCCGATTTATATTTTTCACTGGCAGATGCAATGCAACCGATCGCGTCAGAACTTTCGTATCGATGAAACCGATACGTCGCCGTACACAAACGCAAAAAAGTTCTCCTTTTTCGATTGGCCGCGCTAACGCGGCGACCGACAATGCAGAACCGGTCCTTTGCGGACGCGCATTCGGAGGATTTTCAGTTTCGCGGATGTTCCATCCGTTCGCGAACAAAGCACGCGTCGATTATCATATTTTCCGATATCGGATGTCTCGAAACACAAATGAAATTTTTCCGCCTAACAAATCGAATTCCGCACGTTGTAAATAGGGAGGCTCGCTCACCGTTTCGTCGGCGTTCCGAAAAAAAAGCGACGATTGAAAGGTTCGGTAAGATTGCAAGTGATGAAATTCTGTCCGTCAAAACTGCACCACATTTGTTTTTGTAAATACTTAGCAATAGTTGCAGAAACAACAATCAATAATCGAGAATGCCTTGGAATGTTGATAAAAATAAGCAGGTACATTTCATCAGTGGGAAAATTCATCGTGGAAAATTTCATCGTGATGTATTGAAATTATGATTGGACTGGGTTCAGTTGGGTTGGGTTTCGTTATGGGAAAAAGGAAATGTAACCTAACCCAACCCAACCCAACTCAACTCAACTGCACGATGAATTTCACCTTACGATGAACTTTACCTTTTTCTATCTCTCATTTTTATGAAGATCTTTTTGCGTGCTATGTTTCCTGTCATACGTGGCACCACTAAACAGTGATCACTGAGCTTCTCTGCAGTTCGCAATATTTGTGCTTTTATGTTCAAATTGTATTCTTCTTATCGCAAACTGCATTAGTTGTTTTCCATTATCATTACTTTCCTTATGTTTACTATTCTCATAGTTGGTACATATATTTCTTATACTGCCCAATATATTTTGACATGATATCTTGTTTTTTTTAAGCTCGTTTTCAACTACCTCATGGTTCTTCGTTTCTCTAGGCGTGTGTGTGTGTGTGTGTGTTTATCCAGCTTACATTTTCATTGTTCCCTTTGATTCCTGTACTACACGATCTCTCAGATACTGGGATGAATTTAATAACCTTTTTGTCCTTGCCTCTAATAAATGTGTTCTTCCGCTCTTAAAAAGATTTCCAATGTTGTGTCTTATTTTATTTTCTTTTTTTGTTCCCTGCAACGGTATGATATCGATTCTCTACTTGTCAATTTCATCTACATTTTTTTTAATTGTATTTCCTATGTATCCCTGACATTTTTTGTTTCTCTTTTTAGCTTACTGTTTATCTTTTTCTTGTGAAATTTCGCATTCTTTTCATTCGTTTTCTCGAACATTAATAGGATGCGTGCGATACAGTGACATAGGTCATGTGTCCTACGATGATCCGACGCATTGCTAGCTCGTCTGTAACTTTACTCCGCACTGCAAATTATGCATAGGTTAAATATCTGCGTTTTTGTTTGACATGACAAAGTTTGTATATTATTATTTTGTAATGCTTCATCAATGATGATACTAAGCATACAGCCGTATGCTTAGTATAAACTGAGAAAAATATCCATATTGGCAAATATTTTTCATCTCATAAACATTCCCACATCTTATCGTTCCAGACAACCCTCAATATCATTTGAAGTAAATTAAGAACACTCAACAGCCGTTGCAACGAAGACTTCTCATTCGAAAACTGCTTCTTCCTCAATAATTGTAATTCTCGGTGCGCGTTTGCGCCATCGCCAGATTGCGCTCTTCCCGACAGCCCTCGAAAGAAGAAAGAACGACGACGCGAGGAACTTCGAAATTAATACAATTAGAATTCGTTTTCGCGATTTCAATTAAGGACGGCCAACTCCGCGCGAAACTCAATCTCGCAACTTGAAATGTAAATGAAATTTCGCCGATCGGGATATTTTCTTTCGGCGCGCAAACAATGCAGAGTCGTCGGCAAACAGAAATCGTTCGCGAAGTGCGCCGTGTTTGCTCTCGTTCGAGCATGATTTTTGCGCGCCCGGAACAATCCCGTTTTTTTTGCGCGCGCGCGCGCGCCCCGACGTCGTCGCGTCGCTTCGTCGATACAGTTTCGGAATTTAATTTTCGAGGCGAATTCAAATTTGATCGACGAACTTGCGGGTGAAATCGTGTCGAACATCATCGAGGTGGGCTACAAAATTGAGAATGTCACGAAGAGTATAATTTTACATATAATTAATAGGTACTTTAGCGTTGTAAAACATTTCAAGCAGTTAAGGGGGGATCCTGCTTTAGAAGGCTCAAAAAATCGATGTTTTTTATTGCTCAAATCTATGCCTAATATATCTAAGAATATGTATAAAAAGTTATAGCGGCTAATTCGCAATATTTTGAAAGATACAGCACTAAACACAGTGAGGTGTCGAGAAAAAAATATACGAACGCATGAACGCTCGGACAAACGAAGCGCGCCCGGACAAACGAAGCGCGCCTCCCGCAGACACATAACACCGAACTATGTACTGAAAAAAGTTCAATCGGTCGTTCGAAACAATAATATTTTGAATTCGTAAGAGCTATAGTAGGATTATAACGAGATATTGCGTAAATAATCGACAATTAACATTCTTCCTGATCGTAAACTTTAGAGCGCGTTTTCTCGAGTTTTCGTTTTTACGATTTTTCTAAACTGGTGGGCGTGATTGCGAGAAAACTAGACAAGCAATCAAAACGAAACAAAACTTTTCTTAGCTTTAGTAGCATTCTCTTCGATTTGAACTAAAAACATTAATGAAAAAAAAAATTCTAAACAACTTTTTTAGCAAGTTGAAATGATTTTCTCTTCCTGCAAAGAGCACATTTATTTTCAAACCTGAGAAAAATCTTGAATTTCAACATTTTTGGTTTTTTTTAGTTCACATAGAAGAAAATATAGAGAATTACAATTTTCTTTGGTTTTTTTCGTTTCAGACAAAAATTACGAGATACATCTTTCCCACCGATTGTAGACTGCAATTGAAAGGTGTTGCACAAATGTGCATAAAAATCGGTTCCGTTTAAATATTTTTCTCTCGAAATATTTTTTCTTTAATGCTCAAATATGTAATAAAATGCTCTAAAAAGTTCACTAGACTTGCTCATTTTTTTCTGCCCTAAACAAATCCCCCAAAAACGATATTTTAAGTCCTCCTAAAGCAGGATCCCCCTTAAGTAAGTACATGAAAATAATTTCGCCTCGTTAATTCTTTTATTTATTTTTATCAAGACAGATCTTAAATGATCTTAACTTTCCCAAATAAAATTACATAAATAAATCATAACAATATCTCCAATGACACTGTGAAATATCATCGACCATGACCATATCAAACAGAACCAAATAACCATTACATTACATTACATTACGTCCGCTGCCTATTAATACACTCAATAAAGAGAAAAAGTCACAGTCGAGCGCATCGAAGTGATATCGATTCGCTACTTTGTTTCGTTCATTAGTCATTAGTGCGGCGGTTTCTGTGTCAAGAGCGATGTAGTCGATATTGTACGCTATTCTGACGTTCGTTCGAGTTCAGCGGCGCGATTAAGTGAATGCGGAAACATGTTTATTTCAATTTTCATACACGAGTCGTATTTGTTTCAGGTCGACCCCAGGCTGGATTTATGATGCGGCTAACTTCCGAAAATCCGAACAAACCGGTGATCCGAACCGATCCACCGCACAAGGCGGCGAGAAAGACGAAAAACTGCGTTTAAAAATAATTGTACATGTGAAACCCAAAGATATTAATTTAATTTTAATTGTAACACCAAACGTATACGTGCAATGACGTGTATAGGTCGTGTATAAAAGTACAGTACAATCAAAATGTATTTAAGTAAGCTAAGGGCGAATTGACGTAATAGGGATTCGCCGATTTCGACCGATTGCCACGACGCTAGTGCATCGTCCATTTATCCCGGTCTACGGATCAGCGAGATTTTCCATTCGATTTTCAATTTTAATATTACAGGAAAACCAGTTAAATAGTTTTCCAAAACGCAACTCTAGCAAGAACGTAATTGTCACAATCCTAAAAACAGCAACTTAAAAATAACAGACATATACTCAATGACATATAAACTGCATCACCTAGAAGGGGTGGGAATTTTTGGACCAAATTTGGCAGAAACATTGGACTAGTCTAAGGTAACAATTGATTAAAATTTGATAAAGAAAACACTTCATCTTTTTTATTTTTCTTTAATAATGTGTTGGTCCGCCCCCATTTCTGATACACTCATTGACCCGCGTTGGCATTGATTCCAGCAGGTGATCAATGGCTTCTTGGGGTATGGCATCCGAAGCAGCCTGTACTTCATGCCGTAGAGCTTCTATTGTCAACGGTCGGTTCGGTAGATTCCTCAATCTTCTACCCATCATGTCCCACACGTGCTCAATGGGCGACAAATCGGGAGATCTTGGCGGCCAAGGCAAACGATTAACATTGGTCTCTTCAAAGAAGTCAAGAGAAACCCTTGCTACGTGAGGTCGTACATTATCTTGCTGGAAAAGTGGGTCTTCCAGCCCTCGAAGATATGGAAGAACATGTGGTTCTACCACTTCGTCAATGTAGCGTCGGGCGGTCATACTGCCCCGAATGAAGAACAAGGGTGACCTACTGCCGTAATCAATAGCACCCCACACCATCAACCCCACAGTTCGGTGAACATGCCTCGCAATCGAAAAATCAGGATTGCGCCTTTCTCCACGTCTTCGTCTAACAGTCATCCGACCATCATGCATTTCTAAACAAAATCGCGATTCGTCACTAAAGACAACTGGATGCCATTTCAAGTTCCATTGAAGTCTTTTCGTGCACCAGGCCAAACGTTCCTGGCGATGTTGAGCAGTGAGGGGTAGCACAAGTTGTGGGCGGTAAGACAGCAAGCCAAAGGTTCTTATTCGACGATAAACTGTTCGCAAGCCTATCGGACGACCTTGTTCACCTAACCATTGATCAGCTATTGATCTAGTTGTAGAGAATCGGTCTCTCAAGGGCATTAGTCTTAAGCGGCGATCTTGACGTTCATTGGTTCGTCTTTGAGCCCCGGTGCCTCTTCTCCGACGTTCAACCCCATGTTCAGACCACGCTTGATAAACACGCATTATTGTTGAGTGGTGCCGTCCCAAACGGTTGCCGATTTCTCTAAACGAACAACCTGCTTCTCGTAAACCAACAATCCGCCCTCGGTCAAAGTCACTCAACTGCTGGTAAATTTGAGGTATCCTTCCTCTAGGCATCCTTAAACACTTGAAACACTTTAAACTAAAGAACGGGATCCGAAAAAGTGGAACAAATTCAAAAAATGACTCGATAATTGCTTGTCTATCACCACCTCTAAAAAATGACACAAACGGCCAAGAATCCCATGATGACTTGATGATTGGGTTTCAAATTTTAATCAACTATTTCCCTGGACTAGTCCAATGTTTCTGCCAAATTTGGTCCAAAAATTCCCACCTCTTCTAGGTGGTGCAGTTTATATGTCACTGAGTATATAAATGTATATATTAAAATTTACGAACAATTCGTAAAACGTAATCAGAATATTATGTTGTTAAGACGCGGTCGACAATCTATTAACACTTGCAGACCCATGTCTGAACTAGATCTAATAATATGACAGAAGAAAATGGAACGATGTAAGTTTAATGGCAGACGTAGCATACGATTGTACTTTAGTAACTAAACGTAATAACTCTTTTATTTCTGCAAATGAAAATAAAATAGTAAACCACTCGGCTCTTCGCGAATGAAAATCGACGAATCCCTCCACTCAAATCCACATGATTTAGGCGATTAGTTGTAAATAAAAGTAGCGTGTAAGAAGATTCCAAGAGACTCGAAACCTCGTGGTTTGAAACTGGGCGAACCGTGGCGAGCATATCAATAAATGTAAGTCATTTTCGTTGTATTTATCACAATTTTCAAAGCGTGCGGTTTGACAACGTGGAACGGCGCTTTCGCGATTCCACGTCTTCAAACATCCCACCGATGTCGTGTTAAATTAAACATCCGTACATTTTATAAATGTTACCAATATGAATGTAATCACGTTGTTAGTGTACACTTTTATTTTTCGACGGGATTGCGAAAAACGCATTTAACGTGTCAGTCATTTGGTCCGTGTTATACTTTGACGAAAAACTCAGATGTGCACTTTAATTTGATGAAACAATAAAGGGGAAAATTAACGTGTGTTCGTTTTTATTTTCCACCCAATGTAGGAAATAGATGCGGATTTTCAATTCCGCAAATGGATTAGTTGCCGACGCGAAACTCCTACGTGTGCAGTCTCCGTCCGCTAATTAGAGACCAGGCGATGGATTCGCGATGATTCCATTAACGCAGTTAGCGGCGTTTTCGCCTCAATTCACCGTGCGGTCGGATAATACAAACGCACCGCGGAGTGGACCGCGACGTTCCGATTCAATGGAAGCTACGTCGGCGTGGGTTCCGACTTTACATTTCCGGGATACGAACGGCCCGTTTAACTCAACAAACGTACGATGCTGAATGATTTTGCACAGTTAATTAATATTACGGGAGATTGGAACTAAGCTGTCAGATAAGAAAATCGAAATAAATTCGTTTTGTTCAAAAATAAACGTTTGACATTTCTTCAATTTGTTTCCTTCCATGTTAGGGACTGATATCCCCTCGTACATAATAAAAAATAACTAACGCACATGATGTTTTCGAACCACCTCGTCAATGAGTTTCTTTTATTGCACCCCTCTGGATCGCCCAAGCAACCAAAAAAGCTGATTTATTAATACAGCCGTGAACCAAAGAGTTCCCTCTTTGGTTACGGCGAATAAATTACGCACGGTTCGATTCGGGGGGATCGTTAACAGCCGAATCCCGCTAATCACTTTTCCGTAATGTGCGATTGAAAAGCAAACCCCGCGCGGCATTTCCGAGCAATTAAGCGTCACTTATCGTGTGCGTTGAACCTCGCCAGATAGATAAATATTGACCCTGCGATTCGTACGGCGGATGCCCGGCGTTCCATTCGAAGGTATTTTAATGCGCCATTACCGCGAACCTTTATTAAATTCCTGCGGAAGTTATGATCTTCGATTTCAGACCATCGCGAATTCCCTAATCGCCGTAATATCACAAAAGACGATCCGGTCTAGTAATCGACTGGGGAGAAAAGTCTTCGCCTATCGCAATTGCACAATGAAGTCGCATACCAACTGAAATTTTTTTGCATTTTTGTCGGAAATATTCGTTCACAGAATTGGCGGAGAATGATCTGAAACAACTTTTGAATGCAGTGCGGTTGCAACAGAGAGTGTGAAAATGATCATACTCTCTGTCTATAGAGCACCAATGGCTGATATTTATATTTTTTACGACAAGTTATCTGAAACATTGAAAAATTAATATCGAAACTAGTGTCACAGATGATATTCATTTGTGGAGATTTCAATACAAACCTGCTGTTGAATGATACTAATCAACAAATGTTTCTGGATTTGCTTACGTCTTATAACTTAAAACCTCACCAACTAGAATACCAAGATCTTCGGCGACTATAATCGATAACACTATAGTAGCATTGACTGCGGTAATAGATGTAAATTTGTCAGATCATACGATGCAGGTAGTTCAGGCGATTACGTTCTCAGAAAGTCATGGACAACAATCTCAAATTCACAACATTTTCGACAAGGCAAAGAAATGTAGATGTTGAAAAAGCGAAATATGTGTGTCTTCGGAATTAAGGACCTCATTCCACAGATAGTTCCAAAATACGAAACAGCCGATACATCAGCTGCCATTCATTTTCAATGTTTGTCGTGTTTGTATATTTATTTAAAGATATCATATCTAGGACTTTTATTTATTTTATCCGTAATATAAATATTTTTTGTCTCCATCGAAACGTCGACGGTTGCAATTTTTGATATGTTTTAAAATATCACCTCAAATACAAAATAAACCAAATAAAGATAAATCACGCGAATTTAATTTAGTCCATGTTCAGACATCACTGCCATTTTAAGGCAAAGCCCTTTGCATACATTTACTGGTAACTTATACCAGCGGCCGATATTTAAATTTAATTACGTAAAATCGTGACGCGAATCTGTTTCCACCGGCAATTTATTTCGGCTCGTATGTACGTAACAACACATCGGTGCAACAAGGTCAGGTTAAAGCAAGAGATTTCATTAAATGTTTTTTGCTTTTTCGATATAAATATAAGTAATTTCGCTGCCATTTCGTTATTTCATAATAA